>CM057347.1:370087049-371353704 GCA_030015575.1 Agapanthus africanus | reverse complement strand
GTGATCCGTGACAATCCGGTAGAATACCGCGCTTTGAATCTTCTATACTAAATCCTTTAGTATGGTGTCGATGTACCTTGACTGGGAAAGTCCCACCATTCTCTTTGATCTATTACGATAGATCTGGATCTCTAGAATGTAGTTGGCACCATCCAGGTCTTTCATGGAGAACCTCTGTGACAAG
This sequence comes from Agapanthus africanus, assembly GCA_030015575.1. NCBI lineage: Eukaryota > Viridiplantae > Streptophyta > Magnoliopsida > Asparagales > Amaryllidaceae > Agapanthus > Agapanthus africanus. The sequence goes on along the minus strand of CM057347.1, from coordinate 371,353,520 downwards.
AATCCTTTGACTGATAGTAGTATAGGAATGTCATTTCCTATCAAGAGAACATCATCCACATACAAGACGAGGAATGCCATAGTTCTCGCTACAATCTTACTATAGATGCATGGTTCATCTCGATTTTTAATAAATTCGAATTCTTTGACCGTCTCATCAAAATAGATGTTCCAACTCTGCGATGCCTGCTTTAGTCCATAAATGGACTTAAGCAACTTGCACACTTTCCCGCTGCTCCCACTCTGAATGAAACCCTCTGGCTGATCCATATAGACGCACTCTTCTAAATGTCCATTCATAAAAGCAGTCTTTACGTTCATCTGCCAAATCTCATAATCGTGGAAGGCAGCAATGGCAGGAAGGATCCGAATGGATTTGAGCATAGCCACTGGAGAAAAGGTTTCATCATAGTCCAAACCAAGTCTTTGACGAAATCTTTTTTTTTTTGCAACAAGTCTAATCTTATAGGTTTCAACCTGTCCATCTACACCAATCTTCTTTCTGAAGGTCCATTTTCAGCCTACGGGTTTTACCCCTTCTGGAGCAATGTTCAAAGTCCATATTTTGTTGGTGTACATGGACTCCATCTCGGTTCGCATTGCATCCAGCCATTTTACTGAGTCGCTGCTCTAAATGGCTTGCTGGAAGCTAGTTGGCTCATCATTGTCAATGATGCAATCCTCTCTATCCCCGTCTATGAGAAAACCGTAGTATCTCTCGGGCGATGAGACTGCCCACTATTTCTGCGGAGTGGCGCGGGGATGTCCTGTTCTTTTGAAACCTCTGGTTCTACCATGCTTTCAATAATAACTTGTGGTTCTGGAATTTCTTCCAGTTCTATTGCGTTCCCACTAGTTTCTTTTTCCAAAAATTGATTTTCCAAAAAGTGGGCATGTCAAGAAACAAAAACCTTTTGTTCCTCTGCGTAATAGAAAAGATACCCCCTGGAGTTCTTTGGGTATTCCATAAACTTACACAGTACTGAGCGTGCCTCGAGCTTGTCCGCATGCTGCTTTTTTACAAAAGCCGGACATCCCTTTATCTTCAGATACTGAAGATAGGGTTACTTCCCACTCCACATCTGATATGGTGTGGTAGGTACAGTCTTGATAGGAACCTTGTTCAAAAGATATGCAGTTGATTCTAGTGCATAACCTCAGAAGGATCGCGGCAACTCAGTGTTACTCATCATGGAACAAACCATATCCAATAGGGTTATGTTCCGCCTTTCCGATACACCGTTGTGTTGAGGTGGGTATGGAGGAGTAAGTTGAGAGAGAATTACATTCTCTTTTAAGTAATCCAGGAACTCGGCACTTAAGTATTCACCATCTCAATCAGATCTCAGTGTCTTGACACTTTTGCCTGTTTGTTTTTCCTCTTCATTCTTATATTCCCAGAATTTCTCAAAGGTCTTGGATTTATGTTTCATCAAAAAGACATGTCCATACCTAGAGAAATTATCTGTAAAAGTAATGAAATAGGAATAACCACTTCGTGCATGTATAGACATTGGACCACACACGTCGCTTTGTATGAGTCCCAAGAGCTCGCTCACTCTTACTCCGTGTCTAGTGAACGAGTCTTTGTCATCTTTCCTATGAGACAAGATTGACAAGTTGCATAAGACTGATATTCGAACAGATCCAAATATCCCTCTCTATGTATCTTCGTCAACCGTGTTTCATTGATGTGACCCAATCTACAATGCCATAAGAAAACCTTATTTAAATCTGGAGACTTTCTTTTAAGTGTGTTCTGGACGTTGAAAACCTGTGATTTAACACGTATATACTGTCCTCTAGTATACTTGACCCAATCAAACTTTGATTAAGGTGGATGTGGACCACATCACTTACAAATATAAAATCATATCCTTCTTTAGAAAGTAAAGATACAGATATGATATTACAAGCTGGACTAGGTACACAAAAACAGTTACGTAAAATCAATATCTGTCCACTTGTCAATCCTAGGTGATATTACCCTATGGATACAGCGTCCACGCTCATTCCGTTAGCAACCCTGAGAGTCATATCACCTGCCTTGATAACTCTAAGGTTTCTTAAAGCCTATAATGAATTATGGATATGAGATCCTGATTCGGTATCTAGTACCCAGGAAATAGAGTTAATTGACATACAGTTTTCAATCACAAACACACCCGAAGCCGAAACCACAACGTGCCTCGGATCCTGGATTCTGGCTTTCCAAGCCGTGCATTCTTTTTGCCAATACAATTTCCCGTGACAATAGGAACATCCCTCCTTCCATACTGTTAGCCCCAAAACTTTTGCCATGCCCTTTCCTTCTACCTTAGTAACACCGCCTATCGGCTTTGTGGAGGTCTTCTTCTTCTCACCCTTGACTTTCGCCTTGGATCCAGAAGATGAAGATTCCCCAATAAGCAGAGCGGGTGTCTCCCTGGTTTCCTTCAGGGTGCCCTCAACTGGAAGTATAACTTTCTTCCCATGGGCGTAAGTAGAAGGTAGAGACTGTGGGATCAAGTCGGCATATGACTCGTTCTCCAACATGGTCCCCACGTCCGGGAGCTGTTTAATACAGCTGATCATTGTAGGGACTTGGCCCCCTTCAGATGACCCGACAGCCAACCTCGCTTAAAGCAATTCCTTCAAGGTCTCATACCTTACGATACGGGATTGCTCTCCATATAAATCTTTGTTATGGAGGAAGATGGAAAGTAAGTCTATCTTTTCGTGCTGCATCTGGTTTACACCATCTACTGAGGACAACACGAGGCACTTGGCATTCACACTGTCTTTTTCTGATGACTTACGGATTTCATTATCTGTGACGGTGGAATCTGGACCTAGGACGGCGGGGGCTTGAGTAGTAATGAGGTGGTCCAGCTTGTCATAGGTAATGGACATCTGGACAAACCTTTGCCAGTCAATATAGTATAACTCGGTCAATTTATTATCTAGCTGTAACCTAATCTTGGTCACCTGGTCACTGAAATTAGGAGGGAGGGAAGAAAACACTCAGCATGACACTCTTGCAAGATTAGATTGGTTTTTAATTTATCTAAACAGGATGGCTCCCACTGTATCTCGAATCCTTCCTCAAACCATAAAAGAAGAATCAGTCAGGATTAATCTCACCCTACAATACTTGCTTAACCTTTCAGCCAGGCTGGTGTTGGTACTTCGGGGGAGGTTTTCCAACGCTTTCGCGAAGTTCCTTAATTACATAACCTCTTTTTCCTGGAAGCGTAGCCCCGCTAACACCGTATTAGACACCTACTTAGTTTATAGCATTGATTGTGTTAGTGAAAAATCTTCCGAGGAGTAGCGGATACTCACAGTAGGATCGGGATCCAAATATTATTGTGTGACAATCATGAAGGAATCCTACCAACATTATCACACTCCAAATAGTATGCAGCACTAGCAAGTTTCAGTTTCCTTAAAAACTCCCGATGTGGATTTTTACGCCATACTCTTATGACCTTGACGAAGGCCAACATATCATAAGTCACATGTCAAGTTTTACCCGTCATTGTCCGGGTTAATTTGAACCCACCCGTACATACCCTTGATGAAGGCCAAAATAGTAGTACGACTATCCCAAACCAACGAATCTATCTATGCTACAGATGAATATCCAGCAGCTACCAATCACTATGCCTTGGTGAAGGTCAAAATACATAGCTTGAATACTACTGAATATTCAACTGAAATGACAGAGGGCTACGGCTGGTTTTGGCGAAACCGTGAACGTAATGAACTTGATTTAATCGAAGGATAGCTTTTAAAGGAGTGGTTTAAGCTCCGCATTAAATGTTTCTGTTTTGAAAAAACCGAGTGGTTTTAAAATTGTTCCAACGATTTAGCTTTGGTTTGTTTGCTTTGCATTAATCTAATGCAGTCCCATCATTTATATCTATCATCACAGAGAGAAACGAAAATACCACGTCTGCTTATGCCATCCGCATTCGCCACTAGGCCCCGTCTAACACCGTTAGGTTACTTAACTTGTTAGTGTATATGCCCTAGGGGCCATTATTGTATCATACTAGTTTGTATATTACTTAATGGAAGCTTGGGATATTCCCAGTTATATTAACAGTCTCGCTCAACATAGTAGTATGCTACTTAGTTTATGTCTATCTTAATATGTGTATATGTTAGTGTATCGCGAATACATATTGATAGAGCCCTTAGGATCTTGCTTGACTACCAGTGTTGTGATGGAAGTCACACTAGTGGGGGCTGGGTAGTCTACAAGCACATCCTTTTTCAGGTCCCTAGTCGTAGGATTATCGAGACAGGGCATCGATACTCCGGAGTAGACTAGTGTGTACGCTTCTCATCCCAGCAGGGAAAATGATCTGTCCCACAGCCATTAGTACGTTGTACTGGAGATAGTATACAGGTGCTCGTTGGGTTACGGGTACACCGGACAGGACTCACAGGGAACTGTTGGTTGGTATTATACCCGTCGTCAGTTAACAGTTCCCAGGTGACATGAGTACAGCATAGTCCGCAGACTTGACACTGCTGCTTCGTCTCGAGTGTGTTCCCACTGTTCTTAGATTGCTACCCTACCACGGCTCAAAGGAGTCGTGCAAACAGGTAGCAGTTGGGTGCAGTCCCGAAGCACTTGGAGGCAGTGGCGGTTAGATAGGATTCGTCTCTTCCGGTATTGGGAGTTGATATCGCGCTGTGTTTGGAGAGCCATTACGCAAAGTCCCTGGCCAGGGCAAACGAGATTTACTGGTAGGATTTCCAGTAGTTTCTCAAGGTGTAATGGGCTTCACTCCGACACGACTTATACCGCTGTTAGGGGACTGACGCTTGCCGCCCCCTAGGCCCGATATGCGATAGTCCTAGATGAACAGACCAGACTGTACGAGATTGTCACATCAGGCTCAGTAGGAGTTCGGATGGGTTTCCTCATCGGCCTTCTTATCGACATCTATCTGGGGACCGTTACGTATAGCTAGTACCACTTGCGGCCTGTGGTTAAATCCACTGCCAGCGTAGTATCGAGTCTTTAGAGTCCCACACAGAGAGTTTCCCTGCTTCAGGCAAAACGATATAGAGGTCGTATGGTTTTACAACAGGGTTCAGACACATACGTGTATTTATGCACGTACGATGTTCGGACAGTTTTTACTAGAGGGTTTTAGTTTAAGCCAGATTCTAGTATTGGATTATTGGATTTATACAGTCTCAGTATTTCCATGTTTTTACACATGGGAGGGGCATTCTCATAATTAGTCGAGAAGCTTCTAGAAGAAAGATGAGGTGGAGAGCTTAGGTGGAATTTGCATTAATTGAATTTGTGACTCATGGAGTGATTCATCCAAATGAGTTAATGAAGCATTTATTGCTTAATGATGCATGAGATGATTCATTCATTTGTATTAAATGAAGCATGGTTGTAATTATCTATTTTATTTATTTGATAATTATTATGCTTCATTATATTCATAATGAGTTATATTTTCAATTCATTCGTACTTTCACATTCTCTCTCCTCAAGCTCTCTCTCTTCAAAGACCTAACCCTAATCCTCTCAAATGTTGAGATCCAAGGGTTAGAAAGACTAATAGATCCCTAATCCATCTTTATATTCTCTAGGTTATCTTGATTAGCAATCATAGCCACCTAGTTACCTCAAGTGAAAGGTTAAAGTTTAGAGAAGGAGCTCTCGGGTGGATCTTCTATCACATCGAGGAGGCCGACGAGGAGGTGAACTATAAGAACAAGAAGGACTAGAATCTTGAGGTATAATCATCTATCATAGTAGTTAACCACTTCTAGATAGTTGTTAGTTAGGGTTTAGCAAAGATCCGTAAAATTAGTCGATGTTAACTTGAACAAAATGATTGTTTTACCTATTCCGCCTCCCCGTATCATGTGTGGTGTCTAATGTCGACTTACAGTGGTATCAAAGCCTAGCTAAACCATAACTAACATGTTAACAAAGTCGTTAGAAATTCGATCACAAAACGAACCCGAAAAAACATCATTTTCACATAGTTTCTGTCGATTTTAAAATGGGGTTTAAAAATTTTTCAGGGACCCTTAAAAACACAAGCAGGGTTTTTTAAGAATTGTGAAGAAATTTGGGACTGTGAATCGGCCATACCACCGCGGAACCGCCGCCGATCCAAGCAATACGCCGTGGATCCGCGGCCGAGTTGACTCCGAGTCAACCCAAATTTGCTCAGTTATTCTTCTGTGTTGATGTTGTGTTTTCTGGAGTGATTTGTTTCTGCTCAGGTTTTATATGCACAGAGAATTGTTTGGAGTAGATTCATTAGTGTTACTTGATCGAAATTCTAAGATGTTTGGCTAATTTGATTATATCGGTGTTGTGTTTAATGTGTTCGTAAACCTTCCATAACTACTAGTATGTCGGTTAGCAGGGGGTTGCACATTTCTGAAATGGTTTTTACCGGTTTGTGATTGTGGACTTGTTGGATTGTCGTGAATGGATAGCTGGGGATGTGAGACGAGTGTTTCTTTCATTCAAATGTAATTTGTAATTTGTTGTAATATTCTTTTGCAGGGCACATCCGGGTTGAGCTTGTAGACACCATTGTATTATTTCATTTACTATTTTCTGCTCCTAGGATAGACCCAAGGTGGGGTGCACAAACTACCGGGTACTTTGAAGTATTTAGTAGCCTACTCACGTTGTTGAGGGAGACCGCTTCACTTCGGGTACTAAGCGGGTAGTTTGCCGTACCTGTAAGGGTCTAGGGTGGGGTTTTAGCTATTCATCGCGACTGTGTAATCCGTCTTTCTTTGCAGGATCAAAAGGAATACGGATTCGTAGAAAATCCAATATGTTCATCTGTGATCTGGAATGCCTATTATTGCGTCGGACGAATGTACAATATCTATATATGATATCTATTAGGCGTCACTTATGTTTTACACCCGCGCTAGCCCAGCCCCGCTCTGTCGTTAGTTAAGTAACCTAACGGGTGAATGACGGGGCCCAGTGGCGAATGCGGACGGCATAAGAGGACGTTGTATTTTCAATGTTTTCTGCAATGATAGGTTAATTGATGGGACGCATTATATTAATGCAAAGAAAATAAACCAAAGTTGAATCGTTGGAACAGTTTAAAAGAAACCACTCGGTTATTTTAAAACAGAAGATTTTTTAATTACGGAGCTTAAACCACTCCTTTTAAAAGCTATCAGGTTCCTTCGATCATATCAAGTTCACTATGTTCACAGTTTCGCCAAAACCATTCGTATCCCTCCATCATTTCATTTGGGTATTCAGTAGTATTCAAGCTATGTATTTTGACCAACACCAAGGCATAGTGTTTGGTAGCTGCTGGGTATTCATTTGTTGCATAGATAGATGAGTTGGTTTAGGACAGTCGTACTATCATTTGGCCAACGTCAGGGGTATGTACGGGTGGGTTCAAATTAACAAGATAATGATGGGTAGAACTTGACATGTGTCTTATGACATTTTGACCAACGCCAAGGTCATAAGAGCATGGGGCAAAAATCCATATCGGGAATTTCTAAAGAAACTAAAATTTGCTAAGAGTTGCATACCATTTGGAGTGTGATAATTTTGGTAGGATTCCTTCAGCTTTATCACACGATGATATTTGGATCCCGATCCTACTGTGAGTAACCGCTACTAATCAGGAGATTCGTCACTTAACGATCAATGCTATAAACCAAGCAGGTGTCGAGAAAAGTGTCAGCGGGGCTACGCCCCCAGAGAAAAGAGGTTATTTAATTAAGGAATTTCGCGAAAGCGTCGTAAAACATCCCTCGAAGTACCGACACCGGCCTGGCTAAACGGTTAAGCAAATTTTGTACGATGAGAATAGTCCTGACTAGTTCTTCCTTTTTGGTTTGAGGAGGGATTCGAAAAACAGTGGGAGTCATCCTGTTTAGATAAACTAAAAATCACTCTAAACTTGCAAGAGCATCATGCTAAAGTGTTCCCTTTCTCTATTCTAATTGCAGCGACCCAGAACATGACAGGCCTTAAGTTACTATTAGATAAAAATATTTTGACAGGACCAAACTATAAAGACTGGTTCCGGAATGTCAAGATGGCTATAATTTATGACAAATTAGGGTATGTCCTTACTACTAAGGCACCTGCTGTCCCTGGTCTAGAATCCAGTGTCGCGGATAAGGAAATCCGCAAGACCTGGGAGATTGACTGCGCGAAGGCCAAATGCATCGTGCTTACCTCTATGAATAATGAACATCAGAGGAGGCACGAGAATATGGATCTCGAATCCATATTTCTCCACACCAAGGAACTGTATGGAGAGTAATCTCGTATAGCTAGATACGAGACCTCGAAGAACTTGTTTCAGTCGAGGCTGGCCGTCGGATCATCTGTAGGAGAACATGTCCTTAAGATGACTGGCTATATTGAAGAGCTCGCAGACCTCGGGACAACATTAAAGAACGAACTATATACAGACTTGGTTCTTCAGTCCCTTCCTTCCACCTACACCCAGTTTATTCTGAATTTCAACATTCAAGGAAAAGAAGTTGAACTTCCAGAACCCCTTAACATGTTGAGGAGTGCAGAGGGCACCTTGCAGAAAGAAAAGGAAACACCCACTATTTTTGTTCGCGATGCTTCCTCTTCCAGGTCCAAGGCAAGGGCCATAGGAAGGAAGAAGAAGGCCACTACCAAACCAAGAGGTAGTGTTGGTAAGGTGGGAGTTAAGGGAAAGGTAAAAGTTGCGGTGCCAGTAGTGGCAAAGGACGAGTGCTTCCACTGTCGTAGGAAAGGCCATTGGAAGAAAGATTGCAAAGCTTGGATTGCCAAGAACTAGGACCCGAAGCAAGCTGTGGCTTCGACTTCAGGTGTGTTTGTAATTGAAAATTGTCTGTCAATCAACTCTACTTCCTGGGTATTGGATACCGGATCAGGATCTCATATATGCAATTCATTGCAGTCACTGAGAAACCGTAGAGTGCTGAAGGTTGGTGATATGACCCTCCAGGTTGCTAACAGAGCTAGCGTGGGTGCTGTGTCCGTGGGGATTATCACCTTGGATTGACGAGTGGACATATTTTGGTTTTGCGCAACTGTTTTTGTGTACCCAGTTTAACGTGTAATATCATATCGGTATCGATGTTATCAAAAGAAGGTTATGATTTCACGTTTGTAAGCGATGTTGTTAACATCCACCTTAATCATAGTTTGATTGGGTCCGGTACACTAGATAACGATATATACGTGTTAAACCAATTACAGATTTTCAATGTCCAGAACACACTAAAAAGAAAGACTCCAGATATAAATCAAGCTTTCTTATAGCATTGTAGACTAGGTCACATCAATGAGACAAGGTTAACTAAGTTACATAGAGAAGGATATTTGGATCCGTTCGAATATCAATCTTATCCCACTTATCAATCATGTCTCAAAGGAAAGATAACAAAGACTCCATTCACTGGACATGGAGTAAGAGCAAGCGAGCTCTAAGGACTCATACACAGCGATGTATGTAGTCCAATGTCTAACATGCAAGAGGTGGTTTTTCATATTTCATTACTTTTACGGATGATTACTCTAGGTATGGATTCATTTTCTTAATGAAACATAAATCCGAGGCCTTTGAGAAATTCCAAGAATATAAGAATGAAGTAGAAAACCAAACCGGCAAAAGTATCAAGACACTGAGATCTGATCGAGGTGGTGAATACTTAAGTGCCGAGTTCCTGGGTTACCTAAAAGAGAAAGGAATTCTCTCTCAGCTTACTCCTCCATACACTCCACAGTATAACGGTGTATTGGAAAGACGGAACCAAACCCTATCGGATATGGTACGTTCCATGATGAGTAATGCTGAGTTACCGCGATCTTTCTGGGGTTATACGCTAGAATCAGCTCCATAGCTTTTGAACAGTGTTCCTACCAAGACTGTACCTACGACACCATATCAGATGTGGAGTGGGAAGAAACCCTATCTTCAGTATCTGAAGATATGTGGATGTCCAGCTTTTGTTAAAAAGCAGCATGCGGACAATCTCGAGGCATGATCAGTACAGTGTAAGTTTGTGGGATATCCAAAGAACTCCAAGGGGTATTTTTCTATTACGCAGAAGAACAAAAGGTTTTTGTTTCTCGTAATGCCCATTTTCTAGAACAGCAGTTTTAGAAAAGGAAACAAGTGGGAGCGAAATAGAACTGGAAGAAATTCCAGAACCACAAACTTCTACTGAAAGTTTGGTAGAACCAGAAGTTCAAGAAGAACAGGACATTCCCGCACCCCTCCACAGGAGTAGTAGGCCATCTCATCCACCTGAGAGATACTACGGTTTTCTCATAGACGGGGATAGAGAAGATTGCATCATTGATAATGTTGAACCTACTTGCTTCCAGCAGGCCATCCAGAGCGGTGACTCAGTAAGATGGCTGGATGCAATGCGGACCGAGATGGAGTTCATGTACACCAACAAAGTATAGACTTTGGACTTTGCTCCAGATAGGGTAAAACCCATAGGATGCAAGTGGATCTTCAAAAAAGATTGGTGTAGATGGACAGGTGGAAACTTATAAGGCTAGACTTGTTGCAAAGGATTTTCGTCAAAGACCTGGTTTGGACTATGACGAAACTTTTTCACCAGTGGCTATGCTCAAATCCATTCGGATCCTTCTTGCCATTGCTGCCTTCCATGATTATGAGATCTGGCAGATGGACGTAAAGACGGCTTTTCTAAATGGAAATTTAGAAGAATGCGTCTATATGGATCAGCCAGATGGTTTCAATCAGAGTGGGAGCAGCGGGAAAGTGTGCAAGTTGCTTAAATCCGTTTATGGACTAAAGCAGGCATCGCGGAGTTGGAACATCTGTTTTGATGAAACAGTCAAAGAATATGACTTTATCAAAAATCCAGATGAACCATGTATATATAGTAAAATTGTAGCACGAACTGTCGTATTCCTCGTCTTGTACTTGGATGACATTCTATTGATATGAAATGACATTCCTATGCTACAATCTGTCAAAGGATTCTTGTCACACAGGTTCTCCATAAAAGACATGGGTGATACCTCTTACATACGGGGGATCCAGATCTATTGTGATAGATCTAAGAGGATGTTGGGACTTTCGCAGTCCAGGTATATCAACACTATACTGAAAAGATTCAGTATGGAAGATTCTAAGCGCGGTAGTTTACCGGCTTGTCACGGAATCACCTTATCCAAAGAGATGTCTCCCAAGACTGATTTAGAAAGGGAACACATGTCAGTTATACCCTACGCTTCTGCGGTAGGCTCTATAATGTATGCGATGTTGTGCACCAGACCAGATGTAGCTTACGCACTGAGCGTGGTGAGCCGGTATCAGTCAGACCCAGGGGAGAAGCACTGGATAGTAGTAAAGAACATTCTCAAGTACCTGAGACGGACTAAAGAGATATTCTTGGTTTACGGCGGAATAGACCTCAAGATCGAGGCTTTTGGTGACTCCAGCTTCCAGAGTGACAAGGATGACTCCAAGTCCATGTCAGGTTATGTCTTTACCCTCAATGGAAGGGCGGTGTGCTGGAAGAGTTCCAAGCAGGACACCGTTGCTGATTCGACGATGGAAGCGGAGTATATAGCTGCTTGCGATGCCGCAAAAGAAGCAGTCTGGATGAAGAAGTTCCTCACGGAACTTCAGGTGGTTCCATCCATTGTTGATCCAATACCTCTGTATTGTGACAACAACGGGGCTATAGTTTTAGCAAAGGAACCCAGGTCCCATCATAAGTCCAGACACACCTTAAGGCGGTATCACCTAATTAGGGAGATCATAGATCGCCGGAAGATCGAGATCTGGAGAATTGCTACAGAGGAGAACACTGAGACCCATTCACAAAGGCCTTACCTCAGATTCAGTTCGAGAGACTACTCGAGATGATAGGTCTTCGATAAGCCAGTACATGGCCCTAATGCAAGTGGGAGATTATTAGTGTATATGCCCTAGGGGCCATTATTGTATCATTCTAGTTTGTATATTACTTAATGGAAGCTTAGGATATTCACAGTTATATTAACAGTCTCGCTCAACATAGTAGTATGCTACTTGGTTTATGTCTATCTTAATATGTGTATATGTTAGCATATCGCAAATACATATTGATAGAGCCCTTAGGATCTTGCTTGACTACCAGCGTTGTGATGGCAGTCACACTAGTGGGGGCTGGGTAGTCTACAAGCACATCCTTTTTCAGGTCCCTAGTCGTAGGATTATCAAGACAGGGCATCGATACTCCGGAGTAGACTAATGTGTACGCTTCTCATCCCAGCAGGGGAAATGGTCTGTCCCACAGCCATTAGTACGTTGTACTGGAGATAGTATATAGGTGCTCGTTGGGTTACGGGTACAACGAACAGGACTCGCAGGAAACTATTGGTAGGTATTATACCCGTCGTCGGTTAAAAGTTCCCAGGTGACATGAGTACAGCATAGTCCGCAGACTTGACACTGATGCTTCATCTCGAGTGTGTTCCCACTGTTCTTAGATTGCTACCCTACCACGGCTCAAAGGAGTCATGCAAACAGGTAGCAGTTGGGTGCAGTCCCGAAGCACTTGGAAGCAGTGGCGGTTAGATAGGATTCGTCTCTCCCGGTATTGGGAGTTGATATCGCGCTGTGTTTGGAGAGCCGTTACGCAAAGTCCCTGGACAGGGCAAATAAGATTTACTGGTAAGATTTCCAGTAGTTTCTCAAGGTGTAATGGGCTTAACTCCGACAAGACTTATACCGCTTTTAGGGGACTGACGCTTGCCACCCCCTAGGCCCGATATGCGATAGTCCTAGACGAACAGACCGGACTATACAGAAATTGTCACATCAGGCTCAGTAGGAGTTCGGATTGGTTTCCTCATTGGCCTTCTTATCGACATCTACCTTGGGACCATTACGTACAGCTAGTACCGCTTGCGGCCTGTGGTTAAACCCTCTGCCAGCATAGTGTCGAGTCTTTAGAGTCCCACACAGAGAGTTTCCCTGCTTCAGGCGAAACGATATAGAGGTCGTATGGTTTTACGACAGGGTTCGGACACATACGTGTATTTATGCACGTACGATATTCGGACAGTTTTTACTAGCGGGCTTTAGTTTAAGCCAGATTCTAGTATTGGATTATTGGATTTATACAGTCTCGGTATTTCCGTGTTTTTACGGATGGGATGGGCATTCTCGTAATTAGTCGAGAAATTTCTAGAAGAAAGATGAGGTGGAGAGCTTAGGTGGAATTTGCATTAATTGAATTTGTGACTCATGGAGTGATTCATCCAAATGAGTTAATGACGCATTTATTGCTTAATGACTCATGAGATGATTCATTCATTTGTATTAAATGAAGCATGGTTGTAATTATCTATTTTATTTATTTGATAATTATTATGCTTCATTATATACATAATGAGTTATATTTTCAATTCATTCTCACTTTCACATTCTCTCTCATCAAGCTCTCTCTCTTCAAAGACCTAACCTTAATCCTCTCATGTGTTGAGATCCAAGGGTTAGAAAGACTAATAGATCCATAATCCATCTCTATATCCTCTAGGTTACCTTGATTAGCAATCATAGCCACCAAGTTACCTCAAGTGAGAGGTTAAAGCTTGGAGAAGGAGCTCTCGGATGGATCTTCTATCACATCGAGGAGGCCGACGAGGAGGTGAACTACAAGAACAAGAAGGATTAGAATCTTGAGATATAATCATCTATCATAGTAGTTAACCATTCTAGATAGTTGTTAGTTAGGGTTTAGCAAAGATCCGTAAAGTTAGTCGATGTTAACTTGAACAAAATGATTGTTTTACCTATTCCTCCTCCCCGCATCATGTGGGGTGTCTAACGTCGACTTACATAACTAACGCCAAAGCAGGGGCTAGACTAGCGCGGATGCAAAGCATAAGCAACGTCTACTATATAACATATATATAATAATCATTCATCTCACGCAATAATAGGCATTCCAGATCACAGATGAACATATTGGATATACTAGGAATTCCGCGTTTCATTTAAGCTTGTAACGAAAGACGGATTCCACGGTCGTGATGAATAGCCAAACCCTACCCTAGACCCCTATGGGTGCGGCAAACTACCCGCCAAATACCCAAAGTGAAGCAACCTCCCTCAATAAAATGAGTAGGCCACTCGGCACTTCAAAGTGCCCAGTAGTTTGTACACCCCATCTTGGGTCTATCCTAGTAGCAGAAAACAGTAAAAGAAATAATACAACGGTGGCTGCAACCTCAACCCGGATGTGCCCCGCAAAATAATATTACATCACTTTACAATTTACATCGAATGAAAGAAAGATAACTCTCTTCTCACATCCCCCAGCTATTCATCATCGATGATCCAATATTTTATATACACAAACCAACATAGCAGCAACACAGATATGTGCAACCCCCACTAATCGACGTATAGCGATTAGCGGACGTTTTGAAACACATATAACAACTGAAACATGTTAACCTACGTTAAAACTGCGACTTCGAAATATTATGTATTGCCACAATAGAGAATTAACAGTATAATCAAAATTGGCAAAAACAAACACCACCTAAAACCCTAAATCCAAGCATCAAGACCACAGAACAAAACCCAATGGATTCCCAGACAACAAAACCGGTGGGGCTGGTTATTTTGCCTATGTGGCCGGCCAAAGTAAAGGATCACTCTGCAATTGTTTAAAAAAATTTAGAGCCTCCGAAAAATTTGACAGAAACTTGGATTCTTAGTTTCGTGTTTCGGAGTTATTTCGGTTTTGTAGTTTTACACATTGTCTAAACTGTTAGCTAAGGTTTAGTAGGCTCTGATACCACTGTAAGTCGATGTCGCACACCCCGCGGGTTCACGGGGAGGCGGAATACGTAAAAAATGATTTTTACGGGTGTCGCAACACCGACTTGAACTCCAGGATCGATGCTAAACCCTAACTAACAAAACTGTATGAGGTTAACTACTCGGAAAGAAGTTTATACCTCACAGATTCATGTCCTTCGGGTCTTCTTGTCACTGTCCTCCTCCTCGTCATAGGCTCCAAGGATCGTAACGGATCGGGCAACCTCGTCGGCCTCCTCGAGTCAAAGACGATCCACCCGAGAGTCTATAGTCCAAGCTCCAACTACAAATCCGAGGTAACTACGGCATCTAGTTCGCTAAACTAGATTTCATGAATGATGTAGAGAGTGTAGATGGATTAGTATGTCTCTAAGTACCCTAGGATTCGCAACACATAAGAGATTTAGGGTTAGAGGAAGAAGAAGGAGCTTGAGGAAAAGAGAGTGTAGATAATACATTGGAATAAGATGGCTTTCTTTTTTATGAATAGATGAAGCATATCATAATTGATGAGATAAATATCTCACCAAATATCTATCATTCTTCACAAATATCTAAAGAGTGAGTCATGCCATGAGTCACCATAT
The DNA here is from genome assembly GCA_030015575.1 of Agapanthus africanus. NCBI lineage: Eukaryota > Viridiplantae > Streptophyta > Magnoliopsida > Asparagales > Amaryllidaceae > Agapanthus > Agapanthus africanus. Next base: position 371,338,094 of record CM057347.1, on the reverse strand, counting down.
GAGTCACCAAGTAGCCATACCTCATTCAATGTAAACCTCCACCTCATTTCCTCCACCTCATTAATCTTTTAATCAAAAAATTAAAAACCCTAATGAGGTGTCTTCTTCTAGAAGCAATCTTGAGTAAATTACAAGAATGCCCATCATCCGTATATACATACCCGTATCCGTATTCCAAAAAATATGAATACAAAGAGACAAAAATAATCCATCAATATAAAACTAGGATCCGGCTTAAACCAAAGCCCACTAATATTATCCGCCCGAAGATCATACGTGCACAAGTACACGTATGTGATCGAAGCCCTGCTATAAAATCATACGGCCTCTATATTTTTTGCCCGATGCAAGGAAACCCACTGTGTGGGACTCTAAAGAGTCGACACTATGCTGGCAGTAGGTTTAACCACAAGCACGTCAGCGGTACTAGCTGCACATAACGGCTACCCACGTATTTTTCGATAAGAAGGCAGATGAGCAAACTCATCTGAACTCCTACTGAGCCTATCTGTGACAATCTCCGTACAGTCCGGTATGTTCGTTTAAGAGTATCGCATATCGGGCCTAGGGGGCGGTAATCATCAGACCCCTAACAGCGTAATAAGTCGTGCCGGAGTGTAGCCTAAAACACCTTGAGAAACTACTGGAGTACCTACCAGTAAATCTTGCTTGCCTTGGCCAAAGACTTTGTGTAATGGCTTTCCGAACACAGCACATTATCAACCCCCAATACCGGGAGAGACGAATCTTATCTAACCGCTACTGCCTCCAAGTGCTTTGGGACTGCACCCAACTACTACATGTTTGCACGACTCCTTTGAGCCGTGGTAAGGTCGTAATCAAAGAACAGTGGGAACACACTCGAGGTGAAGTAGCAGTATCAAGTCGACGGACTAAGCTGTACTCATATCCCCTGGGAACTGCTACCCAACGATAGGTATAATACCCACTAGCAATTCCCTACGAGTCATGTCCAGTGTACTCATAACCCAATGAGCACCTGCATACTATCTCCAGTACGACGTACTAATGGCTGTGGGACAGACCATCTCCCTTGCTGAGATGAGAAGCGTATACACTAGTCTACTCTGGAGTATCGATGCCCTGTCTCGATAATCCTATGACTAAAGACCTGTATAGGATGTGCTTATAGACTACCCAGCCCCCACTAGTGTGACTGCCATCACAACGCTGGTAATCAAGAAAAGATCCTAAGGGCTCTACCAATATGTATAAGCGATATGCTAAAAGAAACACATGCACATATTGAGGTATAAACAAACCGGGTAGCATACTACCATTTTGAGCAAGACTGTTACTATATCCGTGTATATCCCAAGCTTCCATTAAGTAATATACAAACCAGTATGATACAATAATGGCCTTTAGGGCATATAACACTAACACTTATTGTCCTTTGTCCTTCCGTTCTTGGCTCTTATCCATAACCTCCGGCCAAATGAAGCGCAACCGGTCTCAATTAGGAATCACCGCTATCATGTAGGATAGGGTGGCTAAAGGAGTGGATTGCGATTCTTTTAGTCGGAGTTCGAACTAAAAGGTGTTGGTTAAAAGGAAATAGTAAATCACTTCTGCATATCAAACTAACTCTCTCCTACATTAACAAGTGAAGTTACTACTCACACAGTCACAAAAATAAAGAAAACACAAAAGAGGAGAGAGATCATAGAAACCATGCAAGTGAAAGTAAGGGTTGGAAATATATTAAGAACTAATGTGCAAATCAAAAGTAGCCATGTGAGTCCTTGTTTTTATGTTTAATAAAATGAATCCAATAATCTCAATCTAAACTTGCAAGCTCAATGAAGAGATTGCAAGATGAGATAGAAATAAGGAATTCAATATCTAAGTTCTAAATATCACAAACATACAATTTTGAAGCTTGAAATGAAACATTTATTGAAATGGAAAAAAGAGAAACAAACTATTGAATTCATGAACCTAAATCTTAAGCTTGTAAGTTCAATGAAAAAGTTACAAGGTCAAGAGAAAGGGTAAAAACTCAAGATTACACAAATGAAATTACAAGATAGCATCTAAACTAAGAATGTGGTCTAAAATATGGACCCTTCCCTCTTCTTCTGATCTGCTATTTATAGGCAATGCAAGTCCAAAAACAAACTATAAAAATGGGATGACAAGACAGTGGGGGGCCACAGAAGAAAAACGAGCCAAAATGGAGAGGGTTTAGCGGCCAATTGTGGCTAAATAGGATAAATTGGCGGCCAAGTTGGGGCTTCTGGGTTCCATATTCTCAGTCTAGTTCTCTATCTTCAACATCATCTCTCTGGCATTGCTATTTCTTCAAATTTTCACGAGAGTACTATCTGGAGGTTTTGGAGGGAAATGAGCAAGACTTTCTACAAAAGTACACATCACATCTCATTAAGATTCATACCCACTTGCATGCCTACTTATACCATGGCTGTCCCATGAGTGTTCACACTTGAAAATCCATTTATCACGTTGGACCATTTATTTAGAAATGCTGTACACACATGTCTTGTTGCAAAAACTCTTGAATATTGATTGATTCTTCGTCCGGTTTGTAGTATCGGCTCACATATATCATATCCGTGCATTTTGAGTGTGTTTCCAGTGTTTTGTCATAAATACCTTTATCCTGAACTCATTGAGCAGACACGGGTTAATAGCACCGATTATTCATAAAAATGATATTAAATGAGCGGTACTGAAATGCAGTTTTTTGTGATGAACAGTCGTACAGCTTTGTTGGAATTCGTCAAGGGCAAGTATGGGTGGGTCTAAATTAATCAGGACAATGATGGGTAGAACTTGACTTGTGCTTTATAATATTTGGCATCCGTCAAGGTCATAAGACGCTTGGGGAAAAAACCATATCGGGAGTTTCAAATATAAAAGAAAACTTGCAAGGTTTGTGCATACTTTCTAGAGTGTGGTGACTTGAGAGGCTTCCATCAAGATTATCACACAATAATAGTTGGGTCCCGATTCCCACTGTGAGTAGGATTACTCCCGGGGGATTTTCACTTCACAACTAGCTAACCCACTAGGTGTCTAGAAAAGTGTTAACGGGGTTATGCCTCTACGGAAACGGGGTTATTTAATTAGGTCCGTGTGAAAGCACAGGGAGCCTCTCTCAGAGTACCAACACTGATTTGGCTGAACGGTTAGAAAACTTATGGGGCTTACATGATCCCGACTAGTTCTCCTTTTAAAGTTTAAAGGAGAATTTGAGGAAACAGTGGGAGCCATCCTGATTATAATATTAAAAACCAATCTAATTTTGCAAGAGCGCATGCTAAATTTTTATTTTCTCTCTCTCCAGGTAGCAACCATGTCACGCCTTAATCAAGATAATAATATGTATGACTTGACTGAACCAGTTTATTGCCGTGGGCTGGAGAACATCAGTTCGGCTCTAACACGTGACAACTGTCATGAGTATGGGTAAGGGAGAGGGGATTACAAGGACTTCCACATGACCCTAATAAAGGAGAAGCATTCTAATGTATCTTTTTTGGGTGTATTAATTATTGAGAACTGTTTTTCGATCAGTCCTACCTCTTGGGTACTAGATACCAGATCAGGATCTCACATCTGTAAGTTATTACTGGGACTGAGAAAAAGTAGGACGGTTGGATCGGATGATATGTCCCTCAGAGTAGGGAACGGAGCACAGGTTGATGTTGCTGCCGTCGGCGAATATCACCTGGTGTTGCCAAGTGGCAATACTGTGATTTTGAACAACTGTTACTATGTATAATCCATGCTTTGAAATATTATATCCATTTATTTATTAGCTAAAGAAGGATATAAATTTGTTCTAGATAGAAATATCATGAACATTTACCTCAATCGGGTATTGGTTGTAGAAGATACATTATGTAATGGTATATACGTTCTTAATCTAAACACAGTTTTCAATATACAAAACACAAGCAAAAGAAAGAATTCAGAAATGAAAAAACTTTCTTGTGGTATTGTAGACTTGGTCATATCAATGAGACCAGACTAGCTAAGTTACATATGGATGAATATTTGATCCGTTCGAATTTACATCTTATGAAACTTGTCAATCTTGTCTCAAAGGAAAGATGACCAAAACTCTATTCACATGACACGTAGAAAGAGCTACAGGGCTCTTAGGACTCATACACAGTAATGTGTGTGGTCCAGTGTCTACACATGCGAAGGATAGGCTCTCGTACTTCATTACATTCACTGATGATCTCTCTAAGTTCGGACATGTATTCTTGTTGAAACACAAATCCAAACCATTTGAGAAATTCAAAGAATATAAGAATGAAGTAGAGAACCAGACTGGTAAGAGTATCAAGGTCCTATGATCTGATCGAAGAGATGAATACTTGAGCATAGAATTCCTTTATTACTTAAAAGAAAATGGAATTCTCTTTCAGCTTACTCCTACGTATACCCCACAGCACAACGGTGTATCGGAGAGGAGGAACCGAACCTTATTGGATATGGTTCGCTCCATGATGAGTAGTGCTAGGTTACCTCTTTCATTCTGGGGATATGTGCTAGAGTCAGCAGCATATTTATTGAATAGGGTTTGACCAAATCCGTGCCCACCACTCCATATGAAATATAGGAGGGGAAGAGACCATACCTTAATTTTATTAAGATATGGGATTGTCCATTTTATGTTAAAGTACATAATCTGGACAAACTCAAGGAACGATCTGTAATGTGTAAGTTTATGGGATATCCTAAATATTCAACAGGATATCTGTTCTACCACACCGAAGAACAGAAGGTATTTGTTGCTCTCACGCAACCTTTTTGGAAAGGGAATTTCTTGCAAAAGAAATTAGTGTGAGCATGGTAGAACTGGATGAAATTCAAGAACCACAAACTACATCTGAAGATTTCGTAGAACAACAGGATTCAATAGTTCCAGATGACTCTCAGACACTACGCAAATCTAGTAGGATTTCTCATACGCCCGAGAGATACTACGGTTCTCTCATAAATGTGGATCGAGAGGATTGCATTTTGGAAAAAGATGATCCTACTAGTTTCGAGCAGGCCATTACCAATAGAAACTCTGAGAAATGGATGTATGCTATGCGATCCGAAATAGAGTCCATGTACATCAACAAAGTTTGGACTTTGAACGTTGCATCAGCATGGGTAAAACCCGTTGGCTGCAAATGGATCTTCAAGAAGAATATTGGTGTAGATGGACAAGTTAGAACTTATAAGGCTAGACTTATTGCAAAAGGTTTTCGTCAAAGACCAGGTGTGGACTCTGACAAAACATTTTCTCCAGTGGCTATGGTTAAATCTATTCGGGTCCTACTTGCCATTGATGCCTTCCATGACTATGACATTTGGCAAATGGACGTAAAAACGAATTTTCTAAATAAAAGTTTAGAAGAGTGCATTTATATGGATCAGCCAAAGGATTTCATAGACAGTAGGAGCAACGGGAAGGTGTGCGGATTTCTTAAATCCATTTATGGATTAAAGCAGGTATCTTGGAGTTGGAATATCCATTTTGATGAAACAGTCAAGGAATTTGACTTCATCAAAAATGTTGATGAGTCTTGTATATATAAGAAGATTGTAGAGAGAGTTGTCGTATTTCTCGTTTTGTACATTGATAACATTCTCCTAATAGGAAATGGCATTCCTATGTTGCAGTCAGTCAAGTTGTTCTTGTCACAAAAGTTCTCTATGAAAGACCTGGGTGATGCCTCCTACACTCTGGGGATAAAGATCTACAGAAATAGATCCAAGAGAATGTTGGGAATTTCACAGTCCGGGTACATTGATACCATACTAAAAAAGTTTAGTATGGAAGATTCCAAACGCGGTAATTTACCCGCTTGTCACGGAATCACCCTTTCCAAAGAGATGTCTCCCAAGACTGATGAGGAGAAGGATCGCATGAGCATTATACCCTACGCTTCGGCGGTAGGATCTATAATGTATGCGACGTTATATACCAGACCAGATGTAGCTTATACACTTAGCGTGGTAAGCAGGTATATGCCAAACCGAGGGGAGAAATATTGGACAGCTGTGAAGAACATTCTGAAATACCTGAGAAAGACTAAGGAGATATTCTTTGTGTACGGTAATGAAGACCTCCAGATTGAGTCCTTTACCAATTCAAGCTTCCGAAGTGATAAGGATGACAACAGTATGTCTCGGGTTATGTGTTTACCCTTAATGGAGGGGCAGTCTGTTGGAAGAGTTCCAAACAGGACACTATAGCAGACTCGACGATGGAGGCTGAATACATTGCTGCAAACGATGCCGCAAAAGAAGCAGTATGGATGAAGAAGTTCATTACTAAACTTGATGTAGTTGCGTCCATTGTTGATCTAATACCCTTGTATTGTGATAACAATGGGGTTATAGCATTAATGAAGGAACCACGGTCCCATCAGCGATCCAGACACATCTTGAGTCGGTATCACCTGATCAGAAAGATCGTTGATCGCCGGGAAATTGAATTCCGGAGAGTAGAGACGTAAGATAACACGGCGGATCCATTCACAAAGTCCTTCCCTCAAACACAGATTGAGCGAATTTTTGAGATGTTGGGTATGCGATACGCCAACAACTGGCCCTAGAGTAGACGTTGGGTACTCAATACGTCAATAACAGGCCTTAGTTCAAGTGGGAGATTGTTGAATATATATGCCCTGGAGACCTTTATTGTATAGGATGCTGGGGATATATATGTACAGGACAATCTTGCTCGATATAATAGTATGCTATTTGGTTTGTTTGTATCTTAATATGTGAATATGTTTTGCTGGTTATTACATATTGCTAGTACATGTTTATATAGCCTGTAGGATTTTTTCTTGACTACCAGCGTTATGATGTCGATCATACTTGTGGGGGCTGGGTAGTCCTTAAGCACATCCTTAAAAGGCCCTAGTCGTGGGAGTATCAAGACAAGGCATCGATATTCTAGAATAGACTGATGTATACGTATCATGACCCCGACAAGGGGCGATGGTTGATCCCACAGCCATTGGTGTATGGTACCAAAGATAGTATACAGGTGCTCATCAGATTATGAGTTACACTGAACGGACTCGCCGAGAACTTCTATATAGTAATATACCTATCTTCAGATAATAGTTCTCTGGTGACATAGGTACAGGATAGTATTTTGACCTGACATCGTCATTTGTCTCGAATGTGTTCCCACTGTATTTAGATTTCCACCCTACCACAGCTTTAAAAAGTCGTGCAAACAGGCTTTAGTTGGGTACAGTCCCGAAGTACTTGGAGGCAATAAGCAATAAAAGGGATTCATCTCTCCCGGTTTAGGGAGTCGATGTCACGCTGTGTTCAATTGGCCATCACCATAAAACCTTGGCTAAGGGGGATGAGATTTACTGATAGTGAGATCAGTAGTTTCTCAGAATGGTTTTGAACCACATTGACATCACTTATCAGGTTATTAGGGGTTTAACGTTTTCCACCCCCTAGACCTGATATGCGATACTCTCAGATGAAGAGACCGGACTGTACGGAGATTGTCACTTTCAGGCTCAGTAAGGATACAGACGAGTTTGCTTATCGACCTTCCTTTCGTACAATACATGGGTAGCCATTATGTACAGCTAGTGCCGCTGACGTACTTATGGTTAAACCCACTGCCAGCGTATTGTCGAGTCTTTAGAGTCCCATACAGAGGGTTTCCCGGCTCAGACGAAATGATGTAGTGTGCGCATTTTGATACATACGGAGGTTCGATTAAATACGTATTTTTGTACACGTACTTTTAATTGGACATTTTTGTTAATACTAGCCGGTTTGAAAGATAACCAGATTATCACATTTGGATGAAATATGAGCTAGTATTATATCTCTCTTTCAGTATCTCTCTTTTACGGTATTTGTATTTTGATACGAATACGATATTTATACGAATACGGGTATTTGTGTCTTGACATCAATACGGGTATTTGTATCTTAATACAAATATGGGTATTCGTATTTTATACGAATACGGGTGTTTGTATTTTGATACGAATACGAGTGTATGTATTTATAACATATACTTGTATTAGTATATGTGGGGGGATGTGGGTGTGTAGGTGTGTACAAATGAGGTGGCTTCTCTTCTCCTCTCTTCTCTTCATGTTTCCTTTAGAATTGTGTGGACTTGTGACTCACACATGTGAGTCACAATTCCACTCAAGTAATTCTTAAGGAAAAAGGAAAGAAAGAAAAAGAATGAGATAGTTTTTTTTAGCCTTGCTTGCTTCATCTTCTTCCTCTCTTCTCTTGAGTTTTCAAAGTTGAGGTGAGAAAAAAAAAAGGAGAGAAAACAAAGAGATAACCACTACTACATCTTTAGTGATCAATTCTTAACAAGTTTTGTTCACTAGTTGCTTCACTTTGAGTTTTAGTGTAAAGTTAGAGCCTTAGCTAGGGTTCCTTCGGGTAGATCATCTTCGACAAGAAAGATCGACTCCTAAGCTTGTTCCCGGTGGACCTAGAAGATTAAGAAGTGGAAAAAAGAAGAAGGACGTGACTACAAAGGTAGATAATGCTAACCGAGTTGTTAAACTCCTTTTTAGTTTGCTAGTCTAGTGTTTGGAATCGATTCTAGGTCATAGTAGCTTGTGCTCTAGTCTAAAAATTTTATTTTTTATTCCGCCTTGGTCGTAAGTTTGCAGCACAAGCAACTAGTTAAAAAATGAGGTCCATCAGTTCAAGGAGATATTTTATTTATTTAAGGATCATTAATCTTGTTTTATATTAAGATCAACTTAAAATATATGAGCATATGGGCTCAATTTATTTTAACTAAGGCATGTTAGTCTTGTATGAGACTAAGATCAACTTAGATATCATGAACATATGGGCTCATCAGAGAAGTTTTAAAACTTCAGAGATTTAGCCTACTCAAGAATGAGTATTGGACTGTAAATCATCCAACAGTGCTAAGCACTGAGTCATCTGAATGTCGCGTTCCACTGAACTTATGGTGCTCACGTACCTATCACGTGGCCCGCTGAACTTATGGCGCTCACGTGCCTATAACGTGCGCCGCTGCCAGATATTTAGCAGAGATTGAACTCTGTTTTAAAAGAGTTAATTGTTTAGAGAATTATACTCTCTCCTTTGTTCATCGAAGTCATCATCTTTTGAGATTTAATCTCTTCTTAATCCATCAATGTTGTGAGATTGTAAGATCTTTAAGATCTGGATCATATAGAATCTTAGTTCTTAATTTTTTTAAGAAACTAAGTTCCTGAATGTAAAAATTATATCTTTTTCCCTTCTTTTTCCTTCTCTTCTTCTTTTTATAATGGTAGGCATAATATCAATGTTCTTCTCTGAATCTTGAGTTTAAGATCAAGATCTCTCTATGAGAACTTAATTCTCTTTGGTTTATGAGAGACATGTCTTATGGATCTCAGATTCAAAGGAAAAACAAAGTTCTTATGGAGGGCTAAAGCCTTTTCTTTTTCTTTTTTATATAGGAGATTGGTAAAAGGAGATATATTTCTCTATTATTTACCTAAGGTTTTGAGGGATTGAAGATGATATTCTTTCTGCAGAGAACTCAATTCTCGGTTACAAGGCAGAAACTTATAGGGGGTCTTCTATTTCATAGATTTAATCTCTTATGCTCTTTATATAGGGTATGAGAGGAATCATTTAGTTTGAGAGAATCTCTCATTTAAGATATCTCGATTGATTTCATAATCAAGTGGTGATTTTTAATCACCGTTAAATCTTTGATCTAAGGCTCTCTGTTTAACAGGGTATATTTTTTCTTGTTCTTTTAACAAGATTATGGGAAATATTTTCTAAATATAGAATTTAATTCTATCTCATGATTTGAGCGTTGATTTTTAATCACCATTGGATTTTCAACCCAAGGATTCTCTATTTAACAGAGAAAATTTCTATCGTTTTAGAAAGATTAGGAAAATATTTTCCCATATAGAATTTAATTCTATCTAAAGCCGATCCACTTCAAATATTGGCAGTGACGCTCACGTGCATTGCACGTGAGGTGCTGCCTTATTATATAGCCTTAGCACTCGCGTGCCTTGCACACGAGCACTGCCATATTATATGGCCTTAGTGCTCACGTACTTTGCACGCAGGTGTTGCTCACATGCTTTGCACATGAGGCGCTACCATATTGTTTTAAAGGGAACAATGTTCTTATAAACTTGATGTTTTCCATGGATTTGAGAAACCGCCGCACGATTTATATAGCTTGCTTTTGTTTTCAAAAATTGTGGTTTTCTCTTGAAATGATAATACGTCCACCATGAATTTTCTATGTGTTTTATGGTTTGGTTTTATCCGATTTCGTGGCAGGGGGAGGAAAACGATTTCGGATATATGGTGGACCCGATTCGGTACCGAGGGGCAAAAAGCTCATATAGAAAGGCAAGGTGAGCCTAGCGAGATAACGCAATACCAGTGATAGTATTGGAACACGGAGAATATTCAGAGGATACCGACCGGGGTTATGATATGAAATTGAAAAGACGACTGATCTGAGATATAGCGCCTCAGAATTTGAGATTTTTGTGTCGATGATTGACACGGGATTTATGACGATTTATTTGATGATGATGATGATGATGATGTTATGGCTGATAATTTTCCATGTTTGCGCGATCTGTTATGATGCGCTGATGTTTACTTGTGCGATATATATATATAGACACACACACACACACACACACACACGTTATCACATATTATGTTAGTATTATACCTTATGACTAGTAGGTAGATCGTTATGCATTTGATTTCTACCTTATGATATCTTTCTACTCACGAGTTAGCAACCCACCCCCGTTGTGCTATAGTTTCTTGCAGGACCGACCACTAAAATCTTAGCGGCTTCGTTGGCACACATTTCCTTTCTTCGGGTGTGTCGGGACCCGATTCTTGCTCACGGAACAAAGTGCCATGCCAATTGTCATGCCAAATGGGCGAGGGCCACCTCTTGAATCCATAGGGGCCACCTAATGAGTCCGTGGGACCCACTGTAGAACAATGGGAAATCTTCGGAACACATTCCGAAAGAGGGCCGAACTGCATTATAAATGTAATGATACCGTCCTCAATTACAGAGCCGTATTTTAAGTGAATCGGCACTACAGGAGCTTGAGAACTCTGTAGTTAAGCGTGCTCGGGCTAGGAAAGTCGTGGGATGGGTGACCTCCTGGGAAGTAGCCCCTGGTCGGGTCTGGTTCGCTTTAAAAATGGCAAAACCGTGTGGTTTTGGCTAGAGCGGACAATACCATCTGTACTGGGGCGTTGGGGCATTACATTTATGGTGGTCCATACAGGTCCCTCGGTAATAGGTCTGTAGTTCGAGAACGAACCATTGTTCAAAAGTGGGGAGAAGTCAGGACCCGATTCTTGCTCACGGAACAAAGTGCCATGCTAATTGCCATTCCAAGGGGGCGGGGCCACCTCTTGAATCCGTGGGGCCACCTCTTAAGTCCGTGAGACCCACTTTAGAATAATGAAGAATCTTCGGAACACACATTCCGAAAGAGAACCGAACTGCATTATAAATGTAATGATACCACCCTCAATTACAGAAGTGCCTTTTAAGTGAATCGGCACTACATGAGCTTGAGAACTCCGTAGTTAAGCGTGCTCGGGCCAGGGAAGTCTTAGGATGGGTGACCTTCTGGGAAGTGGCCTATGGTCGGGTCTGGTTCGCTTTAAAAGGGGCAAAACCGTGTGATTTCGGTCAGAGCAAACAATACCATCTGTACTGGGGCGTGGGGCGTTACAGAGTGATTGCTTTTGCTAAGTAGGTTACATAGTTGTTTCATACCGCCTCCCTTTGTACTTATTGTATCTAGTTAAAAACTTCATCAACCACTTGTGTATTCTATGACTTAGAGATGAGACTTAAATATTTATTGTTTTGGATCTCGTACTCGTATGGATGGGTGACCTTCTGGGAAGTGGCCCCTGGTCGGGTCCGGTTCGCTTTAAAAGGGGCAAAACCGTGCGATTTGGGTCAAAGCGGACAATACCATGTACGGGGGCGTGGGGCGTTACAGGGTGATTGCTTTTACTAAGTGGGTTACACAGTTGTTTCATACCGCCTCCCTTTGTACTTATTGTATCTAGTTAAAAACACCATCAACCACTTGTGTATTCTATGACTTAAAGACGAGACTTAGATATTTATTGTTTTGGATCTCGTACTCGTGTGGAGTCGAATTGATATTGATTATATAGTGTTTATTGTTTTTCTCTTAGCGTCAAATATATTTTCGTGGTTGTGTCTCCGCCATTGGGCATCGAGCTTGCTTCCGTATGAGGATGCTTATTGATATTGTATTCATTATATAGGGTTTTCTTTAAAATTTACAAAGGAGGTGCTGCCCAATTTTTAAACAACGAAAATGCTTTCAAATATATTTTTAAAACAAACCTTACATACACTTTTAAAACAAACCGACTTTCAAAACAAACTTGATTTCATTTTATAAACCTTTTTACAAAACTTCACCTCCATTATTTTCTTATAAATGGTTTAGATTCCTGGTTTTTGGCTTACTTGGGTTACGATGGGATCCAGTAGATTTCACGTGATTCAAGTGCCGATCACGTGCCATTTCCGGATCGTGACAAAGGCTCCATATAAATCGTCTTTGAAATATCACCGTTAAGAAAAGCATTCTTAATGTCCATCTGAAATATAGGTCAGCGACGGGCTGCAACAACTGCAATGAGCATGCGAATGAAAGTGATCTTCGCAACAGGAGCAAAAATCTCTTCATAATCAATGCCATATTTCTGAGAAAACCACGAGCCCCAAGACGTGTCTTATAACGTTCGACTGATCCATCTGACTTGGTTTTGATCTTGTAAATCCACTTACAACTAATGGGCTTGACATCTGATGGTAAAGGAACAAGATCCCACGTGTGAGCATTATGGAAAGCCTGCAATTTTTCTTTCATAACTTGCTACCATTCTGGATATTTCATAACCTCAGTATATGACTTTGGTTTCTGAATAGAATGAATAGCAGAAAGAAAATATACAAATTGAAGAGAATAATCGTTCGTCATGCAAAAGCTATAACTGGCAGGTGGTCGTCTTTCTCGCGGAGGATTCTGACGAGATGGAGGAAGAGAAATAGCACCCGGAGAAGACGGTACAGGCATAGGTGAATACTTAGTCGGCACTGTATCAATGGAGGGAATAGTAGAAGGCATAGGAGCATAAGTAGGTGTAACAGGAGGTGGAGTGGGAGTGTATGTAAGCACAATAGTGGGTTTAATTGACGATGAAATAGAGGAATCAAGAAAAGACACATCTATCTCGGAATGAGCAAAATACAACACATTCTCGAAAAACGTGATGTTCTACTAGTAGGATCATAATATCTATATCCTTTATGAGATGGACTGTACCCTATCATAAAACACTTGACTAAACAAGAAGAGAGTTTATCTCGTTCATGAGAAGGAAGAAGAACGAAACAAACACAGCCAAACGTGCGTAAAATGGAATGGTTAAAAAGGGATTTATAAAGCCTCAAGTATGGAGTGGCATCAGGAAATAAAGGAGGAGTAATGTTGATGAAAAATACAGCAGTCAAGAGAGCCTCAGGCCGATAAGATCAAGGAACGGATGCAAAGAGTAAGAGGGCTCGTGTGGTATCAAGGATATGTTGATGCTTTCTTTCTGCTATATCATTTTGTTCATGAGTATGTCATGATTGTTGGGGAAGTGTGCCATGAGATTTAAGGATAGCTTGCATTGATGATGAAACATACTCATAAGAATTGTCAGATCTGAAAATTTTAATCCATTTTTGAAATTAGGTGTAAATCATGTTCGTAAATTCAATATAAATGGATGAAATCTCATATCTGACACGCATAAAATAAACTTCAGAATAATGAGAGTGGTCATCAATAAAGCTAATATTAAATTGATAACCAAACATGGACGCAACAAAAGCAGGTCCCCAGATATCAGAATGAATCAAATCAAAAGCTTCTAATGAAGTTTTATTATGAGACACGAAATGTAAAGCAGATTGTTTTACCAAACGACATCCAACACACTTATTTAAAGTACCAACATGAAGGGACCCTAAGACTCCAAACTCAAATAAATATTTAAGACGAGAATGCGAAATATGACCTAGACGGCGATGCCGCATATCGGAGGCAACTGATCCAGCTACAATTTTACTCGAGACAGGTAAGTGAAGATACTCCAACAGATATGAGCCATTCACTTTACGACCAATCCCAATATTCTGACCAGTGCTCGAATCCTGCACAATATAAGAAGTGGATGAGAAAGTGATAGTGCAACCAGAATCAGCAATCTGACTAACAGATAGAAGATTCATTATTAGTTTGGACACATGCAATACAAATGAAAGAGTAAAATTGCCAGGAGAGTACAAACTAAGTGTGATGTCACCACACTAAGTAACTGCAAGTAATGAGCCATTAGCAGTATGTATGTATGACATAGGAATGGTAATACGGTTTGCAAGAAAAGATTTATCAAAAATCATATGATGTGAGGCACCTGAGTCAAATATCCAAGAAATAGAAATACTAGGATTACCAATTGAGACAGTATAATCAGAAAATGTAGATGATAATCTCTCGGAAGCTCCATTGATGCCAAGACTCCATGCAACGATACCAATGTAGGGTGTTTTTCGTCACCCCATTAAGATGGGAATACGCGCGCTTGTCAGGCGTATTACAGATTCCCCATACCTATAGTAGGCCGGGGTTTAATGATTGTGGGGATCCGAATCTCCGGCAGACGCAGACTAAGCTGCCGTTAATTACCCCTTGCCTTTGGAGTGAGAGAATCTCCGATTAACTGGTCAAATTGGTCATACGAACTCAATGTGCAGTGTGCGTATGTATGTCTCTTGAGGGGTTTTGAGTATATCGGGGGCCTCACTGCGTTTATGGGTGTCCCGTTATCCGAATAGGACTGGGGGTCAAGGGGGCTAGCAGCCTCCTTGGGGAGTGCGTGGCAGCGCCCTGTTAGAAATTTTTTCTAACGGGGGATGTGTTTTGAATGTAGAGCGTGTGGAAAAAAGAGGGGTCAAGAGCGTCCTAAGGACTCGTGAGATAGCACATGGGCGCTGGGCGCCAGCGTGGCGCATGGGCGATGGGCGCCACGTGCCAAGCGCCATGCATGCGGGCTCTGTACGCCAACGGTTCACGTGCTTGGTACGCGGACGCTGGGCGCCAGTGGGTCACGCGCACTGCACGCGGGCGCTGGACGCCAGCAAATCATGTGCCCGGCATGCGGGCGCTGGACGCCCGCAGATCACACGCCTTGCACGTGGGTGCTCGACGCTCGCGGAAAAAAGGTTTAGCCCCCGGACTGGGAGTGGAACTCCCGAGTGACTTTTGGAGTTAAACTCCTAAAAAAGGATCTTTTTGTGAAGTTAAACTCCTAAAAGATCTGGATTTTTGGGGTTCAACTCCTTCGAGAATTTGGATCTTGGAGTTGAGTTTCTCAAAGATTGGTTTGGGGTTAAACTTCTAAAGAAGATATTCTTGCTCGGAGTTAAACTCCCAAGAGATTTTCGGAGATGATGAAAGGGGGCCCCTTTTGTCTCTCTTGAGCCCTGGATCTTCTCTTGAGCCTTGGATCTTCCCAAAGTGGGATTTTTGGAGATGTGTCTCCTTCTTCCTCCTCTCTGTTGGCTAGATCTTGGAGAAAAGGGGGTGAGACTTAAAAATCTCCCCTTTTAGAGATTTGATGGGAGATCTGAGCTCCCCTTCAAGGATTTTATGGTGAAAACTATTTCTTTTTGGAAAAGAAAGAGTTAAACTCTTAATTTAATTCAAAAAAAAAGAAGGTTTAAAACCTTGATGAAGGAGAAGGAAGCACAGAACCCTAGAATTTTTTAGAGAATGAAATTTGTTATTGATTTTCTCATCATATTTGCCTTTTATAGACTACACATTTTACATATAGCCCTTTGGGCTTTTCTAAATGGCACTTGTGACTCCCCATACCGCATGTGCTTATTTCTTTTTGCACATAATGTAAGTGGATGGTGGTTAGGGTCGTGACGATCATGGCCGCGGTGAAATTTGAAAAACAATAATTTTACAAAGCATAACCCCAATCCATCACCAAGATCATCAAATACTTAGCAATAGATTAAACTAGAAAAATAAAGAGAGCAATGAGAGGGTGTTACAACTTTTGTAGCGTGTCCGGCTGATCCCGGAAGACCCCGTCTAAATCTCGTGAGCTCCCGAACGCGTGTGCACGCCGACTGCCTCACCGTAGATGATTCGCGTTGAAATCGGGCTGCCCGAACTTCAACTCCGTCACCGGTCGGAAAAACTTTCTCCAGAGGCTCGCTGGACGTAGAGAAAGGCGATGCGAATTCTGGTTACTCTCTACTTTTTTCACCCCGTCTCTACTTTTTTCACCATGGCAATACTTGCCATTAACCTCGAGAGTTCAAGCTTTCTTTTTGTGAGGAAGAAGAAGATGAAAAATTATGATGGCTAGTGAAAAAAAACCAATTATCTCTTTTTACAACCATGTCATGATAAACATGACACATACACCCTCCCACCCTCTCTCTTTCATGTGTGTGTCAACACATAATAGAGAGGGTGTGCCCCACCATTAATTAAGAATAATAAATAAATAATATATATATATACATTAATATATATATATAAAGATATATATTTACATATTTACATAAATGCATATTTATTTATACATAATTTAGAATTGTGGGAATTAATATATATATCAAATATATATTAAATAAGTATTAGTATATGTATCCTATACACGTACACATCATGTATCACATAAATGAAATGCCATCAATATGTTCTCGGTATCATGTACTGTAGAGAGAGTGTGTATCATATACACTATACTAAAAACCGCATCATAAATACGGTTATCAAGTCAACACTTGACTTGATATTCCAGCTTTTAAATCGGCTAGTATAACAGTCGTCCATTTAAACACGTATATCCAATATACATGTTTTATCGAACCCGTGTGCGTATCCCTATACGTACGTCACATCGCGTTTTGTCCGGGCAGTCACTTTCGTTGCGGAACTCTAAAGACCTGTCAATACGCTAGCACTAGGTTATACAAGATCGTATCCGATTGAATCTGAAACACTTTCAGATTCAACCCCCTTTCCGGTTAACCTACAAGCTCGTCAATGGCACTAGTTGTACGTAATGGCTACCCAAGTATGAGCAAGATAAAGGCAGGTCGACGAGCGAACTCATCCGGACCCAACAAAGTCTATAAGTGACAGTTACCGTACAGTCCGGTCTCTTCGTCAAGGAGTATCACATATCGGGTCTAGGGAGTGGAATCTGTCAGACCCCCAATAACCCGATAAGTCGTGCTGACAGAGGACTCATAACCTAAGAGATACAACTGGTAACACTTACCTGTTTATCTCTAGTGCCGTGACCACGGACTTCAGGTTATAGTCGTGTTCTACACGGTGCGATATCGACTCCCAATACCGGGAGTGACGAATTACCTTGACCACTCGCTGCCTCCATGTTCTTCGGGACTGTACCTAACTAAAACCTGCTTGCATGACTCAGTAGAGCCATGGTAGGGTAGTAATCTAAGTACAGTGGGAACACACACAAGACATTGTAGTGATTTCAGGTCTAGGGACTACTCTATATTCATGTCACCAGAGAACTACTATCTGACATTGGTATAACACCGTCTAAGAGTTCTCGACGAATCCGTTCAGTATAACTCATCCAATGAGCACATATATACAATCATCAGTGTCAAACACCAATGGCTATGGGATCAGCCATCGCCCCGTACAGGGTCATGAAAAATATACATTAGTCTAAACCGGAGTACCGATACCCCGTCTCGATATTCCTATGACTAGAGACTTTTAAGGATGTGCTTATAAACTACCAAGCCCCACTAGTATGATCCTTATCATAATCCTGATAGTCAAGCAAAGATCCTATGGGTTTTATCTCATGTATTAGCGATACGCGATAACTAGTAACACGCATTAACATGACAGACAAAGACAAACCAGATTGCACACTATCATCTCGAGTAAGACTGTTCTTGGTATAGGCCCTCCTCGAATTCAGTAATTGAATTCCCGCAACTACGATAATTGCCTTGAGGCCACCTATATCCAACAATCTCCCACTTGCACTTAAGGCTAATTATTGCGGTATCGCATACACAGATCTCATGTTCTACTGCATACCCAACTTCTGTACTAACAGTTTCGCAAACTGTGTTTGAGAAATAACCTCAGTGAGTAGATCCGCTGTAATGTTTCTAACTGTATCTTTCTGAATCTCAATTTCGCGGAAATCAACTATCTCCCGATATGACGATACTTACCTCAAAATATTGTTTGGATAGCTGATGGGACCATATCTATGAATGAACATATTTCTCCAAACAAATACATAGGATGTACCCTTTGCTGATTCACAATCAGTATCTAGCGCCCTAACTACCCCGGTATCCTGCTTGGAACTCTTCCAATATACTGCTCCTCATAAAAGGGTAAACTAATGACTCGCGACAGATACTCTGTCATCCTTGTCATCTCGGAAGCTGGAATCAGTAATCGCCTCCCGAAAGAGTCTGCCATTACCATACACCAAGAATATCTTATATGTTCTTCACTTCTTCCTATGTTTCTCCAGGATTGGACTAATACTTGCTTACTACACCAAGTGAAAAAGCAATATCTGGTCTGGTATTTAACATCGCATGATTGACCTCACTGCCGAAATATGTCGAATGTCATTCATGGAAGACCCTCTCTTCATCAGTCCCGAAAGACAGTTGTAGAGAGTGACCCCCATTCTCTGCGGGTACATTATCTCACTAGGAGTCCTCCATTCTAAACCACTTTAGAATGGTGTCATTATATTTTGAATTTGGATAATATCAAATCTCTTACTAGATCTAAATTTATAGACCTAGTCACCAGAATCAATGATGTATATATAATCCATAAAGGAAAAACAGTGACAACCAATATTTGACCGAATCATAGTATAGGAATATCACTTCCTATCAAGAGTATGTTATCCACAACAATATGCAGAATCAGACAGTACTCTCTACAGCTTTTTTACAAATACTTGGTTCATCTCTTATTTTGATGAAGTCAAACACTTTGACCGTAGCATCAAAACAGATGATCCATCTCCACTATACCCACTTTAGTCTACAAACCGGCTTAAGCAACTTGCACACTATCTGCTGCTCCCACTGACTAAGACAATTCTCTGGTAGAGTCATATACACGTACACTTATAAATCCAATTTAGAAAGATGTTATAATCATACTTATACCAGATATCATAGTCATGAAAACAACAGTGGCAAATTTTATCCGTATGGACTTCAGCACAGACTTTGAAGTAACAGTATCATCACAATCCATATCGGGTATTTGATGAATACATGTTAACTACAAGTCTGGCCTTATTAGGTTAATACTTTTCCATTTGCACTGATCTCGAAAGATCTGCTTGCTCCTTATGGGTTTTACCCGTTTCAGGAGCATACAACAAAGTCTATAATTTGTTGTAGTGCATAGAGTCCAACTTAAATAACTTAGCATCTAGCCATCAATCGGAAGTCATCACTTCTTATGGCATGCTGATAACTAGTATGGTCATCATCACATGATACAAGCCTCCTACACACCATCTATGAGAAAACCGAAGTATCTCTCGGATGGCTGAGGCCACCTACTAGATCTGCAGAGTAGTTATGGTCTGTCAGGGTTAATCAGATTCTACTAAACTTTCGGTAACTGTTTGTGGTTCTGGAACCATTTCCAGTTCTACCATACTCCTACTAATTTCTTTTGCAAGAAATTCCTTTACCTTGGAGGTGGCGAGTCAAGAACAAAACACTTTTGAACTTGAAAATGGTAGAATCTATCCCATGCGAAATCTTGGGATAACCCACAGACTGTTATTACCGAAACGTGCCTCGAGTTTATCCAGATTATGGTTTTAAACACAAACTGGATAACCCCATATCTTAATAATTTTAAGATGAACACTATTCTGTATCACATATAGAAAAAAGGCACTTATTTAGGTGGAACTAGTATCAATTGATATGTATCAATTTCTAATGCATCCCCAAAATTGAAGAAGACAACTCAACATTACTCATCCTGGAGCACACCCGCGGATAAGCAATCTGAGAGAGAATCACATTCTCAATATGGAATACCTAGTACTAACCCAATGTCCGTATGGATATTGGATGACATACATCAATATGTATTAATCCTTAGAGTTCACTAACTCATTTTCCATGTGCTGTTAATTGAAAAAACATTCTTTTGGTTAAAAGGAAACCAAAAGTTTGCTGTTTAAGCAAAACCTGATGATTTTCCTCAATAGCAACAATTGCTGCGAAAACCGACATCGAGGAAAAAATCATCCATTCTCAATTGTCTGCTCCTTCGCAGCATCTGTAACGCCCTACAGATGTGGGATTTTAATCTGGTATCTTTATACCCAGGAGTTAGAGTTTATTGAGAAACAGTTTCTCAAAACACATACGCACGGGAAATCTAAAACATCAAAAATGTTTCAGTGGGGTTAGTCGGGTATTCTCGGTATTGCCTTTTTCATTGCCCAGGTTCATGACAGTAGTCGCAATTTCCTTTTCTCACTTCAACCCCTTTTGATGTCTTTCTATCTTAACTTCTTGTATACCAAATTTACGCTAGTTGGTTTTCTCCTTTCCATTCCTTCAGCACCAGCTTCGGGATTGGAAGAAGACTATACAATAAGCGTAACTAGTATACATTCCTTATATGTAAGGAGCTCTCGAGTTTGAGATAAGGTAGGAGGGATAGACAAACGAACAATTTATATAATCCAGAACCAGTGGCCATCCTCAGAATGAAACAGTTTCATCGAGTTCGTATCTAACTATACGATAGCCTTCCAAACAATATGGATCTCTGTACCGAATTCAAAGGGTTCAGGAGTTAGCATAAGGGGAATTAGGTTATATGAGGACGTATATGGCTATGTCATGGATTAGGGCAATCCAGACATTCCAAAACTGTCGATCATAAAAGGGTCGGTCAATATGGTTAATGAGTCTTAGTTTATGGTGAGTCCAGGGTGGCTATCAGAGAGAGAGAAAAGAAACACTCAGCGTGCACTCTAATCTATATTAGATTGGTATATTTATCTAATTAGGATGGCTCCTACTGTTCTGTCAAATTCTCCTTCAAATCCTAAAAGGAGAACTACCCGGAATTTCATATAGAAAATTTTCAGGGAGTAACTATTACTCACAGTAGGAATCGGGATCCAAACTATCATGGCGTGGTAACCTTGACGAAGGTCAACAATTCACCCCACTCCATAGAAGGTATGCAATCTCATTGCAAGTTTCAACACTTGAAACTCCCGATATCAGTTTTTACCCCTGAGAGCTTATGATCTTGACGAAGATCAACAAATCATAAGCCACTAGTCAAGTTCTGCCCGTCATTTCGTGATTAATTTAGACCCACCCGCATGAGCCCTTGACGAAGGTCAAGGCTATACGACTGTCCTAACTAATCGCATCATATGCTAGCAGGAAGACATCGCTTAGCTACCGTACACTACGCCTTGACGAAAGTCAACAAATGTAGCACGAATACTGAGTACTCTATTTTCTGAAATGACAGAGGGCTACGGCTGGTTTTGAAGAAAACCATCAACGTAATGAACTTGATCTTATCGTAGGAACTGAGTGGTTTTGAATGTTTATAATCGCGTAGACCTATACTTAAGAGTGAACTCCCCGTGAAGGGATCTAGACTCTTTTCCTCATCGAATGAGGTGCGGGATATTCCTAATCAAATATCACGACGCAAAGCAAAAGAATACGGCTACAAAAATAATTTTAGTGACACAAACTTTTACCCAAGAGCGAACTTCCAGTGACGGGATCAAGGCTCTTTCCTCATCGAATGAGGTGCAGGACATTCCTAACCGAATGCCTCAATGCAAAGCAAAAGAATCAACAAAAATTTTCCCTTTATAAAAAGTTGGTTCCTACAACGTATAGGTTTATTTTACTTTGTATTAATGCAATTAATACAATCCCATCATTTCGATAATCTCATTATCTAGCATTATCTTTCTCACACAAACATTACAGAAAAGTATGAAAAGGAAAAATATAATGCACATATACGCTATCCGGATTCGCCACGGGGCCCCGTTATGCACCGTTAGGTTACTTAACTAACGGCAGAGCGGGGGCAGGGCTAGCGCTGATGAAAAACGTATATAGCATTAATACACACACACTATATATCGCATATCTAAATATACCATCACACCCAAATAATCACATTACAGCATGAGGAAAAACAGCATCACAGAGTTTGAAATGGTCGGATCATCTAGGAATCCTGCGTTTCGTTCGAACCACAAACGAAGCACGAAATACCCCGGTCGTGTGAATAGCCCGTACGTAGCCAAAAACAGACCCCTATGAGTGCGGCAAGCCATCCGCTAATCCGAGAAACGAGGCAACCCGGCATCATCACCATGATGGGGCCACCCAGCACTTTCTCGGATCCGATGACAAGAGCACTCCTCCATGGGTCTATCCTAACCCCCTACAAGCGCGGCAGCAGCCCGCCAATCCTAGAATCGAGCGGCCCAGTCTCAGCTCCTTTAGATACCTACCCGCTGCAATCTAGAATCTGGCTGCCAATGCGCTTCTCCGTGGGGTAATCCTAATACCTGTATTAATACAACGGTGACATCGATCGCAACCTGATCGAGCCCCGACAAATAATAATACATGAAAACGGAAACGACGGCCACATGTCGACCGCTCGCCCCAAATAAAAGAATATACATTTTGGATAAAATATAAAGGAAATGAAAAACACATCATCACAAACATGCACAGGGCTATTCATTTCGCGACAATCCAATCCACACCAAATAAACTTTAACATAGAACATATCAGACTCATATGTGCAACCCCGTCGAATTGATCACATCAATTCGGCGACGTTAAACACCGCATATCACATATGCCATCGCACTAATAAGGTTAAACGCTTTAACCTCGTCAATACGGAACCCATAGCCAACGAATTCCAAAACCCGTGAAGCCAAAATCGATTTTCCAAAAACTGAAATTCAAGATCAGCCCTGGCCCCAAAACGCCACCATTTCTTGCATGAATCGAAACCAAAACGACCCAAAAACTACTCGAGACACCGGGAGGGACCTCGAGCATGACCCATGAGGCTCCGGGAGGCATTGGGTGGGGGCTCCAACCCATGGCCATGAAATTGTGGCCATGGGTTGGCTGCTGGGACAGCAAGCGCGCAGCTGCGTGCTTGCTGTCCTAGCGCCACACCCGAGACCATTTCATGATGGTCTCGGGTGTGGGAGCCCACCCAAGCCCCTAAGGACAACCCTGGGGTCGCTCCCGCGCTACCACAGGGCTCTCGGTCTGAACCGAGAGTCTCGGGACGCGATTTATTTTCAAAAATAGTTACTAATTTGGGAAAGTTTTTGAAACAGAAACTGTTTTGTTTTGTAAAAAGGTTTTGGAAATTCAAATGACCACAAAACCAATTGCAAGTATTTAATTTAGCTCTGATACCATGTAAGCGGACGGGGGTTAGGGTCGTGATGATCACGGCCATGGCGGAATTTGAAAAACAATAATTTTACAAAGCATAACCCCAATCCATCACCAAGATCATCAAATGCTTAGCAATAGATTAAACTAGAAAAATAAAGAGAGTAATGAGAGGGTGTTACAACTTTTGTAGCATGTCCGGCTGATCCCGGAAGACCCCATCTAAATCTCGTGAGCTCCCGAACACGTGTGCATGCCGACTGCCTCACCGTAGATGATCCGCGTTGAAAGCGGGCTACCCGAACTTCAACTCCGTCACCGGTCGGAGAAACTTCCTCTATAGGCTCGCTGGACGTAGAGAAAGGCGATGCGGATTCTGGGTACTCTTTACTTTTTTCACTATCTCACCATAGCAATACTTTCCATTAAGCTAAAGAGTTCAAGCTTTCTTTTTGTGAGGAAGAAGAAGATGAAAAATTATGATGGCTAGTGAAAAAAACCAATTATCTCTTTTTACAACCATGTCATGATAAACATGACACATACACCCCTCCACCCTCTCTCTCTCATGTGTGTGTCAACACACAAGAGAGAGGGTGTGCCCCACCATTAATTAAGAAGAATAAATAAATAATATATATATATACATTAATATATATATAAAAAGATATATATATACATATTTACATACATATATAAATGCATATTTATTTATACATAATTTAGAATGGTGGGAATTAATATATATATATATATATATATATATATATATCAAATATATATATATATATTAAATGGGTATTAGTACATGTATCCTATACACGTACACATCATGTATCACATACATAAAATGCCATCAATATCTTCTTAGTATCATGTACTGTAGAGAGTGTGTGTATTATATACACTATACTAGAAACTGCATCATAAATACGGTTATCAAGTCAACACTTGACTTGATATTCCGGTTTTTAAACCGGCTAGTATAACAGTCGTCCGTTTAAACACGTATATCCAATATAAATGTTTTATAGAACTCGTGTACGTATCCCTATACGTAAGTCACATCGCGTTTTGTCCGGGCAGGCACTTTCGTTGCAGGATTCTAAAGACCTGTCAATACGCTAGCAGTAGGTTATACAAGATCGTATCCGATTGAATCTGAAACACTTTCAGATTCAACCCCCTTTCGGGTTAACCCACAAGCTCGTCAGTGGCACTAACTGTACGTAACGGCTACCCAGGTATGAGCAAGATAAAGGCAGGTCGACGAGCGAACTCATCCGAACCCAATAAAGTCTATAAGTGATAGTCACCGTACAATCCAGTCTCTTCGTCAAGGAGTATCACATACCGGATCTAGGGAGTGGAATCTGTCAGATCCCCAATAACCCGATAAGTCGTGCTGACAGAGAACTCATAACCTAAGAGATACAACTGGTAACGCTTACCAGTTTATCTCTAATGTCGTGACCATGGACTTCAGGTTATATTCATGTCCTACACAGTGCGATATCGACTCCCACTATTGGGAGTGACGAATTTCCTTGACCGCCACTGCCTCCAAGTGCTTCGGGATTGTACCCAACTAAAACATGTTTGCACGACTCAGTAGAGCCGTAGTAGGGTAGTAATCTAAGTACA
Organism: Agapanthus africanus; assembly: GCA_030015575.1. Taxonomy (NCBI): domain Eukaryota; kingdom Viridiplantae; phylum Streptophyta; class Magnoliopsida; order Asparagales; family Amaryllidaceae; genus Agapanthus; species Agapanthus africanus. Next base: position 371,312,781 of record CM057347.1, on the reverse strand, counting down.
GTGGGAACACACACAAGATATTGTGGCGATTTCTGGTCTAGGAACTACCCTGTACTCATGTCACCAGAGAACTGCTATCTGACATTGGTATAATACCATCTAGGAGTTCTCGGCGAGTCCGTCCAGTGTAACTCCTCAAATGAGCACATGTATACAATCATCAGTGTCAAACACCAATGGCTATGGGATCAGCCATCGTCCCGTACAGGATCATGAAATGTATACACTAGTATAAAGTGGAGTACCGATACCCCGTCTCGATACTCCTACGACTAGGGACTTTTAAGGATGTGCTTATAAACTACCAGGCCTCACTAGTATGATCCTTATCATAATCCTGGTAGTCAAGCAAAGATCATATGGGTTTTATCTCATGTATTAGCGATACACGATAACTAGTAACACGCATTCACATGACAGATAAAGACAAAACAGATAGCACACTATCTTCTCGAGTAAGACTGTTCTTGGTATAGACCCTCCTCGAATTCAGTAATTGCACTCCCGCAACTACGATAATTGCCTTGAGGGCACCTGTATCCAACACATAAGCCATGGGGTTTACAAGATTTTGGTTTTTGTCCATTTTTCATACATTTATTTCTAAAGATTGCATTTAAACTAATTTATTGCCTCCTTTTTGGCATGGAGCTGGCCCCTTCCATTCTTGGTCTTGACTTGGGCCTACTTGGATTGAGCTTGGGCCCGCTTGCTTAGGCCCGGACCCACTTGGCTGAGGGTTGACTGACTTTGACTTGGTCAACCAGGGTGTGATTTTTGACCCTAACAACCAATAATATGTGTTATCTGTGCTCTCTGCACGGAGGAGAAAGCCCCTGATGAGACTGTATTGTAGCTTGGAGTAGAGCCTGCTGCAGATGCGTAAGTGGTAGATGAATGTGGTGAACGATAACAAGCAACTAATCGAGATGGCCGTGTTGGACAATTAGCGATCAAATGTCCATTTTTCTTACAGTAACGACAAAATAGAAAACAATCTGCACCAAAAGAAGGCGCGAGATGTTTTGGAGCCTTGTAAGCATTGTCCACCAGAGAAATAGAGCTTGGTATGCCTTTGGAGGATGAACCATTCTGGAGGCCAAACCCAAAAAGATTATGCTTTATGAAGTGTTCTACGAACCAAATTCAAAGGTACTTAGTTTTGATTGTTGTTGAAACACATGAAGAAACTTGCAACGATCGCCGTACTGACAACTGCCACGCTAAAAATTTCTGTAGAGCTCTCTCCTTCTTCCCATATCTCCCATCAACGAAATCTCCAAATTACAAGAGGTAATCTTTTATTACTTTTCTCTTGTCTAAAGATCTTTTTCTTTGATAAATATTAGTTGGATAAAATTCCAATTTCTCTAATCTATAACTGGCTTCCCTTTCTCCTCGTCTTCTTCTACCTTGAATCTCTCCAAGATTTGGAAAAAAAAATTCTAGGGAGAGGGCTTGTTCGAGAAGTGGGAGGAGAGGGTGGCGACCTCGAGGGCGGCGACCCCGAAGGCTAGGGTGAGGGTTTTGGGTGTTTTGAGAGCGAGGTCGAGGGCAACGACGTCGACGGCGACGGTGAGGGATTCGAAGGTGACCATGTGGCTTCAAGGACGACGACGTGACCTCGACGATGGCGAGGGCAAAAACCAAAACGGTGATGATGGATTTGAGCACAGTGCAGCGTCGAGAAAGAAAAAAAATCCAGCAGATCAAATAAGGGCAACGGCAAGAAAATTTACCAATGCTCTCTGATACCATATTAAGAACCTTAGATTTGGAGAAAAAGAAAAATAATATTATTGATTGATCAAGAAGAAATATACAATGTGTCGCTCCATATAGACCCTACAAGATTAAATCCCTATACAAAGAGATAAAAGATAAACAAAGATATAGCAAAGATTTATAAATATATTAACAATATATTTTATTTATTTTAAGCATATATAATATTTTGGTTATTTAATAGATAAACGTTTTATATCATTATCATCATTTTTTGGGACTTCAGGAACGTTCATAGAAAAGATTGTATAAGAGATACGACAAAGTTAATTATACTGCGCGGATCATTGGTGCTCTAATTCAACTTTCTACTGATTTTTACAACCTTTCTTATTTTATTGACATATCTAATTGTTTTATATTTATTTTATTTTATTTTTATTTTGCGCCCTCAAAACTTTGTCTTTTTCTTTAAAATACATTCAAAACTTGATAAATTTAAAAAGCACGCTCAATTCTTATCCATTTAACTAAAATATAGCTTTCCGCTAATACTTTTGCATTAGTTAATTTAGTAATTTGGTTAAGTTAACTATGATTTGATTTAACTTATTAAAATATTGATTACTTCGCCTACCATTTAAAAACTCCTCCTTCATCTCCTCTCCATTAGACATCACCAAATGAAAAAGCCCTCACAACCACATCCCTCTCCATCTCATCGGCTTCTTTCACCAAACCATCACTTCAATGGAGAATGTCAGTTAATCTGTCGTCGTCGCCCCAATATACTCATCATCTCACCTTCCTTCCTCGTTAATTGCATGGCTGCTCTTCGCCTTCTCCACCGCCGCCTACTCTCTCTCTCCTCCACCACCTCTAACCCAAAAACCCTGTACCCAATTGATCCTCATCATTATAAACTTGGTCATCTCCTCACTCAAACCAGCACCATTCTCTTGCTCCATCCCTCTTCACGGCTATCCTCTCTCCCCACCTCTACCTCTCCCTCCACGGTCATATAGCAAAAAATTACAACAAAAAGATCGATAAAAGTTGAAACATGTTAGCAACTAATTAATGAATTTGATGACTATAATGGCCTTACCAATAAATAAATCAACGGAATTTTAATGCTAATTAGATGGAAGTTAACTAAAAGGACCGATTCAAATAATTTGAGAAACTATGTGCGTTTCTTAAAATTATGAAGTTTTGGTATGTTCTTGAAAATACCAAAGTTTCGATGGCAAGCACAAAAAAAACCCTTTTAATTTATTATATATTGAATATAAATATTTGATCGACAATGACATGATTTGTAAAATTGAGACCCGGATTGTATGGCTTGAACATTTCCATTTTTTTTTCCAAGATAAGTATTTCAAAAATCTTTAGGATTACGTTATGAAATAATATAATATAAAATATATATAATGATTCATCTCCATAATCATGCAAGGAGAAAGTCAATAGAGGATCGACACAACTAACCATAACTAATGCATCAACTTTGTGGGGCCAACAAGGCCTAGGCACATAGAAAGGTCTATTTTATAGCCTAATTTAAATAAAGCAAATAATTTAATTGCTTATCATTAATTAGATGGATTAGGGTGATGGTTAATAATATCATTTGATGAAAAATGATGGTGACTTGGGATTTAGAGATCTCGAGATGGTGAATTCTAGTTTATTTGCGAAGCTTGGATGGCAACTACTAGCATATCCTAATTCCACTTGGGCTAAATTGTTGGAAACAAAATATTTTCTAAAATGCCCTCCTTACAAAGCTAGACTAGATTGAAGGTTCCTTGCTCACCGATTTGGAGAGGTATTTACCACTCGTTGGATTTTCTTCATGCTCATTCATGTTGGTCGGTGGTTAATGGCCAAAATATCAAATGATCGCCGGCTGTCTACTCTCCCGCTACTATCGAAAAGCCGCCAAATTGGGACCCGCGTTATACACACGTATCTCATCTCTTAGACTCCTCAGGCAATATGTGGAATCGACCACTTGTTCAGTCATTGTTTGACGCAATAACAGCCGAACTTATTCTTGCTACTCCTGTCAATTGTTATGACAGTCGAGCTCATGATTTTCTTTGGTGAACTCCTACTCGTGATGGTTTATTCTCGACTAAAAGTTGTTACCATCTCCTCCGTGGTCATTCTCCAAACTCTACTCAATCACCGTCTGCTTCTGTACCCATCCTCAACAAAATGCGGAAGGAAAAAGTCATTTTATCTCGAGTGAAGCATTTTATATGGAGATGTTTGAATCAAGCCCTGCCGACCAATGATCGCCGTGCGAATCACTTCCCATTCATTATTGGTCGCCGCATCCATATGCATATTTAACCGTCAACGTTGATGGAGCCACTAGTTTGACTACTTCGGCATGGGATGCCATCGGGCAGGGACAAAAATGGACTTGTCATTTTCATTGCTTCAGGCGAAATTTCTCACCTTGACCCAAAGATAGTTGAGGTATATGGTTTTCTTGAAGCAATCAAATTGTGTTTGAGAGCGACTTATGCATCCAAACATATCTATTGTGTTGCATCTAATATTGTCAAGTGGGCGGCGTACCCCCTCAGCTCTCCTTCTTTACGCTCAACGTACGTTATCAATGAATGTCTGATGCTTTTCTCTCAAGATAAATCACTCTCAGCATCATATATCAAGCGAGGCGTCAATCATGCAGCACATGCCATTGCACGAACGAGTTTACAATCCAACACCTTTGGCTTTTAGTCCTCGAATTTTTCATCTATTCTTGCTAAATGTATCTCTTTGGATGTAAATTTGAAGGAGAATATATTTATTATATCTTTAAAATTGTTACCTGGTTCTTCAAATCTATCCAATATTTAATTATTTATTTATTAATCTATTTTATTCTCTCTATCAATCTCTGATATTTCCTTTTTGGTTCGTGCTATATAGGATCAATTATTTAGATAATATTGCCAAGAAAGTAAGAAGGATTTTTTTTTATATCATTTTTATGTACTATTATAACATCCATTGATCTTCAAATCTTTCCAATATATTTCTTTTTCTTACCATATGACCTCTATTTTATATGATGAGGCGGCATTCTCTTCTTTCTTTTTTCCAGTATTCAATGAAATCTTAAGACCCTAAATCAATTCAAAATTAAATAGCAAAAATTCAATATTTGAGGGGACGTGGATTATATAAGTAGAGAGGGGTGCTATATTGTTTTATTTAAAAAAAAAATTGAGCTCATGGGATTTTCTTGTTTAATAATTGGGCTGAATCATTTTTCAAACTTGTGGGCCCGGAATGAGCTTTAGAGTGACAAAAGGATACGTGGCTTGGTAACATTCTCCCTTTAAGTTCACGAGTAAAAAAAATATATATGTAGAATATAATGAAGTAGCTAAAGAATGAAGAAGATCATAACTGTTAATTAAAATACATCATCAAATAATGTGGGCAAAACCCGTTCCCATGTCCGGATAAGAAAGGGCGTAGGTTGTGGTAGGCTTGTGACGGCCAACATAAAACTTTGTCGCATACTATAACATGAACCAATATGACGAAAGCAGGGGTTAATTCCAAATTGGAGTTAACAGAAGCAAACGTTGAAATCTCGGGTATTTAGATTGGAGCAGATCCAAGACAATATATATGCAATGCAAATTTAGTACACAAAGAAGTCGGATCACAGTGGTATAACACTAGATGGGCAAGAGATATCACCGAGCGATAAGTTTAGATATCTAGATTCCATCATCCAAAAGGATGGAAGATCGATAGCGATGTCAACTAAAAACTTCAGGCCGGTTGGTTGAAATGGAGGCACATAACGGGGATTTTATGCGATCATAACTTTCTGTCAAGATTAAAAGGAAAGTTTTTTTGAATAGCTATTCAGCATGTCTTGTTATATGGTACGGAATGCTGGCCCTTAAAAAACATCATGCACACACGATGCAACGATGTATATAGTATAGATACGCATGTTTCGTTGGATGTATGGTAACACTAGAAAATGTAAGGTGCACAATGAAAATATTCGTATAAAGATTGGTGCAGCACATAGAAAACCGCCTAATATGGTTTGGTCATGTACGGCGCATGGCTACGGAAGCACCCAAGGTCATGGAATGTGATATGCGTTTTCATGCGGTCGGGGACCACATGCGCATAAGCGAATAATGCGTCGCGTTCCTATATGTGATTTGCATTATTTAAATTTAAAAATTCAAAAAATGTATATAACTGATTAAAACTATGAAAAATATGAAGAAAAAAAATACAAAACATATGTACATATAGCGTCCATAATTTCGAATGTGATGAATATTATTAGATTATTAAATCAACCTTTTTCAAATATGCAAAAAGACAATGATATCATGATAAAACTGCAATGCTAAGAGGAACATACCCCACCTATATGTAAATCCATAATTCGTAAATAAATGTACGATAAGTGTTAGTTTGAAAAGGAAATAGTAAATATACAATATTTCGTAGTTGTACCTCTGTGAGATTGGCCTTAAATATTATTTCTTTGTGCTATTAAGCCGATATCAGCTTGAATCTAGATTTTACTCTTTATTTACATGCTCCTTACATATTTGTGGGTACTTGCAATTTTATTATGTGTTTTTTTTAAATCTCACAAAACAACTATTTTTCATATATCACCCCTTAAATTTATTAGGGTTAGTATTTGGATGGAAAATATTGATGAGCATTTCTCTTGAAAAGTAAACAATTTATAATTTCCTATTATGATAAACAGTAGTATGATCCCTTCGTTTTCAAAAAGGTTGTAATTTAAGCAATTAAGCTGCCATGAAACCAAGGTACCTTCACATGTCATTGGTAGCATGACTTTATTTTAAGAAGGTAAAGGTCTTGGAGATGATACATGGAAATATCAAGTTTTAATGATGCTATATGGAAATAGCTATATTTTAACTCTCTTTTTTACACTTGCTGATACTTTTGGCTCGCAACACTATTTATTATTTTATTGAATAATGAGAGCTCACCAAATTAGTTGAACAAAGAAATTGATATGCATGTGGTATGTATATCTTGCATCTAAAAGTAGTAGTTTGAGAAATGCAACTAATACAAGTTATGAAAGAAATTGTGTTATTTGAAGTTAAATGCAACTAATCAGTAGATGCAGTTTGTGCTATTTGGGTTAATTTGGATACGGGTGTAATAAAACCCTAATCCGGCTTTCATAAACCAACTCAATATTATGTTATTATGCAGATTGTACGGCCGCATATTGCAATATGAGGCGGCATAACAATTTTTATGCACCAAGGCAAACATTTTTACCCATATACTAAGAAAATGCTTCCTTTTCATGAGCCAAGGTGGTGCATACGCATATGCGACCGCATAGAACGCATTTTTCAACACTGAAAACACCAGTGCGACAAATAGATATTCTCGGTTTTGGAAAAGTCAAAAGGATGAAAGGAAGACCGAAGAAAACGTAAATGGAGCCGATACGAAAAGATATGGATGCCAAAGGCCTTAATGAAGTATATTGTTCGATAGGAGAGAGTGGAGGCAAAGAATTCATGTGCTTGCCCCGGCATGATTCTTATATTGGTTCATGTAGCCTACCCCATATGCTTGGGATAAAAGACTCGGTTGTTTTGTTTATCAAATAATGTGGGCAAACACCCTATTAGTTATTTGTTTTATTTCTATTGTTTTTATTTTCATTTATAGGTCAGTAGATCATCTATCTATATATCTCTACTATTATAATCAGAAGGAAAAAGCATCCTTTTATTTTGAAATTGATCGCTAACATGGAGTTTCTATTATTCGAGAAAAATCAATAAAAAAAACCTTTAAAATTCCAACCAAGACGGCAACTAACCCCATCACTTAAAACTATCTGGGCTATATTATAGATATCTCAATAAAAAAAAATTGGCAAAAACACAAAGTAACAGAAATTTGACATATACGTGCGATGGACATGCAAACCGCTAGTTTACAGAATGCAAGGGAAGGGATGAGGGATACTTCCAATGTAGATCAAGCAGCCGCTTGTTCATAGTATATATTTCAATTACTAATCAAAGGCCGAGGTCTAAGGTTCTTCATGTCGTTGTTATAAAAGTAGAGGACACAGAAATTTGTAATATCCTTCAATATTGTTCTAACCCCCAAAAAGATTAAAAAAGAAAGAAATATAGTTTTACGCTTTGTTCGAATCTCCAGTCGGCTTTACTGCCTCATAGACTGCTGAAAAATCTAAGTCGCCCAGCCCTAGGCTTCTGGCTTTCTTAAAGGCCTGCAGATTGAAAGTCGGAGAAAACATCAAAACCTGTACGAGCTATGAGATTATTGTGAAATAACAAGCCTATATGCTAACTCATAAAATCAGAAGTTAATCCAGTACTCACCATGAACTACACAAACTAGAACATGCACATGATGTGCGTGCACATGCACACATGCAAACACTCTCGTGCGCGTGCGCCAACACACACACTCAGAGAGAGAGAGAGAGAGAGAGAGAGAGAGCAAATCAGAAAAAACATGCACATGACACAGAGCTCAAATCAGAACACACACGCACATGTCACAAAACGCACGCACGCGCGCGCGCGCACGCACAGCGTCAAAACAAACATGGACATGACACACAAATAGTGAGAGAGAAAAGACCTCGTTGGATGCAGCAGCAATAGGCATTGACACTGCATTTTCATCTCCAAGAGCGAGGGCAAGCCTCATATCCTTCTGCTGATGCTTGAGAGGAAATGCAGGGGGGTAACTGCTCTTGATCATCGCAGGACCCTTCATACGAAACATTGGATTTGCAATTGCACCAAGGTCCTGTAAAAATTCCGGAACTTCTTAGGTTTTCTATATAAAATAATATTTACGGATTTACGTTAGTTTCTTACCACAACATCCAGAAGAGTTTGCTGACTCAATCCACATTGTTCAGCCAAAGTGAGCCCCTCAGATAGTGCATTCATCATGCTACATGTACAAAATCATAATATTAGGGAAGAAGAAAATTATTAGCAGCAGAAACAATGGACCTGAATAGCTGAAATGAGAAAAAGGGTGCAGGAGACAAAAATTTAGGTTATATTATTCGAGGTTAATAGCACAAAACACCCCAATGGTTACCCTTTGTGCCACGTATACCCCCTCAACAGTTTACACCCCCTCTGCTCATCGATCAAACCCATAAAAATGCTCAAATTCAATTCTAAATAAGTCAAATGATCGTCTAATTTTTGTTGTTTAGAGTTGAATTTGAAATTTTTTAAGGATTTCGATCAACGATCAGAGGGTTTTTTGTGCCAATAGATTACTTGAGGGTATAAGTGCTGCAAAGGGTAAACTGCAGGAGTGTTTTGTGCCATTAACCCAATTATTTATAACGATACGTCTATTTATACTGTTACTTTTTAAGTTTAATTCTAACAATAATAAAAGGAAAAGACAAAGTTCTCACACAAATATGAACATAGGTTTGAAATGGTTCATGAGGTCCGTGTAGTCAAAATACAATGAAACATGTTCAACAGAATCCAATATTTTGCAATTATTCGACCTTTCTGGTAGGTAATTAAGAGCCTTTGCCTGCTTGCCATTTTAGCTACTGTTCAAAATCTTTATGAAACCCCTGAGCTTTACTTCATTTAGACCTTGTATTCTCTCAACTGCTTAGATATTATATGCAATAGCTTAGATATTACAGACAAGTGCAACAGCTTAGATATTACCGGCAACAATTTAGGTATCATAGGCAACTGGCATAAGGGGTTTGGATTAGGCCCAGGGTTTTTTAACTAGAGAAAAAGGCCCAGGGCTTTTTACACAAGTTTGATGCAGGCCGGGGGCTTTTTGACAATTTACCCATCTATTTTTTAACTAGTTGTTATCGTTAACTCTTTTTCACAGGGATGCGAATTAAGCGAGACCATATAGTTATTTATTCTCTTAGATGTTTGTTATGTTTAATTCATGAGCATATTCATAATTTTGGGTTAGATTAGTTAATTGCAATGTGTAATTAGGTTTTTTATATATAGGATCTTCCACATTTAAAAAAAACTATAACTTTTTGTTTGAAAATTAGACAACGATGTTTTGCTGTTGAGAAAATTTGTAATTTTTTCAATCTCTATGGAGACTTGTGTTTACTTGGTTGCAATCAAATCTCCAAATCAGTTTGGTCAAATCCATAAATCGGTTGCGGTCGATCAGATTCTCTTTATTGCTTTTCGCTTCATAACCTTTAAATACTTGGACAACCTCGTAAATCTGTCAACTTCTACATCAGACCTCATCAAATCCTTGTTACCATAGTGTTACAAGGTATTAAAAAGGAAGGGTGAAGAAGGGTTACATCTGAAGCCTTAAAGCAAACCAAGACTATAAGATTTGAAGGGATGCTATTATTCTTTTCTTGATTAATCTACCATTCAATCATAGGCACAAGTAATAATACTAGAACAATATGGAAGCTCCTCTAATAAAGAATGAAGTTGAGTCCTATCCAACGCTATGAGATCTTGCACACAAAACCACCATAGCAAAGTAATCGAAATTATAAATGTCTTTGGATTACATATTAAAATATTAAATAGTGTTATGAGTTTGGAGTTGAGCCACTTTTTCTCTTGATATTTAGTCCTAAAATATTTTGTCTAATTTTCTAAGATACAAAGATTGTTTAGTTATGTACACTCCGCAGATAATCTAATACCAATGCATTAAACGTTCAATTATATATATTCGGTTCAAATTTTATATTATTTAAATGTTGGATCTCATATGTGTGTTTGCAACTTTGCATCATATAAAGTTTGTCTTAGGGTTTGCATTTTCATCGATTGCTTCCCATTCTGCACCGGTAGCGAGCATAGGTTTTAAGGATCGAAGCAAGAATTTAAGACAAACCCCAAAAGCGAGGCTTTTCATAAGGGTAATGATTGTGTGGGGATTATTATTATTTTAGGCATAGAGATTCCTATAACCTTTATCGTTGTGAGTATGACCAATGTTCTAAATTTCAAATGTCGGTATCGTGTCGGCCTGAAAATTCTGATGTCGGATATCGGATATCAGATGGGTGGTATTATCAAGGCTTTTCATAAGTAGAAGAATTAAGCGTTACTACGAGATTTTCAAATAGCTCTATATTGCTTTTGTTACTGATACTTTAATGAAGTCTCAAAATCGAGTCATTGACAGGATACATGTTGAGAGTTATAATCGGTAGCTAGATCATCCGAAAAAGATTTATGTGATTTTTATTAGTTTAGTGATGTCATAGTTAAGTCTAGTGATAGCGTAGAAACTATGATGTTAGATGAAACTTCCATCAAACCTAGACAGCCGGTTATTGAGTATGGTCTTATGTTATCTGTTGATCTTTCTTTCGTTATCAATCATCCATTCGAGATTGGTAATGTGATTAGACCCTATTAGTCAGCATGTCTTATTTTTGGTAAATCCAATGTACTATAATGTGATCATGTTAATGCGTATAGACATTTAGTTTAGCCGCTTCTACACAATATTCTGTTAATTTATTGACCAAGTTTAGAATGTTACATATTTTTATCATTCGAGTGTATACAAGAGATCATGTAAACATAAAGATATGGTGTTTGAATGGTTGGTGCTAACGTTTGGTATATCCAAGGTGTTAAGGACATAAATTTTTTTAATTTATGTCCTTAGGAGATGCATTTAACATGAGTCTTTAGTATCACATCACAAAATTTGTGTCATTTGCATTTTGGGGCTCGACGGTATATGGTTGTGATAGTTATTTTCATAAACCGCAGCTAATATTTACAAGCAAACTAAAAATATAAAACGGGAGATGAGTGTTGATAAAATTGCGTCCAAAGAGTTAGTAATTTAAATATACATTCGATATACAGCTTATTATATATTCTGAAATATTTTTACCAGATATCTAGATTAAATATTCTGAATATGTTCAATGTAAGTTACCTATTTCATAGGTAAGTTAATTTTCTGCTATTATTTCTAAGAGATAAGTCAACTTGTACACTCTGTGATTTTACATATTAGAGGTTTAACGGTCCCTAGTTTCTAAGAAAGCAGCAATCATCGACCCAGCTACTATACATGTCAGAGATTCGCCGCCTTTAATATTTACCAATTGGTGAAGTTTTCGAAACAGAGAAGAAGAGTGTCTAGTTGTTTGATACCTTACATATTTGTTATTTCTATTTCATGGTCATTTTATAATTTTGAGTTAGTTTTGGAGTAAGCTGCAAATGTAATTAGGATTTCACTATAAAAGAAACATTAACATTTTATATGGAAATTAGACATAATATTTTCCTGTTGAAAAATATATGTTTTTGAGATCTCTATAGAGTCTTGCATTCTATTTGGCTACACTCGAATCATATCCTTTGACTGTAGTCGAATTCCTGAATTGACAACGGTACACCTTCGACATCCTTAACAACCTTATGAAGCCATCAGGTTCTAACTCTAATCGCCGTCCATACTTTCGTCATGTTGTAAAGAATTGGAAAGGAAAGGATGAAGAAAGAGTCATGTCACAGGTCTTAAAGCAAACCAAAAAAAATTTGATAGGATGCTACCGTTCTCTTAATTAATTAACTTTTTAATCATAGGCACAAGTGATAATTCTAAAATGGCTCCTATATTAAATATTAAAGCTGAGTCCCAGCCAGAGGCATTAGCGCACAAGTCCAACACAACAAAATAATTGAGGTATAAAAAAATGTCTATGAATATTAATTGGTGTAGCGATTTTAGGATTGAGCTACTTAAATTTTGACATCTCCCTTAATAACAAGTCCTACAATATTTTGGCTCTAATTTTCTACGAATTAGATTTGTACAACTATCGTTTAGTTATTTACACTCGACGAATAATCTAATAAAGCAAAGCGAATCTTTAAATTGGATGTTCAATTGCGAGTATTTAACATCTCATTTTATATTATTTATTTATCGCGATTATTATATGTGTGTCTTTCATCAATTAGACTTTGTCTTAGCATTTGCATATCCATCGATTTCTTGTATTAATAAGTTTTGCATCGACACAGAGATATCTAGTATCCATATCATTGCCCTCCTGTGTCAGGAGAACTAGTCAAGTAATTATAAACAAGAAAGAGGCTTGTTATACCAACGTACAAGACCAGTACAAGACCAATCGGAGAGTTGGAACATTTATTGATTATTAAGTTATAGCTCAAGCAATCAAGGAGCAAATTTTATCCTAGATAAAAAAAGAAAAACAAAAGGGTGAAGATAATTAATTTTCTAAAACATGAGATAGGCCAAAGAGCCAAAAGAATAGACACTCTTCCTTCTATTATTAGCAACTACTTGCAAACTTTATCATTGTGCAGACCTTTATCATTTGAATTTGCTTCAATTTTGACTCATTTGCTTTTTCCTTGCAAGTTTGGAAGCTTCTAAACTAATGTAGCTCATGTTTAACAAACCACATATAGCCTGCTAATTGTTTTAGATGTACTGTTAAATCTATCGTCAACTGATATTTGAAATATGTCCCCCCCCCCTTTCTGTTGAAACTACTAATGCAAAACTTTTATTGATAAAAGTGAAATACATTTTGATATAAGGATCTACTTTATAGAAAAATTACGAGATGGTATATTCCCTATATAGTCATAAAATGTAAGATGGGTCAAGTTTCTAACATATGTAAAAATTATTTAGTTGGTTATTAACCAAGAATATACACATAATTTCAGTGATTGAGCATTAACATATTTATTAAAGAAACAAGGAAAACATTCCATTAACATTTTAAGGGAAAATCGTATAACCTAGACATAATTGTGAGAGTCGTAGATATCGCAAATTTCAGTAAATTGTCCCCTATTCTGTATCAAAATACTGCTGTAATTCAGTATTGAAGTCGTTTACCAAAGTAATGGCCAAATGGAAAATCACCCCATCTGTCACCAGATATTGCATTATCTCATGGTCATATATTGAAGGCAAAAGTAGCCGTTGATTGAATAAATTAATAGCAAATGTATAACTCAATATGATGTCGTCCTCTATGAATATATTATTCTCCATGCATAGATGAAGTTATATTTAACCACGGTAGATTCCCTTTTTTGAATGAAATGTCAGTATAACATTGAATATGATAACCACTATGTACTGCACAAATGGATATTTTATTCCCTTGGATTTTCTGTGAATGGAAGAGAGAATGAAAAAGTAACTTGCTAGTATTCTTGGTAAAAAGAACCCAAACATGATCCATCAATTGAAAAAATATGACATTATAAAATTCAATTTTTTCATCCATGTCTACCTCTTCCCCGCCCCCGCCCCCGCCCACCAAAAAGAACCTTTCTTTATAATAAAAAATCCCATAACTTTTATGACACGATATTTGTTGGATGTTGGATGTTGCATGTTTCATTCAAACAAACATGTGCCTTGATTTTTATATATAATATAAAGTTATTTATATTACCTTCCCATAATCATGTTGACAACTAGCTTCATTTTTGCTCCATTTCCAACCTCTCCCAGAAAGAAAGATTTTTTTCCCAGCACATCAAAGGCAGGAATCACTTCTTCATATAACGCCTACAATTACAATACACAGGATACAATAAATAAATAAAACAAAAGCAGAGGCAGGGTAATGGAAAATTGTGGAATAAATAAATCATATTCTATGGTGGAATATAACTCGAGAACATGCGATGGATGAACATTAGGCAAAAAAAGACTGCTGCATTCTTAATGCATCCATGAGGTTATCTGCCAGTAAAAGCCCATTGTTGTTGCTTGTTGGAACGTCAATAGATGATCTTATCAAGAAAGGATCCTTTCCAATTTCAATAAACAGAACACAGAATAAACCAGAATGACTTCTTTTCCAATTTCAATGAAGTCCGCTTAATAACAAACAGGTATGAATTCACTACTAAAAATCAAACCGTTCGGAACATTAAAATCCATGAATTATTACAAAAAGTTGCTAGCCTATCAACACTTTGTTTTCTCTGAAACAATGAATATTTGAATGGTTGTGATATGTATCATGATGACAATGATTGTAACAACACAAATCATACAAACAATGGAATTTAATAATTTTCTCAATATAGTCCAACAGCATTGGATGAGAGAAGATGTCATGCAGTGCAAAAAGTAAAGAAAGAACTCCAACTGTAAAAAGAAAAACTTCACAGTAGAAATCACCATATAATTCATCCAAGATATACACCACTTAAATTTGCAGAAAATGAAAAATAATCCATCTGCACTGAATTACCTTGTCCCCAGCAGCAAGAAGTATCAATTGACCATCTTCAGCAGGCTTTTTGCTACCAGAAACTGGAGCTTCAAGAAAACGTCCACCTTTCTCTGTAATTACCTGGTGAAAATAGGAATAAAAAAAGGTTTCAAATTTTCAGTAAAATTGTATATGAAGATGGAAATATATTTACATTGTATTGAGTGAATAGTATTAACTGATTGCAATATTGCATCTTAGTCTTACTTACAACTAGCTCGGCAAGTAATATTATCAGTAGGAACTTTGTGAGAATAACTAGGAAATAGTAACTGATGGCATTTTAGTCTTACATTGAACTAGAACTGCAAGTGATACAATCATAAGGAACTTGGCGAAAAATGCACACATAGAATAGTATGTACAATTAATAACACGGTTTCAAGGAAGAAAGACTGGAGCTGAAGACCAATTTAAGTGATCTGAGGTTATGTTAACATACTTGAATTCCATTAGTTAGTGCACCATAATAAATGAAAAATCCCCAACATTTAAGTAAGAAAATTTTCTATAATTATGAATAGCAAACTTTTCTGTCAAGATGATGTGTCATGGTGTATGCTATATATTGTTTGTCGATGATATTGTTTTAATGCATGAATTTAAAGAAAGAACAATTTGTAAAGTAGAAAATAGAAAGAGGCCTTATAATTCAGATTATTTAGAATTAACAAAGCAAAAATTGAATGTATGGAATGTAATTTCAGCAAAACAATGCAATGAAATGGGTGGATGGTGCAAATTTATGGCCCTAAAAATCGAGGAATAACCATTTTCGTTACTTAGAATTTAATTAATCATGATGGGGGGATTGAGGTGGATGTAACTCATAGGATCAAAGTGAGATGGTTGAAATGGAATACTTCAAGAATGTGATATGTAATCATTGGGTACCTTTGAAATTAAAAGGAAAATTTTATAAGACGGTGACAAGTCCGGTGCTTTTTTTAAGAATCAGAATGTTAGGCAATTAAGAAACATATCCAAAAAATGAGTGTGGCTGAGATGAGAATGTTGAGAACTTGAGATGGATGGGTGTAATACACATAAAATAGGATAAGAAATGAGTGCATTCGTAACAATTATGAGATGATTCCCATAGTAAGATGAGAGGGAACCAACTGAGATGGTTTGGTCACATGCAACAGAAACCAATCAATGCCCCGGATAGAAGAAGTGATAAAATTATAGTTAATATCACAACTAAGATAGGAGTAGACCTAAACTATCATGAATAGAGGAATTAAGAACGATATGTTAATTGTTAATTTAACCGGACAAATGGTCCTTAACAGAGCATAATGGAAGAAAATGCATCATATAGTTGGCCCCTAAAAATTGGGACAAAGGCTTGTTGTAGTTGAAACTTTCCTGTCACATGTTTCAGAGAAAAATCCCAAGTCATCTATGGTGAATCATTCACAAAACTTCATGGTAAAAAAATCATGATAACACCGGTAAAATGTATGTATGTGGCCAAAATCTCTGAAGGACCAAGTATGCTACACTAAGACTTGCATTTCATTAGAGAAATCATCAGATTGGAAATTCGGATTAATTGTAACTGTGTCAAGTGACATATCAGCTATAGCCCTCTCATGATGATTAATTATTCACTTGTAAAGAACTTCGAAACAAGCTTAACTTGGTGAATGTAAAAGCATGTGACTACATAGTTGCATGGAAAGTAATGCCAATGATCTATCTGTGTTTCAGAAATTTATAGGTCACCTTTTGCCACATTAAATGTAACAAAACTATGTTGACAAAGCCTGTAGAACTCTAGTAAACTCTCATTCTATATATTATTTAAATATAGATCAGCTAGAAATAATTAGAAAGTTTATATAGCCTTAATATGTCCTTATAATATCATTGACCTTGAGATAAACCGATAATTTTAAGAACTCTTTTTTACTGTTTCTTGAGATGCCTCAGTAAAGAAGGAGGGCAAGGAACTGAATGCAACACATATTTTTTCCTTAATTATTATGCAATACTTGGATTGCAACATACATCTCTCTAACAATGCAGTTATGATATCCAATTATAGATTTATAGTAGCATGCATAGAAACCCTTTCTTTTATATTTTGATATTTCCAGGCTTTGAATTAAATAGAGAATATGCAAGTGCTACACCCAAAAATAGGTTTATCGGCCTTCAAATATTGAAAGAGATGAGTGTAGGATTTCTCTCTAAAACAGAATGCTAATCTTAATCTGCAACAAGAGTAGAACATCCAAAAGCAAATTCAGTAGCACAACTAAATTAAATTAGACCATTAATAATTGGCATTTTGGTGAATATTTATCCAGTAATAGCATGTGGTGCCGTTATGTCCATGACTCTCCTGATTTTGATAGTTGATAAGTATATCATAAACATATGTAATTATGTATAACATGTTTTAGTAGTTGGCACATCTAAATTCTAAGTTCTAAGTTCTTATTTTTATCTATTGAACTATAATATAGGTTGGAATGGTTAAAGATCGAAAGTTATAACTAGTTTTTTAAATTTCCAGAATTACTCTTAAAATTTTCGGTTTGCTTTTCATTCTATATTCCCTACTTTCTTTTTTTCTAAGTTCGTCTGATCATTTACCATAGACAGACAACTACTGGCCCTGGATAATTTACCATACTTACCAATAATACGAATTTGAAAGGCAAAGGTATTTTTCATGATAAGTACATATTAGTAATTTTAACATTCTTTTGGAAAATGGCAAGAGGAATTTAGATGAGGAACAAAAAGAGGAAATTAAGGGAAGTACTCTTGCCTCAATAAGCATACGCTGACAGATGGAAAAGGAAAAGGAGAGCTCGCTCGAAAATATTTAGAATACTGTGAACAAAATTTTGCAGCCAGATAATTTTCCGACAATAACGGAACATGCAAAATCTCAATTCAGAAATCAGAAACGTATCTTCAAACACAACATACAGCACACAAGGAGAAAGAAGGGCCAATAGTTTCTGACCTCACTAATCTTGGAGGAAGTATCAGCATCAACTGTCGACATGTCAATATACCCTTTTCCCTCACAAATTTGATCAAGTACCCCATCTTTCTCAAAAACAACCTAGATAAATTCAACATACAAGGTTACAGTGAACTTTTAGACATTGAATTACTTTGTGTTAGTGATGCTTGCTGACCGATAGAGCAGCTTTAGGATCAGATAGCATTGCGATGGTATACTTGCATTTACTGATTACAGCCGCGGGGGTTTCTCCAATGGATGCACCTTGTTCCACTAGCTCTTCACACTGCCAACATGAGTTTCATATATTTTTAGGGAGAAGAAAGCTTTGTAATAAGAATGAAGCTAAAAATGAAAAAGAAAAAAGATTTTTAACAAATGAAAGATCTCTCTCAACGAAGGAAAATGGTAAACTTGGCATTCTAATACCAGATATGAATTTAGATACAGTTCTATGAAGGAACGACTGGCATGGCATGGCAGTACATGAGGGTCCCTTAAATGAAATATTTTAATTATTGAATCATATGTGAAATACAAGATCAAATGTTTTGTACTCTTCGAGTTGAGTATGAGTTTACTTCATTGAAATGAAACTTTCGTATCTGCGCAGTGATATCAATTGGACTCCGCATTTTTCAGCAGATTAGGATCAATAAGCCTCCTTTTGGCTATTTGGAAAAAGACTAATACAGCCGTTTTAAGAAAGAAATAAGAGCTTACCTCCTTTGGTTTACTACAATATAGAGGTTTACTGTGAATAAAGAGTATAATCATAAGTCAGATGATTCTCGATAGAAAGAGGTTAAGAAATTTACCTTATAAAAAAAGGTAAAGATGGGAAGGCTTTCGCAGAAATGCAGAAGAATCACAAAGTGAGGCTCCTGCACTTCATCTTTTTATCTCTCTTCGAGATGAAATTAGCCATTTCACTAAAAGCCAGTTAATTTTAAAGTATTAAAAAGAAACAAGCAACGCAGGTATAAAGTACAAGAGCATATCTCACACCCTCAAAAGGGGGTCTTCTGTGTGTGGCCAACAAAGATTGTTTTGGCTCTGTCCCTATTATTGCATAATGCCAAAAAAAAATGTGCACAAAAGATCAGATTTGTAATTTGTGGATGAATATTTGGTTTATTGTTATATAGGAGTCTTTCATTAGTTCTCAGGGAGCCACGAAAGATACTGTGTCCTCCATTTGTCGTTTATTTCTCTTATCCGTGTTTATTCTCAAGAAAGTTTGTCTCTTGAGTTGGTTTTCATAAGGAAAGATCACAAGGCCGCATTAAATTATAGCATATGAACTTATATTGATTTTTTGACCATAACTATAGGTAAACTTTGGTCTCAAATATCGGGAGGAAACAATATGTCTTATATCATCCAACTCCTAACAGGGAAATACATGGCACAGATGCAAACAATTTCTCCTTCTTTGAACCGCAATGCTCGATTAATTCATTTGTCATTATTGCCAAATAACATCTCCTGCAGTATCACATTGGAATTGGAGGGATTAACACTCTCTTTTGAGAACCCACACCATCCTACTTGAACAAACAAGTTAGAGAAGTATATAGAAATCTATGGTCGACTTCATCGAATGAAAGAGTTCATGTTAACTAAGAACCAAATCAAGAAGGTCAATCGCATATGGAATCCCTTATCGATACCTCGTCCAACACTTATCACCACTCATCTGGTTTATCAGCACATGGCATCCCTGAGTTAGTCGACAATCAGGTCATATTTTCTTCCAATTCGTTTTTAAGACTGATTGCCACCCTTCAACTGGTTTATCATCAACAATAATGTATAAAAAAATTCATCTATATCACATCGAACATGATCCCAAACTCCTTGAAGGAGGCATGCGCAAAAGGGTTAACCCTAAAAATAGAGTAAGACCCAACTTGCAGAGGGCAATGCTTACATGAGTTCTGATGATTAAACCCCCACAACCTCAAATCAGTGCACATACAAAGACCAATCCTTAGCACAAACATCTCATCCCACAAAAGGGTCAACAAAAAAATTACCATAAATAGCAAAGATGTAGTGAGAGAAAGAGAGAGAAACCTTGGAGAGAGTCCTATTCCACACTGTGACTTTGAATCCATTGCGCAAAAGATTGAGGGCCATTGCTTTGCCCATGATGCCCAGACCCAAGAACCCAACCTCCATTTCTTTCTTCCTCTTTCTTCCTCTTTGGTTGAGAATGAAGTGTGCAAAACTGCGTTTTTTTATCTTTTTTTTCTTTTTTGGGTTTAGAAATGGAAAAAATATAAATTGTGGAATTAAAAATGGTGGGCAGGGAGAATATTTTAATTGGAGAATTGAATCCAGCCAATGCTGTCACGTCATATCCCAAGGCCTCCACAGCATCTTGCTCTCTCAAAATTTGTTGGCAAGTGTGATTACTGATCCAGCCAATTAGTGGCCTCCACGTATGGTACCGAGCCATTAGGAAAATTTAAGATTATCCCGTAATTTTGTGTTTGGCGGTGTAATTTGGATTTGTGGAATTTCTTTGATATTTATGGGACGCACCATAAGACAAGGGTTCTTAGACCCTAAAAAATTTAGAGAATTTGTAAAGATTTGGTACTATTCATTGTACTTTTAGATGGGACCCGGATACTTTATTTATTTAATAATTCTCTCTCTATCCATCTCTCTCTAAAATCCTCAAATCCAAATCTTATTTTCTTTTCACCAACCAAACAAAGATTATAAGGACCTACAAATCCAATATTAGAAATCCAATATCAACCAAACAACAAATTACCAAATCCGGAAATTTTCAACCCTACTATTTTGGAATCCAAATTTCATAATCTTACTACCAAACGGCCCCTTATTTTAACATCCTAAACTATTTTTAGGCCTCATCTTCCAACAGGATATGGTTTCTGAACTCATCTTCCAACAGGATATGGTTTCTGAAGCCATGCTTTAGGCTGAACTTAAAATTTGCAATTGATTCATGTTTAATAATCAAAATAAAGTTTTTCAAACCGTGGCTTCAAATAGTTTTGAGGGCTTGAAACCACATTTTTATAAACTCCAAAAAGACTAGAGTTTCGAAATGTTTTGAGTTGCTTTCTCTCTCTTCTGCATTCTGAAAAAGTTAATGCCCTAGCTTTTTCTTTCTTTTTTTTGCGGGCTTTCTCTCTCCCCGTCTCTTTAACCAGGGATGGAACTATGTATAGGCTTGGAGGACGGAACTATTTTCAAGCCGCAGTTTCAAACAGTTTCCAGGGCTTGAAGCCACGTTTTTATAGACTCTAAAAAGACCAAGTTTCGAAAAGTTTTGAGTTGCATTCTCTCTCTTCTGCAGTCTGAAAAAATTAATGCCCTACTTCTTTCTTTCTTTCTTTCTTTTGGGAACTTTCTCTCTCCTCCTATCTTTAAACTATGTATACCCCCAGCAGCTAATCCCTAAGTTTTAGCACTCATATCCCTACAAAATAAGAAAATTTCTTTTCGGTTAACCGTTTTTTCCTATAAGGGTAAATTTTACTAATCCCATCTACCTTACTGTTTTGGTTTTTTAAGATAACCCCGTTGAGTTTTAAAAATGCTATAAATGTTCACTGAACTACCGATATTGTATAAAATCGTTAGTTTGATTAATTCGTGTAAGGCATAATTGAACTGAATAACTCCAAGATATTTCACAGATAGATTGAATAAACTTAGAATGAACGGAACACGATATATTTTTACAGAAATACCTTTCAATTTTTTTCCACATACACCCTTCAATAGGGGTTTATAACATTTTCGAAACTCAATGGGTTATCACAAAAACCTCAAAAGGTCAATGGGGTTTAGTAAAATTTGCTCAATGTATAATCCATATTACCCAAATATATATTTCCTTGAAGGCTTAAATATCTAATTTGGTTTAGCATTTGCAATTAAACAAACCTACCGTGAATAATAATTGTTTTGACAGAAAAACAATAAAAACATGTCATTTTTATGAATTCACATTCTTTTTACATGTTGAGCATACTTCAATTGAAAGTCTACTCTAGCACCACCATGAGCTTCTAGTGGCATCAAACATGCTGAGCTTTAATTTTTACTAGTTGCTAAGTTAGACTTAACCAAGATCGTGACTGGAATATTTAGGGTTAAACATGATGATATGAACAAAAATAAAGAAGTGAAGATGGTTATATCCTCGTAGATCGATTCCTTCACTTCATAGGCTCCGTGTTGTAGTTCACGCGACTCCACTAGGTTACACTTGAGAGTTTGGACGAACTTCCTCCGATGACTTTCGTACCGAAGATGATCCACACGAGGCCCACTAGCTCAAACTATCTCTTCACTAATCTCCTATTAGTGAAGGAAGCACACCTAGTTGCTAGTTTGGTGTGGGATGGTGAAGTAGAGAATTTGAGACTCACTAATTTGTATTCAAACTTCATGGTTCACATCACATGTGGGTTGAAGCTTGAACCATGATAAGGATGGAGATGAAGGGAAGCTAGAGAGCACATAAGAGCAACACTAGCCAAAATGGCTAAGTGTTGTATGAATGAAGTGAAGAATGGCAACCCCTTGATCTTCACTCATTAAAGCATGGAGGTAAATGCAATATAAAATTGCAACCATGCTTGACTAGTGAGTCAAGCGGAATAAAGAAAAGAAAAAAGCCATGCCTCATCATGCTCCCAATTTCCACCTCAATTTCTATTTTTCTCAAAAATAGAAAATAAGCCACGTGTGTGTGTGTGTGTGTGTGTACACACACATATACATATAAGAAAATATTTAGTGAGCTAATGATATCGGTCAAGATATAATTATATCAAATATAATATGTAACACCTAGTTTATTTATACTCCACTATCTGTATTCTAATAATACTTTTTCCTATATTATTCTATTAAATTTATTCCATCCAAATATTTTCCCAATATTCCTCTCTAGGAAAATTTTAATACCCCAACAACTGCCCAAAGCCCATGCCCACTCATTTTTCCTTCCCCTCTATATATTTTTCCCAAGTCCAAGGCCCGGCCCACATCTTTTCCCAAACCCAAACAATTATCCCTTCTCATTTCTTTTTGAATTCTCACAAATCCAAACCCAAATCTCCACCATAAATTCCCATTAATCACAGTGAATCCCATCTTAATATCCTATAAATTCTAATTAATGTTTTTCCCATTACTTCTCTCTCTCTTCTTTAAAAATTTAATTAAACCAAAATCCCACGTTTTCTCTCTCTCTCTCACACGTCTCTCTCTCTCACACACGTTCACTCTCCTCTCGATCTCGCGTTCTCTCTCTCTCTCTCCCCCTGTTCACTCCCTCTCTCTCCTCTCGATCTCACGTTCTCTCTCTCTCTCTTTCACCCATTCTCCTTCCTTTCCCGCTCCCTCTCTCAAACCCATGTCCACGCCAGCGCTTGCCTCGCTATCGCCGCCTCCACGCTCGTCCTCATCTCCTCCCCTCCTCAACACCCTCGTCCCTACCTTCGCCTCCACTTTCCGTCATCACCTCTACCATTGACCGCCACCGACCACCACCCTAACCCATCGCGACTCCAACCCTCGCCTCCTTCTTAAAACCGCGGCCATCTCCTTCCACGAGCACCCTCGCCTGTGCACCCCTCGCCGGGCTCCTCACCTCGTCGGAGCCATCTCTGCACCGTCGCTGTCCCCGAGCTCCTCGATCCCCTCTCGACTCCACCTTCCAACGAGCCGTGCCCACATCCACGCCTTTCACCGTCGCCACCCATTCACCTTGCCTCAAACCTACATTTGTCGGCCACTCCTCTAAGCACCCACGCCCAAAGCCTTCACCGAGCTTCCAACCTCGACTACACCTCCTTCTTCCTAAGGCCACATTCTCCCTGAACTTCATCAACCCCATGGACGCAACCCTTGCTGCCATCGAACCCATCACCATCAACCCAACCGAGAACTCCATCATCACCTGAGAACCCAAACACTAGCCTGCACCATCACCGTCTGGACCACCGCAGCGAGACGTTGAGCCCAGGCACCTCTCCGCTTAACCCGACCCCTACCACAGCCGAGCTTGCCACCGCCCGTGCCTAAGCCGTGCTCACTAATGCCGACCACATCACCACCAGTCTCCACACGGACACCTAGCCCCCTCTACTCACCGCCGTCGATCTCCGCCACCATTAGACCCAAGTTGATACCGCTGTCAAGACCCCAGCAACCAAACCATCGCTGTCGAGAACTCGAGCTCGAGCCAAGTCGAGTTGCCATGCCGCGCTTGTGTCGCGATCGCACCGTTGTCGCTGCCGTGCCGTCGTCGATACGTCACCAGGCAAGTATAATACTTGCTTCATGCTAATTTTACCTATTTCAATTCAAATTACCAATAAATTCTATATATACTTTTCGTGTGAATCGATGTAATGCAAGTGTTCGATGCAAAACCCATATGGAAAACCCCCATTAAATTGACGGAAACTAATCACATATGATGGCCTGAGTAATAACGAACGCTGTGTTATGATTTGGCTGGAAAATACGGACTTTACTGACGTGATAGGTCTTTCCCATTTAGACCCGTTAAAACTGAAATTTTCCCGTACCTGAACCTTGTAAAAATCACAGTTAATTGATTACAAATCAGAATGTTGCGTTCAAGGGCTCATATCGAATCAGACTCGACGACCTAGAAACCCATAAGAGTTTTAATCTGTTCCTATGCTAAAAAGGTGATGACAACTGGTTCGGAGTGTGGCTTTGGACTGCAGTCCAGAGCAGTACTGACTGTCGATTCTTGTTTTGTAATACTTTCACTCTGCTGTATGAAAATTCCATGATGCGGAACCCTATACCATAGCGAATATAAATCTGTTAGCTAACCATTGAAAGTGGTTCCATTCATTTTTACTGTCGTTTACTATTTAAATTACATTTTAAATCAACAGAACATATAGCAGTCCCAAACAGGGACAGAACGTATACCCTTTTATTGTACAATGCATAACTTCAAGTACACCATGGATATTATTGATCCGTATGGTGAGTTGGAAACCTAACTGATAAAACTAAATTTTGTTCAACTATAGTGTCGCCTAATTTTGATCCCAATAGGGTGAAAACTGTGTTGGAAAATGGACCTTCAGTTCAGAAATTGAATTTCCAGCAGCGAACACTTAAAATGAAACGACTGTAACTTGCGAACCCGAAACCCGATTGACTTGAAATCAGTTTTGTTGAACTGCCGACTGAGTTTACTTATTAACGTTTTTGTATCTTTTTGCTTAATTATGAATGCATGATTTAATACGAATTTTCTATGTTCACAAGATGCATAACGACTTGTACTGCATATAAACTGTTTAGCGGCATGATTCATAGTTCTACCCGACTACAAGACCTCTAGTGATAGTGAATATTGGTGTAAATTCTCAGTGTATATTGCATTGTCGAATGTGTACAATATCGGTGTGGTTGTGTCAAGTACGCCCGTGAATAGTGAGTGATTCGTGACAATGAACCATACAGTGAACAGTGAATAAAAATCGTGTTATTGATGCGTACTTGTACACAACTAGCCCATATTCATGAATAGTGAAACCTGGGGGAAAAGGGGAAATCGAAGTGGAAAGGGTATTGTATTTAGCGTGGTCAGTGATTTAGAGGATGATCATTCGAATAGCGACTCTTATATATATTAGGTTGGGCCTAGCGGTCCGGCTGACAGGGTTATGTCCCGGGCAACAATGGACCGTAGTCTCGGGTACGTACGAGACCCTCGTTAAACATGATCACTTCTTTCCACAACTCGATTTCAATGTGACTAGAGACCGATAGGGACACAGATCATACACTGCATCAGTTATTGACATATTGATTGCCTGCATTTATCGTCTCCACTGTCATTACTTTATTTCCTTGTCTCTTGTTATTATTATAATATTGCTATTGTGTCGCCCTGATGACCTGAGTATGCATGCTCAGTGATAGAGGTGGATTCGTCTGATCTCGAGAAGACCATGAAGATCCAGACCAGTGAACCAGTTACATTTCTCTATTGATATTCCTGGTTAGTTGCCCATTTACTTACTTCCATTGAGCTCAGATTTCTTTATATCCGATAGTTTTAATGACTACATTCTCCTTACCCATACTGTTTACTGATTACCATATAATACTAGAAGCCGAAATGTGACTACGACAGGATTTTTCCTTGATCGTAGGAGCATGACTGGCCTTGTCACCCTTGTATTCCGTATTTTGGGAAGCGGGGCGTGACATAGTTTTGTTGGTATCAGAGCGCTGGCTTTAGAATAAGATTGCAGTTCAATTTACGGGTCCCTTGAATCATACTTTGTTTCCTTGCTTCCACTTCTATATACTACTTGTGCATCACCATTCAAGTTCATGTTTTGAATCTTATCTATCTTATCTTTTTCTCGTGTCCTGCATCATGAGTTGTTATTTCTTTCGTGTTCCACTATCTGATCATGACCCTTACTTTTCAGGCCATGGCCAACCCTATGGCAGCACCGGTTCTTGATGAGGACACTCAGTCCTTCGTTTCTTTTGACTGTATATTAGTGAGTTCAGATGACGAGGTCGATGGCCTACAGGTCATTTTCGACGACAGCGAATCCGAGGATGAGGGAGTCGATGTCGCAGTTCTGGAGATCAATATGATTAATGATTCTGATGATGAAAAGGAGGATCCAGAAGAAGACCTTGAGGAGGAGGAGCCCGAAGAAGACCTAATAGAAGAGGATCCACAGGAAAATGCAGTGGAAGGGGATCCAGAAGAAGACTCTGAAGAGGAGGATCCCGGAGAAGACCTGATAGAAGAGGATCCACAGGAAAATGCGGTAGAGGAGGATCCAGATGAGGATCCTGAAGAGAAGAATCCTGAGGAAGACCCTATGGAAGAGGATCCAGAAGGGGACCCGGAAGAGGCAGAGCATATGGAGGAGGATTCCGATGAGGAAGCTCTCGCCGAAGAGGAAGAGCCAGGAGAAGAAAACCCCATAGGGGATGAATCTGAAGACGAAGCTCCAGCCGAGAAGGAATCGGAGGATGAAACCTCGAGTGAAGAGGAACTCGAGGCTGAAGAACCTCAGGCAGATATCCAGGCAAGGCACTATGGGAATGGACGCCCCCATCTTAGCGCGAGGAAGTATCGCAACTTGTTGAACTTCCACAATCGCGACTGACGCAACTTATTTTCTTTTCTTAGGGCCAAATAAAAACGATGTATAGTTTAAGGCCACGTTTATCTCTCAACTGTACTCTGTCAAGACTTTCTGAATAATAAAGTCCTAGTTCAATCAAAATTTTCCTGAAGTATTGTACCTTTAAGCTCGCTTGATTCATAAATTGATCCTTCTTACCGCATTTCTTTCCCTGATTTCAAGTAATTATTTTATCTCATCCTTGAACCTTGTAATCACCGACCCCCAATTTAGCTGACTTGGAAGGAAGTGCCTTACGTATGGACATAGGAGTGTACTCAGGCTTTTGAGATACTGAAACAGAAATTTATCACGACACCTATTCTTACAGTGCCAGACGATTCAGATAGTTTGGTGATACACAGTGATGATTCAGGGAAAGGTTTAAGCTGCGTTCTAATGCAAAACGGTCGGGTAGTTGCTTATGCTTCACGACAGCTGAAGAATCACGAGGGGAACTACCCAACACACGACTTGGAGTTAGCCGCAGTGGTTTTCGCATTGAAGATCTGAAGACATTACTTATTAGGTGAAAAGGTGGAAGTGTACACGGATCATAAGAGTCCGAAATGCGTGTTCACTCTGAGGGAATTGAATATGAGACCACGCCGATGGATAGAATTAATGGCGGACTATGACTTAGACTTACAGTATCATCCAGAAAAAGTAAATGTTGTACCCGATGTTCTCAGTCGCAAGCCAGCGGTCATGATGTTAACCAGCCAGAGGAGCACCATTGAGGATTTTCAGAAGCTCGAGCTAGAGGTCGTTACGCCGAGTGCAATCAGGCAGTTTTGGCAACTACAGGTGCAGTCTTCTCTTGTAGATCGCATCAAGGCTGCGCAACCTAATGATCCTCGATTGCAAAAGTTCAGAGAGCAGGTGGAAGCCGGGCTGAGAAAAGACTTACTCATACACCAAGACGGTTCTTTGAGATTTGGTAGCAGACTCTGCGTTCCCAAGGGGATGTTCGAGATGATGTACTAGCTGAGGCTCATAGTTCAGCTTTTTCTGTGCATCCGGGAGGCACGAAAATGTATCGAAATCCGAGGCAACACTATTGGTGGAACGGGATGAAGCGAGAGACTGCTCGGTTTGTATCCACATGCTTAGTATGCCAGCAAGTAAAGGCTGAACACCAGAGAACAACTGGACTGTTGCAACCGCTTCCAATACCAGAATGGAAATGGAAGCACATCACTATGGATTTTGTGACTGCTTTACCACGGATTCCAATAGGCAACAACGCCGTTTGGATTATCGTCGACCGTCTTACGACAGCAACACACTTTATACCCATCCGGGTAGGACAGTCGATGGAGTCGCTTGTGGAGAAATACATGCAAGAGGTAGTGCGACTTCATGGAGTTCTGGTAAGTATAGTATCAGATCGGGACACTAGATTCATTTCGCACTTTTGGGAAGAGCTTACAGGAGAGTCTGGGTACACGCCTCAAGTTGACGGTAGACAAGTTCCAGATGATCAGACAGTGCATTAAGACGGCTCAGGACAGATAGAAGAGTTGGGCGGCCGTTCACCTGGGGAATCTACCTGGGAACTGTTAGTTATATGTATGCCCTAGAGACCATTACTGTACATGGGATGTATATTGTAGTGGATGCTTAGACATATATAGGGAGGACTTTCTTGCTCGATATGATAGTATGCTATCTGGTTGCTCATTGTCTTAACATGTTGACTTGTATACGTGATGCTGTCTTGCTCTCACATGTTGACAAAGCCCTTTAGGATGTGTACTTGACACCCATGATCATACTAGTGGGGCCAGGAGTAGTACACAAGTACACCCTATAATTGTTCCTAGTCGAGAGAGTATCGAAACAGGGCATCGATGCTCCAGAGTAGACTAGCGTATATGCATCTTGACCTATATGATGGGCGATGGATGATCCCACATCCATTGGTGTTTGACATCAAAGATGGTGTACGGGTGCTCAGTGGAGACTAGGTATACTGAACGGACTCGCCGAGAACTCCTAGATGGTATTATACCTTTCGTCAGATAGCAGTTCTCTGGTGACACTGGTACAGATTAGTCTGTCGACCCGAGATCGTCATAGAGTCTCGTGTGATTCCCACCGTGCTTTGATTTCCACCTTACCACGGTCAAGAGATCGTGCAAAACGGTGGTTTTTAGGTACAGTCCCAAGTCACATGGAGGCAATGAGCGATAGGAGGGGATTCGTCTCTCCCGGTATTGGGAGTTGATGTTGCGCTATGCTCGATTGGCCATAACATGAAATCCCTGGACAGGGTTGCTGAGATTTACTGGTAAGTGTTATCAGTAGTTTCTCAAACCGTTATGGACCTTATATCGGCATGACTTATCAGGCTATTGGGGTCTAACGTTTTACCACCCCCATGCGATGATATGCGACATATCTGACGAAGAGACCGGACTGTACGGTAGTGTTACTGATTGGATTCGCAGGAGTACGAGCAGGCTTGCTTGTTGATCTTCTGATCGCTCAATACCCGGGTGGCCGTTACGTTTAGCAGACCGCTTGCGGCTTGTGGGTGTTTGATATGATCATCACCTACTGCCGGCGTATTGACGAGTCTTTAAAGTCCTACACAGAGGTTTCCTGGTTCATGCGAAACGAAGTAGTTGCACATATGTGATATGTACGGGACCGAGATTAATGCGTGTACGTGATACCGCATTCTATTCTCACGATATGTGATATCGGATGGTTATATGAGATATAGCCGGGTTATCAGATCAAGTGTTGATTCGATGGATTGTTACATTTGATATTAGTCGGTTGTATATGATATAGCCGGATTATTAAATCAGGTGTTGATTTAATAATTTAATGTATAATTATATATTTGATATATTATCTTACATTAATTAATATTTGCTCACTAAGTATTTCTTTTCTCACTTGTGTACACTTAGTATATATGTGATATATATTAATGTATATTATTTTGTGTCATGCTAGATGCCACATGCAACATGGGTGTATGAGACTACACCATGGTTATGATAATCCTTGGTTTTTTATTTATCTTGATAATTCATAAATTAGTGGTAATAAGTCACATGATTCAAGCTTGTAGAAGCTTGTGGAACCATTGACCAAGTCCACTCATTTGTTTTACATGAAGATATTTATTAACTTAACCATTATTAATGACCCATGGTTTATTCTCTACATGAGTTAGTGTATGACACTAATTCACCCATGGTTGCTATTCTCACCTCATGAGTTCATTCTCTCATCACTCCTTGTTCTTCCTCTTCATGAGAGAAAAAGCTTACTAGCTTTTTCTATGGTGAGAAAATAATGTGAGGAAAAAAAAACTAAAGGGAGCCTATTTCCTACTTCATCATCCTCTACTATTAGTCATTTAGTTTAGGGTGTTTGCTTCACTAAATCTTAATTTAGTGAAGAGGTAGCATGAGCTTGTGTCTCCTCGACGTAGATCATCTTCGGCCTCGAAAACTTTGAGCAAGCTTGTTCATTTCTCCAAGGCAACCCTTTCTAGAGTTCGAGAGATTACAACTCGCAGCGAAGGGACTACTACACGGAGCTTTTGAAGTGAAGGACCAGTCTACAAAGGTTGTATTCCTCATTCACTTATGATGTTAAGATGTTAACATTGTTTTTTGTTTATTTTTCTAGTTAACGATTCTATGTTAGAGTTACTTAGAACGGCGAAAATCTAAAAATGGCATGGATGATGCCTCCCGAAACCTTGCTGCCGTTCTAAGTAACCCAACAGTGGTATCAGAGCCTAACTAGAAATCTAGACGATGTTAGATTAATACGAAAACGAAACAAATCCGTAAACATACAATTTCTGGAACCCTGCACATAATGCTCTATGTTGATTTTTAAATGTTCTAGAAAAATTTTGCAAACAAGTGCAGAGTGATGTATTTGATACCTAAAGTGCACAGAACAAAAATGAGGCCAGAAGCTCGGATTTCAACCGAGCACATTGCCTCAAAAACCGGGGAGGCCGGCCCTGCTTGCTCATTTTGGTGTCGTTTTTGTTTTATGCTTTGGTGTTCTCATTTTAGGGTTTCAGGTATTGTTTGCTTGGTCCAAATTTTCATGTGATGTAAATTTTGCTATAGGACTAAAACGGAGTGTTTCGTAGTCGTATAATTTAACATTGTGATGGTAACCTAGGCTTTGTTTGACAGTTCGAACGAAATTCAAATATCACCCCATGACCCCCTCTTAAATTTCCAAGTGTTGGAATTTTTCTAAGTTAATTATAATCAATGTTCGTGCAAGTAACTCTATGGACCCTCTAGAAGAACAAAAACCTTAACTTGATTCTATGCCCTCGGAACCGCGACTTGAACCCTAGGGTTCGCCGTAGTTCCGCGGTGTCATAGGTGAAGCGTTGGTTTGACCCTTCTACGGCTGGATCATAAGTACAGTGGCACGTTTTTGGTACTTTAACTTCACTTAACTGTTGAGCTTATTGGGAGATGTGGGTGTTGCTTGATTCACTCGAAACGTTTTAACATAGTCTAGTATATGGTGATACAATAATTGGAATCCACAGTATTTGAATTTTATAAATCTAGCAATTTAGTCTCATTTGATCGGTTGCCACGGGATTTTGATGCGATCAAAAGTCCGTCGCAATCACGTAGCGTACGTGGATACTCGCCGGGTAACCTTATTAGATAGCCATGCCCCATAGCCCCGACCAAGTGACTGTAGGAGAACCCCGTCGCCAAAAGCATCCGTTCGGGTGCTCGCGGTAGCGGTGTTCCGCCTTAGTGCACTTCGTCGACGACATCAGGGGGTGCGGCCATCTACTAAAGTTTCCGATGAGCATTCGATCAGGTTATCGGGAATCTTGTTGAATTACCCGACAGGTTATTGAAAATTGTTTTCAATATCGAGACTAAAATGCGGGGTTTATAATTGTTAGACATGTGATGTCTAAGGAATTCATTTGTTGGGCATGAAATCCAATGTATGTGATACATTGGGTTTATGATGTCTAAGGTGGTTGCGGATTCCAACTGTTGTAGTTTTTCACTTTCTTTTCTGCGACCGTAAGTGTAATATGTGGTGTATTGCCGGTTTCGGTGCTATATGTCAACGACAATTGGGATACGCATATTTACTTACGTTGATGACATGTGATGTTATATGTTGCTGTGATATGATATATTGGATCGTTGTGTTTTGAATAGCCGGGTTTTTTTTATGTGAGATGAGAGTTTTTCATTTTCATTCATGTAAAAGCTTGTATATAATATTCTTTTATTGGGGCACTTCCGGGTTAAGGATGATGTCACCATTGATGTATATTATTTACTTTTCCGCATTAGGATAGACCCAAGGAGGGGAGCACAAGTAACCGGGTTCTAGGGTCCAGTAGGAGACCATCTCGAGGAGTCGAGACCGGGTCTCCTAACTCTAGAATTGGTAGGGTTTCTTGCCTCTCTCGTAGGGGTCTAGGGATGTGGGTTTGGCTATTCATCGCGACCGTGGAATCCGTGTTTTATACGGGCTTAAATTAAAACACGGAATTCCTGGTGTATCCAATATTTCATATGTGATTCTTCTGCTGCTGTTATTCTGTGATGTGATCACTAGATATTCTGAGACAAATGCTTATATTATATATATATATATATATATATATATATATGATATATATTATATATTGATGTTTTCGTTTCATATGTGATGCTTGGGAAGCATAAATTATTGGGACTTCATTAATGAGATTAATGAAAGAAAAAGAAACCTAAAGATATTATAGAAACTTGTTTTAAAAACTGGTAGCTCCAGTTCTTACTTTGCATAGCGGTATTCCTTGTAGAATATCCTGCACCTTATTCGATAAGGAAAGAGCCGAGATCCCTTCACCAGGAGTGATCTCTTTAGCAAAACTAGTAGATGCTACAAACTCGCTTTGTCTTTTGATTGCTTTTATAGTTTTTGCTTTGCATAGTGGTATTTGTGAAATATTCTGCACCTCATTCGATGAGAAAAGAGTCGAGATCCCTTCACCGGGAGTGACCTCTTTAGCAAAACTAGTAAAAGCCTCAAAAACACTCATTTTCAAAATCACTCGATTCTACAACGATATCAAGTTCATTACGCAAAGAGTTTTCTTAAAAACCTGTCGTAGCCCTCCGTCATTTCAGATAAGTACTAGTTAGTATTCGTGCTACGTTTGTTGACTATGTTAAGGCGTAGTGTGCGGTAGCTAATTAGTGCTTATCTGCTTAAGCATGAGATGCGATTGGATTAGGGTAGTCGTGCGATATAACAACCCTATTTTTCTTATACACTTTTTCCATACAAATTTTTAAATTGTTTTCAAAATCCTTAAAGGGGTATTTATTGCCTGAGCACAAAACTTAAGTAATTAATTAGCAATTTAATTACAAGAAGGAGCTTGTAACTCACTGGTAAGACCTTGCACTGCTGAACCAAGCCACCAGAGTTCAAATCCCATGCCCCACATTATTTTTAATATTTATTTTGTTTTAAATTTTATAGAAGCCCAACAGTCAACACGTGATAACTCCATAATTTCCCACTACACTTTAAAATGTAAATGCACCAGAGCCTACATCCTGAGACCCCCCACCTTCCGCATGCCTGACACGGCCCGACTCGGGCCGGCGCCGCTGGCCGAACTCGGCCGAACGGCCGAGTCCCCAACACCAAGTTTGTGGCTCTTGGCCTCTCCTACCCCCTGCACACTCCAATTACTCAGATCGTTTCCTGAGAGTCCAATAACACCCATTTATTCCATTTTTAATGATTTTCAATATATTTTTACATTTTTTTTATTTAAAACCCATCATCTACCCTACCCCTAGCCTAACCCTATAAATACACCCCTACCCTCTACCCTCTCACCCCCAAACTCTGAGCCAGCTCTTTAGAATTCTCACGAAATCCTTGTGTGCAATCGAAGTGAGCGAAAGGCAAAGCTCCGGTGAATTCTCCGGCGGAATTTCCGACGACGATCCTAGGAGCTCCCGGCGACGAAACTACGCACCGGTGATCCCTCTCTTTCCATCTCACTCTCATTATTTTCCAAAACCCGTAAGTTCCATTTCTATCTTCCTTTTCTATTCAAAAAATACGGATTTACAAAACCCGACGGAATCGGAACAAATCCGATTTCCGATTCGGTTTCTTATAAAACTTCATTTCTCGTTAATACAATTATGCTTAAACTCTCTCATGTTGACTATTAAACACTAATCAACCAAATTGATCAAGTTTCATTTCATAAAATGATGGCTATTTCAATTTATCGTATTTTTTTACTTAAATACCACATTGTTTCAATTCTACATTTAACTCCATTAAACTTGCTATACCTTTAAGTAGATCACGAGGTAATGACCTACCTCCTCACACACTCATATGCAATATAACACGATACCCTCGAGAACTTAGAATACGGGAAAACAAATATTTTCATTTAAATACCCTTTACTTAATAAAACCATTTCTAAAAGATTTAGTTTTTATACATCTTTAAAAATAAATAACCTTTGAGCTAATAATAAAAAATATCTAGACTCAGCCAATTAAGGACTGTCGCGATCATTAGGACAGAGGAAGGTTGTGGGCATTCAGTCGTTTATCTAAACCTGACTTTGTGGTATCTAGGCTAGACAAGTGAGAAAGGTAACTTTAAAAGGCCCGTCTCACGGTGATTCGTGAGCGGATCGCTCCTTTCTTCACTTGTACTTACCTGGCCACAATTGGCGGTGAAGAGGCGATTTGAGGGATATCTCACAAGTTGTCGCTTTGGACCAGTTAGGAGCAGTGTAGTTGACTTAGGAGACCCTAGAACATAGAATACGGGAAACGACACTTTTTCATTTAAATACCATAATTAATAAAACCGTTTTCCTTAATAATTAGTATTTATACAAATCTTTGCAAAGCGCCGCTACAACCCATTTTGGGGAACCCGTTCGGGATGGTGCGGATTATCGCACATCCTCGGGTTTAGTAGTGCAAGATTCAGACCTCCGTAAGGAGCATTCGGTCTCGAAAGATTTAAAATACGGCATCTTAAGAAAATGAGATTTTTAGAATATAAAATATATATTAAAATTATTTTTGTATAAATATATGTATATTTATCATTAAAATACCTAGTTTGTTATGATATAAATATTCCACCTTTTTCTAGAAAAATCACAAGAATCAATTTTACACTAAAATACCATGAATTCCATACAAGTTTAACATTACACTTTAATACCATATAATATGAAAGTTAGGTTATTCTCATTAGAATTGTCACAAGTATAAAATCTACAATTATTATAACTTTAAAGACGATTAATAAATACTTGTGGTGTATTTTGAAACTATACAAAAGTATTTTACATAAAACCCCCTCAAGTTCTATAAATTACAATAAGGACCCTAGTAAATATAGGTTTAAGCGGGACCAATCTCTTGAGCCTCGAGGAGTCGGAGAAGTGGGTGCTTGCCTACCTAAGGTAGACAACTTAACAATGGTGTTATCAAAAAGGTAATCGTCTTGGAAAAAGACACAAATCCTGCCGTCCATGTGCAGTGGTTACCGATAACATCAAAACAATCAGGACTTCAATTTACTGACTCAGAGTGAGTTTCGTTATAATCTGACTTGAATATGATTCAAGTACAATCTACAATCTACAATCCACAATCTTCAATATTACAATTCAACATGAATCCATGAATCCAATTATCAATCTATACAACTTGACCGAACCGAACCATGGATATACATTCTATTTACATGGTTCTCCAGTTATTCCATTTACATGATTCTACGGTTACATCCGTTTACTGATATCATGGTTTCGGTCAGTCATCCAATTATACAATCAATACAATTTATAATACAATACAATACAAACAAGACACTACGGGGTTTAAGGGGTACATTGGTACGGAAGGTGTTAAAAGTGGCACGAGACTGTAAGATTTACCATGATAAGTACAAGTGAAGAAAGGAGGGATCCGCTCACGAATCACCGTGAGACGGGCCTTTTAAAGTTACCTTTCGGTCTTGTCTAGCCTAGACACCACAAAGTCAGGTTTAGATAAACGACTGAATGCCCACAACCTTCCTCTGTCCTAATGATCGCGACAGTCCTTAATTGGCTGAGTCTAGATATTTTTTTATTAGCTCAAAGGTTATTTATTTGTAAAGATGTATCAATACTAAATCTTTTAGAAATGGTTTTATTAAGTAAAGGGTATTTAAATGAAAATGTTTGTTTTCCCGTATTCTAAGTTCTCGAGGGTATCGTGTTATGTTGCATATGAGTGTGTGAGGAGGTAGGTCGTTACCTCATGATCTACTTAAAGGTATAGCAAGTATTGTGATGTTAAAGGTGGAATTGAAACTATGTGGTATTTACATGAAAAATGCGGTAAAATGAAATAGCAATTGTTTTGTGATATGAAATTTGATCAATTTGGTTGATTAGTGTTTAATAGTCAACATGAAGGAGTTTAAGCATAATTGTATTAACGAGAAGTGAAGTTTTATAAGAAAACCGAATCGGAAATCGGATTTGTTCCCATTCCGTCGGGTTTTTAAAATCCATATTTTTTGAATAGAAAAAGGAAGATAGAAATGGGACTTACGGGTTTTGGAAAATAATGAGAGCGAGATAAGTATTTTACATAAAACCCCCTCAAGTTCTATAAATTACAATAAGGACCCTAGTAAATATAGGTTTAAGCGGGACCAATTTCTTGAGCCTCGGGGAGCCGGAGAAGTGGGTGCTTGCTTATCTAAGATAGACAACTTAATAATGGTATTATCAAAAAGGTAATCGTCTTTGAAAAAGACACAAATGCTCCGCCCGTATACTGGGAAGCGGGGCGTGACAGGTTTTGTTGGTGGCCCATGCAGGTCAGAGCTGTATGAAACTCTATCATGCAATTCTGTTCTGCGTGAACAACCTAAGCAATAAAACACAAGAACCAGCAATTAAAACATTCTTTACAATCCATGTTCCTTGAATCTTATCAATTTCATATTCCTTGAATCATATACCTTGAATCTGTCCTAACCCAAAATTCCCTCATCTCTTTTGCAATTTTACCAAAACCTTCGCATTCTTTCATTCCTTTACACATTCTTCACATTTTTAAAACCTTTGAACCACCTTGTTATTTTTCACATACTGTCAGTATACCAGCACCAAACTTTCCTTGGATTTGTTATACTTTTCTTTTACAAATTTCGAGGACGAATTTTTTATAAGGAGGGTAGAATGCAACAACATATTTTTCTTATACACTTTTTCCATACAAATTTTTAAATTGTTTTCAAAATCCTTAAAGGGGTATTTATTGTCTGAGCACAAGACTTAAGTAATTAATTAGCAATTTAATTACAAAAAGGAGCTTGTAGCTCACTGGTAAGACCTTGCATTGCTGAACCAAGCCCAGAGTTCAAATCCCATGCCTCACATTATTTTTAATATTTATTTTGTTTTAAATTTTATAGAAGCCCGACAGTCAACACGTGATAACTCCATAATTTCCCACTACACCTTAAAATGTAAATGCACCAGAGCCTACATCCTAAGACCCTCCACCTTCCGCATGCCTGACTCGGCCCGACTCGGCCGGACAGCCGAGTCCCCAACACCAACTTTGTGGCTCTTGGCCTCCCCTACCCCCTGCACACTCCAATTACTCAGATCATTTCCTGAGAGTCCAATAACACCCATTTATTCCATTTTAATGATTTTCAATACATTTTTACATTTTTCTTATTTAAAACCCTTCATCTACCCTACCCCTAGCCTAACCCTATAAATACACCCCTACCCTCTACCCTCTCACCGCCAAACTCTGAGCCAGCTCTTTAGAATTCTCAAGAAATCCTTGTGTGCAATCGAAGTGAGCGAAAGGCGAAGCTCCGGTGAATTCTCTGGCGGAATTTCCGACGACGATCCTAGGAGCTCCCGGCGACGAAACTACGCACCGGCGATCCCTCTCCTTTCATCTCACTCTCATTATTTTCCAAAACCCGTAAGTTCCATTTCTATCTTCCTTTTCTATTCAAAAAATACGGATTTACAAAACCCGGCGGAATCGGAACAAATCCGATTTCCGATTCAGTTTCTTATAAAACTTCATTTCTCGTTAATACAATTATGCTTAAACTCTCTCATGTTGACTATTAAACACTAATCAACCAAATTGATCAAGTTTCATTTCATAAAATGATGGCTATTTCAATTTATCGTATTTTTTCACTTAAATACCACATTATTTCAATTCTACATTTAACTCCATTAAACTTGCTATACCTTTAAGTAGATCATGAGGTAATGACCAACCTCCTCACACACTCATATGCAACATAACACGATACCCTCGAGAACTTAGAATACGGAAAAACAAACATTTTCATTTAAATACCCTTTACTTAATAAAACCATTTCTAAAAGATTTAGTTTTTATACATCTTTACAAATAAATAACCTTTGAGCTAATAATAAAAAATATCTAAACTCAGCCAATTAAGGACCGTCGTGATCATTAGGACAGAGGAAGGTTGTGGGCATTCAGTCGTTTATCTAAACCTGACTTTGTGGTGTCTAGGCTAGACAAGTGAGAAAGGTAACTTTAAAAGGCCCGTCTCACGGTGATTCGTGAGCGGATCGCTCCTTTCTTCACTTGTACTTACCTGGTCACAATTGGCGGTGAAGAGACGATTTGAGAGATATCTCACAACTTGTCGCTTTGGACCAGTTAGGAGCAGTGTAGTTGACTTAGGAGACCCTAGAACATAGAATACGGGAAAACGACACCTTTTCATTTAAATACCATAATTAATAAAACCGTTTTCCTTAATGATTAGTATTTATACAAATCTTTGCAAAGCGCCGCTATAACTCATTTCAGGGAACCCGTTCAGGATGGTGCGGATTATCGCATATCCTCGGGCTTAGTAGTGTGAGATTCAGACCTCCGCAAGGAGCATTCGGTCTCGAAAGATTTAAAATACGACATCTTAAGAAAATGAGATTTTTAGAATATAAAATATATATTAAAATTATTTTTGTATAAATATATATATATTTATCATTAAAATACCTAGTTTGTTATGATATCAACATTCCACCTTTTTCTAAAAAAATCACAAGAATCAATTTTACAATAAAATACCATGAATTCCATACAAGTTTAACATTACACTTTAATACCATATAATATGAAAGTTAGGTTATTCTCATTAGAATTGTCACAAGTATAAAATCTACAATTATTATAACTTTAAAGACAATTAATAAATACTTGGGGTGTATTTTGAAAACTATACAAAAGTATTTTACATAAAACCCCCTCAAGTTCTATAAATTACAATAAGGACCCTAGTAAATATAGGTTTAAGCGGGACCAATCTCTTGAGCCTCGGGGAGCCGGAGAAGTGGGTACTTGCCTATCTAAGGTAGACAACTTAACAATGGTGTTATAAAAAACGTAACCGTCTTTGAAAAAGACAAAAATCCTCCGCCCGTATACTGGGAAGCGGGGCGTGACATGCGACTTTGTTGACTATGTTAAGGGTCGTGTGGGTGGGTTTAATTCAATCAAGAAATATACGGGTTGAACTTGACTAGGACTTATGATTTGTTGACTATGTTAAGGTCATATAGCTATTAGGGGCAAAATATTATCGGGAATTTCAAGTGTTGAAATTTGCAATGAGATTGCATACCTTCTATGAGATAATTGGATCCCGATATCCACTGCGAGTAAGAGTTACTCCTGGGAGAGTTTTACACATTACAATTAGCCGATCAAGTAGGTGTCTAGAAAGGTGTTAACGGGGTTACGCCCCTGGGAAAACGAGATTTATTTTAATTAGGTCCGTGCGAAAGCACGGGGAACCCCCCTCAAAGTACCAACACTGGCCTGGCCGAAAGATTGGCGAAATTGTAGGGTGTAATTAATCCCGGCTAGTCTTTCCTTTTAGGATTTGAAGGAAGATTTGATAAAAACAGTGGGAGCCATCCAGATTAGATACAATAATAACCAATCTAATCTTACAAAGAGCGCACGCAGAGTGTTTACTTCTCTCTTTCCTGGTAGCAACCATGTCACGCCTTAATCAAGATAATAATATGGATGATTTGACCGAACTATCTTATTATACTGTGCTAGGGAACATTGGTTCCGCTCAATCTTATAATTGTTATAAGTCCGAGCAGGAAATAGGGGAATATCTGGATTCTCATGCCACCCATTTGAAGAAAGTGCATATTGATGCATCTTCTTCAGGTGTGTTCATTACCAAGAACTATTTTTTAGTATCCTCTACGTCCTGGATATGTGATACCGGATCAGGATCCCTCATATGTAATATGTTACATGGGCTACAGATAGGTAGAGAACTGAGAATGGGTGATATGTCTCTAAATGTGAGAGAATGGTGCAATTGTTACAGCCAAATCAGTTGGCAAATATCACCATGTATTAATACATTGATTCTGAACGAATGTTATTACATAACGAACCTGATATATAACATTACATCGGTTTCTTTAATGAGTTAAAGAAGGATGTAATTATGTATTGGAGGATAATGTTGTGAAAATTTTCTTGAATCAAGAGTTGATTTGATCAGGCACGTCATATAATAGCATATACGTTCTAAATCAAACCACAGTTCAAAATATAGAACACACACAAGAGGAGTAGTTCAGAAATGAACGAATCCTTCTTGAGATATTGTAGACTAGGTCATATCAATGCGGCACGACCAGCTAAGTTACATAAGGATGAATATTAGGATTCCTTCGAATTTTCATCTTATGATACTTGCCAGTCTTGTCTCAAAGGTAAAATGACCAATACTCCGTTTACTGGAAACAGAGAAAGAGTTACTGAACTCTTGGGATGCATACATGATGATGTATATGGTCCTATGTCTATAAATGCCAGGCTTGGTTCTTCGTACTTCGTTATATTCATCGACTATCTCTCAGGATTCGGACATATGTTCCTGTTGAAATACAAGTCTGAAACTTTTGAGAAATTCAAAGAATATAAGCTTGAAGTTGAAGAACCAGACGGATAGAAGTATTAAGTCTTTCGATGAGATCGAGGAGCAGAATATTTGGGTATGGAGTTCCTGGATTTTCTAAAAGGAGAATGTGATTCTCTCTCAACTTACTCCTTCGTATACACCACAGCACAACGGTGTATCGGGGCAGAGGAATCGCACCCTATAAGATATGGCGTGCTCTATGATGAGTACTGCTGAGTTACCTATTTCCTTTTGGGGTTATGCACTTGAGAAGCTGCATACCTATTGAATGGGGTTCCATCCAAATCAGTGCCTAACACTCCATATGAGATATGAAATAGGAAGATACCATATCTTAAACGAGTTAAGATATGGGGTTGTCCGACCTATGTTGAAAAGCAAAATCCGTACAAACTCGAGGCAAGGTCAGCTCTGTATAAGTTTGTTAGGATATCCCAAACATTTGTGAGGGAATATCTTCTACCACTCTGAGGAGCAAAAGGTGTTTTGTTTCTCAGCATGCCAACTTTTTAGAAAATGAATTTCTTGTGAAGAAATTAGTGGTCATGAGGTAGAACTGGAAGGAGTTCTAGCTATACAAACTAACAGCTGATGATTTGGTGAAACCAAAGGATTTAATAGTCTCCAACGAACCTCGGCCTCTCCGCGAATCTGGTAGGGTTTCTCATACACTTGAGAGATACTACGGTTTTCTCGGTGACAGTGGGAGCGAGGATTGCATCATGGTTGATGATGGCCCAACTAGGTTCAGGCAGGCCATCATGAGTGGCGAATCTGTGAAAAAGCTGGATGCTATGCGATCAAAGATGGAATCCATGTATACCAACAAAGTATGACTTTGCATGTTGCACCTGAAGGGGTAAAACCCATTGGGAGCAAATGGATCTTGAGAAGATTCTTGGTGTAAATGGAAAAGTTAAGACTTTCAAATCTATGCTTAAGTCCATCAGGATCAATGCAAGTATTGCGGAGTTGGAACATCTATTTTGATGTGGCAGTCAAAGTGTTTGACTTCATCAAAATGGTAGATGAACCTTGTATATACAAGAAGGTTGTAGAGAGTAAGGTTGTCTTCCACGTATTGTACGTAGATGACATACTCTTTATAGGAAAGTGTTTCCTATGCTACACTCGGTCAAGCTCCTTTTATCACGAGAATTCTCAATATAAGACCGGGATGATACCTACTACATCTTATGGATTATGATCTATGGTGATAGATCTATGTGGATGTTGGGAGTGTCCCAAATCCAGGTACATTAACATCATACTAAAGGGGTTTAGTATGGAGGATTCTAAACGTGGTTGTTCGCCCACTTACTCATGGATCACTCGTGTGCAAGGGATACCCTATGCTTCGGCAGTAGGCTCTATCATGTATGCGATGTTATGTACCAGACTAGATGTAGATGACTCACTAGGTGTAGTGATCAGGAATCAATCGGATCTTGGGAGAATAACTGGACAGTCGTGGAGAATATTCTTAAGTACTTGAGAAGCACTAAAAGAAAGTTCTTGGTTCCAGCTTCCAGAGTGATAAGTTCGACTGAAAGTCAGTCACATGAATTGTCTTTACCCTCAGTAGAGGGACGGTATGATTGGA
Source organism: Agapanthus africanus (assembly GCA_030015575.1). Taxonomy (NCBI): domain Eukaryota; kingdom Viridiplantae; phylum Streptophyta; class Magnoliopsida; order Asparagales; family Amaryllidaceae; genus Agapanthus; species Agapanthus africanus. The sequence continues at coordinate 371,269,821 of CM057347.1, read as the reverse complement.
AGAGTTCCAAGCTAGATACCGTGGCATACTAGACAATAAAGGCTGAATACATTGCTACCAACGATGCTACCAAAGAGGCTGTCTGGACATTACTTGTTCATAAGATGAACAAGGTTCCTACCATTGAGCGTCCAATAATTGTTATTGTGACTACAATGGAGTTGTGGCTTTAGCCTAGGAACACCGGTCCCATCAGCGATCCAGACATATTCTGAGGGTAGTATCACCTGATCAGGGAGATGGTTGATCTCCAACGGATCGAGGATAGGAGAGTTGACACGAAGAACAACACGGCGGATCCACTCACCAAGGCTTGCTTTCCCAAATACTATTTGAGAGATTTTGGGATGGTTGAGTATGGGATATTACAACCACTGCTATATTGTTGGGTATTGGATACTACAATAGATGACCTTAGTGTAAGTGGGAGATTGTTAGTTATATATATGCCCTAGAGGCCATTACTGTACATGGGATGTATATTGTAGTGGATGCTTGGACATATATAGGGAGGACATTCTTGCTCGATATGATAGTATGCTATCTGGTTGCTCTTTGTCTTAACATGTTGACTTGTATACGTGATGCTGTCTTGCTCTCACATGTTGACAAAACCTTTTAGGATGTGTACTTGACACCCAGGACTATGATGGAGATCATACTAGTGGGGCTAGGAGTAGTCCATAAGTACACCCTATAATTGTTCCTAGTCGAGAGAGTATCGAGACAGGGCATCGATGCTTCAGTGTAGACTAGCGTATACGCATCTTGACCCATATGATGGGCGATGGATGATCCCACATCCATTGGTGTTTGACATCAAAGATGGTGTACGGGTGCTCAGTGGAGACTGGGTACACTGAACGGACTTGCCGAGAACTCCTAGATGGTATTATACCTATCGTCAGATAGCAGTTCTCTGGTGACACTGGTACAGATTGTTAGTGTATATGCCCTAGAGGCCATTACTGTATCATACTAGTATGTATATTACTTAATGGAAGCTTGGGATATTCACCTTGTATTGACAATCTTGCTCAAAATGGTAGTATGCTACTTGGTTTGTTTCTACTTTAATATGTGCATGTGTTTCTTTTAGCATATCGCTTATACATATTAGTAGAGCCCTTAGGATCTTTGCTTGATTACCAGCGTTGTGATGGCAGTCACACTCGTAGGGGCTGGGTAATCTATAAGCACATCCTTATGCAGGTCCCTAGTCGCAGGACTATCGAGACAGGGCATCGATACTCCGGAGTAGACTAGCGTATGCGCTTCTTATCCCAGCTAGGGAGACGGTCTGTCCCACAGCCGTCAGTACGTCGTACTTGAGATAGTATGCGGGTGCTCGTTAGATTACGAGTACACTGGACAGGACTCGTCGGGAACTAATTGGTTGGAATTATACCTATCGTCAGTTATCAGTTCCCAGGTGACATGAGTACAGCTTAGTCCGCTGACTTGACACTGTTACTTCGCCTCGAGTGTGTTCCCACTGTACTTTAATTACTACCCTACCACGGCTCAAAGGAGTCGTGCAAACAGGTAGTTTTTGGGTGCAGTCCCGAAGCACTTGGAGGCAGTGACGGTTAGACAGGATTCGTCTCTCCCAGTATTGGGGGTTGACATCGCGCTGTGTCTAGGAGAGCCATTACACGAGTAGTCCCTGGCCAGGGCAAGCGAGATATGCTGGTAGGTTTCCAGTGTTATCTCAGGGTGTTCTGGGCTTCACTCCGACATGACTTGTACCGCTATTAGGGGACTGACGTTTACCGCCCCCTAGGCCCGCCATGCGATGTATCAGACAAACAGACCGGACTGTACGGAGACTGTCACATTCAGGCTCAGTAGGAGTTCAGATGGGTTTTCACCTCGTCAGTCTTCTTGTCGGCATCTACCTGGGGACCGTTACGCACAGCTAGTGCCGCTTGCGGTCTGTGGTTAAACCCACTGCCAGCGTAGTATCGAGTCTTTAGAGTCCCACACAGAAAGCTATTCGCCTTTAGGCAAAAGAGTAGAGGTCGCATGGTTTTGCGACAGGGTTCGGTCACATCCGTGCACTTGTGCACGTTCAGTGTCCGGACAGTTAACACTAGCAGGCTTTGGTTTAAGCCAGATCCTAGTGTAAGTTTTGGGATTGATTTTATCTCGTATGTATTTGTGTTCCTCGGAACGCGGATGCGGGTGTGTATGCACAGTTGACAGAGAGACAGAGGCAGAGGATTCTCATTAGGGTTGTTGACTGTTGACTATTGACTTTTTGCTAAACCCTAATGAGAATATGAAACATAATTAGCAATACTATTAATTAAGTATTATAGTGACATGGTTGTTGAGGGGTTGACTTTGTTGACTTGTTGACTTTGTTGACCGGTTGACTAGGTTAGACTAGTTGACCATCATCATCACAATGGTTGTCATTTTCATGCAAAGACTTTTGCTTGCTTGTTGTGGTTTGCAAAATGAGTGCATGTAAATGATATTGCCTTTGACATGATATGAACCATCACATAATACTTGATTAACATTATAGCTCATGATGCTTTTGGATTATGAGAGGGTGTATGACAAAAGAGAGGCTCATTCTTTCTTTGCCTTTCTCTCTCTTGGTTTTGAGCTCTCTCATTCTCTTGCTCTCACCCTCTTCCTCTCTCTCTTGTCTATGGTTCACTTGTCTCATGTGTTGAGAAGCAAGAACCATAGAGAAAATCCCATCACACTCTCCTCTACTCACTCTAGTTCACAAGGTTTAGCAAACCAAGTGAACTAGTTTCTTCAAAGTTCGAAGAAAAGGCCAAAGGTAGAAGCTTTCGGGTGGATCGATCTTCGGCGCAAGGAGACGACGGGGTGAAGCCGATCCGTACACCAGCAAGAGATGAAGATGAAGGAGTTCAAGAAAGAAAGGTATAACCCCCTAACCGAGTAGTTAACAACTCGTAGTTAGGTTGTTAGGTAGATAGTTTAACAAAGATCCGTTTTGAGTCCATGTTACCGCCTCTAGAAAATTGTTTTTCATCAAATTCCGCAAGCCCGTAAGTACCGGGAGAGGTAGCATGGACTTACAGTGGTATCAGAGCCTAGTTAAACACTACCTAACATGTTAGCATAGTAACTAGAAATTCGATCGGAGAAAAAGTCCCGAAATAGACCCGGAAATCAAACTTGCTGTCGATTTTTTAAGTTCTGTAAAAATAATAAATCATGCTTTAAAAATCGACTCAGGGTTTTTATAAGATACTGTAGAAAAACGGTGTAGAGAACCCATCAAACCGCCGCGGAAACGCGGCAATAGCTTGCTATTGCCGCGGTTCCGCGGCCAACTTAGCTCCTCTCTGGATCTTCTTTACTGCAGTATACTCAGTGGAGTATTTTGGGAATTTTGGTATATGTTTTTTCAGCCCAGATTTTCCAGAAAGAAAAATTTGTTTTTGGGGCTTTAAAAACCGTATTTTGATCGAGTTTCTAAATACTTAAGCTGACGAGTATTTATCTGTGATGTGATATTTGTATTGAACGTCTGCTAATCGCTATATGTCGATTGGTGGGGGTTATACAAATCTGTGATCTGTGATGATGTTGGTATGTGTATATGAATTCATTGGATTGTCGCGGGTGAATAGCCGGGGGTTGTGAGACGAGAGTTTTCTTTTCTTTCAATTCATGTAAATTTGTAAATTGATGTAATATTATTTATATGGCTGCACAACCGGGTCGAGGTTGTAGCCGTCATTGTATAATTTCTTTTTACTCTTTTTGCTCCTAGGATAGACCCATGGAGGGGGTGCACAAACTACCGGGTATCCCGAAGTGCCGAGTGGTGTTAGTTATACGTGTGCCCTAGAGGCCATTACTATACATAGGATGTATATTGTAGTGGATGCTTGGACATATATAGGGAGGACTTTCTTGCTCGACATGATAGTATGCTATCTGGTTGCTCTTTACCTTAACGTGTATACTGATTGTCTCTCTGTTACATGTTGGTAAAGCCCCTAGGATGTGTACTTGACTACCTGGACTATGATGCGGATCATACTAGTGGGGACATGGTAGTCCATAAGTACATCCTTCAAGGTCCCTAGTCATGGGTGTATCGAGACGGGGCATCGATATACCAGAGTAGACTAGCGTATACCTTCTCGACCCATACAGATGGGCGATGGATGATCCCATATCCATTGGTGTTTGACATCAGAGATGATATACGGGTGCTCAGTGGAGACTGGGTACACTGGACGGACTCGCCGAGAACTCCCAGATGGTATTATACCTTACGTCAGATGGCAGTTCTTTGGTGACACTGGTACAAAGTAGTCTGTTGACCCGAGATCATCATAAAGTCTTGTGTGGTTCCCACTTTGCTTTGATTTCCACCTTACCACGTCCAAGAGGGCGTGCAAAGCGGTGGCTTTTGGGTACAGTCCCGAATCACATGGAGGCAATGAGCGATAGGAGGGGATTCGTCTCTCCCGGTATAGGGAGTTGATGTTGCGCTGTGTTCGATTGGCTATAACCGGAAATCCCTGGCCAGGGTTGCTGAGATTTACTGGTAAGTGTTACCAGTAGTTTCTCGAACTGTTATAGGCCTCATATCGACACGACTTATCGAGCTATTGGGGTCTGACGTTTACCACCCCTAGGCGAGATATGCGACATATCAGACGATCAGACCGGACTGTACGGTAAGTGTTACTGGTTGGATTCACAGGAGTGTGAGCGGGCTTGCTCGTCGATCTTCTGATCGCTCAATACCCGGGTGGCCGTTACATTTAGCAGACCGCTTGCGGCTTGTGGGTGTTTGATATGATCATCACCTGCTGCCGGCGTATTGACGAGTCTTTAGAGCCCTACACAGAGGTTTCCTGGCTCAAGCGAAACGAAATAGGAGCGCATATGAGATATGTGCGGGATCGAGAATAATGCGTGTATGTGATACCGTATTTCATTCTCGCAATGAATGTGTCGAATGGTTATATGCGATATAACCTAGTTATCGAATCAAGGATTGATTCGATAAAACGATACATTGTATACTAGTCGGTTGTGTACGACATGACCGGATCATTGAATCAAGTGTTGATTTAATGATTTAACATAATTATATATTTGATATATTACTTTGCATTAACTAGTATTGGTTCACTTTAAATGGATTTTCTCACTTGAAGTTCACAAGTTGTATATGTGATATACTATTGTGCACTTGCTTGTATCATGTTTGATGATACATGCTTACTTGAGTATGTGTAAAGATTAAACCATGGTTGTGTAATGGTTAGGGTTTTCCTTTTATTTATTTATTCATTTATTTATTTATTTCTTTGTGGAAAAGATAATGAAAGAAAATGGTGGCTTATTTTGTTTGATTTTGAAGCTTCATGAAGCTTTGACTAAGTGACCATTTTGTCTCATGCTTAACCCTAACCATTCCACATAACCCTAGTTCATTCTCTACACTTGACCATGGTTATTATTATGATAAGTATTCTTTTTCATTTCTTTTTTAATTAACTTATCATAATATATTCATCTTCTTCTTCTTCTTCTTCACAAGAAGAAGCTTGCCTCCATCAATGGCAACTTGAGAAAATGAGTGAGAAATCCGATTCTAAAGTGAACCCACCTCCTATTTCTTCATCCTCTACCTCTTGCCAAGTAGTATAGGGTGTTTTCTTCACAAATTTCATGACATGGTGAAGTTGGAGCTTGATCTAGTGATGCCTCGACGTAGATCATCTTCGGCACGAAGCCGACGACCTTGCCCGCCCATTTCTCCGATGAAGCCGACGCTAGAGCCCAAGATCCGATTTGTACAACGAGGAGACTTCATCGCGGATCCATGGAGGTGGAGAACCGGATCTACAAAGGTTGTATTTCCGATTACCATTTAGTTAAGTTGTTAACTAGTTTCTTTTTCGCCTAAACTTCTAGCCAACGATCCGTATTAGGGTTTCTCGGCACCGTAATTTTTGAAATTGGCATGGTTGATGCCTTGCGAGACCTCTTGAGAGTGCCTAGGAACCCTACAGTGGTATCAGAGCCTAGCTAGAGCCTTAGGCGATGTGTAGACGACGTTTGAAACCCGATCGAACCAAAACCCTAACCCCAAAATAGCTCTCTGGACTTTTTCTAAAAACTGGGTTTTTTCCAAATTAAAAATATGCAGAATAATCAGCAGGGAATCCTAAGAATTACTGTGCAACACGTGTTCATGATTCCTCCAAAGTGCGGCGGAACCGCGGCAGAAGCCTGGCTTCTGCGGCGGTTCCGCGGCCGTATGATGACGTCACCCACCCAATTTTGCACAGTAACTTCCTTTATTCAGTGCTGAGTTCTCTGGGTATTTTTAAATATTATTCAAGACTTGAATTTTCTGGGGTTGTTTTGGGGATTCGTTTATTCGATCGGATTGTCAAACTCTGTCTATGTGTCTTTCCGGATAATTTTTGGATATGTTAAAAAGTTCGACCGGATATAAATACCCAATTTTTCCCCTGCCGGAAAATTTCCAAGTGTTGGATTTTTCCGTGGTTTAAAGACGTTCTAAGTAGTGCAAGTAACGCGATGGACCCTCTAGAAGACAACAAACCTTAACTCGATTATGTGACCGTCTTGAACTGCCCTTTGAACCTTAAGGTTTGGGGCAGTACGGCGTGCCACATGTGAGGCGTTGGCTTGACCCTTCTACGGCTGGACCGTTGGTACTGAGGCACGAAGTGAATGTCTTTGAACTTATTTCATGAGTTGAGCTGTTTCGGGAAAACTTGGGTGTTTGAATGTTCGATCGGAAAGTTTAACATTTTCTATTTATCTGGAATGGGATACAATAATTGGAATTCACAAACAGTTATGGGATAACTAAATGAATATTATAAACATAGCAGCTTAGTCTCACATGATCGGTTGCCACGGAATTTTGATGTGATCAAAAGTCCGTCGCAATCACGTAGCGTACGCGGATACTCGCCGGGTAAACTTAATAGACAGCTACACCCCATAGCCCCGACCAAGTGACTGTAGGAGAACCCCGTCGCCGAAAGCATCCGTTCAGGTGCTCGCGGCAGCGGTGTTCCGCCTTGGTGCACTTCGTCGGAGGCATCGGGGGTGCAGCCGCCTACTGAAGTTTGCGACGAGTATTCGATCAGGATGTCGGGAATCTTGTTGAATTGCCTGACTTAATATTGAAAAGTGTTTTCGATAATAAGACTAAAATGCGGGGTTTATAATTGTTAGGCATGCGATGTCTAAGGAATTCATTTGATTAGGCATGCGATGTCTATGCAGGTTGCGGATTCCAACTGTTGTAGTTTTACACTTTCTTTTCTGTGACCGTAAGTGTAATATGTGATATCGCCGGTTTCGTTGCTATATGTCAACGACGATTGGGATGCGCATATTTACTTACGTTGATGACATGTGATGTTATGTGTTGCTGGATATGTTATATTGGATCGTCGTGTTTGAATAGCCGGGGGTTTTTATGTGTGATGAGTGTTTTTCATTTTCATTCATGTAAAAACTTGTATGTAATATTCTTTTATTGGGGCACTTCCAGGTTGCGGAAGTTGTCACCTTTTGTATATTATTTACTTTTCCGCACTAGGATAGACCCAAGGAGGGGAGCACAAGTAACCGGGTTCTGGAGTCCAGTGGGAGACCAACTCGAGGAGTTGAGTCCGGGTCTCCTAACTCTAGAATTGGTAGGGTTGCTTGCCGCTCTCGTAGGGGTCTAGGGGTGTGGGTTTTGCTATTCATCGCGACCGTGGAATCCGTGTTTTATACTGGCTCGTATTGAAAACACGGACGTCCTAGTATATCCAATATTTCGTATGTTTCTTCTGCTGCGATATCTGTGATGTGATCATGAGATGTTCTGTGATGGATACTGTATATAGTATATATGATATATTATATAGGCGTTACTTATGTTTTACACCCGCGCTAGCCCTGCCCCGCTCTGCCGTTAGTTACCTAACCTAACGGTGCACGAGGGGACATCGAGGCGAATGCGGATGGCATAAGTGTACGTCGTATTTATCTGTGATGTTTAGGTACATAATTGATGGGACTTCATTAATGTGATTAATGAAAATAAAAGAAACCTAAGATGTTGTAGAATCGAATTTCAAAAATAAAACAGGTAGCTACAGTTCTTGCTTTGCACAGAGGTATATATGATATATCCTGCACCTTATTCGATGAGGAAAGGACCGAGATCCCTTCACCGGGAGTGACTCCTTTAGCAATAACTGGCAGATGCTACACACTCGGTTTTTCTTTTGATTGCTTTTAAGAGTTTTTGCTTTGCACAGTGATATATATGATATATCCCGCACCTCATTCGACGAGGAAAGGACCGACGATCCCTTCACCGGGAGTGACTCCTTTAGCAAAACTACAAAAGCTTCAAAAACACTCCATTTTAAAATCATTTGATTCTACAACGATATCAAGTTCATTACGCAATAGGTTTTCAGAAAAACCTGTCGTAGCCCTTCGTCATTTCAGATAAGTACTAGTTAGTATTCGTGCTGCGGTTGTTTGGCATGCGTCAAGGCGTAGTGTACGGTAGCTAACTAGTGCTTATCTGCTAGCATACGATGCGATTGGATTAGGGTATTCGTACGGCGTTGTTTGGCATGCGTCAAGGGTCGTGCGGGTGGGTTTAATTCAATCAAGAAATGTACGGGTTGAACTTGACTAGCAGACTATGGGTTGTTTGGCATGCGTCAAGGTCATAGCGAGCTAGAGGCAAAATATTATCGGGAATTTCAAGTGTTGAAATTTGCAATGAGATTGCATACCTTCTATGAGATAGTTGGATCCCGATACCCACTGCGAGTAATTGTTACTCCTGGGAGAGTTTTGCACATTACAATTAGCCGATCAAGTAGGTGTCTAGAAATGTGTTAACGAGGTTACGCCTCTGGAAAAACGAGGTTTACATTAATTAGGTTCGTGCGAAGGCACGGGGGACCTCTCTCAAAGTACCGACACTGGCCTGGCTGAAAGATTGGCGAGCTTGTAGTGTGTAATTAATCCCGGCTAGTCTTTCCTTTTAGGGTTTGAAGGAAGATTTGATAAAAACAGTGGGAGCCATCCTGATTAGATAAAATAATAACCAATCTATTCTTGCAAGAGCGCACGCTGAGTGTTTTCTTCTCTCTCTCTCCTGGTAGCGACCATATCACGTCTTAATCAAGATAATAATACGGAATATTGACCGAACCCGCTTGTTATACTGAGCTGGGGAACGTTGGTCCCGCTCCAACTTATAATTGTTATAAGACAGAGCAGGAAATTGGGGAATACCAGATTTCCCGTGCCACCCAAACGAAGAAAGTGCATATGATGCATCATCTTCGGGTGTATTCATTACACAGAACTGTTTCTCAGTATCCTCCGAATCCTGGGTATATGATACCGGATCAGGATCCCAGATATGTAATCTGTTACATAGGGCTACAAAAGGGTAGAAAAACTGAGAACGGGTGATAAGTTTCATGAGGCAGAAAACGGGGCAAGTGTTGCAGCCAAGTCTGTTGGTCACTGTCACCCTGTATTACCAATACATTGATTCTGAACGAATGTTATTACATACCGAACCTGATATACAAAATCATATCAGTCTCTTTATTAGTAAAGAAATGGTAAAATTTTGTATTGTTGGATAATGTTTTGAACATTTCCTATATCAAAAGTTGATCGGTTCAGGCACGTTATCTAAAAGCATTAATGTTCTAAGTCAAACTACAGTTCCTAGTATACAGAACACACACAAGAAGAAGAGTTCAGAAATGAACGAATCCTTCTTGAAGCATTATAGACTAGGTCATATCAATGCGACCCGACTGGCTGAAGTTACAAATAGATGCATATTTAAATTAGTTTGAATTTCCATCTTCTGAAACTTGCCAGTCATGTCACAGAGATAAGATGACCATAGCCCTGTTTATTAGAAACAGAGAAAGAGTTAATGAACTCTTGGGATGATACATGTTGATGTATGTAAGTCCCCTGTCTACATATGCCAAGACCGGTTCTTTGTACTTCATTACATTCTCTGATAATCTCTCAAGATTCAGTCATATGTTCCTGTTGAAACATGAGTCCGAACCTTTTGAGATATTCACAGAATATAAGCTAGATTAAAGAACCAATATGGGTATAAGTATTATGTCCTTTGATGAGATCAAGGAGGAGAATACTTGAGCACGGAATTCCTGGATGATTCTAAAGGAGAATGAGATTCTCTCTCAGCATTACTCCTCCGTATACACCATTGCACGATGGTATATCGGGGCGGAGCAGATACACCCTATTTGATATGGTGTGCTCTATGATGAGTACTACTGAGTTACCTGTTTCCTTTTTGGGGGTTATGCACTTGAGAAGCTACATACCTATTGAATAGGTTCAAATCAAATCAGTTGCCTACCACTTCATATATGATATGGAAAGGGAAGAGCCCATATCTTAAGCTAGTTAAGATTTGGGATCGTCCGGCCTATGTCTAAAAGCAAAATCCGGACAAACTCGAGGCAAGGTCTGTAATGTAGAACTGGAAAGGTTCCAGCTATACGAACTACAGCAGATGATTTGGTAGAACCAAAGGATTCAGTAGATTCCAACGAACCTCAGCCTCTCCGCCGATCTAGTAGGGTTCCTCACCCACTTGAGAGTTACTTCGGTTTCTCTATGAAAGTGGGAGCGAGGAATGCATCATGAGATGATGACCCAACTAGCTTCGAGCTGGCCATCAGGAGTAAGACTTTGTAAGAATGGCTGGATGCTTAGTGATCTGAGATGGAATCCTTATACAGCAACAAAGTATGGAGTTTGGTTGCTATATCTGAAGGGTTAAATCCCCATCAGGAGCAAGTATATATTGAGAAGATTACTTGGTGTAGATGGAAAGGTTGAGACTTTCAAAGCTAGACTTGTTAAAGGTTTTCGTCATCGACCAGGCGTGGATAATGATGAAACCTTTTTCCAATGGCTATGCTTAAGCCCATCCAGATCCTACTTGTCACGGCTACATACCATGACTACGATATCCGGTGGTTGGGTGTCATGACTGCTTTTCTAAATGATGTTTTGGAAGAGAGCGTCTATAAGTACACAACCAGAGGGCCTCGTAGACAGTGGGAGAAGCGGAAACGTGTGCAAGATGTTTTATGTAATAAAGCAGGCATTGCGGAGTTGGAACATCTGTTTTGATGAGTTAGTCAAACAGTTTGACATCATCAAAATGGTAGATGAACCTTGTATAAACAAAAAGGTAGTAGGGAGTATGGTGGTGATCCTCGTAGAGTACGTGGATGACTTACTCTTGATAAGAAAGGAGTTTCTTATGCTACGCTCGATCAATCTCCGTTTATCACAAAGATTCTCCGTGTAGGATCAAAATGATACCTCCTAAATCCTGAGTTTTGGATCTATGAGATAGATTTAATTGGATGTTAGGATTCTCACTAGTTGTAGTGAGATGGTATCAATCGATCCTGGGGAGAATCACTGGAAGGGTTCCAGGGTGATAAAGACGACTGAGTGTCAGTCACAGGCATTGTCTTAACCCTCAGAAAAAGGGACGGTATGTTGGAAGGGTTCCAAGCTAGATACCGTGGCATACTAGACGATAAAGGCTGGATACATCGCTACTTATGATGCTACCAAAGAGGCTGTCTGGGTGTATATTAGTTCATGAGATGAACTTCGTTCCAACCATTATGAGACAATGGAGTTGTGGCTTATGCCTAGGAACGTCCGTCCCATCAGTGATCCAGACATATTCTAAGGCAGTATCACCTGATCATGGAGATAGTTGATCTCCAGGGTGATCGAGGTTAGGAGGGCAGACTCAGAGGATAACACGGCGGATCCACTCACGAAGGCCTATTCCCAGAGAGAGACTTTTATGGGATGGTTGAGTATGAGATACTACAACCACTGCTACAGATGGCCCTAGTGCAAGTGGGAGATTGTTAGTTATATGTGTGCCCTAGAGGCCATTACTATACATAGGATGTATATTGTAGTGGATGCTTGGACATATATAGGGAGGACTTTCTTGCTCGACATGATAGTATGCTATCTGGTTGCTCTTTACCTTAACGTGTATACTGATTGTCTCTCTGTTACATGTTGGTAAAGCCCCTAGGATGTGTACTTGACTACCTGGACTATGATGCGGATCATACTAGTGGGGACATGGTAGTCCATAAGTACATCCTTCAAGGTCCCTAGTCGTGGGTGTATCGAGACGGGGCATCGATATACCAGAGTAGACTAGCGTATACCTTCTCGACCCATACAGATGGGCGATGGATGATCCCATATCCATTGGTGTTTGACATCAGAGATGATATACGGGTGCTCAGTGGAGACTGGGTACACTGGACGGACTCGCCGAGAACTCCCAGATGGTATTATACCTTACGTCAGATGGCAGTTCTCTGGTGACACTGGTACAGAGTAGTCTGTTGACCCGAGATCGTCATAGAGTCTTGTGTGGTTCCCACTGTGCTTTGATTTCCACCTTACCACGTCCAAGAGGGCGTGCAAAATGGTGGCTTTTGGGTACAGTCCCGAATCACATGGAAGCAATGAGCGATAGGAGGGGATTCGTCTCTCCCGGTATAGGGAGTTGATGTTGCGCTGTGTTCGATTGGCTATAACCGGAAATCCCTGGCCAGGGTTGCTGAGATTTACTGGTAAGTGTTACCAGTAGTTTCTCAAACTGTTATAGGCCTCATATCGACACGACTTATCGAGCTATTAGGGTCTGACGTTTACCACCCCTAGGCGAGATATGCGACATATCAGACGATCAGACCGGACTGTACGGTAAGTGTTACTGGTTGGATTCACAGGAGTATGAGCGGGCTTGCTCGTCGATCTTCTGATCGCTCAATACCAGGATGGCCGTTAAATTTAGCAGACCGCTTGCGGCTTGTGGGTGTTTGATATGATCATCACCTGCTGCCGGCGTATTGACGAGTCTTTAGAGTCCTACACAGAGATTTCCTGGTTCAAGCGAAACGAAATAGGAGCGCATATGAGATATGTGCGGGACCGAGAATAATGCGTGTATGTGATACCGTATTTCATTCTCGCGATGAATGTGTCGAATGGTTATATGCGATATAACCTAGTTATCGAATCAAGGATTGATTCGATAAAACGATACATTGTATACTAGTCGGTTGTGTGCGACATGACCGGATCATTGAATCAAGTGTTGATTTAATGATTTAATGCATAATTATATATTTGATATATTACTTTGCATTAACTAGTATTGGTTCACTTTAAATGGATTTTCTTACTTGAAGTTCACAAGTTGTATATGTGATATACTATTGTGCACTTGCTTGTATCATGTTTGATGATACATGCTTACTTGAGTATGTGTAAAGATTAAACCATGGTTGTGTAATGGTTAGGGTTTTCCTTTTATTTATTTATTAATTTATTTATTTATTTCTTTGTGGAAAAGATAATGAAAGAAAATGGTTGCTTATTTTGTTTGATTTTGAAGCTTCATGAAGCTTTGACTAAGTGACCATTTTGTCTCATGCTTAACCCTAACCATTCCACATAACCCTAGTTCATTCTCTACACTTGACCATGGTTATTATTATGATAAGTATTCTTTTTCATTTCTTTTTTAATTAACTTATCATAATATATTCATCATCTTCTTCTTCTTCTTCACAAGAAGAAGCTTGCCTCCATCAATGGCAACTTGAGAAAATGAGTGAGAAATCCGATTCTAAAGTGAACCCACCTCCTATTTCTTCATCCTCTACCTCTTGCCAAGTAGTATAGGGTGTTTTCTTCACAAGTTTCATGACATGGTGAAGTTGGAGCTTGATCTAGTGATGCCTCGACGTAGATCATCTTCGGCACGAAGCCGACGACCTTGCCCGCCCATTTCTCCGATGAAGCCGACGCTAGAGCCCAAGATCCGATTTGTACAGCGAGGAGACTTCATCGCGGAGCCATGGAGGTGGAGAACCGGATCTACAAAGGTTGTATTTCTGATTACCATTTAGTTAAGTTGTTAACTAGTTTCTTTTTCGCCTAAACTTCTAGCCAACGATCTGTATTAGGGTTTCTCGGCACCGTAATTTTTGAAATTGGCATGGTTGATGCCTTGTGAGACCTCTTGAGAGTACCTAGGAACCCTACAAGTGGCCTACTCACGGAGTTGAGGGAGGTTGCTTCGCTTCGGGTACTTAGTGGGTAGTTTGCCGCACCCGTAGGGGTCTTAGGTGGGGTATTGGCTATTCACCGCGACCGTGTAATCTGTTTTTCGTTACAGGCTCGTACGAATTGCGGGTTCCTAGCATATCCAATGTATTCATCTATGATCTGAAATGTCTACCATTACAATATATCTATATATGATATTATTTAGGCGTTGTTTATGTTTTACAGACGCGCTAGCCCAGCCCCCGCTCTGTCGTTAGTTAAGTAACCTAACGGGTAATGACGGGGCCCTGTGGCGAATGCGAATGGCATAAGCGTACGTCATATTTTGGTTGTTTTCTGCAATGGTAGGATTAAATGATGGGACGCATTAAAAGAACTAATGCAAGAAAAATACGCATTAAAAGAACTAATGCAAAGAAAAATAAACCAAATAAAAGTCGTTGGAACACTTTCAAAAACCACTCGGTTTCTTTTCAAAACCAACTTTTAAATGCGGAGCTTGAGCTACTCCTTTTAAAAGCTATCTCATTCCATCGATTATATCAAGTTCACTACGTTCACGGTTTCGCCAAAACCATTCGTAGCCCTCCGTCGTTTCGTATGAATATTCAATAGTATTCAAGCTATGTTTGTTGACCTTCGTCAAGGCATAGTGATTGGTAGCTGTTGGGTGTTCATATGTAGCATAGATAGATGCGTTGGTTTGGGACAGTCGTATTACCTTGTTGACCTTCGTCAAGGGTATATACGGGTGGGTTCAAATTAACCTGGACAATGACGGGTAGAACTTAACATGTGACTTATGATTTGTTGACCTTCGTCAAGGTCATAAGAGCATGGGGCAAAAATCCACATCGGGAGTTTCAAAAGAACTGAAACTTGCTAGCGTTGTATACCATTTGGAGTGTGATGATTCCGGTAGGATTCCTTCAGTTTTGTCATGCAATGATATTTGGATCCCGATCCTACTGTGAGTATATGCTACTACTCGGGAAATTTCTCACTTAACGATCAATGCTATAAACCAAGTAGGTGTCTAGAAAGGTGTTAGCGGGGCTACGCCCACAGGGAAAAGAGGTTATTTAATTAAGGAACTTCGCGAAAGCGTTGGAAAACCTCCCTCGAAGTACCGACACTAGCCTGGCTGAACGGTTAAGCAAGAATTGTACGGTGAGATTGATCCTGACTAATTCTTCCTTTTTGGTTTGAGGAGGGATTCGAGAGACAGTGGGAGCCATCCTGTTTAGAAAAAATTAAAAACCAATCTAAACTTGCAAGAGCATCATGCTGAGTGTTTTCTTCTCTCTCTCTTAATTGCAGCGACCCAGTGACCACACCTTGGTTACATCTAGATAATAAAATGACTGAACCTGACTGTTATGATTGGCAAAGATCTGTCCAGATGTCCATTACCCATGACAAGCTGGGACACCTCTTAACTAATCAAACCCCTGCCGTCTCAGGTCCAGTTTCCCCTGTCACGGAGATTTACATCCGCAGGACATCGGAAAAGGATTGTGCGAAAGCCAAGTGCCTCGTGTTAGCCTCAGTTGATGGTGCAAACCAGAGGCAGCACGAGAAGATGGACTCAGTTTCTATCTTCCTCCATAACAAAGATTTATATGGAGAGCAATCTCGTATCGCAAGATATGAGACCTCGAACGAATTGCTTCAAGCGAGGTTGGTTGTCGGGTCATCTATAGGGGACAACGTCACCAGCTATTTTGAGCTCACGGACCTGGAGACCACGTTGGAGAATGGGTCAAGTACTGACTTAATTCTACAGTCCCTGCCCTCTGCTTATACCCTGAAGGAAACCAGGGAAGAAAAAGGAAAAGCAAGGGCAAAAGTTTCAGGACTGGATGTAGTAAAAGAAGGACGTTCCTATTGTAACGGGAATGAACTTTGGCAGAAATATTGCAGGGCTAGCAAAGCCAGTTGCCAGAATTCGAAGCATGTTGTGGCTTCGGCTTCGGGTGTGTTTATGATAGAGAACTGTATGTCAGTTAATCCTACTTCCTGGGTATTGGATACCGGATCAGGATCTCACATCTGTAATTCATTACAGGCTCTGAGAAACCGCAGGGTTATCAGGAAAGGTGATATGACTCTCAGGGTTGCTAACGGAATGAGCATGGATACTGAATCCGTAGGGGAATATCATCTTGGACTGACAACTGGGCAGATATTGATTTTGCGTAACTGTTTGTATGTACCAGGTGCGACTTGTAATATCATATCTGTATCCTTACTTTCTAAGGAAGGATATGAATTTACTTTTGTAAGCGATGTAGTACACATCCACCTAAATCAAGTTCTGATTGGGTCAGGTACATTAAATAACGGGATATACGTATTAAATCAAGTTCAGATATTCAATGTCCAGAACACACTTAAAAGAAAGTCTCCGGAAATAAATCAGGCTTTCTTAAGGCATTGTAGACCGGGTCACATTAATGAGACACGATTAACTAAGTTATATAAAGAGGGGTACTTGAATCCGTTCGAGTATCAGTCTTATGCCACTTGTGAATCTGGTCTCATGGGAAAGATGACAAAGACTCCGTTCACTGGACACGGAGTAAGAGCGAGCGAGCTCTTGGGACTCATACACAGTGATGTGTGTGGTCCAATGTCTACACATGCGCGAAGTGGTTATTCATACTTCATTACTTTCACAGATGATTTCTCTAGGTATGGACATGTCTTCTTAATGAAGCACAAATCCGAGGCCTTTGGGAAATTTCGGGAATACAAGAATGAAGTTGAAAAATAAACAGGCAAAAGTATAAAGACACTGAGATCTGATCGAGGTGGTGAATACTTAAGGTATGGGGATGTCCAGCTTTTATAAAAAAGCAGCATGTGGACAAGCTCGAGGCACGCTCAGTACTGTGTAAGTTTGTGGGATACCCAAAGAACTCCAGAGGGTATCTTTTCTATTCCGCAGAAGAACAAAAAGTTTTTGTTTCTCCGCATGCCCACTTCTTGGAAACTGAATTTTTGGAAAATCAGATAAGTGGGAACGCAATAGAACTGGAAGAAATTCCAGAACCACAAGCTATTACTGAAAGCTTGGAAGAGCCAGTAGTTTCAGGAGAACCGGACATTCCTGCGCCACTCCGCAGGAGTAGTAGGCAGTCTCATCCGCCCGAGAGATACTACGGTTTTCTCATAGACGGGGATAGAGAGGATTGCACCATGGATTATGGTGAGCCTACTAGCTTCCAGCAAGCCATTCAGAGCGGTGACTCGGTAAAATGGCTGGATGCAATGCGGACCGAGATGGAGTCCATGTACACCAACAAAGTTTGGACTTTGGACTTTGCTCCAGAAGGGGTAAAACCCGTAGGCTGCAAATAGATCTTCAGAAAGAAGATTGGTGTAGATGGGCAGGTTGAAACCTATAAAGCTAGGCTTGTTGCAAAGGGTTTTCGTCAAAGACCTGGTTTGGACTATGACGAGACCTTTTCTCCGGTAGCCATGCTCAAATCCATTCGGATCCTTCTAGCCATTGCTGCCTTCCACGATTATGAAATCTGGCAGATGGACGTAAAGACGGCTTTTCTAAATGGAAATTTGGAAGAGTGCGTCTATATGGATCAGCCAGAGGGATTCATTCAGAGTGGGAGCAGCGGTAAAGTGTGCAAGTTGCTCAAGTCCATCTATGGACTCAAGCAGGCATCGCGGAGTTGGAACATCTGCTTTGATGATACTGTCAAAGAATTCAACTTTGTCAAAAACCCAGATGAACCATGCATTTACAGTAAGATTGTAGGGAGAAATGTCGTATTCCTCGTCTTGTACGTCGATGACATTCTCCTAATAGGAAATGATATTCCTATGCTACAGTCAGTCAAAGGATTCTTGTCGCAGAGGTTCTCCATGAAGGACCTGGGCGATGCCAACTACATTCTGGGGATCCAGATCTATCGTGATAGATCTAAGAGGATGTTGGGACTTTCACAGTCAAGGTACATCGACACCATACTGAAACGATTCAGTATAGAAGATTCCAAGCACGGTAATCTACCGGCTTGTCACGGAATCACCCTCTCCAAAGAGATGTCTCCCAAGACTGATTTGGAAAGGGCTCGCATGTCATCAATACCCTACGCATCTGCGGTAGGCTCTATTATGTATGTGATGTTGTGTACCAGACCAGATGTAGCATACGCATTGAGCGTTGTAAGCCGGTATCAGTCGAACCCAGGGGAGAAACACTGGATAGCAGTAAAGAACATTCTGAAATACCTGAGAAGGACTAAGGAGATGTTCTTGGTGTATGGCAGAAAAGACCTCCAGATTGAGGCCTTTGCTGACTCCAGCTTCCAGAGTGACAAGGATGACTCCAAGTCCATGTCGGGTTATGTCTTTACCCTTAATGGAGGGGCGGTTTGCTGGAAGAGTTCCAAGCAGGAAACCGTTGCTGACTCAACTATGGAAGCAGAGTACATAGCTGCTTGCGATGCCGCAAAGGAAGCTGTCTGGATGAAGAAGTTCCTCATGGAACTTCAGGTGGTTCCTACCAGTGTTGATCCAATACCGCTGTATTGTGACAACAACGGCGCTATAGCTTTAGCGAAGGAACCCAGGTCCCATCAGAAGTCCAGACATATTTTGAGGCGGTACCACCTGATCAGGGAGATCGTTGATCGCCGGGAGATCGAGGTGAACAGAGTAAATACGGAAGATAACACTGCTGATCCACTCACGAAGGCCTTACCCCAGACTCAGTTCGAGCGGCTGATCGAGATAATAGGTCTTCGATACGCCAGTACATGGCCTTAGTGCAAGTGGGAGATTGTTAGTGTATATGCCCTAGAGGCCATTACTGTATCATACTAGTATGTATATTACTTAATGGAAGCTTGGGATATTCACCTTGTATTGACAATCTTGCTCAAAATGGTAGTATGCTACTTGGTTTGTTTCTACTTTAATATGTGCATGTGTTTCTTTTAGCATATCGCTTATACATATTAGTAGAGCCCTTAGGATCTTTTCTTGATTACCAGCGTTGTGATGGCAGTCACACTCGTGGGGGCTGGGTAATCTATAAGCACATCCTTATGCAGGTCCCTAGTCGCAGGACTATCGAGACAGGGCATCGATACTCCGGAGTAGACTAGCGTATGCGCTTCTTATCCCAGCTCGGGAGACGGTCTGTCCCACAGCCGTCAGTACGTCGTACTTGAGATAGTATGCGGGTGCTCGTTATGTTACGAGTACACTGGACAGGACTCGTCGGGAACTGATTGGTTGGAATTATACCTATCGTCAGTTATCAGTTCCTAGGTGACATGAGTACAGCTTAGTTCGCTGACTTGACACTGTCACTTCGCCTCGAGTGTGTTCCCACTGTACTTTGATTACTACCCTACCACGGCTCAAAGGAGTCGTGCAAACAGGTAGTTTTTGGGTGCAGTCCCGAAGCACTTGGAGGCAGTGACGGTTAGACAGGATTCATCTCTCCCAGTATTGGGGGTTGACATCGCGCTGTGTCTAGGAGAGCCATTACACGAGTAGTCCCTGGCCAGGGCAAGCGAGATATGCTGGTAGGTTTCCAGTGTTATCTCAGGGTGTTCTGGGCTTCACTCCGACACGACTTGTACCGCTATTAGGGGACTGACGTTTACCGCCCCCTAGGCCCTCCATGCGATGTATCAGACGAACAGACCGGACTGTACGGAGACTGTCACATTCAGGCTCAGTAGGAGTTCAGATGGGTTTTCACCTCGTCAGTCTTCTTGTCAGCATCTACCTGGGGACCGTTACGCACAACTAGTGCCGCTTGCGGTCTGTGGTTAAACCCACTGCCAGCGTAGTGTCGAGTCTTTAGAGTCCCACACAGAAAGCTATTCGATTTTAGGCAAAAGAGTAGAGGTCGCATGGTTTTGCGACAGGGTTCGGTCACATCCGTGCACTTGTGCACGTTCAGTGTCCGGACAGTTAACACTAGCAGGCTTTGGTTTAAGCCAGATCCTATTGTAAGTTTTGGGATTGATTTTATCTCGTATGTATTTGTGTTCCTCAGAACGCGGATGCGGGTGTGTATGCACAGTTGACAGAGAGACAGAGGCAGAGGATTCTCATTAGGGTTGTTGACTGTTGACTATTGACTTTTTGCTAAACCCTAATGAGAATATGAAACATAATTAGCAATAATATTAATTAAGTATTATAGTGACATGGTTGTTGAGGGGTTGACTTTGTTGACTTTGTTGACCGGTTGACTAGGTTGGACTAGTTGACCATCATCATCACAATGGTTGTCATTTTCATGCAAAGACTTTTGCTTGCTTGTTATGGTTTGCAAAATGAGTGCATAGAAATGATATTGCCTTTGACATGATATGAACCATCACATAATACTTGATTAACATTATGGCTCATGATGCTTTTGGATTATGAGAGGGTGTATGACAAAAGAGAGGCTCATTCTTTCTTTGCCTTTCTCTCTCTTGGTTTTGAGCTCTCTCATTCTCTTGCTCTCACCCTCTTCCTCTTGCTCTCTCTCTTGTCTATGGTTCACTTGTCTCATGTGTTGAGAAGCAAGAACCATAGAGAAAATCCCATCACACTCTCCTCTACTCACTCTAGTTCACAAGGTTTAGCAAACCAAGTGAACTAGTTTCTTCAAAGTTCGAAGAAGAAGCCAAAGGTAGAAGCTTTCGGGTGGATCGATCTTCGGCGTAAGGAGACGACGGGGTGAAGCAGATCCGTACACCATCAAGAGATGAAGACGAAGGAGTTCAAGAAAGAAAAGTATAACCCCCTAACCGAGTAGTTAACAACTCGTAGTTAGGTTGTTAGGTAGATAGTTTAACAAAGATCCGTTTTGAGTCCATGTTACCGCCTCTAGAAAATTGTTTTTCATCAAATTCCGCAAGCCCGTAAGTACCGGGAGAGGTAGCATGGACTTACACAGATTAGTCTGTCGACCCGAGATCGTCATAGAGTCTCGTGTGATTCCCACTGTGTTTTGATTTCCACCTTACCACGGTCAAGAGATCGTGCAAAACGGTGGTTTTTAGGTACAGTCCCGAGTCACATGGAGGCAATGAGAGATAGGAGGGGATTCGTCTCTCCCGGTATTGGGAGTTAATGTTGCGCTATGCTCGATTGGCCATAACATGAAATCCCTGGCCAGGGTTGCTGAGATTTACTGGTAAGTGTTATCATTAGTTTCTCGAACCGTTATGGACCTTGCATCGACATGACTGTTGGAGATAGTGCCCTCAGAGTCAATTATTGGATCACAGGCACGTGATTGCAATGATTGAGGGAGGACCTATCCCGGGACGACAGTCTTACTCGAGATGATAGTATGCTATCTGGTTTACTTTTATCATCGTGTACTGCTTCAGGTGACCTTACAGGTCGCTATTACACGTTGATAGAGCCCCTAGGATTCTTGCTTGACTGCCAGCAGTATGAGGGCGATCATATAAGTGAGAGCTGGAGTCTATAAGCACATCCTTAAAAGGTCCCTAGTCGTGGGAGTTTCGAGACAGGGCATCGATTCTCCAGAGTAGACTAGTGTATACAGTCGAGACCCCGACGAGGGGCGGTGTCCGGTCTCACAGGCCACTGGTGTCAGTTGGTTCACCTAAGATGTATACAGGTGCTCATTGGGTTATGAGTACACCGGACAGGACTCGCCGGGAACATGCTAGTTGGTCTTATACCTGACGTCAGATAGCAGTTCCCAGGTGACATGTGTACATGTTAGTTCATCGACCTGGGGATCGTCATTTGTCTCGTGTGAGTTCCCACTGTGCTTTGATTACTACCCTACCACGGCTCAAAGGAGTCATGCAAACAGGTTTTAGTTGGGTACAGTCCCGAGCCACATGGAGGCAGTGAGCGGATCTTCGGGGGTTCGTCTCTCCCGGTATTGGGGGTGAGGTCGCGCTGTGTCTAGGAGAGCCATTACACGAAGTCCTTGGCCAAGGCAGGAGATTTACTGGTAGGTATTCCAGTAGTATCTCAGGGTGTTCTGGGCTACACTCCGACACGACTTGTACCGCTTTTGGGGGTCTGACTTTTACCAACCCCCTAGGCCCGCCATGCGATGCTCGTAGACGAACGGACCGGACTGTACGGATATTGTCACTGATAGGCTCAGTAGGGTGTCAGGATGAGTTCGCTCATCGACGTCCCTTTTAGTCAATAGCTGGTGGCCCGTCACGTATTGGCTTATACCTCTGACGTGCTAGTGGTTAAATCCACAGCCATAGTATTGACGAGTCTTTAGAGTCCACCACACTTTCAGTTACTTAAGCTTTCGGGCGAAACGCTGTAGAGGCCGTATGGAGATATGGCAGGGTCCGATCAGATACGTGCGGTATTGCACGGATCAGGATCGGACGGTTTGTACTAGAGGCCGTATAGTTATATGGCAGGGTTCGATCAGATTCGTGCGGTATTGCACGGATCAGGATCGAACGGATATTACTAGCCGGCTTTGGTTTAAGCCGGATCCTAGTTTAGTACAGTGTAGATTTTGTCTCTTTGCATTTGTATCCGGACGGAATACAGATGCGGGTGTGTATGCACAGTATCGGGGTTTTCCTGTAATTTATTACGGGACCGGTTTTCTGGAGTTGCCAGTTTGTATTCCGTTCCGGCCGGTTTTCCTTTGTTCTTTCCCGGCCGGACTTTTCCGATGGAGGGGGTTATTTGCAAGTTTGCAAATAACATTTTGTGGAGGGTTTATTTGTGAGATGGGTGATTATGATAGCATCTTTAGATTCCTTTTCCATCTTTTCTTTTGTTGCACCATTACTTGCATTAATTGAGATAAGAAAGGGTATGGTTTGGATGTAAGTTTGTTTTGATGGTGTTTTGGTGTGGTCACCTCTTCTCATCTCCTACACTCACCTCCCTCTTATGTTTTTGTTTTCCTCCACCATTCTCACACAAAAAGGGCCGGCCACTTCTTTGAGTGAAGGAGAGAGTGTTTCATTTTTGAGTGTGGCAATTTTCCATGATCTCATTTCATGCTAGAAAAATGCAAGCACCATTTTTCTTATCTTGATTCCTCCATCTATCAAATGGCAACATCCACTACCCCAATATGAGACATGAGTCCTACACATATTCTACAGCATATCTTGGGCATGTCGACTTGCCAGCTTCATGCCCGAGTTGCCTCGGTATAGAGGCGGGAGCCCGTAAAAGATGCAGGCGATGTGGTGCCCTTCCGGCGAGGAGGCGACGACCGGAGTTTCCGCGAGAGATCGGGACGATGACGAGAAGACCGGAGGACTCGGATCACTCGGTATATCTCTAACCCGTCTTGTTGTTAGCTAGATCTAGTTTAATGGCCCGATCCGGGATTTAGTGCGCGGTGGTGCCGGTTTGCTAAGTTCGCAAAATTAAAGTTTATCACCGCTTCCGCATTTGGCCGTCGGATTGACGGCCGGGGCGCCGCCGTGCACTTACAGTGGTATCAGAGCCTCGCCATTAACTTTGTCTAGCTTCGTTTGATGTGGTTGCATCTCCGATCGACCAAAATTCCAAAAACTCGCGTTTTTCCTCACATCAGTTTTCTGTCGAAATTTTTTGAACTCCAAAAATTTTTCAGGTTGTAGAAAACTAATGTACTGGAAATTCTAAGACTACTGGAAAAATTCGACACAGTCAGTCGACCATTGAAGCGCGGAACCGCGGCCAAACCCCCCTTGGGCCGCGGTTCCACCGCGCATTGGTGTCTTCACTGTATCATATTTTTCCAGTGGGTTTCTGGGCTAATTTTAGGGGTTTTGGAATATTAATATTGGGCCCAGATTTTCTGTGAGTGCTACAGTATTGCTTGGGGGCCAACTTGTTAATTTTTGATCGATCGGATATTTTAAACACATTATTTCACAGTATTTACATTATATCTGCGACCGTGAATGTCACTCGATCGGTAAATCCGGTCTAACTGCTATAGCCCGGTTAGACGGATTTGCGAACGTGACTTTCACGTTGATGTTCTGTGTTTTGCTGTGATGTTGCGGATCGGTCGTGGGGGTAGCCTGGATGCAATGCTAGTACAGTGTTGTTGTATTATGTACATTTGTTGTTGCGGGGCGAGCATTCGACATGTGGACTGTCGTCACTGCCTGTTTGTATTATTCTTTTGGGGCACGACCTGGTTGCGGTCGATGTACCCGTTGTATGTATATTTTACTTTCTGTACTAGGATTGCCCCGCGGTGGGGTGCACGGATAGCCGGGTTCTGGAGGGCAACAAGCCCGCATCTCAGGGCATTGAGACGGAGGGGGCTTTAGTCTGGAATTGGCGGGCTATTCGCCGCACTCGTAGGGGGTACAGATTGACCCAGGAGGGGTGCCCAGGTTACCGGATTCCGTGAAGTGCTGGGTGGTCCATTCACGGTGCTGAAGGGGGCTGCCTCGCTTCAGGTTTTGGCTGGTAACTTGCCGCGCTCGTAGGGGTCTAGGATTTCATTGCACAGGCTATCCACACGACCAGGGGAACGTCGGGTTTCAGTAGTGGCTCTGTGAAACCCGGGGATCCCAGATATCTGTATTGTTCTGTGATGCTGTACATTTCTGTGATGTTGCATTTTTATTCACGCCTTGAGCGAAATATAATATATTGGTATATATATTAGTAGATGTTGTATATGTTTTTCATCCGCGCTAGTCCAGTCCCCGCTCTGCCGTTAGTTAGCTAACCTAACGGGTGATGACGGGACCCAGTGGCGAATGCGGATGGCATATACGTACATCAGTATATTTTCGTTCTTTGTGGTGTGATCAATTGATGGGACTGCATTGATTCGGATCAATGCAAGTTAAAACAAACCTATTCTGATGTTGTTGGAACACTTTTCAAAAAGCTGTTATTGCAAGGACGTTCACTTTTGTTTTGCATCGTGGTATTCATTTGGAATATCCTGCTCCTCAGTCGACGAGGCAAGGGCCGAGATCCCTTCACCGGGAGTGACCCCTTGGACAGAAGTTTGCGTCAGGGCATTAACTTCACTATAGCCGATTACTTTTGCTTTGCATCATGGTATTCAGTTGGAATATCCTGCACCTCATTCTACGGGGAAAGAGCCGAGATCCCTTCACCGGGAGTGACCTCTTTAGCAAAGGTTTTCGTCACTATATTTTTCTAAAAGCTATCAGTTCCTTCAATGATATCAAGTTCATTACGTTAAAGGTTTTCGCCAGAAACCATTCGTAGCCCTCCGTCGTTTCATATGGATAGTCAATAGTATTCAAGCTGTGTTTGTTGGCCAAAGTCAAGGCACAGTGTTTGGTAGCTGTTGGTTATTCATATGCAGCATAGATAGATGCGTTGGTTTGGAACAGTCGTGCTGCCTTGTTGGCCAAAGTCAAGGGTAGGTACGGGTGGATTCAAATTAACCTGGAGAATGACGGGTAGAACTTGACATGTGACTTATGATTTGTTGGCCAAAGTCAAGGTCATAAGAGCATGGGGTAAAAATCACATCGGGAGTTTCAAAAGAACTGAAACTTGCCAGATATGCGCATTCCTTCTGGAGTGTGATGACGTGAGCGGATTACGTCACGTTATCATGCGATGAGAGTTGGATCCCGATTCCCACTGATGAGTTGGTTTACTCCTCGGGTGACCCTGATTAATTCTTCTTTTAGGTTTGGAGGAGAATTTGAGGTACAGTGGGAGGTTTCCAGATTAGATAAATTGGTAACCATTCTGATCTAGGATAGAGTGCACGCTGAGTGTTTCTTTTCTCTCTCTCTCTGGCAGCGACCTTTGACCCGACCCTAAGACTATGACTCAGAGACCAAGTTAACCGAACCTTCTTAACACAGGCTTTTGGATTGTCAGAGTTGCAAACCTCGTTGCCACTCCTACTTTTACCCTTTTCTCCAGGACACCCCGTATTACTACGAACGTCCACTTCCATTGGACAAAACCATCGTATGGTTAGATACGAACTCGAAGGAATTATTCGAGGATGGTTTCTGGTTCTGGAGAAAACGGATAGGATTATTCAGTTGTCTTTTCCCCTTTACCTTCTCTCAAGTTGTGAGTACTCCTTGGTTTAGGAGATAGTATACCTATTATGCAAATTGGATAGTCTTCTTCCAAACCTTAGGCTGGTGCCGACCGGTAAGGAATGAAGAAAACCAATTAGCATAACGATGGTGTGCAGAAGGTATTAAGATTAAGACAAAGCAAGGGATTAGTAAGAGGGCAAAGTAAATTGCGACTGATATTCATGACCAAACCAAGTATTTCTTCGCCAATCCTAAATCACCTTTGTATTTCTCCAGGACACTCCGTATCACTACGAAGATCCACAGTTTATTGGATAATCCATCGTATGGTTATATACGAACTCGAAAGGAACTTGTTCCAGTTCGGGGATGGATTCTGGTCCAGGAGAAATAGGAATAAGGTTTATTCGGTTGTCTTTTATCTTCACCTTCTCTCGCATTGCGAGTGCTCCTAGGACTAGGACAGTACACCCATTATGCTTATTGGATAGTCTTCTTCCAAACCATAGGCTGGTGCCGAACGGTAGGGAAGGAAGAAAACCATTTGGCCTAAGGGGTGTGCAGAAGGTAATGATTAAAGACATATAAAGGGATTTGGAGAAGTGGCAAAGAATTATACGGTTATAGTTGTGAATCTGGATAATGGTAGAGGCATTACTAGGAATACTAGGATACCCCATCGAAACATTTCAATGTTTCAGTTCACTGTGTAATGTTAAAAGAAAACCGATTTCCCGATTGGACACTTGCTCCAGGGTATGCATTTACCAGGTTTGATCCTCACATCTGTATGGTTTTACAGATGATGAGTGGGAGTAAGTTATTGGGAATAGGGTGATCATCCTCATTATATCGGGATTCGTTGAAATCGGTGATATTTGAGGAGATCATCTGGGCTGTTTGCCTGTCGGCAAATATTTGGTTTTGAATATCCGTTGTTGTGCACCAATTTCAAATTGATATATCTGTACGTCTATTTTTATAGAGTGAGATATACCTTTTGATATTATGTCGATGACATTTACCTATATCAGTGGATGGTTAGGTAAGGAGCATTAAACAGCGGTGTAATTCTTCTTAACCATAAGTACAGTTTTCAACCTACGACACACAGTGAAAGAGTTGTTAGACTCAGCGGACTTATACAGACTATTGTATGTTGTCCAGTGTCCATTAGGACAGAGGGGTTGGTCCTCATACTATATTCTGTTTACTTTTAACTTCTCTAGTTCTTAGACATGTGTTTCGTAGAAACACAGGGTCTGAGTTTTGAGGAGTTATAGGTATTTGAGTAGAGTAGAGAACCAGGTGTAGCAAGTATCGGGATTCTTCAAAGTGATCGAAGATATAGATACTTGTGTATGGTATTCAGTTGATAGTAATGATAAAGAGAAATTGCTTCTCTTTCAGGTTACTCATAATTGGAAGCGTTCCTAAGTTGAGTAACGCTGATCGGCCTCTCTCCATTTAGTTGACATGCACTGGAGATAGCTGCATGATTTGAATCTGGTTCAATTAAATCAGTGCCTCTGGTGCTATATTGGATATAGTACAGTTCATATCTTAACATTGTTAAGGTATTGGGAGTTGTCCGGCTTATGATTAAAACCAGACTCTGGATAACTCAAGGCACGTTTCTGTAATGGCTGTTTGTGGGTTGACCCAGGCTATGACGAGGGTTGACTTTCTACCATCTGGCAGATCAGTAGAAATATTGTTCTGGACTCGCCACAGTTTTATTAAAAATGGATTTTTTCAAAAACAGTAGTGGGAGTATGGTAGAACTGGAAGTGATTCCAGAACCGCAAACGATTACTGAAGATTTGATAAGGAACCTAAAGATTCAATCTGATTTGACATTCCATTGGCCACCCCGCAGATAAGGTGGGTAACTTCAGGCACCCGAGAGGTACTCCGGTAGCCTCGAGGACGGTGACAGGGAAGTTCTTGTTTACCCACACTTGCCATTGCTGTTGTTCCAGACTGCGAGACCCGGTGGGAGGATGAGTATAGCGTCGATCTAAACTAGCTTTAGAAGTGCACGTCTATATGACTCTGCCAGAGGGTTGTCGTAGTCAGTGGGAGCAGCGGAAGCATTGGTGGACATTGTTAGTGTATATGCCCTAGAGGCCATTACTGTATCATACTAGTATGTATATTACTTGATGGAAGCTTGGGATATTCACAGTTGTACAGACAATCTTGCTCAATATAGTAGTATGCTACTTGGTTTGTCTCTGCTTTAATGTGTACTTGTGTGTTTATTTATTATATCACCTATACGCATTAGTAGAGCCCTTTGGATCTTTACTTGATTACCGGCGTTGTGATGGCGATCACACTCATGGGGGCTGGGTAATCTACAAGCACATCCTTATACACGTCCCTAGTCATGGGAGTATCGAGATAGGGCATCGATACTCCGGAGTAGACTAGCGTATGCGCTTCTCATCCCAGCACGGGAGACGGTCTGTCCCACAGCCGTCGGTACGTCGTACTTGAGATAGTATGCGGGTGCTCGTTAGGTTACGAGTACACTGGACAGGACTCGTCGGGAACTGATGGTTGGTATTATACCTATCGTCAGTTATCAGTTCCCAGGTGACATGAGTACAGCTTAGTCCGCTGACTTGACACTGTCACTCCGCCTCGAGTGTGTTCCCACTGTTATTTGATTACTACCCTACCATGGCTCTTCTGAGTCGTGCAAACAGGTAGTAGTTTGGAGCAGTCCCGAAGCACTTGGAGGCAGTGACGGTTAGACAGGATTCGTCTCTCCCGGTATTGGGGGTTGACATCGCGCTGTGTCAAGGAGAGACATTACACAAGTAGTCCCTGGCCAGGGCAAGCGAGATATACTGGTAGGTTCCAGTGCTATCTCAGGGTGTTCTGGGCTTCACTCCGACACGACTTGTACCGCTATTAGGGGACTGACGTTTACCGCCCCCCTAGGCCCGCCATGCGATGTATCAGACGAACAGACCGGACTGTACGGAGAATGTCACATTTAGACTCAGTAGGAGTTCAGATGGGTTTTACCTCGTCAATCTTCTTATCGGCATCTACCTGGGGACCGTTACGCACAGCTAGTGCCGCTTGCGGTCTGTGGTTAAACCCACTGCCAGCGTAGCGTCGAGTCTTTAGAGTCCCACACAGAGGGCTATTCGCCTCTGGGCAAAACTGAGTAGAGGTCGCATGGTTTTGCGGCAGGGTTCGTTCTCATCCGCGCACTTGTGCACGTTTGGAGTCCGAACGGATTATACTGGCAGGCTCTAGTTTGAGCCAGATACTGGTATATGTTTTGGGGTTGCTTTTATCTCTCAGTATTCTTGTTCCTCGGAACGAGAATGCAGGTGTGTATGCACAGTTGCTTGAGGCGGAGGATGAGGTCTTTCATTAGGGTTTCGGAACGGGTGCGTATGCACAGTTGACAGTCGTCTTTTTCCAAACCCTAATGGTTTTATGAAATATCAATTAATAATAGTAATTAAATGAAATAATGTTATGGTTGATTTTGTTGACTTGTTGACCATGGTTGACTTGTTGACCATGGTTGAATGTTGACCATCATCATTGCTTTGCAAGGATACTCCTTGATTCTAGCTTACATTCATTTAAAGAAGTGATGATGGTGGTCATTCCAAATACAACCATCAACTATTTCATTTTGATTTATTATTATTAATTAGATAAATCATTTTCCTTTTGTTATGGTTGCAAGAGGAAAATAGCTCATTCTATCATATTGATTCTCTCTCCTCACTTCATCTTCTTCCTCCTCTTGTTCAAGGAGAGCAAATCTCATGTGTTGAGAATCATCTCCTTGAAGATATAACACCCCAAAGCACACTCTACTCACTCTAAGGTAGAAGGTTTAGCAAGCCGAATACCTTAGTTCTCTCAAGATCGAGAAAGGAGCCCAAGGATGAAGCCCTCAGGTGGATCTATCTTCGGCAAAAAGGAGACGATGAGGGGAAGCCATTCAAGCTACTACAAAGAGCAAGAAACAAGAAGAACAACAAGAAGAGAAGGAGTTCAAGTTGAGGTATAACCACTTTGCCGAGTAGTTAACTCTTCTTTGCAAGTATGCTAGTTTAGTTTAGCAAAGATCCGGCTTTTACGGTCCATGTTGCAAAGTTTAGAAAAATTTTTGTTTTACCGTTTCCGCTTCCCCGAAAGTACCGGGAGAGGTAACGTGGACCTAACAGTGGTATCAGAGCCTAACTAAACTTAAACTAGCTTGGTAGCGAAGCGTATGGAAGTTCGAAACGGAAAAATCGCAAAACCGAAAAATCAAAAACCCTAAGTTTCTGTTGAAATTTTTTGTGCTCTAAATGTAAACATTTTTACTCCTAAAATCGGCTCAGGGTTTTGTGAGAACACCCACCAAAAACGATACCATGAATCCCTCAAAGCGCCGCGGATCCGCGGCCATTGCTATTCATGTCGCCGCGGATCCGCCGCCGTTTGGGCTCTTCATGTGATCGTGTTTTGTGCAGTGTTCTTCTGGTAGGGTTTTGGGATTTTTCAAATATGTTATATGTGCCCAGATTTTCCAGAAAAGAAATTTACTTTTGGGGTCCTATAAATCCGTATTTTTTTCGAACTTCGCTACACTTTGGCAATATTGGTTATATCTGTGATGTTTGAATGTATTGAACGTCGGCTAATCGCTATAAGTCGATTAGTCGCAGTTATACATCTCTGTGATCTGTGTTTGATATTGGAATTTGTATATGAATGTGTTGGACTGTCGCGGGTGAATAGCCGGGGTGGATGTGAGATGAGCTTTTGTTTTTCTTTCATTCATCTGTAAATGTAAATTGATGTAATAATATTATTTGTATGGCCGCACAACCGGGTCGGGGTTGTAGCCGTCATTGTATAATTCTTTTTACTGTTTTTGCTCCTAGGATAGACCCATGGAGGGGTGCACAAACTACCGGGTACTTGGCGGGTGGTTTGCCGCACCCGTAGGGGTCTTGGGTGGGGTTTTGGCTATTCACCGCGACCGTGTAATCCGCTTTTCGTTGCAGGATCGAACAGATTGCGGATTCCTAGTATATCCAATGTATTCATCTGTGATCTGTAATGTCTATCATTGCTTTATATTTAGGCGTTGCTTATGTTTTACAGCCGCGCTAGCCCAGCCCCCGCTCTGTCGTTAGTTAAGTAACCTAACGGGTGATGACGGGACCCCGTGGCGAATGCGAATGGCATAAGCGTACGTCATATTTTGGTTGTTATCTGCAATGGTAGGATTTAAATGATGGGACGCATTAAAAGAACTAATGCAAGAAAATAAACCTAAAAGACGTTGTTGGAACAATTTTTCAAAAAGCTGTTATTGCAAGGACGTTCATTTTTGTTTTGCATCGCGGTATTCGGTTGTGAATGCCCAGCACCTCAGTCGACGAGGCAAGGGCCGAGATCCCTTCATCGGGAGTGACCCCTTGGACAAAAGTTTGCGTCAGTGTAATAACTTCACTATAGTCGAATATTCTTGCTTTGCATCGAGGTATTCAGTTTGGAATATCCTGCACCTTATTCGACGAGGAAAGAGCCGAGATCCCTTCACAGGGAGTGACCTCTTTAGCAAAAGTTTTCGCCACTGTATTTTCAAAAAGGTGCAATCAGGTTCCTTCAACGATATCAAGTTCATTACGTTAACGGGTTTTTCGCCAAAAACCCAGCCGTAGCCCTCCGTCGTTTCGGATTAATATTATTCAGTATTCGTGCTGCGTTTGTTGACCTAGTCAAGACGTAGTGAACGGTAGCTAAATAATATTTTTCTGTGGATTGCAAATGTGATTGGTTAGGACAGTCGTGCGGCCTTGTTGACCTAGTCAAGGGCACGTACGGGTGGGTCTAATGCAATCAGGATTATGACGGGTAGAACTTGTCTAACAGTTTGTGGCTTGTTGACCTAGTCAAGGTCATGAACAGTTAGGGGCAAAAACTACATCGGGAGTTTCAAAAGAACTGAAACTTGCAGATTTAGCATACCTTCTGGAGTGTGGTGACTAGAGTGGATTCCGTCTAGGTTATCACACAATGACAGTTGGATCCCGATCCCACTGATGAGTTGGATTACTCTCGGGAGATTATTTCACTTAACGATCAATGCTATAAACCTAGTAGGTGTCTAGAAAGGTGTCAGCGGGGCTACGCCCCCAGGGAAAAGAGGTTCTTGAATTAAGGAACTTCACGAAAGCGTTGGAAAACCTCACTCGAAGTACCGACACTAGCCTGGCTGAAAGGTTAAGCAAGTATTGTGACGTGAATTAAAACCCGGCTAGTTCTTCTTTTAAAAAGGTTTTAAGAAGAATTTGAGTAAACAGTGGGAGACATCCTGGTTAGATAAATTAATAAACCAATCTAATCTTGCAAGAGCATACGCTGAGTGTTTCTTTTCTCTCTCCAGGCAGCAACCTTTTCACGTCCTAATCAAGATAATAAAATGTATCGCTTGACCGATCCGAATTCTTATTCGGGACTGGGGAAAGTTGGTTCAGCTCTAACTTGTGACAACAGTCATGAGTATGAGAATGGGAAAGGGGATTGTATGGATTTCCAGGATACCCAGTCGAAGAAGAAGCATGGTTTTGCATCTACTTCAGGTGTTCTTGTAATTGAGAACTGTTTTACGGTCAGCCCTACCTCCTGGGTACTTGATACCGGATCAGGATCTCATATCTGTAATTTATTGCAAGGACTGAGAAAAAATAGGAAAGTTGCACCAGGTGATATGTCGCTCAGAGTAGCGAACGGAGCACAAGTTAATGCGGCAGCCGTCGGTGAATATCACCTAGTATTGCCAAATGGCAAGACTATGATTTTGAACGATTGCTACTATGTACCCTCCATGGTTTGCAACATCATATCAGTTTCTTTACTCGATAAAGATGGATATAACTTTGTTCTTGAAAAGAACATCATGAACATTTACCTTCATAAGGTACTGGTTGCAGAGGGTACACTGTGTAATGGTATCTACGTTCTAAATCAGAATACAGTTCTCAATATACAAAACACACGCAAGAGGAAGAATTCAGATACGAATGAATCCTACTTGTGGCATTGTAGACTTGGTCATATCGGAGAGAAAAGACTGAGTAAGTTGCATAAAGATGGACTCTTGAATGCGTTCGAGTTTTCATCTTATGGAACTTGTCAGTCTTGTCTCAAAGGAAAGATGACCAAATCTCCGTTCACCGGACATGGAGAAAGAGCAACCGAGCTCTTGGGACTCGTACATAGTGATGTGTGCGGTCCGATGTCTATACATGCAAGGGGTGGGTTCTCGTACTTCATCACATTCACTGACGATCTCTCTAGGTTCGGATATGTGTATCTGATGAAACACAAATCTGAAGCTTTTGAGAAATTCAAGGAATTCAGAAACGAAGTAGAGAACCAGACAGGCAAAAGTATCAAGATCCTCCGGTCTGACAGGGGAGGGGAGTACTTAAGCACGGAATTCCTGGATTACTTAAAAGAGAATGGTATTCTCTCTCAGCTTACTCCTCCTTATACAACACGGCACAACGGTGTTTCGGAGCGGAGGAATCGTACCCTACTGGATATGGTTCGCTCCATGATGAGTAATGCCGAGTTGCCTCTTTCATTTTGGGGACATGCGCTATTGACAGCCGCATACCTATTGAATGATGTTCCGTCTAAATCAGTGCCTAAGACTCCGTTCGAGATATGGAATGGAAAGAGGCCATATCTTAAAAGATCTAAGATATGGGGTTGTCCGGCTTATGTTAAAAAGCATAAACCGGATAAACTAGAGGCACGGTCAGTTTTATGTAAGTTTGTGGGATATCCAAAGAATGGTTATGGATATCTATTCTACCACACCGAGGAACAGAAGGTGTTTGTTGCTCAGCATGCCGTTTTCTTGGAAACGGAGTTTCTTGCAAAAGAAATTAGTGGGAGCACGGTAGAATTGGAAGAAATTCAGCGACCACAAACTGAAACTGAAAGTTTGACAGAACCTCAGGATTCAATAACCACAGACGAACCTCAGCCACTCCGCAGATCTGGTAGGATTTCTCATCCGCCCGAGAGATACTACGGTTTTCTCATTGACGGGGATCGAGAGGATTGCATCTTGGAAGAAGATGACCCTACCAGTTTCAGGCAGGCCATTATCAGTAGGGACTCTGATAAGTGGCAGGAAGCAATGCAATCCGAAATGGAGTCCATGTACGCCAATAAAGTGTGGACCTTGGATATTGCTCCACCTGGGGTAAAACCCGTTGGATGCAAATGGATCTACAAAAGGAAACTTGGTGTAGATGGGCAGGTGGAAACCTATAAAGCTAGACTCGTTGCAAAAGGTTTTCGTCAAAGACCTGGTTTGGACTATGATGAAACTTTTTCTCCGGTGGCTATGCTCAAATCCATTCGGATCCTACTTGCCATTGCTGCCTTCCATGACTATGAAATCTGGCAGATGGATGTTAAAACGGCTTTCCTAAACGGTTGTTTGGAAGAGTGCGTTTACATGGATCAACCAGAAGGTTTCGTAGACAGTGGGAGCAGCGAAAAGGTGTGCAAGTTGCTTAAATCCATTTATGGATTAAAGCAGGCATCGCGGAGCTGGAACATCTATTTTGATGAGGCAATCAAGGAATTTGATTTCATCAAGAACGAAGATGAACCCTGTGTATATAAGAAGATTGTAGGACGAACTGTCGTATTCCTAGTCTTGTACGTGGACGACATTCTTTTGATAGGAAATGATATTCCTATGCTACAATCGGTCAAGCTATTTTTGTCACAAAGGTTCTCCATGAAGGACCTGGGTGATGCCTCGTACATTCTGGCGATCAAGATCTATAGAGATAGATCCAAGAAACTATTGGGACTTTCGCAGTCCAGGTACATAGAGACCGTACTAAAGAGATTTAGTATGGAGGGTTCCAAGCGCGGTAACATACCCGCATTGCACGGAATTACCCTCTCCAAGAAGATGTCTCCTAAGACTGACGAGGAGAGGGTTCGCATGAGCACTATACCCTACGCTTCGGCGGTAGGATCTATAATGTATGCGATGCTATGTACAAGACCAGATGTAGCTTACGCGTTGAGCACGGTAAGCCGGTATCAGTCAGACCCAGGGGAGGACCACTGGACAGCAGTGAAGAACATTCTCAAGTACCTGAGAAGGACTAAGGAGATGTTCCTGGTTTACGGTAATGGAGACCTCAGGGTCGAGTCCTTTACCGATTCAAGCTTCCAGAGTGACAAAGATGACAGCAAGTCTGTCTCGGGTTTTGTGTTTACCCTCAACGGAGGGGTGGTATGTTGGAGGAGTTCCAAGAAGGATACCGTCGCAGACTCGACGATGGAGGCTGAATACATTGCTGCAAGCGATGCCGCAAAAGAGGCGGTCTGGATGAAGAAGTTCATTTGTGAACTTCAGGTGGTTCCGTCCATTGTTGATCCAATACCTTTGTATTGCGATAACAATGGGGCTATAGCTTTAGCGAAGGAACCAAGGTCCCATCAGAAATCCAGGCACATCTTAAGGCGGTATCACCTGATCAGGGAGATCATTGATCGACAGGAGATCGAGTTGCGGAGAGTGGACACAAAGGACAACACTGCGGACCCATTCACAAAGGCTTTACCCCAAACTCAGTTCGAGCGGCTGATCGAGATGATAGGTCTTCGATACACCAGTACCTGGCCTTAGTGCAAGTGGGAGATTGTTAGTGTATATGCCCTAGAGGCCATTACTGTATCATACTAGTATGTATATTACTTGATGGAAGCTTGGGATATTCACAGTTGTACAGACAATCTTGCTCAATATAGTAGTATGCTACTTGGTTTGTCTCTGCTTTAATGTGTACTTGTGTGTTTATTTATTATATCACCTATACGCATTAGTAGAGCCCTTTGGATCTTTACTTGATTACCGGCGTTGTGATGGCGATCACACTCGTGGGGGCTGGGTATGTAGGGTTCCTAGGCACTCTTGTGAAGGTTCAAAAGGCATAAAACATGCCCGGATTAAATTTTAGACGTGCCGAACAACCCAAAGCCGGGCTCTTTGCTAGATTATTAGGTTTAAACATGCAAGAAGATAACTTTTATCTAAGTGTGAGGGATTACAACCTTTGTAGTCCGCTCCTTCACTTCACAAGCTCCGAGTAGAAGTCCCTTTGCCGCGATCCACGATCTCCCGGACTCATGAGAGGCTCCACGACTCGAACGATCCATTCTAGCTTGTCGTATTCCAAATCTCCGATGATCTACCTTGAAGTTGCTACGGCTCAAGCTTTCTCACTCAAAAGAGAAGAACACACTAATCCCATGGGCTAGATGAGATGAGTATGAGAGAGTAGTAATATTGCTTTCTTTTTAAATCATTTTCTCAATTTTATTCATCACTTCAAGATTTTCTAGCAAGCTTTTCAAGAGAGAAGAAGAAGCTAATGGAAAATCAATAAATAAGATTAAAAACCTTTTGTGATGAATAGAAAGAATATATGATTGAATTGTAAACCATGGTCAAGGATGAGTGGATGAGAATGAGTAGAGAAACAACTAGGGTTAGGGTTTGGTTTGGTTTAGAATGTGTCATCACAAAAGATCTTTGTAATGACAAAAGAAGAAACCTTCTAGAAGGTGCTTGAAGCAACTAAGCCAAATTAAACCCTAACCTCAATTAATCATCCTTAAACACGTTTAACAATTAATCATATCATGTCACAATAATATATATCACATATACATTATATATTTGCAACAAAAGAAAATAATACAATTAACATATATCGCATATATATCAATGTATCATCCACTGAGAAAATAAAATAATAAAGCAAGCCAATATTAGTTAATATAATAATATATCATATATATTATTATATATTAAATCATCGAATCAACACTTGATCCGACGATCCGGCTATATCGAATATAACCGACTAATATATCATGTACCGATTCATCGAATCAACACTTGATCCGATGTCCCGGTTCATATCTAAATATCGCGAGAATATAATACGGTATCCCATATCGCATTATTCTTGCTCCTGCGCATATCACATATGTGCCACTACTCCGTTTTGCCTGAGCCAAGAAACCTCTGTGTAGGACTCTAAAGAATCGTCAATACGCCGGTAGCAGGTGATGATCATATCAAACACCCACAAGCTGCAAGCGGTCAGCTAAACGTAACAGCCACCCAGGTATTGAGCGATCAGAAGATCAACAAGCTAGCCTGTGCGTTCTCCTGTGAATCCAACCAGTAACACTCCCGTACAGTCCGGTCTGTTCGTCTGATATGTCGCATATCAAGTCTAGGGGTGGTATACGTCAGACCCCAGTAACCGATAAGTCGTGTCGATGTGTGGCTCATAACGGGTCGAGAAACTACTAGTAACACTTACTAGTAAATCTCCATATCAGCCCTGGCCAGGGACTTCCAGTTATAGCCAATCGAACACAGCACAACATCAACTCCCTATACCGGGAGAGACGAATCCCCTCCTATCGCTCATTGCCTCCATGTGATTCGGGACTGTACCCAAAAGCCACCGTTTTGCACGCCCTCTTGGATGTGGTAAGGTGGAAATCAAAGCACAGTGGGAATCACACAAGACTCCATGACGATCTCGGGTCTACAGACTACCCTGTACCAGTGTCACCGGAGAACTGCCATCTGACGTGTGGTATAGCACCATCTGGGAGTTCTCGGCGAGTCCGTCCAGTGTACCCAGTCTCCACTGAGCACCCGTACACCATCTCTGATGTCTAACACCGATGGATATGGGATCATCCATCGCCCATCATATGGGTCAAGATGCGTATACGCTAGTCTACTCTGGTGTATCGATGCCCTGTCTCGATATACCCTCGACTAGGAATAGTTATAGGATGTACTCATCGACTACCGCGGCCCCACTAGTATGATCTCATCATAGTCCCAGTAGTCGAGTACAGATCCTAAGGGCTTTATCAACATGTGAGAGTAAAACAGTAAACCAATACAAGTCAACATGTTAAGATAAAGTGAAACCAAATAGCATACTATCATGACGAGCAAGAAAGTCATCTCTATATATAACCAAGCATCCATTATAATATACATCATATGTACAACAATGGCCTCTAGGGCATATACATAACTAACAATCTCCCACTTGCACTAAGGCCAGCTGCTGTAGTATCGCATACCTAGCATCCCGAATAATCTCTCAAACTGTATCTGGGGAATAGCCTTCGTGAATGGATCCGCAGTGTTGTCCTTCGTATCTACTCTCCTGACCTCGATCTCCCGGCGATCAACTATCTCCCTGATCAGGTGATACCGCCTCAGAATATGTCTGGACTTCTGATGGGACCTGGGTTCCTTGGCTAAAGCCACAGCTCCATTGTTATCACAATACAGAGGTATTGGATGCTCAATGGATGGAACCACACCAAGTTCACTAATGAACTTCTTGATCCAGACAGCCTCTTTGGCAGCATCGTTGGCAGCGATGTATTCAGCCTCCATCGTTGAGTCTGCAACGGTATCCTGTTTGGAACTCTTCCAACATACCGCCCCTCCATTGAGGGTAAGGACAAAACCCGAATGCGACTTAGAGTCGTCCTTATCACTTTGGAAGCTGGAATCGGTAAAGGACTCCACCTGGAGTTCTCCGTTACCATACACCAAGAACATCTCCTTAGTCCTTCGCAAGTACTTGAGAATGTTCTTCACAGCTGTCCAGTGACTCTCTCCAGGATCTGCTTGATACCGACTCACTACACTTAGTGAGTATGCTACATCGGGTCTGGAACACAGCATCGCATACATGATAGAGCCTACTGCCGAAGCATAGGGTATCCCTTGCATGCGAGCTCTCTCCAAATCAGTCTTGGGAGACATCTCTTTGGAGAGAGTGAGTCCAGAGATCGTGGGTTGGTTCCCACGCTTGGATTCTTCCATACTAAACCTCTTTAGTATGGTGTCAATGTACCTGGATTGGGACAATCCCAGTATCCGTTTAGATCTATCTCTATAGATCATGATTCCCAATATGCAGGAGGCATCACCTAGATCTTTCATCGAGAATCTCTGTGATAAGAAGAGCTTGACTGATTGCAGCATAGGAATATCATTTCCTATCAAGAGTATGTCATCCACGTACAATACGAGGAAGACAACCTTACCCTCTGCTACCTTCTTATAGATACAAGGTTCATCTATATTTTTGATGAAGTCAAACTCTTTGACTACAACATCAAAACAGATGTTCCAACTCCGCGATGCTTGCTTTAACCCATAAATGGATTTAAGCAGCTTGCACACCTTTCCGCTGCTCCCACTATCTACGAAGCCCTCTGGCTGAGTCATGTACACGCACTCTTCTAAATCACCGTTTAGAAAGGCGGTCTTAACATCCATTTGCCAGATTTCGTAGTCATGGTATGCAGCAATGGCAAGTAAGATCCGGATGGACTTAAGCATAGCCACTGGAGAAAAGGTTTCGTCATAATCCACACCTGGTCGTTGACGAAAACCCTTTGCTACAAGTCTAGCTTTGAAAGTCTCAACTTTTCCATCTACACCAAATTTCTTTTTAAAGATCCACTTGCTCCCAATGGGTTTTACCCCTTCAGGAGCATTTTCCAAAGTCCATACTTTGTTGGTGTACATGGATTCCATTTCAGATCGCATTGCATCCAGCCATTTCACAGAGTCACCACTCGTGATGGCCTGCTCGAAACTAGTCGGTTCATCATCATCCATGATGCAATCCTCGCTTCCACCATCAATGAGAAAACCGTAGTATCTCTCAGGTGGACGAGAAACCCTACTAGATCGGCGGAGAGGCTGGGATTCGTCGGGTACTACTGAATCCTCTGGTTCCACTAAATCATCTGTTGTAGTTTGTTCTGCTGGAACCTCTTCCAGTTCTACCTTAATGCTACTGTTCTGTTTCATAAGAAAACCTTTTTCTAAGAAAGTGGCATGTCGAGAAACAAACACCTTTTGTTCCTCGGGGTGGTAGAAGATATACCCTTGTGAGTTTTTGGGATATCCTACAAACTTACATAAAACAGATCTTGCCTCGAGTTTGTCCGGATTTTGTCTTTTGACATAGGCCGGACAACCCCATATCTTAATGTAATTAAGATGTGGTCTCTTCCCTTTCCATATCTCATATGGAGTGGTAGGCACAGATTTGGTAGGAACTCTATTCAATAGGTCTATGGCTGTCTCAAGCGCATACCCCCAAAAAGAAATAGGTAACTCAGCTGTACTCATCATCGAGCGCACCATATCTAATAGGGTGCGATTTCTTCGCTCAGATACACCGTTGTGCTGTGGTGTATAAGGAGGAGTAAGCTGAGAGAGAATCCCATTCTCTTTTAGATATTCTAGGAACTCACTGCTTAAGTATTCACCTCCTCGATCAGATCGAAGAATCTTAATACTTTTGCCCGTTTGATTCTCTACTTCTTGCTTATATTCTCTGAATTTCTCAAAAGCTTCATACTTGTGTTTCATCAGGAATACATATCCGAATCTTGAGAGATCGTCAGTGAATGTAATGAAGTAGGAAGAACCGTTCCTGGCATGCGTAGACATGGGACCGCATACATCACTATGTACCAGTCCTAAGAGTTTGGTAACTCTTTATCCGTGTCCACTAAACGGAGCTTTGGTCATTTTTCCTTTGAGACATGAATGGCAAGTATCATAAGATGATAATTCGAACGGATTCAAATAACCATCTTTATGCAACTTAGCCAGTCGTGTCGCATTGATATGACCAAGTCTACAATGCCACAAGTAGGATTCGTTCATATCTGAACTTTTCCTCTTGTGTGTGTTTTGTATATTCAGAACTGTATTCTGATTTAGAATGAATATGCCATTATGTAACGAGCCTGATGCAATCAACTTTTGATCTAGGAATATGTTCATAACATTATCCTGTACTACAAAATTATATCCCTCTTTACTCAATAAAGAAACTGATATAATGTTGCACATCATGTTCGGTATATAATAGCACTCATTTAGAATCAGTGTATTACGACTTGGTAATACAAGGTGATATTCGCCAACTGCTTTGGCTATAATACTTGCACCGTTCCCTACTTGAACGGAATGTTCACCTTTTCCCAGTTCTCTACCTTTACGTAGCCCATGTAACTGTTTACATATGTGGGATCCTGATCCGGTATCTAATACCCAGGACGTAGGGTGAACTGAGAAACAGTTCTCAATAACTAACACACCCGAAGAAGATGCATCAACATGCATGTTCTTTTGGGCGGCATGGGAATCCAGATATTCTCCTGTTTCCTGTTCAGTCTTATAACTCTTATAAGAAAGAACGGGTCCAACATTCCCTTGCTCAGTACAATAATTAGGTTTAGTCAATACATCCATATTATTATCTTGATTATGGCATGATATGGTCGCTACCTGGAGAGAGAGAGAAGAAAACACTTTAGCGTATGCTCTTGCAAGATTAGATTGGTTATTATCTTATCTAGTCAGGATGTCTCCCACTGTTTTTATCAAATCTACCTTAAAACCCTAAAAGGTAAGATTAGCCGGGATTAATTACACCCTACAACTTCATCAATCTTTCAGCCAGATCAGTGTCGGTACTTTGAGGGAGGTTCCCCGTGCTCTCGCACGGACCTAATTAATGTAAACCTCGTTTTCCCAGAGGCGTAACCCCGTTAACACTTTTCTAGACACCTACTTGATCGGCTAGTTGTCTTGTGTAAAACTCTCACAGGAGTAACTCTTACTCGCAGTGGGTATCAGGATCCAACTATCTCATAGGAGGTATGCAATCTCATTGCAAATTTCAACACTTGAAATTCCCGATAAAGCTTTTACCCCTAGTGTGCTATGACCTTGACGCATGCTAAACAACCCATAGTCCACTAGTCTAGTTCAACCCGTACATTTCGTGATTGAATTAAACCCACCCGTACGACCCTTGACGCATGCCAAACAACGCCGTACGAATACCCTAATCCAATCGCATCTCATGCTGCAGATAAGTAATAATCAGCTACCGTACACTACGCCTTGACGCATGCCAAACTACCGTAGCACGAATACTAAATATTACTTATCTGAAATGACGGAGGGCTACGCAGGTTTTTCAGAAAACCCTGAGCGTAATGAACTTGATATCGTCGTAGAATCGAGTGAAGTTTTGAAAAGGAGTGTTTTTGAGGCTTTTCTTAGTTTCGCTAAAGGGGTCACTCCCGGTGAAGGGATCGTCGGCCCTTTCCTCATCGAATAAGGTGCAGGATATATCATATATATACCGCTGTGCAAAGCAAAACACTAAAAGCAATCAAAAGACAAACCGAGTTTTGTAGCATCTGCCAGTTTTGCTAAAGGAGTCACTCCCGGTGAAGGGATCTCGGTCCTTTCCTCATCGAATAAGGTGCAGGATATATCGTATATATCACTGTGCAAAGCAAAACTGTAGCTACCCTTTTATTAAGTTTTTGATTCTACAACATCTTTAGGTTTCTTTTCTTTTATTAATCTCATTAATAAATATCCCATCAGCTTATGCTTCCTAAGCATCACAGAAGAAACGAAAGCAGTAATATTATATATCAACATATATATATAGTATAAGCATTCGTCTCAGGCAGTAATATGATCTCATCACAGAACATGGCAGCAGAAGAACATATATGAAATATTGGATATACTAGGACGTCCGTGTTTTGAATACGAGCCTGTATAAAACACGGATTCCACGGTCGCGACGAATAGCCAAACCCACATCCCAAGACCCCTACGAGAGCGGCAAGTAACACTGCCAATTCTAGGGTTAGAAGACCCGGTCTCGACTCTTCGAGATGGCCTCCCACTGGACCCTAGAACCCGGTTACTTGTGCTCACCTCCTTGGGTCTACCTAATGCGGAAAAGTAAATAATATACACTGGTGACAGCAACCGCAACCTGGAAGTGCCCCAAATTAAAGAATATTACATTACAAATGAATTTTACATGAATGAAAATAAAAACCCTCATCTCACATAAAACCCCCGGCTATTCAGAACGCGACGATCCAATATAACATATCACAGCAACACATAATATCTCATATCATCAACGTAAGTAAATATGCGCATCCCAATTGTCGTTGAATCATATAGCAACGAAACCGGCGATATCACATATTACACTTACGGTCACAGAAAAGAAAGTGTAAAACTACAATATTTGGAATCCACAATCACTTTAGACATCGTAAATCCGAAATATCACATACTCCTCATTTCATGCCTAACTCTATGAATTCCACATATTGTATCACATTCCAGATGAATAGACAGAATTAAACTTTCCGAACAGATAATCAAATACCCAAAATTTCCCAAACTGCTCAACTCTTGAGCGGGGTTCAAATAATCCCAGAATATGTCACAGTACCGGTGATCCAGCCGTAGAAGGGTCAAGCCAACGCCTCACATGTGGCACGCCGTACTGCCCCAAACCCGAAGGTTCAAAAGGCAGTTCAAGACGGTCACATAATCGAGTTAAGGTTTGTGTCTTCTAGAGGGTCCACCGCTTAACTTGTACAATTTTTCCAAAAGATTTAAACCCGAATAAATTTCAACACTTGAAAATTTGCCGTACCGGAAAACAGTAAGTTAATGATATCCGTTCAAATAGTTTAACAGTTTCTAAGTATCCGGAAAAAAATACGAATTTAAAATTTCCGATCGAGTCTACTATTACAAAACAAACCCCAGAATTTTAAACACCTGGAACAGATTAAAAATACCCAGAATAGTCAGCAAGTACCTACGGTCCATACCATGTAGCCACGTGTCCCAATCCTACAGTTCCGCCGCGGAACCGCCGCGACAACCATGTTCTAGCCGCGGTTCCGCGCTCTGTTGGTGGAATTGTGGGCACGTGTTTCATGGTAATTCTTAGAATTCCCTGCTGATTTTTTTACATATTTTTAATTCTGAAAAATCCCAAAATTTAAAAAATTTCCAGAGAGGGGTCAAGTTTCGTCGTTTCGGGTTCGATCGGAGTTTTAACTTCGTAAACACATCGCCTAATGCTCTAGCTAGGCTCTGATACCACTGTAGGGTTCCTAGGCACTCTTGTGAAGGTTCAAAAGGCATCAAACATGCCCGGATTAAATTTTAGACGTGCCGAACAACCCAAAGCCGGGCTCTTTGCTAGATTATTAGGTTTAAACATGCAAGAAGATAACTTTTATCTAAGTGTGAGGGATTACAACCTTTGTAGTCCGCTCCTTCACTTCACAAGCTCCGAGTAGAAGTCCCTTTGCCGCGATCCACGATCTCCCGGACTCATGAGAGGCTCCACGACTCGAACGATCCATTCTAGCTTGTCGTATTCCAAATCTCCGATGATCTACCTTGAAGTTGCTATGGCTCAAGCTTTCTCACTCAAAAGAGAAGAACACACTAATCTCATGGGCTAGATGAGATGAGTATGAGAGAGTAGTAATATTGCTTTCTTTTTAAATCATTTTCTCAATTTTATTCATCACTTCAAGATTTTCTAGCAAGCTTTTCAAGAGAGAAGAAGAAGCTAATGGAAAATCAATAAATAAGATTAAAAACCTTTTGTGATGAATAGAAAGAATATATGATTGAATTGTAAACCATGGTCAAGGATGAGTGGATGAGAATGAGTAGAGAAACAACTAGGGTTAGGGTTTGGTTTGGTTTAGAATGTG
Source organism: Agapanthus africanus (assembly GCA_030015575.1). Classification (NCBI taxonomy): domain Eukaryota; kingdom Viridiplantae; phylum Streptophyta; class Magnoliopsida; order Asparagales; family Amaryllidaceae; genus Agapanthus; species Agapanthus africanus. Next base: position 371,224,858 of record CM057347.1, on the reverse strand, counting down.
TCATCACAAAAGATCTTTGTAATGACAAAAGAAGAAACCTTCTAGAAGGTGCTTGAAGCAACTAAGCCAAATTAAACCCTAATCTCAATTAATCATCCTTAAACACGTTTAACAATTAATCATATCATGTCATAATAATATATATCACATATACATTATATATTTGCAACAAAAGAAAATAATACAATTAACATATATCGCATATATATCAATGTATCATCCACTGAGAAAATGAAATAATAAAGCAAGCCAATATTAGTTAATATAATAATATATCATATATATTATTATATATTAAATCATCGAATCAACACTTGATCCGACGATCCGGCTATATCGAATATAACCGACTAATATATCATGTACCGATTCATCGAATCAATACTTGATCCGATGTCCCGGTTCATATCTAAATATCGCGAGAATATAATACGGTATCCCATATCGCATTATTCTTGCTCCTGCGCATATCACATATGTGCCACTACTCCGTTTTGCCTGAGCCAAGAAACCTCTGTGTAGGACTCTAAAGAATCGTCAATACGCCGGTAGCAGGTGATGATCATATCAAACACCCACAAGCTGCAAGTGGTCAGCTAAACGTAACAGCCACCCAGGTATTGAGCGATCAGAAGATCAACAAGCTAGCCTGTGCGTTCTCCTGTGAATCCAACCAGTAACACTCCCGTACAGTCCGGTCTGTTCGTCTGATATGTCGCATATCAAGTCTAGGGGTGGTATACGTCAGACCCCAGTAACCGATAAGTCGTGTCGATGTGTGGCTCATAACGGGTCGAGAAACTACTAGTAACACTTACCAGTAAATCTCCATATCAGCCCTGGCCAGGGACTTCCAGTTATAGCCAATCGAACACAGCACAACATCAACTCCCCATACCGGGAGAGACGAATCCCCTCCTATCGCTCATTGCCTCCATGTGATTCGGGACTGTACCCAAAAGCCACCGTTTTGCACGCCCTCTTGGACGTGGTAAGGTGGAAATCAAAGCACAGTGGGAATCACACAAGACTCCATGACGATCTCGGGTCTACAGACTACCCTGTACCAGTGTCACCGGAGAACTGCCATCTGACGTGTGGTATAGCACCATCTGGGAGTTCTCGGCGAGTCCGTCCAGTGTACCCAGTCTCCACTGAGCACCCATACACCATCTATGATGTCTAACACCGATGGATATGGGATCATCCATCGCCCATCATATGGGTCAAGATGCGTATACGCTAGTCTACTCTGGTGTATCGATGCCCTGTCTCGATATACCCTCGACTAGGAACAGTTATAGGATGTACTCATCGACTACCGCGGCCCCACTAGTATGATCTCATCATAGTCCCAGTAGTCGAGTACAGATCCTAAGGGCTTTATCAACATGTGAGAGTAAAACAGTAAACCAATACAAGTCAATATGTTAAGATAAAGTGAAACCAAATAGCATACTATCATGACGAGCAAGAAAGTCATCTCTATATATAACCAAGCATCCATTATAATATACATCATATGTACAACAATGGCCTCTAGGGCATATACATAACTAACAGGGTAATCTACAAGCACATCCTTATACACGTCCCTAGTCGTGGGAGTATCGAGATAGGGCATCGATACTCCGGAGTAGACTAGCGTATGCGCTTCTCATCCCAGCACGGGAGACGGTCTGTCCCACAGCCGTCGGTACGTCGTACTTGAGATAGTATGCGGGTGCTCGTTAGGTTACGAGTACACTGGACAGGACTCATCGGGAACTGATGGTTGGTATTATACCTATCGTCAGTTATCAGTTCCCAGATGACATGAGTACAGCTTAGTCCGCTGACTTGACACTGTCACTCCACCTCGAGTGTGTTCCTACTGTTCTTTGATTACTACCCTACCACGGCTCTTCTGAGTCGTGCAAACAGGTAGTAGTTGGGAGCAGTCCCGAAGCACTTGGAGGCAGTGACGGTTAGACAGGATTCGTTTCTCCCGGTATTGGGGGTTGACATCGCGCTGTGTCAAGGAGAGCCATTACACAAGTAGTCCCTGGCCAGGGCAAGCGAGATATACTGGTAGGTTCCAGTGCTATCTCAGGGTGTTCTGGGCTTCACTCCGACACGACTTGTACCGCTATTAGGGGACTGACGTTTACTGCCCTCCTAGGCCCGCCATGCGATGTGTCAGACGAACAGACCGGACTGTACGGAGAATGTCACATTCAGACTCAGTAGGAGTTCAGATGGGTTTTACCTCGTCAATCTTCTTATCGGCATCTACCTGGGGACCGTTACGCACAGCTAGTGCCGCTTGCGGTCTGTGGTTAAACCCACTGCCAGCGTAGCGTCGAGTCTTTAGAGTCCCACACAGAGGGCTATTCGCCTCTGGGCAAAACTGAGTAGAGGTCGCATGGTTTTGCGGCAGGGTTCGTTCTCATCCGCGCACTTGTGCACGTTTGGAGTCCGAACGAATTATACTGGAAGGCTCTGGTTTGAGCCAGATACTGGTATATGTTTTGGGGTTGCTTTTATCTCTCAGTATTCTTGTTCCTCGGAACGAGAATGCAGGTGTGTATGCACAGTTGCTTGAGGCGGAGGATGAGGTCTTTCATTAGGGTTTCGGAACGGGTGCGTATGCACAGTTGACAGTCGTCTTTTTCCAAACCCTAATGGTTTTATGAAATATCAATTAATAATAGTAATTAAATGAAATAATGTTATGGTTGATTTTGTTGACTTGTTGACCATGGTTGACTTGTTGACCATGGTTGAATGTTGACCATCATCATTGCTTTGCAAGGATACTCCTTGATTCTAGCTTACATTCATTTAAAGAAGTGATGATGGTGGTCATTCCAAATACAACCATCAACTATTTCATTTTGATTTATTATTATTAATTAGATAAATCATTTTCCTTTTGTTATGGTTACAAGAGGAAAATAGCTCATTCTATCATATTGATTCTCTCTCCTCACTTCATCTTCTTCCTCCTCTTGTTCAAGGAGAGCAAATCTCATGTGTTGAGAATCATCTCCTTGAAGATATAACACCCCAAAGCACACTCTACTCACTCTAAGGTAGAAGGTCTAGCAAGCCGAATACCTTAGTTCTCTCAAGATCGAGAAAGGAGCCCAAGGATGAAGCCCTCAGGTGGATCTATCTTCGGCAAAAAGGAGACGAGGAGGGGAAGCCATTCAAGCTACTACAAAGAGCAAGAAACAAGAAGAACAACAAGAAGAGAAGGAGTTCAAGTTGAGGTATAACCACTTTGCCGAGTAGTTAACTCTTCTTTGCAAGTATGCTAGTTTAGTTTAGCAAAGATCCGGCTTTTACGGTCCATGTTGCAAAGTTTAGAAATTTTTTTGTTTTACCGTTTCCGCTTCCCCGAAAGTGGGAGCAGCGGAAGCATTGGTGGACATCAGGCTTATGTCTATTTATAGACTAAAGCAGATATAGCGGAGATAGATCATCTATTTCTGATATGACAGTCATAAGTTTGACGTCATCAGAATAGGGGATGGATCTGTTGAGAAGGTAGTAGGGTGTGATATCCGGGTTATGGATGACATACACAAAGTAGGAAAAGAGACTCCTATACTACGATCGGTTATACTTTGGTCGTCACATAGTGGTTTCTCCACAAGGGACTTGGACATTATATCAGACATACTGGTTACTAGATCTATGGTTTTAGATCTAGATTTGGGTGGTTTCCCAATCAGGGTACTTTGACAGCATTCTATGAGTATTTAGAATGGACGACTCCTGGCACGGTGGTGTACCTGCAGGTGATGGAGTCACCCTCTCTAAAGGTATCTTATAGACTAAAGTAGAGAGGGATGTGCATGATTGGCAGATCACTTGCTTAGGCAATTGAGTCAATCATGAGATGTCAAGTACCACACCAGATGTTGTTCTTGCACTAGATGCAATAAGTTGACATTGATCCAATCCTGGAGAAACAGTCGGAAACAGTTTTAGAACACAAGTGGATGTTCTAGGGATATGATAACGACAGCCTCATTTGGGAGACAGTTATCATTCCAGGCTTCCAAGATGACATGGACGACAAGGAGGTTGTCAGAGTTATAGTTTTTCCTTCTGACGAGGGGCAGTGTTTTGGACAGGTGGTCCAAGGCAATACTGAGGGTGGCATGGCGCAGGATACTGATTAAGTTCAGTTGACGATACAGTCTAAGAAGTTTGGATTTAGAGTTCATTTATGAGCTCGGTCCCATCAGACATCCAGACACTCTAAGACAGGTATTGCTCATTTCGGGAGATGGTTTTCTCCGTGAACTTGAGATATAGAGAGACATAGAAAGAAACAGCTAGGCGGATCCACTCACTGAGGCTATTCCTCGATCGCAATAGTTTCACAAACAGGCTTTGTGCGACTGACTAGTAGAGGAGTTGGGTGTTCGGTATCACACGGGCTGTGAGTATGCGACATCGCAATAATTAGCCCTGAGTGTAAGTGGGAGATTGTTGGAGATAGTGCCCTCAGAGTCAATTATTGGATCACAGGCACGTGATTGCAATGATTGAGGGAGGACCTATCCCGGGACGACAGTCTTACTCGAGATGATAGTATGCTATCTGGTTTACCTTTATCATCGTGTACTGCTTCAGGTGACCTTACAGGTCGCTATTACACGTTGATAGAGCCCCTAGGATTCTTGCTTGACTGCCAGCAGTATGAGGGCGATCATATAAGTGAGAGCTGGAGTCTATAAGCACATCCTTAAAAGGTCCCTAGTCATGGGAGTTTCGAGACAGGGCATCGATTCTCCAGAGTAGACTAGTATATACAGTCGAGACCCCGACGAAGGGCGGTGGCCGGTCTCACAGGCCACTGGTGTCAGTTGGTTCACCTAAGATGTATACAAGTGCTCATTGGGTTATGAGTACACCGGACAGGACTCGCCGGGAACATGCTAGTTGGTCTTATACCTGACGTCAGATAGCAGTTCCCAAGTGACATGTGTACAGGTTAGTTCATCGACCTGGGGATCGTCATTTGTCTCGTGTGAGTTCCCACTGTGCTTTGATTACTACCCTACCACGGCTCAAAGGAGTCGTGCAAACAGGTTTTAGTTGGGTACAGTCCCGAGCCACATGGAGGCAGTGAGCGGATCTTCGGGGGTTCGTCTCTCCCGGTATTGGGGGTGAGGTCGCGCTGTGTCTAGGAGAGCCATTACACGAAGTCCTTGGCCAAGGCAGGAGATTTACTGGTAGGTATTCCAGTAGTATCTCAGGGTGTTCTGGGCTACACTCCGACACGACTTGTACCGCTTTTGGGGGTCTGACTTTTACCAACCCCCTAGGCCCGCCATGCGATGCTCGTAGACGAACGGACCGGACTGTACGGATATTGTCACTGACAGGCTCAGTAGGGTGTCAGGATGAGTTTGCTCATCGACGTCCCTTTTAGTCAATAGCTGGTGGCCCGTCACGTATTGGCTTATACCTCTGACGTGCTAGTGGTTAAATCCACAGCCATAGTATTGACGAGTCTTTAGAGTCCACCACACTTTCAGTTACTCAAGCTTTCAGGCGAAACGCTGTAGAGTCCGTATGGAGATATGGCAGGGTCCGATCAGATACGTGCGGTATTGCACGGATCAGGATCGGACGGTTTGTACTAGAGGCCGTATAGTTATATGGCAGGGTTCGATCAGATTCGTGCGGTATTGCACGGATCAGGATCGAACGGATATTACTAGCCGGCTTTGGTTTAAGCCGGATCCTAGTTTAGTACAGTGTAGATTTTGTCTCTTTGCATTTGTATCCGGACGGAATACAGATGCGGGTGTGTATGCACAGTATCGGGGTTTTCCTGTAATTTATTACGGGACCGGTTTTCTGGAGTTGCCAGTTTGCATTCCGTTCCGACCGGTTTTCCTTTGTTCTTTCCCGGCCGGACTTTTCCGATGGAGGGGGTTATTTGCAAGTTTGCAAATAACATTTTGTGGAGGGTTTATTTATGAGATGGGTGATTATGATAGCATCTTTAGATTCCTTTTCCATCTTTTCTTTTGTTGCACCATTACTTGCATTAATTGAGATAAGAAAGGGTATGGTTTGGATGTAAGTTTGTTTTGATGGTGTTTTGGTGTGGTCACCTCTTCTTATCTCCTACACTCACCTCCTTCTTATGTTTTTGTTTTCCTCCACCATTCTCACACAAAAAGGGCCGGCCACTTCTTTGAGTGAAGGAGAGAGTGTTTCATTTTTGAGTGTGGCAATTTTCCATGATCTCATTTCATGCTAGAAAAATGCAAGCACCATTTTTCTTATCTTGATTCCTCCATCTATCAAATGGAAACATCCACTACCCCAATATGAGACATGAGTCCTACACATATTCTACAGCATATCTTGGGCATGTCGACTTGCCAGCTTCATGCCCGAGTTGTCTCGGTATAGAGGCGGGAGCCCGTAAAAGATGCAGGCGATGTGGTGCCCTTCCGGCGAGGAGGCGACGACCGGAGTTTCCGCGAGAGATCGGGACGATGACGAGAAGACCGGAGGACTCGGATCACTCGGTATATCTCTAACCCGTCTTGTTGTTAGATAGATCTAGTTTAATGGCCCGATCCGGGATTTAGTGCGCGGTGGTGCCGGTTTGCTAAGTTCGCAAAATTAAAGTTTATCACCGCTTCCGCATTTGGCCGTCGGATTGACGGCCGGGGCGCCGCCGTGCACTTACAATGACTTATCAGGCTATCGGGGTTTGACGTTTTACCACCCCCAGGCGATGATATGCGACATATCTGACAAAGAGACCGGACTGTACGGTAGTGTTACTGATTGGATTCGCAGGAGTACGAGCAGGCTTGCTTGTTGATCTTCTGATCGCTCAATACCCGGATGGCCGTTACGTTTAGCAGACCGCTTGTGGCTTGTGGGTGTTTGATATGATCATCACCTACTGCCGGCGTATTGAAGAGTCTTTAGAGTCCTACACAGAGGTTTCCTGGTTCATGCGAAACGAAGTAGGTGCACATATGTGATATGTGCGGAACCGAGATTAATGCGTGTATGTGATACCACATTCTATTCTCGCGATATGTGATATCGGACGGTTATATAAGATATAGCCGGGTTATCGGATCAAGTGTTGATTCGATGGATTGTTACATTTGATATTAGTCGGTTGTATATGATATAGATGGATTATTAAATCAGGTGTTGATTTAATAATTTAATGTATAATTATATATTTGATATATTATCTTACATTAACTAATATTTGCTCACTAAGTATTTCTTTTCTCACTTGTGTACACTTAGTATATATGTGATATATATTAATGTACATTATTTTGTGTCATGCTAGATGCCACATGCAATATGGGTGTATGAGACTCACACCATGGTTATGATAATCCTTGGGTTTTTATTTATCTTGGTAATTCATAAATTAGTGGTAATAAGTCACATGGTTCAAGCTTGTAGAAACTTGTGGAACTATTGACCAAGTCCACTCATTTGTTTTACATGAAGATATTTATTAACCCAACCATTATTATTGACCCATGGTTTATTCTCTACATGAGTTAGTGTATGACACTAACTCGCCCATGATTGCTATTCTCACCTCATGAGTTCATTCTCTCCTCACTCCTTCTTCCTCTTCATGAGAGAAAATGCTTACTAGCTTTTTCTATGGTGAGAAAATAATGTGAGAAAAAGAAAACTAAAGAGAGCTCATTTCCTACTTCATCATCCTCTACTATTAGCCATTTAGTTTAGGGCGTTTGCTTCACTAAACCCTAATTTAGTGAAGAGGTAGCATGAGCCTGTGTCTCCTCGACGTAGATCATCTTCGACCTCGAAGACTTCGAGCAAGCTTGTTCATTTCTCCAAGGCAACCCTTTCTAGAGTTCGGGAGATTACAACTCGCAGCGAAGGGACTACTACACGGAGCTTTTGAAGTGAAGTACCGGTCTACAAAGGTTGTATTCCTTATTCACTTATGATGTTAAGATGTTAACATTGCTTTTTGTTTATTTTTCTAGTTAAAGATTCTATGTTAGAGTTACTTAGAACGGCGAAAATTTAAAAATGGCATGGACGATGCCTCCCGAAACCTTGCTGCTGTCCTAGGTAACCCAACAGGAACGTGAGGAGGATATACGTTCCCGGTTCCCACATCCTTTCGAGTAGCCATTTGTATCGCCGTTTCTCTCTCTCTTTTCGTTCTATTAATTTCGAGGACGAAATTTTGTAAGGGGGATATGATTTAACACCCAGTTTATTTGTACTCCACTATCCATATTCTAATAATAATTTTTCCTATATTATTCTATTAAATTTATTCCATCCAAATATTTTCCCAATATTCCTCTCTAGGAAAATTTTAATACCCCGACAACTGCCCAAAGCCCATGCCCACTCATTTTTCCTTCCCCTCTATATATTTTTCCTAAGTCCAAGGCCCGGCCTACATCTTTTCCCAAGCCCAAACAATTATCCCTTCTCATTTCTTTTTGAATTCTCACAAATCCAAACCCAAATCTCCACCATAAATTCCAATTAATCACAGTGAATCCCATCTTAATATCCTATAAATTCCAATTAATGTTTTTCCCGTTACTTCTCTCTCTCTCTTCTTTAAAAATTTAATTAAACCAAAATCCCACGTTCTCTCTCTCTCTCTCTCTCCCCCTGTTCACTCCCTCTCTCTCCTCTCGATCTCACGTTCTCTCTCTCTCCCTCTCTCCCATTCTCCTTCCTTTCCCGCTCCCTCTCTCAAACCCACACCCACGCCCGCGCTTGCCTCGCTATCGCCGCCTCCACGCTCGTCCTCATCTCCTCCCCTCCTCAACACCCTCGTCCCCACCTTCGCCTCCACTTCCCGTCATCACCTCCACCGACCACCACCCTAACCCATCGCGACTCCAACCCTCACCTCCTCCTCAAAACCGCAGCCATCTCCTTCAACGAGCACCCTCGCTGGGCTTCTCACCTCGTCGGAGCCATCTCTGCACCGTTGCTACCCCCGAGCTCCTCGATCCCCTCTCGACTCCACCTTCCAACGAGCCGTGCCCACATCCACGCCTTTCACCATCGCCACCCCTTCACCTAGACTCAAACCTCCATTTGCCTGCCACTCCTCTAAGCACCCACGCCCAAAGCCTTCACCGAGCTTCCAACCTCGACTACACCTCTTTCTTCCTAAGGCCACCTTCTCCCTGAACTTCATCAACCCCATGGCCGCAACCCTTGCTGTCATCGAACCCATCACCATCAACCCAACCGAGAACTCCATCATCACCTGAGAACCCATCACCCCCCTCTACTCACCGTCGTCGATCTCCGCCACCATTAGACCCAAGTCGATACCGCCGTCAAGACCCCAGCAACTAAGCCGTCGCTGCCGAGAACTCGAGCTCGAGCCAAGTCGAGTTGCCATCCCACGCTTGTGTCGTGATCGCGCCGCGGCCGCTGCCGTACCGTCTTCGATATGTCACCAGGCAAGTATAATGCTTGCTTCATGCTAATTTTACCTATTTCAATTCAAATTACCAATAAATTCTATATATACTTTTCGTGTGAATCGATATAATGCAAGTGTTCGATGCAAAACCCGTATGGAAAACCCCCGTTAAATTGACGGAAACTAATCACATATGACGGCCCGAGTAATAACGAACGCTGTGTTATGATTTGGCTGGAAAATACGGACTTTACTGACGTGATAGGTCTTTCCCATTTAGACCCGTTAAAACTGAAATTTTCCCGTACCTGAACCTTGTAAAAATCACAGTTAATTGATTACAAATCAGAATGTTGCGTTCGAGGGCTCATATCGAAGCCGACTCGACGACCTAGAACCTCATAAGAGTTTTAATCTGTTCCTATGCTAAAAAGGTGACAACTGGTTCGGAGTGCGTCTTTGGACTGCAGTCCAGAGCAGCACTGGCTGTCGATTCTTGTTTTGTAATACTTTCACTCTGCTGTATGAAAGTGCCATGATGCGTAACCCTATACCATAGCGAATATAAATCTGTTATCTAACCATTGAAAGTGGTTTCATTCGTTTTTACTGTCGTTTACTATTTAAATTACATTTTAAATCAACAGAACATATAGCAGTCCCAAACAGGGACAAAACGTATACCCCTTTATTGTATAATGTATAACTTCCAGTGTACCATGGATATTATTGATCTATCTAGTGCGTTGGAAACCTAACTAATAAACCTAAATTTTGTTCAACTATAGCGTCGCCTAATTTTGATCCAACAGGGTGAAAATTTTGTTGCGAAATGGACCTTCAGTTCAGGAACTGAATTTCCAGCAGTGAACACTTAAAATGAAACGACTGTAACTTGCGAATCCGAAACCCGATTGACTTGAAATCAGTTTTGTTGAACTGCCGACTAAGTTTACTTATTACCGATTTTGTATCTTTTTGCTTAATTCTGAATGCATGATTTAATACGAATTTTCTATGTTCATAAGATGCAAAACGACTTGTACTGCATATAAACTGTTTAGCGGCATGATTCATAGTTCTACTCGACTATAAGACCTCTAGTGATAGTGAATATTGGTGTAAATTCTCAGTGTATATTGTATTGTCGAACGTGTACAGTATCGGTGTGGTTGTGTCAAGTACGCCCGTGAATAGTGAGTGATTCGTGACAATGAACCATACAGTGAACAGTGAATAAAAATCGTGTTATTGATGCGTGCTTATACACAACTAGCCCATATTCATGAATAGTGAAACCTGGGGAAAAAGGGAAAATTGAAGTGGAAAGGGGATTGTATTTAGCGAGGTCAGTGATTTAGAGGATGATCATTCGAACAGTGACTCTTATATATATTAGGTTGGGCCTAGCGGTCCGGCTGACACGGTTATGTCCCGGGCAACAGTGGGCCGTAGTCTCGGGTACGTACGAGACCCTCGTTAAACATGATCACTCCTTTCCACAACTCGATTTCAATGTGACTAGAGACCGATAGGGACACAGATCATACATTGCATCAGTTATTGACATATTAATTGCCTGCATTGATCATCTCCACTGTCATTATTTTATTTCCTTGTCTTTTGTTATTATTATAATATTGATATTGTGTCGCCCTGACGACTTGAGTATGCATGCTCAGTGATAGAGGCGGATTCGTCTGATCTCGAGAAGATCGTGAAGATCCAGACCAGTGAACCAGTTACATTTCTCTATTGATATTCTTGGTTAATTGCCCTTTTATTTACTTCTATTGAGCTCAGATTTCTTTATATCCGATAGTTTTAGTGACTACATTCTCCTTACCCGTACTGTATTTTACTGATTACCATATAATGCTAGAAGCCGAAATGTGACTACGACAGGATTTTTCCTTGATCGTAGGAGCTTGGCTGGCTTTGTCACCCTTGTATTCCGTATTTTGGGAAGCGGTGCGTGACATAATATATATCACATTATTAAATCAACACTTTATTTAATAATTCGGTTATATCACATATAACCGACTAATATCATTTATTTGTACATCATATTATCAAATCAACACTTGATTCGATAATCCGGTTATATCATATATAACCTGACCGACATCAGATAACTGTCAGATTACAATACGGTATCATATACACGTATTTAATAAGGCCCACACACATATCACATATGTGTCCTACTTCGTTTCGCTTGAACTAGGGAACTTCTGTGTCGGACTCTGAAGACTCGTCAATATGCCAGTAGTAGGTGATGATCACATCAGTCACCCACAAGCCGTCAGCGATACTAGCTGGACGTAACGGCTACCCGGATATTGAGCGATATGAAGATCAACAAGCAGGCTTGTCCATACTCTTCATGAAGCCTATCAGGAACACTACCGTATAATCCGGTCTCTTCGTCTGATATGTCGCATATCATATCTAGGGGTCGTAAACGTCAGACCCTAGTAATGTGATATGTCATGCCGATGTTTGGCCTATAACGGTTCGAGAAACTACTGATAACTCTTATCAGTAAATCTCAGCAGCAGCTCTGGCCAGGGACTTCCAGTTATAGCCAATAGAGCATAACGCAACATCAACCCCCAATACCGGGAGAGACGAAACCCCTCCTATCGCTCATTGCCTCTATGTGACTCGGGACTGTACCTAAAATCCACATGTTTGCACAACTCCTCTTGAGCGTGGTAGGGAGGAAATCAAAGCACGGTGGGAGACGCACAAGACTCTATGACGATCTCGGGTCTATAGACTAACCTGTACCAGTGTCATTAAAGGACTGCTATCTGACGATAGGTATACTACCAATTAGGAGTCCTCGGCGAGTTCATTCGGTGTACCCATTCTCTAATGAGCACCTATGTACAATCTTTGATGTCACACACTAATGGCTGTGGGATCAACCATCGCCCTCTAAGGGATAAGAAACGTACATACTCATTTTTTGGCGCACGCGATGCGCTGTATTATTTCTGTGTCTTCCGTGATTTCGGAGCCCCGTTGATTTGAGCTGTCTATTGAAATGTTTTAGTATTTTGGAGTTTAAATTTAAATTCGGGGACCGAATTTCTTTAAGGGGGAAGATTTTAACATTTCAGAAAAATAAAATATTATTTTTGGAAATTTTTATAATTAAAAAAATAAATATTATGAATATTTTAATGAGGCGATACAATTAAATACCGATAAATTGGAAAATATTGGAAAATTAAATTAAATAGTGATTTTGGAGGGATTTATGTGATTTAGTCAATTATAAATTTTTATAATTAATTATATTCCATTTGAATGCTAATCGCGATTAAATATCACTAATCGTGCATTAAACTTGTTTTATGCATGCGACATGCACCAAGTCATTTTTCACACTTGTTACATTTTTTCTACCATGGCTTTTTTCCTTTTCTTTATGCTTGGTTTTGAATTTTGGTTAATAGAAAAAGAAAAGAAAAGAAAAGAAAAGAAAAGAAAAGAAAAGGGGAAAACATTAGAATATGGGGTATGGGCAAGGGAGAGAAGAGAGGATGAGGGGTTGTGTTGACTTGGCCATTTCTTTACCCTCCTCATTTTCTTCATCTTCTCTCCCTCTCCTTCATCCATGGCTGCCCCCTTGTTTCCCCCTCCTCAAAACACCTCACCACACACCCAAAAACACTCCAAAGCATCATCTCCCCTATAATAAAAATGTGCACAAGCCCACTACAAACACTTTGGACCAATAAAGTTTGGATTTTGGAGACTTGGGGCAACTCAAGAAAGTTCTTGAGTTTCCAAATGAGGTAAATTCTGCACCAATAGTGTAGTATTGGGTTTACTTTAGCTTCCATGCAAATTTAGAAGTGATTAAGTGATGTTTGGTGAACTTTGAAAATTTCTAGAAGAGGTTAGGGTTTTATTTAAATCTAAAAGTGTAATTGAGGCTTTATAGTGACCTTAAACCCTTGTAATGATTGTATTTTGTTCTAAACCATAGACTAAAACCCCCGCTAGAAAACATAGATTCCCCGATATCATATTTTTCTGGAAATTGTGATGGAAAATTGGTATCTGCTATCACCCGAGACACCTGAAAAATATTTAGCAAACACAGTGAGACAAGCAGGCCACCTGGGAGCTAACCCTAAGACCCGAGACCCCAACTCCAAACCCAGGCCGCAGATTAATCCATTCTGGCCGCAATTTGCGGCCAGAGCAGGGAGGTATGGTATCGTGTTTGGTCCATGGCTTTGTTACCTGTAAATTAGACCCTCCACATATGCAAAATTGGCTAATTTCACCTAGGGTAAAATCTGGAAGTGTTTTACGTAGTTTCTGATTTTGTTTTGCGGCTTTTAATGAATTGAAGCTTTGATATTCATGTTTTTATCGGTCGATTCACGTTTATACGTCAATCGTCGAGAGTTGTTGGTTATTCTTACATGCGTAAACTATAGGTTTTAACTTATGTGTGATTCGTGCGACATTTTGGTTTTCATGCGTGATTTCCGTTTACGATGCTATATGTGTATATGTGTAGGTACCCCCACGTGGACTTCGAGACGACGAGGATGAGCGTGGCGTCATCGACTCCAGCAAGCGAGAACCAGGGTGAGTAGATCTATATCTACGGGGGAAGTCGGGTGGATGGCGTATAGCACCCCCGCAAGCTTTTGATGGAAACCGATTCATAGAATATGGTTAAAGAAACCTAGATTAGAAAACTGTGGATAGGGTTAGAAAGATAGTTAGAGATGATATGAATGTTGGAATATGTATTTTGAGATATGAGATGAAAGCTTTAGGGATATGAAAAGTGAAAGTGAATTACGACTTATAGATGGGTAGTTACCCTAGAATAAGCTTTGAGTTTTAGAGTAACATGAAACTAAATTAATAAGGTAGAAGGTATATATAAAATTGACTTGATGTAAGATGACTTAATGCAATGAAAAGGATATACGATGTGATATGATGACTTTATTGATATGTCGGTATACGGATAAGAGTCGATTGAGAGGATTGATACCTTTGTCGGTCCCCTGATATGAGATTGTTATGGATGTGACCTGGGACATATGTATATAGATATATATAATGTTGTGAATCTTGAATGATAGGCCGTACGAGACATTAGGTCCGTACCCTCAGAGTCGTATAGGCTGATAGGATCCCTTATCGTTTAATGCTGCCGTACGATGATTTTCCGTACGTGATGAGTTTGACTTGATGTTTGATCCATACCCTTGACTAGAGGATGCCGTACGATTGATTATACCATGCGTGATGTTGTGAGGCTGGATGCCGATTGATAGATTCACTGACTCGATCATGTTAGATAAGTATACCTTATAGCTTTTAGCTGATGATTTACCTTATGCTGCATTCATGCTATTTTCATTGCATTGCATATACCCGTGCTAGTACACTTACACCATTATCGATGATGCGTATGTTACACTTACACAGATTTGCCGGCTCACACACTTCATCATCGATAATTGCCATGTCACTACACAGTAGAATTGCTGCATCAGGATATGACTCCTTGTACATATGCACCCTTATACGATGTTGCATTTGACTATAGAGAATTTGGGAACCGCATGATATATTTAAAAACTTTATTCATTTAAAAGAGCGGTTTTCCCTCGATATGTGTATATTACTATTCCATGTTGCATGATATATGGATATGCTTACATTTCTGTTATATGTCGCATACATCATGCATTACGATTATACGCATTGAGATATGATGTTTTCATGAGATTTCTGGATTTGAGAACCGTGGTGATTTCAAAAAGAAAGTATGTATTGTTTTAAAAACCCGGTTTCTCTTGATATGATATTTCAGTACGTCCACCATGCATTTTTCTCGGTTCTGAGACGTGTGACAGTGATACCCGATTCGAGGAGCTAGATGAAACCGATTGCGGGTACATGGTGGACCCAGTATGGTACCCCGGGGCGAGAACGGATTGCTGTGCAGTAGACGGTGAGCCTGGCTGAGGGACTACTACCTACCGGTGATAGCATTTAGGCTCGGCAGATATCCAGAGAATACCGACCGGAGTTGAGAGATGAGATGGGCCGATCCGGACTGATGGAGCCCGAGGGCCGAACCGGACTGACGGAGCCCGAGATATGAGGATTTACGTGTCGATGCTGGACACGGGTTTTCATGATGTTTCGAGTATCGATGCTGGGCACTCAGGTTTCATGATTCTGAAGTGTCGCGAGGGACACACGTTGATTTATATCCTCATACTTTCATGCATATGCCTTTATAATATTTACATGCATGATGTTGTTGTATCAGTGGTTGACACGTGGACGAGATCCACATGCATACATACATTGATTATATGGTTGGACGAAATCCACATGCATACATGCATTGATTATTGTTGGATGTTATCCATATGCTGATAGGGGCTTGCGCCTACAGAGAAGAGCGTCCCCACAATAAAAAACCCCTCACAACGAGGGGGAATCTGACGAAGTCTGCTACATCGGCCGCATCTGTCTAAACCTCCGATACACGGTGCCATAAATCAACTTAGCATCTTCGGAGAGGTGGACGGATAAAACCAAATAGCATCTGCCCCCAAAATTCTGGCCATACGTCCCAACGTCCCGGTCGCGTCTTTCGGCGGAGAACAGATTCTGGCACGCCCGGTAGGACCTTTTCCTCTTTCCACTCCACACTTCGTGTGTCGTGTTTCGCGAGCAAGTCGCAGTTTGACATGGTTGCCTTTGGATGTGAAGTACTAAGATTTGGTATCTTGCTCCGTGCAGAAAAACAGAAGATCAATGGCTTCAAACTGCACTAACTGCAACAACTCCCACTCCGTTCTTGCTGGAGGAGTGACCTACGGGCCTCAAGCGGCCTCCCCTTTTACGATGCCGGTGGACCAGGTGACGCAAGCCACCACAGGGCTATTCTTTGGGACCATGCTCCCACCAATGAGCTTCAACGCCCCATTGCCGTCGCAAGAAGCTCCGAAGAAGTCGGTCTTTGATCGGCTTACAAATACCGCGGCCCCTCTCAACGGGTCGCCCAAATCCAGTGCCTCGGTTTTCAACAGACTAGGCCAAAGCTCAAATGGGCACGTGAAGAAGCCTGCGATACCTGAAGCGGTCATCCCAAAGCGGATAGTCATTCCTGTTCCTGAAGTCATCAGAGCGACTTCCCCTGCTAAGGAGTCGGCTTTTGCAAGCCTGACCATTTCAGCTCCCGTCCCAGGCGAAGTCATCAAAACTGCTCCCCCTGCACAAAAGTCTGCCTTCGATAGATTGGCCATCCCCACTCAACAGATGTCAGTTCTCAAGAGGCTAATGCCGGCAGCAACCCTCCGCCAGAATAGGGGGCATGACGAAGCCACCCTCATAACTGAGCCGGTCCCGTCAGCACGACATGCTCGCCGTCGTCACTGGAGTCGAGTAAGGAAGGCTGGGGGTAGCTCTTCTTCTGTACTGACTCCGCCAGCTCCGATGGTGGAAATTGATGCTGTTGTTCCAACTGGGAACATCTTTGAACCACTTAGGAGGGTACACAAGAACTCTCCGAAGGCCGTGCTAAAAAGATCCCCTCCACCTATGGAAAACCCTACAAAGGTGAAGCCAGAGCAGCCCCCTCAGCGGCTGTCCTCTAAAATTCATAAAGTTTGGCGACAGGTCCAAGACTCGGTGATCAACCAAGACTACTCCCGCCAACCGAAGAAGATGAAATTTCGGCAAGAGAAGGACCACCCTGTCATACCACAGGAGATGTCATCTATTTGGGTGCCCGCTGCAACGGTTCCCTCAACTTCGACCGCTCACAAAAGGGGAAGGCTGGAGAAAATTTCTGTGTCTGCGACGAATCTCAAAGGCACTGAATCCAAATGCCCCAAGTCTGGGGGCATGGTGGTGCACACTGTCTATATAGCATCCGGGAAAGAGGATAGCCGTATCTCTAAGGGTCATCGACCACTCATCAGATGCGTAACAAAGGCCCAGGAGCAACAACAGAAGCTCCAGGAAATGTTAACACAGATGGCCGCACTTACTGCTCCAAAAGAAATCCCGGAGACATCGTCAGAGCAGCGTCATGAATAAGAAACCGATGCTGAGTTCTTCCGCAGAAGACAGAGAAGCCGGGGAACAAGCAGCCAACATAAAACGCATGACACTTTTATTCCAAGACATGGTCGGGATGATGTTACAGCCGGATCCTCCAGCTAAAGACCCTTCGATTATCCTCGAAGACGACCGAGGTGAGACGTCAAACCACCTTCCTGCTTGTTCAGCAGCCAAGGAGGAGACCATCTCCAAAGCCGCCCTGGATAACTATATCGCTCAGTAGATACGAGCTCATCAGGCGAGCGAAGCGGCCGGGCAAATTGTTAAGACTGGACGACCCTATCCGGGTTGGTATGACTAAATAAAGTACCCGCCGGGATATACGATCCCTAAATTCCATGTATATAAGGGGACGGGGAATCCAGACCAGCACATTGCTCAATTTAGGGCTCTGTGCGGCAACACCGGAGGTGACGACAAACTGCTGCTTCGCCAGTTTGTTAGAAGCTTATCGGAGACAGCGTTTGAATGGTACTCTGAGCTCTCGAATGACTCCGTTAAGACATTTGCAGAAATGGAGTTACTGTTTACACAGCGTTTCGCAAGCTCTAAAGAACGCACCCCAATCACGGCATTGATCGATGCCAGGGTGAAGCCAGGCGAAACATGGGTGCAGTAGGTGATACGGTGGTGGAATCTATGGTCGAAGTGCGAGCAGCGCATCGAAGAAGCGCCTGCAGTAGGCATATTTGTGGGTACTCTTGATACGCAGGCAACCATATCCCAGTTCATGATGTTCTTCAAACCAACTACTTTCCAGGCCTTGATTGACAAGCTGGCCCAAATGGATCAGATGGGTCATAGACCATCTTCTTCGAAATTGGAATCTCGAAACGAAAAAGGGAAAGGGAAAGCGACCTTCGTCGCCAATGCTCAACAGCAGCCCAGTGGTCCAAAACCAACTGATCGCCAAGATGATAGACGGCGATTCATCAATGAGAAACTGAAGCGCTCTTATTCGTTTCCCTAGGATAAAACGAGGAGACTGTTCGAGCTGGCGGTGCGCAATAGGCTCATCACCTTGCCGGATCCAAAACGCCCATTGCAACCCGGTGAGGCCAATAATCCCAATTATTGCCCCTACCACCAAGTGGTAGGCCATCCAATCGAAGATTGCTTCTTCTTCAAAGGATGGATTGAGGACCAATACCAACAGGGCAAATTCGCACTGTCCGAGAATTAGAAAGTAAGCCCGCCTCAGCCGCACGCTCTTAAAAGCGGGGACACACCGGGGGCATCATGCTCTTTTATAGAAGAAGCTCCATGGGAGGTCGCTCTTTCAGCCAAGACAAAAAGAATGCTGAAGGATCTCCAAATATACCTGGCAATCAGGTGGAAAAGTTCGCTGGAACCCGAAATCATTGAGGGAATGCTGAAGCCGCGCCTGACTCCAAGAATTGGTAGCGATAATCAAAACGCTCAGGCCCAGCCGTCAAAGTCTTCGAAGAAGAAGAAGAAGACCAAAAAGCCCGTGAAGCCTGATGACAAGCACACGGACCTGGAAAAACATATTGACACGCTGGAGGAATATAACCAGAAGGCGCGAACCCCAGTCACACTCCAAGAGTTTCTCAACCACATCCTTGAAGATAGAGATGGCGATGAAGATGAGGGAGAAGACTTGTTATACAAACCTGAAGATTATGTGGCAAGCTGCCACGTGATCTCTCACTCGTCGGTAGATGGTGAAGAAGCTCCTGATACAGAGAAACTGGAGGCAGATCCCGAACCGAAACTCCTAGGACCGTCAAACGAGATGATTGACGTATTCCTGAACAAAGCTCTTCTGAAAAGCAAAGCCGATCAGGAGCGTGAAATCGCCGTATACGAAAAAGCCAAACGTCGGCGACTGAACGAAAGGATTGAAATACCCCAACCAGATAGGAGCACTTCGGCCGCCAGCAAAAGCAGGTTCAAGACAATGAAAAGGTTCGCCAAAGCCATATCGATGGGAATAAAGCTGCCACCCTTCAAAGGAAACACTCCTGATAGGATACACCTTAACGAAGAGGATGCATATCGAAACTACTGCTTATACCATAGGAGGATCACACACCCTACCGAGCAATGCAACGCCTATAAAAATTGATGGCAGGGATACGTTGCTCACCGGCAGCATTTCAAGCGGATGAAGCGCAAAACTCGTCGGGAACAAAGAAGCACGACAGATGAGCATAAAAGAACTGCCGGTGAATGTCACATGGTTAATTCCGGGGAATAGCAAGTTCTCACCTTTGGGAGTAATTCTGATGAAGAAATAGCCATCGGCCCTCTCTTCAAGGAATCCATCTCTGAAACAGAAGATATGAAGACCTGCGAGAACATTCTGCTGCGCAATCGCACGCTACCTGAAAAGAATCTTGGACCCGCAAACAAGGGATCGAACAAAAAGGATAAGGGGAAAGAAAAGGTCCCTGAGGATATCACCCTCGATGACCGAGTCGTCGAAGAGCTGGCAGCCAAGGACCCGCCCAAGAAAAACAAGGTGGATTACAACGTTCTGGCACACCTGAGGAAGATACCCTCGCAGCTAAGCATTCTCGACGCCCTTCTGCTATTCAAAGAGACGAGAGATTCTCTGATCAAGGCATTACAAGAGCCTGACCAGTTTCAAGCTTTCCTCGATGAAGAAAAGATGAAGGACGAGCTGGAAGAAATTCACATAGCTGACATCACTTTCGGCGATGAAGATCTCCTCCTCGGAACATGCGAGCACAACCGTCCCCTATATGTCTCCGGGTATCGCCAGGACATTAAGATAGGGAAGATCCTAGTTGGCAATGGGTCCTCTGTCAATCTCCTAAATATGAGGGTGCTAAAAGAAATCTGCATGAGCGTTCAACACCTCTCTCGGGATAAAATCACTATCTCCGGGTTCGACTCCCAGTCATCACGGACGCTCGGGTTTGTGATACTGACGTTACGCTTTGGGCTGCTCGTCACTGATATCAAGTTCCACGTCATTGACGCCAAGACTTGCTATAACGCTTTGCTCGGCTGGCCTTGGTTATACGAGTACAACATTATCCCTTCTACACAGCATCAGTGTATGAAGTACTTCAAAGATGGGCTTGAATACACTGTGACAGGGGAGCTGAACCCATTCTCCGTAAACGAAGTCCGAAAGTATGAAAATGCAAAGTATTTCCTGCCAGATTTTGAAGACACGGAAAGATGCCATAAGTCGTAGAATAAGCAGAAGGCTATCACTACTATTCCGGTCTTTGGGAGCGATACCGAGGAGGAAGAAAAGATAGTCTATTCGGCGCCACCTCAATACAACAAACCCGGACCGCCTACCCCTATGTTGGTCTTCGGCAGCGATTCTGAAGATGTGGTCAATGCAGTAATTTCTGTTCGACCATCAATACAAGCCTTCGCTGGTGATGAACGGAGTTTGCAAATCGCCATGGTTCCGCAAGAGTATTATTAAGACCTCGACGCACTTGATACCTATAGTGTGCAAGAACTGCAGATGTTCTACATCCCTCCTAGGCGAAAAGATGAAAGGAGATCCTCTTTTATCGATCCGCGGAAACCAAAGTGGAGAAAGAAATCTGGCATGGTGCCGATTCTACACTCGACAGGCTCCAGCCCATCCGTCTGCCCGGATACTACATGGAAGGATTAAAAAGGCTGTTAAGGCACCAAGGCGTACCCTTCAAACAGACTGCTCGACAAGCTCAGTTCTACAACAGGATCTGGAACGTCCCTGGAACTCAACGAAAATTGCCCAACGGGAGAATGGAAACGATCGGGTTTGGATATGTTCAATCCAAGAAACGAGAGCAATTCCATGGCTGCTATGTTATACATGATTTGGATGAAGAAGGAGATGCTCTGTTAGAAGACGCTAACCCTGAACCAAAACGAGGTCTCGCCATGAAAGTGACAAGTCCGTCATTCGAAGAACAGATGGATAAGCTAATAAGGGAAGCGGGTCAAAAGGTCCGGGATGACAATAGCCGCGAAATGGCCATCTATGAAAAAGCCAGAACTCAGCGCCTCCTTCAGCAGGCTACAAAAAATGACGATGCCCTTTGTCGCCAGCCCATCATACAGAAGACTTGATGCAGAGGCAAAAATAAACTGAAGAACGGAAAAAATGTTCGACAGCAGCAAAGCGGGTCAAAGAAGCCCCGCGATCGAAAATTGAGCAGCCGGGATCCGTCTCTTATAAATAAGATGGGTCGAGCATACTCCTTCCCTCAAGACAAGACAAGGAAGATATTCGAACTTGTCATAAAATATCAAATGATTACACTCCCGGAGTCCAAGCACCCTGAACAAGCAAGTGAGGTTTATCACCCAGATTATTGCTTCTATCACCGAGCGATAGGGCATGCTCTCAAAGACTGCTTCACATTCAAAAACTGGGTCGAGGACCAGTATCAGCAAGGTAGGTTCTCTTTATCCAGCAGTTGGAGGGTAACCCCGCCACAGAAGTATGAACCAAAAACCACGTATGCAGCGAGAGTAGAACCAGATCAACATCGGTCTCGGAAACAATCTTCTACCTGTCACGTAATAACGCTGACAGAAGAAGGAGTGCCCGAGAATATGGATGACCTCTCCTGATGCTTCGAAAACGATGATGACGAAGTGATCTCAGAGTCTCCACCGGCCCAAAAGAGCTGGAAGATGGGATACATACTACTGCAGATAACCTCAGAAAAATCGACTTGGGGACGGCAGACGATCCACGGCCTACGTTCGTCAGCGAGCTGCTGTCTAAAGAACAGGTGGCAACACTCAAAGACGTGCTCATACAGTATAAATACTGTTTCACATGGAATTACTCCAAAATGCCAGGACTAGATCCAGAAGTAGCTGTGCACAAATTGGCGATATCTCCGGACGTCAAGCTAATCAAACAAGCACCGAGAAGAATGCGGCTCGAACTTGAAATGAGCATCAAAGCCGAGGTCAAGAAGCTAATCAATTCCAGCTTCATCCAAGACGTTCAGTATCCTGACTGGATCGCCAACATCGTCCCAGTGATGAAGAAGAACGGGACGGTGCGCATCTGCGTAAACTTTCGGGACCTCAACAAAGCCTGTCCAAAAGTTGACTTTCCCGTTCCGGTTACCGAGCTGATGATAGACAACAGGTCCACTCACGAAGTCTTCTCCTTCATGGACGGCTCATCAGGATATAATCAAATAAAAATGCATCCCGAAGATCAGAAGCATACCGCTTTCCGGACCCCGCTAGGCATATTCTACTACAAAGTGATGCCTTTTGGTCTGAAGAACGCCGGGGCTACCTATCAGAGGGCCATGATGAAGATTTTTGATGACCTCATACATGAAGTCGTCGAATGCTATATTGATGACCTTGTGGTGAAAATCAAATCACACGAGGAGCATTGGGAGCATCTAAAAATAGTGTTCCAACATCTTCGGAAATACAATTTGAAGATGAACCCTTTGAAATGCCCGTTCGGAGTTTCCTCGGGAAAATTCCTAGGATTCATCGTACGACATCGAGGCATTGAAATAGACCCATCAAAGATCAAGGCGATCATGGAAATGCCCCCACCAAGAACTCTCAAGCAACTGCGGTCTCTCCAAGGGAAGCTCGCGTATATTCGGTGGTTCATAGCCAATCTTTCCGGCAAATGCCGTCCCTACAGTCACTTGATGAAGAAGGGAACCCCGTTCTTTTGGGATTGCAAATGTCAAAGCGCACTGGACGAAATCAAGCAATACCTGCAGAATCCGCCAGTACTGACCGCTCCGGTCAAACGAAAGCCCCTCATTCTGTACACAACCGCCCTTGAGGGTTTCTTAGGCGCGCTATGGGCACAAGAAAATGAATAAGGGAAGGAGAGAGCTCTCTACTATTTAAGTCGAGTGCTCCTGGGGGCAGAAAACAATTACTCCCCCATTGAAAAACACTGCCTGGCGTTGATCTTCACGATAACGATGCTCAGCCACTATGCGTTGGCGCATGAGGTCCATCTCATATCAAAGGTGGATCCTCTCAAATATTTGATGTCAAGAGCCATACTAACAGGGTGGCTCGCTAAATGGGCTCTACTCTTAATGGAATTCTCGATAACATACCGACCGCTCAAGGCAGTGAAAGGCCAGGCCATCGCTGATTTCCTCGTCGAGCATCCTATACCTGTCGATTCACCCCTAAATTGCGAATTGCCACACGAGCACGCGTTTGACACAATCGACGGGGAGAAAGGAGAGAGTAACATCTGGTGGAAACTCTACTTCGACGGGGCATCTTCCATGAAGAAGCGAAAGCACAGCTCCACCATAATCAAGTCTGGGGTAGGCCTCATCTTCGTGACTCCACAAGGTGGGATAATGCGCTTTGCCTTTTCCCTAACAAAGCCGAGGACAAACAATGAAGCCGAATATGAAGCTTTGATACCAGGACTTGAGATCACTGTCGACATGGGGATCGAAAACCTCCTCATATACGGAGACTCCCAGCTGGTCGTTAGCCAAGTAAACGGCAATTTTATGGGGATCAACATGTTTTATGTTTTAGGTTCGCAGGCGAGGACTTCGGGTGCTGCGAAGAAGGAAAAACAGGTGGTTGGCTTTACTTACCTAGGAGCGTTAGTGAGTAGATTTAATATCTACAGGGGAATCGCCTGCATGGCGTTATGCGTCTGGGCTAGAGATGTTATGATATTAGTCGCATATCCTATTGCATATATAGAGTTTGCACATACACCTCATTGCATATTATTACTTGCTGTGCTTGGACTTGTACCTTTTGGACACTGCACTATTATTGACGGCTTATGTTGCATGAGCACCGATTGTATGCCACACCCACCGTCAATAATTGCCATAACACGCACAACACACATACATATATGATATTGTTTGGTTAGGGACATTGAGACATTGATTCATATTCTATTGTGCATATGACATATAGCATACCTGTATACCTACATGCTTACACATATGCCTTGACATGCTTACATTCTAGTTACCCATATACCTATATGGTATTGTACCTGTAACATTTTGAATTTCATTAGGAACGTTTTCGCGTTAATTAGCAATTGTGCGTGTTTTTCATAAAAACCCGAATATCTTATTTTCTTTCTTGACTAGTGATAATCGTGTTGGGAAGTGTTGTATATATATATTTAGGGTTATTAATTATAATTTGGTCATGTTTACCCTAATTGGAATTTTTTTTTTCTTTTCCTTAATTATTTCTTAAGCAAGGTTTAGTGTAGTGCACATGCACACTTAGCATTTTGTGACTTAGGTTTAAAGTGTTAGCATGTTAACCATTATCTTTTCTTGCATGGTTCCTTTTTCCCACCATACAACTAAGTCAAACCCTTTTCTTTTTAAATTTTAAATGAGGGAATGGAGGCATGGTGGTTAGGTGAGAGAATTGACTTTGTTTGACCCTTGTTTTCTCTCTCATTTCTCTCTTTTCCTCTCATTTCTGATTTCCAGCAGCAAAGCAGCAGAAACAACTGCACTTTCATCATTTTCTTTTCTCATTTTGCTTCTCTTTTGATCCATTTACAAACCCAACACCAAAAACCCATTTTTCTTCACAAAAACACTTGAAAAGGTGGCTCTTTTGAGGAGTTGATGACAAGTCAGTGCATTTGAGGCTAGGGCTGGAAATTTTAGGTTTTTCTAAGGTCTTTTGAAGGTATATAGCTCATGCTTAACACCCTTTTTCATAACTTGTAGTAGTTTTAGCAAAAATCATGTTTTATGTGCATTTTTAGTGATATTAAAGGATATTTGTGATGTATGTGTTAGATTGGCATTTTTATGGTTTGGTTAACTCTTTTAAGTGCTATTAGAGCTATTTAAACCAGGTTTTCTTTCAGTTTGCACTAAAACACCCTAAAGTATCGATTTAGTGCTTAAATGTTGTTTTTAACTGGGGTTTTGGCTCTGTTGAAATCTGCTGCTACCCAGGTTGCTTCAGAACAAATTTGAAATTTCTGTAGCATGTACGTAGGGTATAGAGTACACACACAAAAGCCGGGAGCCCAGCTCCCTACCCAGGCCGCCGAAAAATGCGTTCTGGCCGCAATTTGCGGCCAGATGGGTGGATTGTGGGTTGGGGTCTGGATGATAGGTGTTTGCTGCTATTTGAAGGCTTTTGGTATATATAGTTTTGTAAAACTTTTACTGTATAAAAATCTGGGATATATTACCCTATTTCTTGTATTTTAAACCTTCGCGACACGTGTGATATGTGTGTGGGTTTGGGGTTTTCTGCGTATCGCGACGTGTCGGAGTAGCTTCAGGCGCGTAGTCACACGTTTTAGCGTATCGCGCACACACGCGCTTGGTTCGCGACGCGGGTTTCTAGTTTGACTTTAATATCGCGTTTTTGTAGATTCGAGCTTATGTGTGATATTCTGTGAAATTCTAGGTGTGCAGGCGAGTACGACGGACGCCGTGAAGAAAGGGAAACAAATCGTCGGCTACACTTAGCGCGAGACTACGGTGAGTAGATTTAACATCTACGGGAAAATCGCCCGCATGGCGTTATGCGTCAGGGCTGATAGGATCTTGTAGCAGCATATCGCATTTACATACATTGACTATTCATGGATACTGTTGTTGCATACTGCATTCCCTGCTATATGTATATGAACTTAGAATTGATAGAACACCGCACTATTGTTAACGGTTCATGTTGCACGAGCACAAATTTGCATGTTACACACACCGTTAGTAACTGCCATGACACTCACACTGTAGAATTGCCATGATCATTATATTGTAGTTCATTTTACACATTGATACTTGTGCACGTATTCCTTTACATATTGATACTGGTGCACGTATTCCTTTACATATTGATACTGGTGCACGTATTCCTTTACATATTGATACTTGTACACGTATTCCTTTACACATGATACTTGTGCAAGTACTCCTTTACACATTGATACTTATGCACGTACTCCTTTACACATTGATATTTGTGCACGTATTCCTTTACACATTGATATTTGTGCATGTATTCCTTTACATATTGATACTTGTGCACGTATTCCTTTACACATTGATACTTGTGCACGTATTCTTGTACATATTGATACTTGTGCACGTATTCCTCTACACATTGATACTTGTGCACGTACTCCTCTACACATTGATATTTGTGCACGTATTCCTTTACACATTAATACTTGTGCACGTATTCCTTTACATAATGATACTTGTGCACGTATTCCTGTACACATTGATACTTGTGCACGTACTCCTTTACATATTGATACTTGTGCACGTATTCCTTTACATTATGATACTTGTGCACGTACTCCTTTACACATTGATACTTGTGCACGTATTCATTTACATATTCACATTTGTGCACGTACTCATTTACATAATTATGCATATTCAAACTATATCTACCTGGATATGCTGATTTTGATAGAACTGGGAGCCGCATGATGTCTTTTGAAAAACTGAAACTATTTTAAAGAGCGGTTTCTCCCTTTTACTTATAGTACGACATGATGCACATATCACCTCGCATTGACTTACTCATTGGTTTTGGACTTCTTGTGATTTCTGGTTTTGAGGACCGTAAGGTTATTTAAGAAATTATGCACTATTTGAAAACCTGGTTCCTCTTGATATGATATTTTGGTGCGTCCACCACGCGTTTTCTCGGTTCTGAGACGTGTGTTTGAAATCCGATTCGAGGAGTTGGATTATCCGTTTGCGAGTTCGTGGTGGACCCGGTATGGTTCCCCAGGGCGAGAAATGTTTTTCGTGGAGTAGACGATGAGTCTGGAAGGGTGGCGAGTACCTACCGGTGATTGGTTGGACCTAGCGGTTATCCGGAGGATACTGACTGTTAGTTGTATGTATGCCCTAGAGGCCAGTATTGTACAGATGATGTATATTATATTGGATGCTTGGACATATATAGAGAGGACTTTCTTGCTCGACATGATAGTATGCTATCCGGTTGCTATTTATCTTAACATGTATACTTGTCTCTTGATATTGTCTTACAGTTACATGTTGGTAAAGCCCTTTGGATGTGTACTTGACTACCTGGACTATGATGCGGATCATACTAGTGGGGACATGGTAGTCCATAAGTACATCGTTCAAGGTCCCTAGTCGTGGGTGTATCGAGACGGGGCATCGATATATCAGAGTAGACTAGCGTATAACTTCTCGACCCATATAGATGGGCGATGGATGATCCCATATCCATTGGTGTTGACATCAGAGATGATATATGGGTGCTCAGTGGAGACTGGGTACACTAGATGGACTCGCCGAGAACACCCAGATGGTATTATACCTCACGTCAGATGGCAGTTCTCTGGTGACACTTGTGCAGGTTAGTTTGTAAACCCGAGATCGTCATAGAGTCTTGTGTGATTCCCACTGTGCTTTGATTTCCACCTTACTACGTCCAAGAGGGCGTGCAAAAGGGTGGTTTTTGGGTACAGTCCCGAGTCATATGGAGGCAATGAGCGATAGGAGGGGTTTCGTCTCTCCCGGTATTGGGGGTTGATGTTGCGCTGTACTCGATTGGCCATAACAGGGAAGTCCCTGGCCAGGTCTGATTTAGAGATTTACTGGTAAGAGTTACAAGTAGTTTCTCGACCCGTTATGAGCTTCACATCGGCACGACTTATCGGTTATTGGGGTCTGACGTTTACCACCCCTAGACTTGATATGCGACATATCAGACGAGGAGACCGGACTGTACGGGAAGTGTTACCGTTTGGCTTTTACAGGAGTTGGAGCGGGCTTGCTTGCTGATCTTCTGATCGCTCAATACCCGGGTAGCCGTTACGTCCAGCTAGTACCGCTGACGGCTTGTGGGTGCTTGATGTGATTATCACCTACTGCCGGCGTATTGACGATTCTTTAGAGTCCTACATAGAGGTTTTTACTGGCTCAGGCAAAACGAAATAGGAGCGCATATGTGATATGTGCGGGACCGAGAATGATGCGTGTATGTGATACCGTATTCTATTCTCACGACTTTTGTATCGGTCGGTTATATGTGATATAGCCGGGTTATCGAATCAAGTGTTGATTCGATAAGTCGATAAATTGGATGTTAGTCGGTTATATGAGATATAACCGGATTATTAAGTCAAGTGTTGATTTAATAATTTAGTGTATAATTGTATATTTGATATACTAATTTACATTAACTAACATTTGTTCACTTAAGGATTTTTCTCACATGTGCACAACTTTAGTATATATATGAGATATATATTAAAATGTGTTATCATTTTGTATCATGGTTGATGATATATCTTTCATGGGTGTGTAAGATATACACCATTCTATTTATTATGGTGGGTTATAATTATTTAAGGTAATTACAAAATTAGTGGAGATTTGGAAAGAGCATGAAGCTTGTAGAAGCTTGATTTGCTTTGACAAAGTCCACTAACTTTGTCTTTACTTTAGATCTTTCTTAACCTAACCATTTGGATTAGCCATGGTTATGTCTCTACATGAGTTAGTATATGATACTCACTCACCCATGGTTAGCTCACTCACTTTATAATTATCCTCATCTTTTTCTTTTGTTCTTCTTCTTCTACTTTGAGCAAAAAGAAAAAGCTTGCTAGGGTTTTGAAAAGAGAGTGAAAGATTGTGAGAAATAAAATTCTAAAGAGAACCCACTTCCTATTTCTCCATCCTCTACTAGACTAGCACTTTAGTTTAGGGTGTTTGCTTCACTAATTCTCTAGTTAGTGAAGTAGAAGCTTGAGCTGGTATTCCCTCGACGTAGATCATCTTCGGCCTCGAAGACTTCAAGCAAGGACGCTTCTTTCGCCTCGTGAAGCCATGCAAGAGCCCGGGAGAACCATGATCGCAGCGAAGGGACTACAACAAGGAGCTTTAGAAGTGAAGGACCGATCTACAAAGGTTGTATTTCGTATTCACTTAGTAGTAAAAGTTATTTACTTGCATGTGATAGCCTAATAGTCTAGCCAAGATCTTATTTAGGGTTGTTAGGCACGGCTAAAATTTTAATCGGGCATGGTTGATGCCTTGTAGTACCTTGTTAGAGTGCCTAGTAACCCTACAGTAGTATCAGAGCCTAGCTAGAGCATTAGGCGACGTGTATACGAAGTTAAAACCCCGATCGAAACCCGAAACGTCAATTTAAACCCCTCTCTGGACATTTTTTTAAAACTGTGATTTTTCTGTATTAAAAATACGTAAAAAATTCAGCAGGGAAATCTAAGCAACACTGTGAAAAACGAGACAGTAATCCGTACAATTGGCCGCGGAACCGCGGCAATACCCTACTTGTGCCGCGGATCCGCGGCTGTACAGAAGGATTACTGCCTCCTTTTGACACAGTAACATCTGTAGGAAAAATTTCTAATTTCTGGGTATTTTTAAATTGACTCAAGTGTTGAGTGTTCTGGGGATTATTTTGTATTCGTTGATTCGATCGGAATATTTAATTTCGTTATGTTTTCCGGATATTTAGAAAGTATTAAAAAGTTCGAACGGATATCAATAACTCACTTTTTCCCGACCCGGAAAATTTCCAAGTGTTGGATTTTTCCGTTGTTTAAGAACGTCTAAATCATCCAAGTTACGCAATGGACCCTCTAGAAGACAACAAACCTTAACTCGATTATGTGACCGTCTTGAACTGTCTTTTGAACCTTAGGGTTTGGGGCAGTACGGCATTGCCACATGTGAGGCATTGGCTTGACCCTTCTACAGCTGGACCATTGGTACTGTGGGATGTGATGGATGTTTTTAAACTCCCTCAAGTGTTGAGAACTATTTGGAAATTCTTGAGTGTTTGATTATTCGATCGGAAAGTTTAACATTGTTTATTTATCCGGAATGTGATACAATATCTGGAATTCATATAGTTAGGCATGAAATGCGAAGTATGTGATATTCGGATTTATGATGTCTAAAGAGATTGTGGATTCCAAATGTTGTAGTTTTACACTTTCTTTTCTGCGACCGTAAGTGTAATATGTGATATCGCCGGTTTCGTTGCTATATGTCAAAGACAATTGGGATGCGTATATTTACTTACGTTGATGACATGTGTTGTTATGTGTTGCTGGATATGTTATATTGGATCGTCGCGTTTCTGAATAGCCGGGGGTTTTATGTGAGATGAGGGTTTTTATTTTCATTCATGTAAAATTAAATGTATGTAATATTCTTTTATTGGGACACTTCCGGGATGAGGTTGATGTCACCATTTGTATATTATTTACTTTTCTGCACTAGGATAGACACAAGGAGGAGAGCACAAGTAACCGGGTTCTAGAGTCCAGTGGGAGACCAACTCGAGAAGTCGAGTCCGGGTCTTCTAACTCTAGAATTGGAAGGAGTGCTTGCCGCTCTTGTAGGGGTCTAGGGGTATGGGTTTGGCTATTCATCGCGACCGTGGAATTCGTGTTTTATAGAGGCTCAAAATAAAACACGGACGTCCTAGTATATCCAATGTTTCATATGTTTCTTCTGCTGCAATATCTGTGATGTGATCATTTGATATGTTGTGATAAATACTGTATATAGTATATATGATATATTATATAGACGTTACTTATGTTTTACACTAGCCCTGCCCCGCTCTGCCGTTAGTTACCTAACCTAACGGTGCACGAGGGGACATCGAGGCGAATGCGGATGGCATAAGTGTACGTCGTATTTATCTGTGATGTTTAGGTGACTTAAATGATGGGACTTCATTAATATGATTAATGAAAGAAAAGAAACCTAAAAGATGTTGTATAATCAAACTTTCAAAAAGGGTAGCTGCGGTTTTTGCTTTGCATAGCGATATATATGATATATCCTGCACCTTATTCGATGAGGAAAGAGCCGAGATCCCTTCACCGGGAGTGACCTCTTTAGCAAAACTAGCATATGCTACAACACTCGGTTTGTTGTTTGATTGCTTTAGGAGTTTTTGCTTTGCATAGCGATATATATGATATATCCTGCACCTTATTCCATAAGGAAAGAGCCGAGATCCCTTCACCGGGAGTGGCCTCTTTAGCAAAACTAATAAAAGCCTCAAAAACACTCCATTTCAAAAAAAAAATCACTCTATTCTACAACGATATCAAGTTCATTACGCAATAGGTTTTCAGAAAAACCTGTCGTAGCCCTCCGTCATTTCAGATAAATCTTACTTAGTATTCGTGTTACGTTTGTTGACCTCCGTCAAGGCGTAGTGTGCGGTAGCTAACTAGTATTTATCTGTTTATGCATATGATGCAGATTGGATTAGGATAGTCGTACGACCTTGTTGACCTCCGTCAAGGGTCGTGCGGGTGGGTTTGATTCAATCATGAAATGACGGGTTGAACTTGACTTGCACCCTGTGGTTTGTTGACCTCCGTCAAGGTCATAGGATGCTTGGGGCAAAATATTATCGGGAATTTCAAGTGTTGAAATTTGCAATGAGATTGCATACCTTCTATGAGATAGTTGGATCCCGATACCCACTGCGAGTAATTGTTACTCCTGGGAGAGTTTTACACAGGACAATTAGCCGATCAAGTAGGTGTCTAGAAAGGTGTCAACGGGGTTACGTCTCTGGGAAAACGAGGTTTACTTTAATTAGGTCCATACGAAAGCACGGGAAACCTCCCTCAAAGTACCGACACTGGCCTGGCTGAAAGATTGGCGAAATTGTAGGGTGTAATTAATCCCGCTAGTCTTCTCCTTTTAGGGTTTGAAGGAAGATTTGATAAAAACAGTGGGAGCCATCCTGATTAGATAAAATAATAACCAATCTGATCTTGCAAGAGCATTCGCTAAAGTGTTTTCTTCTCTCTCTCTCCAGGTAGCGACCATATCATGCCTTAATCAAGATAATAATATGGATGTATTGACCGAACCCGCATGTTATACTGTGCTGGGGAACGTTGGTTCCGTTCTTTCTTATAAAAGTTATAAGACTGAACAGGATATAGGGGAATACCAGGATTCCTATGCCACCCGAATGAAGAAAGTACATGTTGATGCATTTTCTTCGGGTGTGTTCGTTACAGAGAACTGTTTCTCCATTTGCTCTACGTCCTGGGTATTAGATACCGGGTCAGGATCCCATATATGTAATCAGTTACATGGGCTTAGGAAAGGTAGAGAACTTGGAGAAGGTGATAAAGACATAAGGGTTGGAAATGGTGCAATTGTTGCAGCTAAAACCGTCGGGGAATATCACCTTGTATTGCCAACTGATAATACATTGATTCTGAACGAATGCTATTACATGCCGAACCTGATATGCAACATTATATCGGTTTCTTTGTTGAGTAAAGAAGGATATAATTTTGTATTAAAGGATAATGTTATGAACATTTTTCTAAACCAAAAGTTGGTTGGATCAGGCACGATGTGCAATGGCATTTATGTTCTAAATCAATCAACAGTTCTGAGCATAACAAACACACACAAGAGGAAGAGTTCAGAACTGAACGAATCCTTCTTATGGTATTGTAGACTGGGTCACATCAATGCGACACGACTTGCTAAGTTGCATAAGGATGGATATTTGAATCCATTTGAATTTTCATCTTATGACACTTGCCAGTCATGTCTCAAAGGAAAGATGACCAAAACTTCGTTTACGGGACACGGAGAAAGAGTTACGGAACTCTTAGGACTGGTGCATAGTGATGTATGCGGTCCCATGTCTACACATGCCAGGGATGGTTCTTCGTACTTCATTACATTCACTGACGATCTCTCTAGATTCGGATATGTGTTTATGATGAAACACAAATCAGAAGCTTTTGAGAAATTTAGAGAATATAAACAAGAAGTCGAGAACCAAACCGGGAAAAGTATTAAAATCCTTCGATCTGATCGAGGAGGTGAATACTTGAGCAATGAATTCCTGGACTTCCTGAAAGAGAATGGGATTCTCTCTCAGCTAACTCCTCCATATACACCACAGCACAACGGTGTATCAGAACGGAGGAATCGCACCCTATTAGATATGATGCGCTCTATGATGAGCATAGCTGAGTTACCTATTTCCTTCTGGGGCTATGCACTGGAGACAGCAGCATACCTACTGAATAGGGTTCGTACCAAATCTGTGCCTACCACCCCATATGAGATATGGGAGGGGAAGAGACCATATCTTAATTTTATTAAGATATGGGGTTGCTCGGCCTATGTCAAAAGACCAAAACCGGACAAACTTGAGGCAAGGTCTATTTTGTGTAAGTTTGTTGGATATCCCAAGCATTCGCGAGGGTATATCTTCTACCACAGTGAGGAACAAAGGGTGTTTGTTGCTCAACACGCCACCTTTTTAGAAAAGGAATTTCTTGCAAAAGAGATTAGTGGCTCTGAGGTAGAACTGGAAGAGGTTCCAGCTGTACAAACCACAACAGAAGATTTAGTAGAACCAGAGAATTCGGTAGTTCCCGATGAACCCCAGCTACTCCGCCGATCTAGTAGGGTTCCTCACCCACCTGAGAGATACTACGGTTTTCTCATGGATGGTGGTAGCGAGGATTGCATCATGGTAGATGATGACCCAACTAGCTTCGAGCAGGCCATCACGAGTGGAGACTCAGTGAAATGGCTGGATGCAATGCGGTCCGAGATGGAATCCATGTACACCAACAAAGTATGGACTTTGGAAGATGCTCCTGAAGGGGTAAAACCCATTGGGAGCAAATGGATCTTCAAGAAAAAACTTGGTGTAGATGGGAAAGTGGAGACTTTTAAAGCTAGACTTGTTGCAAAGGGTTTTCGTCAAAGACCAGGTGTGGACTATGACGAAACCTTTTCTCCAGTGGCTATGCTTAAATCCATCCGGATCATGCTTGCCATCGCTGCATATCATGACTACGAAATCTGGCAAATAGATGTTAAGACCGCCTTTCTAAACGGTGATTTAGAAGAGAGCATGTACATGACTCAGCCAGAGGGCTTCATAGCTAGTGGGAGCAGTGGGAAGGTGTGCAAGCTGCTTAAATCCATTTATGGATTGAAGCAAGCATCGCGGAGTTGGAACATCTGCTTTGACGTCGTTATCAAAGAGTTTGATTTCGTCAAAAACGTAGATGAACCTTGTATCT
Source organism: Agapanthus africanus (assembly GCA_030015575.1). Taxonomy (NCBI): domain Eukaryota; kingdom Viridiplantae; phylum Streptophyta; class Magnoliopsida; order Asparagales; family Amaryllidaceae; genus Agapanthus; species Agapanthus africanus. The sequence goes on along the minus strand of CM057347.1, from coordinate 371,190,224 downwards.
ACAAGAAGGTGGCAGAGAGTAAGGTTGTCTTCCTCGTATTGTACGTCGACGACATACTCTTGATAGGAAATGACATTCCTATGCTGCAATCGGTCAAGCTCTTCTTATCACAAAGATTCTCAATGAAAGATCTAGGTGATGCCTCCTGCATACTGGGAATTATGATCTATAGAGATAGATCTAAAAGGATATTGGGATTGTCCCAATCCAGGTACATTGACACCATACTAAAGACGTAAGTATGGAAAAATCCAAGCATGGGAACTTACCCACGATCTCTGGACTCACTCTCTCCAAAGAGATGTCTCCCAAGACTGATTTGGAGAGAGCTCGCATGCAAGGGATACCCTATGCTTCGACTGTAGGCTTTATCATGTACGCGATGCTATGTACCAGACCCGATGTAGCATACTCACTAAGTGTAGTGAGTAGGTATCAAGCTGATCCTGGAGAGAGTCACTGGACAGTTGTGAAGAGCATTCTCAAGTACTTGCGAAGGACTAAAGAGATGCTCTTGGTGTATGGTAACGGAGAACTCCAAGTGGAGTCCTTTACCGATTCGAGCTTCCAGAGTGATAAGGACGACTCTAAGTCGCACTCAGGATTTGTCTTTACCCTTTACGGAGGGGCGGTTAGCTAGAAGAGTTCCAAGCAGGAAACCGTGGCAGACTCGACGATGGAGGCTGAATACATCGCTGCCAACGATGCTGCCAAAGAGGCTGTCTGGATCAAGAAGTTCATTACTGAACTTGCAGTGGTTCCATCCATTGTGCATCCAATACCTTTGTATTGTGATAATAATGGAGCGGTGGCTTTGGCCAAGGAACCCAGGTCCTATCAGCGATCCAGGCATATTCTGAGGCGGTATCACCTGATCCGGGAGATAGTTGATCGCCGGGAGATCGAGGTCAGGAAGGTTGACATGAAGAAAAACACAGCGGATCCACTCACGAAGGCCATTCCCCAGATACAGTTTGAGAGACTCTTCGGGATGCTTGGTATGCGATACTACAGTAGCTGGCTCTAGTGCAAGTGGAAGATTGGAGGACTTTCTTGCTCGACATGATAGTTTGCAATCTGGTTGCTTTTTATCTTAACATGTATACTTGTCTCTTGATACTATCTTATAGTTACATGTTGGTAAAGCCCTTAGGATGTGTACTTGACTACCTGGACTATGATGCGGATCATACTAGTGGGGACATGGTAGTCCATAAGTACATCCTTCAAGGTCTCTAGTCATGGGTGTATCGAGATGGGGCATCGATATACTAAAGTAGACTAGCGTATAGCTTCTCGACCCATATAGATGGGCGATGGATGATCTCATATCCATTGGTGTTTGACATCAGAGATGATATACGAGTGCTCAGTGGAGACTGGGTACACTGGATGGACTCGCCGAGAACTCCCAGATGGTATTATACCTCACGTCAGATGGCAGTTCTCTGGTGACACTTGTGCAGGTTAGTCTGTAGATCCGAGATCGTCATAGAGTCTTGTGTGATTCCCACTGTGCTTTGATTTCCACCTTACCACGTCCAAGAGGGCGTGCACAAGGGTGGTTTTTGGGTACAGTCCTGAGTCACATGAAGGCAATGAGCGATAGGAGGGGTTTCGTCTCTCCCGGTATTGGGGGTTGATGTTGCGCTGTGCTCGATTGGCCATAACAGGGAAGTCCCTGGCCTGGGCTGATTTAGAGATTTACTGATAAGAGTTACCAGTAGTTTCTCGACCCGTTATGAGCCTCACATCGGCACGACTTATCGGTTATTGGGGTCTGACGTTTACCATCCCTAGACTTGATATGCGACATATCAGACGAGGAGACCGGACTGTACGGGAAGTGTTACCGTTTGGCTTTTACAAGAGTTGGAGCGGGCTTTCTTGCTGATCTTCTGATCGCTTAATACCCGGGTAGCCATTACGTCCAGCTAGTACCGCTGACGGCTTGTGGGTGCTTGATGTGATCATCACCTACTGCCGGCGTATTGACGAGTCTTTAGAGTTCAACATAGAGGTTTTTACTGGCTCAGGCAAAACGAAATAGGAGCGCATATGTGATATGTGCGGGACCGAGAATGATGCGTGTATGTGATACCGTATTCTATTCTCGCGACTTTTTGTATTGGTCGGTTATATGTGATATAGCCGGGTTATCGAATCAAGTGTTGATTCGATAAGTCGATACATTGGATGTTAGTCGGTTATATGAGATATAACCGGATTATTAAGTCAAATGTTGATTTAATAATTTAGTGTATAATTGTATATATGATATACTAATTTATATTAACTAACATTTGTTCACTTAAGGATTTTTCTCACATGTGCACAACTTTAGTATATATATGAGATATATATTAAAATGTGTTATCATTTTGTATCATGGTTGATGATACATCTTTCATGGGTGTGTAAGACATATACCATTCTATTTATTATGGTGGGTTATAATTATTTAAGGTAATTACAAAATTAGTGGAGATTTGGAAAGAGCATGAAGCTTGTAGAAGCTTGATTTGCTTTGACAAAGTCCACTAACTTTGTCTTTACTTTAGATCTTTCTTAACCTAACCATTTGGATTAGCCATGGTTATGTCTCTACATGAGTTAGTATATGATACTCACTCACCCATGGTTAGCTCACTCACTTTATAATTATCCTCATCTTTTTCTTTTGTTCTTCTTCTTCTACTTTGAGCAAAAAGAAAAGGCTTGCTAGGGTTTTGAAAAGAGAGTGAAAGATTGTGAGAAATAAAATTCTAAAGAGAACCCACTTCCTATTTCTCCATCCTCTACTAGACTAGCACTTTAGTTTAGGGTGTTTGCTTCACTAATTCTCTAGTTAGTAAAGTAGAAGCTTGAGCTGGTATTCCCTCGACGTAGATCATCTTCGGCCTCGAAGACTTCAAGCAAGGACGCTTCTTTCGCCTCGTGAAGCCATGCAAGAGCCCGGGAGAACCATGATCGCAGCGAAGGGACTACAACAAGGAGCTTTAGAAGTGAAGGACCGATCTACAAAGGTTGTATTTCGTATTCACTTAGTAGTAAAAGTTATTTACTTGCATGTGATAGCCTAACAGTCTAGCCAAGATCTTGTTTAGGGTTGTTAGGCACGGCTAAAATTTTAATCGGGCATGGTTGATGCCTTGTAGTACCTTGTTAGAGTGCCTAGTAACCCTACACTGACCAGAGTCGATAGATGGATACGGGACGACCCGTACTGCCGGGGCCGAGGGCCGATACCGTAGACGGAGCCCGTGGGCTGATCCGGACTGACAGAACCCGATATATGAAGATTTGCGTGTCGATGCTGGACACGAGTATTTATGATATTTGAGTGCCGATGTTGGGCATTCGTGATTCTCTGAGATTTACAGGATTTGAGGGCCGAGGAGAGTGCCGGCGCCTGAGTTTTATTGGGATTTGGGGTGCAGTGTTCGGCACCGATTATTTTTCCACGTTGACATTCCGTGTAGATGTTATTTCATCCCAGGCTCAGCATTCATTATTATGTATCTCATCCTGTAGTTATTTTACTTGACAACGCACTTGCATGATTATTGCACATACTGCTTATCGCATATAGATATTATCTGCTGGTATATGATAGAGTAGCGCAGTACGTGCATGCTCGCGATTACCTTTATATGTTATCTACTATTCACGAGTTGGCAACTCACCCCCGTTGTGCCACAGTATTTGCAGGTTGCCCCTCAGAGTTGTCGTAGCAGGCTGCTTCCTTGTATCTTTTTTTTGGCTACGGATACCACTACAGTTGGAGCGTGAGCTGTTTTGCCGATAGGTAGGTTATGGTATTCCAGTTGTTTACTTTGTACACACTTTTGTATCTAGTACTCTCCATCTACTGTTTATGTATTGACTTAGAGACCAGTGTGAGGACGATGATGTATATTATTTGTATTCTGGTGTCGAGCTCGTGGGAGCCGACTTTTATTTTTATGCAGTTTTATTATTCTGTGATGTTTTTACTTATTGCTCATTTCTTCGCTACGGCGTCGTATATTACTCTTATGGTGATGGTTTCCGCCGTTGGGCGTGATTGCTCCCGTTTGGGGATGTTTTATTTCATTGTATATCATTTTTACTCATATCTTGTTTTGTACCCGATTTCGGGGTTAGTTTTTACAAAGGAAATGATGCCAAAATTTTTAAGATAATAACTTAAACTTTAAAGATTGTTATTAACTACTTAGGTTTTCCAAATGTTTTAAACAAATGTTTTCAACACTCACTACTTTTAATGGTTTTGATTTCTGGGTTTCGGCTTATTTAGTCGCGTCACGCCTGGAGACGTTACGTGGTTAAGTGCCGGTCACGAGTCGAACTTCGGGTCGTGACAGTACCATTAGTGATAGGTATTTACACATATGAGACATAGCTACATGTACATCTTGCATACATACTTATGCATATACCTGGAGGGTATTACATCATTACTGATAGGTAGATACATATACCTTGCTATACCTACATGTTTACACATATATCTGGCTATAGCTATATGTTCACCTTTATTTGATGTTATTTGGACTTAGAGAAATTAAGAACCGCATGATATATATATATATATATATATATATATATATATATATATTAACTTGTTGCAGTTAAATAGCGGCTTTTCTTTTATATGCTCACATTACAGTTTTATGTTGCATATATTATATTCATGGATTTTCGCATTGAGATATGGATTTTTCATGATGTTTTCTGGATTTGAGGACCGTGGTAGTTTCATGAAATTATGCATTATTTGAAAAAACCGGTTTCTCTTGATATGATATTTCAGCAGCCACCATGAGATTTATCGGTTCTGATATATATACCCCATGCGAGGAGGCGTCGTGAGCCGTGTGCGGATACATGGTAGGGCCCGGAGGTATCTCGGGGAAAGAAAGGTATTTCGATGGACCACGCCGATGAGCCTGACAGGGGAACCATACCTACCGGTGACAGTACCTATGACTCGGCGGTTATCGTGGGGATACCGACCGGAGTCATGTACGTATGGATACGTCGAAAGGCGAGGGTCGAAGCTGGGCACTCGGGTTTTCGAGATAGCGTATGATACGTACCTATCAGGGGGCCAGTCGTGGTGACAACACCTGATAGATTAGTATTTATGTATCGATGCTTGACACATGTTTTCATGATATTCTTACTCCTAAGTATATATAACAGTGGAATGGGACGCTGTTATATATATATATATATATATATTAGTGGAATGGGACGCTAATATATATGTATACATATCTAATTTATATACATCATCATAATGATTCATGCAAATATACTTAGTCATTTATGAGATTACTTGATATTGGATACTGGATATATGAGATTATTTGATATTGGACACTCAGGATATATGAGATTTTCTTGATATTGGATATAGGATATATGAGATTACTTGATATCGGACACTCAAGATATATGAGACTTACAGGATATGAGAGCCAATTTGGGGGCTGATTTGAGAAAATTTGGGATTTGGATTGTCTTGATGGACTTTGGTCCTATCACGAGGTCAGGATTCCGTGAGGATGACATGTTTTATCCCATATTCCGCATTTATTTTAAATGCATTGCTTCATGTATTAGTTGTACCTGATAGAGTACCTTTCATGACTGTTGCATACACATATTGTCATATTATTGCTTCATGTATTAGTTGTACCTGCTAGGGTACCTTTCATGATTGTTGCATGCATATGACCATTTATTGCTATTAGCTTGCATATGTTAGATTCGCGATGTACGTGTATATTTGCGATTACCTGCATATGTTATTTACTATTTACGAGTTGGCAACTCACCCCCGTTGTGCCACAGTGTTTTGCAGGTTGTTCCTCAGAGTAGTCGAGGCAGGCTTTTCACCTATCATATCATCTTTTGCAGCGGATACCGCTACGGCTGACTGTGTACAATTTTGCTATAGGTGGGTTTTGCAGTTATCCGATGTTGCTCTTTGTATATTCGTTGTACCATGTACTCTCCATCTACCACTTCCATGTATGACTTAGAGACTTGATGTGAGGACAATATTGTACGTTATTTTGTGACTTGGAGTTCTTTTATGCAGTTTTATTTATATCGTCTTTTATTTCTTTGCTACGGCGTCGTATATCTATTGTGGTAGTTGTTTTCCGCCTTAGGGCGTGTATTTGCTCCCGTTTGGGGATGCTTTACTTATATTTTTGTTGTACCCATTTTTGGGGCTGGTTTTTTTACAAAGGAGGTGCTGCCAAATTTTAAAGGAAATAAAGTTAGATTTTAAAGAATTTGGCTTGGGATTTCAAACATCTAAAAAAATGTTATTATCACTTACTACTTTTGATAGTTTAGATTGCTGGGTTTTCGGCTTACTTAAATTGCGTTACACCTGTAGACGTTGCGTAGTTTAAGGGACGTCATGTGCCAATTTCGGGTCGTGACAGTATACGCTAGTCTACTCTGGAGTATCAATGCCCTGTCTCGATACTCCCACGACTAGGAACATTTGAAGGATGTACTTACCGACTACCTCTACCCCACTAGTATGATCTACATCATAATCCTGGTAGTCAAGTACTCATCCTAAGGGCTTTATCAACATGTAATAGAGAGACAATGAGTGTACATGTTAAGATAAAGAGCAACCAGATAGCATACTATCATGTCGAGCAAGAAAGTCCTCCCTATATATGTCCAAGCATCCAATACAATATACATCGCATGTACAGTAATGACCTTTAGGGCATACATATAATTAACAATCTCCCACTTGCACTAAGGCCATTTGTTATAGTATCTCAAACTCAACATCTTATAGAAGTCTCTCTAGGGAAAAGCCTCTGTGAGTGGATCCGCCGTGTTATCATTCGTGTCAACTCTCTAATCTCGATCCCTTAGAGATCAACCATCTCCCTGATCAGGTGATACTTACCTCAGAATATGTCTGGATCGCTGATAGAACCGGCGTTCCTAGGCCAAAGCCATAACTCCATTGTTGTTACAATAACAGTTATTGGACGCTCAATGGTAGGAACCATGTTCATCTCATGAACAAGAATTTCCAGACATCCACTTTGGTAGCATCGTTGGTAGCGATGTATTCAGCCTTTATCGTCTAGTTTGTCGCAATATCTAGCTTGGAACTCTTCCAACATACAGTCCCTCCACTGAGGGTAAAGACAATGCCTGTGATTTTTAGTCAACCTTATCACTCTGGAAGCTCGAACTAAGAACATTCCTTTACTGCTTCTCAAGTACTTAAGAATGTCCTTCGCAGCTGTCCAGTGATTTTCCCAAGATCCGATTGATTCCAGATCACTACATCTAGTGAGTCAGCTATATCTGGTCTGGTACATAACATCGCATACATGATAGAGCTTACTGCCGAATCATAGGGTATCTCTTGCACGCGAGCTCTCTCCAAATCAGTTTTGGGAGACATCTTTTTAGAGAGAGTGATTCATGAATAAGTGGGCGAACCACCACGCTTGGAATCCTCCATACTAAAACCCTTTAGTATGGTGTTAATGTACCTGGATTTAGGACACTCCCAACATCCACTCAGATCTATCACCATAGATCATAATGCATAAGATGTAGTAGGTATCATCCAGATCTTTTATGGAGAATCCCCGTGATAAGAGGAGCTTGACCGATTGTAGCATAGGAAACCATTTTCTATCAAGAGTATGTCATCTACGTACAATACATAGAAGACAACCTTACTCTCTACTACCTTCTTGTATATACAAGGTTCATCTATCTTTTTGATGAAGTCAAACTCTTTGACTGCCACATCAAAATAGATATTCCAACTCCGCGATGCGCGCATTGATCTTGATGGACTTAAGTATAGCTTTGAAAGTCTTAACTTTTCCATCTACACCAAGAATCTTCTCAATATCCATTTGATCCTGATGGGTTTTACCCCTTTAAGTGCAACATTCAAAGTCATACTTTGTTGATGTACATGGATTCCATCTTTGATTGCATAGCATCCAGCCATTTCACAAAGTCTCCACTTGTGATGGCCTGCCTGAACCTAGTTGGTCCATCATCTACCATGATGCAATCCTTGCTCCCACTATCACCGAGAAGACCGTAGTATCTCTCAAGTGGATGGGGAACCCTACCAGATTTGCAGAGAAGCTGAGGTTCGTGAGAGGCTATTGAATCCTTTGGTTTCATCAAATCATCAGCTGTTAGTTTGTCCAGCTGGAACTTCTTCCAGTTCTACCTCATGACTACTAATTTCTTCACAAGAAATTCCTTTTCTAAAAGGTGGCATTCTGAGAAACAAAACAACTTTTGTTCCTCGGTGTGGTAGACGATATTCCCTCGCAAATGTTTGGGATATCCAACAAACTTACAGAACTGGCCTTACCTTGAGCTTGTCTGGATTTTTCTTTTCAACATAGGCCGGACAACCCATATCTTAATTCGTTTAAGACATGGTTTCTTCCCATTCCATATCTCATATGGAGTGGTAGGTACTGATTTGGATGGAACCCCATTCAATAGGTATGCAGCTTCTCAAGTGCATAACTCCAAAAAGGAAACAGGTAACTCAGCAGTACTCACCATAGAGCGCACCATATCTCATAGGGTGCGATACCTCCGCCTCGATACACTGTTGTGTTGCGGTGTATACGAAGGAGTAAGCTGAGAAAGAATCCCATTCTCCTTTTAGAAACTCCAGGACCTCCATGCGCAAGTATTCGCCTCCTCGATTACATCGAAGGACTTTAATACTTCTACCCGTTTGGTTCTCAACTTCAAGCTTATATTCCTTGAATTTCTCAAAAGTTTCAGACTCGTGTTTCAACAGAAACACATGTCCAAATCTTGAAAGATAGTCGATGAATGTAATGAAGTACCAAGAACCAACCCTGGCATTTGTAGACATAGGACCGAAACATCATCATGTATCCGTCCCAAGAGTTCAGTAACTCTTTCTCTGTTTCCAATAAACGGAGTATTGGTCATTTTACCTTTGAGACAAGACTGGCAGGTATCATAAGATGAAAATTTAAATAGATTCTCATATTCATCCTTATGTAACATAGCTGGTCGTGTCGTATTGATATGACCTAGTCTACAAAGTTAGTTATATGTATGCCCTATAGGCAATTGTTGTACATATGATGTATATTATAATGGATGCTTGGATATATATATATAGAGGACTTTCTTGCTCGATATGATAGTATGCTATCTGGTTTCACTTTATCTTAACATGTTAACGAATACTACTTTGTGATCACGTATTGACAAAGCCCCTAGGATATGTACTCGACAACTAGGACTATGATAAGATTATACTAGTGGGGCCAGAGTAGTTGTTCAGTTGATAAAACTGCACATTTAATATGACATTTTTCTTACTATTTCTATATAATAAAGGTGTTTATTATAATATATGATACATATGAGGGTTTATCTGTAAAAATACCATTTTCATGTGTTTATATATTATAATTAACATCATGTAGGAAAAAGTAAGCATATAATATCCATGTAACTGTTGGCCCATTTAAATATGCTTACCTTATTAAATACATTTAACCAATTCTTAATGGTTAAGTTAATATCTCAATAAAACAAACTCTGCTAATATTATTTGTTGAGTTATTGTGCAGAATTTTCAGGACTGAAATCAAGGAAATCAAAGTTGGTGAAACAAACATGTCTAATTAAGAAAGTAAACTAAAGAAATCAATTCTGGCAGTGACGAAGAAAAGATTTTCAGTTTCCAGAGATGTGAAAAGATCACCACGTGTCATCAAGATAAAGCCCCAGAAAAAAACAATGTGACGATCCCCCTACTTGGCCGCGGAACCGCGGCTAAACCCACCTATTGGACGCGGTTCCGCTGCGTGTTGGACGAGTTGGGAGTTGAGATTTGTTCTGTTAGGATCTTAACCACTGGTTTCCATATTAGGAAACTAGGGTAGTTAGGGCATGAGATTTTTTCTGTTGGGATCTTAACCACTGGTTTCCATATTAGGAAACTAGGGTTCTGGTTCTGGGACTATAAATAAGGACCGAGAGTCTCTTAGAAAATTCATCAAGTTGAAGAGATCACGAAGTCCACGACAGGCTCACGCATCCAGGCTGATCATCAACTGTTCATCTACCTCCTTAGAAGAGATCGAGAAGCAAACTAGCATTTTGTAATCATTTTCTAAGGGAACAAAGTGTAAATGATTTTTGTTGATTAATAAAGGTAGATCCTATAACTGTTCCTAGTCGAGGGTGTATCGAGACAGGGCATCGATACTCCAGAGTAGACTAGCGTACACGCATCTTGACCCATATGATGGGCGATGGATGATCCCATATCCATTGGTGTTGGACATCAAAGATGGTGTACGGGTGCTCAGTGGAGACTGGGTACACTGAACGGACTCACCGAGAACTCCTGGATGGTATTATACCTATCGTCAGATAGCAGTTCTCCGGTGACACTGGTACAGGTTAGTCTGTAGACCCGAGATCGTCATAGAGTCTTGTGTGATTCCCACTGTGCTTTGATTTCCTTCTTACCACGTCTAAGAAGGCGTGCAAAACGGTGGCTTTTGGGTACAGTCCCGAATCACATAGAGGCAATGAGCGATAGGAGGGGTTTCGTCTCTCCCGGTATAGGGAGTTGATGTAGTGCTGTGTTCGATTGGCTATAACTGGAAGTCCCTGGCCAGGGCTGATATGAAGATTTACTGGTAAGTGTTATCAGTAGTTTCTCGACCTGTTATGAGCCTTACATCGACACGACTTATCGGTTACTGGGGTCTGACGTATTACCATCCCTAGACTAGATATGCAACATATCAGACGAAGAGATCGGACTGTACGGGAGTGTTTACTGATTGGATTTGCAGGAGAATGTACAGGCTTTCTTGTTGATCTTCTGATTGCTCAATACACGGGTGGCTGTTACGTTTAGCTGACCGCTTGCAGCTTGTAGGTGTTTGATATGATCATCACCTACTGCCGGCGTATTGACGATTCTTTAGAGTCCTACACAGAGGTTTCTTGGCTCAGGCAAAACGGAGTAGGAGCACATATGTGATATGTGCAGGACCGAGAATAATACGATATGAGATACCTATTCTATTCTCGCGATATATGATATCGGCCGGGTATATGTGATATTGCCGGGTCATCGGATCAAGTGTTGATTCGATGAATCGGTACATGTTATATTATGTTGGATATAGTGCCCTCAAAGTCAATTATTGGATCGCAGGTACGTGATTGCAATGATTGAGGCAGGACCTATACCGATATGACAGTCTTGCTCGAGATGATAGTATGCTATCTGGTTTGTCTTTATCATCGTATACATGCTTTAGTTCTCTATTGCATGTTGATAGAGCCCATAGGATTCTTGCTTGACTGCCAGCAGTATGATGGCGATCATATACGTGGGAGCTGGGGTCTGTAAGCACATCCTTAAAGTGTCCCTAGTCGTGGGAGTTTCGAGACAGGGCATCGATACTCCAGAGTAGACTAGTGTATACAGTCAAGACCCCGACGAGGGGCGGTGGCCGGTCTCACAAGCCACTGGTGTCAGTTGGATCACCTAAGATGTATACAGGTGCTCATTGGGTTATGAGTACACCGGACAGGACTCGCCGGGAACATGCTAGTTGGTATTATACATATTGTCAGATAGCAGTTCCCTGGTGACATGTGTACAGGTTAGTTTGTCGACCTGAGATCGTCATTTGTCTCGTGTGAGTTCCCACTGTGCTTTGATTTCTACCCTACCACTCTCAAAGGAGACGTGCAAACATGTATTTTTTAGGTACAGTCCCGAGCCACATGGAGGCAGTGAGCGGATCGTCGGGGATTCGTCTCTCCCGGTATTGGGGGTTGATATCGCGCAGTGCACGGATGGCCATCACTAGAAATCCTCGGCCGAGATAGTGGAGAATTACTGATTTGGATCAGTAGTTTCTCAGGTGGTGATGGGCTTCATACCGACACGATTTATCGCGTTATTAGGGGTCTGACTTTATCCACCCCCCTAAACTCGATATGCGATACTCTTTAGACGAACGGACCGGACTGTATGGATATTGTCACTGTCAGGCTCAGTAGGGTTTATGGATGAGTTTGCTCATCAGCTTCCCTTTCAATCAATACATAGGCAACCGTTACGTACAGCTTGTACCTCTGACGTGCTAGAGGTTATACCCAGTGCCAGTGTGTTGATGAGTCATTAGAGTCCCCCACAGACCGTTTCCCAAGTTCGAGAGAAACGTTGTAGAGGCCGTATGGTTTTATGGCAGGGTTCGGAAAATGCACGTGCGTTTACGCACGTGTCATATTTCGGGCAGATAATACTGGTCGGCTTTGGTTTAAGCCGGATCCGAGTATTATACTGTGTAGATATAATATCTTTGTCTCAGTTGCATTTGTATTCGGTCGTAATACAAATGCGGGTACGTTTATACTGCTACGGGGTTATCCTGAAATTCGTTTCAGGATCGATTTTGGAAGTTACCAGTTTCCAGTTTTCTATCACCCGTATTTAACATTCGATTAAATGCGGATTTATCTTTTCGTCACTTGGGTGAGTCGTGCTTCTAGAAGGTTCTAGATGGTGACTAGGCTAGTGAGTCATTAGTGCATTGATTATTGCATTAATGGTTTTGGTGACAGGGTTGATGATTCATTCTTGCATTAAATGTGTTTATACAAGGTGTTCATTTGACTCATGCTTTTGATTTAGTGCTAATGGTCACCTTCCCCTCTCCTACACTCACCTCCCTCCTCCATATATGTGGTCGGCCCCCTCCCCTCCTCTACTCACTCTCTCACTTGTTGATTAAAAGATTATGATAGTTTGGATTCATGGAAATTAGATAGCGTCATTTTCTCATTTCACCCGATCCAAAAGGCAACTTTATTAACCGTTCGTCCATGGCTTTGGACGAAGCAAGACAAAGTATTCTACTCATTCTCTACATCATCTTGGTCGTCTCTTTTAGCAAACTTGACGACCGAGTTGCCTCGGTTCAGAGGCGGGAGCCCGTTTAAAGATCCGTCGATGTGGTGCCACCTGGATGAGAAGACTGGAGATTCAGGAGATCGGAGCAGCCGCAATAAAGCGTGGGATGATGGTTGAAGACCGAAGGACTCGGATCGTTCGGTATAACATTTCTACCCACTTTGTAGTTTGTTAGTTTAGCTTTAATGGCAGATCCGGGTTATAGTACGCGATAGCGCCAGTTGTAAAAGTTTTTGTTCCACATTTGGCGTCTGTTAGACGGCCGGGGCGCTACCATGGACTTACAGTGGTATCAGAGCCTCACCATTAAGCTTTACTAATTTGTGCTAACACGTTTAAAACATCAATCGAACGGATTTTCAAAAATCGCAATTTTCTGCACAATAGTTTCTGTCGATTTTTTAAAGGGCCTAAAAATAATTTTACATATCACAGAAAATAGAGCAGGGTTTTTGAAGAGTTACGGTGAAATTTGGACACGTGTTACCACTATACTGCCGCGGATCCGCGGTCAAAGCTTGGGTTTGACCGCGGAACCGCGGCCAGTATGTGGTAACAGTGGACCAAATTTTACCAGTGTGTTCTTCATGTGAAATTGTGGTTTTTGGTATATTTCTTTTGGGCCCAGATTTTATTAATGTACAGTAGATGTTCGTGGGGCCCACTTCGGGAAATTTTGTCGATCGAAATTTTAAACTTGTTAGTATGCAGTACTTATATTATATCTCCGACCCGGAATGTCATTTGAGCGGTAAACCGCGTCTAATTGCTATAGTTCTTTTAGACGGGTTTACGAACGTGACATTCGCGTTGATGTTCTATGTTGTGCTGTGATGTTGCGGATATGTCATGGTGGATAGCAGGGTGCAATGATAGTGCGGTTTGGATCTATTTATACATTTGATATTGCGGGGCGAGCATCCAACATGTGGATTGCCGTCACTGCCTGTTTGTATAATATTCTTTTGGGGCACGACCGGGTTAAGGTCGATGTACCCGTTGTATATATTTTTTATTTTTTTCTGTACTAGGTTTACCCCACGACGGAGTGCACGGATAGCCGGGTTCTGGAGGGCAACGGGTCCGTATCTCATGGCTTTGAGAGGCAGAGGGGCATCACTCTAGAATTGGCAGACTATTCGCCGCACTCGTAGGGGGTACAGGTTGACCCAAGGAGGGGTGCTCAATTTACCGGATTCCATGAAGTGCCGGGTGTTCCATTCACTATGCTGTGGGGGACTGCCTCGCTTCAGGTTTTGGCGGGTAACTTGCCACACCCGTAGGGGTCTAGGTTTCATTGCACAGGCTATCCACACGACCAGGGGAACGTCGGGTTTCAGTAGCGGCTCTGTGAAACCCGGGGGTTCCAGATTATCTGTATTGTTCTGTGATGCTTATTACTTTTCTGTAATGTTGCATATTATCACGCCTGGAGCGATTACTGTATATTGGTATATATATTATTAGATGTTGTATATGTTTTACACCCGCGCTAGTCCAGCCCCCGCTCTGTCGTTAGCTAAGTAACCTAACGGGTGATGGCGGGACCCAGTGGCGAATGCGGATGCATATACGTATATTTTATTTTCGTTCTTTTCTGGTGTGATTGATTGATGGGACTGCATTGATTCTTATCAATGCAAGGATAAAACAAACCTATATTTGATGTTGTTGGAACAAATTTTAAAAGGTGTTATTACAAAGATGTTTCGTTTTGTTTTGCATAGCGGTATTCAGTTGGAATATCCTGCACCTCATTCGACGAGGCAAGGGCCGAGATCCCTTCACCGGGAGTGACCCCTTGGGCAGAAGTTTACGTCAGGGTAATAACTTCACTATAGTCGATAACAAGTTGCTTTGCATAGTGATATTCGGTTGGAATATCCTGCACCTCATTCCACGAGGAAAGAGCCGAGATCCTTTCACCGGGAGTGACCTCTTTAGCAAAGGTTTTCATCACTATATTTTATAAAAAGCTATCACGTTCCTTCAACGAGATCAAGTTCATTACGTTAAAGGTTTTTTGCCAAAAACCAGTCGTAGCCCTCCGTCGTATCTTATGGATGGTCAGTAGTATTCAAGCTATGTTTGTTGACTAAAGTCAAGACATAGTGTTTGGTAGTTGCTGGGTATTCATCTGTTGCATAGATAGATGCGTTGGTTTGGGACAGTCGTATTACCTTGTTGACTAAAGTCAAGGGTATGTACGGGTGGGTTCAAATCAACCTGGATAATGACGGGTAGAACTTGACATGTGACTTATGATTTGTTGACTAAAGTCAAGGTCATAAGAGCATGAGGCAAAAATTAACATCGGGAGTTTCAAGCATAAAGAAACTTGCCAAGTATGCGCATACCTTCTGGAGTGTGATAACTTGAGTGGCTTCCATCAAGTTATCATGCGATGATAGTTAGATCCCGATTCAAACTGATGAGTTGGTTTACTCTTCGGGTGATCCCGACTAATTCTTCTTTAAGTTTGGAGGAGAATTTGAGATAACAGTGGGAGGTTTCCTGATTAGATAAAGTGATAACCATTCTGATTTAGGTTAGAGTGCACGCAGAGTGTTTCTTTTCTCTCTCTCTCTTTGGCAGCGACCTTTGACCGACCCTAGACTATGACTCAGTGACCAAGTTGACCGAACCTTCTTAAAATACTAGCTTTTGGATTGTCTATAGTTGCATAAGTCATTGCCGCTCCTTCTTTTACCCTTTATATTTCTCAGAACACCCCGTATTACTACGGACATCCACTTCCATTGGATAGATCCATCGTATGGTTATATACGAACTCGAAGAGACTTCTTCCAGGATGGATCCAGGTTCAGGAGAAATAGAATTGGTTTATTCAGTTGTCTTTTATTATCACCTTCTCTCAGGTTGCGAGGGCTCCTTAGTTTAGGAGAGTACACCTATTACGCTTATTGGATAGTCTTATTCCAAACCATAGGCAGGTGCCGAAAGGTAGGGAATGAAGAAAACCAATTAGCCTAAGTAGGGTGTGCAGAAGGTAATATGTAAAGACAAGATAAAGGGATCAGAAAGAGGGCAAAGTAAATAGCGACTGTTATCATTCACGACCAAACCGCGTACTTCATCGCCACTCCTATTTCACCTTTAATAGAATAAGGTATTATTCAGTTGTCTTTTATCATCACCTTCTCTCAAGTTGCGAGTACTCCTAGGATTAGGAGAGTACACCTATTATGCTTAATGGATAATCTTCTTCCAAACCATAGGCTGGTGCCAAACGGTAGGAAAGGAAGAAAACCATTTAGCCTAACGAAGGTGTACAGAAGGTAACGACTAAAGACAAATAAAGGGATTTGGAAAGATGTCAAAGAAATATACGGTTAAAGTCATGATTTGGATTATGGAAGAGGCATTACTAGGAATACCAGGATACCCCTACGAAACATTTTCATGTTTCAGTTTCACTGTGCATTGTTAAAGGAAAACTGATTTCCCGATTAGATACTTACTCCAGGGTATGTATTTACCAGGTTTAATTCTCACATCTGTATGGTTTTACAGATGATGAGTGGGAGTAGATTATTGGGAATAAGGTGATCATCCTCATTATATCGGAATTCGTTGTAATTGGTGATATTTGAGGAAGTCGCTTGGGTTTTTGCCGGATGGCATGTATTTGGTTTTGAGTATCCGTTGTTGTGAACCAATTTCAAAATAATATATCTGTACGTTTATTTTTATAAAGTGAGATATAACTTTTTGATATTATGTCGATGACATTTACCTATATCAGTTGGCGATTGGGTAAGGAGCATTGAACAAACGGAGTAGTTCTTTACCATAAGTACAGTTTTCAACCTACGATGCACAAGTTTTGAGTTATTCAACTCAGCGGACTTATACAGAGTATTGTATGTTGTCTAGTGTCCATCAGGACAAAGGGGTTAGTCCTCGTACTATGTTCTATTTACTTGTGACTTCTCTAAGTTTTTAGACAAGTGTTTTTGTAGAAATACAATGTCTAAGTTTTGAGAAGTTGTGGGTATAAGAATAAAGTAGAGAACCAGATGTCACAAGTATCAGGATTCTTCAAAGAGATCGAAGATATAGATACTTGTGATTGGTATTCAGTAGATAGTAATGGTTTTGAGAAACTTGTTTCTCTTTCAGGTTACTCATAATTGGATATATTCCTAAGTTGAGTAATGCTGATTAGCCTCTCTCCATTAAGTTGATATGCACTGGAGACAGCTGCATGATTTGAATCTAGTTTCAGTTAAATTAGTGCCTCTATTTCTATATTGTATATAGAATGGTTCATATCTTAACGATGTTAAGGTACGGGGAGTTATCCAGCTTATGCTTAAAACCAAACACTGGATAACTTAAGGCACGTTTCTGTAATGGCAGTTTGTGGGTTGACCCTGGCTTTGACGAGGGTTGACTTTCTACCATCTGGAAGATCAATAGTGATATTGTTCTTGACTCGCCACAATTTTAGTAAAATGGATTTTTTCAGAAAACAGTAGTGGGGGTATGGTAGAACTGGAAGTGATTCCAGAACCGCAAACGATTACGAAAAATTTAATAGGACCTATATATTCAATCAGGTTTGACATTCCATTAGTCACTCCGCAGATATGGTAGGTAACCTCCGACACCCGAAAGGTACTAAGGTAGCCTCAAGGACGGTGACAAGGAGGTTCTTGTTTACCCAGACTTGACACTACGGTTGTTCCAGGCTATGAGACCCGGCAGGAGGTTATATATAGCGTCGTTCTAAACTAGCTTTAGAAGTACACGTATATATTATTCTGCCAAAGGGTTGTTGTGGTCAGTGGGAGCAGCGGAAGCATAGTAGGTAAGTAGCTTATATCTATTTATAGACTTGAGCAAATATAGCGGAGATAGATCATCTAATTTTGATGTGACAGTCATGGCTTTGACTTCATCAGAATAGGGGATGGATCTGTTAAGAAGGTAGTAGAGTGTGATGTCCTGGTATTTGGATGAAATACACGCAGTAGGAAGTAAAATTCCTATACTACGATCGGTTGTACTTTGGTCGTCACACAGTTGTTTCTCCACAAAGGATATGGATATAATATCAGACATTTTGGTTACTAGATCTATGGTTTTAGATCTAGATTTGGGTAGTTTCCCAATGTGGGTATTTTGACAGTATTCTAATGGTATTTTAGAATAGATGACTACTGGCATGGTGGTGTACCTACAGATGATGGAGTCACCCTCTCTAAAGGTGTCTTACAGATTAAAGGAGAGAGGGATGTGCATGATTGGCAGATCACTTGCTTAGGCAATTGAGTCAATCGTGAGATGTCAAGTACCACACCAGATGTTGTATTTGCACTAGTTGCAATAAGTTTATATTAATCCAATCCTGAAGAAACATAAGGAAGCAGTTTTAGAACATGAGTGTATGTTCTACGGATTTGATGACGGCAGCCTCCTTCGGGAGACGGTTATCATTCCAGGCTTCCAAGGTGACCTGGATGACAGAGTGATTGTCAGAGTTATAGTTTTCCCTCTGACGAGGGACAGTATTTTGGACAGGTAGTTCAAGAGGATACTGTGGGAGGCATTGTGCTGGATACTGATTAGGTTCAGTTATCGATACAGTCTAAGAAGTTTGGATTTGGAGTTCATTTATGAACTAGGTCCCATCAGATATCCAGACATATTCTAAGACAGATATTACTCGATTCGGGAGATGGCTTTCTCCGCGAATTTGAGATTTAGAGAGATATAGAAAGAAACATCAGGGCGGATCCACTCACTGAGGCTATTCCTCGAACACAAGAGTTTTACAAACTAGCTTTGTGAAACTGATTACTAAAGGAGTTGGGTGTTCGGTATCACACGGGCTGTGAGTATGCGACATCGCAATAATTAGCCTTAAGTGCAAGTGGGAGATTGTTGGATATAGTGCCCTCAAAATCAATTATTGGATCGCAGGTACGTCATTGCAATGATTGAGGCAGGACCTATACCGATATAACAGTCTTGCTCGAGATGATAGTATGCTATCTGGTTTGTCTTTATCATCGTATATATGCTTTAGTTCTCTATTGCATGTTGATAGAGACCATAGGATTCTTGCTTGACTGCCAGCAGTATGATGGCGATCATATACGTGGGAGCTGGGGTCTATAAGCACATCCTTAAAGTGTCTCTAGTCATGGGAGTTTCGAGACAGGGCATCGATACTCCAGAGTAGACTAGTGTATACAGTCAAGACCCCGACGAGGGGCGGTGGCCGGTCTCACAAGCCACTGATGTCAGTTGGATCACCTAAGATGTATACAAGTGCTCATTGGGTTATGAGTACACCGGACAGGACTCGCCGAGAACATGCTAGTTTGTATTATACATATCGTCAGATAGCGGTTCCCTGGTGACATGTATACAGGTTAGTTTGTCGACCTGAGATCGTCATTTGTCTCGTGTGAGTTCCCACTGTGCTTTGATTTCTACCCTACCACGCTCAAAGGAGACGTGCAAACAGGTATTTTTTGGGTACAGTCCCGAGCCACATGGAGGCAGTGAGCGGATCGTCGGGGATTCGTCTCTCCCGGTATTGGGGGTTGATGTCGCGCAGTGCACGGATGGCCATCACTAGAAATCCTCGGCCGAGGTAGTGGATAATTACTGATTTGGATCAGTAGTTTCTCAGGTGGTGATGGGCTTCATACCGACACGATTTATCGCGTTATTAAGGGTCTGACTTTATCCACCCGCCTAGACTCGATATGCGATACTCTTTAGACGAACGGACCGGACTGTACGGATATTGTCACTGTCAGACTCAGTAGGGTTTATGGATGAGTTTGCTCGTCAGCTTCCCTTTCAATCAATACATAGGCAACCGTTACGTACAACTTGTACCTTTGACGTGCTAGAGGTTATATCTAGTGCTAGTGTGTTGATGAGTCATTAGAGTCCCCCACAGACCGTTTCCCAAGTTCGGGCGAAACGTTGTAGAGGCCGTATGGTTTTATGGCAGGGTTCAGAAAATGCACGTGCGTTTACGCACGTGCCATATTTCGGGCAGATAATACTGGTCGGCTTTGGTTTAAGCCGGATCTGAGTATTATACTGTGTAGATATAATATTTTTGTCTCAGTTGCATTTGTATTCGGTCGTAATACAAATGCGGGTATGTTTATATTGTTACGGGGTTATCCTGAAATTCGTTTCAGGATCGCTTTTGGAAGTTGCCAGTTTCCAGTTTTCTATCACCCGTATTTAACATTCGGTTAAATGCAGATTTATCTTTTCGTCACTTGGGTGAGTCATGAGGGTGAGTCGTGCTTCTAGAAGGTTCTAGATGGTGACTAGGCTAGTGAGTCATTAGTGCATTGATTATTACATTAATGGTTTTGGTGACTAGGTTGATGATTCATTCTTGCATTAAATGTGTTTATACAAGGTGTTCATTTGACTCATGCTTTTGATTTAGTGCTAATGGTCACCTTCCCCTCTCCTACACTCACCTCCCTCCTCCATATATGGGGCCGGCCCCTTCCCCTCCTCTGCTCACTCTCTCACTTGTTGATTAAAAGATTATGATAGTTTGGATTCATGGAAATTAGATAGCCTCATTTTCTCATTTCACCCAATCCAAAAGGCAATTTCATTAACCGTTCGTCCATGGGTTTGGACGAAGCGAGACAAAGTGTTCTACTCATTCTCTATATCATCTTGGTCGTCTCTTTTAGCAAAGTTGACGACCGAGTTGCCTCGGTTCAGAAGCGGGAGCCCGTTTAAAGATCCGTCGACGTGGTGCCACCTGGACGAGAAGACTGGAGATTCAGGAGATCGGAGCAGCCGCAACAAAGCGTGGGATGATGGTTGAAGACCGAAAGACTCGGATCGTTCGGTATAACATTTCTACCCACTTTGTAGTTTGTTAGTTTAGCTTTAATGGCAGATCCGGGTTATAGTACGTGATAGCGCCAGTTGTAAAGTTTTTGTTCCGCATTTGGCGTCTGTTAGACGGCCGGGGCGCTACCGTGGACTTACATATTAGCCGATTATATGCTATATAGCCGGATTGTCGGATCAAGTGCTGATTCGATAATTTAATGTATAATTATATATGTGATATATTATATTACGTTAACTAATATAAGCTCGCTTTATTGATTCATTTTCTCACCGGATAATACATTGATATATATGCGATATATGTTAATTGTATTATTTTCTTTTGTTGCAAAATATATTATATATGTGATATATAATATTGTAACAAGTTATGATTACAAATACAACATGATTTGTGGAGATTAAACAAGTTAGGGTTTGATTTGGGTTAGCATTTCGGTTAGCTTTTTCATGAAGCTTTTAGAAGCTTTATTTTGTTTTAAGCATAGATATTTTGTATTGATATTTTGTGAAGATATTTCTTAACCCAACCCAAACCCTTTACCCTAGTTAAATCTCTACAAGGGTTAAGCCTTCATACTTAACCCTTGATTGAATTTGTAACCACAACAATAATTTCATTATTCATCACAAAAGCTTTTCTTCTTCTTCTTCCTTGAAAAAGCTTGCTAGCTTTTTATATGTGATGATTTAGTGTGAGAAATTGAAAACAAAAGAGAGATAATGTCACGTCCCGAAAGTACGGAATATGACCGGCACTTAAACCACGAACGTCTCGAGGCGTACATAATCTAAGTAAGCCGAAAACCCAGAAATCCAAACCAAGAAAGGTAGTAGAGTGAAGGAAAACTAATTTAAAACAAGTAGTTTTAATAGCATAAGCCGAATTATGCGGTTAAAAAAAAGCATCAAATATTTCCCGAAAATTTCGGCAGAGTCTCCTTTGTAAATACTGGCCCCCAAACGGGATACAACATGAATAGTATACAAAATCAATAAAAAGGCATCCCCAAGTGGGAGCTAGCTCTTCGTCAATCGACGGTCACAACCACACAAGCAAAAAAAAATATACAACGCCAAGGGCGAGGATCAAAACTCAAAAGGAAACTCAAAACAACAAGAAACCACAGAATATAACGTGCGACTCTAAGGTCGAAAGAATAACATCACTGGTCTCTATCTCAAAGTAAATACATGTTTGGTTGATGGAACTTCTAGATACAACAGAGTAATAATATACAAGTTATATAATGGGGGGGTACGATACAAGTAAACCCACCTACTAGCAAATCACCCGAAGGAAACTATGCCCGCAAGCCGTAATGAAACCTGTGCGGAAAACCTGCAAGAAACTGGGGCACAACGGGGGTGAGTTGCCAACTCGTGAATAGAAAAACATCTACGCACAGAAATCGTATAAATAACGCAACCTAGGTCAATGATCAGAATATATCCTCAAATATATGAATAACATGCAGCCTATAACAATGGCTAGGGTAATATCTAACCCGAGTGTGATCTCATGTGCCCGTGTCAGTGCCTCAGGTAGCAATATATCATATGAATGAGGTATGAATGCATGGAACAGAATGCATGTACTGACGAAAACTGCTTTCATAAATCAGTGAGATTTCTGTATTTTAAAAGTGAGGTACCATAAATGAAATCAGCATAAAACAGTGCCCAGTATCGACACAAAACAAGTGTCCAAATATCTCGATATCTCTGTATCACAATCGCTGTACCTCAATATCTCAAATCACAATATCTAGGGCGCCGTCAATCCAGACCGGCCCCTACCATCCATCTCAAGACCACGACGGTATCCTCCGGATATCTGACGCGTCGGGTAATATCACCGGTCGGTAGTGCTCCCCTGCCGGGCTCAACGTCAACAACACATTCCTCTTGCCCCGGGGTACCGCACCGGGCCCACCATGTACCCGAAACGGTTCCTCCACTCCTCGAATCGGGTCTCGAAATCCATCAGCAAACTCATGGTGGACGACTCATACATTATGGGAAAACCGCACTTTTTATTTTAAAAGAGAGAAAAAGTTTATTTATGTTTTTGCAGTTAACCTCCAAATCCAGAAAATCTCATGGAAATCCGAATCCAAACCTCAATAACACGTAAAATAGTGAATATATGCATGAGAATCCATGAATGCGGCATAACAATGAATAACAGTATGCATGAAGTAGCAGGTAATAACTACAATGTCTAAACTAACATATAAGGTAAGTACGCTATGTCAAGCAATAATATTTTCTAAGGTGTACATGACATGACAATTACCGATGAAGATGTGTGTGAGCCGGCAAGTAAGTGTACGTGGTACATACGCATCATCGGTAATGGTGCTGGTGTCCTAACAGCATGATATCAATAATGGAGTATGAAACATAATATAAGCATGCGATGCGAAGCGAACCACAATAATGAGCGGGAGCTGAATACTAGACGCAACTATAACTAATCTGCACTAATCTAATATAATTCCTACAAATGGTGCCTTTTGAAATAACACGAATCATGGGGTTTTGAAAGTAGGGGCTACGGTGTTTTTATGAAAAGATACGTCTTTTGAAATATCCGTAGGATCCCTTTGGCTGTCTTTTAAAATACCCACGATTCGTTAGTTTTTGAAATAGGTAAGAATCGAATCTAATCTAACAACTAAACTAAACTAAAGGGCTAAGCTAATAAGCTGGACTACAGGTAAGGAAACCGCCTAACATCTGAGTCGATACATATACATACCTGTATATATATTAGTCTGTGATCCCGCCTCAATAATATCATATCCGATACCATATCTATAATCAGACATCCCAAGTCAAGAGTGCGGATCAATCATCAAGATATAGCTCGTACGTAAATCCATCGTACGGCATCCCCAATTCTGGGTACGGGTCAATATCACATTCATCATACTATTCATCTGATATCCTCTTTATCAAATATCATGATCGGGCTACTGATCTACGTCTAGTACAATACTGATACCGCCTAAGTATGCATGCACGTGTGTGAAACCCTACGTCAAGGACCCGCTACAACGTCATGTCGTATCTCAAATACGAACCCTGCTATATCACCGATCTCACGGCCTCAAATCAAATCTCATCGACTCGTCTTAAATCCCAAGTACTATCCTCATTATCCATGCATGTGTATATGAATGTACATATGCATAGTCCCATACCCACGCATATATACATATATACACATCCCAATCTGCGCACAAGAAAGTAAAGTATGCAAGTCTGTGTGTGCGTATGTGGGTATAACAACTACTCTAGGGTTTCGCAACTAACCCAAAGGTACCCCATGAACACATAAACATAACATGAATGAACATTCTCGTATCATAAAATACCTATATAAACATATATATATGAGCTACACTACGGACTGCGGGGGTGCTATACGCCATCCACCCGACTTCTCCCCGTAGATATAAATCTACTCACCTGGTCCTCGCTAGCCGGTGCCGACGTCGCCACGCTCTTGGTTGTCGTCTCGAAGTCCACATGGGGTACCTACATATCATAACGCACCGTGTTGTATTAAAATCCGACTCATGACCCAAAAACGACACGTGAATCCCACATAGGTCAAAACCTATGGTTGCTTTCACAAATCAACCCAAAAACCCTCGACGTCGGCGTACAAACGCCAAACCATCGAGAAAAAACTCAAACGTATCAATCGTGGTTTCACAACACCTTAATTATATATATAAAATAGGGTTAAAATCACCAAAACTTCAAATTCGCTTTAAAGCTATTTTTCCGAAAACCTAATAAACAAAATTAACCGCTTTAATACAACATCTTGATGTTTAAACGAATCTAGTGGCCACAATATTCACTAAATATCATAACAAAGTCATATAAAGCATTCCTATAATTTATTCTCATCAATTTCCATAAATTCCAAAATTCTAGTTTACAATATACCCAAAATTTAACAATTTTATAGCAAAAATGCACAAATAACAATTTAGCTTGGATTTTCATGAACTAAATACATTAAACCACTCAATATAATATTTATAATGACATGAAACCTTAATTTGAATTTTATCTCACAAGAATATAATTATTTTAAAAACCTAGTTTACAAATTAGCATAATTAACACAATTTTTAAACTAACCATTAACAACTAGCTACCAATCTTGTTTTAAAATGTCATAAGAGCCTAAAAACATCACACAACCATAGTCTCACAACACAAAACCCTAATTAGATTTTCACAAACCCTAATCTAAATCTTCTCTTGCAAACCCACATCTTTCAATTAAACCATAAATTAGCACCTAATAAGCTTCATTAAGAAATTAAACCAATAATTGAACAATGGGTCAAAAGTTATACCTCACAACCATGAATCAAACTTGAAATCTAGACCTCCAATTTGAAATCCTTGCACTAAGATCCATGCTAAAGAAGATGAGGGAAAATGGGTAGGAGTCGGATTTGGATTTTAGCTTGATTTTTGATGGAATTTGGACATTTTTTTGAGGGGAAATGAGGTGGGGTTATGGGGGGAAAATCTGGACAGCAAGAAGGGGGGCTCGGCTGCAAGTAGAGGGGTAGTGGAGAGAGAGGGAGGTGGGGAAAATGATGCCTAGTCAACCTAGTCAAAGTCCACTCTCATTTCTACATTTCCTTTTTCTTTTCTTTTCTTTTCTTTTGCAACACAAGTGGGAAAAGATTGAAAGAGGGGCTGCTGAATTCAGCCAAGAGAAAAGATAAATGAGGGTGTGTGAGTGTGGTTATGGGTGTGGGGTGATGGAAAATGATAAATACTATACCCCCAAACATCCATTTACACTAATTTCACCAAAAAAGCCTTTTTTCTTCAATAATTTCTAACACCGTTTGGCAGTTTCATTTCATTTCAAAAACCACATGATAAAATTTTGTTTAATGTATTAAGATGCACAAAATTTGTTTCAACTCATTCCAATTTTTAATTTTCCCTAATTAAATGTATTAGTGACGGCTTAAAATAATATTAAAATAATTAATTTCGGAAAATTTTTCAGAAAATTTGAAATTTCACCAATGACTCAATAAACAACAAATACTAGCAATTACATAGCTAGATTATATATATTTAATTTTATAATAAAGATATTTGCATTTTGACTTTTTACAGAAAACCCCCTTATTTTACCGTTTTTTTCGAAATTTCACCGAAACGATTTTCAAAACGTTACAGATAAATTCCTACTTCATCATTCTCATCTATTCTAGCCACTTAGATTAGGGTGTTCACTTCTCTAATACTTGATTAGAGAAGTGAAAGCTTGAGTTTGAGATTCTTCAAGGTAGATCATCTTCGAAAAGGAAGATTTCAAGCAAGAATGGATCATTCGACTTGTGGAGCCTCTCTTGAGTCCGGGAGATCATGGATCGCGGCGAAGGGACTTCTACTCAGAGCTTATGAAGTGAAGGAACGGACTACAAAGGTTGTAATCCCTTTCTCTTAGATGTAAAGTTGTTTACATACTTTGTTAAACCTAATTCTCTAGTTAAGATCCTCGCTTTAGGTTGTTCGGCACTTGAAAATTTAAGATTTGGCATGGTTGATGCCTTATAGATCCTTGTGATAGTGCCTAGTAACCTTACAGTGGTATCAGAGACTAGCTAGAGCATCAGGCGACGTGTAGATGAAGTTAAAAGTCCGATCGAACCCCGAAACGTCATATTTGACCCCCTCTCTGGAAATTTTTTTAAATGATGGTTTTTTCCACATTAAAAATACTCAAAAAATCAAGCAGGTAATTGTATGGATTACTGTGAAATACGAGTCACTGTAGCCTTTAAGTCGCCGTGGAACCGCGGCCATACCATGCTTTTGGCGGCGGTTCCGCGGCAGTACTTGGGTGTCAGGGATAGTTATTTCTAGGGTTCATCCGTATGTATTACTAACTGCTTCTGGGAATTTTTAATATTACTCAAGTGTTGAGTTTTCTGGAGATCTTTTGTATTCGTTGATTCGATCGGAAAATTTAACATTGTCTATTTATCTGGAATGTGATACAATATGTGGAATTCATATAGTTAGGCATGAAATGCGAAGTATGTGATATTTCGGATTTGAGATGTCTAAAGTGATTGAGGATTCCAAATATTGTAGTTTTACACTTTCTTTTCTGTGACCGTAAGCGTAGTATGTGGTGTATCGCCGGCTTCATTGTTATACATCAACGACAATCGGGATACGCATACTTGCTTACGTTGATGATATGAGATATTATGTGTTGCTGTGATATGTTATATTGGATCGTCGTGTTCTGAATAGCCGGGGTTTTATGTGAGATGAGGGTTTCTTTTTCATTCATGTAAAATTCATTGTATGTAATATTCTTTTATTGGGGCACTTCCGAGTTGAGGTTGATGTCACCATTGTATATTATTTACTTTTCCGCATTAGGTAGACCCGAGGAGGGGAGCACAAGTAACCGGGTTCTAGGGTCCAGTGGGAGGCCATCTCGAGGAGTCGAGACCGGGTCTCCTAACCCTAGAATTGGCAGTGTTACTTGCCGCTCTTGTAGGGGTCTAGGGATGTGGGTTTGGCTATTCATCGCGACCGTGGAATCCGTGTTTTATACAGGCTCGAAATAAAACACGGACGTCCTAGTATATCCAATATTTCATATGTTATCTTCTGCTGCAATGTTCTGTGATGAAATCATATTACTGCCTGAAATGAATGCTTATACTATATATATGATGATATATAAATATTATTGCTTTCGTTTCTTCTGCGATGCTTAGGAAGCATAATTGATGGGATTTATTAATGAGATTAATAAAAGAAAAGAAACCTAAAAGATGTTGTAGAATCAAAACTTTATAAAAAGGGTAGCTACAGTTTTGCCTTGCATAGCGGTATATATGATATACCCTGCACCTTATTCGATGAGGAAAGAGCCGAGATCCCTTCACCGGGAGTGACCTCTTTAGCAAAACTGGCAGATGCTACAAACTCACGGTTTAGTTTTTGATTGCTTCTATAGTTCTTACTTTGCACAGCGGTATTTATGAAATATCCTGCACCTTATTCGATGAGGAAAGAACCGAGATCCCTTCACCGGGAGTGACCTCTTTAGCGAAACTAAAAAAGCCTCAAAAACATTCCTTTTCAAAAATCACTTGTTTCTACAACGATATCAAGTTCATTACGCTCATGGTTTTCAGAAAAACCTGCGTAGCCCTCCGTCATTTCAGATAAGTCCTACTTAGTATTCGTGCTACGTTTGTTGACTTAGTCAAGACATAGTGTACGGTAGCTAAATAGTGTTTATCTACTAAAGCATGAGATGCGATTGGATTAGGGTAGTCGTACAACCTTGTTGACTTAGTCAAGGGTCGTACGGGTGGGTTTAATTCAATCGGGAAATGTACGGGTTGAACTTGACTTGCGATTTATGGTTTGTTGACTTAGTCAAAGTCGTAGATCGCTAGGGGTAAAAAGTATTACCAGGAATTTCAAGAGTTGAAATTTGCAATGAGATTGCATACCTTCTATGAGATAGATGGATCCTGATACCCACTGCGAGTAAGAGTTACTCCTGGGAGAATTTTACATAGGAGAATTAGCCGATCAAGTAGGTGTCTAGAAAGGTGTTTACGGGGTTCTGCCTCTGGGAAAACGAGATTTATTTTAATTAGGTCCGTGCGAAAGCACGGGGAACCTCCCTCAAAATACCAACACTGATCTGGCTGAAAGATTGGCGAACTTGTAGGGTGTAATTAATCCCAGCTAATCTTGCTTTTTAGGGTTTGAAGGAAGATTTGATTAAAACAGTGGGAGCCATCCTGATTAGATAAGATAATAACCAATCTAATCTTGCAAAGAGCACACGCTAAAGTGTTTTCTTCTCTCTCTCTCCAGGAAGCGACCATATCAGGCCTTAATCAAGATAATAATATGGATGTATTGACCGAACCCGCTTGTTATACTGAGCAGGGGAACGTTGGTCCTGTTCTTTCTTATAATTGTTATAAGACTGAACAGGAAATAGGAGAATACCAGAATTCACACGCTGCCCAAACGAAGAATAAACATGTTGATGTATCTTCTTCGGATGTGTTAGTTACCGAGAACTGTTTCTCAGTTCACTCTATGTTCTGGGCATTAGATACCGGATCAGGATCCTACATATGCAATATATTGCATGGGCTAAAGAAAAGTAGGGAACTGGGAATGGGTGATCATTCCGTAAGAATAGGGAATGGTGCAATTGTTGCAGCCAAAGCAGTTGGCGAATATCACCTTGTATTACCAAGTGGTAATATATTGATTCTGAACGAATGCTATTATATACCGAACATGATATGCAACATTATATCAGTTTCTTTATTAAGTAAAGAAGGATATAATTTTGTAATACAGGATAATGTTATGAACATCTTCCTAAATCAAAAGTTGATTGGATCAGGCTCATTAAATAATGGCATATACGTTCAAAATCAAAACACAGTTCTTAATACACAGAACACACACAAGAGGAAAAGTGCAGAAATGAACAAATCCTTCTTGTGTCATAGTAGACTTGGTCATATCAATGCGACACGAATAGCTAAGTTACATAAAGATGGTTATTTAAATGCGTTCGAATTATCATCTTATGAAACTTGCCATTCATGTCTCAAAGGCAAAATGACCAAAACTCCGTTTAGTGGACACGGAGAAAGAGTTATGAAACTCTTAGGACTGATACATAGTGATGTATGTGGTCCCATGTCTACACATGCCAGGAACGGTTCTTCCTACTTCATTACATTCACTGACGATCTCTCAAGATACGGACATGTGTTCCTGTTGAAACACAAGTCTGAAGCTTTTGAGAAATTCAGAGAATATAAGAACGAAGTAGAGAACCAAACGGGTAAAAGTATTAAGATCCTTCGATCTGATCGTGGAGGAGAATACTTGAGCAATGAGTTCCTGGACTATCTAAAAGAGAATGGGATTCTCTCTCAGCTTACTCCTCCCTATACACCACAGCACAACGGTGTATCGGAGCGGAAGAATCGCACCCTATTAGATATGGTGCGCTCTATGATGAGCAATGCTGAGTTGCTTATTTCCTTCTGGGGGTATGCGCTAGAGACAGCCATATACCTATTGAATCTAGTTCCATCTAAATCTGTACCCACCACACCATATGAGATATGGAGTGGGAAGAGACCATATTTTAAACGAGTTAAGATATGGGGTTGTCCGGCCTATGTCAAAAGGCAAAATCCGGACAAGCTCGAGGCACGATCAGTTCTTTGCAAGTTTATGGGATATCCAAAGAATTCTTAAGATATTTTTTCTACCACGCTAAGGAACAAAAGGTGTTTGTTGCTCAACATGCCACATTTTTAGAAAAGGAATTTCTTGTTAAAGAAATTAGTGGCGAGGAGGTAGAACTGGAAGAAGTTCCAGCACCACAAACTACAACTGAAGATTTAGTCGAACCAAAGAATTCAGTAGTTCCCGACGAACCTCAGCCGCTCCGCCGATCTAGTAGGGTTCATCATCCACCTGAGAGATACTACGGTTTTCTCGTCGATGGTGGGAGCAAGGATTGCATCATGGAAGATGATGACCCGATTAGTTTCGAGCAGGTCATCACGAGTGGTGACTCTGTGAAATGGCTGGATGCAATGCGATCTGAGATGGAATCCATATACACCAACAGAGTATGGACTTTGGAAGTTGCTCCTGAAGGGGTAAAACCCATTGGGAGAAAATGGATCTTTAAGAAGAAACTTGGTGTAGATGGAAAAGTAGAGACTTTCAAAGCTAGACTTGTTGCAAAGGGTTTTCGTCAACGACCAGGTGTGGATTATAACAAAACTTTTTCTCCAGTGGCTATGCTTAAGTCCATCCGGATCTTACTTGCCATTGATGCATACCATGACTACGAAATCTGGCAAATGGATGTTAAGACCGCCTTTCTGAATGGTGATTTGGAAGAGTGCGTGTATATGAATCAGCCAGAGTGCTTCGTAGATAGTAGGAGCAGCGGAAAGGTGTGCAAGCTGCTTAAATCCATCTATGGGTTGAAGCAGGCATCGCAGAGTTGGAACATATGTTTTGATATAGTGGTCAAAGAATTTGACTTCATCAAAACTATAGATGAACCTTGTATATACAAAAAGGTGGCAGAGACTAAGGTTGTCTTCCTCGTATTGTACGTAGATGACATACTCTTGATAGGAAACGATGTTCCTATGCTGCACTCGGTCAAGCTCTTCTTATCACATAGATTCTCAATGAAAGATCTAGGTGATGCCTCTTACATTTTGGGGATTAAGATCTCTAGAGATAGATCTAGACGGATACTGGGATTGTCCTAATTCAGGTACATTGACACCATACTAAAGAGGCTTAGTATGGAAGAATCCAAGCGTGGGAACTTACCCACGATCTCTGGACTCACTCTCTCCAAAGAGATGTCTCCCAAGACTGATTTGGAAAGAGCTCGCATGCAAAGGATACCCTATGCTTCGGCAGTAGGCTCTATCATGTACGCGATGCTATGTACCAGACCCGATGTAGCATACTCACTAAGTGTAGTGAGTAGGTATCAAGCAGATCCTGGAGAGAATCATTGGACAGCTGTGAAGAACCTTCTAAAGTACTTGAGAAGGACTAAAGAGATGTTCTTGGTGTATGGTAACGGAGAACTCCAGGTGGAGTCCTTTACCGATTCGAGCTTCCAAAGTGATAAGGACGACTCTAAGTCGCACTCGGGATTTGTCTTTACCCTAAATGAAGGGGCGGTTTGTTGGAAGAGTTCCAAACAGGAAACCGTGGCAGACTCGACGATGGAGGCTGAATACATTGCTGCCAACGATGCTGCCAAAGAGGTTGTCTGGATAAAGAAGTTCATCACTGAACTTGGTGTGGTTCCGTCCATTGAGGATCCAATACCTCTGTATTGTGATAACAATGGAGCTGTGGCTTTGGCCAAGGAACCCAGGTCCCATCAGAAGTCCAGACATATTCTGAGGCGGTATCACCTGATCGGGGAGATAGTTGATCGCCGGGAGATCGAGGTCAGGAGAGTTGAAACGAAGGACAACACTGCGGATCCACTCACAAAGGCCATTCCTCAGATACAACTTGAGAGACTCTTCGGGATGTTGGGTATGAGATACTACAACAGCTGGCCTTAGTGCAAGTGGGAGATTGTTAGTTATATGTATGCCATAGAATCCATTGTTTTACATATGATGTATATTATAATGGATGCTTGGATATATAGAGAGAGGACTTTCTTGCTCGATATGATAGTATGCTATCTGGTTTCACTTTATCTTAACATGTTAACGAATACTGCTTTGTGATCACGTGTTGATAAAGTCCCTAGGATATGTACTCGACTACTAGGACTATGATGAGATCATACTAGTGGGGCCAGGGTAGTTGTTCAGTTGATAAAACTGCACATTTAATATGACATTTTTCCTACTATTTCTATATAATAAAGGTGTTTATTATAATATATGATACATATGAGGGTTTATCTGTAAAAATACCATTTTCATGTGTTTATATATTATAATTAACATTATTTAGGAAAAAGTAAGCATATAATATCCATGTAACTTTTCGCCCATTTAAATATGCTTACCTTATTAAATACCTTTGACCAATTCTTAATGGTTAAGTTAATATCTCAATAAAACAAACTCTACTAATATTATTTGTTGAGTTATTGTGCAGAATTTTCAGGACTGAAATCAAGGAAATCAAAGTTGGCGAAACAAACCTGTCTAATTAAAAAAGTAAACTAAAAAAATCAATTCTGGCAGTGACGAAGATAAGATTTTCAGTTTCCAGAGATGTGAAAAGATCACCACATGTCATCAAGATAAAGCCCCAGAAAAAAACAATGTGACGATCTCCCTACTTGGCCGCGGAACCGCGGCCAAATCCACCTATTGGCCGCGGTTCCGCCGCGTGTTGGACGAGTTGGGAGTTGAGATTTGTTCTGTTAGGATCTTAACCACTGGTTTCCATATTAGGAAACTAGGGTAGTTAGGGCATGAGATTTTTTCTGTTGGGATCTTAACCACTGGTTTCCATATTAGGAAACTAGGGTTCTGGTTCTGGGACTATAAATAAGGACCGAGAGCCTTTTGGAAAATTCATCAAGCTGAAGAGATCACGAAGTCCACGACAAGCTCACGCATCCAGGCTGATCATCAACTGTTCATCTACCTCCTTAGAAGTGATCGAGAAGCAAACTAGCATTTTGTAATCATTTTCTAAGGGAACAAAGTGTAAATGATTTTTGTTGATTAATAAAAGTAGATCCTATAACTGCTCCTAGTCGAGGGTGTATCGAGACAGGGTATCGATACTCCAGAGTAGACTAGCGTACACGCATCTTGACCCATATGATGGGCAATGGATGATCCCATATCCATTGGTGTTGGACATCAAAGATGGTGTACGGGTGCTCAGTGGAGACTGGGTATACTGAACGGACTCACTGAGAACTCCTGGATGGTATTATACCTATCGTCAGATAGCAGTTCTCCGGTGACACTGGTACAGGTTAGTCTGTAGACCCGAGATCGTCATAGAGTCTTGTGTGATTCCCACTGTACTTTGATTTCCACCTTACCACGCCCAAGAAGGCGTGCAAAATGGTGGCTTTTGGGTACAGTCCCGAATCACATGGAGGCAATGAGCGATAGGAGGGGTTTCGTCTCTCCCGGTATAGGGAGTTGATGTTGTGCTGTGTTCGATTGACTATAACTGGAAGTCCCTGGACAGGGCTGATATGAAGATTTACTGGTAAGTGTTATCAGTAGTTTCTCGACCCGTTATGAGCCTTACATCGACACGACTTATCGGTTACTGGGGTCTGACGTATTACCACCCCTAGACTAGATATGCAACATACCAGACAAAGAGATCGGACTGTACGGGAGTGTTTACTGATTGGATTTGCAGGAGAATGTACAGGCTTGCTTGTTGATCTTCTGATTGCTCAATACATGTTGGATATAGTGCCCTCAGAGTCAATTATTGGATCGCAGGTACGTGATTGCAATGATTGCAGAGGACCTATACCGGTAGGACAGTCTTACTCGAGATGATAGTATGCTATCTGGTTTGCCTTTATCAGTCGTATACAGGTTCAGGTGACTGGTCACTGTTACACTTTGATAGGGCCCTTAGGATCTTGCTTTATTACCAACAGTATGATAGCGATCATATACGTGAGAGTTGGGTGGTTTATATGCATATCCTTAATTGTGGTCCCTAGTCGTGGGAGTTTCGAGACAGGGCATCGATACTCCGGAGTAGACTAGTGTATACAGTCGAGACCCCGTAGAGGGGCGGTGGCCAGTCTCACAAGCCACTGGTGTCAGTTGGATCACCTAAGATGTATACAGGTGCTCATTGAGTTATGAGTACACCGGACAGGACTCGCCGGGAATATGCTAGTTGGTATTATACATATCGTCAGATAGCAGTTCCCTGGTGACATGTGTACAGGTTAGTTCATCGACCTGAGGTCGTCATTTGTCTCGTGTGAGTTCCCACTGTGCTTTGATTTCTACTCTACCACGGCTCAAAGGAGTCGTGCAAACAGGTAGTTTTTGGGTACAGTCCCGAGCCACATGGAGGCACGTGAGCGGATCGGCAGGGGATTCGTCTCTCCCGGTATTAGGGGTGAGATCGTGCTGTGTCTAGGAGAGCCATTACACAAAGCCCACGGCCGTGGCAGGAGATTTACTGGTAGGTACTCCAGTAGTATCTCAGGGTGTTTTTGGGCTACATTCCGACACGACTTATACTGCTATTGGGGGTCTGACGTTACTAGCCCCCTAGGCAGATATGCGATACTCATAGACGAATGGACCGGACTGTATATACATTGTCACTATTAGGCTCAGTAGGGTTTCCGGATGAGTTCGCTCATCGGCCTCTCTTGAGGTCATTCCATGGGCAGCCGTTACGCACAGCTAGTGCCTCTGACGGCTTATGGTTAAACCCACTGCCACGGTACTGACGAGTCATTAGAGTCCCCCACAGACAGTTTCCCAAGTTCGGGCGAAACGTTGTAGAGGCCGTATGGTTTTATGGCAGGGTTCGGAAAATGCACGTGCGTTTACGCACGTGTCATATTTCGGGCAGTTAATACTGGTCGGCTTTGGTTTAAGCCGGATCCGAGTATTATATTGAGTAGATATAATATCTTTGTCTCAGTTGCATTTGTATTCGGTTGTAATACAAATGCGGGTATGTTTATACTGTTACGGGGTTATCCTGAAATTCGTTTCGGGATCGCTTTTGGAAGTTGCCAGTTTCCAGTTTTCTATCAGCCGTCTTTTAACATTCGGTTAAAGACGGATTTATCTTTTCTTTGGATAAGTGTAGATGCTTCTAGAAGGTTCTAGATGAGGTGATTAGGCTTGTGACTCACTTGTTCATTAATGGTGCTTTAATGGTGCATTTATTGTGTTCATACTTTGTGTTCACACTAAGATATTTCTCTTATTGTCACCTTCCCCTCTCCTACACTCACCCCCTTCTCCTATAAGATGGCCGGCCCCCTCCTCTCTCACATACACATGCTTGATTCATTTGGTAAAAAGATTATGATAGTTTTGGGGTGTATGGAAATTTCATAGCTCATTTCATTCCATCACCCGATTCGAGTGGCAACTTCATTAACCAATCGTCCACGGCTTTGGACGAAATGAGACAAAGTACTCTACTCATTCTCTACATCATTCTTGGTCGTCTCTTTTAGCAAACTTGACGACCGAGTTGCCTCGAGTCAGAGGCGGGAGCCCGTTTAAAGAATCGTTGACGTAGTGCCACCTGGACGAGAAGATCGGAGATCGACGAGATCGGAGCAGCCGCAACGGAGCGTGGGATGATGGTTAAAGAACGAAGGACTCGGATCGTTCGGTATAACCTTTCTACTCTCTTTACAGTTTGTTAGTTTAGCAATAATGGCCGATCCGGGTTATAGTATACGATAGCGCCAGTTAAAAGTTTTTGTTCCGCATTTGGCGTCTGTTAGACGGCCGGGGCGCTACCGTAGACATACAGTGGTATCAGAGCCTCACCATTTTGCTTTACTAACTTGTTCTATCGTGTTTAAAATATCGATCGGACCGAATATCAAAAACTACAATATTTCCATTCACGGTTTCTGTCGATTTTTAAAGGGTTCCAAAAATTATTTTACATATCACAGAAATCTGTGCAGGGTTTTCTAAGCATACTGCCAAAATACGGTCACGTGATCTCACTATACCGCCGCAGATCCGCGGTCAAACCTAGGGTTTGACCGCGCATCCGCGGCCGATATATAAGAACAGTGATCCATATTTTTCCAGTGTGCTTTACTTGGTAAATTGAGGTTTTTGGTATATATCTTTTGGGCCCAGATTTTGTTACTGTACAACAATGTTCGTGGGGCCTACTTCGTGATATTTAGTCGATCGAAATTTAAACATGTTAGTTTACAGTACTTACATTATATCTCCGACCTGGAATGTCATTTGATCGGTAAACCGTGTCTAATTGCTATAGTTCTTTTAGACGGGTTTGCGAACGTGACATTTGCGTTGATGTTCTGTGTTGTGCTGTGATGTTGCGGATTTGTCGTGGTGGATAACAGTGTGCAATGGTAGTGCAGTTTGGATTTATTTGTACATTTGATATTGCGGGGCGAGCGTCCAACATGTGGACTGCCGTCACTGCCTGTTGTATAATATTCTTTTGGGGCACGACCAGGTTGCGGTCGATGTACCTGTTGTACTATTATTTATTTCTGTACTAGGTTTACCCCGCGACGGAGTGCACGGATAGCCGGGTTCGGGAGGGCAACGGGTCCGCATCTCATGGCTTTGAGAGGTAGAGGGACCTCACTCTAGAATTGGTAGATTATTCGCCGCACTCGTAGGGGGTTCAGGTTGACCCAAGGAGGGGTGCTCAATTTACCGGATTCCGTGAAGTGCCGGGTGTTCCATTCACTATGCTGTGGGGGACTACCTCACTTCAGGTTTTGGCGGGTAACTTGCCACACCCGTACGGGTCTAGGTTTCATTGCACAGGCTATCCACACGACCAGGGGAACGTCGGGTTTCAGCAGCGGCTCTGTGAAACCCGGGGATCCCAGATTATCTGTATTGTTCTGTGATGCTTATTACTTTTCTGTAATGTTGCATATTATCACGCTTGGAGCGATTAATGTATATTGGTATATATACTATTAGATGTTGTATATGTTTTGCACCCGCGCTAGTCCAGTCCCTGCTCTATCGTTAGTTAAGTAACCTAACGGATGATGACGGGACCCAGTGACGAATGCGGATGGCATATACGTACATTTTATTTTCGTTCTTTTCTGGTGTGATTGAATGATGGGACTGCGTTGATTCTGATCAATGCAAAGGAATACAAACCAGTTTGGAGTTGTTGGAACAATTTTAAAAAGGAGTTATTACAAAGACGTTTCCTTTTGTTATGCATAGTGGTATTCGGTGTGAATATCCTGCACCTCATTCGACGAGGCAAGGGCCGATATCCCTTCACCGGGAATGACCCCTTGGGCAGAAGTTTGCGTCAGGGTAATAACTTCACTATAGTCGATTACAAGTTGCTTTGCATCGCGGTATTCAGTGGAATATCCTGCACCTCATTCCACGAGGAAAGAGCCGAGATCCCTTCACCGGGAGTGACCTCTTTAGCAAAAGGTTTTCGCCACTATATTTTTATAAAAAGCTATCAGGTTCCTTCAGCGATATCAAGTTCACTACGTTAAAGGTTTTTCGCCAAAAACCAGCCGTAGCCCTCCGTCATTTCTTTTGGGTATTCAGTAGTATTCAAGCTATGTATTTTGACCAACGCCAAGGCATAGTGTTTGGTAGCTGCTGGGTATTCATTTGTTGCATAGATAGATGAGTTGGTTTGGGACAGTCATTCTGCCATTTTGGCCAACGTCAAGGGCGTGTGCGGGTGGGTTCAAATTAACAAGATAGTGACGGGTAGAACTTGGCATGTGACTTATGAAATTTTGACCAACGCCAAGGTCATAAGAGCATGGGGCAAAAATCATATCGGGAGTTTCTAAAGAAACTGAAACTTGCCAAGTATGCGCATACCTTCTGGAGTGTGAGTAACGTGAGTGGATTCCGTCACATTATCATGCGATGAGAGTTGGATCCCGATTCCCACTGATGAGTTGGTTTACTCTTCGGGTGATCCCGATTGATTCTTCTTTCTGGTTTGGAGGAGAATTTGACAGGACAGTGGGAGGTTTCCGGATTAGATAAAGTGATAACCATTCTGATCTAGGTTAGAGTGCACGCAGAGTGTTTCTTTTCTCTCTCTCTCTTTGGCAACGACCTTTGACCGACCCTAGACTATGACTCAGTGACCAAGTTGACCGAACCTTCTTAAAATACTGGCTTTTGGATTGTCTGAGTTGCATAAGTCATTGCCACTCCTTCTTTTACCCTTTGAATTTCTCAGAACACCCCGTATTACTACGGACATCCACTTCCATTGGATAGATCCATCGTATGGTTATATACGAACTCGAAGGGACTTCTTCGAGGATGGATCCAGGTTCAGGAGAAATAGAATTGGTTTATTCAGTTGTCTTTTATTATCACCTTCTCTCAGGTTGCGAGGGCTCCTTAGTTTAGGAGAGTACACCTATTACGCTTATTGGATAGTCTTATTCCAAACCATAGGCAGGTGCCGAAAGGTAGGGAATAAAGAAAACCAATTAGCCTAAGTAGGGCGTGCAGAAGGTAATATGTAAAGACAAAATAAAGGATTAGAAAGAGGGCAAAGTAAATTGCGACTGCTATCATTCACGACCAAACCGCGTACTTCATCGCCACTCCTATTTCACCTTTGAAAGAATAAGGTATTATTCAGTTGTCTTTTATCATCACCTTCTCTCAAGATACAAGTACTCCTTGGTTTAGGAGGGTACACCTATTATGCTTACTGGAGAGTCTTCTTCCAAACCATAGGCTGGTGCCGAACGGTACGGAAGGAAGAAAACCATTTAGCCTAACGAAGGTGTACAGAAGGTAACGACTAAAGACAAATAAAGGGATTTGGAGAGAAGGCAAAGAAATATACGGTTGTAGTCATGAATTAGATTATGGAAGAGGCATTACTAGGAATACCAGGATACCCCTACGAAACATTTTCATGTTTCAGTGCATTGTTAAACGAAAACTGTTTTCCCAATTAGATACTTACTCCAAGGGTATGTATTTACCAGGTTTAATTCTCATATCTGTATGGTTTTACAGATAATGAGTGGGAGTAAGTTATTGGGAATTAGGTAATTATCCTCATTATATCGGAATTAGTTGTAATTGGTGATATTTGAGGAAATCGCCAGGGTACAGTTTTTCAACCTACGACGTACAGATTTTGAGTTGTTTAAATCAGCGGACTTATACAGAGTATTATATGTTGTCCAGTGTCCATCAGGACAAAGGGGTAGGTCCTCGTACTATGTTCTGTTTACTTATGACTTCTCTAGTTTTTAGACAAGTGTTTCGTAGAAATACAAGGTCTACGTTTTGAGAAGTTGTGGGTATAAGAATAAAGTAGAGAACCAGATGTCACAAGTATCGGGATTCTTCAAAGAGATCGAAGATGTAGATTCTTGTGATTGGTATTCAGATAATAGTAATGGTTTTGAGAAACTTGTTTCTCTTTCAGGTTACTCATAATTGGATGGATTTCTAAGTTGAGTAATGCTGATTAGTCTCTTTCCATTAAGTTGATATGCACTGGAGACAGCTGCATGATTGAATCTGGTTCCAATTAAATAAGTGCCAAAGTTTCTATATTGGATATAGAATGGTTCATATTTTAACGATGTTAAGGTACGGGGAGTTGTCCGGCTTATGCTTAAAACCAGACTCTGGATAACTCAGGGCACGTTTCTGTAATGGCAGTTTGTGGGTTGACCCTGGCTATGACGAGGGTTGACTTTCTACCATCTGGAAGATCAATAGTGATATTGTTCTTGACTCGCCACAGTTTTAGTAAAATGGATTTTTTTCAGAAAACAGTAGTAGGAGTATGGTAGAACTGGAAGTGATTCCAGAACCGCAAACGATTACGGAAAATTTAATAGGACCTATATATTCAATCAGGTTTGACATTCCATTAGCCACTCCGCAGATATGGTGGGTAACCTCAGACACCCGAGAGGTACTTCGGTAGCCTCAAGGACGGT
Organism: Agapanthus africanus; assembly: GCA_030015575.1. Classification (NCBI taxonomy): domain Eukaryota; kingdom Viridiplantae; phylum Streptophyta; class Magnoliopsida; order Asparagales; family Amaryllidaceae; genus Agapanthus; species Agapanthus africanus. The sequence goes on along the minus strand of CM057347.1, from coordinate 371,150,031 downwards.
GACAGGGAGGTTCTTGTTTACCCAGACTTGACACTACTGTTGTTCCAGAATATGAGACCAGGCAGGAGGTTAAGTATAGCGTCGTTCTAAACTAGCTTTAGAAGTGCACATATATATTATTCTGCCAGAGGGTTGTCGTAGTCAGTGGGAGCAGCGGAAGCATAGTGGGCAAGTAGCTTATGTCTATTTATAGACTAGAGCAGTTATAGCGGAGATAGATCATCTAATTTTGATGTGACAGTCATGGGTTTGACTTCATCAGAATAGGGGATGGATCTATTAAGAAGGAAGTAGGGTGTGATGTCATGGTATCTGGATGACATACACAGAGTAGGAAGTAAAATTCCTATACTACGATCGGTTGTACTGTGGTCGTCACACAGTTGTTTCTCCAGACAGGATATGGATATAATATTTGACATACTGGTTTCTAGATCTATGGTTTTAGATCTGGATTTAGGTAGTTTCCCAATGTGGGTACTTTGATAGTATTCTAATGGTTTTTAGAATAGATGACTCCTGGCATGGTGGTGTACCTGCAGGTGATGGAGTCACCCTCTCTAAAGGTGTCGTATAGACTAAAGTGGAGAGGGTTGTGCATGATTGGCAAATCACTTGCTTAGGCAATTGAGTCAATCATGAGATGTCAAGTACCATACCAGATGTTGTTTTTGCACTAGATGCAATAAGTTTGTATTAATCCAATCCTGGAGAAACATAAGGAACCAGTTTTAGAACATAAGTGCATGTTCTACGGATTTGATGACGGCAGCCTCCTTCGGGAGACGGTTATCATTCCAGGATTCAAAGGTGACATGGTTGACAGAGTGATTGTCAGAGTTATAGTTTTCCCTCTGACGAGAGACAGTATTATGGACAGATGGTCCAAGAGGATACTGTGGGTGGCATGGTGCCGGATACTGATTATGTTCAGTGATCGATACAGTCTAAGAAGTTTGGATTTGGAGTTCATTTATGAACTAGGTCCCATCAGATATCCAGACATATTCTAAAACATGTATTACTCAATTCGGGAGATGGCTTTCTCCGCGAACTTGAGATTAAAAGAGATATAGAAAGAAACATCTGGGCGGATCCACTCACTAAGGCTATTTCTCGAACACAATAGTTTTACAAACGAGCTTTGTGAAACTGATTAGTAAAGGAGTTGGATGTTCGGTATCACACGGGCTGTGAGTATGCGACATCGCAATAATTAGCCTTAAGTGCAAGTGGGAGATTGTTGGATATAGTGCCATCAAAGTCAATTATTGGATCGCAGGTACGTGATTGCAATGATTGCGGAGGACCTATACTGGTAGGACAGTCTTACTCGAGATGATAGTATGCTATCTGGTTTGCCTTTATCAGTCTTGTACAGGTTCAGGTGACTGATCACTGTTACACTTTGATAGAGCCCTTAGGATCTTGCTTTACTACCAACAGTATGATGGCGATCATATACGTGAGAGTTGGGTGGTTTATATGCATATCCTTAATTATGGTCCCTAGTCGTGGGAGTTTCGAGACAGGGCATCGATACTCCGGAGTAGACTAGTGTATACAGTCGAGACCCCGTCGAGGGGCGGTGGCCGGTCTCACAAGCCACTGGTGTCAGTTGGATCACCTAAGATGTATACAGGTGCTCATTGGGTTATGAGTACACCGGACAGGACTCGCCGGGAATATGCTAGTAGGTATTATACATATCGTCAGATAGCAGTTCCCTGGTGACATGTGTACAGGTTAGTTCATCGACCTGAGGTCTTCATTTGTCTCGTGTGAGTTCCCACTGTGCTTTGATTTCTACCCTACCACGGCTCAAAGGAGTCGTGCAAACAGGTAGTTTTTTGGGTACAGTCCCGAGCCACATGGATGCACGTGAGCGGATCGGCAGGGGATTCGTCTCTTCCGGTATTGGGGGTGAGATCATGCTGTGTCTAGGAGAGCCATTAGACAAAGCCCACGGCCGTGGCAGGAGATTTACTGGTAGGTACTCCAGTAGTATCTCAGGGTGTTTTTGGGCTACACTCCGACACGACTTATACTGCTATTGGGGGTCTGACGTTACTAGCCCCCTAGGCAGATATGCGATACTCATAGACGAACAGACCGGACTGTATATACATTGTCACTGTTAGGCTCAGAAGGGTTTCCGGATGAGTTCGCTCATCGGCCTCCCTTGAGGTCAGTCCATGGGCAGCCGTTACGCACAGCTAGTGCCTCTGATGGCTTGTGGTTAAACCCACTGCCACGGTACTGACGAGTCATTAGAGTCCCCCACAGACAGTTTCCCAAGTTCGGGCGAAACTTTGTAGAGGCCGTATGGTTTTATGGCAGGGTTCGGAAAATGCACGTGCGTTTACGCACGTGTCATATTTCGGGCAGTTAATACTGGTCGGCTTTAGTTTAAGCCGGATCCGAGTATTATATTGAGTAGATATAATATCTTTGTCTCAGTTGCATTTGTATTCGGTTGTAATACAAATGTGGGTATGTTTATACTGTTACGGGGTTATCCTTAAATTCGTTTCGGGATCGCTTTTGGAAGTTGCCAGTTTCCAGTTTTCTATCAGCCGTCTTTTAACATTCGGTTAAAAACGGATTTATCTTTTCTTTGGATAAGTGTAGATGCTTCTAGAAGGTTCTAGATGAGGTGATTAGGCTTGTGACTCACTTGTTCATTAATGGTGCTTTAATGGTGCATTTATTGTGTTCATACTTTGTGTTCACACTAAGATATTTCTCTTATTGTCACCTCCCCCTCTCCTACACTCACCCCCCTCTCCTATAAGATGGCCGGCCCCCTCCTCTCTCACATACACATGCTTGATTCATTTGGTAAAAAGATTATGATAGTTTTGGGGTGTATGGAAATTTCATAGCTCATTTCATTCCATCACCCGATTCGAGTGGCAACTTCATTAACCAATCGTCCACGGCTTTGGACGAAGTGAGACAAAATATTCTACTCATTCTCTACATCATTCTTGGTCGTCTCTTTTAGCAAACTTGACGACCGAGTTGCCTTGAGTCAGAGGCGGGAGCCCGTTTAAAGAATCATTGACGTGGTGCCACCTGGACGAGAAGATCGGAGATCGACGAGATCGGAGCAGCCGCAATGGAGAGTGGGATGATGGCTAAAGAACGAAGGACTCGGATCGTTCGGTATAACCTTTCTACTCTCTTTACAGTTTGTTAGTTTAGCAATAATGGCAGATCCGGGTTATAGTATACGATAGCGCCAGTTAAAAGTTTTTGTTCCGCATTTGGCGTCTGTTAGACGGCCGGGGCGCTACCGTAGACTTACAATATATGGGAGGCTATTACGTTTAGCTGACCGCTTGCAGCTTGTGGGTGTTTGATATGATCATCATCTACTGCCGGCGTATTGACGATTCTTTAGAGTCCTACACAGAGGTTTCCTGGCTCAGGCAAAACGGAGAAGGAGCACATATATGATATATGCGGGACCGAGAATAATACGATATGAGATATCGTATTCTATTCTCGCGATATATGATATCGGCCGGGTATATATGATATAGCCGGATCATCGGATCAAGTGTTGATTCGATGAATCGGTACATGTTATATTAGTCGGTTATATGCTATATAGCCGGATTGTCAGATCAAGTGTTGATTCGATAATTTAATGTATAATTATATATGTGATATATTACATTAAGTTAACTAATATAAGCTCGCTTTATTGATTCATTTTCTCACCGGATAATACATTGATATATATGCGATATATGTTAATTTTATTATTTTCTTTTGTTGCAAAATATATTATATATGTGATATATAATATTGTAACAAGTTATGATTACAAATACAACATGATTTGTGGAGATTAAACAAGTTAGGGTTTGATTTGGGTTAGCATTTGGGTTAGCTTTTTCATGAAGCTTCTAGAAGCTTTATTTTGTTTTAAGCTTAGATATTTTGTATTGATATTTTGTGAAGATATTTCTTAACCCAACCCAAACCCTTTACCCTAGTTAAATCTCTACAAGGGTTAAGTCTTCATACTTAACCCATGGTTGGATTTGTAACCATAACAATAATTTCATTATTCATCACAAAAGCTTTTCTTCTTCTTCTTCCTTGAAAAAGCTTGCTAGCTTTTTATATGTGATGATTTAGTGTGAGAAATTGAAAACAAAAGAGAGCTAAATTCATACTTCATCATTCTCATCTATTCTAGCCATTTAGATTAGGGTGTTCACTTCTCTAATACTTGATTAGAGAAGTGAGAGCTTGAGTTTGAGATTCTTCAAGGTAGATCATCTTCGAAAAGGAAGACTTCAAGCAAGAATGGATCATTCGACTTGTAGAGCCTCTCTTGAGTCCGGGAGATCATGGATCGTGGCGAAGGGACTTCTACTCGGAGCTTATGAAGCGAAGGAATGGACTACAAAGGTTGTAATCCCTTTCTCTTAGATGTAAAGTTGTTTACATGCTTTGTTAAACCTAATTCTCTAGTTAAGATCCTCGCTTTAGGTTGTTCGGCACTTGAAAATTTAAGATTTGGCATGGTTGATGCCTTATAGATACTTGTGATAGTGCCTAGTAACCTTACATACAATGCCGCAAGACGGATCTGTTCATTTCTGAACTACTCTTCTTGTGTGTGTTCTAGATGTTTTGAACTGTGGTTTGATTTAGAACGTATATGCTATTATATAACGTGCCTGACCCAATCAACTCTTGATTTAGGAAAATGTTCACAACATTATCCTCCAATACATAATTATATCCTTCTTTAACTTAATAAAGAAACCGATGTAATGTTGTATATCAGATTAGGTATGTAATAACATTCGTTCATAATCAATGTATTAATACAAGATGATATTTACCAACTAGTTTGGTTGCAACACTTGCACTATTCTCTACACTTAGAGACATATCACCCTATCCCAGTTCTCTACCTTTCTTTAGCCCATGTAACATATTTCATATGCGGGATCCTGATCCGGTATCACATGCCCAGGACGTAGAGGATACTGAGAAACGGTTCTCGGTAATGAACACACCCGAAGATGATGCATCGACATGCACTTTCTTCGATTGGGTGGCATGGGAGTCCGGATATTCCCCTATATCCTGCTCGGACTTATAACAATTATAAGATAGAGCGGAACCAACGTTCCCCAGCTCAATATAATAAGCAGGTTCGGTTAATGCATCCATATTACTATCTTGATTAAGGCGTGACATGGTCGCCACCAGGAGAGAGAGAGAAGAAAACAATCTGTGTGCGCTCTTGCAAAATCAGATTGGTTATTATTTTATCTAATCGGGATGGATCCCACTCTTTTTATCAAATCTTCCTTCAAAACCTAAAAGGTAAGACCAGCCGGGATTAATTACACCCTACAAGTTCGCCAATCTTTCGGCCAGGCAAGTGTCGGTACTTTGAAGGAGGTTCGCTGTACTTTCGCACGGACCTAATTAAAATAAATCTCGTTTTCCCAGGGGCGTAACCCCGTTAACACCTTTCTAGACACCTACTTGATCGGTTAATTGTAATGTGTAAAACTCTCCCAGGAGTAACTCTTACTCGCAGTGGGTATCGTGATCCAACTATTTCATAGAAGGTATGCAATCTCATTGCAAATTTCAACACTTGAAATTCCCGATAATATTTTGCCCCTAGCAACTTATGACCTTAACAAGGTCAACAAATCATAAGCGCTAGCTAAGTTCAACCCGTCATTTCTTGATTGAATTAAACCCATCCGCACGACCCTTAATATAGTCAACAAAGTCGTACAACTACCTTAATCCAATCGCATCATATGCTTATGTAGATAAGCACTAATCAGCTACCGCATACTACGCCTTAACATAGTCAACAAACGTAGCACGAATACTAAATAGTACTTAGCTGAAATGACGGAGGGCTACGACAGGTTTTTAAGAAAACCTTTTGCGTAATGAACTTGATATCGTTGTAGAATCAAGTGATTTTAAAATGGAGTGTTTTTTAGGCTTTTACTAGTTTTGCTAAAGTGGTCACTCTCGGTGAAGGGATCTCAGCTCTTTCCTTATCGAATAAGGTGCAGGATATTTCATAAATACCACTATGCAAAGTATGGACTAAAAAAGTAATCAAAAGACAAACCGAGTGGGTTGTAGCATTTACTAGTTTCGCTAAAGAGGTCACTCCCGGTGAAAGGATCTCGGCTCTTTCCTTATCGAATAAGGTGATGGATATTCTACAAGGAATACCGCTAAGCAAAGCAAGAACTAGAACTACCAGTTTTTAAAACAACTTTCTACAACATCTTTAGGTTTCTTTTATTTCATTAATCTCATTAATAAAGCCCCATCTATTATGCTTCCTAAGCATCACATAAGAAACGAAAGCAGCAATAGTTATTATATATCATATATATAATATAAGCATTCGTCTCAATATATCAAGTGATCACATCACAGAATACCGGCAGCAGAAGAACACATATGAAATATTGGATATACTAGGAATTCCATGTTTTAAATTAAGCCAAATAAAAAACGCGGATTCCACGGTCGCGATGAATTGTCAAACCCACATCCCTAGACCCCTATGAGAGCGGCAAGCAACCCTACCAATTCTAGAGTTAGGAGACCTGGTCTCGACTCCTCAAGATGGTCTCCCACTGGACCCTAGAACCCGGTTACTTATGCTCCCCTCCTTGGGTTTATCCTAATGCGGAAAAATAAATAATATACATCAATGGTGATATCATCCTCAACCCGGAAGTGCCACAATAAAAGAATATTACATACAAGCTTTTACATGAATGAAAATGAAAAACTCTCATCTCACATAAAAAAAACCCGGATATTCAAAACACGATGATCCAATATAACATATCACAGCAACACATATCATCACATGTCATCAACGTAAGTAAATATGCGTATCCCAATTGTCGTTGACATATAGCAACGAAACCGGCGATACACCATATATTACACTTACGGTCGCAGAATAGAAAGTGAAAAACTACAACAATTGGAATCCGCAACTACCTTAGACATCATAAACCCAATGTATCACATAGTTTGGATTTCATGCCCAACCAAATGAATTCATTAGACATCACATGCCGAACAATTATAAACCCCGCATTTTAGTCTCGATATTGAAAACACTTTCCAATAACCAGTCGGGTAATTCAACAAGATTCCCGATAACTTGATCGAATGCTCGTCGGAAACTTTAGTAGACGGCCGCACCCCCACTGCCGTCGACGAAGTGCACTTAGGTGGAACACTGTGGCTGCGAGCACCCTAACGGATGCTTTTGGCGATGGGGTTCTCCTACAGTCACATGGTCGGGGCTATGGGGCGTGGCTATCTAGTAAGGTTACCCGGCGAGTATCTGCGTACGCTACGTGATTGCGACGGACTTTTGATCCACATCAAAATTCCATGGCAACCGATCAAATGAGACTAAATTGCTAGATTTATAAAATTCAAATTAGTTATCACATAACTAATTATTGTGGATTCCAAGTATTGTATCACAATCACAGATAGTTAGACGATGTTAAAATTTTCGATCAAATAAACAAACACCCAAATTTCCCAAAAAGTTCAACACTTGAGCGGAGTTTAAAAAGTACCCAGATCATGCCACAGCACCAATGAACCATCCGTAGAAGGGCCGACCCATGCCTCAATCATGTGGCCGCGGAACTGCCACAAACCCTAGGGTATGACCGCGATTCCGCGATCCAAAAAGTCGAGTTTGGGTATCGTTCTTCTAGAGGGTCCACAGAATCGCTTGCATGATTTTCTGAAGATTTTAAACTTGGAAAAAATCCAACTCTTAGAAAATTTCAAGCGAGGGAAAATATGAGTTATTGATATCCGTTTGAACTTTTTACCATCGTCTAAATAACCCGAAACAATGTTAAAATTATGAATACGAAACACTCCGAATTGCTTAAACAGTAAGACCACATCACATGCAATTTTAGCAAAAACAAGTAACACCTGAAACACCAAAACCCAGAGACCGGAACACCATAAAAATTTGAAGCCAGCAACCGCCCAAAGAACCGGTGAGCTAGGATTTATCACTCATGTGGCCGGCCAAAATCCGACCGTATTGCTTCAAATTTCTGTGGTGTTCATGTTATATCACATACAACATTCTGCAGTTGCTTAAAAAAAATTTGAGGCCGTTTAAAAATCGACAGAAACTAGATTTTCTTATTTCAAGTTTCGGAGTAGTTTCGGTTTCGTAATCTAACAAACATCGTCTAATTCTCTAGCTTGTCTCTGATACCGCTACAGGGTTCCCTAGGGCAACAACAAGGTTTCAGGAGGTATCGTCCATACCAATTTCTAAAATTTGTCGTACTAAAGAACCCTAACCCTAGAATCTTAACTAGAAATTTTGACGAAACAACAATATAAACAACTTTACATCTAAGTGAATGAGGAATACAAGCTTTGTAGACCGGTCCTTCACTTCTAAAGCTCCATGTAGTAGTCCCTTCGCTCCAAGAAGTGAACACCCGAACTCTAGTAAAGGTTCACATGAAAAAATGAGCAAGCTTGCTCGAAGTCTTCGAGACCGAAGATGATCTACGTCGAAGAGACTCAAGCTCATGCTACCTGTTCACTAATGGTAGATTAGTGAAGGAAACACCCTAAACTAAATGGCTAATATAGTAGAGGATGATGAAGTAGGAATTGGGCTCACTTTAGATTTATTTTTCTCACAATATTTCTTCACCATTTAAAAAGCTAGAAAGCTTTCTCATGAGGAAGAAGAAGATGAAGTGGAGATGAGAATGAAACTCATGATGTGAGAATAGCAACCATGTGTGAGTTTATGTCGTACACTAACTCATGTAGAGACTAAACTATGGCTAAGGATAATGGTTAGGTTAATAAATATTTTAAGTAAAACAAATTAGTGGACTAAGTCAATGGACACAACAAGCTTCTCCAAGCTTCTAGCCATGACATAATTCCACCAATTTGTGAATTACTAAAATAAATAAAAACCTTAATATTATCTTAAGTATAGTGTAAGTCTCATACACCCAAGAAGCATGTGGCATCAAGCATGACACAAAAAAATGTACAACAATATATATCACATATATACGATATGCACACAAGTGAGAAAAAGAAATGTTTAAGTGAGCTAATATTAGTTAATGTAAATTAATATATTAAATATATAATTATACATTAAATTATCAAATCAACACTTGATTTAATAATCCGGCTATATTACATACAACCGACTAATATCTTATGAACCAACTTATCGAATCAACACTTGATCCGATAACCCGGCTATATCACATATAACTGTCCGATATCACATATCGCGAGAATAGAATGCGGTATCACATACGCGCATTAATCTCGGTCCCGCACATATCACATATGTGCTCCTACTTCATTTCGCATGAACCAGGAAACCTCTCTGTAGGACTCTAAAGACTCGTCAATACGCCGGCAGTAGGTTATGATCATATCAAACACATGTTGGATATGTATGCCCTGGAGGCCATTACTGTATATGTATACATATGGATGCTTGGACATATATATGTGCAGGACAGTCTTGCTCGATATAATAGTATGCTATTTGGTTTGACTTTATCTTAACATGTGTATGTTTTACTTGCTATTACATATCTTTTATACATGTTGATAAAGCCCGTAGGATCATTGCTAGACTACCTGCATTGTGATAGCGATCATACTTGTAGGAGTTGGGTAGTCGGTACACACATCCCTAAATGGTCTCTAGTCGTGGGAGTATCGAGATTGAGCATCGATATTCCAGAGTAGACTAGTGTATACGTTTCTAGACCCCGACGAGGGGTGATGGTTTGGTCCCGCAACCATTGGTCTTTAGACTTAAGATCGTATACAGGTGCTCACTGGGGGTGAGTACGCCGGACGGACTCGCCGAGAACTTCCAGATGGAACTATACCTATCGTCAGGTGGAAGTTCTCAGGTGACATGAGTACAAGTTAGTCTATAGACCTGAGATCGGCATTTCTCTCGTGTGAGTTCCCACTGTGCTTTGATCACTACCCAACCATGGCTCTACTGAGTCGTGCAAACAGGTTTTGGTTGGGTACAGTCCCGAGCCACATGGGGCAGTGAGCGATTGTCGGAGATTCGTCTCTCCCGGTATAGGGAGTCGATTTCGCACTGTGTTCGATTGGTCAGGACCATAAGACCTTGGCCAAGGCAGTTGGGATTTACTGATAGGCTGATCAGTAGTTTCCCGGATTGGTTCTGAGCCACATCAGCATGACTTATCGGGTTATCAAGGTCTGATGTTTACCACCCCCTAGACCCAGTATGCGATACTCTCAGACAAAGAGATCAGACTGTACGGAGATTGTCACAGATAGGCTCAGTAGGGATCCGGATGAGTTTGCTCGTCGGCCTTCCTTTTCAACAGGTACCCTGGTAGCCGTTTCATACAGCTAGTGTCGCTGACGTGCTTGTGGTTATGGATTTATCTAGTAACTCACTGCCGGCGTACTGTCGAGTCTTTAGAATCCCACACAGAGGGTTTCCCTGGTTCAGGCGAAATGATACAGTAGCCGTATTGGATACGTGCAGGGTCTCGATCGATTGATGTACTTTGTACTCGGACTTTCGATCAGACAGTTGGTAATACTAGCCGGCTCGGGTATGAGCCGGATTATTAAATCGGGTATTGATTTAATAGTTTACATATATGTATTTCGATATGTATATTCTAATATTACGTTCTTCATGTTATTCTATCTCTTTGGGCGTTCGGATTTTTATCCGAATGCAGGTATGTATATACAGCAGGCTATAATCCGTATTTATTACAGATTATCTTTTAGAAAGTGGCCACCTCATTATGTCTTTTCCATTTATTTGATAAATGGAAATGAGGTGTAAAGTGTGAGGTATGGGAGGAATGGCAATAACCATGCTTCAATATTCAACAAATGAATTTTTAATTCATTTGGAGTAACTATTGAACTATGGTTGTTGATTGTTTATTCAAAAAATTCATACACAAAATCTTGGTGTGTATTTTCTCTCATGGTTGCTTCATTATTTTCTTGAACTCCCATTTCTCTTCATCTCCTCCCTTCTCTTGAGTTTCCTCCACCTTCATCTTCTTCCTCTTCACCACCATTCTCATGAGTTGAGAAACAAGTGAAGAGGTTAGAAAGAGATAGCAAACACTTAGATCATTACACTACATCCTAGACCACTTGGTTTAGCAACCCAAGTTCTCTAGTTGCTCCATTTGACATATTGTAAGGAGCTAAAGCCATGGATCATGTCCCTCGGGTGGATCATCTACGACAAAGGAAGGCCGGAGAACAAGCTCGATCTCCGAGGACCGATGGAGCCGGAAATGGAGATCAAGCATGTTCAAGGTGGCCACCAGGAGCACATGACGAGGAAAGAAGACCGAAGGACTTAGATCACTTGGTGAGATTTCTTCATCATAGTAGATAGCATTACTACTTTTGCTAGTTAGGTTTATGGTTAAGATCCAGTTTAGGTTTATTCTAGCGCCAAGTTTCATATCGTTAGAAAATTTTTGTTCCGCATTTGGCCACAGGAGCTGGCCGGGGCGCTAGGGTAACCCTTCGTGGTATCAGAGCCAATCCATAAAACCTATACTAGCTAGTTTCAACGTGTTTAGAATATTGATCGACCGAATTTTTCAAAACCAAAATTCCATTTTTGTGTTTTCTGTCGAATTTTTAAAGTGGTCGAAAAATCATTTTCAGTATGTCAGAAATTCGTGCAGGCTTTTTTATGACCACAGAAGAAAATTGAGCACATGAACCCTTCAAACCACCGTGGAACCGCCGCAAAAACTACATGTTTACCACAGTTCCGCCGCCATTTTGGGGCCAATGTGAACAAATTTTCTTCTGGGGATCTTAATCATGGAATTATGGTTTCTGAGATGTTTACTTTTTGGGCCCAGATTTGTTTCAGTACTGGATTAGAACTTGGGGCCCACTAGGAAAAGTTTAGTCGATCGTGATTTTAAAATACATATTTTGTCATCAGTACTTAGTTTAGCATCTGCGACCGTGAATGTCATTTGATCGGTAAACCCGTATAATTGCTATATGTTCCTTTAGACGGGTTTGCGAACATGACATTCACGTTGTGGTTGGATTGTGTTAGTGTGATATGCCTTAGAGGCCATTATTGTATACTACTAGTTTGTATATTACATTTTGGAAGCTTGGGATATATACACGGATTTATAACAGTCTTGCTCAATATGGTAGTATGCTACTTGGTTTGTATCTATCTTAATATGTGCATAGGTTTCTTTTAACGTATCGCTAATACATATTGATAGAGCCCTTAGGATCTTTGCTTGACTACCAGCATTGTGATGGCAGTCACACTTGTGGGGGTTGGGTAGTCTACAACCACATCCTTATACAGGTCTCTAGTCATACGATTATCGAGACAGGGCATTGATACTCCAGAGTAGACTGGTGTGTAAGCTTCTCGTTCCAGCTGGGGAGATGGTCTGTCCTATAGCCATCAGTACGTCGTACTGGAGATAGTATGCAGGTGCTCATTAGGTTATGAGTACACTGGACAGGACTCGTCGAGAACTGTTGGTTGGTACTATACCTATCGCCGGTTAGCAGTTCCCAGGTGACATGAGTACAGCTTAGTCCGTTGACTTGATATTGCTACTTCGCCTCAAGTGTGTTCCCATTGTTCTTAGATTACTACCCTACCACGGCTCTATTGAGTCGTGCAAACAGGTAGTAGTTGGGTGCAGTCCCGAAGTACTTGGAGACAGTGGCGGTTAGATAGGATTCGTCTCTCCCCTCTCCCGGTATTGGGGGTTGATATCGCGCTGTGTTTGGAGAGCCATTACACAAAGTCCCTGGCCAGGGCAAGCGAGATTTATTAGTAGGTACTCCAGTAGTTTCTCAGGGTGTTTTGGACTACACTCCGACACGACTTATACCGCTATTAGGGGACTGACGTTTACCGCCCCCCTAGGCCCGATATGCGATACTCTTAGACAAACAGACCGGACTGTACGGAGATTGTCACATTCAGGCTCAGTAGGAGTTCGGATGGGTTTTCCTCATCGGCCTTCTTATCGACATCTACCTGGGGACCGTTACGTACAGCTAGTACCGCTTGTGGCCTATGGTTAAACCCACTGCCAGCGTAATGTCGAGTTTTTAGAGTCCCACACAGAGGGTTTTCCGCTTTTGGACAAAACGATGTAGAGGTCGTATGGTTTTACTACAGGGTTCGTTCGCATACGCGCACTTGTGCATGTTTGGTGTTCGGGCAGTTGATACTAGTGGGCTTTGGTTTAAGTCAGATCCTAGTATTTGATTTTGGATAGGTTTAGTCTCATTGTATTCATGTTTCTCGGAACACGGATACGGGTATGTATATACGGTTGATAGGGGCAGAGAAGGAGACATTTCATTAGGGTTTTGACCATTGACTTGATTAAAACCATAATAAGATGGAGGAAATTGTTTACTAATTTTATTAGAGATAATTATGTCATGGATAATTGGTTTGACCATTTGACTTGTTGACCATTGCTGACTTAGATATTTTTGTTGAGCATAAGATATTTTGCTTAGCATTAATTGTGACATGATAATGGTCAAATCAAATGAACCATCACAATTATCCTAATAAAACTTATTATTCTTTTTCCTTATATGAGAGCTCTCTTCATAATTCACATAGACATTCTCTTTCATAGCTCTCTCTCCTTCTTCCTCTTTCAAGCCTAAATGTCTCATGAGTTGAGAAACATGGGTTGTTGAGACTTAGCCACCAAAATCCTTCTGTACTCACTCTAGGGTTCTTAGTTTAGCACACCAAGCACCCTAGTTACTTCATTATAGAGGTTGGAGCTCAAGATAGAGACCTTCGGGTGGATCTTCTTCGACGTGGAGAAGTCGGTGAGGAGGCACCATCCACCACCACTCCAAGGAGCTTACAACAAGGAGAAGAAGTACTAGAAGCTTGAGGTATAATCATCTAACATAGTAGTTAGCACTCCTAGTTAGTTTGTTAGTTAATGTTTAGCAAAGATCCTCATGGTTAGTCTATGTTACATTGTAAAGAAAATTTTGATTTTTACCTATTCCGCCTCCTCGCAAACTACCGGGGTGAGTAACATAAACTTACAGATTGTCGTGGTGGATAGCCGATGGTGCAATGTTTTAGTGCAGTTTATATTCATTTGTACATTTGTTATTGCGAGGCGAGCATCCGACATGTGGACATCCGTCTTTGCCGTGTTGTATATTATTTTGGGACACGACCAGGTTGAGGTCGATGTCACCATTTGTACATATTATTTTCATTTTCTGTACTAGGATTACCCTGCGGTGGAGTGCACGAATAGCCAGGTTCTAGAAGGAAACAAGCCCGCATCTCATGGCATTGAGACAGAGGGGGCTTCATTCTAGGATTGGCGGGTTATTCGCCGCACTCGTAGGGGGTATAGGATGACCCACTGAGGGGTGCCCAAGTTACCGGATTCCGTGAAATGCTGGGTGGCCTATTCACTTTATTAAAAGGGGTTGCCTCACTTCTGGGATTGGCGGGTAACTTGCCGCGCTCGTAGGGGTCCAGGTTTTCATTGCACAGGCTATCCACACGACCGTGAACGTCAGGTTTTATTTACGGCTTAAATGAAACCCGGGGCTCCAAGATTATCCACATTTCTGTATTATTGGCTGTGATTCTGTGATGTTGCTTATTATATGCCTGAGACAAATATTATATATACTTATATATACACTAGTAGATGTTGTATATGTTTTGCACCCGCGCTAGTCCAGCCCCTGCTCTGTCGTTAGTTAAGTAACCTAATGGGTGATGACGGGGCCTCGTGGCGAATGCGGATGGCATATACGTACATCGAGGTTCGGAGAGTTGCTTCTGAAGAGAACATTGCTGATCCATTCACAAAGGCCCTACCTCAGATTCAGTTCGAGAGGCTACTCGAGATCATCGGTCTTCGATATGCCAGTACATGGCCCTAGTGCAAGTGGGAGATTGTTAGTGTATATGCCCTAGGGGCCATTATTGTATCATACTAGTTTGTATATTACTTAATGGAAGCTTAGGATATTCACATGTATATAACAGTCTTGCTAAACATGGTAGTATGCTACTTGGTTTTTCTATCTTAATATGTGAGTATACGTATTGATAGAGCTCTTAGGATCTTGCTTGACTACCAGCGTTGTGATGGCAGTCACACTAGTGGGGGCTGGGTAGTCTACAAGTACATCCTTATTCAGTTCCCTAGTCGTTGGATTATCGAGACAGGGCATCGATACTCCGGAGTAGACTAGTGTGTACGCTTCTCATCCCAGTTAGGGAGATGGTCTGTCCCACAGTCGTCAGTACGTCGTACTGGAGATAGTATGCAGGTGCTCGTTGGGTTACGGGTACACCGGACAGGACTCACAGGGAACTGTTGGATGGTTTTATACCAGTCGTCAGTGAACAGTTCCCAGGTGACATGAGTACAGCATAGTCCGCAGACTTGACACTGCTACTTCGCCTCGAGTGTGTCCCACTGTTCTTAGATTGCTACCCTACCACGGCTCAAAGGAGTCGTGCAAACAAGTGGCAGTTGGGTGCAGTCCCGAGCACTTGGAGGCAGTAGCGGTTAGATAGGATTCGTCTCTCCCGGTATTGGGGGTTGATATCGCGCTGTGTCAGAGAGCCATTACGCAAAGTCCCTGGCCAGGGCAAGCGAGATTTGCTGGTAGGTTCCAGTAGTTTCTCAGGGTGTAATGGGCTTCACTCCGACACGACTTATACAGCTATTAGGGGACTGACGCTTGCCGCCCCCTAGGCCTGATATGCGATAGTCTTAGACGAACGGACCGAACTGTACGGAGATTGTCACATCAGACTCAGTAGGAGTTCGGATGGGTTTCCTCATCGGCCTTCTTATCGACATCTACCTGGGGACCGTTACGTACAGCTAGTGCCGCTTGCGGTCTGTGGTTAAACCCACTGCCAGCGTAGTAGCCGAGTCTCTAGAGTCCCACGCAGAGAGTTTCCCTACTCCACGCGAAACGATATAGAGGTTGTATGGTTTTACGACAAGGGTTCGGACGCATACGTGTGTTTACGCACGTATGACTTTCGGACAGTTTTTACTAGTCGGCTTTGGTTTAAGCCAGTTACTAGTATCCGGTTATTGCATTTATACAGTCTAAAGTTTTTCCGTGTTTTCACGGATAGGAGGGGCGTTCTCGTAATTACGCGAGAAGCTTCTAGAAGATGGTGGAGGTTTAGATGGCATATACATTGAATGAGATTAGTGAGTCATATGGATGATTCATCCATATCATTAATGCTTCATAATTGCTTAATGACTCATGGAGATGAATCACCACAAGATATTTATCAAGCATGGTTGTAAATCATTTTCTTTTCTTTTCTTGATAAAATAAAATACTTGATATATATTATGATAACTCATTTTCTCTTCTCATTATTATGTTCATCTTCTCTCTCCTCAAGCTCTCCCTCTTCAAACCCTAATCCTCCACTCTCATGTGTTGAGTACAAGGATTAGTTAGACTACTTAATCCATAACCATACTCTATTTCATCTAGGTACTTTGATTAGCACTTAAAGATACCTAGTTGCCTCAAGTTTAGAGGCAAAGCTTGGAGTTTAGCTCTCGTGGTGGATCGTCTACTACTTGGAGAAGGCCGAGGAGGAGGTGGAGTTCGTAAAGACGAAGGACACAGTTCTTTAGGTATAATCCCTTTACATACTAGTTGTTAACAACTATGTTTGATGTTAGTTATCGTTTAGCTTCGATTCATGCGGTTAGTCGATGTTTAGCATAAAACAAGATCGTTTTTCATATTTCCGCCTCCCCGCAAGTCGTGGGGTGTTGTACATCGACTTACAGTGGTATCAGAGCCTCGCTAAACAATAAATAACTCACTTGCAAAATTGTATGAATTTCGAACGAAAAATACGAAAACCGGAAAACCCCGATATCATGGTTTCTGTCGATTTTTAAATGAAGTCCAAAAATTTTTCAGGCAGGTTCAGAAAGCCCAAAATGATAGTATTAGAACACCCAAGAAAACTGGGCTCACGAATCGACTAAACCGCCGCGGAACCGCGGCTAATCCCCCCGATCCGCCGCGATTCCGCCGCCGAGTTGCCGGTTCACAAGCCCAATTTTCCTGTGCTGGTTCTCTGTGATATTTGGTATTTTCTGGAATTTTTTATTTTTGCTCAGGTTTCAGATTTACAGAGAAGTATTGGAGCAAAATTAAATGTGTTTAATCGATCGAAATTATACTGTATTTGCTTGTTGGATTATATCTGTATTTGTATAATGTGTTCGTAAACCTCCCCTAACTGCTAGTATGTCGGTTGGCAGGGGGTTGCACATTTCTGTAATGGATTTTATCTGTTTGTGTATATGAACCGTGTTGGACTGTTGTGATGTATAACCGGGGTTATGTGATGGGTTATTATTTAATTCATTTGATGTAAATGTAATTTGTTGTAATATTATTTTGCGGGGCACATCCAGGTTGCGGTTGTAGCCACCATTGTATTATTTCATTTTACTGTTTTTGCTCCTAGGACAGACCCAAGGTGGGGTACACAAACTGCCGGGCGGGTAGTTTGCCGTACCCGTTGGGGTCTTGGATGGGGTAATGGCTATTCATTACAACTGTGTAATCCGTCTTTTGTTGCAGGCTCAAAACAAACACGGATTGCTTGCAAATCCAATAAAGTTCATCTGTGATCTGGAATGCCTATTATTGCGTCTGACGAATGTACAATATCTATATATGATAGCTATTTAGACATCACTTATGTTTTACACCCGCGCTAGCCCAGCCCCCGCCTGCCGTTAGTTAAGTAACCTAACGGGTGATGACGGGACCCTGTGGCGAATGCGGATGGCATAAGAGGACGTTGTATTTTCGTTGTTTTCTGCAATGATAGGTTAATGATGGGACGCATTATTTATAATGCAAAGAAAATAAACCAAAAGTTTAATCGTTGGAACAATTTAAAAGAAACCACTCGGTTAATTTTAAAAACAGATATTTTTAAATGCGGAGCTTTAACCACTCCTTTTAAAAGTTATCAGGTTCCTTCGGTTATATCAAGTTCACTACGTTCATGGTTTCGCCAAAACCATTCGTAGCCCTCCGTCATTTCATTTGGGTATTCAGTAGTATTCAAGCTATGCATTTTGGCCAAAGTCAAGGCATAGTGTTTGGTAGCTGCTGGGTTTTCATTTGTTGCATAAGATAGATGAGTTGGTTTGGGACAGTCGTATTATCATTTGACCAAAGTCAGGGGTATATACGGATGGGTTCAAATTAACAAGATAATGACGGGTAGAACTTGACATGTGACTTATGACATTTTGACCAAAGCCAAGGTCATAAGAGCATGGGGCAAAAAAAAATATATATATATATCGGGAATTTCTAAAGAAACTGAAATTTGCAAAGAGTTGCATACCATTTGGAGTTTGATGAATGTTGGTAGGATTCCTTCAACATTATCATACAATGATATTTGGATCCCGATCATACTGTGAGTATATGCTACTTATCAGGATATTCGTCACTTAACGATCAATGCTATAAACCAAGTAGGTGTCAAGAAAGGTGTCAGCGGGGTTACGCCCCAGAGAAAAGAGGTTATTTAATTAAGGAACTTCGCGAAAGCGTTGGAAAACCTCCCTCGAAGTATCGACACTAGCCTGGCTGAACGGTTAAGCAAGTATTGTACGGTGAGAATAGTCCTGGCTAATTCTTCTTTTATGGTTTGAGGAAGAATTCGAGAAACAGTAGGAGCCATCCAGTTTAGATAAACTAAAAACCACTCTAAACTTGCAAGAGCATCATGCAAAAGAGTTTTCTTCTCTCTCTCCTAATTGCAGCGACCCTGAAAATGACTGGACTTAAGTTACTTTTAGAGAAAAATATACTGACAGGGCCAAACTATAAAGATTGGCTGCGGAATGTCAAAATGGCTTTGACCTATGACAAATTGGGGTACGTCCTCACCGCTACGGCACTTGCTGTCCCTAGTCCCAAATCCAGTAATGCGGATAAGGAAATCCGCAAAACCTGGGATTTCGATTGCGCGAAAGCCAAGTGCATCGTGCTTGCCTCGATGAACAATGAACATCAGAAGAGGCACGAGGATATGGAACTAGATGGCATATTTCTCCATACAAAGGAACTTTATGGAGAGCAATCTCGTATAGCAAGATACGAGACCTCTAAGAACTTGTTTCGAGCGAGGTTGGCTGTCGGGTCATCGGTAGGAGAACATGTCCTAAAGATGATCGGCTATATAGAAGAGCTCGCAGACCTTGGGATGACTTTGGATAATGAGCTCTATACAGACCTTATTCTCCAGTCCCTTCCTCACATCTACGCCCAGTTTATCCTGAACTTCAACATTCAAAGAAAAGAAGTTGAACTTCCGGAACTCCTGAACATATTAAGGAGTGCAGAGGGCACCTTGCAGAAGACAAGGGAAACACCCGCTATGTTTGTTGGCGGTGCATCTTCTTCCGGGTCCAAGGCTAGGGCCAAAGGAAGGAAGAAGAATGCCGCCACCAAACCTAGAGGAGGTGTTAGTAAGGTGGGAGGGAAGGGAAAGAAAAAGTTTGCGGTACCGGTAGTTGGCCAGGATGAGTGCTTCCATTGTCACAGGAAAGGGCACTGGAAGAAGGATTGCAAGGCGTGGAACGCCAAGAACCAGGAACCGAAGCAAGCTGTGGCTTCGACTTCAGGTGTGTTTGTAATTGAGAATTGTCTATCAATTAACTCTACTTCCTGGGTATTGGATACCGGATCAGGATCTCATATTTGCAATTCATTGCAGGCACTGAGAAACCGTAGAGTGCTGAAGGAAGGTGATATGACCCTAAAGGTTACTAACGGAGCTAGCGTGGGAGCTGCGTCCGTCGGGGATTATCACCTAGGATTGACAAGTGGACACATTTTGGTTTTACATAACTGTTTTTTTGTACCAAGCTTAACGTGTAATATCATATCAGTTTCCTTGTTATCAAATAAAGGTTATGATTTCACGTTTGTAAGAGATGTTGTTAACATCCACCTTAATCATGGTTTGATTGGGTCCGGTACACTAAATAACGGTATATATGTTTTAAACCAACTCCAAATTTTCAATGTCCAGAACAAACTAAAAAGAAAGTCTCCAGATTTAAATAAAGCTTTCTTATGGCATTGTAGACTGGGTCACATCAATGAGAGAAGGTTGACTAAGTTGCATAGAGAAGGATATTTGGACTCGTTCGAATATCAAACTTATGACACTTGTCAATCTTGTCTCAAAGGAAAGATGACAAAGACTCCATTTACTGGACATGGAGTAAGAGCGAGCGAGCTCTTAGGACTCATACACAGCGATGTATGTGGTCCAATGTCTACGCATACAAGAGGTGGTTTTTCCTATTTCATTACTTTCACGGATGATTACTCAAGATACGGATTCATTTATCTGATGAAACATAAATCCGAGGCTTTTGAGAAATTCCAAGAGTATAAGAATGAAGTAGAAAACCAAACCGGCAAAAGTATCAAGACACTTAGATCTGATCGAGGTGGTGAATACTTGAGTGCCGAGTTCCTAGGTTACCTAAAAGAGAAAGGAATTCTCTCTCAGCTTACTCCTCCATACACTCCACAGCACAACGGTGTATCGGAGAGACGGAATCGAACCCTATTGGATATGGTACGATCCATGATGAGTAATGCTGAGTTACCGCGATCTTTTTGGGGTTATGCGCTAGAATCAGCAGCATATCTTCTGAACAGGGCTCCTACCAAGACTGTGCCTACCACTCCATATCAGATGTGGACTGGGAAGAAACCCCATCTTCAGCATATGAAGATTTGGGGATGTCCAGCTTTTGTTAAAAAGCAGCATGTGGACAAGCTCGATGCACGATCAGTAAAATGTAAGTTTGTGGGATATCCAAAGAACTCCAAGGGATATTATTTCTATTACGCAGAGGAACAAAAGGTTATTGTTTCTCGTAATGCCCATTTTCTGGAACATCAGTTTTTAGAAAAGGAAATAAGTGGGAGCGAAATAGAACTGGAAGAAATTCCAGAACCACGAACTGCTACTGAAAGTTTGGTAGAACCGGTAGTTCAAGAAGAACATGACATTCCCACACCCCTCCGCAGGAGTAGTAGGCCGTCTCATCCACCTGAGAGATACTACGGTTTTCTCATAGATGGGGATAGAGAGGATTGCATCATAGATGATGATGAACCTACTGACTTCCAGCAGGCCATCCAGAGCGACGACTCGGTACGATGGCTAGATGCAATGCGGACCGAAATGGAGTCCATGTACACCAACAAAGTATGGACTTTGGACTTTGCTCCAGATGGGGTAAAACCCATAGGATGCAAATGGATCTTCAAGAAAAAGATTGGTGTAGATGGACAGGTGGAAACCTATAAGGCTAGACTTGTTGCAAAGGGTTTTCGTCAAAGACCTGGTTTGGACTATGACGAAACTTTTTCTCCAATGGCTATGCTCAAATCCATTCGGGTCCTTCTTGCTATTGCTGCCTTCCATGATTATGAAATCTGGCAGATGGACGTAAAGACGGCTTTTCTGAATGGAAATTTAGAAGAGTGCATCTATATGGATCAGCCAGAGGGTTTCAATCAGAGTGGGAGCAGCGGGAAAGTATGCAAGCTGCTTAAGTCCATTTATGGACTAAAGCAGGCATCGCGGAGTTGGAACATCTGTTTTGATGAAACAGTCAAAGAATATGACTTTATCAAAAATCCAGATGAACCGTGCATATATAGTAAAGTTGTAGCCAGAAGTGTCGTATTCCTCGTCTTGTAGGTGGATGACATTCTATTGATAGGAAATGACATTCCTATGCTACAATCTGTCAAAGGATTCTTGTCACACAGGTTCTCCATGAAAGACCTAGGTGATGCCTCTTACATTCTGGGGATCCGGATCTATCGTGATAGATCCAAGAGGATGTTGGGACTTTCTGTCACGACCCGAAAGTACGGAACGTGACCGGCACTTAGATTACGAAGCGTCTAGAGGCGCCACGTAACCTAAGTAAGCCGAAGCCCAGAATCTAAACCATAAAAAAAAAGAAGCAGTAAAAGAAAACATGAAGGAATAAGTTTAAAACATCAGCAAATTTTCCCAAAAATTTCGGCAGAGTCTCCTTTGTAAAAACTGGCCCCAAACGGGTACAACAAGTATAATATACATAAACAATAAAAAGCATCCCTAACGGGAGCTAGCTCAACGCCAACAGGCGGAAACAACCACAATAAGCACAATAATATACAACGCCAAAGGGCGAGGCTCAAAACTCAAAATAAAACAAAACCACCAGATCAGAATAATATATGCGCGACTCTAAGGTCAAAATAAAAGACTGGTCCAATAAACTTATCAAGTAATACAAGTATGGTTGATGGAGCTTACTAGATACAAATGAATGAATAAAAGTACAATGGTGGTTCGGATACAAGTGAACCAACCTACCGTGCAAATCACCCTGAAGAAAAGATGTGCCAACAAGCTGCCACGGAAACCTGTACATCGAACCTGAAATAAAATTTGGCACAACGGGGGTGAGTTGCCAACTCGTGAGTAGAAGACATCTACGAAAAGAAATCGAATGCACGACGCTATCCTAGGTCATAATAATACACTATAATATCCCAATCATCTAGTAATAGCAGGGTAAAACTACGTGTAAGTGCAGATACTCCGTGCTTGTGTCAGTGCCTCATATAATACTATGTCATATGAAATGAAATGCATGCACCATGAATGTAAAGTAACAATTCCTGAAATCCAGATATATATGTATAAGAAATCTTTAGCTGTTATCATAGTAAAATGTGTATAAGAATCTGAAATCTCAACAATGAAATCCATGGAAATCCGTGTCAAGCGTCGACACAACACATGTAATCTCAAGTCTCAATATCTCGGGCTCCGTCAGTCCGGATCGGCCCATATCATCAAATCTCACGACAACGGTCGGTATCCTCCGGATATCCGCCGCGCCAGACATCACCGGTAGGTAGCCTTCCCCTGCCAGGCTCATCGTCTACAACTCGATCTTCTTGCCCCGGGGTACCATACCGGGCCCACCATGTACCCGAGACGGTTCATCCACTCCTCGAATCGGGTCTCGAAATCCAACAGAAAACATGAAATCTCATGGTGGACGACACATACATCACGAGAAAACCGCATCTTATTTTAAAAAGAGAAGAGAAGAGAGAGAGAAGTTTTTATATATTCTTGCGGTTTTCCCCAAAAATCCAGAAATCTCATAGAAATCCAAATCTTAAAATCATGAGTAAGTATATGATAAGTGTCGGCATATGCCCATGATACAGCATGATAACATGATAATATGAATGCATGAATGTCAAGTAATAAATATCATATCTATACTAACATCAGAGAGTTAATCACAATATTATATCGGTCTAGTTGTTAACTGATTCTATCAATAAAAGACAATATGATCTAAAGTGTACGTGACATAGCAATTACCGATGATGATGTGTGTGAGCCGGCAAATAAGTGTGCGTGGAATATGCGCATCATCGGTAATGGTGCTGGTGTCCTAACAGGTAAGGTTTATACTGATTAGCAACATATGTAAGAACATGCACCATGATGATTACAGTATGAATGTAAAGACGGATTGCATTATCCACCCCTCTGCGACATACGAGTACAACTATCACTATATGAATCGAACCTAAACTAGTGTCCATCTAACCTCCTAAGGAACTAAACCTAAGAAACCAGTCAATAAGAAACAAGAGTCTACCTAAGGTCTGAATCAATATCTCTAATAGTCGGCGATCCAGCCTCAATAGCGTCACGTACGAAGTACGGCTTCCTCGAACCAAAAGTGCGGATCAATCATCATATTTATGCCTCGTACTGTACAATCCATCATACGGCATCCCAATATCGGGGTACGGGTCAAGTATCTCCTAGGTGTCTCATCATTCGTATAATGTCATCACCAACACATCTCATGATCAAGGTGCTAAACTGTAATCGCCTACATCAATTATATATCATTGCCATCATAATAAGCATCATTAGTTTATCCTCAGAAATATCATGTCATATGTATCATATTGTGATTAAGTCATCCATATCCCATATCGTGATCAATCACAAGTTACAGTCCGGGTACTATTTTAGAGTCCCATGTACCTCAATATCATCACTGCCCCTTATAATTTAAGTATACATGTTCATTATCTCATTCTCTAATGATCCACTAACACTTAATACGACTGTAGCCAAGAATCACGGCATCAAGCCCAGTTACACTGTTTCATCATACCTCGGATATCATATCACATCAATGTATCCCATATACGTGTTGTATATATATATATACTTATACCTCATCCTATATATATATACACATACACGTATACACCATGTCGTGTTTCAGTGTGTGCGTGTGTGTGTTTCTACCTGAAACCTACGAACCTCTTCCAAGGTATTCATCTTCTAATATGTCTTCCTAAATCAGTCTAGTCCAGCCTAGGGTCATTACTAGGGCCCTACTCATTATGAATTTAGGGTCACATCTGGTTTCCTAATGTCAATAAGTATTATTCCTATTCTACGTTGCGGGGGTGCTAAACGCCATCCACCCGACTTCTCCCCGTAGATATGCATTTACTCACCTGGTCCATATCTGTCGAAGACGGTGTCGTCATCCTCCTCTTCATCGCCCATAGTCCACGTGAGGGGTACCTAAACGCAAACATATAAATAGTATCGTAAACTGGATCACATACGAAAGTCAAACGATACAAGGAACAAGCATAGGTTAAAACCTATGTCCCGTCCACGCAAAAGAACCAAATATCGCTCGATATCGGCGTACAAACTCCGATGGATCGAGATAAACATCAACAAATAACTCATAGTTTTAAACACATTACTTATATTATAAAACATGATTAAATCCATCGAAACCCTAAAATCCATCAAACCGTCGAATTTCGTAGAAACCGAAAATGCCAATTTACCGTTTTTCATCAAAACTTGACATTTAAATAAAACCAATGGTCATAAAACTCATTAAATAGCATAACTAGACTATACAATCCATTACTATATTTTTATTACACAAATTTGTATAAATTTGAAATTTCTAGTTTGCAACCTTTAACAATTTCCAACATTTTTCAAGCAAAATACCTCAATTCCACCAAAAAACATGATTTTGCATGAATTAATGTACTAAACTACAATTCATGATGATAATGATATGATGAAACCATAATTATATTTTTAACCTCATTTATTTAGGAATTTCCCAAAATCTAGTTTACAAAAATAGCCTTTTATTAGTATTTTTCCAATTATCACAAGAAACTAGTGATCAAACTAAGTTTTTCTTTCCATTAATATGCTAATATTCTCACTAAAACTACAATCTAATGATAGCAACCTTAATTGGAATTTTATATTACCCACATATATATTTTATAAAAAACTAGTTAGCTAAAAAGTATAATTAAATCAATTTTTGATTAACAATTTACAACATACCATCCCTACAAGAATTTCCACTTCTAAATATGTCAAACTAGTTATTATAACCCTCATTAATTAATAAAAATCACAACTTGATTTTTCAAACCCTAACTTGAATTTTAAAAGTAGTAAGTAGAATTAATATATTAAATCTAATTAAGCTTAAATGAACATCTAATAACAATAAATCAAAAGAAAGAAATTTATACCTCCAAACCATGAAATCCAAACATGAAATGAGCCTCCAAAATGCATGCTTTCCATCTCCAAATTCCATATAAAAATAAGAAAAGAATGAAGGGTAGGAAATAAATAGGATTTTGTGGAATTTTAATTGAATTTTTGATGTATTTTTAAGGATTTTTGAGACAAAATCAAGAGAGGAAAAATGGGGGGATGCTTGGGGAGGAGGTCGGCCATGTGAGGGTGAGGGAGAGGAGAGTGAGAAAAGTTGAGAAAAGTATAGAAACTTCACCCCAAAATGTCACCTCTTTATGTCTTTTCATGAATTTCTTTATTTTTCTTTTATTTCTTTACTATAGCAACTCAAGAAAGCTCTAGAAAATAGGAAAAATTTGCAAATAAATTTTTCATGATACAAACTAAATTCTAATATGCCATGGTTCATTTTTATAAATTAAAACCATTCAATTTGTAATTTACACTAATTTAGTGTAAAAATAAAGCTTATGTTAATATTTAAAATAATTAGTTTAGGAAAAATATTTAATTAAACTAAAAATTTATAAGTGGATAAATAAACACCATTTACTAGTAATTACATAATTAAAATAGGTATTTTTGAAATTATAATGAAAAACAATCACGGCTAGGTTTTACGAAAAATACATTTTACTTTGCCGAAAATCATAAAATTCACTTAAACAATTTTATTCATTTAATTATTTATTTAATTATTTTTAAAACGTTACACTTTCGCAGTCCAGGTATATCGACACTGTACTGAAAAGATTCAGTATGGAAGATTCTAAGCGCGGAAATCTACCGGCTTGTCACGGAATCACCCTCTCCAAAAAGATGTCTCCCAAGACTGATTTGGAAAGGGAACGCATGTCTATTATACCCTACGCTTCTGCGGTAGGCTCTATAATGTATGCGATGTTGTGCACCAGACCAAATGTAGCTTACGCACTGAGTGTGGTAAGCCGGTATCAGTCAGACCCAGAGGAGAAGCACTGGATAGCAGTAAAGAACATTCTCAAGTACCTGAGAAGGACTAAGTAGATGTTCTTGGTTTACGGCGGAAAAGACCTCAGGTTGGAGGCCTTTGCTGATTCCGGCTTCCAGAGTGATAAGGACGATTCCAAGTCCATGTCGGGTTATGTCTTTACCCTCAATGGAGGGGCGGTGTGCTGGAAGAGCTCCAAGCAGGACACCGTTGCTGACTCAACGATGGAAGCGGAGTATATAGCTGCTTGCGATGCCGCAAAAGAAGCAGTCTGGATAAAGAAGTTCCTAACAGAACTTCAGGTGGTTCCTACCATAGTTGATCCAATACCTCTGTATTACGACAACAACGGAGCTATAGCTTTAGCGAAGGAACCAAGGTCCCATCAGAAGTCCAGACACATCTTGAGGCGGTATCACCTGATCAGGGAGATCATTGATCGTCGGGAGATCGAGGTTCGGAGAGTTGCTTCTGAAGAGAACATTGCTGATCCATTCACAAAGGCCCTACCTCAGATTCAGTTCGAGAGGCTACTCGAGATCATCGGTCTTCGATATGCCAGTACATGGCCCTAGTGCAAGTGGGAGATTGTTAGTGTATATGCCCTAGGGGCCATTATTGTATCATACTAGTTTGTATATTACTTAATGGAAGCTTGGGATATTCACATGTATATAACAGTCTTGCTAAACATGGTAGTATGCTACTTGGTTTTTCTATCTTAATATGTGAGTATACGTATTGATAGAGCTCTTAGGATCTTGCTTGACTACCAGCGTTGTGATGGCAGTCACACTAGTGGGGGCTGGGTAGTCTACAAGCACATCCTTATTCAGGTCCCTAGTCGTTGGATTATCGAGACTGGGCATCGATACTCCGGAGTAGACTAGTGTGTACGCTTCTCATCCCAGTTAGGGAGATGGTCTGTCCCACAGCCGTCAGTACGTCGTACTGGAGATAGTATGCAGGTGCTCGTTGGGTTACGGGTACACCGGATAGGACTCACAGGGAACTGTTGGATGGTTTTATACCAGTCGTCAGTGAACAGTTCCCAGGTGACATGAGTACAGCATAGTCCGCAGACTTGACACTGCTACTTCGCCTCGAGTGTGTCCCACTGTTCTTAGATTGCTACCCTACCACGGCTCAAAGGAGTCGAGCAAACAGGTAGCAGTTGGGTGCAGTCCCGAGCACTTGGAGGCAGTAGCGGTTAGACAGGATTCGTCTCTCCCGGTATTGGGGTTGATATCGCGCTGTGTCAGAGAGCCATTACGCAAAGTGTAAGTCCACGTTGCGACCCCGGTACTTACGGGGAGGCGGAAACGGTATAAAAAACAAATTTTTAGCGCATGGGGCAACATGGACTAAACAAGGTCGGGATCGTGTCTAAACTAAACTAGCAAACATGCAAAGGAGAGTTAACTACTCGGCAAAGTGGTTATACCTAACTTGAACTCCTTCTTCTTGAAACCTAGTAGAGGTTGATGGTTCTCTCCTCGTCGCCTTCTTCCGTCAAAGATGGATCCACCTGAGGGTTCAACCTTCGGGCTCTTTCTCGAACTTAGAGTGAACTAGGATCTCCGGCTTGCTAAACCTTGAACCCTAGAGAGAGTAGAGAGTATCTATGGGGTGTTTTCTTTTCAAGGAGAGGGATTCTCAACACATGAGAAGGATTCTCCTTGAGCTTGAGGAAGAAGAAGATGAAATGAAGAGAGAGAATCAATATGATAGAATGAGCTCCTTTTCCTTTTGCAACCATAACAAAAAGGAAAAGGATATATCTAATTAATAATAATAATTCAAAATGAAATAGTTGATGGTTGTATTTGGAATGACCACTATCATCACTTCATTAAATGAATGTAAGCTAGAATCAAGGACTATCCTTGCAAAGCAATAATGATGGTCAAACATTCAACCATGGTCAACAAGTCAACCATGGTCAACAAAATCAACCATGACACAATTTCATTTAATTACTATTATTAATTGATATTTCATAAATCCATTAGGGTTTGGCAAAAGACGACTGTCAACTGTGCATACGCACCCGTTCCGAAACCCTAATGAAAGACCTCTTCCTCCGCCTCAAACAACTGTGCATACACACCTGCATTCTCGTTCCGAGGAACAAGAATACTGAGAGATAAAAGCAACCCCAAAATATATACCAGTATCTGGCTCAAACCAGAGCCTGCTAGTATAATCCGTCCGGACTCCAAACGTGCACAAGTGCGCGGATGAGAACGAACCCTGCCGCAAAACCATGCGACCTCTACTCAGTTTTGCCCAGAGGCGAATAGCCCTCTGTGTGGGACTCTAAAGACTCGACACTACGCTGGCAGTGGGTTTAACCACAGACCGCAAGCGGCACTAGCTATGCGTAACGGTCCCAAGGTAGATGCCGATAAGAAGACTGACGAGGTAAAACCCATCTGAACTCCTACTGAGTCTGAATGTGACATTCTCCGTACAGTCCGGTCTGTTCGTCTGATACATCGCATGTCGGGCCTAGGGGGCGGTAAACGTCAGTCCCCCAATAGCGGTACAAGTCATGTCGGAGTGAAGCCCAAAACACCCTGAGATAACACTGGAAGCCTACCAGTATATCTCGCTTGCCCTGGCCAGGGACTACTCGTGTAATGGCTCTCCTAGACACAGCGCGATGTCAACCCCCAATACCGGGAGAGACGAATCCTGTCTAACCGTCACTGCCTCCAAGTGCTTCGGGACTGCACCCAACCATTACCTGTTTGCACGACTCCTTTGAGCCGTGGTAGGGTAGTGATCAAAGTGCAGTGGGAACACACTCGAGGCGAAGTGCCAGTGTCAAGTCAGCGGACTAAGCTGTACTCATGTCACCTGGGAACTGATAACTGACGATAGGTATAATACCAACTGGTCAGTTCCCGACGAGTCCTGTCCAGTGTACTCATAACCTAACGAGCACCCGTATACTATCTCCAGTACGATGTACTGATGGCTGTGGGACAGACCATCTTCCATACTGGGATGAGAAGCGCATACGCTAGTCTACTCCGGAGTATCGATGCCCTGTCTCGATAGTCCTGCGACTAGGGACCTGTATAAGGATGTGCTTATAGATTACCCAGCCCCCACTAGTGTGACTGCCATCACAACGCTGGTAATCAAGCAAAGATCCTAAGGGCTCCACTAATGTGTATAGGTGATATACAAAAATAAACACATGTACACATTGAAGTAGAAACAAACCAAGTAGCATACTACTATATTGAGCAAGATTGTTTATACAAGGTGAATATCCCAAGCTTCCATTAAGTAATATACAAACTAGTATGATACAGTAATGGCCTCTAGGGCAAATACACTAACAATCTCCCACTTGCACTAAGGCCATGTACTGGCGTATCGAAGACCTATCATCTCGATCAGCCGCTCGAACTGAGTCTGGGGTAGGGCCTTGGTGAATGGATCTGCAGTGTTTTCTTCTGAAGCAACCCTCCGAACCTTGATCTCCTTGCGATCCACGATCTCCCTGATCAGGTGATACCGCCTCAAGATGTGCCTGGATCTCTGATGGGACCTGGGTTCCTTCGCTAAAGCTATAGCCCCGTTGTTGTCGCAATACAGAGGTATTGGGTCAACAATGGACGGAACCACCTGAAGTTCTTTCAAGAACTTCCTCATCCAGACAGCTTCTTTTGCGGCATCAGATGCAGCGATGTATTCCGCTTCCATCGTCGAGTCTGCAACGGTTTCCTGTTTGGAACTCTTCCAACCCACCGCCCCTCCATTGAGGGTAAAGACAAAACCCGACATGGACTTGGAATCATCCTTGTCACTCTGGAAGCTGGAGTCAGCAAAGGCCTCGATCTGGAGGTCTTTTCCGCCATACACCAAGAACATCTCCTTAGTCCTTCTCAGGTACTTAAGAATGTTCTTTACTGCTATCCAGTGTTTCTCCCCAGGGTTTGACTGATACCGACTTACTACACTCAGTGCATAAGCTACATCCGGTCTGGTACACAACATCGCATACATTATAGAGCCTACCGCAGAAGCGTAGGGTATAATAGACATGCGATCCCTCTCCAAATCAGTCTTGGGAGACATCTCTTTAGAGAGGGTAATCCCGTGGCAAGCCGGTAGGTTACCGCGCTTGGAATCTTCCATACTGAATCTCTTCAGTATAGTGTCGATGTACCTGGACTGTGAAAGTCCTAATATCCTCTTGGATCTATCACGATGGATCCGGATCCCCAGGATGTAAGAGGCATCACCCAGGTCTTTCATGGAGAACCTGTGTGACAAGAAACCCTTGACAGATTGTAGCATAGGAATGTCATTTCCTATTAAGAGAATGTCATCCACGTATAAAACGAGGAATACTACAGTTCTCGCTACAAATCTACTATAGATGCATGGTTCATCTGGATTTTTGATAAAGCCAAATTCCTTGACCGTCTCATCAAAACAGATGTTCCAACTCCGCGATGCCTGCTTTAGTCCATAGATGGACTTAAGCAACTTGCACACCTTTCCGCTGCTCCCACTCTGAATGAAACCCTCTGGCTGATCCATATAGACACACTCCTCTAAATTTCCATTTAGAAAAGCGGTTTTTACGTCCATTTGCCAAATCTCATAATCGTAGAAGGCAGCAATGGCAAGAAGGATCCGAATGGATTTCAGCATAGCCACTGGAGAAAAGGTTTCGTCATAGTCCAAGCCAGGTCATTGACGGAAACCCTTTGCTACAAGTCTAGCTTTATAGGTCTCAACCTGTCCATCTACACCAATCTTCCTTTTGAAGATCCACTTGCATCCTACGGGTTTTACCCCGTCTGGAGCAATGTCCAACGTCCATACTTTGTTGGTGTACATGGACTCCATTTCGGTCCGCATTGCATCCAGCCATTTTACCGAGTCAACGCTCTGAACGGCCTGCTGGAAGCTAGTAGGCTCATCATAATCTATGATGCAATCCTCTCTATCCCCGTCTATGAGAAAACCGTAGTATCTCTCGGGCGGATGAGACTGCCTACTACTCCTGCAGAGCGGCGTAGGAATGTCTTGTTCTTTCGAACCCTCTGGTTCCACTAAGCTTTCAGTAATGGTTCGCGGTTCTGGAATTTCTTCCAGTTCTACTGTGCTCCCACTTATCTGGGTTTCCAAAAACTCAGTTTCCAAGAAGTAGGCATGACGAGAAACAAGGACTTTTTGTTCCTCTTAGCAGTAGAAGAAATATCCCTTAGAGTTCTTTGGATATCCCACGAACTTACACTTTACTGAGCGTGCCTCGAGCTTGTCCGCATGCTGCTTTTTAACAAAAGCTGGACATCCCCATGTCTTAATGTGACTGAGATGGGGCCTCTTCCCACACCACATCTCATATGGTGTAGTAGGCACAGTCTTAGTAGGAACTCGGTTTAAAAGGTACGCAGCTGATTCTAGCGCATACCCCCAGAATGATCGCGGTAACTCAGCATTACTCATCATGGACCGTACCATATCCAATAGGGTCCGGTTCCGTCTCTCCGATACACCGTTGTGTTGCGGAGTGTATGGAGGAGTAAGTTGAGAGAGAATTCCATTCTCTTTTAAGTAATTCAGGAACTCGACACTTAAGTATTCTCCACCTCGATCCGATCTTAGAATCTTGATACTTTTGCCGGTTTGTTTTTCTACTTCATTCTTATATTCCTGGAATTTTTCAAAAGCTTCGGACTTATGTTTCATTAAGAAGACATAACCGTACCTTGAAAAATCATCCGTAAAAGTAATGAAGTAAGAATAACCGCTTCGTGCATGTGTAGACATTAACAGTTAAAGGATGAACTTTTGGACCACCCTGACCTCACTAGTATGATCTCATCATAATCCTGGTAGTCAAGTACATATCCTAAGGGCTTTATCGACATGTAAGAGACAGATAGTATAATAATACCAGTCTACATGTTAAGATAAAGGTAACCAGATAGTATACTATCATGTTGAGCAAGAAAGTCCTCTATATATATGTCCAAGCATCCACTATATCAACAATAATGGTCTCTAGGGCATACATATTCTTAACAATCTCCCACTTGCACTAAGGCCAATTGTTGCAGTATCTCATACCCAACATCCAAAAAATCTCTCGAATCGCATTTGGGGGGGCCTTTGTGAGTGGATCCGCTATGTTATCCTCTGTGTCAACTCTCCTGATCTCGATCTCTCGGAGATCAACTATCTCTCTGATCAGGTGATACCGCCTAAGAATATGTCTAGATCGCTGATGGGACCGGGGTTCCTGGGCCAAAGCCACAGCTCCATTGTTATCACAATACACAGGTATTGGATGCTCAATGGTAGGAACCAAGTTCATCTTATGAACTTATTCATCCAGACAGCCTTTTTGGCAGTATCGTTGGTAGCGATATAATCAGCCTTTATCAACGAGTCTGCTACGATATATAGCTTGGAACCCTTCCAAAATACTGTCTCTCCACTGAGGGTGAAGACAAAACCCGAGACTGACTTTTAGTCATCCTTATCACTCTGGAAGCTCGAATCAATAAAGGACTCCGCCTGGAGTTCATCGTTACCATACACCAAGAACATCTCTTTAGTGCTTCTCAAGTACTTAAGAATGTTCTTCACAGCTGTCCAATATTTTCTCCTCTGGATCTAATTGATACCCACTCACTACACCTAGTGAATAAACTACATCCGGTCTCGTACATAATATCGCATACATGATTGACCTGACTGCCGAAGCACAGGATATCCCTTGTACGCGAGCCCTCTCCAAATCAGTCTTGGGAGACATCTCTTTGGAGAGAGTGGTTCATGAACAAGCGGGTATATTACCACGCTTAGAATCTTCCATATTAAACCTCTTTAGTATGGTGTCTATGTACCTGGATTGGGACAATCCCAACATCCGTTTAGATCTATCTCTATAGATCTTAATCCCCAGGATGTAGCAGGCATCACCAAGATCTTTCATGAAGAACTTGTGTGATAAGTAGAGCTTGATCGAGTGTAGCATAGGAACATCGTTTCCTATCATGAGTATGTCATCCACGTTCAATACGAGGAAGACAACCTTACTCTTTACAACCTTCTTATATATACATGGTTCATCTACATTCTTGATGAAGTCAACTCTTTGAAAGATTCATCAAAACAAACGTTCCATCTCCGCGATGCCTGCTTTAATCCGTAGATGGATTTAAGCAGCTTGCACACGCTTCCGCTGCTCCCACTGTCTATGAAGCCCTCTGGCAGTGTCATATACACGCTCTCTTCTAAATCACCATTTAGAAAAGCGGTCTTGACATCCATCTACCAGATTTCATAGTCATGGTATGCAGCAATGGCAAGTAGGATCCTGATGGACTTAAGCATAGAGACAGGAGAAAAGGTTTCATCATAGTCGATGCCAGGTCGTTGACGAAAACCTTTTTCTACAAGTCTAGCTTTGAAAGTCTCAACTTTTCCATATACACCAAATTATCTTTCTCAAAGATCCTCTTGCTTCCGATGGGTTTTACCCCTTCAGGAGAAACTTCCAAAGTCAATACTTTATTGGTGTACATGGATTCCATCTTAGATCGCATAGCATCCAGCCATTTCACAGAGTCCCCATTCGTAATGGCCTGCGCGAAACTAGTTGGGTTATCATCTTCCATGATACAATTCTCGCTCCCACCGTGAGAAAAACATAGTATCTCTCAGGTGGATGAAGAATCCTACTAGATTTGCGGAGTGACTGCGGTTCGTCAGGGACTATTGAATTCTCCAGTTCCATCAATTCGTCAGTTATAGTTTGTGTTGCTGGAACTATTTTCAGTTCTACCTCATTGCCACTAATTTCTTTCACACGAAATTCCTTTTCTAAAAAGGTGGTATGTCGAGAAACAAAACATCTTTTGTTCCTTGATGTGGTAGAAGATATACCCTCGCGAATGTTTGGGATATGCTACAAACTTGCACAGAACTGATCTTGCCTCAAGCTTGTCCGGATTTTGCTTTTCAACGTAGGCCGGATAACTCCATATCTTAACTCGTTTAAGAGATGGTCTCTTCCCATTCCATATCTCATATGGGGTGGTAGGCAACAGATTTGGTTGGAACTCTATTCAACAGGTATGTAGCTATCTCAAGTGCGTGTCCCCAAAAAGAAATAGGCAACTTAGTAATACTCATCATAGAGTGCATTATATCTAATAGGGTGCGATTCCTCCGCCCAGATATACCGTTGTGCTGTGGTGTATACAGAGGAGTAAGCTGAGAGAGAATCTCATTCTCTTTTAGATAATCTCTGAATTTCGTGCTCAAGTATTCTCCTCCCCGATCATATCGAAGGATTTGAATACTTTTACCCATCTGTTTCTCAACGTCGTACTTTTATTTCTTGAATTTCAAAAGATTTGGATTTGTGTTTAAACAAGAACGCATGTCCGATCCTTGAGAGATCATCGGTGAATATAATAAAGTACACGGAACCAATCCTGGAATGTGTAAAAATAGGACCACATACATCACTATGTATCTGTCCAAGAGTTCAGTAGCTCTTTCTCCATTTTCAGTAAACGGAAATTTGGTCACTTAGTCTTTGAGACATGACTGGCAAGTTTCATAAGATGTAAATTCGAACGGATTCAAATATGCATCCTTATGCAACTTTAGCTAGTCTTAACTCATTGATATGACTTAGTCTACAATGGCACAAGAAGACTTCGTTCATTTCTGAACTGTTGCTCTTGTGTGTATTCTGAATACTTAGAACTATATTGTGATTTAGAACGTATATACCATTATACAACGTACTATACCCAATCAACACTTGATTTAGGAAAACATTCACAATATTTTTGGTACGAAATAACAGTCACTTAGAATCATTGTATTACCAGTTTGTAACACTAGGTGATATTCGCCAACTGCTTTGACTGCAACAATTGCACCATTCCCTACTATTAGAGATATATCACCCATTCCCAGTTCTGTACCTGTCTATAGTCCATGTAACAAATTACATACGTGGGATCCTGATCCGGTATCCAATACTCAGGACGTAGAGTTAACTGAGAAATAGTTCTTGGTAACGAACACACCCGAAAAAGATGCATCAACATACTTATTCTTCGTTTGGGTGGCATGGGAATCCTGATATTCCCCTATTCCCTGCTCAGACTTATGACAATCATAAGATAGAGCGGAACCTAGCCCAGTATAATAAGTGGGTTCGGTCAGTACATCCATATTATTATCTTGATTAAGGCGTGTCATTGGTCGCTACCACGAGAGAGAGAAGGATAATAACTTTGCGTGTAATCTTTACAAGATTAGATTGGTTATTATTTTATCTAATCAGGATGGCTCCCACTGTTTTTATCAAATCTTCCTTCAAACCCTAAAAGGTAAGATTAGCCGGGATTAATCACATTCTACAAGTTCGCTAACCGGTCAGCCAGGCAAGTGTCGGTACTCCGAGGGAGGTTCCCCGTGCTTTCGCACGGACCTAATTAAAATAAACCTCGTTTCCCTAGAGGCATAACCCCGTTGACACCTTTCTAGACACCTACTGGATTAACTAATTGTAAAGTGCAAAACTCTCTCAGGAGTAACTCTTACTCGCAGTGGGTATCAGGATCCAACTATCATATAGAAGGTATGCAATCTCATTGCAAATTCCAACACTTGAAATTCCCAATATTGTTTTTACCCCTAGCAACTTATGACCTAAGTTATGGTCAACAAATTATAAGCGCTAGCCAAGTTCAACCCGTCATTTCTTGATTGAATTAAACCCACCCGTACGACCCTTGACTAAGGTCAACAAAGCCGTACGACTACTCTAATCCAATCACATCACATGCTGCAGACAAGCACTAATTAGCTACAGTACACTACGCCTTGGATATGATCAACAAACGTAGCACGAATACTAAATTGTGCTTATCTGAAATGACAGAGGGTTACGGCTAGTTTTTAAGAAAACCTTTAACGTAATAAACTTGATATCGTTGTAGAATCTAGTGATTTTTAAAAGGAGTGTTTTTTGGGCTTGCTAGTTTCGCTAAAGAGGTCACTCCCGGTGAAAGGATCTCGGCTCTT
This sequence comes from Agapanthus africanus, assembly GCA_030015575.1. Classification (NCBI taxonomy): domain Eukaryota; kingdom Viridiplantae; phylum Streptophyta; class Magnoliopsida; order Asparagales; family Amaryllidaceae; genus Agapanthus; species Agapanthus africanus. The sequence goes on along the minus strand of CM057347.1, from coordinate 371,113,087 downwards.
TCCTCATCGAATGAGGTGCTGGATATTCATCAAGGAATACCACTATGCAAAGCAAGAACTAGAGAAGTTATCAAAAGAAAAAACCAAGTGGGTTGTAGAATTTGCTAGTTTCGCTAAAGAGGTCACTCCCGGTGAAGGGATCTCGGCTCTTTCCTCATTGAATGAGCTGCTGGATATTAATCAAGGAATACCACTATGCAAAGCAAGAACTAGAGCTACCCTTTTTGAAAAATTTGATTCTACAATATCTTTAGCTTTCTTTCTTTTCATTAATCTCATTAATGAAGTCCCATCATTTAATGTTTCCTAAACATCACAGAAAAATGAAACTAAAATAGAACGTACGCTTATGCCATCCGCATTCGCTACTGGGCCCCGTCATGTACCGTTAGGTTACTTAACTGCCGGCAGAGCGGGGGCTGGACTAGTGCGGGTACAAAACATAAGCAACGTTTATTATATGTCATATATATAATATAACATTTGTCTCACGCAGTTATATGATCACATCACAGAACTAAGCAGCAGAAGCAACATATGAAATATTGGATATATTAGGATGTTCGTGTTTTAAATTTAGCTAGTAATGTAAAACACAGATTCAATGGTCGTGAAGAATAGCCAAACCCACATCCCTAGACCCCTATGAGAGCGGAAAGTAACCCTACCAAGAGTTAGGAGACCCGGTCTCAACTCGTTGGTCTTCTACTGGACTCTAAAACCCGGTTACTTGTGTTCCCCTCCTTGGGTCTATCCTAATGCGGAAAAGTAAATAATATACATCAATGGCGACATCATCCTCAACCCGGAAGTGCCCCAATAAAAGAATATTACAAACACATTTTACATGAATGAAAATAAAAACTCTCATCTCACATCAAACCCCCGGCTATTCATTTATGATGATCCAATAAATCATATCACCAGCAACACATAACATCTCATGTCATCAACGTAAGTAAATATGTGTATCCTGAAACTCCGTTGACATATAGCAACATGATCGGGATACCCCACATATTACATTTACGGTCGCAGAAAAGAAATGGAAAACTACAATAATTAGAATCCGTATATCCTTAGACATCATAAACCCGGAATATCTCATATTCCGGATTTCATGCCTAACCTATAAACCATGTATTTTAGTCTCAAATTGAAAGCACTTTTCAATTGCTTTAGTCAGGTAATTCAACAGGATTTCTGACTACATTATCGAATACTCGTCGGAAACTTTAGCAGATTGCCGCACCCCCGATACCGTCGACGAAGTGCACTAAGACGGAACACCGTGGCCGCAAGCACCCGAGTGGGTGATTTTGGCTACGGGATTCTCCTACAATCACTTGGTCACGGCTATAGGGCATGGCTGTCTACTAGAGTTACCCGGCGAGTGTTTGCGTACAATACGCGATCGCGATGGAGTTTTGATCCGAATCAGAACTCCGTGACAACCGATTAACCGAGACTAAAATATTAGATTTACAATATACTAACTAGTTTTCACAAAACCAATTATTTGGATTCTAAATATTGTATCACATATGTTAGTTATATGTATGCCCTAGAGGCCATTGCTGTACATGAGATGTATATTGTAGTGGATGCTGGGACATATATAGGTAGGACTTTCTTGCTCGACATGATAGTACGCTATCTGGTTGCTCTTTATCTTAACATATATACTTACTGTCTCTCTGTTTCATGTTAATAAAGCCCTTAGGATGTGTACTCGACTTACAGGACTATGATGCAGATCATACTAGTGGGGCCTGGGTAGTCTATGAGTACATCCTTCAATGTTCCTAGTCGTGGGAATATCGAGACAGGGCATCGATATTCCAGAGTAGACTAGCGTATATCTTCTCGACCCATGTGATGAGCGATGGATGATCCCATATCCATTGGTGTTTGACATCAGAGATGGTATGCGGGTGCTCTGTTGAGACTGGGTACACTGAACGGACTTGCCGAGAACTCCCAGATGGTATTATACCACACGTCAGATGGCAGTTCTCTGGTGACACTGGTACAGCTTAGTTTGTTGACCCGAGATCGTCATAGAGTCTTGTGTGTCTCCCACTGTGCTTTGATTTCCACCCTACCACGGCTCTACCGAGTCGTGCAAAAAGGCGGTTTTTGGGTACAGTCCCAATTCACATGGAGGCAATGAGCGATAGGAGGGGATTCGTCTCTCCCGGTATTGGGGGTTGATGTTGCGCTATGCTCGACTGGCCATAACAGGAAATCCCTGGCCAGGGTTGCAGTGATTTACTAGTAAGTGTTATCAGTAGTTTCACGCTTGTTATGGACCTTACATCGGCATGACTTATCAAGCTACTGGGGTCTGACGTTTACCACCCCTAGGCAAGATATGCGACATATCAGACGAACAGACCGGACTGTGCGGTAAGTGTTACTGATTGGATTCGCAGGTGCGTGAGCAGGCTTGCTCGTTGATCTTCTGATCGCTCAATACTCGAGTGGCCGTTACATTTAGCAGACCGCTTGCGGCTTGTGAGTGACTGATATGATCACCACCTACTACCGGCGTATTAACGAGTCTTTAGAGTCCTACACAGAGGTTTCCTGGCTCAAGCGAAACGAAATAGGAGCGCATATGAGATATGTGCGGGACCGAGAATAATACCAGTATGTGATACTATATTCTATTCTCGCGATTTGTATCATCGCTCGGTTATATGAGATATAGCCGGGTTACCGAATCAAGTGTTGATCCGATATATTGATACACTAGATATTAATCGGTTATATGCGATATGACCGGATCATTAAATCAAGTGTTGATTTAATGATTTAATGTATAATTATATATTTGATAAATTACTTTACATTAACTATTATTGGTTCACTTAAGATTGATTTTCTCACTTGTTGTGCACAAGTTGTATATGTGATATATATATTTGTGCACTAGTTTATATCATGGTTGATGATACATGCAAACTTGGGTGTGTGTATGACATACACCATATTTAAGTTAGTGGATATGGTTTATATTTATTTTGTAATTCAAAATTAGTGTGCACTTTGTTATGCTTAAAGCTTCATGAAGCTTTTAGCATTATTTGACCAAGTCCACTAACTTTGTCTCACTAAAGATATTTATTAACAAAACCACTAACTTAAACTATGGTTTAGTCTCTACAAAGGTTAACTCACCCATGGTTGCATGATGATAGACTTCACTTGATTATTCATTTTAAAAATGATTATTCTTATTTTCTTTTCTTTCTTCTTCAAGAAGAAGAAAAGCTTGCTAGAATTTTTCAAGTGAAGAAATAGAGTGAGAAATCCAAATCCAAAGTAAACCCACTTCCTATTTCATCATCCTCTACTACTTTCCATTTAGTTTAGGGTGTTCTCTTCAAAAAGTTCATGACCTAGTGAAGATGGAGCTCGAGTTTAAGTCTTCTCGACGTAGATCATCTTCGGCCTCGAAGTTAATGAGCTAGCCCGTTCATTTCTCCGAGGAAACCATCACTAGAGTTCGGGATCACGATGATCGCAGCGAAGGGATGTCAACACGGAGCTTTAAAAGTGAAGTACCGGACTACAAAGGTTGTAATCCCAAACTCTTAGAAGTAAAGTTGTTTACTTGCTTTATTTCACCTAATCTCTAGTCTAAGATCTTGGTTAGGGTTGTTCGGCACGTCTAAATTTTGAATCGGGCATGGTTGATGCCTTGTAGACCCTTGTGACAGTGCCTAGTAACCCTACACTGGTATCAGAGCCAAGCTAGAGTTTTAGGCGAAGTCTAGACGAAGTTTAAAGTCCGATCGAACCCCGAAACGCCGCGTTTTACCCCTTCTCTGGAAATTTTTTAAAATGTTGATTTTTTCATATTAAAAATACTCATAAAAATAAGCAGGGAATTCTGAGAATTCCTGTGAAGTACGAATCCCCAACTCCATCATGGGAGCGCGGAACCGCGGCCAAACCATGAGTTTGGCGGCGGTTCCGCGGCCATCATAAGGAGTCAGGGGCTCGTACTTCAAGGCATGATTCTTGGGTACTTTTTCCTGCTTCTGGGAATTTTTAATTCTACTCAAGAGTTGAGTTTTCTGGAGATCTTTTGTATTCGTTGATTCGATCAGATAATTTAACTTCGTTTAAGTTTTTTTCGGGTAATTTGGAACGTGTTAAAAAGTTCGAACGAATATCATTAACTCACTTTTTCCCCCGTCCGAAAATTTTCAAAAGTTGGATTTTTTCTCGAGTTTGAAACTTCTGGAAAATCGTGCAAGTAATGCGGTGGAACCTCTAGAAGAACACAAACCTTAACTCGATTATGTGACCGTCTGAACCGCCTCTAAACCTTAGGGTTTGGGGCAGTACGGCGTTGCCACATGTGAGGCGTTGGTTTGACCCTTCTACGGCTGGACCATTGGTACTGTGGCATGTGATGGATATTTTTTGAACTCCGCTCAAGTGTTGAGCTATTTGGGAAATCTTGGGTGTTTGTTTATTCGATCGGAAAGTTTAACATTGTCTATTTATCTGGAATGTGATACAATATTTGGAATCCATAAGTAGTTATGAGATAACTAATTTGAATGTTATAAATCTAGTAATTTAGTCTCATTTGATCGGTTGCCACGGGATTTTGATGCGATCAAAAGTCCGTCGCAATCACTTTGTGTGTTAGGATATTCGCCGGGTAACATTACTAGATAACCACACCCCATAACCCCGACCAAGTGACTATAGGAGAACTCCATAGCCAAAAAGCATCCGTCCGGGTGCTTGCGGCCGCGGTGTTTCGCCTAAGTGCACTTCGTCGTTGGTATCGAGGGTGCCGCCGTCTACTAAAGTTTCCGACGAGCATTCGATCGGAATATCGGGAATCTTGTTGAATTGCCCGATTGATTATTGGAAAGTATTTTCAATATCGATACTAAAATGCGGGGTTTATAATTGTTAGGCATGCGATGTCTAAGGAATTCATTTGTTAGGCATGAAATCCGCAATATGAGATATTATGGGTTTATGATGTCTAAGGTTATTACGGATTCCAACTGTTGTAGTTATTCACTTTCTTTTCTGCGACCGTAAGTGTAATATGTGGAGTATCGCCGGTTTCGTTGCTATACGTCAACGACAATTGGGATACGCATATTTACTTACGTTGATGACATGTGATGTTATGTGTTGCTGGATATGTTATATTGGATTGTCATGTTTGAATAGCCGGGGTTTTTTATGTGAGATGAGTGCTTTTCATTTTCATTCATGTAAAAACTTGTATGTAATATTCTTTTATTTGGGGCACTTCCGGGCTGAGGAAGTTGTCACCGTTGATGTATATTATTTACTTTTCCGCATTAGGATAGACCAAGGAGGAGAGCACAAGTAACCGGGTTCTAGGGTCCAGTAGGAGACCATCTCGAGGAGTCGAGACCGGGTCTCCTAACTCTAGAATTGGTAGGGTTTCTTGCCGCTCTCGTAGGGGTCTAGGGATGTGGGTTTGGCTGTTCATCACGACCGTGGAATCTGTGTTTTATATAGGCTCAAAATAAAACACGGACGTCCTAGTATATCCAATATTTCATATGATACGTTATCTGTGATGTGATCATATGATATGTTCAGATAGATATTGTATATAGTATATATAATATATTATATAGACGTTGCTTATGTTTTACACCCGCGCTAGCCCTGCCCCGCTCTGCCGTTAGTTACCTAACCTAACGGTGCAGACAGGACATCGAGGCGAATGCGGATGGCATAAGTGTACGTTGTATTTATCTGTGATGTTTAGGTGGACTTAAATGATGGGACATTCATTAATGAGATTAATGAAAGAAAAATAAACCTAAAAGATGTTGTGGAATCGAATTTCAAAAATTAGGCAGCTCTAGTTGTTGCTTTGCATAGCGGTGTTGCTTGTAGAACATCCAGCACCTTATTCGATAAGGAAAGAGCCGAGATCCCTTCACCGGGAGTGACCTCTTTAGTAATAACTAGCAGATGCTACAACCTTCGGTTTGTCTTTTGATTGCTTTTCTAGTTCTTTCTTTGCATAGTGGTATTGTGAATATCCTGCACCTCATTCGACGAGGAAAGAGCCGAGATCCCTTCACCGGGAGTGACCTCTTTAGCGAAACTAGCAGAAGCCTTAAAAACACTCCATTTTAAACCATTTGATTCTGCAACGAGATCAAGTTCAAAGCGTTAAAGGTTTTCTTAAAAACCATCCGCAACCTTCCATCATTTTAAGAAGTAGAGTACTTAGTATTCGTGCTGTGTTTGTTGACCTTAGTTAAGGCACAGTGTACGGTAGCTAAGTGATGTCTTCCTACATAGCATATGATGCGATTAGTTAGGACAGTCGCGTGGCTTTGTTGACCTTAGTTAAGGGTCATGTGGGTGGGTCTAATTAATCACGAAATGACGGGTAGAGCTTGACTAGTGCTTATGATTTGTTGACCATATTTAAGGTCATAAGTGCTAGGGGTAAAAACCATTATCGGGAGTTTCAAGTGTTGAAATTTGCAATGAGATTGCATACCTTCTATGCGATAGTTGGATCCTAATACCCACTGTGAGTAATTGTTACTCCTGGGAGAGTTTTGCACTTTACAATTAGTCGATCAAGTAGGTGTCTAGAAAGGTGTCAACGGGGTTACGCCCCTAGGAAAACGAGGTTTATTTTAATTAGGTCCGTGCGAAAGCACGGGAAACTTCCCTCAAAGTACCAGCACTGATCTGGCTGAAAGATTAGCGAACTTGTAGAGTGTAGTTAATCCCGGCTAATCTTTCCTTTTAAGGTTTGAAGGAAGATTTGATAAAAACAGTGGGAGCCATCCTGATTAGATAAAAATATATAACCAATCTAATCTTGTAAGAACGCACGCAGAGTGTTTTCTTCTCTCTCTCTCCAGGTAGCGACCATGTCACGCCTTAATCAAGATAATAATATGAATGTATTGACCGAACCCACTTGTTATACTGAGCTGGGGAGCGTTGGTCCCGCTCTAACTTATAATTATTATAAGGCCGAGTAGGAAATAGGGGAATACCAGGATTCCCATACCGCCCAAACGAAGAAAGTGCATGCTGATGCATCTTCTTCGGGTGTGTTCATTACATAGAACTGTTTCTCAGTATCCTCTACGTCCTGGGTATTTGATATCGGATCAGGATCCCAGATATGTAATAAGTTACATGGGCTAAAGATAGTTAGAGAACTGAGAAAGGGTAATAAGTTTCATGAGTTGGAAACGGTGTAATTGTTGCAGCCAAAGTGTTGGCAGTTATCACCCTGTATTACTAAATACATTGATTCTGAACGAATGTTATTAGATACCGAAGCTGATATACAACATCATATCAGTCTCTTTATTTACTAAAGAAAGGATATAATTTTGTATTGTTGGATAATGATTTGAACATTTCCTATATCAAGAGTTGATCGGTTCAGGCACGTTATCTAAATGCATATACATTCTAAATCAAACCACAGTTCCTAACGTACAAAACACACACAAGAGGAAGAATTCAGAAATGAACGAATCCTTCTTGAGGCATTGTAGACTAGGTCATATCAATGCGACCCGATTAGCTAAGTTACATTTAGATGCATATTTAAATTAGTTTGAATTTACATCTTGTGAAACTTGCCAGTCATGTCACAAAGATAAGATAACCATAGCTCCGTTTACTTGAAACAAAGAAAGGGTTAGTAAACTCTTGGGACAGATACATGATAATGTATGAAGGTCCCCAGTCTACAAATGCCAGGACTGGTTCTTTATACTTCCTTACATTAACTGATGATCTCTCAAGATTCGGACACATGTTCCTTTTGGAACACATGTTTGAAGCTTTTGAGAAATTCAAAGAATATAAGTCAGAAGTAGAGAACCAAAACGGGTACAAGTATTATGTCCTTCGATGTGATCAGGGAGGAGAATACTGAGGCATGGAGATCCTGAACTATTCCAAAGGAGAATGAGATTCTCTCTTAGCATTACTCCTCCGTATACACCACAGCACAACGGTGTATCGGGACGGAGCAATCACACCCTATTAGATATGGTGCGCTCTATGATGAGTACTACTGAGTCACCTATTTCCTTTTAGGGGTTATGCGCTTGAGAAGCTGCATACCTATTGAATTAGGTTCCAATCAAATCAATGCCTACCACTCCATATGAGATATGGTATGGGAAGAGCCCATCTCTTAAGTGAGTTAAGATTTGGGGTTGTCCAGCCTATGTCTAAAAGCAAAATACGGACAAGCTCGAGGCAAGGTCAGTTCTGTAGAACTGGAAGGAGTTCTGGCTATACAAACTACAGCTGATGATTTGGTAGAACCAAAGGATTCAATAGTCCCCGACGAACCTCAGCCTCTCCACCGATCTGGCAGGGTTCCTCATCCGCCTGAGAGATACTTCGGTTTCTCGATGACAGTGGGAGCGAGGATTGCATCATGAGATGATGACCCAACTAGTTTCAAGCATGCCATCGAGAGTGAGTACTCTGTAAGAATGGCTGGATGATTAGCGATCTGAGATGGAATCCATGTACACCAACAAAGTATGGACTTTGAATGCTATATCTGAAGGGTTAAATCCCCATCAGGAGCAAGTATATCTTGAGAAGATTACTTGGTGTATATGGAAAGGTTGAGACTTTCAAAGCTAGACTTGTTAAAGGTTCTCGTCATCGACCAGGCGTGGATAATGATGGAACCTTTTCCAGTGGCTGTGCTTAAGTCCATCCGGATCCTACTTGCCATTGCTACATACCATGAATACGATATCTGGTGGTTGGGTGTCATGACTACTTTTCTAAATAATGATTTAGAAGAGAGCGTCTATAAGTACACAGCCAGAGGGTTTCGTAGACAGTGGGAGCAGCGGAAACGTGTGCAAGATGTTTTATGGGATAAAGCAGGTATCGCGGAGTTGGAACATCTGTTTTGATGTAGTAGTCAAAGAGTTTGACTTCATCAAAATGGTAGATGAACCTTGTATATACAAAAAGGTAGTAGAGAGTAAGGTGAACATCCTCGTATTGTACGTGGACGACACACTCTTGATATGAAAAGAGTTTCCTATGCTACGCACGGTCAATCTCCTCTTATCACAAGGATTCTCCATATAGGATCTAGGTGATACCTCATAAATCCTGGGTTTTGGATCTATGAGATAGATCTAAATGGATGTTAGGATTCTCACTAAATGTAGTGAGATGGTATCAATCGATCCTGGGGAGAATCACTGGACAGCTTCCAGGGTGGTAAGGTTGACTGAATGTCAGTCACATGCATTGTCTTTACCCTCAGTGGAGGGATGGTATGTTGGAAGAGTTCCAAGCTAGATACCGTGGCAGACTAGACGATAAAGGCTGGTGACATCGCTATCAAAGATACTATCAAAGAGGCAGTTTGGGTGTATACAAGTTCATGAGATGAACTAGGTTCCTACCATTGTGTGACAAAGGAGGTGTGGCTTTGGCCCAGGAACCCCGGTCCTATCAGTGACCCAGACATATTCCAAGGCACTATCACCTGATCATGGAGATAGTTGATCTCCAGGGAGATCGAGGTTAGGAGAGTAGACTCAGAGGACAGCACGGCGGATCCACTCACAAAGGCCTTTTCCTAGAGGGAGACTTTTATGGGATGGTTGAGTATGAGATACTGCAACCACTGCTACAGATGGCCCTAGTGCAAGTGGGAGATTGTTAGTTATATGTATGCCCTAGAGGCCATTGCTGTACATGAGATGTATATTGTAGTGGATGCTGGGACATATATAGGCAGGACTTTCTTGCTCGACATGATAGTACGCTATTTGGTTGCTCTTTATCTTAACATGTATACTTACTGTCTCTCTGTTACATGTTGATAAAGTACTTAGGATGTGTACTCGACTTGCAGGACTATGATGCAGATCATACTAGTGGGGCCTGGGTAGTCCATGAGTACATCCTTCAATATTCCTAGTCGTGGGAATATCAAGACGGGGCATCGATATTCCAGAGTAGACTAGCGTATATCTTCTCGACCCATGTGATGGGCGATGGATGATCCCATATCCATTGGTGTTTGACATCAGAGATGGTATGCGGGTGCTCAGTGGAGACTGGGTACACTGAACGGACTCACCGAGAACTCTCAGATGGTATTATACCTCACGTCAGATGGCAGTTCTCTGGTGACACTGGTACAGTTTAGTCTGTTGACCCAAGATCGTCATAGAGTCTTGTGTGTCTCCCACTGTGCTTTGATTTCCACCCTACCACGGCTCTACTGAGCGTGCATGTTTACCCCAATCAGAGCAAAGCTCTGTTCAAATTCCAAGGCGGGAAACGAAGCAACGCTTCTGTTTCTCCCAATCAGAGCAAGGCTCTATTCTGAAAATTAAAATAAAAATTAAAGAAGCAACACTTCAGGCAACTTGCGCTCTGCGCTGCGCGACACGTGTCAGCGCAGTTGCGCTGCGCGACAAGTGTCAAGAATAGGTGCGCTTGCGCCAAACAGAATTAAAATTCTGAAAGATTTTTCTCAATCTTGTTAAAAACAAGAAGATTGCCTTCTGTAAAACAGAAGCTCTTGGATCAAATATCCAACGGTGGGGAAAAATCCCCAAATCACTCAGAGAAAGATCTCTCTAACCAATTCAACAAATCATTGGCACTATAAAAAGGCCCCCAAACCCCAATACATGAGGACATCAACACAAAGAGAAAAACAGAGAATTCCTCTAAAGAATTTTGAGAAGAACTCAAGAAGAGAAAAATGGTAAAAACCTTTATAAAAGAAGAATTTCTTCTGAATAGATCATTGATCTAAGAACAAGATCAATGATCTTCAATAAATAAAAAATAATAACAGTGCCTTGCACTTTTTAGAATCTTAAAGATTCTTTTCTTGAATCCAAAGTTGGATCAAGAAATTAAAACAGTGCCTTACACTTGTAAATCTGCACTGTTGCGCTCCTGGGTTGGCGCAAGCCACCAGAGAGCGCCACGTGTCAGCTCCAAGACCGCTTGCGCTGTGCGCTTTTAAGATAGAGCATTGCTCTCTGAAATTGGCGCAACTCACTAGAGCGCACCACGTGTCAGCAGTGCAACAGCGCAGCGAACTGGCGCAGTGCACTGCGCTTGCGTGACATGTGTCACCTTCACAAGCGCTTGCGCTCAATAATTGGCGCAAAGCGCCTGACAAGCCACTGTCAGATAATTAATGCACTGTATTATTTACAGAAGGGCCAAGCCCAAATAAAAAAGGCCTAACAGGCCAAATTAAATGCAATGCATTATTTTAAAGAAGGGCAGAGCCCAAACAGATGCTCTGCATCATTTATAAAGGGACAGAGCCCAAATCAAAAAGGCCTAGCAGGCCAGAATGAAATGCAGTGCATTATTAAACATGGGCAGCCCTAGCACAGGCCTAACAGGCCAAATGCAAATAAAAACTGTTGAATATTCTCAATTGGACTTAGCCTAATCATGGCCGTAAGTCCTCAAATTAAATTGACTGAGCAAGACTGCTCTCTTAAATCAATTTATATCTGGTTCAAGGGTACATCTCCGAACTCCTCTGACACCTATCGTTGTAATCCTTCAACGACATCAGAGAGGTGACGGGTCCCGACGGCCATACATGCAATGGACCACTATGTCCCTAAACTGGAACATTAGAGCCCTCAAATGCTCTCTTGTCGGATTTAAACGATCCCGTTTAACTTGATCTTAGCCTAAAAAATGGCTAACGTATCCTTAAACTTTCAAATAGACTTTAGTCCCAAATCGGACTATAGATCCCCTAATCAACTTTGGTTCAAGGGTATATCTCCGAACTCCTCTGACACCTATCGTTGTAATCCTTCAACGACGTCAGAGAGGTGACGGGTCCCGACGGCCATACATGCAATGGACCGCTATGTCCCTAAACTGGAACAATAGAGCCCTCAAATGCTCTCTTGTCGGATCTAAACGATCCCGTTTAAGTTGATCTTAGCCTCAAAAATGGCTAACGTATCCTTAAACCTTCAAATAGACTTTAGTCCCAAATCGGACTATAGATCCCCTAATCAACTTTGGTTCAAGGGTATATCTCCGAACTCCTCTGACACCTGTCGTTGTAATCCTTCAACGTCGTTAGAGAGGTGACGGGTCCCGACGGCCATATATTATTAAATGGACCACTACGTCCCTAAACTGGAACAGTAGAGCCCCTAAATGCTCTTTCCGTTAAGTTGATCATAGTCTCAAATCAGACTAACGTATCCTTAACGAATGTTTAAGTTGATCTTAGCCTCAATATGGCTAACGTATCCTTAAACTAAAACACCAAACCCAGATCTAAGTAAATACGGATTTGGACTAATCCACGTCCTACGGGCGACGGCATAACTTAGTCTCCGTATACAATCCACGGGCATCCACAAACAAAACAAACACACACGACACGAAGTGAAATTCTGGAGAAGGAGAAAGTTGTTACTGCTATACGGTAGCGTAATTAACTGCAGGGGCTTGCGCCTGTAGGGAAAAGCGTCCCTACAATCAAAAACCCCTCAAGCGAGGGGGAATCTGACGAAGTCTGCTATATCGGCCGCATCTGTCTAAACCTCCGATACACGGTGCCATAAATCAACTTGGCATCTTCAGAGAGGTAGACGGATAAAACCAAATAGCATCTGCCCCGAATCACAGGCGAGACGCAAAGTCTCGCGCGTCTTTCGGAGGGGAACAGATTCTGGCACGCCCGGATGGACCTTTTCCTCTTTCCACTCCACATTTCGTGTGTCGTCTTCGCGAACGAATCGCGGTTTGTTAATGGTTTCCTTTAGGTTTCAAGTTACTAAGATTTGTTCTTTTTCCTAGCGCAGAAGAAATCAAGCATCGATGGCATCCAACTGCTCGAGTTGCTCCAAATGCAAGTGCAACCAGCGCTCTGCCTCACCTGGAGGTGTAGCCTATGGGCCTCAAGCGGCCTCCATCCTTGTCATGCCGGTAGAATAAGTGACTTAGGCCACCACCGGTCTGTTTTTTGGGACCATGCTCCCGCCCGCAAGCTTCACTATTCCAGTGCCCGCATCGGAAGCGCACAAGAAGTCGGTCTTCGATCGGCTCACTGCTACAACGGCCCCTTTCAACGGGTCGTCCAATATCAAGCTGGCAGCCTCTGTCTTTACCAGGCTGAACCAGAACTCTGATGGGCCCACCAAGAAGCCCATGGACCCTGAAGCGGCCGTCCCGAGGAAGACAGCCACCTCTGCTCTTAAAGTCGTCAAGGCGGCTTCTCCTATTAAAGAGTCGGTCTTTTTAAGGCTGACTATCCCGGCTCCTACTCCTACTCAAGGATCTGTCTTTAACAGATTGAACATCGTCACCCAAAGGACAACATCAGTCTTTAAGAGGCTGGCACCAGCGGCGCCTCATCCGGACAGGGGGCAAAACGAAATTATCCCTATTGCCGAGACAGTCCCGACAGCTCAACATGCTCGACGTCGCCACTGGCGCCGAATAAGGAAGGCCGGGGGCAACTCCCTGTTTATCCCAATCAGAGCAAAGCTTTGTTCAAATTCCGAGGCGGGAGATGAAGCAACGCTTCATCTTCCCCCAATCAGAGCAAAGCTTTGCTTTGAAAATTTAAACTTTAATAAATGAAGCAACGCTTCAGATTCTTTGCGCTGCGCGCAACGCGCCACGTGTCAGGCGCTGATACGTCAGCGCAACGCCCAAGAAAGCGCGCCCAATCAGAGCAAATCTCTATTTTAAGCAAAATTAAAGGAAGCAACGCTTCAGTTGCGCAAGCACTGCGCTGCGCGACACGTGTCAGCGCAGATGCGCTAGCGCAGTTGCGCTGCACTTTGCGCTGCGCGACACGTGTCAGCGCAGATGCGCTAGCGCAGTTGCGCTGCACTTTGCGCTGCGCGACACGTGTCAGCGCAGATGCGCTAGCGCAGTTGCGCTGTGCTGTGCGCTGCGTGACACGTGTCACGCGCTGGGGCATTTGCGCCAAACAGAATTAAGATTTTAGAGAAATCTTTCTGTTCTTGTTAAAACAAGAAGATTTTCTTCTGTAAAACAGAAGCCCTTGGATCAAAGATCCAACGGTGGGGAAAATTCCCCAAATCACTCAGAGAAAAATCTCTTTAACAAATTTAACTAATTTATGGGCACTATAAAAAGGACCCTAGGTCTCAATTCAAAGGCATCAACATTTTGTGAGAAATAAAACAGAGAGAGCTCTGAAGAATTGGAGAGAAATCCTCAAGAACAAAAAAGGTAAAAAGCCTTTAGAAAAGAGAAAATTCTCTTATGAACAGATCATGGATCTAAAAACAAGATCAATGATCTTCAATAAAAAACAAAATAAAAACAGTGCTTTGCACTTTTTATGAACCTTTGGTTCTCTGAGATAAGAAAAACAAGAGAAACTTGTTTTCTTTGATCTAAATTAGATCAAGAAAGCAAACAGTGCTTTGCACTTCTTTTATGAACCTTTGGTTCTTAAATCTAAAAGATTCTCAAATTTAGAGTGCCTTGCACTTGCAAACTGCGCTGTTGCGCTCTTGGGAGAGCGCCACGTGTCAGCGTCTGAACCATTTGCGCTATGCGCTTTTGAAATAGAGTTTTGCTTTCTGAAATTGGCGCAACTCACCAGAGCGCGCCACGTGTCAGCAGCGCAAGCGCAGCGCACTAGCGCAGCGCACTGCGCTTGCATGACACGTGTCGTCACCACAAGCGCTTGCGCTCTTTGATTGGCGCAAAGCGCCTGAAATGCAATGCATTATTTAAAAAATGGGCCAAGCCCAAGTCAAAAAGACCTAACAGGCCAAGTTAAATTGCAAAGCAATAAAGGGCAGAGCCCAAGTAAAATTGATGCTGCGCATCATTTATAAATAGGCAGAGCCCAAAACAAATTGATGCCCTGCATCCTTTATAGGTAGAACCCAAATAAAAATAAAATGCAATGCAAAAGCAAATAAAATGTTGAACATTTTCAACTGGACTTAGCCCAATCATGGTCGTAAGTCCTCAAATTAAATTGACTGAATCAATTTACAACCGGTTCGAGGGTACATCTCCGAACTCCTCTGACACCTATCGTTGTAATTCCTCAACGACGTCAGAGAGGTGACGGGTCCCAACGACCACTCATTAATATCGGACCGAAACGTCCCTAAACTAATATCGGACCGAAACGTTCCTAAACTAATATCGGACTGAAATGTCCTTAAACTAATGATGGACCACCACGTCCCTAAACCGGCGATGGACCGAAACGTCCTTAAACTAATGATGGACCACCACGTCTCTAAACTGGCGATGGACCCCCATGTCCCTAAACTGGAACATAGACCACTACGTCCCTAAACTGGAACAATAGAGCCTCCAAATGATCTTTTCTCGGATCTAAATGATCCCGTTTCTGTTGATCTTAGCCCCAAACACGGCTAACGCATCCTTAAAATATTCAAATGGACTATAAAACTCCAAATCGACTTTGGTTCAAGGGTACATCTCCGAACTCCTCTGACACCTATCGTTGTAATCCTTCAATGACTTCAGAGAGGTGACGAGTCCCGACGGCCATATATTAAATGGATCACCATGTTAAGTTGATCTTAGTCTAAAACAGGACTAACGTATCCTTAACGGATGTTTAAGTTGATCTTAGCCTCAATATGGTTAACGTATCCTTAAACTAAAGACACCAAACCCAAATCTAAGTAAATACGGATTTGGACTAATCCACGTCCTACGGGCGACGGCATTACTCAGTCTCTGTATACAATCCACGGGCAACCACAAACAAAACAAACACCCACGATACGAAGTGAAATTCTGAAGAAGGAGAAAGTTGTTACCGCGATGCGGTAGCGTAATTAACTGCAGGGGCTTGCGCCTGCAGGGAAAAGCGTCCCCACAATCAAAAAAACCCTCGAGCGAGGGGGAATCTGATGAAGTCTGCTACATCGGCCGCATCCGTCTAAACCTCCGATACACGGTGTCATAAATCAACTTGGCATTTTCGGAGAGGTGGACGGATAAAACCATATAGCATCCACCCCGAATCTCAGGCATAGACGTCCTCACGTCGCGGCCGCCATTTGGAGGGGAACGGATTCTGGCACGCCCGGTGGGACCTTTTCCTCTTTCCACTCCACACTTCGTGTGTCGTCTTCGCGAACCAATCGCGGTTTGTTAACGGTTGCCTTTGGATTTCAAGTTTACTAAGATTTGGTCTCTCGCTTGGTGCAGAAGAGGAATTAAGCATCGATGGCCTCAACTTGTTTGAAGTCCTCCAACTGCAACTGCAGCTCGCGTCCGGCCTCAACTGCGGGCATAACCTACGGGCCCCAAGCGGCCTCTCTGTTCACCATGCCCGTGGAGCAGATTACTCAAGCCACCACGAGGCTGTTTTTCGGAACTATGCTTCCGCCAACAAGCTTCAGCACCCCTGTGCCCGTACAAGATGCTCCTAAGAAGTCGGTCTTCGATCGACTTTCAGTTACTGTGGCCCCTTTCAACGGGTCGCCCAACACCGGTGCCTCGGTCTTCTCCAGATTGGGCCAAAACTCTCGCAAACCCGCGATGAAGCTTGCAGCCCCAGAAAAGGATACTTCAAAAGGAGTAGCCAAACCTGCTCCTGAAGTCGTCAAGGCGGCTTCTCCTGCTAAGAGATCGGTCTTTACAAGATTGACCGTCTCAACTCCCACTCCTACTCTTGCTGCTCAAAAGACATCAGTCTTCGATAGGCTGACGCCGGCAACCACCCCACACCTGAACAGGGGGCAAGAAGAAGCTGTTTCTGTCTCTGAGCCAATACCGACGACTCGTCGCATCTGACGACACCACTGGCGCCGGATAAGGAGGGCCGGGGGCAACTCCCCTTCTGGGATAACTCCACCAGCTCCAACGGCGGAAGTCAATATTGCTGTTCCAACCGGGAACAGCTTTGAGCTGCTGAATAGGGTACGTAGGAACTCTCCAACTGCGGTGCTCAGAAGATCTCCTCCACCGGTAGAGACTGCCGTGGAAATAGAAAAGCCGGAGCAGCCACCTCAATCGCTGTCCTCCAGGATCTACAAGACATGGCGATGAGTCCGAGAATCTGTCATTGATCCTAACTTCTCTCGCCGGCACAAGAAGTCGAAAGGTCGGCAGGAAGAAAATCCCCTGGTCAAGCAACGAAAGGCGACGACCGCTTGGGTAACCAAAGCAACGACCCCCTTAACTTTTACGGCCCATAAAAGAAGAAGGCCAGAGAAAGTCCCTACACCTGCAGTAAATACCAAAGGAGGTGAACCCAAACGACCTAGGTTTGGGGGCATTGTAGTTTATACAGTCTACGTGGCGTCTAGTAAGGAGGGCAGTCGCATATCTACGGGTCATCGACCACTTACGCGATCCGTGACCAAAGCGCAAGAGCAACAGCAGAAGCTCCAAGAGATGATGAACGCTATGGACGCACTTACTGGGCCAAAAGAAAACCCTGAAACGTCCTCGGATGAATGCCAGGAGGAAGAAACCGACGCCGAATTCCTTCGTCGAATATTGGAAAAGAAGGACAAAGAGGCTGCTGAACAAGCAGCCAACATACAGAGTATGGGCCTCCTGTTCCAAGACATGGTGGGGATGATGATCCAACAAGATCCTCCGGCCGAAGATCCCCCGATCATCCTTGAAGACGATAAGGGAGAGACGTCGAATCCTCCGCCAGCTCTGTCAGCAGCTAAAGAAGAGACAATCTCCAAAGCTGACTTGGACGAGTACATAGCCCAGCAAATACGGGTTCATCATGCGACTGAAGCAGCTGGCCAGGTCGTAAGAACAGGGCGTCCATATCCAAGTTGGTACGATCAAATCAAGTACCCACCCGGTTACACAATTCCTAAGTTCCATGTCTATAAGGGGACTGGCAATCCCTACCAGCATGTTGCCCAGTTCAGGGCACTCTGCGGCAACACCGGCGGTGATGACAAGCTGTTGCTTCGCCAGTTTGTTGGAAGTTTATCAGATACGGCGTTCGAGTGGTACTCTGAGCTCCCGAACGACTCGATCAAGACCTTCACGGAGATGGAGCTGTTGTTTACTCAACGTTTTGCAAGCGCCAGTGAACGTACCCCGATGACGGCACTGATTAACGCCAGGGTAAAGCCTGGCGAGACATGGGTCTAATATGCTATACGGTGGCGAAACTTATGTTCGAAGTGCGAGCAGCGCATTGAAGAAGCTCCCGCAGTGGGTATGTTTGTGGGAACCCTTGATCCGCAAGCAACCATCTCGCAATTTATGATGTTTTTCAAGCCGACTACCTTCCAGGCCTTGATTGACAAACTAGCGCAAATGGATCAGATGGGCCATAAACCCCCTCTTCCAAAGCCAGACTCCCGAAATGACAAGGGGAAGGGAAAAGCGATCGTTGTCGCTAATGCTCAACAACAACCGAGCGACTCGAAGCCGGTTGTTCGTCAAAGTAATACGCGTCCATACGTGGCCCTTGAGGAGAGGCTAGGACGTTCTTACTCCTTTCCCCGAGATAAGACGAGAAGGTTATTCGAGCTGGCGTTGCGTAACCGACTCATAAACCTGCCAGATCCAAAACGTCCGTCGCAACCAAGTGATGTCAATGAGCCCAACTACTGTCCTTATCATCGAGTACTAGGCCATCCGATCGAAGATTGCTACGTTTTCAAAAATTGGCTTGAAAACCAGTACCGACAGGGCAAATTCGCATTATCTGACAAATGGAAGGTGAATCCCCCGCAGCCCCACACATCTAAGGGGACGAATACGCCGGGGGCAACATGCTCCGTCGTTGAAGAAGCTCCTTGGGAAGTTGTATTATCAACCAAGACAAAGAGGATGCTAAACGATCTTCAGACATGCCCAGCGATCAAGTGGAAGAACCCATTGGAACCGCAGATCATTGAAGGGATGTTGAAGCCTTGTCCAACTCAAAAGATCGATGGAGGTGGCCCAAGCATTCATAACCAGCCGTCGAAATCTTCAAAGAAGAAGAAAAAGAAGTCAAAGAAGCCCGTGAAGCCTGGCGACAAGCGTACGAACTTGCAAAAACAAATTGACGCGCTGGAGGAATACAACCAGAAGGCACGGACTCCCATTACATTCCAAGAATTCCTCAATCACGTCTTTCAAGAGGAAGATGAGGGAGAAAGTTCATCTGATGATTCTGAAGAATGCGTGGCGAGCTGTCATGTGATTTCCCACTCGTTCATGGACGATGAGGAGACCCCTTGTACTGAAACGCCGGGGGCAGATCCTGAACCAAAAATTCTGGGGACATCGGATGAAGTAATTGACGCATTCCTCAATGAAGCTCTCTTAAAAAGTAAAGCTGATCGGGAACGCGAGGCGGTCATATTTGAAAGGGCCAAACGCCAGCGACTTGATGAAAGAGCTGAGACGATCCCGCTGGAGCAAAATGCCTCCAACATCGACAAAAGCCAATTCAAGATGAGGAAGAGATTTGCTAAAGCCGTGTCAATGGGTATGAAGCTATCATCCTCCGAAGGAAAAATTACTGGTGAAATAGAAATGCACCCCTCCTATTGCTTATATCATCAGAAGGTTTCGCACCCCACTCAAGAGTGAAAAGCTTTCGATAAATGGTGGCAAGGATACGTTGCTCATAGACAACGCTTCAAGCGGGAAAAGCGCAAAACTCGTCGGGAGCGAAGAAATACGACCGAGGAGGAAGAAGAGATAGTTTATTTGGGTCCTCTCTAATACACCAAGCCGGGACCATCCGCTCCTATGTTGATCTTTGGTAGTGATTCGGAGGATGAGGTCCATGCTGTATTCTCTGCTCGACCTTCAATACGAGCTTCCGCTGACGAAGAGCAAAGTCTGCAAGTCGCTATGGTGCCGTTTAAACATTATAAAGAACTAGATGCGCTTGACACCGATAGTATAGAGGAGCTGCAGACGTTCTATGTCCTTCCCAGGCGAGGAGGCGAGAAGGCAATTCTATTCTACCGCTCTGAAGAAAACAAAGTAGAGAAAGAAATCTGGCACGGGGCGGATCCTACGCTGGACAGGCTTCAGCCCATCCGTCTACCCAGATATTATACAGAAGGCTTGAAGAAGCTGTTGAAGTGCCAAAGGATACCCTTCAAATAGACCGTTAGAAAGGCCAAATTCTATGACAGGGTCTAGAACATCCCCGGAACTCAGCACAAGCTGCCTAGTGGGAGGATGGAGACGATCGGGCTCGGATACATTCGCCCCAAGAAACGAGAGCTGCTCCATGACTGTTACGTCGTGCGTGACTTCAATGAAGAAGCAGATGCTCAATGGGAGGACGCTAATCCTGAACCAATAAAAAAAGTTCCAAATGCAAAACTGCCTAGTCCGTCGTTTGAAGAACAAATGAACAGGCTTATAAGGGAAGCCGGCCAAAAAGTCCGAGATGATCACAATCGTGAAATGGAAATCTACGAGAAAGCCAAAAACCAACGCCTCCTTCAACAGGTCATGAAAGACGAAAATGCCGCACCCTGCCAACCTGTTATAAAAAAGATTCGACGCAGAGGCAGAAACAAATCGAAAGGCCAAAAAGGTTCTCAACAGCAACAAAGCGGGGCTATGAGGCCACGCAAGCGGGAGTCGAGCGTTATTGATCTATCCCTCATGGAGAAAATGGGTCGAGCGTACTCATTTCCGCGGGACAAGACGAAGAAGATACTTGATCTTGCTCTAAAACATCAGATGATTACACTGCCGGAGTCTAAACACCCCGAACAAGAAAGCGAGGTCTCACACCCAGGCTATTGCTCTTATCACTGAGTGATAGGGCACCCTCTTGAGGACTGCTTCACCTTCAAGAATTGGGTTGAAGATCAGTACCAGCTCGGCAAGTTCGCTCTGTCTGACAACTGGAGGGTAACGCCGCCACAGAAGCACGAACCCAAAGCCACGAGAACAGAACCAACCCCACATTGGGATTGGAAGTGGATTCGCACTTGTCACATGATAACAATATTAAAAGAAGGGCCCGAGAACATGGACAACCTTCCCTGGTGCTTCGAAAACAGCAATGATGAGGTGATTTCAGAATTTCCCCCAGCTCCGAAAGAGCTGGAGGATGGAATACATACCACTGCAGATAATCTCAAGAAAATTGAGTTGGGGACTGCAAGTAACCCATGGCCGACATTCGTCAGCGAGCTGTTATCCGAAGAAAGGGTGGCTGTGCTAAAAGACTTGCTTATGCAGCATAAAGATTGTTTCGCATGGAACTACTCCGAAATGCCAGGACTAGATCCAGAAATTGCTGTGCACAAATTGGCAATATCCCCGAACGTCAAGCCAGTCAAACAGGCACCAAGAAGAATGAGGCTCGAGCTTGAAAGGAGTATCAATGCCGAGATCAAGAAGCTGATCGACTCTGGCTTCATTCAGGAAGTTCAATACCCTGAATGGATCGCCAACATCGTCCCGGTGATGAAGAAAAATGGGACGGTGCGTATATGCGTGGATTTTCGGGATCTCAATAAAGCCTGCCCAAAGGATGATTTCCTGGTGCCAGTCACCGAACTGATGATAGAAAACACGTCCACTCATGAGATTTTCTCCTTTATGGACTGCTCGTCAGGATATAATCAGATAAAAATGCATCCAGAAGACCAGAAGCACACTGCCTTCAGGACTCCTCTGGGTATATTCTGCTACAAGGTGATGCCCTTCGGTTTAAAGAACGCCGGTGCCACCTATCAGAGGGCCATGACGAAGATCTTCGATGACCTCATACACGAAATCGTCGAATGCTATATCGACGATCTCCTGGTTAAGAGCAAATCGTATGAGGAACATCTCGAGCACCTAAAAACTGTATTTCAACGCCTTCGGCAATACAACTTGAAGATGAACCCTCTCAAGTGCGCATTCAGAGTTTCCTCAGGCAAATTCCTGGGATTCGTCGTCCGACACCGGGGCATTGAGATAGATCCGTCAAAGATTAAGGCGATCATGGAAATGCCTCCGCCAAGGACTTTCAAACAGTTGCGGTCTCTCCAAGGGAAGCTCGCATATATACGGCGATTTATAGCCAACCTTTCAGGAAAGTGCCGTCCTTACAGCCACCTGATGAAGAAGGGGACTCCATTCGTCTGGGATCAAAAATGCCAGGACGCGCTGGACGAGATTAAACAGTACCTGCAGAACCCGCCAGTGTTAGCTGCTCCGGTTAAGGGAAAACCTCTCATTCTTTATACAACTGCCCTCGAAGGGTCTTTGGGCGCGTTATGGGCGCAAGAGAACGACCAAGGGAAAAAAAGAGCCCTCTACTATTTGAGTCGAGTTCTTCTGGGGGCAGAAAGCAACCACTCTCCCATTGAGAAACACTGCCTGGCGTTGATCTTCGCGATAACAAAGCTCAGGCACTATGCATTGGCACATGAGGTCCGTCTCATTTCGAAGGTCGACCCTCTTAAATATTTGATGTCGAAGGCCATATTGACGGGGCGGCTCGCTAAATGGGCTCTGCTCTTGATGGAATTCTCGATAACATATCAACCTCTCAAGGCAGTCAAAGGCCAGGCCATCGCCGACTTCCTCGCTGAGCATCCGATACCCGCCGATTCTCCTCTGAATTGTGATCTTCCAGACGAACATGCGTTTGATGCGATCGATGGTGGTGATACCCGATGGGAGCTTTATTTCGATGGAGCATCTTCCGTAAAGAAGCGCAAACAAGTTACCCCTATAATCAAATCGGGGGTAGGCCTTATCTTCGTAACTCCACAAGGAGGGATTATGCGCTTCGCTTTCTCCTTAACAGAACCGAGAACGAATAACGAAGCCGAATACGAAGCTTTGATAGCAGGCCTCGAGATCGCCATCGACATGGGAATTGAAAACTTCCTCATATACGGAGATTCTCAACTGGTTGTTAGTCAAGTAAACGGCGACTACCAAACGTGCAAACCGGAGTTGGTGAAGTATGGTGAAAAGGTGCAACAACTGTTGACACAAATTCCCTCATATACTTTGGAAAGCATACCGCGCGCGGAAAACAGCAAAGCAGACGCGTTGGCCAAACTTGCTAAAGAACTGGCTGACGAGAACCTCGATAACGTTAGAATCATGGTACAAAGTCGTCGGGTGCTTGCCTCAGCAGAAATATCTCCGGAATCATCCGAAGAGAAGGGAGTGACTGAGCAGACGACTCTGCAAATAAAAGACCGGGAAAAGGCCGAGGATTGGAGGGAAGTCTTCATAGACTACTTTAAGTCCCACCGAATGCCTGAAGAAGCGTCCACAAGACATCAGCTCATAAAACGAGCTCTGTCTTTCGCCTTCTTCAATGATACTCTATACAAGAGGTCATTCGATTCCCTGTGGTTGAGATGTCTGGGACCTGACGAAGCGAAAAGAGTCGTCCAGGAAGTTCATGACGGAATCTGTGGTTCTCATCAAGCACGCCCAAAGATGAAGTTGAAGATCAAACGGATGGGCTACTACTGGCCTACGATGATTCAAGACTGCCTTGAGTATGCGAAGCAGTGCCACTCATGTCAAATTCATGGGGATTTCATTCATCAGCATCCAAATCCACTACACCCGACGGTGGCTAGCTGGCCGTTCGAAATGTGGGGAACTGACATAGTCGGCCCCATCGAACCAGCATCGTCCAAGGGACATCGTTTCATCCTGGCGACGACTGATTACTTCTCCAAATGGGCAGAAGCAGTACCGTTGAGGGAAGTAAAGACGGAAAATATCCTCCATTTCTTCAAGACGCACGTCATATATCGGTTTGGAACTCCGCGACGGATCATCTCCGATAACGGGCCAGCCTACAGAAGCCACAAGATCAGTCGCTTCGCGCAGCAGCATAATATAGACTGGAGATATTCTTCGGTTTATAATCCACGAGCTAATGGTCTAGCCGAGGCCTTCAACAAGACCCTGACAAAGATCATGAAAAAGACGGTGTCCCGAAATAAGAAAGACTGGCACGAGAGACTGCAAGAAGCTCTTTGGACATATCGAACAACGTTCAAAACGGCCACCAACGCAACGCCATATGCGTTGGTATTCGGTACAGAAGCAGTACTCCCCCTCAAGATAGAATTACCCTCTCTACGAGTGGCAGTCCACTACGAGCTAACAGATGAAGAAAATGCTCACATTCGGCTTGAGGAGCTTGATGCCCTTGAAGAAATACGGCTCATAGCGCAACAAAATCTGGAAGCTTATAAAGCAAAGATGACGCGCTCATATGAAAGATTGACCCGACCGAGGACATTTCGCCAAGGAGAACTCATGCTAGTGGTCAAAAGGCCTATGATCCCCAATCGCGCCAAGCGGAGAAAGTTTGAGCCAAACTATGAAGGCCCATACATCATAGATAAGGTCTACCAGGGTAGGGCTTATCTACTCATAGATATGCACGGTGAAAGGCCTTTAAGGCCAATAAACGGTCGCTTCCTAAAGAGATACTACGCTTGATGAGCAACAGCCTTGGTCAATGATAGATGACGACGACTATGTCTGCTCGCTATCTTCCTAAGCTCAAGCTTTATAAGCAATAGCCAGCCTTCTCAATGTCGGACCGAGACGTCCTTAAACTAATAGCGGACCGAAACGTCCTTAAAACTACTACCGCAGCATCCTTAGGCCGACGAGATGAATAAAGAAAAAAGAAAAAGAAAATGATAAAAAATGAATGATAAAAAAAACGGTATGTCCATAAGCAAAAAGGGCACGGATGAAAACCCGAAAGGGCAACGTGAATAAAAACAGCAGGGCTACTGGCGAGTGTTCGTGAAAACCCGAAAGGGCGCGACCTCGTAAAAAAAAGTAAATAAAAAAATAAAAAGAATAAAAAAAAAGGTATGTCTATAAGCAGAAAGGGGCACGGATGAAAACCCGAAAGGGCTCCGTGAGTAAAAACAGCAGGACTACCGGCGAGTGTTTGTGAAAACCCAAAAGGCGCAACCTCGTTAAAAGACACTTACAGGGTTCCCTCGACCTTGTAAGGAGAAACCACCCGCGTGAGATCCTTACGACTCACAAGGGAGCAACACACTTAGGGATCCTCATGATTCCTAAGGAGAAAATACACTTACGAGATCTTTACGACTCGTAAGGAGAACTCTCTTATGGGACCCTCACGGCTCATAAGATTTGAAAGTCTTAAGTTACAGAGACCTAAACCTGTGCTTAAGCAACCCCCCACAACTTCCGATATTGCCCTACAAGTGGCTCAATACTGACCCTTGTATACAATCCATGGGCGCGAATAAACATTTCCCTAATCAAGTCCCATCTGAGACTGGGGATATGTTCGCATGACGAATAACCCTTATAAGTCCTCTCGACTTACAAGGAGAAAATCCTCTTGTAGGATCCTTACAACTTACAGAGGAACAAACACTTAGGAATCCTCACGATTCTTAAGAAGAAAACACACCTACAAGATGCTCACGACTTGTAGGGAGAAATACCTTTGTGAGACCCTTACGGCTCATGAAGTCAAAAGCCTTAGTCGACAAGACCTTAACCCTGTTCGCTAAGCTACCCTTGTTCGACGTCGACAGAGGCAGATGATGATTCGCTCCTGGCAATATCCCAGTTGTGGCGGTGCTGATGCCGAAATCGGTGTCCAATTTCAGGTTTACGGCGAAAAACCAGTAGGCTGCACATGCATATGAAATAGCCGAAATGATGGGGCAACTTGCAATAAAAAGCAGCAAGTAAAAATGTATGCATGCAAAATAGCCGAAATGATTGGGCAACTCACAATAAAAGGCAGCGAGTAAAAACGAAATAAACAGCCGAAATGATTGGGCACCGCGAAAAATAGCCGAAATGATTGGGCAATCGCGACCTTTGCGATATAAAAACTGAAATGATAGAGCATCGCGGAAATAAAATAAAAAAAATGATGATAAAACTTTGGCCCTACAGTTGAGATCACATCGATCCCTGTACACAATCCAAGGGCGCAAGCAAAGAGGGAACCATACTTTCCCAACAGGCTCCGCCAGAAAACGAAGCTAGATCTCGACGACTCATCCCAACTCCGAAGAAACCAGTGTCTTCGGCAAATACCTCAACTCAAGGAAACAAACAATCCTTGACGAGAGCCTCCTGATGCGCGTCAACTCGCAGAGCAACCAGTATCTCCGTGGGAAATTCTCGGCTCGTTTCAACACTAAGGAAACAAATAATCCTTGGCGCTAGGGAAACAAATAATCCTTAGCAAACACCTCAACTCAGGGAGACAAACAATCCTTGATGAGAGCCTCCTGATCCGCGTCGACTCGCAGAGCAACCAGTGCCTTCGTGGGAAATTCTCAACTCGTTTCAACCCCAGGGAAACAAATAATCCTTGGTGCTAGGGAAACAAATAATCCTTAGCAAACACCTCAACTCAGGGAGACAAACAATCCTTGATGAGAGCCTCCTGATCCGCGTCGACTCGCAGAGCAACCAGTGCCTCCGTGGGAAATTCTCGTCTCGTTTCAACCCCAGGGAAACAAATAATCCTTGGTGCTAGGGAAACAAATAATCCTTAGCAAATATCTCAACTCAGGGAAACGAACAATCCTTGACGAGAGCCTCCTGATCCGCGTCGACTAGCAGAGCAACCAGTGCCTCCGTGGGAAATTCTCGACTCGTTTCAACACCAAGGAAACAAATAATCCTTGGCGCTAGGGAAACAAATAATCCTTAGCAAACACCTCAACTCAGGGAGACAAACAATCCTTGATGAGAGCCTCCTGATCCGCGTCGACTCACACAGCAACCAGTGCCTCCGTGGGAAATTCTCGACTCGTTTCAACACCAGGGAAACAAATAATCCTTGGCGCTAGGGAAACAAATAATCCCTGGCAAATACCTCAACTCAGGGAAACAAACAATCCTTGACGAGAGCCTCCTGATTCGTGTCGGCTCGCAGAGAAACCAGTGTCTCCGCGGGAAATTCCCGATTCATCTCAACTTACAAGATAAAGCCTCAGGCAGCAGGGACTAAAAAAAACTTGCTTCCTGAACAATGGGACCCTGCAAGTCGGTCTAAAACGATCTCTTGCATACTATTCACGGGTCTCACTCTCCAAAGTCGAGTTTCGATAAGGAGGGAAACAACCGATTACGGGTCCTCTCGACTCGTAAAAGGGAAAAATTCTCTTATAGGATCCTTACGACTTATAAGAGAAAACACACTTAGGAATCCTCACGATTCCTAAGGAGAAAACCCACCTACGAGATCCTCTCGATCCGTAGGGAGAAAAGTCTCTGTGAGACCCTCACGGCTCATAGAGTTGAAAAGTCTTGGGCGGCAGATCTGAACCTGCGGCCTAAGCCATCGCTATCTCGTGAAGAAATCAAGGTGCTTACTCTATTATCTGCTAATTGTGACAACATGCTGATAATAAGAGAAAGAAGAAAGCGACAGAAAGAGCATCCGATTTACATTTGATCTGGCGTTCGAGACACACTCATTCATGCATAAGCAAAAGATTCAGAACGAAAAATAGAGACAAGCTGAGATAAAAATTTTCCATTAATATTGCCAAAAGTTCTTACAATCATAAAAGCAATAAACGAAAAATATTATTACAATGGAATAACCTCAGATCCAGGGCACGGATTGAGGAATTCAAAAGTAAGGCCATCCAGAGTTCTTCTGGCCTTTCTGATTATTCTTGTGCGCAACCTCTCGCGCTCCTGTGTGTCAAGATCCTCGGCAAACCCTCCCAGCCTTCGATAAGCAGCGAATATCGTCATCTGCTGGAAAATTTGATGTAGGATGTCGATGAGGCTGTCCCGCCGTTTCTACGAGATCAGCCCCGTCAGGTACACTGAATACACCTTGTCTTCGGCATCATCCAGCGCATTGAGCGGTAGGGCCTCGTGAAACTCGGAAGTGCTCTCCATATTGCTCCCAGCACGACCTTCAAGAGAGATGAACGACGAGGAAGCAGCCAACCACCGCTTGCGTAGAGGCGACCCATGACCTCCGCACACTGGACGTCCGTAAACTCCTGGTTTTGACGACGGCCCTGTGCGCGGATATCGTCGTAGGTGATGAACTCGTGCAAACTGTATAGACGCACCGCCATTATGCCTGGAGGAAATACCACAGGAAGATTAGCGATAAAAAGAAAAAAAAATAATAATATACACAGAGAGTTAAACTCCTCGAGAGCAGTGCTCTGCAAACAGGACTGACTACCAAAATCCTAACAGGGGGAATTTAAATAAATCCCCCGAGAACTCTAAGATTGTTACTATTAAAAGATGATATAATCCATTAAATACAAAACTCCATTTTTAATTCTCATTATCCATATTCGAACTCTTAAGAGTTCATTTTTTTAGATCAAAGAGATCTATGTTTTGCCAAAGACGCAAAATTCTGTTCATGAGTTAAGAAACTCTGAAACAGATTCCTGAGAGCAAGGCTCTATTTGGTGAAACCCCAAAAGTATTTTTCTTTAGATCAAAGATCTATGAGAGCAAAGCTCTATTAATTAAAATTGATTTAATTTAAAACTAGTTCTTACTTAAATAGTTTCTCTTAAAGAAAATCTAACTCTGAGAGTTCTTGAAGGCAAGAGCAAAGCTCTGAAGTTTCTGAAAATGAGAATTTTAAAGATGATAATCATCTGTGCAGGACCAAAGGTCCTATTTATAGGCATCAAGTGCCCTTTCAACTTCCAAAGTTGCCGCAACGGTTGGAATTCCGCCACCGTTGCGCTCACGTTTGGCACCACGTAAGCGCAACGGTGGGGGGGCATTTTTTTACCCCAATTAGAGCAAAGCTCTGTTCAAATTCCGAGGCAGGAGATGAAGCAACGCTTCATCTTCCCCCAATCAGAGCAAAGCTTTGCTTTGAAAATTTAAACTTTAATAAATGAAGCAACGCTTCAGATTCTTTGCGATGCGCAACGCGCCACGTGTCAGGCGCTGATACGTCAGCGCAGCGCCCAAGAAGGCACGTCCAATCAGAGCAAAGCTCTATTTTAAGAAAAATTAAAGGAAGTAACGCTTCAGTTGCGCAAGCACTGCGCTGTGCGACACGTGTCAGCGCAGTTGCGCTTTGCGCTGCGCGACACGTATCACGCGCTGGGGCATTTGCGCCAAACAGAATTAAGATTTTAAAGAAATCTTTCTGTTCTTGTTAAAACAAGAAGATTTTCTTCTGTAAAACAGAAGCCCTTGGATCAAAGATCCAACGGTGGGGAAAATTCCCCAAATCACTCAGAGAAAGATCTCTTTAACAAATTTAACTAATTTATGGGCACTATAAAAAGGACCCTAGACCTCAATTCAAAGGTATCAACATTTTGTGAGAAATAAAACAGAGAGAGCTCTGAAGAATTGGAGAGAAATCCTCAAGAACAAAAAAGGTAAAAAGCCTTTAGAAAAGAGAAAATTCTCTTATGAACAGATCATGGATCTAAAAACAAGATCAATGATCTTCAATAAAAAACAAAATAAAAACAGTGCTTTGCACTTTTTATGAACCTTTGGTTCTCTGAGATAAGAAAAACAAGAGAAACTTGTTTTCTTTGATCTAAATTAGATCAAGAAAGCAAACAGTGCTTTGCACTTCTTTTATGAACCTTTGGTTCTTGAATCTAAAAGATTCTCAAATTTAGAGTGCCTTGCACTTGCAAACTGCGCTGTTGCACTCTTGGGAGAGCGCCACGTGTCAGCGTCTGAACCATTTGCGCTATGCACTTTTGAAATAGAGCTTTGCTCTCTGAAATTGGCGCAACTCACCAGAGCGCGCCACGTGTCAGCAGCGCAAGCGCAGCGCACTGTGCTTGCATGACACGTGTCGTCACCACAAGCGCTTGCGCTCTTTGATTGGAGCAAAGCGCCTGAAATGCAATGCATTATTTAAAAAATAGGCCAAGCCCAAGTCAAAAAGACCTAACAGGCCAAGTTAAATTGCAAAGCAATAAAGGGCAGAGCCCAAGTAAAATTGATGCTGCGCATCATTTATAAATGGGCAGAGCCCAAAAAAAATTGATGCTCTGCATCCTTTATGGGTAGAACCCAAATAAAAATAAAATGCAATGCAAAAGCAAATAAAATGTTGAACATTTTCAACTGGACTTGGCCCAATCATGGCCGTAAGTCCTCAAATTAAATTAACCGAATCAATTTACAACCGGTTCGAGGGTACATCTCGGAACTCCTCTGACACCTATCGTTGTAATTCCTCAACGACGTCAGAGAGGTGACGGGTCCCAACGACCACTCATTAATATCGTACTGAAACGTCCCTAAACTAATATCGGACCGAAACGTCCCTATAATATCGGACCGAAACGTCCTTAAACTAATATCGGACCGAAACGTCCCTAAACTAATGATGGACCACCACGTCCCTAAACTGGCAATGGACCGAAACGTCCTTAAACTAATGATGGACCACCACGTCCCTAAACTGGCGATGGACCCCCATGTCTCTAAACTGGAACATAGACCACTACGTCCATAAAATGGAACAATAGAGCCTCCAAATGTTCTTTTCTCGGATCTAAATGATCCCGTTTAAGTTGATCTTAGCCCCAAACACGGCTAACGCATCCTTAAAATATTCAAATGGATTATAAAACTCCAAATCGACTTTGGTTCAAGGGTACATCTCCGAACTCCTCTGATACCTATCGTTGTAATCCTTCAACGACGTCAGAGAGGTAGCGAGTCCCGACGGCCATATATTAAATGGATCACCATGTTAAGTTGATCTTAGTCTAAAACAGGACTAACGTATCCTTAACGGATGTTTAAGTTGATCTTAGCCTCAATATGGTTAACGTATCCTTAAACTAAAGACACCAAACCCAAATCTAAGTAAATACGGATTTGGACTAATCCACGTCCTACGGGCGACGGCATTACTCAGTCTCCGTATACAATCCACGGGCAACCACAAACAAAACAAACACCCACGACACGAATTGAAATTCTGGAGAAGGAGAAAGTTGTTATCGCGATGCGGTAGCGTAATTAACTGCAGGGGCTTGCGCCTGCAGGGAAAAGCGTCCCCACAATCAAAAAACCCTCGAGCGAGGGGGAATCTGATGAAGTCTGCTACATCGGTCGCATCCGTCTAAATCTCTGATACACAGTGTCATAAATCAACTTGGCATCTTCGGAGAGGTGGACGGATAAAACCATATAGCATCTGATTCGAATCTCAGGCAAGACGTCCTCACGTCGCGGCCGCCATTCGGAGGGGAACACTCCCCTTCAGGGCTAACTCCATCTGCTCCAGTGGTGGAAGTCAACGCTGCTGTTCCAACTGGGAACAGCTTTGAACCGCTGAGGAGGGTACGTAAGAACTCTCCGACTGCTATGCTAAAAAGATCTCCTCCACCTGCGGAGAGAGTTACAGAAACTAAGCTGGAGCAACCCCCTCAACGGCTGTCCTCCAAGATTTACAAGGTCTGGCGGAGAGTTCAAAACTCGGTAATCGACCAAGATCACTCTCGCCAACAGAAAAGGGCAAAAGTGCAGGAAGAAAAGAAACGTCCTGACAAACAGCAAAGGACGACAACCGCCAGGGTGTCCGCTGCAACGGCCCCCTCAACTTCAACGACCCACAAGAGAAGAAGGCCAGAGAAAATCCCCACGCCTGCGGCAAATGCCAAAGGCGGTGAGCTTAAACGCCCTAAGTCCGGGGGCATCGTGGTCCATACTGTATACGTGGTGTCGGGAAAGGAGGGCAGCCATGCATCTACAGGTCATAGACCGCTTACACAGTCAGTGACCAAAGCTCAGGAGCAACAGCAGAAGCACCAAGAAATGATGAACGCGATGGCCGCATTCACTGGGCCAAAAGAAAGCCCCGAAGCGTCCTCTGATCAACGCCAAGAGCAAGAAACTGACGCCGAATTCCTTCGCAGGATATTGGAGAAGAAGGACAAAGAGGCTGCGGAACAAGCAGCCAATATAAAGCGAATGGCCCTCCTGTTCCAGGACATGGCGGGAATGATGATTCAACAAGATCCTCCTGCTGAAGAAGATCCTCCTTGAAGACGACAGGGGAGAAACGTCAAATCCTCCACCGGCTCTGTCAACAGCCAAGGAGGAGACAATCTCCAAAGATGACTTGGACGAATATATAGCTCAGCGGATACGGGTTCATCAGGCGACTGAAGCAGCCGGTCAGGTCGTAAAAATGGGGCGACCATATCCGAGCTGGTATGATCAGATCAAGTACCCGCCGGGCTATACAATACCGAAATTTCATGTCTATAAAGGGACGGGCAATCCCCATCAACATGTTGCCCAGTTCAGGGCTCTTTGTGGCAACACCGGCGGCGATGATAAGCTCTTGATTCGCCAATTTGTCGGCAGTTTATCGGAGATGGCATTTGAGTGGTACTCCGAACTTCCAAATGACTCCGTCAAAACTTTCGCAGATTTGGAGTTGTTGTTCACCCAGCGATTTGCAAATGCTAGTGGACGCACCCTGATAACAACACTGATCAATGTCAGGATAAGGCCAGGCGAAACGTGGGTCCAATATGCAACACGATGGCGGAACCTATGGTCGAAATGCGAACAACGTATCGAAGAAGCGCCAGCGGTGGGCATGTTCGTGGGCACTCTCGATCCGCAGGCGACTATATCCCAATTCATGATGTTCTTCAGGCCGACCACTTTCCAGGCCTTGATCGACAAATTAGCCCAAATGGACCAGATGGGCCATGGACCGTCTCCTCCAAAACTGAACTCTCAAAATGAGAAGAAAGGAAAAGCGATCGTTGTTGCCAATACTCAACAACAGCCAAGCAAATCAAAGCCGATTGCTCGCCAAAACAACGTACGTCCATGCCCATCCCTCGAAGAGAGACTGGGACATCCTTACTCATTTCCTCAGAATAAAACAAGAAGACTGTTTGAGCTGGCAGTGCGCAACAGACTCATCAATCTGCCGAGTCCAAAACGTCTGTCGCAGCCAGGCGATCCCAATAATCCCAATTATTGCCCTTACCATCAAACGGTAAGTCACCCGATCGAGGATTGTTTCGTCTTTAAGGGATGGATTGAAGACCAGTACCTACAAGGCAAGTTTGCGCTGTCTGAAAAGTGGAAGGTAAACCCACCACAGCCCCACACTCCAAAGAAGACGGACGCACCGGTAGCGACCTGTCATGTGATCTCTCACTCATTGGCGGATGATGAAGAGGCTCCTTCCGCCGAGAAACCGAGGGCGGACCCTGAACCAGAAATTCTGCGGCCGTCAGACGAATTGATCGATGCCTTTCTGAATGAGATTCATCTGAAAGTTAAAGTCAATCAAGAGCGTGAGATGGCCATATTGGAAGGAGCCAAACACTGACTATTAGACCAAAGAGTCGAGGCACTTCCGTCAAATCAAAAGTCATCCACTGCGGATAAAAACAAATTCAAGGCGAGGAAAAGGTTCGCTAAAGCCCTATCAGTGGGAATGAAGCTACCGCCCTCTGAAGAAAATACTCTCGGTGGAGTAGAGATGCATCCTAACTTCTGCTTATATCATCAGAAGATCATACATCCTACCGAAGACTGCGACTCCTTTATGTGTTGGTGGCAAGGATATGTCGCTCAAAAGCAACACTTCAACCGGACAAAGTGTGAAGCTCGTAGACATCAGAAAAATGCGATAGATGAGCGCAAAAGAGCCGTCGCCGACTGTCATATAACCGACTCCAAGGAATCGCGAATTATCACCTTTGGAAGCGACTCTGACGAAGAAGCTGCCCTCAACCCTCTCCTCAATGAATCCATTTCAAAGATGAAAGAATTGAGAAGTTGCGAGAACGTTCAGCCGTGCAATCGCCCGCTACTCGGAAAAAATCTTGGCCCCGCAAACAAAGGATCGAGCAAAAAGGATAAAGGAAAGGGGAAAATGACCTTCGTCGCCAACACTCAACAACAGTCGAGTGGCCCTAGACCGGTTGTTCATCAAAACAATATGCGTCCACGCATATCCCTCGAGAAGAGGCTAAGACGTCCTTACTCATTTTCCCAGGATGAAACAAAGAGGCTGTTCGAAGTGGCAGTGCATAACAGGCTTATCACTCTACCGGAGCTGAAACACCAACTACAACTGGATGATGTCAACAGTTCTAATTATTGCCCTTACCACCAAGTATTGGGCCATCCGATCGAAAACTGTTACGTCTTCAAGAACTGGGTTGAAGACCAATACCAACAGGGCAAGTTCGTCATCTCCGAAAACTGGAGGGTGAACCCGCCACAACCGCACGCTCTGAGAAAGATGGATACGTTGGGGGCATCATTCTCATTCATAGGGAAAGGACAATAGACCGAAAAGTCAGTAAACTAGATATTCGCCTCAAATGCGGCGACGACGGACCGAAACGTCCTTAAACTAATGATGGACCGCAATGTCCTAAAACTTGCAAATGACCGAAATGTCTTTAAACTACTACCGCAGTATCCTTAGGCTGACGAGATAAAAAAAAATAATAAAAAAAAATAATAATAATAATAAAAACGGTATGTCCATAAGCAAAATGGGGCACGGATGAAAACCCGAAAGGTCTCCGTGAGTAAAAACAGCAGGGCTACCGGTGAGTGTTTGTGAAAACCTGAAAGGGCGCAACCTCGTTAGAAAAAAAAACGGTATGTCCATAAGCGAAATGGGGCACGGATGAAAACCTGAAAGGGCTCCGTGAGTAAAAACAGCAGGGCTACCGGCGAGTGTTCGTGAAAACCCGAAAGAGCGCGACCTCGTAAAAAAAGAGAGAATAAAAAAAAAGAATAAAAAAAATATATAATAAACGGTACATTCATAAGCAAAATGGGCACGGATGAAAACCGGAAAGGGTTCCATGAGTAAAAACAGCAGGACTACCGGCGAGTGTTTGTGAAAACCCGAAAGTGCGCAACCTCGTTAAAGGACACTTACAGGGTCCTCTCGACCTTGTAAGGAGAAATCACCCGCGTGAGATCCTTACGACTTACAAGGGAGCAACACTTAGGGATCTCTACGATTCCTAAGGAGAAAATACACTTGCGAGATCCTCACGACGCATAAGGAGAACTCTCTTATGGGACCCTCACGGCTCATAAGATTTGAAAGTCTTAAGTTACAGAAACCTTAACCTGTTCTTAAGCAACCCCCACAACCTTCGATATTGCCCTACAAGTGGCTCAATACTGACCTTTGTATACAATCCACAGGCGCGAATGAACATTTCCCTAACAGAGTCCCACCAGCGACTAGGGATATGCTCACACGGTGAACAAACACTTGTAGGTCCTCTCGACTTGTAAGGAGAAAACGCTCTTATAAGATCCTTACGACTTACAGAAGAACATGCATTTAGAAATCCTCACGATTCCTAAGGAGAAAACACACCTACGAGATCCTCACGACTTGTAGGGAGAAATACCTTTGTGAGACCCTTACGGCTCATGAAGTCAAAAGCCTTAGTCGACGGGATCCTAACCCTGTTTGCTAAGCCACCTTTGTTTCGACATCGACAGAGGCAAATGATGATTCGCTCCTGGCAATATCCCAGTTGTAGCGATGCTGATGCCTAAAACGGTATCAAATTCCAAGTCCTTTTACAGCAAATGATGATTCGCTCCTGGCAATATTCCAGTCGCAGTGATGCTGATGCCAAGATTGGCATCAGATTCCAAGTTCCACACTCGCAATAAAAAAAAATCAGCGAGCCAAAAATGCATATGAAATAGCCGAAATGATGGGGCAACTTGCAACGAAATCAGCGAGTAAAAATGTATGCATACAAAAACAGCCGAAATGATTGGGCAACTCGCAATAAAAAGCAGCGAGTAAAATAAAAAAAAACAGCCGAAACGATTGGGCAACTCGCAATAAAAAGCAGCGAGTAAAAAGAAAAATAGCCGAAATGATTGGGCACCGCGAAAAATAGCCGAAATGATTGGGCAATCGCGACCTTCGCAATATAAAAGCCGAAATGATAGAGCATCGCGGAAAGAAATAAAATGAAAAATATATATAACGAAATTCATGCCCTACAGGTGAGATCACATCGATCCCTGTATACAATCCAGGGGCACAAACAAAGAGGGAACCATACCTTACCAACAGGCTCCATCAGAAAGCGAAGCCAAATCTCGACGATTCATAGACAACCTAGAGACAATTTGGACATTGGTCGCAATATTACAGACACAATGTCAACAAACGGAGCAAAAGGAAGATCCTTAGCTTCAGGGTCTTGATGTCAATAACCGACCTCAGAGTCGCAATGAAACGGAGCCATGGCATAGTCCCTAGTTCCAAATCTTAACGACAATATCTACGGCCTACGAATCAACAAAGGCGTTCCTTCGCAGTCCATCAAGATGCAGATACAACGCCAACAAAAGACCTCGCGGTTGAAACAAAGCGAAGCGATGGCAAAATCCCAGCTTCATCTCAACAATCGTCTCGATACAGCAGACGAGATGTTAACAAAGGCGTTCCTTCGCAGTCTATCAAGATGCAGATACAACGCCAACAAAAGACCTCGCGGTCGAAACAAAGCGAAGCGACGGCAAAATCCCAGCTTCATCTCAACAATCGTCTCGATACAGCAGAGGAGATGTTAACAAAGGCGTTCCTTCGCAGTCCATCAAGATGTAGATACAACGCCAACAAAAGACCTCGCAGTCGAAACAAAGCGAAGCGACGGCAAAATCCCAGCTTCATCTCAACGATCGTGTTGATACAGCAGACGAGATGTTAACAACGACGTTCCTTCACAGTCCGTCAAGATGCAGATACAACGCCAACGAAAGATCCCATGGTCAAACAAGCGGAGTAACGACAAAATCCCAGCTCCACCTCGGCATTCATCTCAATACAGTAGATGAGATGTCACGACAGCGTTCTTCCTCCAACAGGATTCGGACGTGACAAAGCAAACGAAGCGAAGGCCAAATTCCTAGCTTCAAGGTCTTAACGGCGAGTCATATAAAGCCTGAAAGACAACTGGAGATCATCTCACACTAGTGCGGAATGGTCACCACTTCGACGTTCGTCTCGACACAGCAGACGCAACATCATCAAACAGCGGAGCCACGGAAAAGTCCCTATTTCCAAACCTCGACGGTTCACCAGCAACCTAGAGACAACCGCGACGTTCATCTCGATACAGCAGACGGGATGTCACCCCAGCGTTCTTCCTCCAGCAGGGTTAAGACGCGACAATCAAACTAACGGAGCCACGGCAAAATTCCTAGTTCTAAACCTCGACGGTTCACCAGCAACCTAGAGACAACCGCAACATTCATCTCGATACAGCGGACGCGATGCCAGCAAACGAAGCAAAGGCCAAATTCCTAGCTTCAGGGTCTTGACGGCAACTCACATAAAACCTGAAAGACTATCGGAGATCATCCCACACCAGCGTGGAGTGGTTATGACTCATCGGGGCTCTCCAAAATGAGCCTAACCTCAAGTAACAAGCGGCATGGCAAAATTCCTAACGCTTGCTCTTCCGACGGTCAAACTGCCAAGGAGGATTGCTTGAAGACGTCTTGTCCAGCCCCCGAAGGGATCAGAGACACGGCAGTCGCAGGGCTACTCGAACAGCACGATTGCATATCGAGAAATATATCAGCTGATGGGACGGTACGACGGCCAAAACCCTAAGTACCACAGACCCTAATGGACTTCTGTCGTAAAGAGCAGAGGTTAACTGTGACGTTAGGATATTCTTGTGAGAAATGCTCGATTCGTCTCGACTTGTGAGGAAATTGATGTCTTTGCGAGAACTTCTCGATGCGGCTCGACTCGTAAGATAAAGCCTTAGGCGGTAAGGATTAAAAAACCTGTTTCCTAAGCACTGGGACCCTGCAAGTTGGCCCAAAACTGTCTCTTGCATACTATCCACGGGTCTCACTCTCCAAAGTCGAATCTCGACTAAGAGAGAAACAACCGCTTACGGGTCCTCTCGACTCATAAGAGGGAAAATTCTTTTATAAGATCCTTATGACTTATAAGAGAAAACGCACTTAGGAATCCTCACGATTTCTAAGGAGAAAATACACCTACGAGATCCTCTTGACTCGTAGGGAGAAAAGTCTTTTTGAGGCCCTCACGGCTCATGAAGTTGAAAAGCCTTAGGTAGCAGACTTGAACCTGCTTCCTAAGCCATCACTACTCCCCAAAATGTTCAAGACAGAATGTTCTATATCGTTTACAGGCTATGCTTATTTAAAGAATGTGCCGGTAACAAAGTAGAAAATAAAAGGAAGGAGGCAAAAGATTTGTCATTCATACTTGGAAAGTTTTTACATCAATAAAGGCAATAAACAAAGATATTATCCAAATGATTACAATGGCAAAACCTCAAATCCAGGACATGGATTGAGGAACTCAAAAGTAACCTTGTCCAAGACTTTCCAAGCCTGGCGAACCATCCTAGTGTGCTTCCTTTCGCGAGCACGAGCGTCGGGATCCCCACTGATGTCTTCCTCCCGCCGATAGGCAGCAAGTATTGCAGACTGTTGAAAAGCTTGGTGCAGAAGATCGATAAGGTTATCTCGCCTCCTCTTTGAGATTAGGCTCATCAGATACACCGAATGCACCTTATCCTCGGCGGCATCCAATGCCCCAAGTGGCACACCAGTACAGAATAGAGGAAGCGCTTCCCAAATTGCTCCCACAATAAGCTTCAAGAGAGGGGAGCGCCGAGGAAGCAGTTGGCCGTTGAATGCGTCGAAGCGACTCATGATCTCGGCACACTCGGCATTAGTAAATTCTCGATTTTGGGAACGGCCGAGTCGGCGGATGTCCCCGTAGGAGATAATCTTGTCGAGATCGTACATGTGGGCGTCCATCACTCCTACAAAAGAAGATCGACAAAAATCAGCAACTCTTAAGAGTTCTGCTATATGATTTAAAAAGAGCAAAGCTCCATTAATGAATCAAGAAATTATATTAAAAAAATCTTTCAGAGAGCAAAACTCTATTAATAGAACTCTAATAGGGTTCCATTTAGTTCTCTTTAGACCTCCTTAGAGCAAAGCTCTGCTAAGTGAAACCCTAAATAGGTTTTCTTTAGATCAGGGATCTATTGAGAGCAAGACTCTTAAAATTGATTTAATTCAATCCAAATTAATTTTTACCTAAAATTCTCTGGAGTTTGAACTTTTAAAAAGTGCTTAAACAAAAGAGCAGGGCTCTGAACAAAATTCTTATGAAGAGATGAAAATCATCTAAGGGACCAAATGTCCTATTTATAGGCATTAAGTGCCCTTTCAACTTCCAAAAGTTGCCGCGACGGTTGGAATTCTGCCACCGCTGCGCTCACGTTTGGGGGCCACGTAAGCGCAACGGTGGGGGGGCATTTGTTTACCCCAATCAGAGCAAAACTCTGTTCAAATTCCAAGGTGGGAAACGAATCAACGCTTCTGTTTCTCCCAATCAGAGCAAGGCTCTGTTCTGAAAATTAAAATAAAAATTAAAGAAGCAACACTTCAGGCAACTTGCGCTCTGCGCTGCGCGATACGTGTCAAGAGCAGGTGCGCTTGCGCCAAACAGAATTAAAATTCTGAAAGATCTTTCTCAATCTTGTTAAAAACAAGAAGATTGCCTTCTGTAAAACAGAAGCTCTTGGATCAAAAATCCAACGGTGGGGAAAAATCCCCAAATCACTCAGAGAAAGATCTCTCTAACCAATTCAACAAATCATTGGCACTATAAAAAAGCCCCCAAACCCCAATACATGAGGACATCAACACAAAGAGAAAAACAGAGAATTCCTCTAAAGAATTTTGAGAAGAACTCAAGAAGAGAAAAAAGGTAAAAACCTTTATAAAAGAAGAATTTCTTCTAAATAGATCATTGATATAAGAACAAGATCAATGATTTTCAATAAATAAAAAATAATAACAGTGCCTTGAACTTTTTAGAATCTTAAAGATTCTTTTCTTGAATCCAAAGTTGGATCAAGAAATTAAAACAGTGCCTTGCACTTGTAAATCTGCACTGTTGCGCTCCTGGGTTGACGCAAGCCACCAGAGAGCGCCACGTGTCAGCTCCAAGACCACTTGCGCTGTGCGCTTTTAAGATAGAGCATTGCTCTCTGAAATTGGCGCAACTCACCAGAGCGCGCCACATGTCAGCAGCGCAACAGCGCAGCGCACTGCGCTTGCGTGACACGTGTCACCTCCACAAGCGCTTGCGCTCAATAATTGGCGCAAAGCGCCTGACAAGCCACTGTCAGATAATTAATGCACTGCATTATTTACAGAAGGCCCAAGCCCAAATAAAAAAGGCCTAACAGGCCAAATTAAATGCAATGCATTATTTTAAAGAAGGGCAGAGCCCAAACAGATGCTCTGCATCATTTATAAAGGGACAGAACCCAAATAAAAAGGCCTAGCGGGCCAGAATGAAATGTAGTGTATTATTAAACAGGGGCAAAGCCCTAGCACAGGCCTAACAAGCCAAATGCAAATAAAAACTGTTGAATATTCTCAAATGGACTTAGCCCAATCATGGCCGTAAGTCCTCAAATTAAATTGACTGAGCAAGACTGCTCTCTTAAATCAATTTACATCCGGTTCAAGGGTACATCTCCGAACTCCTCTGACACCTATCGTTGTAATCCTTCAACGACGTCAGAGAGGTGACGGGTCCCGACGGCTATACATGCAATGGACCACTATGTCCCTAAACTGGAACAATAGAGCCCTCAAATGCTCTCATGTCGGATCTAAACGATCCCGTTTAACTTGATCTTAGCCTCAAAAATGGCTAACGTATTCTTAAACCTTCAAATAGACTTTAGTCCCAAATCGGACTATAGATCCCCTAATCAACTTTGGTTCAAGGGTACATCTCCGAACTCCTCTGACACCTATCGTTGTAATCCTTCAACGACGTCAGAGAGGTGACGGGTCCCGACGGCCATACATGCAATGGACCACTATGTCCCTAAACTGGAACAATAGAGCACTCAAATTCTCTCTTGTCAGATCTAAACGATCCCGTTTAAGTTGATCTTAGCCTCAAAAATGGCAAACGTATCCTTAAACCTTCAAATAGACTTTAGTCCCAAATTGGACTATAGATCCCCTAATCAACTTTGGTTCAAGGGTACATCTCCGAACTCTTCTGACACCTGTTGTTGTAATCCTTCAATGTCGTCAGAGAGGTGACGGGTCCCGACGGCCATATATTATTAAATGGACCACTACGTCCCTAAACTGGAACAGTAGAACCCCTAAATGCTCTTTCCGTTAAGTTGATCTTAGTATCAAATCAGACTAACGTATCCTTAACGAATGTTTAAGTTGATCTTAGCCTCAATATGGCTAACGTATCCTTCAACTAAAACACCAAACCCAGATCTAAGTAAATACGGATTTGGACTCATCCACGTCCTACGGGCGACGACATAACTTAGTCTCCATATACAATCCACGGGCATCCACAAACAAATC
This sequence comes from Agapanthus africanus, assembly GCA_030015575.1. Lineage (NCBI taxonomy): Eukaryota > Viridiplantae > Streptophyta > Magnoliopsida > Asparagales > Amaryllidaceae > Agapanthus > Agapanthus africanus. The sequence goes on along the minus strand of CM057347.1, from coordinate 371,071,654 downwards.
AAACACACACGACACGAAGTGAAATTCTGGAGAAGGAGAAAGTTGTTACCGCTATGCGGTAGCGTAATTAACTGCAGGGGCTTGCGCCTACAGGGAAAAGCGTCCCTACAATCAAAAACCCCTCAAGCGAGGGGGAATCTGACGAAGTCTGCTACATCGGCCGCATCTGTCTAAACTTCCGATACACGGTGCCATAAATCAACTTGGCATCTTCGGAGAGGTGGACGGATAAAACCAAATAGCATTTGCCCCTAATCACAGGCGAGACGCAAAGTCTCGCGCGTCTTTCGGAGGGGAACAGTGCAAACAGGTGGTTTTTGGGTACAGTCCCGATTCACATGGAGGCAATGAGCGATAGGAGGGGATTCGTCTCTCCCGGTATTGGGGGTTGATGTTGCGCTATGCTCGACTGGCCATAACTGGAAATCCCTGACCAGGGTTGCAGTGATTTACTTGTAAGTGTTATCAGTAGTTTCACGCTTGTTATAGACCTTACATCGGCATGACTTATCAAGCTACTGGGGTCTTACGTTTACCACCCCTAGGCAAGATATGCGACATATCAGACGAACAGACCGGACTGTGCGGTAAGTGTTACTGATTGGATTCGCAGGAGCGTGAGCAGGCTTGCTCGTTGATCTTCTGATCGCTCAATACCCGGATGGCCGTTACGTTTAGCAGACCGCTTGCGGCTTGTGAGTGACTGATATGATCACCACCTACTACCGGCGTATTGACGAGTCTTTAGAGTCCTACACAGAGGTTTCCTGACTCAAGCGAAACGAAATAGGAGCGCATATGAGATATGTGCGGGACCGAGAATAATACCAGTATGTGATACTATATTCTATTCTCGCGATTTGTATCATCGCTCGGTTATATGAGATATAGCCGGGTTACTGAATCAAGTGTTGATCCGATATATTGATACACTAGATATTAGTCGGTTATATGCGATATGACCGGATCATTAAATCAAGTGTTGATTTAATGATTTAATGTATAATTATATATTTGATAAATTACTTTACATTAACTAGTATTGGTTCACTTAAGATTGATTTTCTCACTTGTTGTGCATAAGTTGTATATGTGATATATATATTTGTGCACTAGTTTGTATCATGGTTGATGATACATGCAAACTTGGGTGTGTGTATGACATACACCATTTTTAGGTTAGTGGATATGGTTTATATTTATTTTGTAATTCAAAATTAGTGTGCACTTTGTCATGCTTAAAGCTTCATGAAGCTTTTAGCATTATTTGACCAAGTCCACTAACTTTGTCTCACTAAAGATATTTATTAACTAAACCACTAACTTAAACTATGGTTTAGTCTCTACAAAGGTGAACTCACCCATGGTTGCATGATGATAGACTTCACTTGATTATTCATTTTAAAAATGATTATTCTTATTTTCTTTTCTTTCTTCTTCTTCTTCTTCAAGAAGAAGAAAAGCTTGCTAGAATTTTTCAAGTGAAGAAATAGAGTGAGAAATCCAAATCCAAAGTGAACCCACTTCCTATTTCATCATCCTCTACTACTTGCCATTTAGTTTAGGGTGTTCTCTTTACAAAGTTCATGACCTAGTGAAGATGGAGCTCGAGTTTGAGTCTCCTCGACGTAGATCATCTTCGGCCTCGAAGTTAACGAGCTAGCCCGTTCATTTCTCCGAGGAAACCATCACTAGAGTCCGGGATCACGATGATCGCAGCGAAGGAACGTCAACACGGAGCTTTAGAAGTGAAGGACCGGACTACAAAGGTTGTAATCCCAAACTCTTAGAAGTAAAGTTGTTTACTTGCTTTGTTTCACCTAATATCTAGTCTAAGATCTTGGCTAGGGTTGTTCGGCACGTCTAAATTTTGAATCGGGTATGGTTGATGCCTTGTAAACCCTTGTGATAGTGCTTAGTAACCCTACAACATATCATCAAGATCTTTACAACGTTAAACATTTCGATCGGTATATCAAACATCCACAAATTCCAGAGACCTCAACAACTTGAGAAGCATTAAAAACACCTATAAAGTTCTATAAATGAAACCATAGAGCAGCACAAGAAAATTGGACCCACAACTCCCCAAAACGGCAGCGGAACCGCGGCCAAAAAAGCGTTTTGGCGGCGGTTCCGCGGCGCTTTAGAGGAGTTGGGGCTCCATAGAATACCCTGCATGAATTTTTGGATATTTTTAATTACGAAAATTTCAACGTTTCAAAAATTCAACATAAAGCATGAAAATTTGCGGGTTTCGAAACCGATCGAACACTTTAACATCGTAAAGACCTATCCAATTATTCTAGCTTGGCTCTGATACCATGAAAGTCCACCCTAGCACCACCATAAGATTCTAGTCGCATCAAGCATGCCGAATTTTAATTTTTACTAGGTGCTAAGTTATACTTAACCAAAATCGTGACTAGAATATTTAGGGTTAAACATGATGATATGAACAAAAATAAAGAAGTGAAGATGGCTATACCCTCGTAGATCGAGTCCTTCACTTCATAGGCTCCGTGTTATAGTCCACGCGACTCCACTAAGCTCCACTTGAGAGTTTGGAAGAGCTTCCTCCGATGACCTTCATGCCAAAGATGATCTACGCGAAGCCCACTAGCTCAAGCTATCTCTTCACTAATCTCCTATTATTGAAGGAAGCATGCCACACCAAAGTGCTAGTTTGGTGTGGGATGGTGAAGTAGAGGATTTGAGGCTCACTAATTTGTGTTCATGCTTCATAGTTCACATCACATGTGAGGATTGAAACTTGAACCATAATGAGGATGGAGATGAAGGGAAGCTAGAGAGCATATGAGAGCAACACTAGCCAAAATGGCCAAGTGTTGTATGAATGAAGTGAAGAATAGCAACCCCCTGACCTTCACTCACTCAAGCATGGAGATAAATGCAATATAAAATTGCAACCATGTTTGAATAGTGAGTCAAGATGAATAAAGAAAAGAAAAAAGCCATGCCTCACCATGCTCCCAATTTCCACCTCAATTTCTATTTTTCTCAAAAATAGAAAATAAGCCATGCTTCATATATATATATATATATATATATATATATATATATATATATATATATATATATATATATATATATAAGAAAATATTTAGTGAGCTAATGATATTAGTCAAGATATAATTATATCAAATTTAATATATATCACATTATTAAATCAACACTTGATTTAATAATCCGGTTATATCACATATAACCGACTAATATCATTTATCTGTACATCACATTATCAAATCAACACTTGATTTGATAATCCGGTTATATCACATATAACCTGACCGATATTAGATAACCGCCAGATTACAATACGGTATCACATACACGTATTTAATCAGGCCCACGCACATATCACATATGTGTCCTACTTCGTTTCGCTTGAACCAGGAAACTTCTATGTGGGACTCTAAAGACTTGTCAATACGCCAGCAGTAGGTGATGATCACATCGGTCACCCACAAGCCGTCAGCGGTACTAGCTGGACGTAACGGCTATCCGAATATTGAGCGATATGAAGATCAACAAGCAAGCTTGTCCATACTCTCCATGAAGCCTATCAGCAACACTACCGTACAATCCGGTCTCTTCGTCTGATATTTCACATATCATGTTTAAGGGTAATAAACGTCAAACCCCAGTAACGTGATAAGTCATGCCGATGTCTGGCCTATAACGGTTCGAGAAACTACTGATAGCTCTTATCAGTAAATCTCAGCGGCAGCCTTGGCCAGGTGTCACGCCCTGCTTCCCAGTGTACAGGGAAGGGACGCGGTGAGGCCCGCTACGTATTTACTCCGAAGTAAACACGTTAAGCGTATCAAAGCAATATAAAGTAAATGTACACAAGAAAAATGACAATGGATGTAATTGAACAGCAACTTTTATTTATTAAACATTTTTTTACAAGTACAACTGGAAATGTAATTACATGAATGGAAAGCAATTCTTAAACAATGGCATGACTGAAATGAAAATATATACAAGTAAAGTCAATGCCCATGATCTTCTGTGAACTACTCCAAGTGCTCCTGGCTAGTCTTGAGCTCCTTAGAGTCGGGTCATCCTGACAATATTCCAAAGAAAGAAGAAAAGGAATATCGTCAGCAAACAATCGCTCGGTAAGTCCCAAAGAAAGGAAGAAGTAGAATAGACAGAAAAGAGTATAACTAGTAATGTTTAATTATAATGTTAATGCGGTTGTTTGTAGCTTAGTAAAGAATATGCCAGTGTATACGAGAGGAGTCCAACTTATATCGTGGACTTTGGTAACCCGTAGTATAAGGCTCCGTCAAAAATACCACGGAACAACGACATTGATGTAATTACGTCTTTAGTGACCACTTCGTGCCACCTTTAACATGTTCCGTACCAGTCTACCCCTTTATAAACCCCGTAATGTTTTTTGTATTGATTGTATTGGTGCTGGTGGTATTGTATTGTCTTGTAATAAATGGATGTCTTGTCGAAATCATGATATCAGTAAACGGAATGGATATAAATGGATAGTCATATAAACGGAGTATATCCATGGTTCGGTTCAGTCATGTTCATATTGTTATAGATTGTATTCTGGTATAGACAGATTCATGTTGTAAATGGAGTTATTCTTGAATCATATTCAAGTCAGATTGATTGTATACTTGCCCGTGACTCGAACTGAGTCAGACTTTTAAACAGAATTGATGTCCTAATTGTTTTGGAGTTATCGGTAACTGCTGCACATGGACGGCAGGATTTGTGTCTTTTTCTAAGACAATTATCGTGTTGATAACACCATTGTTAGATTGTCTACCTTAGATAGGCAAGAACCCACTTTCTCCGGCTCCCCGAGGCTCAAGAGAATTGGTCCTGCTTAAACCTATTTTTACTAGGGTCCTTATTGTAAATTGATATAACTTGAGGGGGTTTTATGTAAAATAGTTTTGATATATTTTCAAAATACACCTCAAGTATTTAATTATCGTCTTTAGAATTTTCATAGATGTATATTTTATAAAAGTGAAATTTCTAATGAGTAGAACCTAGTTTTCATTGTTCATGGTATTTTATTGAAATATTGGAATTGCATTGTATTGAAATGGTACTTTCATGTAATGGTGGTTCCCTTGATTTAGAAAATATGGAATATTTGTATAATATATTTAGAATAGATCTTTTGATAATATTCATATATATATATATATATATTTATATATTTAATAAAAATAAATTGTATTTATTTTGTAGAAATCTCATTTTCTTAAAAATAGCATTAAAAATTCCATCAAGATCGAATGCTCCTTGCGGAGGTCTGCATCTCGCTCTATTAGGCCCGAGGACATGTGATAACCCGCAGCATCCCGATCGAGATTTCCCAAAATGGGTTGTAGAGACGTATTTGCAAGGAATTTAATTAACACTTTTTTTAAAGAAAGCGGTTTTTAATTCTTTAAGGTATTTATTCGTAAAAGCGTATTTCCCATAATCTAGAATTCCAAAGTTCATTGTGCTATGTCCAATATGTGTATTGTGATGAGGTAGGTCTTTACCTCATGAGTTTTCTAAAGGTAATACAAGTAGATATGTTGAATTATGTCGAAATGTAAAGTATATGGTATTTTACCGTATAAATGCTATAAAAGTTGCATAAAAGATTCTTTTGAGATGAAACTTATTCTAATGTATTTATTTATGTTTATTAAACACTATGAGAGAATATGGTGATTTATTGTTTAAGAAAAATAGAGTTTTTAAGAAAAAATGAATCGGAAGTCGGATTAACTCCGCTTCCGACGAGTTTTGAAAAATGAAAGTTTTAGAATAGTAGAAGAGGAAGGGAGAAGGGACTTACAAGCTATTAAGATAGAGGGGAGAGGGAGGAAGCTTAGGAAAGCATTGGGGTGTCGTTTCGTCGTAGTAAACTTCTCGAAACTTCGTCGGAATTTCGCCCTTTCCTAATTCCACTTGCATAACTTGAGACTTGGAAATTTTATAGAGTTTTTGTGAGGAAATTCTGAATGAGGAGGGGTGAAATGTGGTGTGGTATTTATAGAGAAAATTAGGGTTTAGGGTAATGAAGAATAGAATTAAAATGTGCATTAAAAATGGATTAAAGAGAGGATTTCTCATTCTCTGGATAAATGCAGAGAAATCAAACAACATGGGGGTAGTGGGGTAGGCCAAGAGGTGCCAGGGTTAAATTTTGGGAGCATTTGGTACGGTTTTGACCGATGGTGTCGGCCCAAATCACGATCTCACCGGTCATCTTGGAGGGGATGGACCTTGGATTGGGGCCACGTGTCCTAGGCTGTATAAGCAGTATTTTCCGCATGTTTGTTTTTTCTGTAACTCTTAATTTTACATGTAGTGCACGTGTAAACCCTTGGGCTTCTAAAATTTTAAAATAAAATACAATAAAAATAATATGTGGCTGATGGGATTCGATCACAGGGGCTACGTCACAGCAGTGCAAGGCTTTACCAATGAGCTGCAAGTACTTTCTTGCTGTTCAAAAGCAAATCAAATTTATAACTTGTGCTTAGGCTTAGGTATTCCTTCTGTATTTTGGAAAAATTTTGTACAGAAAGTTTAGGGTTATTACACCAGGAACTTCCAGTTATAGACAATTGAGCATAGCGCAACATCAACCCCCCATACCGGGAGAGACGAAACCTCTCATGTCGCTCATTGCCTCCATGTGACTCGGGACTGTACTCAAATTCCACCTGTTTGCACAACTCCTCTTGAGCGTGGTAGGGAGGAAATCAAAGAACACTGGTAGCCACACAAGACTCTATGACGATCTCGGGTCTACAGACTAACCTGTACCGGTGTCACAAGAGGACTGCTATCTGACGATAGGTATACTACCAACCAGGAGTACTTGGCGAGTCCGTTCGGTGTACCCATTCTCTAATGAGAACCTGTGTACAATCTTTGATGCCACACATCAATGGCTATGGGATCAACCATCGCCCTCTAAGGGACAAGAAACGTACACATTAGTCTACTCTGGAATATCGATGCTCTGTCTCGATATCCTCTCGACCAGGAACAATTAAAGGATATACTTTTGACCACCCTGGCCCTACTAGTATGATCTTATCATAATCTTGATAGTCAAGTACATATCCTAAGGGCTTTATCAACATGTAAGAGAAAGACAGTATAATAATACCAATTTATATGTTAAGATAAAGGTAACCAGATAACATACTATCATGTCGAGCAGAAAGTCCTCTATATATATGTCCAAGTATCCACTATATGAACAATAATGGTTTCTAGAGCATACATATTCCTAACATGTATAATCCATATTACCCAAATATATATTTCCTTGAAGGCTTAAATATCTAATTTGTTTTAGCATTTGTAATTAAACAAACCTACCGTGAATAATAATTGTTTTGACAGAAAAACAATAAAAACATGACGTTTTTATGAATTCACATTTATTTTACATGTTGAACATACTTCAATTATATACACTGGTATTTAGCACCTGTGAATATTTTTTCCTCTTCTAACCAGAAAGTCGTGTTCCGTCCCTGTCTTTAACTCCTTCCTTTTACAAATATATGTCTCTGCATAACTCTAATCTCTTTACATTTCTCGCAGTTCCTCCTCCCCTCTCACTCAAATCTACGATCCTTCTCTTTTGTAATTTTATTTTTTATAAATTTAAAATTTATATCAATGATTTCGTATGACCCGTCAATAAGATCCTATAAAGAAATAATACTTGTTTATATATTCCGTTTTTATCGTCTCAATTTCATCAAGAAGAGGATAATGAATGAAAGTAACGTGTAAATTTGATATTTGATTATTTTAATGTTTCATAATAAAACGCGGTATTAATTAGAAATTGTTGCTAGTTTCATAATTATATGAAGCGTTGGTCTCAAAACTATGTTGCCGAACAATCCTAAATTTTGCAAAACCCTATTTGTTTGAAACCACAGTTTGCATGGTTGCAAACTACGGTTTCATTTTAACTTTAAAGAATACTGCGATTACCGAAACTTTGTTTCCAAACTAGGCAATTCAAAAGTTGGGTCTTCTTTGATATACCAACAAAAATATGGTATTTTTTCCAAAAAAAACATCCTAAAAAATTGATATTTAATCTATCCAATCCTATTTAGTTTTACCCAACATCTCTTAAGAATATTTCTTTAATTTGGTTATGCACTGTTTGAGAAATAGTAAAAGAACATTCTGTTCTCCATGATCATTTTCTTCCTTATTTGAATATAATACAAGTATTTGAATGTCATATAAGGATTAGGGTAATGAATTTTTCCTCAAATTAAAAATTAGGACTTTCTTTTACACAGAAAAATTAGGTGTTTTTCTCTAAATCCAATTTACATTCTTTGATTTTTTTTTATGCGGGTAAGATTTTGTGGTTTATTGCAGCAATTTTGACAATTCCAAGCACTATGATGAACTCTAAGCATCCAAAAAATATGGAGAAAAAAAACTCCAATAAAATGAGTAGGTTTTTTTTGGAAACCTTCAAGTAAGATATCAAAAAATAAAAGAAATTTTAGAGTTTTTTTTTTTGGAGAACAAAGAATAGAGAGAGGTAGCAAAATTAGGAGTAGAAAGATGACAAAGACTTAGGAGGGATGGAAGGAACAAGGATTTTTACTGACCTTAACATTAGTTAAGTCTAACCTGTTGAAATTATGGAGAAACTTCAGACAGATATCTGGACGTGCACACAAACCATATCAGATTTTACCAAAACCATGGTTTTTTAATTAAATAGTGTCTTATGGCAGTTTCATAATTATGGCGGTTTCTTAATTAAGGTGTGTCTTGTGGCAGTTTCTTAATTATGGCAGTTTCTTAATTAAGGAGTGCCTTATGCCAGCTTCTTAATTATGATAGTTTCTTAATTAAGAAATTGGTTTGTGTATAAATAGGAACCTCTTATATGTTTTATATACAGCCAAATAGAAGAGAGATCATTGTATGAGAGGGTGACAGTTTAGATCGAGTGAGATTTGAGAGAAATCTCACAAGCTTTGCTCGTGGTGTGTTTGATTCAAAATTATACTAGACATTGCAGATTCCGCTCTGCCGGGGACTAGCTATACGGTGGGTGAACCTCATTTACAAATCCCTCTCTTGGTTGGTTAGTGGTTCTTATTTACTTATTCTCGCATCGTTATTAATTTGTCTTTTCGTTGTTAATTGCGTGATTGGTTTGTTGCGAGTATTGTTCCGTGCATCGGCTTCTCCATCCCCAACAACTAGTATCAGAGCGTGGTTAAGAAAAACCTAAGGTTCTTCAATTTCACGATCTAAATTAACGGTGGGTAATGACTCCCATGTCCTTTTCCCCACTTTGTTAGATCGTTGTTTTGAAGGCACTGGTTCAGATCAAGAGAGAAATTTTGTTTTGCTGCGACGTTAGACGAAAAGATGGCGAAGGATAAAATAAGGATTGAAAAATTCAATGGTCACAATTATGGTTGGTGGCGCATGCAGATGGAGGATTGCCTGTACCAAAAGGACATGTATCTTCCGTTGCTAGGAGAAAAGCCCGAGAAGATGACTAATAAGGCGTGGAACCTTTTGGATAGAAAAGCCCTAGCGACGATCAGATTGTCGCTGACTCCGCATGTGTTCTTTAACATCTCAAAGGAGAAGACAACCATGGCGCTAATGACGACGTTAACGAAATTGTATGAAAAGCCTTCGACATCAAACAAGATATTTATAATGAATAAGTTTTTCAACATGAAGATGGCTGAGAGCGGTTCAGTGACGGAACACCTGAACTACTTAAACAGCGTGACGAGCCAGTTAGAATCTTTCTTGATCATGTTTGAAGATGAGATTCGGGCCCTCTTATTTCTCTGTTCGTTGCTGGAGAGTTGGGAGAACCTAGTTATAGCGGTTAGCAACTCTATCTCAGGGACTCTTACGTTTAATGATGCGGTGAGTTGCATATTAAACGATGAGATGCGGAGAAAGGCCGTGAGTAAGAGTTTGGGAACTTCTGCACTTTCGGCGGAAAATCACGATAAAACGATGGAAAGGGGAAAAGGGAAGAAGGGCGTGTCTAAAAGTCGAGAAAAATCTCAAGGAAAAATTCAAGGCGCGTGTTGGAATTGTGGGAAAAAGAGTCATAGGAAAAGTGACTGCAAATCTCCAAAGAAAGGCTCAGATGAGAAGGCAAATGAAAAGGAAGCGAATGTGGTGTCTATACAAGAACAAGAGAAACGCAGTTTTTGTCTATCGGCGAGCGAGAATACAAAGACGGATACATGGTTCCTAAATTCGGACGCATCTTTTCATTGCACTTCCGGTCGGCATCACTTCAGCGGGTATGTTCAAGGCAATCTTGGACATGTGGTGGTGGAAAACGGTCAGCCGTGTAAGATCGTTGACAAATGGATGATCATCTTGCGACCGTCAGGAGGAAGTCAAATAAAGATGAAAAACGCGAGACACATTTCAGATCTGAAGAAAAGTTTAATTTTTACAAGTCAGCTAGACAACGAAGGTTATATGACTGTATTTGGGAATTCTCAATGGAAGATTTTCAAAGGATCTTTGGTGGTCGCAAGGGACAAGTTGAGCGATTCGTTGTATTCCTCCAGTGGGAGCAGTGGAGATTCGGTTGTATTAGTGACGGGTTGGGAGATAGATTCAGAGATGTCATTGTGGCACAAACGAGTGTGGCACTTCAGCGAAAAGAACATGAAAATTCTTCAGGGTAGGGGGCTTCTTTCAGGGCTAAAGAAGGTGGAGTTGGCGTTTTGCGAGAGCTGTGTTTGTAGGAAGCAAAGTGCGCTTCAGATTGGAGGCATAGCTAAAAAAACTAAGAAACTAGAGATGGTGCATGCAGACGTATGGGGTCCGTCCTCGGTGGAGTCTTATGGAGGTAATCAGTATTTCATGACGTTCATCGGCGATGCAAGGCGGAAAACATGGATGTATCCGATGAAGAATGTCACGCCCCGCTTCTCAGTAGACGGAAATGATGACGTGGCAGGCCGCAACGTATATACTAAGAAATAAATACGTTAAGCGTAATTAAGCAATATATAAAATGAACAAGAATGACAAGAGTATTAAAATGAAACAGCAAGTTTATTTACATTCATCTTTACATACATCAGTTTGAAAATAAAAGGTACAATGAATAAAGCAGTGCCTAAACAATGACATACAAAAAGAAAGTGCAGGTGAACTAATAGTCGGGCTAGGTGGTGAGCTGGTCCAAGTCCTCCTGGCTAGGCTCGATCTCATGAGAGTCCGGTCTTCCTGACGAACATTCCAAAGAAAGAAACAAAAAGGAATGTCGTCAGCGAACTAACGTTCGGTAAGTCCTAAAAGAAGAAAAAGGATGTAACAAGTAATATGAAATGAACAGATAAGTGTATATGATCAATTACTGGTATATGTTAGTTATTCTATCGTGATTGTTTGTAGTTTGAAACAGAAAGTATTCATGTATACAAGAGGAGTCCATCTTACCCCGTGGACTATGGTAACATGTAGTACAAGGCCGCGTCATAACCCACGGGATAACGACACGTGAATTCATATAGGTGTCTTTTAAAGTGACCTCTCGTGCCACGATATACGTTCCGTACCAATCTACCCCGTTATCCCCGTGTAATGTATTATATAGGTTATGTTTGCAAGTCTTGCCGAGACCATGGATACAAAATGTTCAAGGAATCATGTTCGGGATGTAATCATGTATTCAAGTAGTCATGTCAAGTTATAACCATGGTTCGGTCAAGTCACGTCAAGCATACATGTTTGATATTGATGTTTGAATTCAAGTATTCATGTTCATGATCAAGTATTCATGTTTGACTTTGGATTCAGGTTTGAATTAGACTCAGATTGAGTCAGACACTTGTAAACTGATTTAGATCTTGAGTTAGGTTCGGGAGTCATCGGTAACTGTTGCACATGGATGGCAATATTTATGTCTTTTTCTAAGACAATTACTATTGATAGCTCCGTTAAGTTTTCTACCATAAATAGACAAGCGCTCACTTTCTCCGGCTCCCTGGGGCTCAAGAGAATTGATCCCGCTTAAATCTATATTTACTAAAGTCCTTAAAATATTGTTTTTATATAACTCGAGGGTTTTTTATGAAAAGTATTTTAATATAGTTTCAAAATAAACCTCGAGGGGTGATTTATATTATTTAGGGTTTTCATGAGCATGGATTTTAAGTATTGGGGTATTTTAGTGATAAGCAATTAGCTTTAAAAAGTTTATGGTATTTTATTAAAAACTTGTCTTTTGGTAACTTGATGGTATTTTATTACCATTTGTTAATCTTTCATTTTTAGAAAAATGTAAGTTTATTATATTTTGAAAATATGGATATATAATTTTATATAATTTAAAAATTAATTTTTAATTAGAAAAATTCGTTTGTCTTATAAACCGTATTTAAATCATTTCGAGATCGAATGCTCCGTGAGAAGGTCTGCATCTCGCTCTACTATCTCCAGGATGTGCGATAACCCACACCATCTATTAGCGGGTCCCCTAACGAGTGTTGTAGAGGTATAATCGCAAAGGAAATGAAATACCGCTTAAAAAGAAATCCGGTTTTAAAGTAGGTGGTATTTTATTGTAAGATTATCATCGTAATAAATATTCATACCAAATAGGTATCGTGCTATGAAACAAGAGTGTACGTAAGTGGTAGGTCATTACCCCATGAATTTTTTCCTAAAAGTATAGTTTAAACAAAACTAAAAGAAGTGATATCAAAGTTCATGGTATTTTAATGAAAAAGTTCAAGTATGAATGTTTCAAATGAGATTCTTGGTTAACTTGATTCTAAACATTAATATTTAGGATTACAAGTATTGTGTAAAAATTAGATTGAACAAAATATTAAGAAGAAGGAGTTTTCTAGGGTTTAGAAAAAGATGTTGGTAATAACTCCACTTTTACCGACATAAGATTAAAGTTGAAATTCAATGAAGAGAAAGAGGGTTTGGGAGGGACTTACGGTTTAGGAGTTTCAATGAGAGGGTTAGGAAAGGAAGTGTGTCGTCGTAGCATCGCGGGAGCTCCGGATGTTGCTTCAATTTTGGCTGGAAGTTGTTTGCTCGCTAACTCCTCTTTACTCCACTTGTACTTAGAAAATTTTTGAGAGAATTTTGCTATAATTTTCAGAATGGTGCTGAGCCAAAGTAGAAGATGGTATTTATAGTGGAGAATTTGGGTTTTGGAATTAAAATGGTGGATTAAACAGCATTAAAATGATATTTAATTATGAAATGAAGGGTCTCTGTTTAATTGCAGGGAAATCAAAAGTGCAGGGGAGTTAGGGATAGCTGAAGAGATGTATGTGCAAAGCCCGGGGCTCATTGGAGTAATCCTGACCGTCGGTGCCAGTTTTTTTCGTCGGTCAATTTAGGGCTTCTGGCCTAGAGATTCATGCCAGCTGATTAAATCCCTGTTTATTTCATTTTCCACATGTTTGATTTTTCTGACTTTTCATTTCCCTATTTATTGCACGTACAATCTTTTGGGCTTCCAAACATTAAAAAGAGAAATTCAGAAAAAAATAATTGTGTCTGAAGGGAATCGAACACACAGACCGCGTCACAGCAGTGCAGGTGCTTTACCAGTGAGCTAAAAGTTATTTCTTTCTATCATTTAACAAAAGTGACTTATAACTCAAACTCAGGCTGTAAAACTCATTTCTTGTATATTAACAGAAAAATTTCAGTACAAAGATTTTAGAGTCGTTACAAAGAAGAAATCCGATGTGTTTGGTATTTTCAAATACTGGATTGCGCAGATTGAGTACCAAACAGAGGCTAAGCTAAAAGCCTTAAGTTCGATAATGGAGGGGAATACTGCAGACAAGAGTTCGAAGCGTTTTGCTCGCAAAAAAGGTATTCGTTGGTTGAAAACGGTACTGGAGACGCCGCAACAGAATAACATCGCTGAAAGGATGAACTGGACGATCCTAGAGCGAGTGTGGAGCATGACCTTGGATGCGGATGTGCCAAAGTTCTTATGGGCAGCAGCTGTCGATGCTGCTGTGTACTTGATCAACAGAAGCCCGACAAGTGCGCTTGATGGAGACATTCCAGAAGAAATTTGGTTAGGTAAACCGGTTAATTACACGCACCTAAAAGTATTTGATTGTATTGCATATTCTTTGGTTGATAAGGTAGAAAGGAGTAAGATTGACTCCAAATTTAGGAAGTGTGCTTTCATCAGGTATGGTAGAAACGAGTTCGGATGTAGGCTGTGGGATTACACAAGCAAGAATCTAATACGAAGCCGGAACGTTGTCTTTGATGAGCAGCAACTACACAAAGAAGAAAATCAAGCTAAGGATAGTGCGATATCGGAGTTCATCGAGTTGGACGGAACTCAAGAAATCATTCAGTACCTCCATGTGGAGATCAGAATGTAGAGGAAGCTATAATATAGGATCAGGTTCAAGAACATGATGGTGATCATATTCAGCAACCAGATGTATCAGTTCTGAGGAGATCTACGAGAGATAGGCGGCAACCTGAAAGACTTATGACCGACTTCGTATTGTACAGAGATTCGGGAGAGCCTGAATCCCTTGAAGAAGTAACAAGCGATGGTGCTAGCAAGCAGTGGGAGTGAGCTATGGATGAGGAGATGGATTCTTTGAAGAAGAACCGTAAGTGAGATCTAGTGAAGTTACCCAAAGGTTGAAAAACGTTGCTTAATAGGTGGATGTACATGATTAAAGATGAGGTTGATGGTGTGAAGAGGTACAAGGCTCTCTTGGTAGTCAAGGGTTATGCGCTAAAGAAAGGTATTGACTATCAAAAAATATTTTCCCAGTAGTGAAGATGATATCTATTCGGGTAATTCTTAGTATCGTGGTGGTGGAGGATTTGCCCTTAGAGCACCTGGATGTCAAGACTGCATTTCTTCATGGACATATGAAGGAGGAGATCTATATGATACAGCCACCGGGATACGAGGTGAAGTGGAAAGAGAATATGGTATGTAAACTGCGAAAAAACATGTATGGCCTCAAGCAAGCTCCAAGGCAGTGGTCTCTCAAATTCGATCAATTTATGTTGGAGACAGGATTTGTGCGCTGTGAATCAGATCACAGCGTGTACGTTCAGACTTTCAAGGACGGAGGACACATCATTCTATCACTGTATGTAGATGACATGCTGGTAGCGGGTCCGAATTTCAAGAAAATTCAAAAATTTGAAGAAGATGATGGCCGAAAAATTCTTTATGAAGGATTTGAGAGCGGCAAAGCAAATCCTGGACATGAAGATCATGAGAGATAAGAAGCAGTGGAAGCTATGGTTATCGCAAAGGGACTATATCGAGAAGGTTTTGAAGCAGTTCAATATGAGCAAGTCAAAGCCAGTGAGTACGCCCTTAGTGAAGCATTTTAAACTCAGCAAGGAGTTATGCCCGACAACCCAGAGCAGAAAGATAGGATGGCAAGCGTGCCTTATAATTTGCAGTATGGAGTTTGATGTATGCAATGGTGAGTAAGAGACCAGATATTGCACATGCAGTGGGAGTTGTTAATAGGTATATGCAAAATCCAGGGAAGGAGCATTAGAATGCGGTGAAGTGGATGTTGAGCTATTTAAGGGGATATTAAGTCACTGTTTATGTTTCGGGGATGACCCTCTAAAGAAGTAAGGTTACGTTGATACGGACAATTTGGGAGATCGAGATAGTGGGAAGAGAATGACGGGGTACGTATTCACGGTTGGGGGAATAGCGGTGAGTTGGGTCACTCAATTGCAAAAGGTGGTGGTATTGTCGACTACGGAGGCTGAATACGTGGTGATCATGGAATCCCTCAAGGAGATGATATGGTTGCTAATGCTACTTGAAGAATTATGAAAAAAACAAGACTTCAATACTTTGTGGAGCGACGGCCAAAGTGCGATACATTTGGCGAAGAATGCAGCATTGTTCACACCAAAATATTGTGTTTAATACCACTCATTCTTATGCTCATTTGTATATAGGTAGGTGCTTTTGATCCGTGTTTGCTATATAATTTCATATTACAGGTTCTCAGTTCAGACTAACGCAAATCACGCAAAATCTCTACAGTCATGACAAAGTTCAGAACAACTGCCAAAAACAGATAAAATCCGAATTCCGGTCATTCACAACCGTTAATTGCTGTCTACCAGTTAAAGAGACAAGACGAATACAGCGGTCATTCGTGTCTCGGACAAGCACAGAACACTAGGGAGGCAGCACAAAAAACAAGATGCAACGCGGAGCTCGAGGGAGAATAAGGCATAAAATCCAATATTGTTGCCATTTTGGACCATTAAAAATCTGAGAATATTTTGGAACCATTTTGCAATTTTGAACCTGTTAAACAGAAGAACAAAGTAACATGAAGAAGCATAAAAAACGGGACGCCAATTCCACTAGAAGACCGAGGAAGCACGAAATTCATCCCCTATTGGCGACGGATCCACGGTCGTACCTGAGTGTCTCACGACCAAATTTTGGGGGTAGTTTTGTAATTATATATGGCCTCAGAATATGGCCCTAGGATTTCACTTCTCTGCCTATATATACTCCAGATTTGAGAAATCATGGATGCTTTTCTTTCCTGAGGATTAGTATAGTTTAGTGTAGTTTTCTTCTTCTTCTTCATCTATTCTCCATGAAAATATAGTGAGAGCTTTTGAGTGGAAGATTAATGAAGATGAGTTTTTTTTTATATTTTGTATTTTTATTTTCTTACATTGTATTTTAATTCCTAGTGTAATTTTTATTACTTGTTTGTTAAAGTAGTTGTTGGTTTTCTTTTATTGTTCTATTTTTCTTTTCTTCTAAACTTTATTTTCAAGTCATAATACTCAATAGAGTCTCTTACTTAGGTGAGGACCAAGTAGTTAGTGTAACACCCTAGTGCATTTATACTATATTTTATTTTGGGGTATTTCAAATCTTATGACAACTTCTTGTTTTTATTATTTTTTTGGGTGTGGATAGTGCTTTTGGTAACTGTGGTTAGTATCCGACCCGACCCACATACTTGAAACCCATTATGGTTTAAGATTTTGTCATATATTTACTAGTACAGAGGATCCATACACATCTAGATTCTATATACATGTATAATATATTTGGTATCCGCTTATCTTTTAATAATACAAATAATAGGCGGATAATATATTTTAATATCTAGCATGGCATGTTATCATACCCCAAATCATATGTGTGCATCCATATATCGTGTTCATGTCAAGATTATTAAAACAGACTCGTTTGGATCGCTGCGTATATTTACGTAGATCCGTGCTTGGGGGTATGCATTTTTATTAACCGGGTATTGCATTATAGTTTTAACTTATACGTATATTATCCATATTTTAAAACTAGATTTTTAGAAGAGACCCGGATAATTTTCGGAACAGTTTGATATTAGCTGTCTAAACTTAATATACATACATACATATATATATATATATATATATATATATAATATTTTATAATCAAAATTGTTATATATACAGTTTATATAATATATATATATATAATATTAACTAAATAAATAATTCATATTCTCTCTCTCTATCTCCCGTATCTCTCTCTCTCTTAATATATATATATATATATATATATATATATATATATATATATATTAACAATTACCCTCACATCTCTCTTTCCTCTCCTTCCTCCTCCCTCTCGCGACGAAAACCTAACCCAAACTGTCACGCCTCGTTTCCCAAAATACGGGATCCGAGGGGTTGACAAGGCCAGCCATGCTCCTACGGTCAAGGAAAGCATCCTGCCGTAGTCACACTTTGGCTTCTAGCTTTACGTGTTAATCAGTAACCAATGCACAGGTAATGAGAAATGCAGACAATAAATCAAAACAAATGCAAAAGACTAACCAGATGGAGATCAAGAGAGTATAGCTCTGGGTAACTGATCAAGATGTCCGCGATGTCCTCGAAGTGTGTCAGGTCCTGGTCCAAGCTAGATCCACTTCTCACTCTGAGCATGCTTACTTAGGTCGTCAGAGCGACACGATAGCAATATATATATAGATACAAATATGAACTCGTGCAATAATAGTGAACATGAAACAGTAATCATGGGTTAATGACGGGGACATGAAGTAGTCAATGCAGGTATCCAATAGAACAGGCCAACAGTATGGCAGGTATGTTGAATCAGTAAGTAATACATGTCAATGTCACTAACCCTATCAGTCTCTAAGTCTCACTGTACAGGTCACTAAGCCTATCGTCAGTCCAAGTATGAGAGTCAACCACGCAGGAGTATCCCCCACCCAAGGGTAGGACCCAAGGGCAAGGGAACACGGGCCCGAAACACGCACGATAATAATCAGTAATATCCCTATATATCTCCATATATCTCCATATGTGCCGGCATGGGACTCCCAAGATTCTGTTGAACTCACACTCAAACTACCCCACACCCAGTGGTCTACATCAAATGCCAACCATAAACTCAAATACCAGTCGGTCCATGACAAGTCTACGCGAGAGTTGAAGACATGGTCTCCACCAAGCATGTCTCGACAGATAACCAAGACAAATGGACAGTGTTTGGTGCCTTACCTGTGACACCCATACAAGTACTTCCATAATTGTCCCATACCAATTATAGTCACACTTATACACGTCCCACAGACGTCGACAATGCAATAAATCAATAGGGTCCACTGATTATGTACAAGTACGTGTCACTTTCACTTATCCACTCATGCTTAATCACTAACGTACTTGCCACAATCAAACACTAATACCTAACACTGGGTAATGCATATGATCACTAGGTTACCAATGCAATGACGTCTATATAATGTGATGAGAATACAGTAATTAAGGCATGATTAAGATATCGTCAATCAGTGTCCTACCACTTGCATAATTTATCATAAATCATACATGCAAAATTTAGCGAAACAATAAAAAGGGGGTAAGCATTATGTTTGATTATCTATCCAGAAAAATTGGTTTCACATTAATCGGGTTTCAGGATCACTAGATATGGCCATTTCATTTTAAGCGTTCACTACTGGAAATCCAGTTTCAGAATCGGAAATCCGTTTCGTAACGCATTTTAATCCCAGTTGGGACCGTAATTAGGCGACACTATAGTTGAACAATATTTAGGACTATCAGTTAGGTTTCCACCGCAATTGACGGATCAGTAATATGTTATGTCGACAGGGAGTTATGGACAGATTATTTTCGATGTGTAAAATATGCCTCTGCAGAGTTCAGCAAGATGTACCGACATTGTAAAGTGAATTAAAAATATCAAACGGTTGAGGAATCTAGTGAGACTAGTCTATTAAGAAATATAACTCGATTTTATACGTAAAGATATAGGGTTCCGCGTATTCTCATATTTGACCAGGAATATGCAGGGGGTTTAGGGACAGGGGTTAACTGGGATTTCCATTCTGGACTGCAGTCCAGAATTGTAATCCACCGCAGTTATCTCTATCATAGTGTATTAAAATTCAGTGATAAACAGTATAATATAGTAGGTTAAACAGTTAGCTTTGATACAAGCCATCTAACGCAAAAATCTGGTTTATACACAATTTATTATGAATTTTATAGTTTGGCATGTATGAAGGTTTTCAGGTTTTACGACAGAATCTGGGACATCATTTTATGTGAGCAAACGACATAGTATTGGAACCAAAGTCCCAAGGGACATTCCTTACAACTCGGGCCATCACATTTTATATGTTGCCGCCAGTTTAACGGGAGTTTCCATTCGGACCGTGCATCGAACACTTAACTTATAGCAATTTACACAAAAAGTATATGCGGGAATTATTGGTAATTGAAATGTAATATAACAAGTAGCATGAAGCAAGTATTAAACTTACCTGAAGATGTGTCGATGAAGGTACGGCAGCGGCAATGGCACGATCGCGTCACGAACGCAGCACAGGTTTAGCCTTGTCGGATCTTGACTCTTGGCCTCGATGGCTCGGTGGGTGCGACGGGCGTGCGCTGGCACTGTAACGGGTAGCGTGTTGATGACGATGTCGTCTTAAGGTGTCGAGGCCACAGGTTCGATGACGATGTCGCCGATCAGAGAAAAACGGGAACTGTGTCGGTTGTAAGTGTTCGACGAAATGTCGGGGGCTCGATTTAAAACTTAGGCTGGTGAGGATGAAGAAGTGGAGTTCTCAGTTGAGATTAAGCTCGTAGGGATTGCAGGAGGAGATGGGGAGGTGGGAGCTCGTCGGCGGCAATGCAGCGGCGGCGATGGTGTCAGCCGCCAGCAGTGGTCGTAGAGGCAGTGGGTTCTGCTGGGGTTGTGGTCGGGTTTGAGGAGCTCGTTGTGGTGGTTGAGGCTCGGCTGAGGTGAGGTGGAGTTACCGGCGACGAAGGCATAGCGACGGCGAAGTTTTCCGGCGAGCGCAGAGGGATTCTTGAGTTGGTCGGGATGCTTGGGTTCTTGGTTGCATGGGTTTGTGGTGTCAGGGTTGTGGGTAGGTCGAGAGTGTGGTGACGAAGAGCGAGGAGGTGATGAAGGTGAGGTCTGGGGTTGCGACGAAGTCGACGGTGAGGTCTACGGCACAGTGGGTTTCTTGGGTTGGTTCGGGTTTGTGGGTGCTCGAGAGTTCGGAGTTGGATGTTGGGTTCTTAGGGATGGAGAGGAGGTGGAGGTGACTACGGAGGTGATGGTGCCGACGAGGGACGAGGGTAGTATCAAGGTGAAGTGAGGCTAGGGTTAAGGCATGTGTTTCTCACGGTGGGGAAGAACGAGGAAGGAAGATATGGAAAGAAAGTGGAGGGAGTTAGAGTGATGAGGAGGGGTGAGCGAGATGGAGACGGGGTCGCGGGCGCGCGCGCAAACGTGGGTCGGGGTCCTAGGTCATGGTCGCGACGAAGGCGGGGCGTCGGCGACGTAGGACGTGCAAAGGAAAATGAGCGGGAAGCCGATCAAAGTGGGGAAGGAGGGGTACTAACGGGTCGGGTCGGGTCACGCGTGATGAAGGGAGGGCGCAGGCTCGGGTTAGGAATAAGGAAAGGGTTAGGGGGTTTGGGCCGGGCCGGAATAAAAGAAAGGAAGATAAAGGGAAAGGGGAGAGATGGGCCGGGCTCGAAATAATTTAAATTTAAATGGGAAAAGAGAGAGCGGCTGGGCTGGAGGAATAAAAAATAAAAAAAGGAATAAGGTTTGGGTTTGGAGTTTAAAAGGATTTCAAGGAAATGGAAAAGGAGTGGGCTAAAGGGTTGGGTAAAATTTGGGAAAATAAGTATAAGGGGTTAGGATTTTAAAATAAATAAAATACTTAAAAATATAAATAAGCAATTTTGCAAATAACAAAAATACGGGTATTGGTGTATAAAAGAACTGGGTATTATACAAACCCTAGCACCCCACCTCGCTGCCGACCACTCATCGTCGTCACCACCACCCCGTCATCCTCATCACAACCACCTCCTCTCTCCCAATCCCCTACACAACCCAAACCTCGATTCTTCATGTAACCCAAGAACCCTGACCTCACCCTCGTCTCCTCGCCCTCGTTACCACCTCCATAACCTCCTATCTTCTCCCTCTTCCTGAGCCCTGCACCCGATGACCCCATCCCTTCATAGCCCCGACGCGACCCCAGAAACCTCACTGCCAATCACCATAGACCTCATCGTCACCTCCTCACCCCCCTCTCTAACTCCCGACACCTTCCATCACCACCATCAACCCCGACGACCCAAACAGCAACCCTAGAGAACCCACTGCCCCTCGTCGTCGACGGCAGCCCATCATCGCCGTCGTCTTTTCCTCTGTCTTCTGTCCCTAGAACCCAGAGCCGAGCAATCCCATTCTTCTTCTTCTCTTCTTTCTTTCTTTCCTTTTTCTTTTCTTGCTTTCTTGTTTTCACGGTTGTCTCACCGGAGTCGCACGCATCGCCGACGATCCAGACGACCCAGTCGTCGTCATCGTCCAGCCTAGACATCACGTCACGTCATTGCTCAGCCAGGTCCAGTCCTGTGCGCGCGTAGCTGCATCATGGCGTTATTCTGACATCGGACGTAGCATCCGTATCCCGTCGTGAGATCCGATTAGGCAAGTTTAACTTGCAACATACTATATTATATTATATCAATATCTATATGAATAAAAATAGTACATGTGCTTTATTATTCAATAATTATCACCGATTTACAGTGTTACGTTCTCCGTTCATATCCGTACCGATAATAGATTATCTAGTTGCATGCCGGAATATCACGATATCATTATACTATTATATCAGTACAACATGCTATCTTGTTTGCATCATACTTGGTAATGGATATATAATGGTACATATGCATCCTGGTATCAATTTTGTTTACTGTGTTCCGATATCGATTACAATTTCACATTTGGCATCTATTTGATACATATGCATCACATGACATGTGCACGAACACTACTTGACTTGTTACTTAGATCTTGCTACTAATGCCAACAATATTGACGTGTTGTCCTGATGAACGTGACTTTTTGTCTGCATAGACGAGAACTGTACATACTTGATCCTGTGTTGGCATTAGATCATATTGGCAATACCTGACTTGAATACAAACCTGGGGGAAAGGGGGAAATCAAGAATGTAACCGAAACGCAACTCAATAGGATATTATTACTTGTTTGCTGTTTTTCCGGGCGTTACGGAATAATTACATATTTGCCGTTTTTCCGGGCGCTACGGAATAATTACTTTTTTGCCGTTTTTCCGGGTGCTACGGAATAATTACTTATTTGCCGTTTTTTCCGGACGTTACGGAAAAAATCATTACTTGTTACGGAATAATTACTTATTTGCCGTTTTTCTGGGCGTTACGGAATAAATACTGTTACCGGGGTCCCGTAGGGAATGAACGTGATATATACTGTTGGGTTACGATGAGAATTACATTAATTGATTTCAATGACTTTTAGAATAGATAACCTAGAATCACAGTTTTAGAATACGCATCACCCCCCCATACATACACATACCTCACTATTTCATATCTGTGTTATTTATTTATATTCATGTTTACTTATATTGTTATATCCTGGTTTATCACTGTTATTTTGATATTATGACACACCGACGTCTAGGTTTTGCATGGTCCAGTTCCTCTACCTTTATCGCAGGCTAAAAAGGAGTATTTTAGCAACCAACCCGAGCAGTGAGGAATTAAACATATGTTATTTAGAGATGTTTAGTTTAGTTTATTTTCTGCAGTTTTATTTTTTTGATGTGAGCCCATATTAGGACATATTTCAAATGTTGTTTATTAGAGCTTGATTCGTTTCCGCTTATGCATTTTCTTGACTCTATTTACTGTGGCAGATGGACATGTATTAGATAGTTTTATATTTTACTGTTCTTGATATCCTATAAACAGCCGTAATGTGACCGTGGAAGGATGATTCCTAACCACAGGTAGCATGTTTGGCTCTGTCACCTGCCGTAGTTTACATGTCTTGGGAAGCGGAGCATGATAGGGTTTGTTTGGTATCAGAGCCCTAGGATTTAGAGTTAATCGAGTTTGGTTCTTTTATAGTTTGGTATTAAACCCAATACACTAACCAGAAAACCCCGAATTAGGAACATGTCCTGCCACATTACAATCTTGCCAGTCTTGAATCTATAACTATTTTATTTGTTGAATCATGTTTACCGTTGCTAATCCTCTTCAGTGCCTTGGCTTCAGAATCATGGCGGATAAAGATTTGAGATCGTACCAGAAGCGTGTTGATGACGCCACATTTCTTGGAGTTATACGTAGTATGCTAGAAAACCAGAAGCGGCAAACTGAGCTGAATCAGCGGCAGGCCGAGGCTTTCCACGAGGGTCTGCGGACAGTCTAGCAGTCCGTAGTCGCAGTAGAACCCAGGCCAGCACAGCGTGAGGGCACCATGGCGGACTTTAGAGAGCTCGGTCCGTCTACATTTACAGGATTGGAGAAGCTATTGCTAGCGTAGAAATGGCTAGTTGATACAGAAATTCTGCTCGTCGTCGTGCAGATTCCAGATGAGAAAAGAGTGGATGTAGTACGCATCTAGTTAATAGATTATGCTCGCGAGGTGGCTCGTAGAGGAGACCCATCTGAACAAGCCGATCAGTTGGGCAACATTTTCGCGGAGTTTCTTGAAGAAGTTCTTTCCGTAGTCTACTCGAGAAGAGATGGAGGACAAGTTTATTATCCTGAAGCAGAATAGAGGATCCGTTAATGCGCATGCGGCTGAGTAGACTCGGCTCAGTCGATTTGCGGGGCATTTGGTTGCCAACGAGGCAAATAGGGCATAGAGCTTTATGCGTAGTTTGGATGTGGAGATTCAGATACATATCATATCTCTGGGATTGACCACCTTCTCCCAAGTTCTCAAGGCAGCTAGGGAGCAGTAGAGTTTATCGGTGAAAGCGAAAGATACGCAACAGCAAGCAGTTGTGGTGCGGAAGCCGGCGTTTACGCCAAACTGAGCTCCTGTACGCAGAGACATTCCGGTGAACCAGCGAGGCATTGTACCTATGAAGAAGCCCGTTGTATCCGATCAGAGAAGGAGTGTATTTTATGACAACCGCCAACGACCGGAACATTTCCGGAGGGGGAGCCGGATGAGGCTTGGGAAGTGTCTGATTTGCGGAGCTACTGATCATCGAATGCATGCTTGTCTATCAAGAGTTCAGTTGAAGGGTGATGCTCCGAGAGCACCACAAAAATAGGTTACTCAGGGGCCTAATCACGGGCCATTACTTTGACTGCCGAGGAAGCCAAAGCTTCAGACGAAGTTATTTCAGGTATTCTACTTGTTTATAATTTTTCCGCATTGGCATTATTTGATTCTGGTGCATCCCATTGCTTTATGTCGTCCAAGTTTATTGGTGCACATTCGATTCCACACACGGCCCTGTCTAATAGTTGGGACACACACACTGGGAATGAGAAGATTATATCTAGTAGCGAGTGCAAGGATTGTTCGATTGTTATTTGCGGACGAGAGATATTTACGGATTTCCTAGTGATTGATACTGGCAGCTATGATATTATCTTGGGAATGGACTTTCTTAGCACTTTCCATGCTCAAATCGATTGTAGGGCAAAGAAAGTGATTTTCCAGATTCCCGGACATCCGGAGTTTATATTTTAAAGAACTAGCAGATCTTTCAGGCCAGTCGAATTTAGGGCTAGGCCGACAAGTGCCGTTCTTTTGTTGATAGAAGTAGACAAGGAGGAAGCACCAGTAGTAGTTCGAGAGTTTATGGATGTGTTCGAGAACATCTCGGGTTTACCGCCAAAACGAGATGTGGAGTTCGCAATTGATCTTATTCCTGGAGTAGCGCCGATTTCAAAGGCCTATTATCCAATGGTATCGGTGGAGCTAGAAGAAGTAAAGAAATAGGTTGTTGAATTACTAGAGAAGGGTTGGATTCGCAACAACAATTCAACAAGGGGAGCTCCAATTCTTCTAATAAAAAAGAAAGATGGCACGCGGAGGATATGCATCGATTATCGAGAATTAAACCGGGTAACTATTAAGAACAAGTACCCGATCCCTCGCATCGGCGAATTATTCGATCAACTCAGTGGCGCGAGGGTATTCTAAAAGTTGGATTTGCGATCTGGATATCATCAAGTTCGGGTGAAATCAGAAGATATTTGCAAGACGGCGTTCCGAACTCGATATGGGCATTACGAGTACTTAGTGATTCCATTTGGAGTTATAAACGCACCGGCAATATTTATGGACTTGATGAACCGAATCTTTTCACCGTATATGGACCAGTTCGTAGTGGTGTTTATCGATGATATTATGGTCTATTCGAGGATCAAAGAAGAGCATGCAGAACACTTGAAGATCGCATTGCAAACATTGATGCAAGAAAGGTTATATGCTAAGATGAGAAAATGCGAGTTTTGGATCGAAGAAGTGAAGTTTTTGGGTCATGTTGTATCCGGAGATGGAATTGCTGTTGACCCTGAAAAGATTGCAACAGTTCATGATTGGCCAATTCCAAAGAATGTAAGGGAGATCAGAAGTTTTCTTGGGCTTGCCGGATATTATAGAAGGTTTGTGGAGAACTTCGCTCGAATAGCAGAACCATTGACCAAGCTAACATGAAAAGAGGTACCGTTCGTATAGACGGAGAAATGTGCTTCAGCTTTTGAAGCGTTGAAGCAAAGATTGACCACCGCTCCTATTCTGACAGTGCTGGACAGTTCCAGAGGGTTGGTTATTCACAACGACGCATCTAGAAAAGACTTGGGATGTGTTCTAATGTAGAATGGGAAGGTTATAGCTTATGCGTCAAGACAATTGAAGACTCACGAGAAGAACTACCCAACTCATGATTTGGATCTAGAAGCAGTGATCTTTGCTTTAAAAATTTGGAGACACTACTTATTGGGCGAAAAGGTAGATGTATTTACCGATCACAAGAGCCTAAAGTATGTATTCATACAGAAAGAGCTCAACATGAGGCAGCGTAGATGGTTGGAGCTGATGGCTGACTATGATCCTGATTTAAAATACCATCCGGGGAAGTTAATGTAGTGCTGGATGCTCTAAGTCGGTTGCCAGCAATACGGATGTTGACTGCCGTATTCTTTGGGACAGTTGATGCAGTTGTAAGTAGAGTCATTTTTTATCGATAACATTAAAGCAGTGCAGTCGCACAATCCAAGATTGCAGAAGTTTCGAGAACAAGTAGAAGCGGGACTTTAAACGGACTTATAATTCATGAAGATGGTTCGTAACGATATGGTAGTCGTTTATGTGTGCCTAAAAAAGATGTTCGTGAAGAGGTCATGAAGGAGGCTCATAGTTCCGCATATTCCGTACATCCGGGAGGCACAAAGATATAACGAGATCTACGACAACATTTCTGGTGGGAAGGCATGAAAAGAGAGATTGCTCGCTACGTATCAAAGTGCTTGGTATGTCAGCAAGTCAAGGTTGAACATCAAAGAGTAGCTGATTTATTGCAACCACTTCCGATTCCTTAATAGAAGTGGGAACATATTGTAGGGTGTTTTTCGCCACCCCATTGAGATGGGAATACGCACGTGCTTTTCACGCGTATTACAGATTCCCCCTGCCTAGGGTAGGCTGGGGTTTATTGATTGTGGGGATCCGAATCTCCGGCAGCCGCGGACTAAGCTGCCGTTAATTACCCCTCGCTTTTGGAGCGAGAGAACCTCCGATTGACGGGTCAAACAGGTCATGCGAACTCAATGTGCATTGTTGTGTTTTGAAAGGGAATCGGATATATTAGGGGCCCGCGGAGTTTTTACGGGGGTCCCGCTACCTGGATAGAGGGATGGGGGTCAAGGGGGCTAGCAGCCCCCTTACGGGGTGTGGGGCAGCGCCCCGTTAGAGTGCATATAAAAATGGGGGAGCGTCTTAAAGACGCGTGCATGGCACGTGGGTGCCTACGTGTTACGTGCCTGGCACGTGGGCACTGGCGCCCGCGGGTCACGTGCCTGGTGCGTGAGCGCTTGGCGTCCACGGGTCACGTGCCTGGCACGTGGGCGCTGGGCACCAGTGGGTCACGTGTGCAGCACGCGACCGATGGGTGCCAGCGGGTCACGTGTGCTACACGCGACTGCTGGGCGCTGAGCGCCCGTGGGTCATGTGAGGCACACGTGGGCGCTTAGCGCTCGCGGGCCACATGCCTTACATGCGCCCGCGGGTCATGTGCGCTGCACGCGACTGCTGGGCGCTGAGCGCCCTCGAGTCGCGTGAAGTGCATGCGGGCGCTTTATCGCCCGCGGGTCGCGTGCCATGCACGCAACCGTTGGGCACCCGCGGGTCATGTGTGTGGCACACAACCGCTGGGCGCCCGTGGGTCACGTGCACGGTACGCGACCACTGGGAACACCAGCGAAAAAAGGGGCTTAGCCCCTGGGTTAGGAGTTAAACTCCCAAGGGATTTTGAGTGGAGTTAAACTCCCAAAGATTTAGATTTGGAGTTAAACTCCTAAATGATCTAGAATAGAAGTTAAACTCTTTTAAGGATTTGGGTCTTGGAGTTGAACTCCTCAAAGATTTTCAGAGGTGATCAAAGGGGACCCTTCTCTTCTCTCTTTAGCCCTGGAACTTCTTTTGAGCCTTGGATCTGTCTAAAGTTGGATTTTTGGAGATGGGTCTCCTTCTTCCTCCTCTTGATCGGCTGGATCTTGGAGAAAAGGGGATGAGACTTAAAAGTCTCCACTTTTCGAGATCTGATTGAAGATCCGAGCTCCCCTCCAAGGGTTTTATGGTGAAAAACTATTTCTTTTTGGAAAAGAGAAGACTTAAACTCTTGATTTATTTTAAAAAGGAGGGAAGGTTTTAGAACTTTGAGAAAGGAGAAGGAGGCACAAACCCTGGTTTTTTTAGAAGGTAAAAGTTCTTTTTTTATTTCTAGGCTTAAAAATTTACATATAGCCCCTTGGGCTTTACAAAATGGCATTTTGCCCATCCCATGCCTCATGTGCTCATTTTTTTTGCACATGAGCCATGGGCTTTACAAAAATTTAGCTTTATGCCCATCTTTCTTACATTCATGCATAAAAAAATTACATTAAAATTATTTATTACATGATTTCATTTTGGCATGGGGGAGGCCGGACGCGGGGCTTGACTTAGGCATGGGCCCACTTGATCTAGGCTTGGGCCCGCTTGCTTGGGGTTGACTTTGACTTTGACATGGTCAAACAGGATGTAATTTTCGACCCCAACACATATAACCATGGATTTCGTGACAGCTTTACCACGAAATCCAAAGGGCAATAACGCAGTTTGGGCCATTGTTGATCGATTGACCAAGGCAGCTCATTTTATACCATTTAGAGTTGGTCAGTCGACGGAAGTTTTAGCAGAACGATACATGCAGGAGATTGTGAGATTGCATGGAGTACCTGTGAGTATCATTTCTGATCGTGATACCCGATTTTTATCGCACTTTTGGAGTAGTCTACAGAAAGTTTGGGGACTCGATTGAAATTCAACATGGCCTATCATCCTCAGACAGATGGCCAGTCAGAAAGAACGATCCAAACTCTTGAAGATATGTTGAGAGCATGCATGTTAGACTTCAAGGGTTCATGGGAGGATCATTTGCAAATGATAGAGTTTTCTTATAATAACAGTTTTTAGGCGACTATACAGATGGCTCCATTCGAAGCACTGTACGGTCGTAAGTGTCGTTTGCCCGTATGTTAGGACGATATTAGAGAAAGAAAATTATTGGGATCAAATATTATTGTGCAAACAGTAAAGAAAGTCAACGTGATCCGAAATCATATAAAGGTGGCACAAGATCGACAGAAAGGTTGGGCTGATACAGAACGAAGACCTCTGAAGTTCGCAGTTGGTGATCTTGTATTCTTGAAGATATCACCGACCAGAGGAGTAATTCAATTTGGTAGTCGAGGCAAGCTTAGTCTTCGATTCGTGGGGCCTTTCGATATTATCGAGCGTGTTGGAGAGGTAGCTTATCGATTGGTGTTACCACCATACTTGGCGGGTGTTCATAATGTGTTTCATGTATCTCAACTCCGCAAGTATGTTCGAGATGAGACGCACGTCCTAGATCACTCAGAGGTGATAGTAAGGGAGGACTTAACATACTAAGAACAACCGATGGCGATTATGGATCGACGTGACAAGGGCCTCAAGAACAAGGTTATCCCTCTAGTACTCGTTTCATGAGGGATCGTTCGCACGGAGAATCTATATAGGAACGTGAAGATGAGATCCGACGGAATTTTCCACACTTCTTTTCTTAGATCCGTGTTTTCTTGTCTTTTCTTATTCCGGGAATTTCGAGAACAAAATTCTTTTGTAGTTGGGTATAATGTAACACCCTAGTGCATTTATACTATATTTTATTTTCGGGTATTTCAAATCTTGTGACAACTTCTTGTTATTATTATTATTATTGGGTGTGGATAGTGCTTTTGGTAACTGTGCTTAGTATCCGACCCGGCCCACATGCTTGAAACTTATTATGATTTAAGATTTCATCATATATTTACTAGTACAGAGGATCCATGCACATCTAGATTCTATATACATGTATAATATATTTGGTATTCGCATATCTTTTAATAATACAAATAATAGCCGGATAATATATTTTAATATCTAACATGGCATGTTATCATACCCCATATCATATGTGTGCATCTATACATCGTGTTCATGTCCAGATTGTTAAAACAAACTCATTTGGATCGCTACGTATATTTACGTAGATCCGTACTTGGGGGTATACATTTTTATTAACCGGGTATTGCATTATAGTTTTAACTTATACGTATATTATCCATATTTTAAAACTAGATTTTTAGAAGAGACCCGGGTAATTTTCGAAGTGGTTTGATATTAGCTGTCTATACCTAATATATATATATATATATAATATTTTATAATCAAAACTGTTATATATACAGTTTATAATATATATATATATATTTATATATAATATAAACTAAATAAATAATTCCTATTCTCATATATATATATATATATATATATATATATATATATATATATATATATATATATATATATATTAATTAACAATTACCCTCACCTCTCTCCTTCCTCTCCTTCCTCCTCCCTCTCGCGATGAAAACCTAACCCAAACCCTAGCCCTTCATCTCGCCGCCGACATCCCATCGTCGTCGTCAGCACCCCGTCATCCTCATCACAACCACCTCTGC
This sequence comes from Agapanthus africanus, assembly GCA_030015575.1. NCBI lineage: Eukaryota > Viridiplantae > Streptophyta > Magnoliopsida > Asparagales > Amaryllidaceae > Agapanthus > Agapanthus africanus. The sequence continues at coordinate 371,040,928 of CM057347.1, read as the reverse complement.
AACCACCTTCTCTCTCCCAAGCCCCTACACAACCCAAACCTCGACACCACCTGCAACCCAAGAACCCTGACCTCACTCTCGTCTCCTCGCCCTCGTTACCACCTCTGTAACCTCCCATCTTCTCCCTTTTCCTGAGCCCTGCACCCAATGACCCCATCCCTGCACAGCCTTAACGCGACCCCAGAAACCTCATCGCCCATCACCACAGACCTCGCCGTCACCTCCTCACCTCACTCTCCAACTCCCAACACCCCCCTTCACCACCATCAACCCTGACCTCCCCGACCACCCAAACAGCAACCCCAGAGAATCCACTGTTCCTTATCGTCGATAGCAGCCCATCATCGCCGTCGTCTTTTCCTCTGTCCTCAGAACCCAGAGCCGAGCAACCCCATTCTTCTTCTTCTTCTCTTCTTTTTTTCTTTCCTTTTCTTTTCTTACTTTCTTGTTTTCCCGGCCGTCTTGCCGGAGTCGCACGCGTCGCCGACGATCCGGACGACCCAGTCGTCGTCATCGTCCAGCCTAGTCATCACGTCACGTCATTGTTCAGCCAGGTCCAGTCCTGCGTGCGTGTAGCTGTATCGTGACATTATTGCGACATCGGACGTAGCATCCGTATCCCGTTGTAAGATCCGATTAGGCATGTTTAACTTGCAACATGCTATATTATATTATATCGATATCTATATGAATAAAAATAGTACATGTGCTTTATTATTCAGCAATTATTACTGATTTACAGTGTTACGTTATCCGTTCGTATCAGTTAGCTTGTTATCTCTTGTTAAAACCGTATTCTTCCATTCTTTCTTCTCTTATTTATTGTTTTATTTTTCTTTATCATGTGTGAATAATTTACTCGCTTGTTATTAGGGATTAGGGATGGAAAAATCTTTTGTGTTTCTCTTCACCAAATGACTTGAAGTGAATCTAGACTAAATAAACACAACCCCCTCCCTTAGACGTGCTATAAGTGATATATAACCGCGATCTAAGTCGAGAATTCATTTAGATGCACTACAGTGTGATATGTAGTTGTGACCTAATTGGAGTCTTGGTTGTGTGTATTTGTCCTAGGGTTGAAAATAAGAGCATGGAACGGACGGACAAGAGGCACTAGGAATGGATTTAGCGTTGAAAAACTTGCTTAAACTCACAAATCTCATTCCTATGTCCTTCTAATTCCCGCTACTTCCGATTATCCTGACTTCATTTCAAGGATAGCACAAGACAAGCACAAGACCAATTCCTAACTCTACTAACCAAGCTTAACCGTAATAAGTTCTCTTTGAACATAAAATACAAATACTTAGGATAGAATTGAATAAACTTATACATTTTCACTTAACTCGTCTAAAATAAGAACGAAAATACGAACCATCTGCCAGTGGACGTCTCGTACTCAACCAGCTAGCTACAAACGAACCCGACTTGATTGCGATAAGTAGAACAAGTAGAACACATAACATATTGCTACGCTTTCTACCAATCAAATGGAGCCGTTGCCGGGAAGACGGTAACATATTTCTTTCTTGTTATTCGGGTTAATTTTTGTATATAAAAAACAAAAAAACAAACATTATCTTGTTATTCTTTTATTCTTTTTGTGCAAGTGTGCAGGATAGGGAGAAGAGCAAGTTCAGTGCCAAATACATGGAAAGTTTGACCCACATCTCGCGGCTACACCGCAGAGGATTAAAGCGAAACAGTGCTAAAATCTGGAGCAACTACAGTGATCATATCAAAAAACAGAGACTGCAAAATAGAAAACCAGAGAAAAAGGAGTGCACCCAAGAAAGTTGGTGTCCCAACTCAACATTTTAACCACGGTTCCGCGGCCATTAAAGAGAATTTGACCGTGGTTCCGTGGCCATATTTTTCCTTCAGAGCCCCAACTTTCTTGTGAGTCCTCTTCTCCAAACTCCCTCTCTGAGCTCCAATAGATTGTCTTTTCTGCAGTAATTTTTGCACAAACTCTCCCCCCTTCCAATAAATTGTTTTGTGCAGGATTCTTTACGCCGCCATCAAATAAATTTTTTTGTTAATTTTGTTTGTTTATCGCTTTGCATACAATAATACGAACATTAAGAGGCTATAACACCAATTCAGATTGGGTGGGGATTTCATCACCCTTCTTAAGACCACAAATCATAAAAAGCATACGCATTATCTTGAGTTAATAAAAAATATCTAGACAAAATCTTTAAGGATTTGTTGCGCTCATTTAGAACAAGTGAAGGTTGCGGAGAATCAGTCGTTTATCTAAATTTGACTTTGTGGTGCCTAGGCTAGACTAGTGAGGAGGTAATTTTAAAAAGCTCATCTCACGGTGATTCATGAGCGGAACCCTTCTTACCTCACTTGTGCTTACCTGACCACAATTAGCAGTAAAGAGGGGATTCGAGAGTTTTCTTGCAACTTGTCGCTTGAAAGTTTAGGAGCGGTCTAGTTGGACTTTGAAGACTCTAGCTTTAAGTGTTGTTTGTGTATATTGTGATTGTGATTGTGATTGTGATTGTTTAAAGTTTAGTCCCTTGATTCCGTATTTTTCAAAAACCAAACAAAAAATTTCAAAAATCCAAAAACTCCAAAAAAAATTTATAAAAAATCGCCCACCTTTCTACTCTCTCTCACTCTTTTCATATCATGGGTACCCCTAACCGATCTACTTTTGCCGAACTTTGGTACCCTCAGCCAGATATTTTGTTATACAGTCCTTACTTTGGTAGAATTTCCAACGATTCATCAATAACCAAAACTTCCTTGAAAGATCGCATAAACGCTTCCCGACAAAACAATTGGACACCGCAATCCACTTCATATCAACCGTTTCAAACTCTCATACCTTTTTACGTTGATACCCCTTTTGAGAGCCACGTGGCGACTCTGAAACCCATGTCCATTGCTGACTATATTGAACAATCCCGTAGCCGATCTCTCACTTCTTGCACCACTCCAAATTCTTTAGGACAACAATTTCAATCACATTCTTATCAAAATGTTGATCCTTCTATACATCCATTCAGTTCCTATCATTCCTACCCGACTTTTACACCTTCTCTAGACATTTCTTTTGAACATCAATTTGGAAGTTTCGCGTATCCAAACGAATTTGATTCTTTTACTAAACCCCTTCACAACTTATGTTTAGTCTTAAACAATTGTTAGAAGTATTTCGGGTAGCTTCGTGTCGACAGATGGAGGAATTGAATGAGTCCATGGCTACACTCATACAACCTAATGAACCCGCAGCTAGTTTCCAACCAGTTCAAAATTTTACAATGTATGATGAAGCGATAGGACAATTTGATGATTTGAGTAGTGAAAGTGAGTAATCCACCCTTCAGAATCAAATCTACTCATTCCAAATTGAATTCCACATCTCCAATTTCAAAAATCTATCCAGTACACCAAATGATTCACCAATTGAGGATAACATATTTGATGAGTTGTGCATCTATGTAGTGTCTGATTTATCAGATTGTGAAGGGTCCATTTCAAGTGAAACCGATGCTATTCTCTTTGATCTCTACACCTCCACTCTAGAAAAACAATTGATTGAAAACCATACTTTGGATGATGTGTCTGAGAATTTTAACTCACACTTGATTGGGAATATCAACGCTGGGAATAACTTGGATGATGAACTCACAATTTTTAATGAGTTTTACTCACCAATTCATCATGTCCTTTCACATCCGTGTGGGCATCATCCTGAATCGTTAACTATTTTTCCCGAACCCCATGTGTGTTTAGATGTTGTTGATGATGATGAATGCATGGATGAGCTGAATTTTGAGGAGAATTTTGAGTATATCATTGAGGATGAACCAGTTTTATTGGATGGATCGGATTTTCCAATTCATCATGTCCCTTCCATTGACTGTGACCATTCTCCTGGATGTTTAACCGATACCATTCCTCGATCACTTCTCTCCTTCCTTTCCATCGTTTCCACTTTACAAGACGCCGTATCAACTTCCTCTCCTATGTCTAGTTCACCAAGTTCGGTGGGCCCATGTTTTCTTGCGAATGTTGAGAGGTTTGACCCCATTTCTCAACGTGTTGATAGATTAGTACAATCCATTTTTACACTTTGATCATTACCGACTGTATTAATTTATTCAATCCGTTTTCAACTTCAAGTTCATTCTCCATTTCTTTCTCCCCTCCGTTCATCTTCTCATCTACCGAGACCGTACCCCATTTCCACCCACACACAGTCTTGTGTATTCTTCATTTCTTTTCTCTACACGTTCCTTCTCTAACCATGGTATCATCACGATAGAATTTTTGAATGGTTGGTATTAACTTTCGGTCTATGTAAGACCATGTATAGATTAATGATGTTCCTTCCCCCCAACTCTGAACTTCAACGCTTAAACAGCGGAAACACTATTTCACTTAAGTTTGGGAGGAATCTTTTTGTGTGTATATATTTTTATTTGCTTTTTCTTATATTAAAAAAAGGAAGAACCGACAATTTTGACCCTCTTGGTGGAGCATGACAGTGAGGATACTGTCGAGTTTAAGTTTGGGGCGGTAAGCTTTCTATCTTTGCATTCATATGTATTTTTTGCATTTGCATACTTATTTAAAAACCCATAAAAACTTAAAAAAATTTCTAAAACATAAAAAAACACTTCGTCATCAAGCTAGCTAGTAGGATAACTTAGATTTTATTCTAAAAATTTAGATTGATAGGTTATAAATAACTAAATCCTAGGCTTAGGAATTAAAAACCCTAAAAATAACCCACCTTGAGTTTAATCGTAGTAAATATACGTCCTTACAGCTTTTTTAGAAGTAAGTAATCTTAGGTTCAGTTCTTAAGTTAAGTTGAGATGAATGGAAAATATTGAAAGTTTTATTGAAGGATAAGTCTGAAAAATAGTTCATATTCTTGAGTTCAACTTCAAAAAGTATACACCCTATAAACCGCTTTTACACGCACATTGAAATTTGGGTTAGTAGAGAATACCTAGAAATACTCTTGCCTGAAAACCTATTATCAAAGAACAAACGGATTTAAAGCTAACCACCAAAAGAGCGTCATTGGAAAATATACCCGGTCTTGAAAAGAAAAAAAAGAAAGAAAAAGAAATAAATATATTACAAGACCTGGAAACTACTAATTATACTTTAATAAGCTCACACATTCGGTAATCGGCTGATTAGTGCCTTAGAAAGTAGTAGTAGTCGCATGAAAGGTGTGTGAGCAAATCCGTCCACCATTAATGAAAAGAAATAGTATTAGGTATTAGGGTTAGGGTACTATAGCTTGAATTGAATTCTTGAGTGTAGGGATGAAATTCACATACACGTAGGGGCATACGATCAAAATTTAGAGGAGAGGTAAGAATAAAGAATAAGTTTTATGTTTTCTGTAAAGATGATAAAAATTCCGGATTGAAAACTGCGCTTAAGAAGGAAAACTTAAGAGATACTGAGGCCTTTCTAAACTGTCAAAACGTATACGATCTTAAATTGAATGAATAATAGGTGTGAAGAATAAGGGGTGGATATTTCTAAATTATGATGATAGAATTTCTAACTTAGATGCTAAACCGTAGGATTAAAGTTGAGATTAACTTATGAAACTAGTTTGACGGGATTTTGTGGGTATTATCCGCTGAAAATCCTCAGGAGACAACACTCCTCCTACTAGGGACATCTAGAGATTTAACGGTTTGTTGCACATATTAAGTGCAATCGTGATGCCTATGAAAGTGAGTTTAGAACTTTTTGAAAATAAATAGTTTTGCTCAGGACGAGCAAAAAATAAGTTTGGAGGTATTTGTTCACACCAGAATATTGCGTTTAATACCGCTCATTCTTATACTCATTTATATATAGGTAGGTACTTTTGATCCCTATTTGCTACATGATTACTGTTTACAGCCGAAAACACTGGACTGAGACGTTGGAATGTCTAGCCTGAATTTGGAAGCATATGCTATTTGGACTTATCCACCCACCTCTCCGAGAATACCAAGTTGATTTATGGCACCATATATCGGAGATTTGGACATATTCGACTGTTGTAGCAGACTTTTTCAGATTCCCCCTCATTTGTGAGGGGTTTTAGATTGTGGGGACGCTCTTCCCTGCAGGCGCAAGCCCCTGGAGTTAATTACGTTATCGCGTTACGATAACCACTTTCTCCTGCTCCATCCATTCACTTCGTGTCGTGTGTTATTTTATTTGTTAAGATTGCCCGTGGGTTGTATACGGAGACTATTTTATGTCGTCGTCCATAGGGCACGGATTAGTCTAAATCTGTTTATTTGAGATTTGGGTTTGGGTTTTGAATTTAGGTTATATGCCTCTTTGGTTCAAAAATGTTTTGTTTGGTTTAAGGATCATTAATCTAGTTTGAGATTAAAATCAACTTAAACGTATGAGCATTTGGGCTCAATTTGTTTTAACTAAGGATACGTTAGTCCTATTTAAGACTAAGATCAACTTAGTAACATTTTAAGCATAATTTTTTATTTAAGATCCAATAACAGAGTATATGGGCTCAACTTCTTTAGAGAGACTTTTAGCCAATTTGGGCTTGGTCTGCTCAGTCTTTTTTTCTTCTTCTTTTATTCAAAAGTGCTAAGCACTTATTTATGATTCACTTGCTCAGCCCTTTTTCCTTTATGCAGAAGTGCTAAGCATTTGTTTGGGACTCTGGCGCTCACATGTGTATCATGTGAAGTACTCAGTCATGGGCGCTGCCCAATAAGTGCTAAGCACTTTAGTCATTTTGACTGAATATATAGTGCTAAGCACTTTTGTATGGTGCCCATGTGAGGAACATGTGCTGTCTCATTTTATTTTGTTGGGCGTCTATGTGTTTTTCATGTGAGGTGCTGGGCGCTGTCCAATCAGTGCTGAGCACTCAGCCGTTTTGGCTGTATATGAAGTGCTAAGTACTTTTACTCAGCGTTCACGTGTATTTCACGTGAGGCGCTGGCCTTCTGTTTTGAGCACCTATATGTTTTTCACGTGAGGTGCTGGGCACAGTTTTGGGGAGCACCCACGTGGGAAGCATATAAGTCGCTTATTCCTTTTCTTTTTTAGAGATTGAATATCTATTAATGGCATTTTGATCATTAATGATCACCAAGATCTTTGTTTTGAAGATCTGGGATCAAGTTTTCTTTAAGAATTAATTTCTTATATTTTTTTCCTTTATAAGCACTAAGTTTCTTTTTAGGGTTAAACCCTATTTTCAGAAAAATTAAATTCCCAGAACATAGGTTCTTTTTTTTCTTTTTAATCTAGTTCTTTTCCCCTAGATTCTGAGTTTGAAGAACAGAATCATCCCGATGAGAATTGAATTCTCAACTTGTGGAGAGATTTGCTTTGCAAATCTAAAATCAAAAGAAGAACTAAGTTCTTATATGAAGAGTTAAACCCTTGTTTTCGTCTATACTGGGTAAAAAAGATATTTTGATCTCTTCTTTTTCTTTACATAGAGTTTGAAAGGAGTGAGATCTTCTTCTTCTTTTGAGAATTGAATTCTTTTTTTTTTGGAGAAACTTCTGGGGTCAATCCTCTCTCTGTGGTGTTCTTTCTGAGACTTGAAGTCTCAGGTCCTTTATATAGTAGAAGCAAATTATTAATTAGTTTGAGAAAATCTCTCATTTAAGAGATACCAATTGATTTAACTGGTCTCAAAATTGTTCGGGAAATTTTATCCACCGTTGGATCCTTGATCCAGTGATTTTCTGTTTCACAGAATATTTTTTTTGCTTTTAACAAGATTGGGAAAATATTTTCCCATATACATAATTTTATTCTGTCAAATAGTGATTTCTAATCACCATTGGATTTTAATCTAAGAGCTCTCTATTTTACAGAGAACAATCTTTCTTTGTTTAGAAAGATTGGGGAAATATATTCCCAAAATAAAATTTAATCATATCATTAGATATTTGATCCAACCAAGAATATCTTTCTCACTTGGAAAAATTAGGGAGATATTTTTTCCTAAAAGAATTTAATTCTATTATTTGATGATTTATCATCACTATTGGATTTTTGATCCAAAGGCTCTGTTTAATAGAGTATATCCCATATTTTAGGGAAATATCCCCATGTAGAATTTAATTCTCCGTGTTTTTAATTTGGGCGCCAGCGCACACGTGTTGTGCACATGGGCGCCACTTAAAAATTTAATTCTTATATATGATAGGCGCTCCCGTGCTTTGCACATTGGCGCCTACGTGAACTTCACGTGCTGCGCCACCATAGGATTTAATCCTGTATGATGGTGGCGCTCTCGTAGGGAGCACGTGAGGCGCTGCTTCATTGGTATTTAATAGAACCTAGCTCTTTTTATTATGTTTAATCATTAGGGAAACAATTACAGGTTACAGGTTCTGTTAGTTATATGTTTGCCCTAGAGGCCATTACTGTACATATGATGTATATTGTAGTGGATGCTAGGACGTATATAGGGAGGACTTTCTTGCTCGACATGATAGTATGCTATCTGGTTGATCTTTACCTTAACGTGTACACTGATTGTCTCTCTGTTACATGTTGGTAAAGCCCTTAGGATGTGTACTTGACTACCTGGAATATGATGCGGATCATACTAGTGGGGACATGGTAGTCCATAAGTACATCCTTCAAAGTCCCTAGTCGTGGGTGTATCGAGACGGGGCATCGATATACCAGAGTAGACTAGCGTATACCTTCTCGACCCATACAGATGGGCGATGGATGATCCCATATCCATTGGTGTTTGACATCAGAGATGATATGCGGGTGCTCAGTGGAGACTGGGTACACTGGGCGGACTCGCCGAGAACTCCCAGATGGTATTATACCTTACGTCAGATGGCAGTTCTCTGGTGACACTGGTACAGAGTAGTCTGTTGACCCGAGATCGTCATAGAGTCTTGTGTGGTTCCCACTGTGCTTTGATTTCCATCTTACCACGTCCAAGAGGGCGTGCAAAACGGTGGTTTTTGGGTACAGTCCCAAGTCAAATGGAGGCAATGAGCGATAGGAGGGGATTCGTCTCTCCCGGTATAGGGAGTTGATATTGCGCTGTGTTCGATTGGCTATAACCGGAAATCCCTGGCCAGGGTTGCTGAGATTTACTGGTAAGTGTTACCAGTAGTTTCTCGAATTGTTATAGACCTCATATCGACACGACTTATCGAGCTATTGGGGTCTGACGTTTACCACCCCTAGGCGAGATATGTGACATATCAGACGATCAGACCGGACTGTACGGTAAGTGTTACTGGTTGGATTCACAGGAGTATGAGCGGGCTTGCTCGTCGATCTTCTGATCGCTCAATACCCGGGTGGCCGTTACGTTTAGCAGACCGCTTGCGGCTTGTGGGTGTTTGATATGATCATCATCTGCTGCCGGCGTATTGACGAGTCTTTAGAGTCCTACACAGAGGTTTCCTGGCTCAAGCGAAACGAAATAGGAGCGCATATGAGATATGTGCGGGATCGAGAATGATACCAGTATGTGATACTGTATTCGATTCTCGCGATTTGTGACATTGATCGGTTATATGCGATATAGCCGGGTTATCGGATCAAGTATTGATTCGATAAGTTGTTACTATTGATACTAGTCGGTTATGTGCGACATGACCGGATCATTGAATCAATTGTTGATTTAATGATTTAATGTATAATTATATATTTGATATATTACTTTGCATTAACTAGTATTGGTTCACTTTAAATGGATTTTCTCACTTGGTTTGTGCACATTGTATATGTGATATACTTTTGTACACAAGTTTGTATCATGTTTGATGATGCATGCTAACTTGGGTTTGTGTAAAGACTAAACCATGGTTATATGAATGGTTAGGGTTTTGTTTTCTTTTTGATTTATCTTATTTAGTTATTCATTTTGAAAATGATAAGCATAAAGAGAAAATGGTTGCTAACTTTGTTTTCTAGTTGAAGCTTCATGAAGCTTTGACCAAAGTGACCATTTTGTCTCATGCTTAACCCTAACCACTCCATTTAACCCTAGTTTATTCTCTACACTTGACCATGGTTATATGATGATAAGTTTTGAGTTTCTTTTCTTTTTCATTAGAACTCATCATATTATCTTCTTCTTCTTCTTCATCTTCTACTTGAAGATAAAGCTTGCCTCTTCAATGGCAACTTGATGAAAAGAGTGAGAAATCCAATTCTAAAGTGAACCCACCTCCTATTTCTTCATCCTCTACCTCTTGCCAAGTAGTATAGGGTGTTCTCTTCACAAGTTTCATGACTTGGTGAAGTGGGAGCTTGATCTAGTGATGCCTCGACGTAGATCATCTTCGGCACGAAGCCGACGACCTTGCCCGCCCATTTCTCCGATGAAGCCGACGCTAGAGCCCGGGTTTCCATTTGGACAGCGAGGAGACTTCATTGCGGAGCTATGGAGGTGGAGGACCGGATCTACAAAGGTTGTATTTCCGTTCTCTTAGTAAAGTAGTTTATTAGTTGCATCTTTCGCCTAGACATCTAGTTAACGATCCGTAGTCTAGGGTTTCTCGGCACCGTAAAATTTGAAATTGGCATGGTTGATGCCTTGTGAGACCTCCTTAGTGTGCCTAGGAACCCTACAGTGGTATCAGAGCCTAGCTAGAGCCTTAGGCGATGCGTAGACGAAGTTTGAAACCCGAACGAACCCGAAACCCTAACACAAACATGCTCTCTGGACTTTTTCCAAAATCTGGAGTTTTTCGAAATTAAAAATATGCAGAAAAATCAGCAGGAAATTCTAAGGGTTACTGTAAAATTCGTGTGCCTAATTCCATCAATGAGCCGCGGTTCCGCGGCACGAGCATGGCTCGTGCGGCGGTTCTGCGGCGGTTTTGTCTTATGTGGCATCGAATTTTGCACAGTAATTCATAATTTGCAGTGCTGGTTTTCCTGGGAATTTTTAATATTTATTCAAGAGTTGAGTTTTCTGGGTTATATTGGGGACTCGGTGTATCGATCGGGAAGTTTAACTTCGTCTGTGTTTTTCCGGATAAATTTTAGATTATGTTAAAAAGTTCGACCGGATATAAATACCCAACTTTTTCCTTGCCGGAAAATTTCCAAGTGTTGGATTTTTCCGAAGTTTAACGACGTTCTAAGTAGTGCAAGTAACGCGATGGTCCCTCTAGAAGACAACAAACCTTAACTCGATTATGTGACCGTCTTGAACTGCCCTTTGAACCTTAGGGTTTGGGGCAGTACGGCGTGCCACATGTGAGGCGTTGGCTTGACCCTTCTACGGCTGGACCGTTGGTACTGAGGCATGAACTGAATGTTTTTAGACTTATTTCATGTGTTGAGCAGTATCGGGAAAACTTGGGTGTTCGATTGTTCGATCGGAAAGTTTAACATTTTCTATTTATCCGGAATGTGATACAATAATTGGAATTCACAAGTAGTTATGAGATAACTGAATGAATGTTATAAACATAGCACTTTAGTCTCACTTGATCGGTTGCCACGGAATTTTGATGTGATCAAAAGTCCGTTGCAATCACGTAGCGTACGCGGATACTCGCCGGGTAAACTTAATAGACAGCTACACTCCATAGCCCCGACCAAGTGACTGTAGGAGAACCCCGTCGCCGAAAGCATCCGTTCGGGTGCTCGCGGCAGCGGTGTTCCGCCTTGGTGCACTTCGTCGACGGTATCGGGGGTGCGGCCGCCTACTAAAGTTTGCGACGAGCATTCGATCAGAATGTCGGGAATCCTGTTGAATTGCCCGACTTGATATTGAAAAGAGTTTTCGATAATGAGACTAAAATGCGGGGTTTATAATTGTTAGGCATGTGATGTCTAAGGAATTCATTGGTTTAGGCATGCGATGTCTAAGGAGGTTGCGGATTCCAACTGTTGTAGTTTTACACTTTCTTTTCTGTGACCGTAAGTGTAATATGTTATATCGCCGGTTTCGTTGCTATATGTCAACGACAATTGGGATGCGCATATTTACTTGCGTTGATGACATGTGATGTTATGTGTTGCTGGATATGTTATATTGGATCGTCGTGTTTGAATAGCCGGGGGTTTTTATGTGAGATGAGTGTTTTTCCTTTTCATTCATGTAAAAACTTGTATGTAATATTCTTTTATTGGGGCACTTCCAGGTTGCGGAAGATGTCACCCTTTGTATATTATTTACTTTTCCGCACTAGGATAGACCCAAGGAGGGGACCATAAGTAACCGGGTTCTGGAGTCCAGTAGGAGACCAACTCGAGGAGTCGAGTCCGGGTCTCCTAACTCTAGAATTGGTAGGGTTGCTTGCCGCTCTCGTAGGGGTCTAGGGGTGTGGGTTTGGCTATTCATCGCGACCGTGGAATCCGTGTTTTATACTGGCTCGTATTGAAAACACGGACGTCCTAGTATATCCAATATTTCATATGATTCTTCTGCTGCGATATCTGTGATGTGATCATGTGATGTTCTGTGATGGATACTATATATAGTATATATGATATATTATATAGATGTTACTTATGTTTTACACCCGCGCTAGCCCTGCCCCGCTCTGCCGTTAGTTACCTAACCTAATGGTGCATGAGGGGACATCGAGGCGAATGCGGATGGCATAAGTGTACGTCGTATTTTTCTGTAATGTTTAGGTACTTATATGATGGGACTTCATTAATGTGATTAATGAAATAAAAGAAACCTAAGATGTTGTAGAATCGAATTTCAAAAATAAATAAAATAAATAAAACAGGTAGCTACAGTTCTTGCTTTGTACAGTGGTGTATATGATATATCCTGCACCTTATTCGATAAGGAAAGGACCGAGATCCCTTCACCGGGAGTGACTCCTTTAGCAATAACTGGCAGATGCTACATACTCGGTTTGTCTTTTGATTGCTTTTAAAAGTTTTTGCTTTGCACAGTGATATATGTGATATATCCCGCACCTCATTCGACGATGAAAGGACCGACGATCCCTTCACCGGGAGTGACTCCTTTAGCAAAACTAGAAAAGCCTCAAAAACACTCCATTTTAAAATCATTTGATTCTACAACGATATCAAGTTCATTACGCAATAGGTTTTCAGAAAAACCTGTCGTAGCCCTCCGTCATTTCAGATAAGTAGTAGTTAGTATTCGTGCTGCGTTTGTTGGCCTTTGTCAAGGCGCAGTGTGCGGTAGCTAACTGGTGCTTATCTGCTTATGCATATGATGCAGATTGGATTAGGGTAGTCGTGCGACCTTGTTGGCCTTTGTCAAGGGCCGTGCGGGTGGGTTTAATTCAATCAGGAAATGACGGGTTGAACTTGACTAGCATCCTATGGTTTGTTGGCCTTTGTCAAGGTCATAGGAGGTTAGGGGCAAAATATTATCGGGAATTTCAAGTGTTGAAATTTGCAATGAGATTGCATACCTTCTATGAGATAGTTGGATCCCGATACCCGCTGCGAGTAAGAGTTACTCCTGGGAGAGTTTTATACATTACAATTAGCCGATCAAGTAGGTGTCTAGAAAGGTGTTAACGAGGTTACGCCTCTGGGAAAACGAGGTTTACATTAATTAGGTTCGTGCGAAAGCATGGGGGACCTCCCTCAAAGTACCGACACTGGCCTGGCTGAAAGATTGGCGAACTTGTAGTGTGTAATTAATCCCGGCTAGTCTTTCCTTTTAGGGTTTGAAGGAAGATTTGATAAAAAGCAGTGGGAGCCATCCTGATTAGATAAAATAATAACCAATCTATTCTTGCAAGAGCGCACGCTGAGTGTTTTCTTCTCTCTCTCTCCAGGTAGCGACCATATCACGCCTTAATCAAGATAATAATACGGAATATTGACCGAACCCGCTTGTTATACTGAGCTGGGGAACGTTGGTCCCGCTCCAACTTATAATTGTTATAAGACAGAGCAGGAAATTGGGGAATACCAGATTTCCCGTGCCGCCCAAACGAAGAGAGTACATGCTGATGCATCATCTTCGGGTGTGTTCATTATAAAGAACTGTTTCTCTGTATCCTCCGCATCCTGGGTATGTGATACCAGATCAGGATCCCAGATATGTAATCTGTTACATAGGGCTACAGAAAGGTGGAGGACTGAGAACGGGTGATAAGTTTCATGAAGCAGAAAACGGGGCAAGTGTTGCAGCCAAGTCTGTTGGTCACTGTCACCCTGTATTCCAAATACATTGATTCTGAACGAATGTTATTAGATACCGAACCTGATATACAAAATCATATCTATCTCTTTGTTAATAAAGAAATGATAAAATTTTGTATTTTTGGATAATGTTTTGAACATTTCCTATATCAAAAGTTGATCGTATCAGGCACGTTATCTAAAAGCATTGATGTTCTAAATCAAACTACAGTTCTTTTGTATACGGAACACACACAAGATGAAGAGTTCAGATATGAACGAATCCTTCTTGAGGCATTGTAGACTAGGTCATATCAATGCGACCCGACTGGCTGTAGTTACATTTTAGATGCATATTTAAATCAGTTTGAATTTACATCTTGTGAAACTTGCCAGTCATGTCACAAAGATTAGATGACCATAGCCCTGTTTATTGGAAACAGAGAAAGAGTTAGTGAACTCTTGGGATGATACATGTTGATGTATGTAAGGTCCCCTGTCTACATATGCCAGGACTAGTTCTTTGTACTTCATTACATTCTCTGATGATCTTTTCGAGATTCAGACCTATGTTCCTGTTGAAACACAAGTCCGAACCTTTTGAGATATTCACAGAATATGATTTAGAAGTAGAGAACCAAAATACGGGTATAAGTATTATGTCCTTTGATGAGATCAAGGAGGAGAATACTTGAGCACGGAATTCTTGGACTATTCTAAAGGAGAACGAGATTCTCTCTCAGCATTACTCCTCCGTATACACCATAGCACGATGGTATATCGGGGTGGAGCAGTCACACCCTATATGATAAGGTGTGCTCTATGATGAGTACTACTGAGTTACCTATTTCCTTTTTGGGAGTTATGCACTTGAGAAGCTGCATACCTATTGAATAGGGTTCAAATCAAATCAGTTGCCTACCACTTCATATTTGATATGGAAAGGGAAGATCCCATATCTTAAGTTGCTTAAGATTTGGGGTTGTCCAGCCTATGTCTGAAAAGCAAAATCCGGACAACCTCGAGGCAAGGTCTGTAATGTAGAACTGGAAAGGTTCCAGCTATACAAACAACAGCAGTTGATTTGATAAAACCAAAGGATTCAATAGTTACCAACGAACCTCAGCCTCTCCGCCGATCTAGTAGGGTTTTCTCACCCACCTGAGAGATACTTCTGTTTCTCTATGATAGTGGGAGCGAGGATTGCATCATGAGATGATGACCCAACTAGTTTCGAGCTGGCCATCAGGAGTGGGACTCTGTAAGAATGGCTGGATGCTTCGTGATCTGAGATGGAATCCATGTACACCAACAAAGTATGGACTTTGGTTGCTATATCTGAAGGGTTAAATCCCCATCAGGAGCAAGTATATCTTGAGAAAATTACTTGGTGTAGATGGAAAAGCTGAGACTTTCAAAGCTAGACTTGTTAAAGCTTTTCGTCATCGACCAGGCGTGGATAATGATGAAACCTTTTCAAGTAGCTATGCTTAAGTCCATCCAGATCCTACTTGCCACGGCTACATACCATGACTACGATATCTGGCGGTTGGGTGCCATGACTGCTTTTCTAAATAATGTTTTAGAAGAGAACGTCTATAAGTACACAGCCAGAGGGCTTCGTAGACAGTGGGAGCAGCGAAAACGTGTATAAGATGCTTTATAGGATAAAGCAGGTATCGCGGAGTTGGAACATCTGTTTTGATGTAGTGGTCAAAGAGTTTGACATCATCAAAATGGTAGATGAACCTTGTATAAACAAAAAGGTAGTAGGGAGTATGGTGGTGATCCTCCTAGAGTACGTGGATGACATACTCTTGATAGGGAAGGAGTTTCCTATGCTACGCTCGGTCAATCTCCGCTTATCACAATGATTATCCATATAGGATCAAATTAATACCTCCTAAATCCTGGGTTTTGGATCTATGAGATAGATCCAAATGGATGTTAGGATACTCACTAGTTGTAGTGAGATGGTATCAGTTGATCCTGGGGAAAATCACTGGAAGTGTTCTAGGGTGATAAACACGACTGAATGTCAGTCACAGGCATTGTCTTTACCCTCAGTAAAGGGACGGTATGCTGGAAGAGTTCCAAGCTAGATACCGTGACATACTAGACGATAAAGGCAGAATACATCGCTACTAAAGATGCTACCAAAGAGGCTGTTTGGGTGTATATTGGTTCATGAGATGAACTAGGTTCCTACCATTGTGAGACAATGGAGTTGTGGCTTATGCCAAGGAACGCCCGTCCCATCAGTGATCCAGACAAATTCTAAGGCAGCATCACCTGATCATGGAGATGGTTGATCTCCAAGGAGATCGAGGTTTGGAGAGTAGACTCAGAGGACAACACAGCGGATCCACTCACAAAGGCCTGTTCCCAGAGAGAGATTTTTATGGGATGGTTAAGTATGAGATACTCCAACCACTGCTATCAGATGGCCCTAGTGCAAGTGGGAGATTGTTAGTTATATGTATGCCCTAGAGGCCATTACTGTACATATGATGTATATTGTAGTGGATGCTAGGACGTATAAAGGGAGAATTTTCTTGCTCGACATGATAGTATGCTATCTGGTTGATCTTTACCTTAACGTGTACACTGATTGTCTCTCTGTTACATGTTGGTAAAGCCCTTAGGATGTGTACTTGACTACCTGGAATATGATGCGGATCATACTAGTGGGGACATGGTAGTCCATAAGTACATCCTTCAAAGTCCCTAGTCGTGGGTGTATCGAGACGGGGCATCGATATACCAGAGTAGACTAGCGTATACCTTCTCGACCCATACAGATGGACGATGGATGATCCCATATCCATTGGTGTTTGACATCAGAGATGATATGAGGGTGCTCAGTGGAGACTGGGTACACTGGGCGGACTCGCCGAGAACTCCCAGATGGTATTATACCTTACGTCAGATGGCAGTTCTCTGGTGACACTGGTACAGAGTAGTCTGTTGACCCGAGATCGTCATAGAGTCTTGTGTGGTTCCCACTGTGCTTTGATTTCCATCTTACCACGTCCAAGAGGGCGTGCAAAACGGTGGTTTTTGGGTACAGTCCCGAGTCACATGGAGGCAATGAGCGATAGGAGGGGATTCGTCTCTCCCGGTATAGGGAGTTGATGTTGCGCTGTGTTCGATTGGCTATAACCGGAAATCCCTGGCCAGGGTTGCTGAGATTTACTGGTAAGTGTTACCAGTAGTTTCTCGAATTGTTATAGACCTCATATCGACACGACTTATCGAGTTATTGGGGTCTGACGTTTACCACCCCTAGGCGAGATATGCAACATATCAGACGATCAGACCGGACTGTACGGTAAGTGTTACTGGTTGGATTCACAGGAGTATGAGCGGGCTTGCTCGTCGATCTTCTGATCGCTCAATACCCGGGTGGCCGTTATGTTTAGCAGACCGCTTGCGGCTTGTGGGTGTTTGATATGATCATCATCTGCTGCCGGCGTATTGATGAGTCTTTAAAGTCCTACACAGAGGTTTCCTGGCTCAAGCGAAACGAAATAGGAGCGCATATGAGATATGTGCGGGACCGAGAATGATACCAGTATGTGATACTGTATTCGATTCTCGTGATTTGTGACATTGATCGGTTATATGCGATATAGCCGGGTTATCGGATCAAGTATTGATTCGATAAGTTGTTACTATTGATACTAGTCGGTTATGTGCGACATGACCGGATCATTGAATCAATTGTTGATTTAATGATTTAATGTATAATTATATATTTGATATATTACTTTGCATTAACTAGTATTGGTTCACTTTAAATGGATTTTCTCACTTGGTTTGTGCACATTGTATATGTGATATACTTTTGTACACAAGTTTGTATCATGTTTGATGATGCATGCTAACTTGGGTTTGTGTAAAGACTAAACCATGGTTATATGAATGGTTAGGGTTTTGTTTTCATTTTAATTTATCTTATTTAGTTATTCATTTTGAAAATGATAAGCATAAAGAGAAAATGGTTGCTAACTTTGTTTTCTAGTTGAAGCTTCATGAAGCTTTGACCAAAGTGACCATTTTGTCTCATGCTTAACCTTAACCACTCCATTTAACCCTAGTTTATTCTCTACACTTGACCATGGTTATATGATGATAAGTTTTGAGTTTCTTTTCTTTTTCATTAGAACTCATCATATTATCTTCTTCTTCTTCTTCTTCATCTTCTACTTGAAGAAAAAGCTTGCCTCATCAATGGCAACTTGATGAAAAGAGTGAGAAATCCAATTCTAAAGTGAACCCACCTCCTATTTCTTCATCCTCTACCTCTTGCCAAGTAGTATAGGGTGTTCTCTTCACAAGTTTCATGACTTGGTGAAGTGGGAGCTTGATCTAGTGATGCCTCGACGTAGATCATCTTCGGCACGAAGCCGACGACCTTGCCCGCCCATTTCTCCGATGAAGCCGACGCTAGAGCCCGGGTTTCCATTTGGACAGCGAGGAGACTTCATTGCGGAGCTATGGAGGTGGAGGACCGGATCTACAAAGGTTGTATTTCCGTTCTCTTAGTAAAGTAGTTTACTAGTTGCATCTTTCGCCTAGACATCTAGTTAACGATCCGTAGTCTAGGGTTTCTCGGCACCGTAAAATTTGAAATTGGCATGGTTGATGCCTTGTGAGAGCTCCTTAGTGTGCCTAGGAACCCTACAGGTTCTCGCTCCAGAATAACTCAAATCACGCAAAATCTCTGCAGTTATGACAAAGTTCAGAACAACTGCCAAAAACAGATAAAATCCGGATTCTGGTCATCCATAACCGTCAAGTGTTGTCTACCAGTTCAAGAGACAAAATGAATACATCGGTTATTCGTGTCTCGGATAAGCATAGAGCACGAGAGAGGCAGCATAAGAAATAAGGCGCAACGCGGAGCTCGAGGGAGATTAAGGCACACAATCCAATATTGTTGCCATTTTGGACCATTAAAAATCTGAGAATATTTTGGAACCATTTTGCAATTTTGAACCTGCCAAACAGAAGAACAAAGCAACACAAAGAAGCACAGAAAAAAACGAAGCGCCAATTCCACTAGAAGACAGCGGAGGCGCGAAATTCATACCCTATTGGCGGCGGATCTGCGGTGGTACTAGAGTGTCTCTCGACCAAATTTTGGGGGTAGTTTTGTAATTGTACATGGGCTTAAAATATGGCCCTAAGGTTTCACTCCTCTGTGTATATATACTCCTGATTTGAGCCAACCATAGATGATTTTCTTTCCTTAGAATTAGTATAGTTTAGTATAGTTTTCTTTTTCTTCTTCATTTATTCTCCATGAAAATGTAGTGAGAGCTTTTGAGTGGAAGATTAATGAAAATGAGGGGGTTTTATATCTTGTATCTTTATTTTCTTACATTGCATTTTAATTCCTAATGTAACTTTTATTACTTGTTTGTTAAAATAGTTGTTGGTTTTCTTTTATTGTTCTTCTTTTCTTTTCTTCTAAACTTTATTTTCAAGCCATGATACTCAATGTAGTCCCTCGCATAGGTGAGGGCCCAAGTTGTTAGCTTGTTATCTCTTATTAAACCGTATTCTTCTATTCTTTATTCTCTTCTTTCTTGTTTTATATTTCTTTATCATGTGTGAATAATTTACTCACTTGTTAGGGCTAAGAAAGGTTGGTATGTGTAACGACTCTAAAATCTCTTTATAGAAATTTTCCTGTTAATATACAAGAAAAGAGTATTACAGCCTGAGTTTGAGTTATAGGTCACTTTTGTTAAATAAAAGCAAGAAGCAACTTATAGCTCACTGGTAAAGCCTTGCACTACTATGATGTAGCCTATGAGTTCGATTCCCATCAGACACAATTATTTTTCTGTTTTTTTTTAACTTTTCGGGAGCCCAAAAGATTGCACGTGCAATACACGGAGAATTGAAAAGTTCAGAAAAATCAAACAAGTGGAAAATGGAGTAAATGCTGATTTAATCTCGTGGCATGAATCTCGAGGCCAGAGAGCCAAGATCGATCGGCGGATATTGCCTTTGGGCCGGCAGGGACGGTCGGATCGAGTCCAAAGTGATCCGTGTTTTGCACACTCGTCTTTTCAACTCCCCTCAACTCGTCTGCACTGTTTGATTTCCCTAAAATCAAACAGAGACCCTTCATTTCACCAATTAACACTATTTTAATACTTTTTAATCCACATTTTTAATTCCCAAACCCTAATTCTCCACTATAAATACCACCCCATGCCCTAGATTTTCACCATTCTGAAAATTCTAGCAAAAACTCTCTCAAAAGTTCCTAAGTGTAAGTGGAGTAAAGTGGAGTTAGCGAGCAAACTTCTTCCGTCGAAAATCGAAACCGATTCTGGAGCTCCCGCAACATCACGAAGACACTCTTTCCCTTCTTCACTCTTTTCTTAAGTTTTTCAAACCGTAAGTCACTCCCAAACTCTCTTTCTCTTCATTGAAATTCAACTTTAAAACGTATATCAGTAAATGGAGTTATTACCGATATTCTTTTTCTAAACCCTAGAAACTCCTTCTCTTTTATACTTTGTTCAACCTAATTTATACACAATACTTGTAATCTTAAATACCAATATTTAGAATCAAGTTTAACCAAGAATCTCATGTGAAACAACCATAATTAAACATTTTCATTAAAATAGCTTGAACTTTATTACTTCTTTACGTTTTCGTTAAAACTATACCTTTAGAAAAAACTTCACGGGGTAACGACCTACCCCTTACGTACACTGTGGTTACATAGCACGATATCTATTTGTATGTATTTTGGTTCCGAAGAATAATCTTTACAATAAAATACCACATACTTTAAAACCGGGTTTCTTTTAAGCGGTATTTCGTATTCCTTTGCAATTATGTATATACAACCCTCGTTAGGGGACCCGCTAATGGATGGTGCAGATTATCGCACATCCTGAGAATAGTAGAACGAGATGCAGCACTCCTCACGGAGTATTCGATCTCGAAAGAATATATATACGGGTTTTAAGAAAAACAAATTTTTCTAAATAAAATTAAATGTTTTAAAATTAAAAATTATATAAAATTATAAATCCATATTTTCATTATATTATGAAACTATATTTTTTATAAAAATGAAAGATTACAAAATGTCAATAAAATACCATCAAGTTACCAAAAAGACTAGTTTTAAATAAAATACAATAAACTTTTAAAGGCTAGGGATTTATCATTAAAATACCTCAATACTTAAAACACATGCTCATGAAAACCTTAACTAATATAAATTACCCTCGAGGTTTTATTTTTAATCTATATTAAAATATTTTTCATAAAACCCCCTCGAGATATACAAAACAATATTTAAGGACTTTAGTAAATATGGGTTTAAGCGGGATAATTTCTCTTGAGCCTCAGGAAACCGGAGAAAGTGAGTGCTTGCCTATTCAGATTAGAAAACTTAACAGGTGTTATCAATGGCAATTGTCTTGGAAAAAGACATAAATCTTGTCGTCCATATGCAGCAGTTGCCGATAATTCCCGAACCTAAGAATTCAAGAATTAAATCAGTTTACAAGTGTCTGACTCGGTCTGGGTCCAACCTCAAATCTGAATCCAAAATCAAACACGAATACTTGATCATGAACATGAATACTTGAATTCAAACATCAAATTCAAACATGTATACTTGACTTGACTTGACCGAACCATGGTTATAACTTGACATGACTACTTGAATACATGATTACATCCTGAACATGAACCTGAACATTTTATATCCATGGTTTCGGCCAAGACTGGTAAACATAATCTATACAAAACATTACACGGGGATAAAATGGTAGAGTGGTATGGAACGTATATCATGGCACGAGAGGTGACTTAAAAGACACCTATATGAATTCTCGTGTCGTTGTCCCGTGGGTTATGACGGGGCCTTATACTATATGTTACCATAGTCCACAGGATAAGATGGACCCCTCTCGTATACATGCATACCTTCTTTATCAAACTACAAATAACTACGTTATAATAACTATCATATACTAGTAATCGGTCCTACATAATTTTACCTGTTCATTTCACTTTATATACTATCTTCTCTTTCTTTTTTTGGGACTTACCGAGCGTTAGTTTGTCAATGACATTCATTTTTATTTCTTTCTTTGGAATGTTCGTCAGGAGGACCGGTCTCTGAAGAAATTGAGCCGAGCCAGGAGGACTTGGACCAGCTTGCGGCACAGCCTGACTACTAGTTCCTCTGCACTTATTTTCTGTATGCCATTGTTTAGGCATTTGCTTTATATCATTATATCTTTTAATTTCAAACAGTTGTATGTGAAGTTGAATGTAAATAAAGTTGTTGTTTCATTTTATTCTCTTGTCATTCTTGTTCATTTTTATATATTACTTAATTACGCTTAACGTATTTATTTCATAGTAAGTACGTTGCGGCCTGCTACATCACCGTTTCCATCTATTGGAAAGCGGGGCGTGACAAGTTTTGTTGGTGGCCCATGCAGGTCAGTTCTGCATGAAATCTTAAGCAATATATTAAAAGAATTATAAGAATCAGCAACTATACATTCCTTACATTTCTAATTTCTTGAATCTATCCTAACCATTCTTTTTTCTATCAAGGTAATGGATTCTCCTAACAACACCAGCGTGAACGTCAACGGAAATACCCCACCGTCTACTCTACCACCACCACCTACCGTTGCAGCTCCTATCAATGAGCAAACGGTACTGCTTGAGGCCATCAAGAGCCTATTGAAGGGTCAGCAGCAGCAGACTGCTATCCTCATGCACCATCCCGAAACCGAGGCATCCGGAGTCAAGCAATTCCAGGCACTGTGCCCAAAACACTTCTCGGGAAAAGAGAGCCCACTTGAGGCAGAAGAATGGGCTCAAGCGATCGAAGATGATCTGGCAGCAGCTCAGGTGCCAGATATTTCCTGGGTGAGAGTTGCTAAACTACAACTGACAGACAATGCAAGAGTCTGATGGAAGGCTGAGAAAAGCCATCTCAAACAGCCAATAGAATGGAAGACGTTTCGCTATCTGTTAGATGCGAAGTTCTTTCCCGAGACTGCTCGATTTGAGATGGAGCAACAGTTCATCCACCTACAACAAGGTTCTATGTGGGTAAAATCGGTGGATGAATATGATGTCGAATTCATCATGCTTAGCAGGTAAAGAATTCGTATCAAATACTATTCAGTTAAAACACATCTCTATCCTAACATCAACCTCTTATCAGGTTCGCGGCATATTTGATCCCGACTGATGAGATTTGGGCTAGACGATTCCAACAGGGCTCAGACCCGGAGATCAGACGGCATTAGCCACAGGCAACTACCAGACTCATGAACTTGCCCTGAAGGCAGCACGTCGCTATGAAGCTGTGGTGAAGAATAAGGGTAAGCCCCAAACAGCTGGAATCAAACGTCCTGCTGCACAGATGTCAGGAGGAGCCTCTTCTAGGCCGACCTTTGCACCCAAGAGACCGGGAGGATCATTTAACCGGTCCAGTCCAGATTTTTGTTTCTACTACAAAAGAACTTGACACCTGACAAAGGACTGCAGGCGTGCAAATGGCCCATGTTTGGTTTGTGGCGCATCCACTCATGCTATAGGAGCATATCCATATCGTTCAACACATCACCGGCATCCAAACCCGAATCACAGTCCCGCAGCGGCCAGCCATTCAGACTCCTGCACCCCGCCTAGCTCTCCATACACCAGCTCCACGTGGACCACCTGCACAGCCTCAACGTCAATTTCATCAGGCACAAAAAAATATGCCTCAAAAGCAGAGAAACGTGCTCTAAGAACAGAGGAATATACCTCCGGCAAGGAGGAATGTACTAAGACGTCAGGTCTTTACAATGACAGTCGAGAAGGCCGAAACCACAGGACAAGTCATCACTGGTAATTCCCCCATCCTTTCAAATCTTTTCAATCCTTGTGTATCACTGTATTTTTCCTATATCTAAACCCAACCTCACACAACTTAGGTACTATACTAGTAGTCACCCTTCCTGCACTCACACTTTTCGACACTAGAGCTTCACGCTGCTTCATGTCCCAACGATTCGTGAAAACGCATGCGATTCTCGTGAAGCCACTCATTTCAAGCTGGAATGTCAGTTCCGGGAATGGAGTCTTGAAAGCAACTATGGGGTTTGATCAATGTCCAGTTGTAGTTTGCAGACGAGAATTCTAAACAAATTTCAAAGTAGTAAACATACCAAAATTTCGATGTTGTGTTGGGAATGAATTGGCTGGGAGTATTCTATGCTACGATTGACTACCGTCAAAGGAGGGTAGTATTTGAGATACCAGATTACCCAGTCTTCTATTTCAAAAGTGGAGATAGAACTTTGGAGCCAGGAAGATACCGTGCTAAACTAAAGAATGTAGAAGTGTTTTCTCTACCGGTGGAAGAAGAAAAGCCCGAAATAGTTCGAAAGTTCGAGGATGTGTTCCCGGAAGATATATCAGGTTTGCCTTTCGATCGAGCTCTTGAATTTAGTAATGATTTACAACCTAGTGCACAACCTGTAATCAAAGCTCCGTACCGGTTAAGTCCAGAAGGATTGAAGGAGATCCGCATTCAGTTGGACGAACTCCTGAAAAAAGGTTGGATCCGACCCAGTGCTTCAAGCCGGGGATCTCCAGTATTACTCGTGAAGAAGAAAGAAGGTTCATACAGGATGTGTGTGGATTATCGAGCTCGGAACGAAGTAACGATTAAGAACAAGTATCCACTACCGCGCATCAATGATCTTTTCGATCAGTTAAGTGGGTCTTGTGTATTTTCAAAGCTAGATCTTCGTTCGGGTTATCATCAGGTGAATGTCAAAGAGTCCGGCATTCCGAAGACGGCGTTTAGGAATCGATATGGTCATTATAAATATCTCGCAATGCCATTTGGAGTGACCAATGCACCTGCTATCTTTATGAACCCGATGAACCAAGTTTTCTGAGAGTACTTAGACAGGTTCGTTGTCATTTTCATCGATGTCATCCTGGTGTATTCAAAGGATCGGAAAGAATACGCTGAGCACTTACGGATTGTCCTGGAGACATTGCGACAACATCAGCTCTACGCTAAGTACAGCAAGTATGAATTTTGGCTAGATCAAGTCAGATTTCTCGGACATATTGTTTCAGGCGAAGGAATCTCAGTAGATCTAGCTAAGGTGTCAGCTGTCAGTGAGTGGCCGACACTAAAGATGGTGAAAGATATACGAAGTTTCTTGGATTAGCAGGATACTACCAACGATTGATTGAAGGTTTTTCAAATATTGCAGCACCCCTGACTAAGCTCACATGTAAAGATGAAGCATTCGTGTGGTCAGAAGCATGTGAA
The DNA here is from genome assembly GCA_030015575.1 of Agapanthus africanus. NCBI lineage: Eukaryota > Viridiplantae > Streptophyta > Magnoliopsida > Asparagales > Amaryllidaceae > Agapanthus > Agapanthus africanus. The sequence continues at coordinate 371,015,478 of CM057347.1, read as the reverse complement.
AAGGTTTTTGTAAAACTCAAGTCAAGATTAACCTTTGCTCCTATCCTTGTAATATCGGATCAATCCGGAGGATTCGTTGTGCATTGTGATGCGTCCGGTAAAGGATTAGGATGTGTTCTACACTAGAAAAGTTATGGCTTTTGCATCAAGAAAACTGAAGGTTCATGAGCGCAGCTATCTAACACATGATCTGGAGTTGGCAGCCATCATCTTAGCACTTAAGATTTAGCGTCATTACCTCTTGGGAGAACGAGTGGATATATACATTGACCACAAGAGTCTGAAGTATGTATTTATTCAGAAAGAATTAAACATGTGACGAAGAAGATGGCTAGAACTCATGGCGGACTTCGACATCAACCTACAGCATCATCCTGGGAAGGTGAATGTAGTTCCTGATGCACTTAGTTGTCAGCCATTAGCAATGAACCTCACCACTCAGTGGATACTACAACAAGAATTGCACGGATTGGCGATCGAAGTAGTTATGCCAGATAACGCTTCCTATTTGATGAACTTACAAGTCCAGTCCACTCTTATCAATCAGATCAAGGCAGCCCAAGCAATTGATGCCAAGCTACAAAACATCCTAGAACAAGTAGAAAGTGGACTTCGAACCAACTTCATCATCCACGAAGATAGATATTTGCGACATGGAAGTCGATTATGTGTGCCAATCGTCCCTGTTCGAGAAGAGTTGATGAAAGAAACTCACAGCTCTCCTTATTCTGTACACCACGGTGGCACAAAATTATACAAGGATCTACGGCAATACTACTGGTGGTATGGAATGAAGTGCGAAATAGCAAGGAGCATAGCCGAGTGTTTGGTGTGTCAGCAAGTGAAGGCCGAACATCACTTCAGCCGTTATCAATACCAGAATGGAAATGGCAGCACATTGCCATAGGTTTCGTGACTGCCCTTCCTCACAGCACGAAGGATAACAATGCAATATGGGTTATTGTGGATCGACTCACTAAGTCGGCTCACTTTATTTCATTTCGAGTTGGCCAGTCAACCGAGACGTTAGCAAAGAAGTATATGGAGGTAAGAAAAATCTAAAGTAAGATTTAAATCTTCAAGATGTACCATATTTGATACCCATGAACTCATGCAGGAGATCGTGAGATTACATGGAGTATCTGTTTGCATCGTCTCTAATCGTGATACAAGGTTCCGATCACAATTTTGGCAGAGTCTGCAAGTTAGCCTGGGAACGAGTCTGAATTTCAGTACGGCTTATCATCCAAAAACGGACGGACAGTCCAAGCGAACAATTCAGATTCTGTAAGACATGCTAAGAGCCTGTATGTTAGACTTCGGAGGTTCGTGGGAAGATCACCTACACATTATGGAGTCTTCATACAACAACAGCTATCAGGCAAGCATTGGAATGGTACCATTCGTGGCACTCTAAGGACGGAAGTGTCGTTCACCGCTGAGTTGGGACGATATCGGAGATCATAAACTCCTTGGACCAAAGACGATCATGGCAACTGTGGACATAGTTCGCACGATCAAGAAAAGAATGCACATAGCCCAAGACCGACAGAAGTATTGGGCAGATGCAAAGCGTCGACATCTGGAGTTCCAACCTGGAGACCATGTATTTCTGAAGATATCTCCAAACAGAGGAGTGATACGTTTTGGCAAGAAGGGTAAGCTATGTCCGAAATACATAGAATCGTTCGACATACTCGAATGGGTTGGAGAAGTGGCATATCGTTTAGCACTACCACCCTCATTGGAAAGAGTGTACAACGTGTTCCACATATCCTAACTACGACGATATGTGAGCGACCCCGGCCACATACTCGATTACTCATAGCTCACGGTACAGACCTACCTAAGCTGCAAGCAACAATCAGTTGAGATCCTAGACCGAAAATGAAGACATTGCGGAATAAGGAAGTAAACATTGTCCGAGTGATGTGGAGAAAGGATTCGTCAGGAGAATCAATATGGGAAAGAGAAGAAGACATGCGTGCAAGATACCCTTACCTATTTGAAAATTAGTCCTTATGTCAATGTAAATTTTGAGAACGAAATTTTTATAAGGAGGGTAGAATGTAGCAACTCTGAAATCTCAGTACAAAAATTTTCTTGTTAATATACAAGAAAAAAGTATTACAGTATGAGTTTGAGTTATAAGTCATTTTTGTTAAATAAAAGCAAGAAGTAACTTATAGCTCACTGGTAAAGCCTTGCACTGCTGTGACGTAGCCTGTGAGTTCGATTCCCATCAGACACAATTATTTTTCTGATTTTTTCTTTTTTAACTTTTTGGAAGCCCAAAAGGTTGCACGTGCAATACACGGAGAAATGAAAAGTTCAGAAAAATCAAACATGTGGAAAATGGAGTAAATACTGATTTAATCTTGTGGAACGAATCTCGAGGCCAAAGAGCCAAGATCGACCGGCGGATATTGCCTTTGGGCCGGTAGGCCGGTCGGATCGAGTCCAAAGTGATTCGTATTTTGCACACTCGTCTCTTCAACTCCCCTCAACTCCTCTGCACTGTTTGATTTCGTTGTATTCAAACAGAGACATTTCATTTCACCAATTAACACTATTTTAATGCATTTTAATCCACATTTCTAATTCCCAAACCCTAATTCTCCACTATAAATACCACCCCATGTCCTAGATCTTCACCATTCTGAAAATTCTAGCAAAAACTCTCTCAAAAGTTCATAAGTGCAAGTGGAGTAAAGTGGAGTTAGCAAACAAACTTCTTCCGTCGAAGATCGAAGCTGATTCCGGAGCTCCCGCAATGCCATGAAGACACTCTTTCCCTTCCTCACCCTTTTCTTAAGTTTTTCAAACCGTAAGTCCCTCCCAAACTCTCTTTCTCTTCATTGAAATTCAACTTTAAAACGTATATCGGTAAGTGGAGTTATTACCGATATTCTTTTTCTAAACCCTACAAACTCCTTCTCCTTTATACTTTGTTCAACCTAATTTTTACACAATACTTGTAATTTTAAATACCAATGTTTAGAATCAAGTTTAACCAAGAATCTCATGTAAAACAACCATAATTAAACCTTTTCATTAAAATACCTTGAACTTTATTATCACTTCTTTACATTTTCGTTAAAACTATACCTTTAGGAAAAACTTTACGGGGTAATGACCTACCCCTCACGTACACTGTGGTTACATAGCACAATACCTATTTGTATGTATTTTTGTTCCGAAGAATAATCTTTACAATAAAATCCTATATACTTTAAAATCGAGTTTTTTTAAAGTGATATTTCGTATTCCTTTGCAATTATGTATCTACAACTCTCGTTAGAGGACCCGCTAATAGATGGTGCGGATTATCGCACATCCTGAGGATAGTACAACGAGATGCAGTACTCCTCATGGAGTATTCGATCTCAAAAAGATATAAATAGGGTTTTTAAGAAAACCGAATTTTCTAAATAAAACTAAATGTTTTAAAATTAAAAATTATATAAAATTATAAATCCATATTTTCATTATATTATAAAACTATATTTTTTATAAAAATGAAAGATTACAAAATGTCAATAAAATACTATCAAGTTACCAAAAAGACTAGTTTTCAATGAATACCATAAACTTTTAAAAGTTAGGTATTTATCATTAAAATACCTCAATACTTAAAACACATGCTCATGAAAACCCAAAGTAATATAAATCACCCTCGAGTTTTTATTTTTAATCTATATTAAAATATTTTTCATAAAATCCCTCGAGATATACAGAACAATATTCACTACTACAAATAAGGATTGCCCCTATGGATTTATCCATAGGGGAAAACCACTGCCCCTACGGCTGTATCCGTAGGGACAAGAAAATACCCTGTAGGTAAAAACGCCGTAGGTGCAAGTCGATGCCTTGAACTTGCCCCTACGGACAAATATTTGCCCCTACGGAGTTCTGTGTAGGTCCCTTTTAACCTACGGAATAGCCCGTAGGGGCAAAAAATTTATTTTATTTACGGTTTTTTAAAATAGATTACTTGTACCTACGGATGAATCCGTAGGGCCAAGTAATAGCCCCTACAGATACATGCGTAGGTACACATCCGTAGGGGCAAAATATCAGGATTCCTGATATTTTGCCCCTACGGATAACTGGGTAAGGGCATTTGTGTGCCCCTACGGATATATACGTAGGGGCAAACTCAACCCCCCTGATACTGAGATCAGAGGGGAAAATATCAGTTAACCTGATATTTTGCCACTACGGTGTAAGCCGTAGGGGCAACGTTTGTACCTACGGATTAATCCGTAGGTACATATTATCAGTTTTTTTTTAAAAAGGGGCTGCCTATTTTTCTCTCGCCCTATGCACAATAATATATACATCGATCAAATATAAAAGTAATCATCACACAACATATATCGCAGTATTCATAATCACATCTCACGCATATAATATACAAAAGAAACTAAAAAACAGAATATGATATAAATATAAACACCGTAAGACCACCAATATCAATATCGTCCAAAATGTAGTACAATATGTATCATATAAATAAATACATGTTTCAAAAAATAAGAATCAAAAAGCTACTCTAGCTCGGTCCAGCTCCACCTCTGATAAACGCTAGAATCTGGCGCGCCTGCTCCTCGGTCAATAAATTATGCAATTCGGAGCGTGCGGGAGTCTGAGCGGGATGTGGAGCTGGCAATGTGGTCTGCACAGCCGTCGTCGAGGTAGTGGCTTGCGGAGCCGTGGCTGCGGGAGTCTGAGTGGGCGGTGGAGCTATAGGAGCTGTCTGTGGAACCGCAGCCGATGTAGTAGCTTGCGGAGCCGCAGCCGAAGGAGATGCATGTGGAGGCTCGGCCGATGTAACCTGTCGCGTCTGGACCTAACGTGTGTAATAAGCGTGTAAGAACTATGTATTATTCGAATTCGTATCATTATCAAGTTATTTAGAAACCCCATTTGGATATCTAGTTTGGAAAATCGTAGTTTATTTTAATTAGATATGTATGTATGATTAATCAAAGCTAAGTCTACAACCAAATAAGCTCAGGCTACGTACTAATATTGGATATGTTGATATCTATAATATGACATGATATTTTACTATTAAGTAGTATACATACTAGCATCTCCTTCAACTCCTGAACGGTGGCCTTCAAGTTCTCCAGTTCCTGCTGGACACGTCGCTCACTGGAGACGGAGGAAGTAACAGCTGGGGTGGAGTCCAACCTCATATGGGCCCTGCTAGGGCCCATTCCCCGGCCTCTCTCCCAACCTCCGTGGTGCCCTCCGTGTGCGGCGTCCAGGACTGGGGTCAGCAGCCTCGGATCGCTCTGTCCGGTAAAATCGATCCCCGTTGTCTCGGCCTGCTCAACCACCCGCACCTACACCCACATTAAGCAGTAAAGTATAAGTATAAAATTTAAATTTGAACCTTCCAAAACTAAAATTTCAAATATGGGTTGAATAAATATTAACACTTACGTAATACTCCTGGGTAGCGACGTCGGGATATCGAAGCTCGCCCGTAGCGGGATCTGTCGAGGTGCCGTGGACGGCAAGATATGCGGACAGCACGCTCGGTGTACCACCTTGCGCCAGGGTCTGAGCTGTCTGCAATATTAGAAAATAACTCTTAATATTAGATATATTAGAAAATAACTCTTAATATTGCATTATATCACAAAGGCCGGTCTATTGTAATTTACCGATAACTCCATGGCTCGAGTAATATTCCTCGAGCCACCTGTGTAAGTGGGGCGACTCCTCTTCACCGACTTCCTATTCTCTATATTTTGAGCGGCCTGTTTCTGCACAACGCATTCACATTTAGTTTTCTAATTAAGGAACACAAAAAAATAAATTATATCTTAAACAATGAATTACATTTAAAATGCATACCTGTTTGCGTTGAGAGTCGAAATATTCGCACAATAGAGGCCATGTCTCTACGTCGACTCTCGCAAAGGCCGGAGTAGATAGGAGGGCCGCTCTCTCTGCCTCGGGGGTCGCCATCCACAGGGAGTAGCAGTCGGCCTTCAGCTCATTCCTGTTGTATCGGACCTTGGTCTGCATGTTCTTCATCAGGCCATCGTACAGAGCATGAAGATCGAGCACCCTTCCAGGGTGGTCAGGGTTGGGTACAGGCTGAAAATCGTAATCCGACTGAAAATACAAAAAAAAACATTATTATTAGATTGCAAGTGTTAATAATAAATATATTGGATAAATCAAATGAAAACATATATTAATACCCGAGCCTGATCAAAGAAGAGGGCGAATGAGCGCCGGTGCTGCTCGCCCCACTCAACGTGAAGTGGATAGTTTTTCATGAGCCGGCTCTCATCCCCCATATACCGGTCGAACCTCTCGGCATGAGGACCGGTATAGCGACAGTCAAGGGTAAAAAAGAGGAGGAATGCTGCCTCCCCCTAGCTCTGTCAGGCCTCAGCCTGTGGGACTGATGGCCTCGAGTCCCCCTCTGGGGATGGGGAGGCCCTGCGTATGCAAGAAATATCTAGATAATCAATATTAAGACAAAGTTGTATTAAGAAATCAAGGTTAAACGAAAATTGAAGTGTGATATATACCTCCGGTGACTAAAGCACGAGCCTGGGTCCGGGCAGCAGCACGAGCCTGGGTCCGGGCAGCAGCACGAGCGGGACGATAGTTCCTCCGGTGAGGAACAGCCGGTGTCCCGGATGCGAATGCATCCCCTCCAACTAGAAAATAAACATTGACGCTAAATTTCCATGAAGTTCATATTTATTCTATAGAGCATATGTAAAATGAATAAATATTTTATATTTATTCATACTAACTTACAGATGATGCGGAGGGTACGGAAGTGGCAAGAGTGGGGCGTGCGTCAGATGTGGACGCACCACCTATAATTAGACAATTAAAAATATATTAAATAAGTAATTGCAAAAAGAATGTGTAGATCAATAATATAACGTTCTAAATCAATATGCATGCACTATAGGATATATAAACATACCCGCAGGTGTGGTGGTGTCACCACCTACAGCTAGACAATAATAAAAATTACTATCTAAGTAAGAGCAAAAGGAATGTGTGTGTATTTATGATATAGCATTCTAAATCAATATACATGCACTATATGATATATAAATATACCTGGAGGAGCGGGAGTGGCCTCTGTCCCTGATGTGGACGCATCATCAACAACTAGACAATCAAACATTGATAATATAAGTAATTTTGATATAAACAGGCATGAATATCTATAATATTACATTCAAAATGGATATGCGTGCAATATACGTGGAGGTGTGGCAAAATCCACACGGAAGGAAGCATCCGAAGGGGTCTCCGATCTGGGTGCAAGACCGGCCCTCTGAAGCTCCCTACGCAGCTTTACGGGCGGCAGAACCGCTCTGCCTCTGCTTCTGCCTCTGCCTCTGCCTCTGCCGGTGCCGGTGCCGCGGCTGGAGCTCCTGCCGCCCCTCGCCGCTCCCGTCATCGTCATCAAATCTAGATAAACGGTTCGTTGACGCATTAGACAATCATTAAAAGTATTGACTATATATGTATAGATCGTAAAATGTGAAGTAATAATATAACATTACTGATAACCTTTTTCGTTTCATGGGCGCATTATACATATCTACTTGGATTTCATCGTCGATGTCATTTCTAACCCACATAACTTCATGATCGGACGAAGACAACCCGTCCTTCGAAACAGACGGTCGGAGCACTCTAAGCCTTCTCTCCTCTTCATCCTCATCGCTATCCTCGAATTCTGGGACATCATAGACATCTCTGGGTTTCCATCGGCATACAACACTCCATCCCGGATGCTTCAAACACTGTGAGTAGTATACTTGGAACGCTTGGTTCGGAAAGATAAATGGATCTTCCTGACCATAAAATCGAAGTGTGTTCACACTGGTCAATCCATATTCATCTTTCCAAGTCCCAAGATTGCTTCTCCACTTATCCGTATCGGTTCGTGTATCGTACCAAGTACACTGGAATATATAAAAGGGTTCTGATCGTCCGGGATAGTGGATGCCGAGTATACAATTTAAGTACCCATAATAAATCACACCGTCTGATCCTACCGTCGCAATCCCACTATTCTGAGTGGTTCTAGATGTTTCTATGTCCTTAACTTCGAATTTGTATCCAAGGACACCAAATCCTTTGTAATATGCAACCTCCATACTAGGAAATTGAGCTAAACATCTTGAATCACTCTCAAATGATGCAGACAAGTTCGGATCGTGGATCTAACAAAACAAATTTTACGAAAAATACATAACGATACAAGTTTAGATTAAAACTGATAGCAATAAAATGTTATTCGAATAACTTACATGATTTGTGACCCAATCACAAAAATTATCCTGATGATATTTTTCTAATCGTTCTTCGTTCCAATCAGAATGCCCCTCACGTACCTCGTTAAAATGAATTCTGTTTTCGACAAATAATGGTGACATTAATATTATATCATTTCATACACACACAAACATAAATATAACAATTAATCCAAAAAAAACTTACTCTCTAATTTGTTCAAGACATGCACAATTAAGCAAGATAAACCGGTATATCTTGTTGATAAACATAGTTTCTACCCTCTTATACTCGGCTTTACCGTATGGCCCGTCTTGAATTCTTCGAGGCCGGTTAAGTCTTGTCTCAATGTTCTCATCCAGATAGCGGGAACAAAATGTGGCTGCTTCATCAAGAAGATAACCTTACATGATAGAACCCTCTAGTCGATTTTTATTACGTATATACTTTTTAAGAGTGTAGAGGTACCTAATGAAAATATGTTGAATAAATAAATACGGGCATACAGGACAACAATAAATTTATAAATTGCGTGAAACGAAAAATTACACGTACCTCTCGACGGGATACATCCATCAATATTGTACCGGTCCGGCTAACTTAGTCTCAGTTGCAAGATGAACCGTCAAGTGTATTATGATATTGAAGAATGACGGTGGGAAAATACGCTCAAACTTGCAAAGTATCAACGCAATAGAATTTTCTAGTTTATCCAGCATCACAACCTCCAGTGTTTTAGCACACAACTCTCTGAAAAAACAACATAGGTCGTTGATTACTAGACCAACCGATTCGGGGAGAGAAGTCCTGAAGGCTAATGGAAGAAGGTGCTCCACGATAACATGGTGATCATGACTTTTCAGCCCATCGATCTTGCCTTTCACAATTTTTATTTTCTTGCTGAATGATCCTGAGAAACCTATGGGAACTTTCAAATCATGCAACACCTGCAGGAATCTTTTCTTCTCCGGTTGTGACATATGATAAGCGGTATTGGGAAGTACAAACTTGCCTGGTTTACCCGCTACCGGTCTAGGGTGCAATTCACTTCTTATTCCCCACTCCTGTAGATCCATCCGAGCATTCAGGTTGTCTTTCGATTTCCCGTCTTTACAAAGAAGCAAGTTGAGTATGTGCTCTGATACTCCCTTCTCTATATGCATGACGTCCAGACAATGACGCACTAAATTTGTTGACCAGTACGGAAGCTCGAAGAAAATACTTAACTTGTTCCAAAATGGTGGTTTGACCTGTTTCGTCGGATCCATCCCGAAGGTCACATTATTGTAACCATCCCATTGAGCAGTCACGTCCTCTCCGGACAATGGGGATGGAGGTCCAAGAAGCTCCTGATGACCATCAAAGTGAACCGTGTCTAACCATAGGGGTGGTCTGGAGGCAGGAAACGTCGATGGCTGCAATAACAAACCTTCCTTCTAAAATTCAAGAATTTCGATGTTGTGTGTTCATGGCAATGAGGACATGGTTTGTAACCATGTACGGACCAATGTGATAGCATTCCATACGCAGGAAAGTCATCAATTGTCCACATTAAAGCCGCACGCAGTATGAAGGTTGTATTTGTGTTTGCATCGTATGTCTCTATACCATCAATGAACAAAAATTTCAACTCCTCGATTAGAGGTCGGAGATAGACATCGATATTGTTTCCCGGTGAGTTTGGTCCGTCAATAAGAAGAGGCGTCATAAAGTATGATTGGTCCATAACCAACCAAGGCGACAGATTATAAGTTATCATTACAACGGGCCATATGCTGTGACTTCCAACCATATAGTTGAATGGGCAGAAGCCATCACTAGCCAGTCCGATCCGGACATTGCGAGGATCGCTACTGAATATTGCGTGCCTCCTATCGAAATCCTTCCATGCCGGTGAATCTCTTGGATGGCTCATTTTTCCATCTTCACTTGGAGGAGCACGGTGATGCCAAAATCATTGCCTCGGCTATTTTCTTGCACCTGAATAGCCTCTGTAGCCTCTGTGTTATGGGAAAGTATCGTGCTATCTTGACAGGTATATCAGGCTTCTTATCAGAATCTTTCGGCTTATACCTGGCCTCTCCACATGTTGGACACTCTTTCAAATCTGAATTCTCTTTCCGGTACAACACGCAATTTTTAGGACATGCTTGAATCTTCTCGCACTTTAGACCCAAATCAGACATCATCCTCTGGGCTCCGTACCAGCTGTCGGGCACGTTATTTTCCGGAGGCATAGAATCTTTCAAGAACGAAAGAAGTATTGTGAATGACTTGTTGGTCCATCCATTTTGGCACTTAATCTGGAAAAGTTGGACGAACCATGAGAGGGTGGAATACTTCGCATTCTCATAAATTTGTTTTCTAGCATCATTCATGAAATTTTCATATTTATCCGCACGCGGTCCTTGACCGGAAGGAATGTCATCTTCGGTACGAAGAGATTCACCTAGGGCAGCCTCTACCATATCCTCCATTTCTTCTGATGAAAATAAATTACCGTCTTCTCCTTCTGCTGCATTACCGAATTCTCCTTCTTCTCCTGCCGCATTATCGTGTTCTCCTTCTTCTTCTTCCGCATTACTGCATTATTCTCCTTCCCCGTGATATTTCCAAGTTGTATAAAGTCTAGTAAACCCATATTTTACAATATAAAGCTCTGCCAATTCTACCTTCTGCCAGTACTTATTGCCACAGCTATCGCACGGACAGAAAATCTTCTCTATTATGATCTTATTATGTGCGCGTGCAAATTCAATGAAAGCAGCAACTCCTACGACAAACTTAGGTTGCATACGTTGTTGCCAATCCACATACGTCCAGTCCTTAACTCTTACGTACTCATGGGCCATGTTAGACTGTATAACATATAAATTGTAGGTTATGGTGACTATATTGAGAAATATAAGAACGGGATAGTTACTGACAAAGAAGAAAATCCGTGTATATGCTTTGTGTGTGCGTTTGTCGTTGAAAAGAATAAATTATCGAACGTATGTTAACCGATAGACGGGGACTAAGTGGCGCTTTTAGTTTCATATATGAGTATCGATGAGAATATGAAGGTTTCATATTATCATCGAGTATCATATATTGGTTTTAACTTGAACATCTCGAATCACTCTCTAATTATGCGTTTGTTGTGTATTCTTGTTGTATGTGTGTATTCCGGCTGTCGGGGGTAAGGATTCTATCCCATTAAGAATGTATAGAGCGAATACCCATCACTTGTGCTTTCAACCGTTTCGAGTAAATTTCGGCAGCACCTCCCCGCTGTTCTCCGAGTACACTGTAATAGAATAGATAATCATTTCAAAGCTGTGAAACAACGTTGAAATGAACATCTAATCTATCTTTGTACACGGAAAACCAGCGGAAAGGTACCGACGAAATATCTCGAAACGGATGAAAACACATATGAATGAAGGTGTTTGCTTTATACATTCCTAACTTGTCCACACGGGACAAATCTATCGGTTACCATACGATTGAATCTTCTCGTCGCATATACTATACGACGGTTGTTAGTATCGAGCTATACCATCCAATATTTAACAACCTTCGTATAGTTCTATGTCACGACGAACGTCGCACGTATGTTAACCGATAGACGGGGACTAAGTGGCGCTTTTAGTTTTATATATGAGTATCGATGAGAATATGAAGGTTTCATATTATCATCGAGTATCATATATTGGTTTTAACTTGAATATCTTGAATCACTCTCTAATTATGCGTTTGTTGTGTATTCTTGTTGTATGTGTGTGTTCCGGCTGTCGGAGGTAAGGCTTCTATCCCATTAAGAATGTATAGAGTGAACACCCATCACTTGTGCTTTCAACCGTTTCGAGTAAATTTCGGCAGCACCTCCCCGCTTTTCTCCGAGTACACTGTAATAGAATAGATAATCATTTCAAAGCTGTGAAACAACGTTGAAATGAACATCTAATCTATCTTTGTACACGGAGAACCAGCGGAAAGGTACCGACGAAATATCTCGAAACAGATGAAAACACAAGTGAATGAAGGTGCTTGCTTTATACATTCCTAACTTTTCCACACGGGACAAATCTATCGGTTACCATACGATTGAATCTTCTCGTCGCATAGACTATACGACAGTTGTTAGTATCGAGCTATACCGTCCGATATTTAACAACCTTCGTATAGTTCTATGTCACGACGAACATCACACGTATATTAACCGATAGACGGGGATTAAGTGGCGCTTTTAGTTTCATATATGAGTATCGATGAGAATATGAAGGTTTCATATTATCATCGAGTATCATATATTGGTTTTAACTTGAACATCTTGAATCACTCTCTAATTATGCGTTTGTTGTGTATTCTTGTTGTATGTGTGTGTTCCGGCTGTCGGGGGTAAGGCTTCTATCCCATTAAGAATGTATGGAGCGAACACCCATCACTTGTGCTCTGAACCGTTTCGAGTAAATTTCGGCAGCACCTTCCCGCTGTTCTCCAAGTACACTGTAATAGAATAGATAATCATTTCAAACCTGTGAAACAACGTTGAAATGAACATCTAATCTATCTTTGTACATGGAGAACCAGCGGAAAGGTACCGATGAAATATCTCGAAACGGATGAAAACACAAGTGAATGAAGGTGTTTACTTTATACATTCCTAACTTGTCCACACGGGACAAATCTATCGGTTACCATACGATTAAATCTTCTCGTCGCATAGACTATACGACGGTTGTTAGTATCGAGCTATACCGTCCGATATTTAACAACCTTCGTATAGTTCTATGTCACGACGAACATCGCACGTATGTTAATCGATAGACGGGGACTAAGTGGCGCTTTTAGTTTCATATATGAGTATCGATGAGAATATGAAGGTTTCATATTATCATCGAGTATCATATATTGGTTTTAACTTGAACATTTAACATGAATAGTTTTTACGTTTACGTTTCGTTATTAAGGGTTCGAAATTTCAAGTTTAGGGTAAATTTTTCTTGCGTTTACGGTAAAGTTGTACGTTTAGGTTATCATCGAGTATCCTACTGCAAACTATTGTATCCTACTAAATAAACTAGTGCACCATAAACCAAAATAACCCAAATTAACCTAATTAACCATAATTGACCATAATCGTTACCCTAACACAAATTATCTCTAATTAACCCAAACTTAACCCAATTTACCCAAATTAACCTAATTAAGCCTAATCAACCCAAACTTAACCAAATTAAACCTAATCAACACCATAACCCTTTCAAATTATCACTAATTAACCCAAATTAACCCTACCCTTTAACTAACCCAAATTAACCCTAGCCTCTAACACTAAACCCAAATTAAACCTAGCCTTTAATTAGAGCTGTTTTCAAGAAAAAACAACCCTAACCCCAATTCCGAACCCTAACCCTAACCCTAACCCCAATTCCGAACCCTAACCCTAACCCCAACCCCAACCCTAAACCCAACCCCAACCGCAACAGAACCCTAACCCCAACCCCAACCGACCCCTAACCCTAACCCTAAACTTAACCCTAACCTAAACTGACCCGATGCCTAACCCTAACCCTCACCCGTACCAGAACCCTGCCCTGAACCTAACATCATCAAAAGAGGGAAATAAAAGCATTAAATTAGAAGTAAAAACAAGAGATTTACTAACCTTTTTCGCGGTGGAAGAGACGACGGAGGAGGCGACGAGGAAGTCGACGAGGTTCGGGATCGAGGCGCTGGAGGAAGTCGACGAGGATGTTATGAGGAGACGACGGAGGAGGCGACGGAAGAGGCGACAAGGAAGTCGACGAGGCGTGGGAGGAAATCGATCGCGAGGCGCTGGAGAAGATGATAAAGATTTTTGGGAACGGAGGGATTTTCTATGCCATTTTTTTATTATTAATTAACCCATATACATGCCCCTACGGACTAACCCGTAGGTCCTTTGTTTGCAGCTCCGTAGGGCTAAACATCAAATTACGATTAAATATTTTTAAATTAAAACGTAGAGAACCGTAGGGCCAAGTATATGGACCTACGGTTCAATCCGTAGGGGCAATAAATAGTTGCCCCTACGGATTCCTTTATCCGTAGGGGCAACCCCATATTGTAGTAGTGATTTAAGGATTTTAATAAATATTGGTTTAAGCGGGATCAATTCTCTTGAGCCTCAGGGAGACGGAAAAAGTAAGTGCTTGCCTATTTGGATTAGAAAACTTAATAGGAGATATCGATGGCAATTGTCTTAGAAAAAGACACAAATCATACCGTCCATGTGCAGCAGTTGCCGATAATTTCCGAACCTAAGAATTCAGGAGTTAAATCAGTTTACAAGTGTCTGACTCGGTCTGAGTCCAACCTCAAATCTGAATCCAAAATCAAACACGAATACTTGATCATGAACATGAATACTTGAATTCAAAAATCAAATTCAAACATGTATACTCGACTTGACTTGACCGAACCATGGTTATAACTTGATATGACTACTTGAATACATGATTACATCCTGAACATGAACCTGAACATTTTATATCCATGGTTTCGGCCAAGACTGGTAAACATAATCTATACAAAACATTACACAGGGATAAAATGGTAGATTGGTATTTAACGTATATCATGGCACGAGAGGTGACTTAAAAGACACCTACATGAATTCTCGTACCGTTGTCCCGTAGGTTATGACGGGGCCTTATACTATATGTTACCATAGTCCACGGCGTAAGATGGACTCCTCTCATATACACGAATACCTTCTTTATCAAACTATAAATAATCACGTTATAATAACTATCCTATACCAGTAATCGGTCCTATACAATTTTACCTGTTCATTTCACTTTATATACCATCTTCTCTTTTTTCGTTTGGGACTTACCGAGCGTTAGTTCGCCGATGACATTCCGTTATATTTGTAACGACCCTAGTATTATTATACCTTCATGTTTTCTTTCTTTAGTAAAATATTTTATTTATTTATTCATAGTATTTTTCCGTAAATTTTGTTTTTTATTAAATATATTATTTTATTATTCTATCTATTTTTCCCAAACCCATTTCTTTAAACTAAATCTTAACTTATTTCAAGTTAAACGCAATACCTAACCCAGTCCATGACTTAAATCTAATCTCATTTTCATTTTCTTTTATAAGCTATGAGCCCAAAAATTCACTTTCTTTTCAAGCAATAACATATATTTAATTCTAATTAAATATATGCATGAACAACCTTGTAGCTCATTGGTTAAGTCCTTACATTGTTATTCTATAGGTCACATGTTCAAATCTCTATTCTTGTAATTATTATTTTTATCAATTTTTATTCTTCTCATAATCTACATATGAGACCTTTCATTTCATCTTTTTTTAACTCCTAAAATAATTAGAATGGTTATGAACCATAATTTATTAGAATTATGGTGGCCATAAACCTTTTTTATATCTCACTTCTCTTTCTTTTCATCATCACACCTTTCTATCATTTCACATATCTCTCTTCATCTAGATTTCCCGAAAAAGAACATGAAGAAATTCTCAAGAAGGACTCTCTAGAAACGCGAGGTTATGGGCGGATAGACAAGCCCGGCGACAATACCGGCTTGTGTATGAAAGTCCCTTCTCTCTTTCCCTCCCTCCATCTTTTTCTCTTTTTTTATATTGCCATGAAAAACTTCCCTTATCATATCATAGTCCTTAAATAATTAATTAAATGGATACATATATAAATAATGAACACACACAAATATACACAAATATATAGTTTGTAAAGTTTTTTTCATTACTCTCAATCCATATGGTAAGATTTTATAGTAACCAATTAAGATTGCATCGTTTTTTTGTTGTATTTTAAATTACTTTATTTAAAATTTGTGAAAAAAATGAAGTTACGAATAAACACCATGGTTTTCTCATTTCTCACATATGACATATCAATACCTTTACTTTTAAAATAATTTTTAGAAATTAATTTTTACTTCTGGAAATTTCAAGAAATTTATTTTTGATAGAATATATTTTTTTGTACACGCTGTAAAAATTTTAGATCGAATCACTTAACGATTTAGAAATTATATCGTTTTTATTCACTGTTCATAAAAACATAAAACTGTATTTATTGGTCAACTTCTTAGACACATAATTTGGTCTACCGATATCCAAATTGAGCAAACTCAGATGTTTTGGATATCTACATCGAATGATATATATTTTATTACTTTATATTTTTACTTAAAATTGACGTAAAATATAGAAAACTGCGTTACAATATTAAGCGACGAATCTGGACAGAATCTGTCCTGAATCGCACACTATTTTTAAATAGGACATAACTCGAACTCCCAATATCCGTTCGTGACAAACTTTAGATGTGTAGATTGATAATTGATAGAACTATAATTTCATGTATATTACATTACTTATAAACGCATGAAACGACTCGATATAGGCTTTGCAATATAATATATAGTTGCTGTCCAGAAATCTGAATTTATATTTTAAACGCTTATTTTAAAACGATCATAACTAGAGTTTCAAAAATCCAAATCGCGCGAATCTTAATGTTTTTGATAAGTAAATTGAAATACCTACAATTTTCTAATAATTTTTGTAACCTGAAACCCGATATAAATTAACTCAAACTGCGTTTTAAAAATATGTGACTGTGCTGAACAGATTCTGATCTGTTTTGCGTGACGATACGAAAACAGATATACCTCCCAAACCGGTAGTCGTATTTAGGTGAAACCGGAACTCACGCATGAAAAACACATAGATCCATATTTTTGTTTATATTCCGCATTCGTTCGACTTGATTAATCAGTCATACATAATATTTCTCTACAACATTGTTTATGGTAGTTACTCGAATAATGTACTTATCTCATTTCATGCTATTCGAACATGTATACCGTGTTTTTCCCGATCACTTAATTATCGCATATACAAGAATACATAATTAGATATTATATGTTTGACATAAACCTTTTGCATACTTGTACCAACTCGACTCGAACAATGAATACAATTGGCATGACTTGCACTTAACATTATTACATGAACTCAATCATGAAAACTTAATATCATACATCAACTTTTGTTTTCATGGATTCGATCAAGACTAGTAACATTAATTATAGACTAATAAATACGAGGTGTTGAGATAGTTTAAGTATGAATCCAACGGAATCTCATGAACCCATTAATACAAATCATGTTGCTGTGGTACTGGGCTGAAATGGTACAAATCATGTTGCTGTGGTATCGAGCTGAAACTGTACAAATCACGAATTCACGAATGAGGGCCCGTGTTTCCAAGCCCCTGGATTATAGCCTGTTGGGTTGGGAATACTTCAATAACAATTGAAGTCCCGCTATTTTGGGCCCGTGATTCCTGTTCCCCTCCGAATGGAGGCCGCGACGTGAGGACGTCTTGCCTGAGATTCGGGGCATATGCTATATGGTTTTATCCGTCCACCTCTCCGAAGATGCCAAGTTGATTTATGACACCATATATCGGAGGTTTATACGGATGCGGACGATGTAGCAGACTTCATCAGATTCCCCCTCGCTCGAGGGGTTTTTTGATTGTGGGGACGCTTTTCCCTGCAGGCGCAAGCCCCTGCAGTTAATTACGCTACCGCATCACGGTAACAACTTTCTCCTTCTCCAGAATTTCACTTCGTGTCGTGGGTGTTTGTTTTGTTTGTGGTTGCCCGTGGATTGTATATGGAGACTGAGTAATGCCGTCGCCCGTAGGACGTGGATTAGTCCAAATCCGTATTTACTTAGATTTGGGTTTGGTGTCTTTAGTTTAAGGATACGTTAACCATATTGAGGCTAAGATCAACTTAAACATCCGTTAAGGATACGTTAGTCCTGTTTTAGACTAAGATCAACTTAACATGGTGATCCATTTAATATATGGCCGTCGGGACTCGTCGCCTCTCTGACGTCGTTAAAGGATTACAACGATAGGTGTCAGAGGAGTTCGGAGATGTACCCTTGAACCAAAGTCGATTTGGAGTTTTATAGTCCATTTGAATATTTTAAGGATGCGTTAGCCGTGTTTGGGGCTAAGATCAACTTAAACGGGATCATTTAGATCCGAGAAAAGAGTATTTGGAGGCTCTATTGTTCCAGTTTAGGGACGTAGTGGTCTATATTC
Source organism: Agapanthus africanus (assembly GCA_030015575.1). NCBI lineage: Eukaryota > Viridiplantae > Streptophyta > Magnoliopsida > Asparagales > Amaryllidaceae > Agapanthus > Agapanthus africanus. The sequence goes on along the minus strand of CM057347.1, from coordinate 370,997,027 downwards.
CAGTTTAGGGACATGGGGGTCCATTGCCAGTTTAGGGACGTGATGGTCCATCGCCAGTTTAAGGACGTGGTGGTCCATTGCCAGTTTAAGGATGTAGTGGTCCATCATTAGTTTAAGAACGTTTCGGTCCGATATTAGTTTAGGGACGTTTCGGTCCGATATTAGCTTAGGGACGTTTCGGTCCGATATTAGTTTAGGGACGTTTCGGTTCGACATTGATGAGTGGTCGTTGGGACCCGTCACCTCTCTGACGTCGTTGAGGAATTACAACGATAGGTGTCAGAGGAGTTCGGAGATTTACCCTCGAACTGGTTGTAAATTGATTCAGTCAATTTAATTTGAGAACTTACGGCCACGATTGGGCTAAGTCCAATTGAAGATGTTCAGCATTTTATCTGCTTTTGCATTGCATTTTATTTTTATTTGGGTTCTACCCATAAAGGATGCAGGGCATCAATTTGTTTTGGGCTCTGCCCATTTATAAATGATGCGCAACATCAATTTTATTTGGACTCTGCCCTTTATTGCTTTGCAATTTAACTTGGCCTGTTAGGTCTTTTCGACTTGGGCTTGGCCCATTTTTTAAATAATGCATTAAATTTCAGGCGCTTTGCGCTAATCAAAGAGCGCAAGCACTTGTGGTGACGACACGTGTCATGCAAGCGCAGTGCGCTGCGCTAGTGCGCTGCGCTCTGCTGACAGCGCGCTCTGGTGAGTTGCGCCAATTTCAGAGAGCAAAGCTCTATTTCAAAAGCGCATAGCGCAAATGGTTCAGACGCTGACACGTGGCGCTCTCCCAAGAGCGCAACAGCGCAGTTTGCAAGTGCAAGGCACTCTAAATTTGAGAATCTTTTAGATTCAAGAACCAAAGGTTCATAAAAGAAGTGCAAAACACTGTTTGCTTTCTTGATCTAATTTAGATCAAAGAAAACAAGTTTCTCTAGTTTTTCTTATCTCAGAGAACCAAAGGTTCATGAAAAGTGCAAAGCACTGTTTTTGTTTGTTTTTTTTATTAAAGATCATTGATCTTGTTTTTAGATCCATGATCTGTTCATAAGAGAATTTTCTCTTTTCTAAAGGCTTTTTACCTTTTTTGTTCTTGAGAATTTCTCTCCAATTCTTCAGAGCTCTCTCTGTTTAATTTCTCACAAAAATCTTGATGCCTTTGAATTGAGGTCTAGGGTCCTTTTTATAGTGCCCATAAATTAGTTAAATTTGTTAAAGAGATCTTTCTCTGAGTGATTTGGGGAATTTTCCCCACCGTTGGATCTTTGATCCAAGGGCTTCTGTTTTACAGAAGAAAATCTTCTTGTTTTAACAAGAACAGAAAGATTTCTTTAAAATCTTAATTCTGTTTGGCGCAAATGCCCCAGCGCGTGACACGTGTCACGCAGCGCACAGCACAGGGCAACTGCGCTAGCGCATCTGCGCTGACACATGTCGCGCAGCGCAAAGCACAGCGCAACTGCGCTAGCGCATCTGCGCTGACACGTGTCGCGCAGCGCAGTTCTTGCGCAACTGAAGCGTTGCTTCCTTTAATTTTTCTTAAAATAGAGCTTTGCTCTGATTGGGCGCGCCTTCTTGAGCGCTGTGCTGACGTATCAGCTCCTGACATGTGGCGCGTTGCGCCCGAGATTTGAAGCGTTACTTCAAAATTTGAATTTTGAATTTCAACAGAACTTTGCTCTGATTGGGGAAACAAATGCCCCCCCACCGTTGCGCTCACGTGACTTGCACGTGAGTGCAGCGGTGGCAAACTCTTGACCGTTGGATCAAGGGGTGAGCTGAAGGGACGCAAGCGCCTTATAAATAGGACCTATGGCCCTTAGAAAATCTTCACCGTTTCAAGATTTTGATTTTCCAGAGCTTTGCTCTCACTCAAGAACTTCAGAGCTTTGCTCATTTCTAAAGTCAAAAACTTTAGGTAAAAATTAATTTAAATCAAATTAATTTAACTTAATCTCAATCAAAGAGCTTTTCTCTCACGGATCTTTTGATCTAAAGAGATCCCCATTGGGGTTTCATAAACAGAGCTTTGCTCTTAAGAACTTATAGATCTGCAGAGATCTTGTTTATGGGTTCTAACCCATGAACAGAGCTTTACTCTTGAATCAACTGTAGATCTTTTAGATTTGAAAAATGAAGAATCTTTTTATAAGTTTGTCATGAATCTTTCAAGATTCCAAATTTTTTTAATTCTTTTAAGTGTAAATTTTTTTCTGATGGACCTTTTCCATTATTACCACAGAGCTATGCTCCTTTAAGGAATTTTATTCCTTTGAGACCAGAATTTGACAAGTGTCATTTGTGACAGAACTTTGCTCTGAAAGAGGAGATTTTCTCCTTGTCTCTAGGGATTCCCTACTGATGATAATATTCTCTTGAGGATCTTTTCTTTAACTGACAGTCTCTCCCAATGATGAGGCTGTCTTATTAAAAGAGGCATTTTCATCCAGATTTTGTGGGTCCCCATTTGGTCCCCTACCCACTGCACTGCAGTGTGATTAATTTTAATCTAATTAATTTTTAAATTCATTTAATTGAAGATTTTTTTTTAACGCCAAGCGTTGGGATTGTAGTACTGACGGCTATTTTGTTCTTTTGCAGCGATCATGTCTCTCGACACCTCGTTCCCGTTTGTTCGTTCAGAAGAGGGATTTCCCGAGGCGCCCTTGGACCGTGAGGTCCTGACCATGATTAAGGAATACGACCCGGAATACAAGAGTCTCCACCTTTGGGGGTCGTGGTATAATCAGATCATCATGGGCCGACGGAGCTTCACATGCGCGGTGCCGTCAGTACCCATCACGGCGATTCACTATGCTACCCCACCCTCGGTGCAGTATGCCATGGAGATGGTGGATTGGACATCGAAGGGTTTTCTTCATCCGGCTATAGATGCCATCCCGGTTCAGCGTCCTATGGTCTTGGATATCCTAGGACGCCGTATCTGTCGAGGCGAGGCGAGACCCTGGGGGCAATCATATAACATTGGTCTGATCCCCCGCCACCCGATTGGCTATCTGCCATGGGCCCGGTACATCCTGTCGACGAAAAAGTCGCAGTTGATAAGGTTAGGACTGTACACCGCGGTCTACGTCTCTCTCTTCCAGTATCCCACGCTCCCCACCTGGTGGTTCAAGGCTTTCTTGGAGCAGTGGAATATTCCTACCCACACTTTCCTTGCCATGGATTGGGAAGTGTCAATCTCCTTGGAGGAGTTCACCGAGGTATCCGGTTTACCAATCATGGGGGAACATTATGAGGAGTTGCTCCTGACAGATGAGTACGTCTTTGGTGCTAAGCCGATGGTAAGGGGGCTCATGCCGGAGAATGCTGTTCAACACCAGTTCCCAAGCTTGATTAAAGTGTTGAACATATATGAGTCCCTTTTCGTCGAACATGGGAGTCGAGGAGTTAACTTTGAGGATTTCATTGCTCGGTTTCTTCGTCCAAGCGTCCTCTCCTCAGAGGCCGCTAAGTTCGCTACCCTGGATGACCCCTTCGGTCTAGGTGTGGATAACCTGCCGGAAAAGGAGATAGATCAAAAGGGTTTTTTCCTTCCGGAATTCCCGACTGTGTCTTTTGCAGAAATTGCGGCCCCTGGAATGGATGAGGATGCCTTTTTCTTAGGATTTCTCGGGTTATGGTTGAGTTGGTTTGCGATTCCAATGCACTCTTACCGTATGCGGCCTTCTGTCTTTTACCCAGCCCACCGGATGGCCATCGGGGTAAAGGTGGCCGTTGGGATCGCTGGCTTGGCACACCTATATCATGGCCTCAGCCGAGCAGTGGATGCTAACGAGCCCGGGGTATTGCACGTGGTCTTCCCGATGCACTACTTTATGTCGTGGTTCGAGCTACATACATCGGGTGTTTTCGGCATGCATAAAAGGCCCTCATTCTACGACAGGTGCAGCTTTCCTCGCATTATACAGCTGATCGGCGCATCAATTGTAAATCCATCGCCACGAAATGCCAGGGGTTTACTCCTTCGCTCCCACACCGTTGGAGCCGGTGTGTCTTTCGTTGACAAGGTGTTGACTATTGGAAAAGCGTCTACCACTGCAGTGCGGCCATTGCAAGACACTTTCAAGGATGGAGCTTCAGTTTTAACGGCCCGGAAGACCCTTCACTTATATTCCATCAGACCGGGCTTCTTGGTGTTTAGGCAGAACGGGGCAGCGATCTTCATGAGATATAACCCGCATCGTTTCGCCCAACAGCTGAGCTATAATCAAGGGGTACCGCTGGAGGCTTTCTTATCGGAACCTGCTGCGACCGAAGAAGGGATGGAGAGAGCGCTGCATCATTTCATGCGTCTAAACACGGGCTCCCACTTCTTTATCAGTGAGCCGGCTTGCGCCCCATAACTCCTCAGGATATACACAGAATGGTACAGTCATTCGACGGGAGCGGTCATAAAAGAGGAAAGGCGGTTGCTGATCGACCGTAAGGGTGCACCTCCAGGTAGCGATCGCAACGCTCCTTTGGTGCCAAGGACCCCGGTAATCCCCCCTTTAAAAGATGCCAGAGCCGGACCCTCGCGTACGCAGAGTCCTCCACGCGGATTGCCGCTCCCTGATACTACGGATGCACCCCCAGCGCCCTATGCTCCAGTAGAGACAGTGGTTGTAGTTTCGCCAGAGTCTGGTATGCGTGCGGACATCGGGACCCGCCGTCCCAAGGTGGCTGCTAAGCGTAAGTCAATCCCATGTAAGCCTAGGGTCGGAGGGCAGAAGAAAAAGAATTCGCTCTTCGCTGCAGATGTCGCGTTCGGTCAGGAACCCCATGCTCCCTATGCCGAGGGCCTGATCGAATATGGGACTAACGAGGGATTAGTCATGCCGCCGCCGGATGATACAGACTTGGAAGCCGCTCTCGAAACTTCAGCGTGGTTGGCAAAGCGTGACGCGTGGCTAGCTGAGCTTGCGCAATCAAGTAACTACTAGTCGCATTTTCTTTATTGTATCATATTCTTCTCATTGCCTTTGACTAACGTTTTTCTTTCTTTTCTTCCAACAGGCATCACTGATGAGGAAGCCATTGCCGCTTCACTCAAGACCTTCCAAGAGGAGGAACGCCTTAGAACGTCTTTAGGCCTCAGTAAGTTTCGATTCATCAAGTTTTTATTCTCCTTGCGTTATGGTCAATCTAATCTCTCCCTTTTTATTGCAGAAACCTCAATGCCGTTCCCACCAAGCGACGCAAATGTTCTGCCAGCTGTCGATGTTCCCGCTTCCTCTGGGCCACCGCAGGAGGTTCGTCTTGAAGAGCCGATGAGAGATGCCTTAAAGGCTCTGGAGGCATCTTTAAATGAGGTCGACGATGCTTCGATAAAGGAAGCATCAAAGAGGTCCATCATGATGGCCCGGGAGGAAAGGAAGCGGTCGAAGCGCGAAGCAAAGGCACACAGGTCTGCTTTGGCCATTGGAGCGGGCCCCAGCACCGTTCCTCGAGCCGACACTCCGTCAGAAGAGTCCCCGGTCGCCCTGTCTACAGCTCATAGACAGGCGATCCGCGCCAATAGAGAGGCTAATGACAAATCTTCCTCAGGTAATACTTCTTTCAGAACTTCGTTATAAGACTCATAAAGCTGTCGGTTCTTATATGTTTTATCTTACAGGGCCAAGTCCGACCGAGGGGGAGGCGGAGACCGTTGAACCCAAGGAAACAGAGGAGGCGGCACCTGCCGAACCTGAGCCGACGGTGGGCAACGTCGCTGAGGCTTCGGAGCCTGAGATAGAGGTTGAGGGGTCTGCAGCCGAGAAGGTCATTGATGCCGAGCCTGAAGTAGCGGCAGATGAAATGATCATTACAACTGAGCCCAGGGTGGTGGCGGACGAGGCGCTTGAGGCCGGCGACCTCGTGGTGACGGCGGATGAGCCGATGGAGACCGCGGAGCCCGCAGAAGTAGCGGGTGATATGGGTACGACTCTTGGGGAAGAGTTAGCCACTCTCTCCCAAGAGTCCGGCAATGCTCCAATCATTGCCCTTCCCGTGTACGATCTTCCGCCGTCTCCAGGTCTCGCGTGCATGACAACGTTCCCTATCAAGTCGGGTGATGAGGCCACGGGCGGTGGCCTCATGTCCATGGAGGAGGGAGTCGCTTCTGTTTCAGCCGGCAGCTCATCAGGTAAATCCCAAGTTGCTATCTTTCTTTACCTTACAATTCTTTCTAACAAATTTACCTTTTTCGTAACGCAGGTGCAGCCAGCGCCGATGTCCCACTGCTCGAGGGAGCGCCTTCAACGACTGCCTTGGCGGTGGTCACCTCTCAACCCTCTCTCATACCATCGAAGATGTTGGAAGGTATGGGTTTGCAACTTATTAATCTTATCTTTCAGACGTATAATTTGTGTACTAAAGTCGTATTGTTATGTCTTTTTCAGGAGTGCTCTTTGATCATCTATATCAAGTGTTGCTCCCACACTTCTCCTTCCCATCCGAACTCGCTTCTTCCTCTGGTGGCGCAGGTGAGCATGATTTCCATTGATATCTTTCTTTTTTCATTGATGGAGTTACTTCTAACCCCTTTTTTCTCATCTCGACTGCAGTGCTACAGATTGAAGGAGGGGATAAAAGATCGGCTGTGCCACCGGCCCTTCCGGCCCTGCCACCTGTCTTAGCTGGTACGGCAACTATTACATCGATAACTCTCCCCTTTTTATTTTTTGTATTGTTATCTGATCACATCTTGTTTCTTTTCAGCTGTCGTTCCGGTCTCGGCGCCCCTCGAGCCTCGCATTACAATGCCGGCGGGTCCTTATCTGAGACGTCCGTCTTCGAAAGGCGCCGCGAATAGTCTGCGCATGTTGAGTGACTACGTCGAGGAACTCGACGTTGAAACTCCTACATCTTCCGCAGACTTCGCTACGGCAGTTAACCCAATGCTGGTGATACTCGTGAACTTTCATGACGAGGGTATCATCGCATCTTGGGTTAACCATTGCAGGGAGATCGAGGCCCGCCTGCATCAGTTGGAGTCGCTGCGTCCCGCTCCCGAGACCTTGGCCGCCAGCAATCAAAGAGCAGCATGGATTGAGCAGAGCGCTTCTTATTTCCGCTATCTCGAACAAGAAGTCATTTCAAGGCGTAAGGAGCGCGGTGAGACTTCGAGCAAGTCTGCTCAACTGCATGCTCGGGTGGAGGCCAATGCTGCACGGCTGAAGGTTGTCTTTGAGGGCCTTCTGCAATGACTTTCCGAAGGGTTATCATTGAGGCAACAGCTTGACGTTGTCGAGCGAGATGCACCCAGCCAAGAAGCAGCCCAGAAGGCGGCGGAGGAGCAACTTTCATCCTTCTTGCAGCAGCGAGCCCAGGTGGAAGCGGAAGTGGCCGCGGCAGCCACCCAGGAGGAGACGCTAAAGGAAGTGCGAAAGCAGCTCGTGGATTTACTAAAGACACTTCTTCCTCAGTAGCTATCCCTCTTTGTATCGTTTGTACTAGTAGAAAAGAGAGAAAAAAATGTGTATATCTATTTTTTTTTATTCTTTAACATAATGTATCCTGTACCCAATCAAGTTTATGAATAAAAGATACACATTTTTTTGTAATGTCTTGTGTCATTTTCTCCGTCTTTTCTTTCTTTTATTATCAGCATGCCACCTTAGTAAACATGGTTGACGGATGATTAGAGCGAGTATCCTAACTACCTCAAGAAATAGCGATGGCTTAGGCCGCAGGTTTAGATCTGCTGCCTAAGACTTTTCAACTCTATTAGCCGTGAGGGTCTTATAGAGATTTTTCTCCCTACGGATCGAGGAGATCTCGTAGGTGGGTTTTCTCCTTAGGAATTGTGAGGATTCCTAAGTGTGTTTTCTCTTATAAGTCGTAAGGATCCTATAAGAGAATTTTTCCCTTTTACGAGTCGAGAGGACCCGTAATCGGTTGTTTCCCTCCTTATCGAAACTCGACTTTGGAGAGTGAGACCAGTGAATAGTATGCAAGAGACCGTTTTAGACCGACTTGCAGGGTCCCATTGTTCAGGAAGCAAGTTTTTTTTATTCCCTGCTGCCTGAGGCTTTATCTTGTAAGTTGAGACGAATCGGGAATTTCCCGCGGAGACACTGATTTCTCTGCGAGCCGACGCGAATCAGGAGGCTCTCGTCAAGGATTGTTTGTTTTCCTGAGTTGAGGTATTTGCTAGGGATTATTTGTTTCCCTAACGCCAAGGATTATTTGTTTCCCTGGTGTTGAAACAAGTCGAGAATTTCCCACGGAGGCACTGGTTGCTCTGCGAGTCGACGCGGATCAGGAGGCTCTCATCAAGGATTGTTTGTCTCCCTGAGTTGAGGTGTTTGCTAAGGATTATTTGTTTCCCTAGCACCAAGGATTATTTGTTTCCTTGGTGTTGAAACGAGTCGAGAATTTCCCACGGAGGCACTGGTTGCTCTGCGAGTCGACGCGGATCAGGAGGCTCTCGTCAAGGATTGTTTGTTTCCCTGAGTTGAGGTATTTGCTAAGGATTATTTGTTTCCCTAGCACCAAGGATTATTTGTTTCCCTGGTTTTGAAACGAGTCAAGAATTTCCCACGGAGGCACTGGTTGCTCTGCGAGTCGACGCGGATCAGGAGGCTCTCGTCAAGGATTGTTTGTTTCCCTGAGCTGAGGTATTTGCCAAGGATTATTTGTTTTCCTGGTGTTGAAACGAGTCGAGAATTTCCCACGGAGACACTGGTTGCTCTGCGAGTCGACGCGCATCAGGAGTCTCTCATCAAGGATTGTTTGTTTCCCTGAGTTGAGGTATTTACCGAAGACACTGGTTTCTTCGGAGTTGGGATAAACCGTCGAGATTTGGCTTCGTTTTCTGGCGGAGCCTGTTGGGAAAGTATGGTTCCCTCTTCGTTTGCGCCCTTGGATTGTATACAGGGATCGATGTGATCTCAACTGTAGGGCCAAAGTTTTGTCATCATTTTTTTTATTTCCGCGATGCTCTATCATTTCAGCTTTTATATCGCGAAGGTCGCGATTGCCCAATCATTTCGGCTATTTTTCGCGGTGCCGAATCATTTCGGCTGTTTATTTTATTTTTACTCGCTGCTTTTTATTGCGAGTTGCCCAATCATTTCGGCTATTTTTTTTATTTTTACTCGCTGCTTTTTATTGCGAGTTGCCCAATCATTTCGGCTATTTTGCATGCATACATTTTTACTTGCTGCTTTTTATTGCAAGTTGCCCCATCATTTCGGCTATTTCATATGCATGTGCGGCCTACTGGCTTTTCACCCGAAACCTGAAGTTAGACACCGATTTCGGCATTAGCACCGCTACAACTGGGATATTGCCAGGAGCGAATCATCATCTGCCTCTGTCGACGTCGAACAAGGGTGGCTTAGCGAACAGGGTTAAGGTCCTGTCGACTAAGGCTTTTGACTTCATGAGCCGTAAGGGTCTCACAAAGGTATTTCTCCCTGCAAGTCGTGAGGATCTTGTAGGTGTGTTTTCTTCTTAAGAATCGTGAGGATTCCTAAGTGTTTGTTCCTCTGTAAGTCGTAAGGATCCTACAAGAGGATTTTCTCCTTGTAAGTCGAGAGGACTTATAAGGGTTATTCGTCGTGCGAACATATCCCCAGTCTCGGATGGGACTTGATTAGGGAAATGTTTATTCGCGCCCGTGGATTGTATACAAGGGTCAGTATTGAGCCACTTGTAGGGCAATATCGAAAATTGTAGGGGGTTTGCTTAAGCACAGGTTTAGGTCTCTGTAACTTAAGACTTTCAAATCTTATGAGCCGTGAGGGTCCTATAAGAAAGTTCTCCTTACGAGTCGTGAGGATCTCGCAAGTGTATTTTCTCCTTAGGAATCGTGAGGATCCCTAAGTGTGTTGCTCCCTTGTGAGTCGTAAGGATCTCACTCGAGTGGTTTCTCCTTACAAGGTCGAGGGAACCCTGTAAGTGTCTTTTAACGAGGTTGCGCCCTTTCGGGTTTTCACAAACACTCGCCGGTAGTCCAGCTGTTTTTACTCACGGAGCCCTTTCGGGTTTTCATCCGTGCCCCTTTTTACTTATGGACATACCTTTTTTTTTATTCTTTTTATTTTTTTATTTACTTTTTTTTTACGAGGTCGCGCCCTTTCGGGTTTTCACGAACACTCACCGGTAGCCCTGCTGTTTTTACTCACGGAGCCCTTTCGGGTTTTCATCCGTGCCCTTTTTGCTTATGGACATACCGTTTTTATTTATTGTATTTTTCTTCTTTTTTTTATCTCGTCAGCCTACGGATGCTGCGGTATTAGTTTAAGGACATTTCGGTCCGCTATTAGTTTAAGGATGTCTCGGTCCGTCATGGAGAAGGCTGGCTATTGCTTATAAAGCTTGAGCTTAGGAAGATAGCGAGCGGACATAGTCGTCGTCATCTATCATTGACCTAGGCTGTGGCTCATCAAGCGTAGTATCTCTTTAGGAAGCGACCGTTTATTGACCTGAAAGGCCTTTCACCGTGCATATCTATGAGTAGATAGGCCCCACTCTGGTAGACCTTATCTATGATGTATGGGCCTTCATAGTTTGGCTCAAACTTTCCCCGCTTGGCGCGATTGGGGATCATAGGCCTTTTGACCACTAGCACGAGTTCGCCTTGGCGAAATGTCCTCGGTCGGGTCAATCTTTCATATGAGCGCGTCATCTTTACTTTATAAGCTTCCAGATTTTGTTGCGCTATGAGCCGTGTTTCTTCAAAGGCATCAAGCTCCTCAAGCCGAAGGTGAGCGTTTTCTTCGTCCGTCAGGTCGTAGTGGACTGCCACTCGTAGAGAGGGTAGCTCTATCTCGAGGGGGAGTACTGTTTCCGTACCGAATACCAACGCGTATGGCGTCGTGTTGGTGGCTGTTTTGAACGTAGTTCGATACGCCCAAAGAGCCTCTTGCAGTCTCTCATGCCAGTCTCTCTTATTTTGGGACACCGTCTTTTTCATGATTTTCGTCAGGGTCTTGTTGAAGGCTTCAGCTAGACCATTAGCTCGCGGATTGTAAACTGGAGAATATCTTCAGTCTATATTATGCTGCTGTGCGAAGCGACTGATCTTGTGGCTTCTGTAAGCTGGCTCGTTATCGGAGATGATCCGTCTTGGCGTTCCGAACCGATATATGACGTGCGTCTTGAAGAAGTGGAGGATACTTTCCGTCTTCACTTCTCTTAACGGTACTGCTTCTGCCCATTTGGAGAAGTAGTCAGTCATCGCCAGGATGAAACGATGTCCCTTGGACGATGCTGGTTCGATGGGGCCGACTATGTCAGTTCCCCACATTTCGAACGGCCAGCTAGCCACCGTTGGGTGTAGTGGATTTGGATGCCGATGGATGAAATCCCCATGAATTTGACATGAGTGGCACTGCTTCGCATATTCGAGGCAGTCCTGAATCATCGTGGGCCAGTAGTAGCCCATCCGCTTGATCTTCAACTTCATCTTTGGGCCTGTTTGATGAGAACCACAGATTCCGTCATGAACTTCCTAAACGACTCTTTTCGCTTCACCAGGTCCCAGACATCTCAGCCACAGAGAATCGAATGACCTCTTGTATAGAGTATCATTGACGAAGGCGAAAGACAGAGCTCGTTTCATGAGCTGATGTCTTGTGGACGCATCTTCGGGCATTCGGTGGGACTTAAAGTAGTCTATGAAGACTTCCCTCCAGTCCTCAGCCTTTTCCCGGTCTTCTATTTGCAAGGTTGTCTGTTTAGTCGCCCCCTTCTCTTCGGATGATTCCGGAGATATTTCTGCTGGGGCAAGCACCCGACGGCTTTGTACCACGATTCTAACGTCATCGAGGTTTTTGTCAGCCAGTTCTTTAGCAAGTTTGGCCAACGCATCTGCTTTGCTGTTTTCCGCGCGCGGTATGCTTTCCAAAGTATAGGAGGGAATTTGGGTCAACAGTTGTTGCACCTTTTCACCGTACTTCACCAACTCCAGTTTGCACGTTTGGTAGTCGTCGTTTACTTGACTAACGACCAGTTGGGAATCTCCGTATATGAGGAGGTTTTCAATTCCCATGTCAATGGCGATCTCGAGGCCTGCTATCAAAGCTTCGTATTCGGCTTCGTTATTCATCCTTGGCTCTGTTAGGGAGAAAGCAAAGCGCATTATCCCTCCTTGTGGAGTTACGAAGATGAGGCCTACTCCCGATTTGACTATAGGGGTACTTTGTTTGCGCTTTTTCATGGAAGATGCTCCGTCAAAATAAAGCTCCCATCGGGTATCACTACCGTCGATCGCATCAAACGCATGTTCGTCTGGAAGATCGCAATTCAAAGGAGAATCGGCGGGTATCGGATGCTCAGCGAGGAAGTCGGCGATGGCCTGGCCTTTGACTGCCTTGAGAGGTTGATATGTTATAGAGAATTCCATCAAGAGCAGGGCCCATTTAGCGAGTCGTCCCGTCAATATGGCCTTCGACATCAAATATTTAAGAGGGTCGACCTTCGAAATGAGACGGACCTCATGTGCCAATGCATAGTGCCTGAGCTTTGTTATCGCGAAGATCAACGCCAGGCAGTGTTTTTCAATGGGAGAGTAGTTGCTTTCTGCCCCCAGAAGAACTCGACTTAAGTAGTAGAGTGCTCTTTCTTTCCCCTGGTCATTCTCTTGCGCCCATAATGCACCTAAAGAACCTTCGAGGGCGGTTGTGTAAAGAATAAGAGGCTTTCCCTTAACCGGAGCGGCCAATACTGGCGGGTTCTGCAGGTACTGTTTAATCTCGTCCCCTGGCATTTTTGATCCCAGACGAATGGAGTCCCCTTCTTCATCAGGTGACTGTAAGGGCGGCACTTGCCAGAGAGGTTAGCTATAAATCGCCGTATATATGCGAGCTTCCCTTGGAGAGATCGCAGCTGCTTAAGAGTCCTTGGCGGAGGCATTTCTATGATCGCCTTGATCTTTGACGGATCTATTTCAATACCTCGGTGTCGGACGATGAATCCCAGGAATTTTCCCGAAGAAACTCCGAATGCACACTTGAGAGGGTTCATCTTCAAGTTATATTGCCGAAGGCTTTGAAATACAGTTTTTAGGTGCTCGAGATGTTCCTCATACGATTTGCTCTTAACCACAAGGTCGTCAATATAACATTCGACGATTTCATGTATAAGGTCATCGAAGATCTTCGTCATGGCCCTCTGGTAGGTGGCACCGGCATTCTTCAGACCGAAGGGCATCACCTTGTAACAAAATATCCCTAGAGAGGTCCTGAAAGCGGTATGCTTTTGGTCTTCGGGATGCATCTTTATCTGATTATACCCCGACGAGCCGTCCATAAAGGAGAAAACCTCATGAGTGGACGTGTTGTCTATCATCAGTTCGGTGACTGGCACTGGGAAATCGTCTTTCGGGCAAGCTTTATTGAGATCCCGGAAGTCTACGCATATGCGCACTGTCCCATTTTTCTTCATCACCGGGACAATGTTGGTGATCCATTCAAGGTATTGAACTTCCTGGATGAAGCTAGAGTTGATCAGCTTCTTGACCTCGGCGTTGATACTCATCTCAAGCTCAAGCCGCATTCTTCTTGGTGCTTGTTTGACAGGCTTGACGTCCGGGGAGATCGCCAATTTGTGCACAGCGATTTCTGGATCTAGTCCTGGCATCTCGGAATAGTTCCATGCAAAACAATCTTTATGCTGCATAAGCAAGTCTTTTAGCACAGCCACCCTTTCTTCGGATAACAGCTCGCTGACGAATGTCGGCCGTGGGTCACTTGCCGTCCCCAACTCAATTTTCTTGAGATTATCTGCAGTGGTATGTATTCCATCCTCCAGCTCTTTCGGAGCTGGGGGAAATTCTGAAATCACCTCATCATTGCTGTTTTCGAAGCACCAGGGAAGGTTGTCCATGTTCTCGGGCCCTTCTTTTGATATCGTTATCATGTGACAAGTACGAATTCGCTTCCAATCCCAATGTGGAACTGGTTCTTCTTCCGTGGCCTTGGGTTCGTGCTTCTGTGGCGGCGCTACCTTCCAGTTGTCGGACAGAGCGAACTTGCCAAGCTGATACCGATCTTCAACCCAATTCTTGAAGGTGAAGCAGTCCTCAAGAGGGTGCCCTATCACTCGGTGATAAGAGCAATAGCCTGGGTGTGAAACCTCGCTTGCTTGTTTGGGGTGTTTAGACTCCGGCAGTGTAATCATATGATGTTTTAGAGCAAGATCAAGTATCTTCTTCGTCTTGTCCCGCAGAAACGAGTACGCTCGACCTATTTTCTTCATGAGGGATAGATCAATAACGCTCGACTCCCGCTTGCGTGGCCTCTTAGCCCCACTTTGTTGCTGTTGAGCACCTTTTTGGCCTTTCGATTTGTTTCTGCCTCTGCGTCGAGCCTTTTTTATAACAGGTTGGCAGGGTGCGGCATTTTCGTCTTTCACGACCTGTTGAAGGAGGCGTTGCTTTTTGGCTTTCTCGTAGATTTCCATTTCACGATTGTGATCATCTCGGACTTTTTGGCCGGCTTCCCTTATAAGCCTGTCCATTTGTTCTTTAAACGACGGACTGGGCAGTTTTGCATTTGGAACTTTTATTGGTTCAGGATTAGCGTCCTCCCATTGAGCATCTGCTTCTTCATTGAAGTCACTCACGACGTAACAGTCATGGAGCAGCTTTCATTTCTTAGGGCGAATGTATCCGAGCCCGATCGTCTCCATCCTCCCACTAGGCAGCTTGTGCTGAGTTCCGGGGACATTCCAGACCCTGTCATAGAATTTGGCCTTTCTAACGGTCTGTTTGAAGGGTATCCCTTGGCGCTTCAATAGCTTCTTCAAGCCTTCTGTATAATATCTGGGTAGACGAATGGGCTGAAGCCTGTCCAGCGTAGGATCCTCCCCGTGCCAGATTTCTTTCTCTACTTTGTTTTCTTCAGAGCGGTAGAATAGAATTGCCTTCTCGCCTTCTCGCCTGGGAGGGATATAGAACATCTGCAGCTCCTCTATACTATCGGTATCAAGCGCATCCAGTTCTTTATAATGTTTAAGCGGCACCATAGCGACTTGTAGACCTTGCTCTTTGTCAGCGGAAGCTCGTATTGAAGGTCGAGCAGAGAATACAGCATGGACCTCATCCTCCGAGTCACTACCAAAGATCAACGTAGGAGCGGATGGTCCCGGCTTGGTGTATTGAGGAGGACCCGAATAAACTATCTCTTCTTCCTCCTCGGTATCACTGCCGAAGACAGGGATGGTAGCGTTAGTTTTATTCTCCGGCTTGCGACACCTTTCCGTGTCTTCAAGATTCGGCAAGAAGTATTTGGCATCTTCATATTTGCGAACTTCATTCACGGAAAACGGATTCAGTTCTCCCGTTACGGTATACTCGAGACCATCCCTAAAATATTTCATACACTGATGCTGTGTAGAAGGGATGATGTTGTACTCGTGTAACCATGGTCGGCCGAGCAGAGCGTTGTAGCATGTCTTGGCATCTATGACGTGGAATTTAATGTCCGTGACGAGCAACCCGAAACATAGCGTCAGTATCACAGATCCAAGAGTCTTTGACGATTGGGAGTCGAACCCGGAGATGGTGATCTTGTCTCGAGCGAAGTGCTGGACGCTCATGCAGATTTCCTTTAACACCCGCACATTGAGTAGGTTAACAGACGACCCGTTATTGATCAGGATCTTGCCTATCTTTATATCATGGCAGTATCCCGAGACGTAGAGAGGGCGATTGTGTTCGCACGTCCCAAGGAGAAGGTCTTCATCGCCGAAAGTGACATCGTCCGTGTGCACTTCTTCCAGTTCATCCTTCATCTTTTCTTCGGCTAGGAAAGCTTGGAACTGCTCCGGGTCCTGTAGTACCTTAAATAACGAATCTCTCGCCTCCTTTGATAGTAAAAGGTGATGGTAGTTTTCTCAGATGCGCTAAGACGTTGTAATCCACCTTATTTTTCTTCGGCGGGTCTTTGGCAGCTAGCTCTTCCATGACTTGGTCATCTAGGGCGATGTCCTCAGAGACCTTTTCTTTCCCTTTATATTTTCTGTTTGAGGGTCCGAGATTCTTTTCGGGCAGCGTCCGATTCCGCAGCCGAATATTTTCGCAAACCTTTGGCTCTTCTTCTTTTCCCGAAGTGGACTCTTTAAAGAGAGGGGCAAGTTCCAGCTCTTCATCAGAATCGCTCCCGAATGTAGGCACTTGTGACCTGCCGGTGTTAACCATGCAACAATCGCCAGTAGTTCTTTTAAGCCCTTCGGTCGTATTTCTTCGCTCCCGACGAGTTTTGCGCTTTTCCCGCTTGAAGCGTTGTCTATGAGCAACGTATCCTTGCCACCATTTATCGAAAGCTTTGCACTCTTGAGTGTGGTGAGAAACCTTCTGATGATATAAGCAATAAGAGGGGTGCATTTCTATTTCACCAGTAATTTTTCCTTCGGAGGATGATAGCTTCATACCCATTGACACGGCTTTAGCAAACCTCTTCCTCATCTTGAATTGGCTTTTGTCGATGTTGGAGGCATTTTGCTCCAGCGGGATCGTCTCAGCTCTTTCATCAAGTCGCTGGCGTTTGGCCCTTTCAAATATGACCGCCTAGCGTTCCCGATCAGCTTTACTTTTTAAGAGAGCTTCATTGAGGAATGCGTCAATTACTTCATCCGATGGCCCCAGAATTTTTGGTTCAGGATCTGCCCCCGGCGTTTCAGTACAAAGGGTCTCCTCATCGTCCATGAACGAGTGGGAAATCACATGACAGCTCGCCACGCATTCTTCAGAATCATCAGATGAACTTTCTCCCTCATCTTCCTCTTGAAAGACGTGATTGAGGAATTCTTGGAATGTAATGGGAGTCTGTGCCTTCTGGTTGTATTCCTCCCGCGCGTCAATTTGTTTTTGCAAGTCCGTACGCTTGTTGCCAGGCTTCACGGGCTTCTTTGACTTCTTTTTCTTCTTCTTTGAAGATTTCGACGGCTGGTTATGAATGCTTGGGCCACCTCCATCGACCTTTTGAGTTGGACGAGGCTTCAACATCCCTTCAATGATCTGCGGCTCCAACGGGTTCTTCCACTTGATCGCTGGGCATGTCTGAAGATCGTTTAGCATTCTCTTTGTCGTGGTTGATAATACAACTTCCCAAGGAACTTCTTCAACGACGGAGCATGTTTCCCCCGGCGTATTCATCCCCTTAGATGTGTGGGGCTGTGAGGGATTCACCTTCCATTTGTCAGATAACGCGAATTTGCCCTGTCGGTACTGGTTTTCAAGCGAATTTTTGAAAACGTAGAAATCTTCAATCGGATGGCCCAGTACTCGATGATAAGGACAGTAGTTGGGCTCATTGACATCACTTGGTTGCGACGGACGTTTTGGATCTGGCAGGTTTATGAGTCGGTTACGCAACGCCAGCTCGAATAACCTTCTCGTCTTATCTCGGGGAAAGGAGTAAGAACGTCCTAGCCTCTCCTCAAGGGCCATGTATGGACGCGTATTACTTTGACGAACAACCGGCTTCGAGTCGCTCGGTTGTTGTTGAGCATTAGCGACAACGATCGCTTTTCCCTTCCCCTTGTCATTTCGGGAGTCCGGCTTTGGAAGAGGGGGTTTATGGCCCATCTGATCCATTTGCGCTAGTTTGTCAATCAAGGCCTGGAAGGTAGTCGGCTTGAAAAACATCATAAATTGCGAGATGGTTGGTTGCGGATCAAGGGTTCCCACAAACATACCCACTGCGGGAGCTTCTTCAATGCGCTGCTCGCACTTCGACCATAAGTTTCGCCACCGTATAGCATATTGGACCCATGTCTCGCCTGGCTTTACCCTGGCGTTAATCAGTGCCGTCATCAGGGTACGTTCACTGGCGCTTGCAAAACGTTGAGTAAACAACAGCTCCATCTCCGCGAAGGTCTTGATCAGGTCGTTCAGGAGCTCAGAGTACCACTCGAACGTCGTATCTGATAAACTTCCAACAAACTGGCGAAGCAACAGCTTGTCGTCACCGCCGATGTTGCCGCAGAGTGCCCTGAACTGGGCAACATGCTGGTGAGGATTGCCCGTCCCCTTGTAGACATAGAACTTGGGAATTGTGTAACCGGGCGGTTACTTGATTTGGTCGTACCAACTTGGATATGGACGCCCTGTTCTTACGACCTGGCCAGCTGCTTCAGTCGCATGATGAACCCGTATTTGCTGGGCTATATACACGTCCAAGTCAGCTTTAGAGATTGTCTCTTCTTTAGCTGCTGACAGAGCTGGCGGAGGATTCAACGTCTCTCCCTTATCGTCTTCAAGGATGATCGGGGGATCTTCGGCCGGAGGATATTGTTGGATCATCATCTTCACCATGTCTTGGAACAGGAGGCCCATATGCTGTATGTTGGCTGCTTGTTCAGCAGCCTCTTTGTCCTTCTTTTTCAATATTCGACGAAGGAATTCGGCGTCGGTTTCTTCCTCCTGGCGTTCATCCGAGGACGTTTCGGGGTTTTCTTTTGGCCCAGTAAGTGCGGCCATAGCGTTCATCATCTCTTGGAGCTTCTGCTGTTGCTCCTGCGCTTTGGTCACGGATCGCGTAAGTGGTCGATGACCCATAGATATGCGACTGCCCTCCTTACCAGACGCCACGTAGACTGTATGAACTACAATGCCCCCAGACCTAGGGTGTTTGGGTTCACCTCCTTTGGTATTTGCTGTAGGTGTTGGGACTTTCTCTGGCCTTCTTCTCTTATGAGCCGCAGAAGTTGATGGGGCCATTGCTTTGGGCACCCAAGCGGTCGTCACCTTTCGTTGCTTGACCGGGGGATTTTCTTCTTGCCGACCTTTCGACTTCTTCTGTTGGCGAGAGAAGTTAGGATCAATGACAGATTCTCGGACTCGTCGCCATGCCTTATAGATCTTGGAGGACAGCGATTGAATAGGCTGCTCTGGCTTTTCTGCTTCCACGGCGGTCTCTACCGGTGGAGGAGATCTTTTAAGGACCGCAGTTGGTGAGTTCCTGCGTACCCTATTCAGCAGCTCAAACCTGTTCCCGGTTGGAACAGCAGCATTGACTTCCACCGTCGGTGTTGGCGGAGTCATCCCAGAAGGGGAGTTGCCCCCGGCCCTCCTTATCCGGCGCCAGTGGCGTCGTCGGGCGCGACGAGTTTTCGGTATTATTTCAGAGACAGAAACATCTTCCCATTGCCCCCTGTTCAGGTGTGGGGCTGTTGCCGGCGTCAGCCTATTGAAGACTGATCTCTTTTGAGCCGTAAGAGCAGGAATAGGAAAGGGGACGGTCAACCTTGCAAAGACCGATCTCTTAGCAGGAGAAGCCGCCTTGACGACTTCAGGAGCAGGTTTGGCTACTCTTTTTGGAATAACCGTTTCCGGGACTGCAAGCTTCATCGTGGGCTTACAAGAGTTTTGGCCCAGTCTGGAGAAGACCGAGGCACCGGTGTTGGGCGACCCGTTGAGAGGGGCCGCAGTAACTGAAAGTCGATCGAAGACCGACTTCTTAGGAGCTTCTTGTACGGGCACGGGGGTTCTGAAGCTTGTTCGCGGAAGCATAGTTCCGAAAAACAGCCCCGTGGTGGCTTGAGTAATCTGCTCCACGGGCATGGTGAACAAAGAGGCCGCTTGGGGCCCGTAGGTTATGCCCCCAGTTGAGGCCGAACGCGAGCTGCAGCTGCAGTTGGAGCACTTCGAACAAGTTGAGGCCATCGATGCTTGACTTCTTTTCTGCACCAAGCAAGAGACCAAATCTTAGTAAACTTGAAATCCAAAGGCAACCGTTAACAAACCGCGATTGGTTCGCGAAGACGACACACGAAGTGTGGAGTGGAAAGAGGAAAAGGTCCCACCGGGCGTACCAGAATCTGTTCCCCTCCGAATGGTGGCCGCGACGTGAGGACGTCTTGCCTGAGATTCGGGGCAGATGCTATATGGTTTTATCCGTCCACCTCTCCGAAGATGCCAAGTTGATTTATGACACCGTGTATCGGAGGTTTAGACGGATGCGGCCGATGTAGCAGACTTCATCAGATTCCCCCTCGCTCGAGGGGTTTTTTGATTGTGGGGAGGCTTTTCCCTACAGGCACAAGCCCCTGCAGTTAATTACGCTACCGCATCGCGGTAACAACTTTCTCCTTCTCCAGAATTTCACTTCGTGTCGTGGGTGTTTGTTTTGTTTGTGGTTGCCCGTGGATTGTATACGGAGACTGAGTAATACAGTCGCCCGTAGGACGTGGATTAGTCTAAATCCGTATTTACTTAGATTTAGTTTTGGTGTCTTTAGTTTAAGGATACGTTAACCATATTGAGGCTAAGATCAACTTAAACATCCGTTAAGGATACGTTAGTCCTGTTTTAGACTAAGATCAACTTAACATGGTGATCCATTTAATATATGGCCGTCGGGACTCGTCACCTCTTTGACGTCGTTGAAGGATTACAACGATAGGTGTCGACGTCGTTGAAGGATTACAACGATAGGTGTCAGAGGAGTTCGGAGATGTACCCTTTGATTTGGAGTTTTATAGTCCATTTTAATATTTTAAGGATGTGTTAGCCGTGTTTGGGGCTAAGATCAACTTAAATGGGATCATTTAGATCCGAGAAAAGAGCATTCGGAGGCTCTATTGTTCCAGTTTAGGGACGTAGTGGTCTATGTTCCAGTTTAGGGACATGGGGGTCCATCGCCAGTTTAGGGACGTGATGGTCCATCGCCGGTTTAAGGACGTGGTGGTCCATTGCCAGTTTAAGGACGTGGTGGTCCATCATTAGTTTAAGGACGTTTCGATCCAATATTAGTTTAAGGACGTTTCGGTCCGATATTAGTTTAGGGACGTTTCGGTCCGACATTGATGGGTGGTCGTTGGGACCCGTCACCTCTCTGACGTCGTTGAGGAATTACAACGATAGATGTCAGAGGAGTTCGGAGATGTACCCTCGAACCGGTTGTAAATTGATTCTGTCAATTTAATTTGAGGACTTACGGCCACGATTGGGCTAAGTCCAATTGAAGATGTTCAGCATTTTATCTGCTTTTGCATTGCATTTTATTTTTATTTGGGTTCTACCCATAAAGGATGCAAGGCATCAATTTTTTTTGGGCTCTACCCATTTATAAATGATGCGCAACATCAATTTTACTTGGGCTCTGCCCTTTATTGCTTTGCAATTTAACTTGGCCTGTTAGGTCTTTTCGACTTGGGCTTGGCCCATTTTTTAAATAATGCATTCCATTTCAGGCGCTTTGCGCCAATTAAAGAGCACAAGCACTTGTGGTGACGACACGTGTCATGCAAGCGCAGTGCGCTGCGCTTGCGCCGCTGACACGTGGCGCGCTCTGGTGAGTTGCGCCAATTTCAGAGAGCAAATATCTATTTCAAAAGCGCATAGCGCAAATGGTTCAGACGCTGACACATGGCGCTCTCCCAAGAGCGCAACAGCGCAGTTTGCAAGTGCAAGGCACTATAAATTTGAGAATCTTTTAGATTCAAGAACCAAAGGTTCATAAAAGAAGTACAAAGCACTTTTTGCTTTCTTGATCTAATTTAGATCAAAGAAAACAAGTTTCTCTAGTTTTTCTTATCTCAGAGAACCAAAGGTTCATGAAAAGTGCAAAGCACTGTTTTTGTTTGTTTTTTTTATTGAAGATCATTGATCTTGTTTTTAGATCCATGATCTGTTCATAAGAGAATTTTCTCTTTTCTAAAGGCTTTTTACCTTTTTTATTCTTGAGGATTTCTCTCCAATTCTTCAGAGCTCTCTCTGTTTAATTTCTCACAAAAATCTTGATGCCTTTGAATTGAGGTCTAGGGTCCTTTTTATAGTGCCCATAAATTAGTTAAATTTGTTAAAGAGATCTTTCTCTGAGTGATTTGGGGAATTTTCCCTACCGTTGGATCTTTGATCCAAGGGCTTCTGTTTTACAGAAGAAAATCTTCTTGTTTTAACAAGAACAGAAAGATTTCTTTAAAATCTTAATTCTGTTTGGCGCAAATGCCCCAGCGCGTGACATGTTAAGTATCTTGTATTCGGATATTTTGTCTACTATGAATCTTGAATATAATAAATCAAAATTGAATTTCGTTCTTTTGTTTATTCTTATTAGTTTATAGTGCTTATAGATGCTTAGCGTATTTATTTCGAGAAATGACATTCTCGGAATAAATACGTCGCGGGCTTGCCACGTCACCGTTTCCATCTACTGGGAAGCGGGGCGTGACACTATTTCTTTCTTTAGAATGTTCGTCAGGAGGACCGGAATCTCAAGAAATTGAGCCGAGCCAGAAGAACTTAGACCAGCTTGCGGCACAGCCTGACTACTAGTTCCTTTGCATTTATTTTCTGTATGCCATTGTTTAGGCATTTGCTTTATATCATTGTATCTTTTAATTTCAAACAGTTGTATGTGAAGTTGAATGTAAATAAAGTTGCTGTTTCATTTTATTCTCTTGTTTTCTTGTTTATTTTTATATATTGCTTAATTACGCTTAACGTATTTATTTCATAATAAATACGTTGCGGCCTGCCACGTCACCGTTTCCATCTACTGGGAAACTGGGCGTGACAGTATGAGGGATGGAAAAATCTCTTGTGCTTCTCTTCGCCAAACAACTTGTGAATTTAGACCAAACAAACACAACCCCCACTCTTAGGCGCGCTATAAGTGACATATAGCTATGACCCAAGTCAAGAATTCTTTTAGGCGCACTACAACATGATATGTAGTTGTACCCTAATTGGAGACTTGGTTGTGTGTTTGGTCTAGGATTGGACATAAGAGCAAGGAACGGACGGATAAGGGGCACTCGGAATGTATTTAGCGTTGGAAAGCTTACTTAAACTCGCAAATCTCATTCCAATATCCTCCTAATCCCCGTTATTTCTGATTATCCCGACTTCATTTTAAGGATGGCACAAGTCAAGCACAAGACTAATTCCTAACTTTACTAATCAAGCCTAACCCTAACAAGTTCTCTTTGAACATATAGGATATAATTGAACAGACTTATACATTTTCTTTTAACTCGTCTAAAATAAGAAGGATAATACGAACCATCTCCCAGTAGATGACTCGTACTCAACCGGCTAGCTACAAGCGAACCCGAACTTATTGCAGTAAGCAGAATAAGTAGAACGCATATCGCTATGCTTTCTACCAATCAGGCATATCACTCTGTAACGTTTGAGAAATCGTTTAGGTGATTTTCCGTTTTTAGGATAAAATAGTCGGTGTTCTCCGTTTTAACCCGATTGTGATCAAACTTCTGTATAGATTTGACGGCACCTAGTTTAGCTAGAATGAAGCTAATCCGCGGGCTTTGGGGGTCAATGGGAAGTTTTGGTTCACATAAAATTTTCCCTAATTAAATATTATTTTAATGTGTTATTTATGCACTTAATTAGTGGTAATTACATTTTGGGTTGGGTTAATTACTTCTAATTTGAATCATTACTAATCTAATCACTATATATTTTTTTAATCCAACCATCCTTAAATATCTAGATATTTGTGGTTTAATTTGAAAATTTAAAAAAAAAGAAAATGATGACATAAAGCTTTTTTGTTTTATTATGCAATTATTGAATTTTTCTTCTAGAATTTTCTACAAAATTCCACAAACCTCCACCTCTTTCAAGCTTGGCCGGCCACTTATTGTTTGCTGCCCCATTTTTTATTTCACCCCATTTCTTCATTTCAAGTCCAAATAAATCCATCAAAATCCTACATAAATCATACAAATTCAAATATAATCATTACCCTTCATTCTTCTTCACTTAAATTAGCTTGGATCTTCATTCAAGTGAGGATTTTTGGAGGCTAATCTTTGGATTTTCTTGTTGCAAGTTGTGTTTCTTTGAAGGTATAAATCCAAACCTAAACTCTAATTGTTGCTTAAAACTTCAAACTAGCTTAATTAGATGTTAATTTAAAGCTTTTAATTTCATATTTAGAAATTCTAGTATGGTTTTTTGTAATCAAATTAGGGTTTTGATTAGTGAAATGGTTAGTTGATAATTTTAGACAAATGAAAACTAAACCAAGTTGCTAATTTGTTAAATAATATTTTCCTGATTGGATAATTAAGTTAATTAGCAAACTAAAACTTTTACTAATCCTAATTAGGTGAGATTAAAATTTTAGTAATGGTTTGGATGGTTTAATCTTGCTATTTGGTGATGTTTGTAAATTCTAGTTTTGGTAAAACTTGTAGTTTTGTGCTAAAATGATATAGGTTGCTTACTAGATTCTAGGATAATTGTGGCGTGAGTTTCCTTCGACGTTGCGGCGTTATTTATATTGATTACACGCTATATCTTGTGTTGTGAATGCTCGATCGGTACGATCAGGGTCTAGGCTTGATAGTTGTGTCGCTTTGCGTTCCTAGCTAGGGTCGTGCCGATGTCGTTTGTGTTTTTGTGTAGCTTTTGCTCTCGAGTTTGTTTCGTAGTGTCGCTACGCACGCTAGCCACTTGAAGAACACTTGAGAGTACGCTTGGAGTTAGTGCGTCGGTCAAACGTAGTTGGCATGTGTTATTGGTCGATTGCTAATATATACTTGTTATATTGTTATATGCTTTCAGGATCGCAGGCGGGGACTTTGAGCGTTGCGAAGAAGGGAAAGTGAGCCGTTGGCTTTACTTAGCCAAGATTGTAGTGAGTAGATTTAACATCTACAGGAGAAAAGCCCGCATGGCGTTATGCGTCTGGGCTAGATTAAATGATAAGACTATTAGTTAGATGTATATAGATATTGATTGTGCATATATACCTTTGTTGCATATCTCATTTCCTATTGTGCATGGACTTAGTATTAATGAGACACAACACTATTATTGACGGTTCATATTGCACGAGCACTAATTGTATGCTACACCCACACCGTCGATAAATGCCATGACACGCACAACACCTATACATATGTGATATTGTATTGTTTAGGGACATTGAGACACGATCCTTATTTTCCTTCGTGCATATGACATATAGCATACATGTATACCTACATGCTTACACATATGCCTTGCTATGCACACCTACTTACATGTACACTCATATACCTTGCTAGTTACATGTACACCGTGCATACATACTTACATGTATACTCACTTACCTAGCTAGGGCTACACATACCTATGTGGTACTGTTTTGTCATTGACGTGGGGTCATTGATTCTTATGCATTGGCGCATATGATAGGTAGTATACCTTGCCATGCCTACATGCTAGTTACCTCTATACCTATATGGTATTGTACCATTAGTGACAGGTATATACACATATGAGACATAGCTACATGTACAACTTGCATACCTACTTACACATATACCTGGAGGGTATTACATCATTATTGATAGGTAGATACACATATCTTACTATATCGACATGGTTACGCACACCTGGCTATAGCTACATGCTCACCTTTATTTGATGTTATATGGACTTGGAGAAATTTAGGAACCGCATGATATATATTAACTTATTGCAGTTAAATAGTGGCTTTTCCTTTATATACTCATATTACTGTTTTATGTTGCATATATTACATTCATGGATTTCATATGATGTTCTCTGATATTTTTACTCCTAAATATATATAACAGTGGAATGGGACGCTGTTATATATATATATATATATATATATATTGGTGGAATGGGACGCTAATATATATGTATTGATTCATGTATTTATACTTATTCATTACTTGATATTTTCTGGATTTGAGAACCGTAGTTGTTTCATGAAATTATGCATTATTTGAAAAACCCGGTTTCTCTTGATATGATATTTCAGCGTCCACCATGAGATTTCTCGGTTCTGAGATGGTGATATATACCCGACGCGAGGAGTGAAGTGGGCCATGTGCGGGTACATGGTGGAGCCCGGTACGGTTCCCCTAGGCAAGATGATCGACGGTACATGCCGATGAGTCAGGAAGGTGGGAAAATACCTACCGGTGATAGTATTTAAACTCGGCGGTTATCGTGGGGATACCGACCGGAGTCATGTACGTATGGATACGTCGAATTTCGAGTGTCAGAGCTAGGCACTCGAGTTTTCGGGATAGCGTATGATACGTACCTATCAGGAGGGTCAGTGGTAGTGACAGCGCCTGATAGATCAGTATTTATGTGTCGATGCTAGACACTTGTTTCATGATGTTTTTTGGTGTCGATATTGGACACTCGCTTTATATGAAACTTACTCGATACTGGATACTGGATATATGAGATTTACTTGATATTGTACATTCAGGGTATATGAGGTTTACTTGATATTGTACATTCAGGATATATGAGGTTTACTTGATATTGTACATTCAGGATATATGAGATTTACTTGATATTGTACATTCAGGATATATGAGGTTTACTTGATATTGTACATTCAGGATATATGAGACTCACAGGATACGAGAGCCAATTTGGGGGCTGATTTGAGGAAATTTGGGATTTAGATTGTCTTGATAGACTTTGGTCCTGTCACGAGGTCAGGATTCCGTGAGAATGACATGTTTTATTCCATACTCCTCATTTATTTTATATGCATTGCTTCATGTATTAGTAGTACCTGATAGAGTACCTTTCATGACTGTTGCATATACATATTGTCATATTATTGCTTCATGTATTAGTTGTACCTGCTAGAGTACCTTTCATGACTGTTGCATACATATGACCATTTATTGCTATTCGCTTGCATGTATTAGATTCGCGTTGTACGTGTATACTTGCTATTACCTGCATATGTTATTTACTATTCACGAGTTGGCAACCTACCCCTGTTGTGCCACAGTGTTTTGCAGGTAGTCCTTCACGGCAGTTACGGCAGGCTTTTCATCTTTCGTATCATCTTTTGCAGCGGATACCGCTTCGGCTGACTATGCGCAGTTTTGCTATAGGTGGGTTTTCCGGCTATCCGATATTGTTTATTGTTATCTTTGTACCTTGTACTCTCCATCTACCACTTTCATGTATGACTTAGAGACTTGATGTGAGAACGATATTGTATATTTTGGTGACTTGGATGTATTTTATGCAGTTTTACTTATATCGTCTTTTATTTCTTCGCTACGGCGTCGTATATCTGTTGTGGTGGTTGTTTTCCGCATTTGGGCGTGGATTTGCTCCCGGTTGGGGATACTTTACTTATATTTATGTTGTACCCATTTTTGGGGTTAGTTTTTACAAAGGAGGTGCTGCCAAAATTTTTAAGAAAGTAAAGTTGGACTTTAAAGAATTTGGTTTGAGATTTCAAAAATTTTGAAAATGCTATTATCACTTACTACTTTTGATGGTTTAGATTGCTGGGTTTTTGGCTTACTTAAATTGCGTTACGCATGTAGACGTTGCGTAGTTTAAGGGCCATCACGTGCCAATTTCGGATCGTGACACACTCTCGGACAAAACACATCAAGGTGTGGTACTACTTCATACACATAGCGGCAGAAGAGACCAAGTTGATACAGCAAAAGATCGTGGGAGAAAAGAATCCGGCGGATATATTTACCAAGATCGTAGACAGAGATAAGTTGGATCTCTGTTGCAGGTTGGTGAAGCTCTCCATGAAAATCTGATAAGAAGATAGTAGAGCGGAGTTGTGTGAAGTCTACCAGCGTTGAGAATCAAAGCTGAAGTATCCCCAAGTGGAAGATTATTGAAATTATGTAGAAACTTCAGGCAGATGTCTAGACGTGCACACAAGACATATCAGATTTTGCCAAAACCACAATTTCTTAATTAAGGAGTGTCTTCTGGCAGTTTCTTAATTAAGGAGTGTCTTATGGAAATTTATTAGTTATGGCAGTTTCTTAATTAAGGAGTGTCTTATGGTAGTTTCTTAATTATGATAGTTTCTTAATTAAGGAATTGGTTTGTATATAAATATGGACCTCTTATATGTTTAATGTACAGCCAAATAGAATAGAGATCATCGTATGAGAGGGCGACGACTTAGATCTACAGAGATTTGAGAGAGATCTTTTAGGATTTGCTCGTGGTGTATTTAATTCAAGATTATAGTAGACATTACAGATTCCTCTCTGTCGGGGACTAACCATACGGTGGGTGAATCTCGTTAACAAATCCCTCTCTTGTTTGGTTTTTGATTATTATTTACTTATTCTTGCATCGTTATTAATTTATCTTTTCGTTGTTAATTGCGTGATTAGTTTGTCGCGAGCATTGTTCTGTGCATCAGCTTCTCTATCCCCAACATAACCAACCCGGGTTAAAGATTAAACGGAAATGGGTGACAGAGCGTGCTTTTCAGTAATGGCAAGCTTTTGGGGGTGATATATAGAATATCAAATTATTTAGGTGATTTTGGAAATACCATATTTTTTGGATTCGTAATCAAAAAATAAAACCCTTTAAAATTTAAGCTCATTGGTGATATAAAGAAAACTGACGATCAAAAAGACTATTTGCATATATGTATTAGGAATTTTGTACATACAACCTATGAAGGAAAAAAATAAAGTAAGGTAACAAGGATGATGGCTAATATTAAATCACTAATATTTCGTATGGTTTTATAAAACTATAGTTTCTTATAGATCGGATCCCTACACTTTTCATTTCTCACGGTTCCTCTCTCTCTTATTTCTCTTTTTCCCTTCTTCAAGTCGAAGAATATCACATCAAAAGTAAACCCTAAAAATTAAAATTTATATATTTTCATAATTTATTTTAGGTTTTTATATCATGAGATCTGTTCCTACAACTTGTATGGATTAATTATTTTTATATGTTTATTGAATAGGTAATTTAATTTTTTGTATTTTTTATATAATTTCTTTTCTCAATATGATATACCCTAATTTTTAGAAAGTTTATTTAGAAAGGTAAACCTAACATTCAACTTTCATAATCGATAATCATAAAAGTTTGGAAAATTGTACACCTTATTTTCATTGTACTCATTTTAATTTGTAATTCCTGGCACAAATTTTTTTAATGCCTAATCAATTTGTATTTCCAAGATAATGATACCAATATAATTTATATTGCTGATTATTAATTTAAACTATTTATAAAATTGTCAGTTTCACCAATTATTATATATAAACTAATAAAACATAAATACTAATTAATTAATTTTAGTAGAAAATAGTGTAAATAAATAAAGCAGGATGTCGCATAAAAAGGAAATAGGATGCGGACAAAAGAATTTAATACTTTATAACATATATAAAATAAAATTAAAAGGATGATGCATAAGTAAAAAATTACTATAAAGATCTAGATTTTAGTGCTGGTTGTTTCAGAATCCTAAAAAAAGTTTCAGTTCAAATGAAAGTCCAAAAAAAATTCCATGTTTTAAAAGTATCGGTTCTATATGAAAATTCCAATTGAATAAGAGGGCTTAAGCATCCCACTCTGAAATCCTTGTTTCGTACAAATCCAATTTTTTTAAATCTTTACAAACAAACAACGATACAAGTCCAAAAATTTCAAATCTTTACAAACAAACAAGAATTTCAAAGTTTTCTTGGATTTTGTACAAATTTATTCCAAAGCTTTACACCACTCTATTAGCATGAAAGGAATTGAGAGAACTAAAGAATATGACATCCGTCTAATTCAATATCAAATATATTTATAGGTCCTAGATGTTGGGAGTGGGGTCGTTCCACGAAACAATGCTCGCGACAAACCAAATCACGCAATCAACAACCAATCATGTAATTAACAATGAAAAGAAAAATTAATAACGATGCAAGAATATATAAATGAGAATAAAAGAGACGAAAGATTTGTTAACAAGGTTCACCTACCATATGGCTAGTTCCGGATAGAGTGGAATCTATAATGTCTACTATAATTGTCGAATCAAGTACACCGAACAACCCTAGGAGATTTCTCACAAATCTCTCTAAATCTCATAAATCACAGTCGTCACCCTCTCAATACAATGATCTCTCTCTCTATTAAATTTGGCAGTAAAGAATACACATGAGAGGTCCCCTTATATAGGCAAACCCTAATCCTATAATAAATAGAGATAAATCACAATTTTGAAATATTTGATTCACAGCAGATTTACCGACACAGACGTCTAACCCACACCTATGCAGACGTCTTTCCCGATTCCGTATCTCTTCAGCGCCTCGGCCAGACGTCTGACCTACACTTGGGCAGACATCTGCCTGCCCTCTGGATTGGGCTTCGCAGCTTCTGCATATGTCTGCCTCGTTGGCCTTCAAACTCTGTCGTTGCTCTGGTGTTCTGACATGCTCTTCTGTGCACATCCAGACGTTTGCCCTCTCTTCATCAGACGTCTGACCTGAAGTATTTCTCCATAATTTCAAAAATCTCCCACTTGGAGATATTTCAGCCTTGATTTCTAACGCTAGTTGATTTTATACGACTCCGCTCTACTCTCTCCTCATCAGATTTTCATGGAGAGATTCACCGAGCTACAACAGAGCACCAGCTTTTCTCTGCCTATAACTTTGGTGAACATATCCGCCGTATTCCTTTCTCCATCAATCTTTTGAAATGTCAACTCACCTTCTTCCACCGCAATGCGAATAAAATGATACCACTCCTTGATGTGCTTCTTCCTCGAGTGATAAGCCGTGTTCTTCGCCAAATGTATTGCACTTTGGCTATCGCTCAACAAGGTATTGAAGTCTTGCTTCTTTCTTAATTCTTCAAGTAGGACTTGCAACCATATCATCTCCTTACTGGATTTTGTGATCACTACGTATTCAGCGTCCATAGTCGACAATGCCACCACCTTTTGCAATTGAAAGACCCAACTCGCCATTATTCTCCCAACCATAAATACGTACCTCGTTGTGCTCTTCCCTCTATCTAGATCATCCGAGTAGTTCGCATCAACGTAACGTTGCACCTTTAGAGAGTCACCTCTGAAACATAAGCAGTGAATTGATGTACCCCTTAGATATCTCAACATTCACTTCACCGCATTCCAATGCTTCTTCCCCGGGTTTTGCATATACCTGCTAACAACTCCCACTTCAAGTGCAATATCTGGTCTCGTACTCACCATCGCATATATCAAACTCCTCACCGTAGATGCATAAGGCGTGTTTACCATCGCATCTTTCTGCTCTTGAGTTATCGAGCACAACTCCTTACTGAGTTTGAAGTGTTTCACTAAAGGCATATTCACCGGTTTTGACTTGTCAATGTTGAACCGCTTCAAACCCTTCTCGATGTAGTCCCTTTGCGATAACCATAACTTCCGCTGCTTTCTATTTCTCACGATTTTCATGTCCAGAATTTGCTTGGACACTCCTAAATCCATCATAGAGAATTTCTCAGCCATTATCTTCTTCAAACTTTGAATATTCTCGAAATTTGAACCTGCTACCAACATGTCATCCACGTACAATAATAAAATGATGTAGCCTCCATCCTTGAAAATTTGAACATGCACGCAGTGATCTGATTCACAGCGCACAAATCCTGTCTCCAATATAAACTGATTGAATTTGAGATACCATTTGTTCCCGTCTAAAAATTTGGACGTTCATGTCAAGCACAAGCACAACATATAGGCGAAAGAGAACAAAAAAGCCCCAAAGCATCAAATGGCCTCAATATGTTCAAGGGAATGTAAAGTAGATTTTTCCAGAGTATATTTTGCCATACTCCTAAATGAGAATCAGGTAAACTGTGATAGCATCGAAAGCGTCTCGAAAAAAGCTTCGATTTGATATATTACGGGCCTCACAACTCTTCCAGGGTCAAAAGTTGTGAGCAAACTTACGATGCAAGTATAGTTTAAGCAAAACTCTTTCACAAAAGGGGATGTATTTTAGTCCTACATCGGCCACACCAAAGAATTGAAAAGTGTTTATATAACACTTCCACTTTTCACTGCATTAAGACCAATAAAAGAGAATATGGTGAAACCACATACGCGCGCCGTCGCCGCCGTCCTGAGCCGAGCGAGCGAGCTGCGTGTGTCTGCACCTTCGGACACAAATGCCACTCCGATTCCAATTCATAAAGTCTCGAGCATTTTTTTGCAGAAAATTATTTTTAAAATATTTCAAGTGCTAGCTGAATCAACACGTGCGTACCTATTAACAAATCTGAATCAACATGTGCGCAACGGTACGTGCAATGCACGTACGCACTACAACAGATGCTTCCAACTGCGCACTTATTAATGAATATGGATCAACATGTACGCAACAGTACGTTCAATGCACATGCACACCTATTAATGAATCTAAATCAACTGGTGCGCACCAATACGTACAATGCACGTGCGCACTATCTTAAAGTGCGCAGCCGCCCAAACAAAGCAGATACATCTAAACGAAGGAACAAAATCTTTTTTGTTAAAATGAATTTAACAGATCAAACTAAATTGATTTAGGATACAAGATCTAACGGTGTGCATGTCACCATTAATTGATATAAATCAATTAGATCTTTTTTAAATCAATATAAAATCAGATTGAGATATAAACAAATTAAAACAAACTTAACAAACACTAATTTCTTCTCTCTTATAAATAAGAGCCTCATATGAAGAAATCAGAAGGAGGAAACCCCCCATAAGCTTGAGAAAAATCTCAAAGCTTCATCGTCTTCTCCCTCAACGAACAAATGCACAAGGTAGAGATAAAAGAGAAAGAACTTCTCTTTTCCTCCATAAAAGCTTTTGCTTTTATAGAAGCTTTGCTTCTTCATCGAATCCACCGATTCATAAACAAAACATCAAAAGATCTTAAATCGAAGCTTTTACTTCTTGGAAAATAAAAGAAAAAGAAAAAGAACAAAAAAATAAAAAGAAACAGAAGCCATTGCTTCTCTATGAAAGCTTTTGCTTTATGACTCAAACTAGTGCGCACTTAATAAAACCATCCATGAGAAAGCCCCTGGAGATTTGCACACTTGTTAGACGCTATCTCTGCAGACATGTGCACGCACTTGATGGATATTGCCCACAGATGTGATATGCACTTTAACCTTTAAACACATGCGCACATATATACATACGCGCATATGATTTTGAAGCCGTTGCGAGCCACGTGATATGCACGTGCGCAATACACTGACTTGAAACAAGTTCGTAACTACGTACAAAGCACGTGCGCACTCCCTTTTCAGATCAAAACAAATTTGCATGTGCTTCATATGCACTTGCTCACTTGGACAGCAAGTCTTGGCTTGACAACTTAGTTAAAATAAACCAAGTATAGAAGTTTTTGCTTCTCATACATGATCCATTGATCAATATATCAATGATGTCCAAATTGATCTTAGTCTCATATAAGACTAACGATTCGTAGATCCACTATGATCTTCTCCCTCAAATACGGGATTTGCTTCAAGGGTATTTCTTTCCACACCTTTGATATATGTCATTATAATTCCTCAACATCTTTAGAAAGGTGGCGGGTCCCAACAACCAACAACTCATCCTTCGTCCCAAACATGACATGTTGAACCGAAATGTCCTTAAACTAATATTCGTCCCAAACATGGGAATATTGGACCGGAACGTCCCTAAACTAATAATAGACCGCGCCATCCTTAAACTAATATATTTTGTCCTGTGGACTGTCTCCATACTGACTACCATATATTATCCATGAACTATTCAAATATGATCTAATGATCAGTTAAGCCTATATGCTTATTTGTTCCTAGGTCGATCTTAGTCTCATATATGACTAATGATCCTTAGATCAAACCCGAGTTTCCCGTGAACGGATGAACATCACAAATGTGACAAATGCGTTTTAAGTTCATTCCCGTTGGCAAACCAAGCTACCAATGCGGACCTTGTCAAATAAATACTTGACCCAAAACATCTAAATTGGTCTTAGTCTCAAATAAGACTAACGACCCTTAGATAGAGCCCAAATTTCATATGAACCGATGGACCTCACAAATATGAGAAATGCGTCCCAAGTTCATTCCCATTGGCAAACCAAGCTACCAACATAGACCCCGTCACCCAAATCATGAAAATATATATACGGATTTAGACTAATCTACGCCCTACGAGCGACGACATAAAATGGTCTCCGTATACAATCCACGGACAACCATAATAAACAAAATAACAAATGACACGAAATGAGCTCCGGAACAGAAGAAAGTGGTTTCACAACGCGATAACGAAATTAACCACGATGGCTTGCACCTGCAGGGAAGAGCATCCCCACAATCAAAAATCCCTCACAAATGATGGGGAATCTGATAAAGTCTTCCACATCGGTCGCATCTATCCAAATCTCTGATGTACTGTGCCATAAATCAACTTGGTATCTTCGGAGAGGCGGATGGATATGCCCAAATAGTATGTGTCCCCAAATTTAGGCAAGACGTCCTATCCCAATTCGTCTCTGTTTTCGGCGGCAAACACCATTGTCTAGGAGCTTGCTTGAGACCATACAAGCTTTTTCGCAGTTTATATACCATATTCTCTTTCCCTTTCACCTCGTATCCTGGTGGCTGCATCATATATATCTCCTCCTCTAAATCTCCATGAAGGAATGCAGTCTTGACATCCAGGTGCTTTGAGTGCAAATTCTCTACCGCCACGATACTAAGAATTAACCGAATATATGTCATCTTCACCACTGGGGAAAATATTTATTGATAGTCAATACCTTATTTTTGTGCGTAATCCTTGACTATCAAGTAAGCCTTGTACCGCTTCACACCATCAGCCTCATCTTTAATCTTGTATACCCACCTTTTAAGCAACGCTTTTCGACCCTTGGGTAGCTTCACTAGGTCCCACATAGAGTTCTTCTTCAAAAAATCCATCTTCCCATAGCTCGCTCCTACTACTAGCTAGCATCGTTGCTTGCTACTTCTTCAAGGGATTCGGGCTCCCCTGAATCTATGTATAATACGAAGTCGGTCACAGGTCTTTTATGTAGCCGCCTATCTCGCGTTGATCTCCTCAGAACTGGTATATCCGGTTGCTGAACATGGTCACCATCCTGTTCTTGAACCTAATCCTACACTATAGCTTCCTCCATGTTCTGATCTCCGCCTGTAGGTACCTTAATGCTCTCTTGAGTTCCGTCCAACAAGACAAACTCCGATACCGCACTATCCTTGGCTTGCTTTTCTACTTTGTACAGGTGCTGCTCATCTAAGACAATGTTCCGGCTTTATATTACTTTCTTGCTTGTGTAATCCCACAATGAAAGTTCCTAGTGCCTTTGCCGCTACAACCGCGGCTAATGCGGAATCGAAAAATAAAAAATTTCAAGAGCATCACTAGAAACTAATCTCTAGCGATCGTTCCAAAAACTAAACTAGTAAACTAATCATGCAAGATTTAGGGATTATAACCTTTATCGCGTGTCTACCTAATCGTAGAAGACCCCTCCAAACTCCTCGTAGACCGTCGGGAATAAGCTTGAGAGGCGGCCACACATGCCGAAGATGATCTACCCAAGTGAACTGATCCAAGATCCGACTTCACCTAATGAAGTAACCGACGCTCCAAGCTTGCTAGAAATGGAGAGTAGGAATGTAGGAATTTTCCACTATCATTTTCACTCTCAAACTCAAGCTCGAGAGAGCAAATGAAGAAGGAGGAGGAGGATGAAGAGGTAGCCATAACAAAAACGAGTCAAGTCTTTGTGTAATCTGAGAATGGAATGGCTTCATAATTCTTTTACCCTCAAAGAAAAAAAATCATTTTGTAATAAATAAATGAAGCCCACCCCTCTCTACATGTCCACAACCATGCTCAAAGATACACTACTACAAATAAGGGTTGCCCCTACGGATATATGCGTAGGGGCGAAAAAATACCCCGTAGGTGCAAAGGCCGCAGGTGCAAGTTGAGGCCCTGAACTTGCCCCTACGGGCAAATTCTTGCCCCTACGGATTTATGTGTAGGTCCAGTTGCCCCTACGGATTAATCCGTAGGGTATAAGATTTTATATTATTTACGGTTTTTTTAATATATTACATATACCTACGGATATAACCGTAGGTCCATGTACTACCCCCTACGGATATATGCGTAGGTACGTTTCCGTAGGGGCAAAATATCAGGATTCCTGATATTTTGCCCCTACGGATAACGCCGTAGGGGAGAGGCAGTGGCCCCTACGGATATGTCCGTAGGGGCACTCCCAACCCCCTGGCACTGACATCAGGGGGGAAATATCAGTTACTGCCGATATTGTGCCCCTACGGATATATCCGTAGGGGCAACATGTGTACCTACGGATTAATCCGTATGTACATATTATCTGTATTTTTTTTTTAAAATGGGCTGCTTGATTTTTTCCCGTCCTGTGCACAATAATATATACATCAATCAAATCATATATTGCAGTATTCATAATCACATCTCACGCATATATATAATATACAAAAGAAACCCAAAAACTGAATATGATATAAATACAAACCAATATCAATATCGTTTCAAAATGTAGTACAATGTGTATGATATAAATAAATACGTGTTTCAAAAAATAAGAACCAAAAAGCTACCCTAGTTCAGTCCAGCTCCACTTCTGAATAACGATAGAATAACGCGCGCCTGCTCCTCGGTCAATAAACTCTGCAATTCATCGTGAGCGGGAGTCTGAGCGGCATGTGGAGCTGGCGATGTGGTCTGCGCAGCCGCCGTCGAGGTAGTCGCTTGCGGAGCCGCGGCTGCGGGAGTATGAGTGGGCGGTGGAGCTACAGGAGCTGTCTGCGGAACCGCAGCCGATGTAGTGGCTTGCGGAGCCGCAGCCGAAGGAGATGCATGTGGAGGCTCGGCCGATGTACCCTATCGCGTCTGGACCTAACGTGTGTAATAAGCGTGTAAGAACTGTGTATTATTCGAATTCGTATCATTATTAAGTTATTTCGAAACCCCGTTTGGATATCTAGTTTGTTGTTTATTTTAATTACATCTGTATGTATGATTAATCAAACTTAAGTCTAAAACCAAATAAGCTCAAGCTACGTACTAATTATGGATATGTTGATATCTATATAATATGACATGATATTTTACTATAAAGCAGTATACATACCAGTATCTCCTTCAACTCCTGAACGGTGGCCCTCAAGCTCTCCAGTTCCTGATGGACACGTCGGTCACTGGAGACGGAGGAAGTAACCGCCGGGGTGGAGTCCAATCTCATATGGGCCCTGCTAGGGCCCAGTCCCCGGCCTCTCTCCCAACCTCCATGGTGCCCTCCGTGTGCGGCGTCCAGAACTGGGGTCAGCAGCCTCGGATCGCTCTGTCCGGTAAAATCGATCCCCGAGACCTGGGCCTGCTCAACCACCCGCTCCTACACCCACATTAAGCAGTAAAGTATAAGTATAAGATTTAAACTTGAACCTTCCAAAACTAAAATTTCAAATTTGGGTAGAAAAAATATTAATACTTACGCAGTACTCCTGGGTAGCGACGTCGGGATATCGAAGCTCGCCCGTGGCGGGATCTGTCGAGGTGCCGTGGACGGCAAGATATGCGGACAGCACGCTCGGTGTACCACCTGACGCCACGGTCCGAGATGTCTGCAATATTAGAAAGTAACTCTTAATATTAGAAATATTAGAAAATAACTCTTAATATTGCAGAATATCACAAAGGTCGGTCTATTGTAATTTACCGATAACTCCATGGCTCGAGTAATGTTCCTCGAGCCACCTGTGTAAGTGGGGCGATCCCTCTTCGCCGACTTCCTATTCTCTGTATTCTGAGCGGCCTGTTTCTGCACAACGCATTAACATTTAGTTTTCTAATTAAGAAACACAAAGAAATAAATTATATCATAAATAATGAATTACATTTAAAATACATACCTGTTTGCGTTGGGAGTCGAAATAAGCGCACAATAGTGGCCATGTCTCTACGTCGACTCTCGCAAACGCCGGAGTAGATAAGAGGGCCGCTCTCTCTGCCTCGGGGATCGCCATCCACAGGGAGTAGCAGTCGGCCTTCGCCTCATTCCTGTTGTATCGGACCTTGGCCTGCATGTTCTTCATCAGGCCATTGTACAGAGCATGAAGGTCGAGCACCCTCCCCGGGTGATCAGGGTCGGCTACAGGCTGAAAATCGTAATCCAACTGAAAATACAAAAAAACATTGTTATTAGATTGCAAGTGTTAATAATAAATATATTGGATAGATCAAATGAAAATATATATTAATACATACCCGAGCCTGATCAAAGAAGAGGGCGAATGAGCGCTGGTGCTGCTCGCCCCACTCAACGTGAAGTGGATAGTTCTTCACGAGCCGGCTCTCGTCCCCCAAATACCGGCCGAACCTCTCGGCATGAGGATCGGTATAGCCATAGTCAAGGGTAAACAAAAGGGGGAATGTTGCCTCCCCTCTAGCTCTATCAGGCCTCAGCCTATGGGACTGATTCGGGCCTCAAGTCCCACTCTGGGGATGGGGAGGCCCTGCGTCTGCACGAAAATCCGTGTATATGCTTTGTGTGTACGTTTGTCGTTGAAAAGAATAAATTATCGCACGTATGTTAACCGAAAGACGGGGACTAAGTGGCGCTTTTAGTTTCATATATGAGTATCGATGGGAATATGAAGGTTTCATATTATCATATATTGGTTTTAACCCGAACATCTCGAATCGCTCACTAATTATGCGTTTGTATGTGTGTGTCCCGGCTGTCGGGGGTAGGCTTCTATCCCATTAAGAATGTATAGAGCGAACGCCCATCACTTGTGCTTTCAACCGTTTCGAGTAAATTTCGGCAGCACCTCCCCGCTGTTCTCCGAGTACACTGTAATAGAATAGATAATCATTTCAAAGCTGTGAAACAACGTTGAAATGAACATCTAATCTATCTTTGTACACGGAGAACCGGCGGAAAGGTACCGACGAAATATCTCAAAACGGATGAAAACATAAGTGAATGAAGGCGTTTGCTTTATACATTCTTAACTTGTCCACACGGGACAAATCTATGGGTTACCATACGATTGAATTTTCTCGTCACGTAGACTATATGACGAATGCTAGTATCGAGCTATACTATCCGATATTTAACAACCTTCGTATAGTTCTAGGTCACGACGAGCATCGCACATATGTTAACCGATAGACGGGGACTAAGTGGCGCTTTTAGTTTCATATATTAGTATCGATGGGAATATGAAGGTTTCATATTATCATCGAGTATCATATATTGGTTTTAACCCGAACATCTCGAATCGCTCTCTAATTATGCGTTTGTTGTGTATTCTTGTTGTATGTGTGTGTTCCGGCTGTCGGGGGTAGGCTTCTATCCCATTAAGAATGTATAGAGCGAACGCCTATCACTTGTGCTTTCAACCATTTTGAGTAAATTTCGGCAGCACCTCCCTGCTGTTCTCCGAGTACACTGTAATAGAATAGATAATCATTTCAAAGCTGTGAAACAATGTTGAAATGAACATCTAATCTATCTTTGTACATGGAGAACCAGCGGAAAGGTACCGACGAAATATCTCGAAATGGATGAAAACACAAGTGAATGAAGGCGTTTGCTTTATACATTCTTAACTTGTCCACACGGGACAAATCTATGGATTACCATACGATTGAATTTTCTCGTCGCGTAGACTATACGACGGTTGTTAGTATCGAGCTATACTGTCCGATATTTAACAACCTTCGTATAGTTCTAGGTCACGACGAGCATCGCACGTATGTTAACCGATAGACGGGGACTAAGTGGCGCTTTTAGTTTCATATATGAGTATCGATGGGAATATGAAGGTTTCATATTATCATCGAGTATCATATATTGGTTTTAACCCGAACATCTCGAATCGCTCTCTAATTATGCGTTTGTTGTGTATTCTTGTTGTATGTGTGTGTTCCGGCTGTCGGGGGTATGCTTCTATCCCATTAAGAATGTATAGAGCGAACGCCCATCACTTGTGCTTTCAACCGTTTCGAGTAAATTTCGGCAGCACCTCCCCGCTGTTCTCCGAGTACACTGTAATAGAATAGATAATCATTTCAAAGCTGTGAAACAACGTTGAAATGAACATCTAATCTATCTTTGTACATGGAGAACCAGCAGAAAGGTACCGACGAAATATCTCGAAACGGATGAAAACACAAGTGAATGAAGGTGTTTGCTTTATACATTCTTAACTTGTCCACACGGGACAAATCTATGGGTTACCATACGATTGAATTTTCTCGTCGCATAGACTATACGACGGTTGTTAGTATCGAGCTACACTGTCCGATATTTAACAACTTTCGTATAGTTCTAGGTCACGACGAGTATCGCACGTATGTTAACCGATAGACGGGGACTAAGTGGCGCTTTTAGTTTCATATATGAGTATCGATGGGAATATGAAGGTTTCATATTATCATCGAGTATCATATATTGGTTTTAACCTGAATATCTCGAATCGCTCTCTAATTATGCGTTTGTTGTGCATTCGTGTTGTATGTGTAACATGATTTTAAACCATTGAGATCAAGATTGATAGAACTGATCATCCTACATTGCAATAGCATTCATCAACCAAAAACTATTATTGCAATGGTATTCATCTATAACAATCAATAATTAAAACTACAAATGTAGGATACTGATATCATAAAGCGTTATACGCAACATTGATAGAACTGATAAATAAAAAAACGAAACACAAACCGTATCAAGATTTAACAACTTTGATTATGTCATATACGCGGGCCGATATTTTCATATTAGCCAATAGGCAAAAATAGATTGCGGTCTGGATATGGCATATTGGCAGATGTTACCTATATGCATACATGCATGTTGTCTCCCCATTTTTACATAAATCAAACCAACTACATACATTAAACTAGTCTATGCCACTAATCGGAAACTCCACTATGTCTTTGAATTATTATTTTTCCAAATAGCATTGAGCTCCTATTGACATTGTCCCATCCAACAAATTTATTGTGCTTGCCTCGACCTTCATCTAGCTTTCACATGCCATACACATTAGATGAGTAATATAGTTATAAATTATGGTATTTTGTTGTCATCAATCCACCTAACCCTAACCCCAACCTAACCCTAGCCCCAGCCCCAGCCCAGCCCCGCCCTAACCTAACCCTAACCCCAGCGCGGTCAGCTAAACCCTAACCCCAACCCTAAGGCAAACCCTAACCCCAGCCCCAGCCCCAGCAGCAGCCGAACCCCAACCCTAACCCTAACCCCAACCCCGACCCCGACCCTGACCGCGACCCCTGCCGAACCCCAACTCGCGCGCGCAACCCCAGACCCAGCCATGAACCCTAAGCCCAAAATAATCAAAAAATTCTTTAATTTACCTGAAGATTTACTCACCTGAACGGCGGTGGCGACGACCTGAACGGCGGTGGTGGCGACGAGAACGGCGGTGGCGACGAGAACGGCGGTGGCGATGACGAGAACGGCGTGGCGATTTGGGGATTTTTTTCGCGCGCGATCGAGAGAAAGAGGAAGAAAGTGAGCGTAGGCGATCGATCTGTGCCTTTATTAAATCGATATTTAGTTGCCCCTACGGATTTGTCCGTAGGTCCT
Source organism: Agapanthus africanus (assembly GCA_030015575.1). Taxonomy (NCBI): domain Eukaryota; kingdom Viridiplantae; phylum Streptophyta; class Magnoliopsida; order Asparagales; family Amaryllidaceae; genus Agapanthus; species Agapanthus africanus. Next base: position 370,955,642 of record CM057347.1, on the reverse strand, counting down.
TGGTTTGAGGCTCCGTAGAGGCAAACAACAAATTAAGAATTAATATTTTTATTCTTGGACGTCTGGGCCCGTAGGGGCAACCTTTTAGCCCTACGGATTAATCCGTAGGGCCTGGTTAAATCTGCCCCTACGAATTTCAATATCCGTAGGGAAAACCCCCTATTTTACTAGTGATATCTCACCCTCCACCTCATTTTCTTGAATATTCATAAATGAGGTATTCTCCTTCTAGAAGTATTCAATATAAATACATAATACAACCCGGTATACGTATCGAAATACATATACGTGTATCCGTATAAAAATACGAATAACCATGAGAGAGAAAATGATTAGTGAACATAATATTAGAATATATATATTAAATATATATATATAAATTATTAAATCAAAACATAATTTAATAATTCAGATTAATTCTAAGTCGGTTAGTATTATCAACCGTCTGATTAAAGTCCGCGTAGCATGTACACGTATTTAATCGGACCCCTGTATGTATCAACATATGTCATCTACATTTCGCCTGAACCGGGAAAACCCTCTGTGTGAGACTCTAAACACTCGACAATACGCTGGCGGTGGGTTACTGGATAAATCCATAACCAAAAGCACGTCAGCGGCACTAACTATACGTAACGGCTACCTAGGTATATACCGAAAGGGAAGTCGACAATCAAGTCTGTCCGTACCCTACTGAGCCTGAATGTAACAATCTCCGTATAGTCTGATCTTTACATCTAACAGTATAGCATACCGGGTCTAAGGGTGGATAACGTCAAACCCCTAATAACCCGATAAGTCATGCCGGAGTCAAGCCCATCACCAACTGAGAAACTACTAAACTCTTATCAGTAAATCTTATCTACCGTGGCCACGAATTTAAGGTGATGGCCAACCGAATATAGCACGACATCGACTCCTAATACCAGGAGAGACGAATACCTGACAATCGCTCACTGTCTTCATGTGGCTCAGGACTGTACCCAATTAAAACATGTTTGCACGACTCCTTTGAGCCGTGGTAGGGCAGTAATCTAAGTACAGTGGGAACTCACACGAGACAAATGACGATCTCAGGTCAAAAGACTAACCTGTACTCATGCCACTAAAGAACTGCTATTTGACGATAGATATAATACCATCTAGAAGTTCTCGATGAGTCCGTCCAGTGTACTCACCTCCAGTGGGCACCTGTATACTATCTTAGGTGACACAACACCAATGGCTTGTGAGACTGGCCACCGCCCTTCGTCGGGGTTTCGAAACATATACACTAGTCTACTCCGGAATATCGATGCTCAGTCTCGATATTCCCTCAACTAGGGACATTTAAGGATGTGCCTATGCACTACCCAGCTCTAACATATATGATCTCCACCATAATGCTGGTAGTCAAGCAAGAATCCTACAGGCTTCATCATTATGTATTAGCGACACGTAATAATAAGTAAAACGTATACATATCAATGATAAAGACAAATCAGATAGCATACTATCATTTTGAGTAAGACTATTCTACCTGTATAGGTCCTCCCTCAATTATCATAATAGCCTACCTGCAATTACAATAATTGCCTTGAGGGCACTATATCCAACAATCTTACAGCCTATATCCGAACTCGTCTCCACCATAAAGAATGAAAGTACACTTCCTAGACTTGAAGTTAAGTTTACTCATTTCTGCCTTATCAATCAAGGAATATGCAATACAACCAAATACTTTTAGATGCGCGTAATTAACCGGTTTACCTGACCAAATTTCTTCCGGAATGCATCCATCAAGCGCACCTACCGAGCTTCTGTTGATCAAGTACACAACAGTATCGACAACTGCTGCCCATAAGAACTTTGGCACATCAGCATCAAAGGTCATGCTCCACACTCGCTCTAGGATCGTCTTGTTTATACTTTCAGCGATGCCATTCTGTTGCGGCGTCCCCGGTACCATCTTTAACCAACGAACACCTTTTTACGAGCAAACCGCCTCGAACTCCTGTATGCAGTATTCCCCTCCATTATCGGACTTAAGACATTTTACTTTAGCCCCTGTTTGGTTCTCAACCTGTGCAATCTAATGTTTGAAGGTACCAAAAAAGTGCTCCTACTCCACTGTCAACTGATCGAACTAGACTGATCTAGCGACACTAGTGTTTACCGCCGAACACAGAGACGCGCGGCGTAGGTACGTCTTGCCTGAATTTGGGGGCAGATGCTAATTGGTGCTATCCGTCCATCTCTCCGAAGATGCCAAGTTGATTTATGGCACCATGTATCGAAGGTTTAAACGGATGCGGCCGATGTAGCAGACTTCGTCAGATTCCCCCTCGTTTGAGGGGTTTTGATTGTGGGGACGCTCTTCCCTGCAGGCGTAAGCTCCTGCAGTTAATTACGCTACCGCATCGCGGTAACCACTTTCTCCTTCTCCAGATGGTCACTTTGTGTCGTGGGTGTTTGTTTTGTTTTTGGTTGCCCGTGGATTGTATACGGAGACTATGTATGTTGTCGCCCATAGGGCGTGGATTAGTCCAAATCCATATCTTCTTAGATTTGGGTTTGGGGGTTGGGTTTAAGGATACGTTAGCCTCACTTGGGACTAAGATCGACTTAAACGTTTGTTAAGGATACGTTAGCCTCATTTTAGACTAAGATCAACTTAACGGGATCGTTTAGATCCAACAAGAGAGCAATTGGGCTCTATTGTTTAGTTTAAGGACATTACGGTCCATTGTTAGTTTAAGGACATCTCGGTCCAATGTTAGTTTAAGGACATCTCGGTCCAGGTTAAGGACATCGTAGTCTATGAGTTTAAGGACCTCATAGTCCAGGTTAAGGACGTCATAGTCCGTGAGTTTAAGGACCCCAGAATCCGTAGTTTAAAGACGTCATAGTCTATAAAGTTTAAGGACATCATAGTCCATGAGTTTAAGGACCCCATAGCCGTGAAATGTGTGGTTGTCGGGACCCGTCACCTCTCTGAAGACGTTGAAGGATTACAACGACAGATATCAGAGGAGTAAAGAGATATACCCTCGAACCGGTGTAAGTTGGTTGAAAGATCTGTAGTCCAATTTGGGACTTAAGATCTGTTGAAATATTCATGAGCAGATGGGCTCAATTAAATATAAGTTGATGACTTATGGCCAATATTGGGCTAAGTCCAATAAACATTTTTTTTATTCTGGCTATTGAGCCTTTATTTGGGCTTGGCCCTTTTAATAATGCTGAGCATTATATCATGACACTTTTTTTTGTCTTGTATTGAATGCAGAGCATTCATCAGAACAATTTATGTTCTTTCGGCGTAACACATGGCGTGCCAGGCGCTTTGCGCCAGTTAAAGAGCGCAATGCGCTTCTGCCAAGTAGCGCACGCGTGAAGGACGCGTGTCGCGCTTGGTGCTTTGCACCAGTTAAAGAGCGCAATGCGTTTCTGCCGAGTAGCGCACACATGGAGGACACGTGTCGCGCATGGCACTAAGCGCCGATGAAGAGCGCAATTTATGGGCGCTGAGCGCTAATTTAGTGGCGCACACGTGAGTGACACGTGGTGCGCTTGGCGCTGAGCGCCAGCCCATGAGCGCAGTGCGCTATTTCAGAAGCGCAAAGCGCAAGTTGTTTAATTGGCGCACACGTGGTTGACACGTGGCGCATTTGGCGCTGAGCACCGGTACAGAGAGCGCAGAAGCGTTGTTCAAGAGCGCAAGGCGCATTTGATCAATTTTATGATCAGGAAACATATTTATGTTCTTTTAACAGAGACTTTGTCTCAAGATTTAAAAACGACAGTTCTTATTTTTGAAAGGGCTTTGCCTTTATAGATCAATGATCTGTGTGAAGAAAATGTTCTTCTTTTATTGTGTGATGAGAACTTTTGATCTTTTTATGAAACACTTTGGTCTTTGTAGATCTATGATCTTTTTTAAGAAGATAATTCTTCTTTTTTAGGAGATGATTTCATCTCTGTGTTCATTGCCATTATCTTTTTACCTTGAAGAAAGAATCTTCTTTCAAGAGATTGCTCTCTTTCTTTTAAGTTTTCTCAAAGTTTATGGGGGGTTTCTCTATGCTTCTGTCTTTCTTCTTTTTTTATTATTTTGGAAGGAAGGATTATTGGTCGTTGGGACCCACCACCTCTCCGACGACACTGAGAGATTACAGTGCCATATATCGAAGGTGCGGAGGGACGTACCCTTTGAACCATGTCCCACTCATCAGGTGGGAAGAACAGGCTGGAGCTTAAGCTTCTCGCTGCTGAAAAAGGCTTCTTTGCGTTCGTGCACGTGCGTTGCACGTGTTGGGCGCACGTGCGTCGCTCGTGTTGGGCGCACATATTTGCACGTAGCATACATGGAGTTTGCGCATATGCGCATTATAGGGGGAGCTAGCTCCTATAGGGAACGAATCTCCTTTGAGTATTATTGAATATTCTCATGTGGTGCGCACGTGCGTTGCACGTGGTACGCGCATGGCGGACACACATGCGTTGCACGTAGCGTATATGGAGTTTGCGCATATGCGAATTATGGGGAGGAGCAGGCTCCTATGGAGAACGAATCTCCTTTTAATATTATTGAATATTCTCATGTGGTGCGCACGTGCGTTGCAAGTGGTGCGCGCATAGCAGGCACACGCGCGTTGCATGTAGTGCACATGGCGCTTGCGCATATGCGCATTATGGAGAGGAACAGGCTCCTATGGAGAACAAATCTACTTTTAATATTATTGAATATTCTCATATGGTGCGCACGTGCGTTGCACGTGGTACGCGCATGGCGGACACACGTGCGTTGCACGTAGCGCACATGGCGCTTGCGCATATGCGCATTATGGGGAGGAGCAGGCTCCTATCTTGGAGAACTAAGCACCTATGGAGAACTAAGCTCCTTTGAGAATTGAATCTTTTGAGGATTGAACTCTCCCTTTTCTAAGAGGTATCCCCTCTTATTTATATGGGAGTGGTAGAAAAGCGATCTCTCCTTTTCCCGATGTAGGACTAAAAATGCATTCCCCATGTAGTAGAGCATTACTTTAGATTGCACGTGCATAGCACATTTGCTCATAACTTTTGATCCCGGATGAATTATGAGGCCCATAATATATCAAATCGAAGGATTTTTCGAGACACTTTCAATACCATCAGAATTTAGCTATTTCTCATTCGGGAGTTTGTCAAAATACACCTCGGAAAATACTGGTTCGCATCTTCTTCCTTAGATCACATGTGCATAGCACATTTGCTCATAACTTTTGATCCCGGATGAATTATAAGGCCCATAATATATCAAATCGAAGGTGTTTACGAGATGCTTTCAATACCATTAGAATTTAGCTGTTTCTCATTTCGGAGTTTGTCAAAATACAGTCTGGAAAATACTGGTTCACATTTTCTTAAGCGTATCGCTGCCATTTGATGCCTTGGGCTCTTTTTCGCAGAAATTTTTGGCGGGAACAAATGCCCCCCATTATTTTGACCACGTAAGTATATATGTGGGTGAAGTAGTGCAGAGTAATCATAGTGTATGACCAGTTTCGGGTTGGTATATAATTTTCAGAATCTTGATCTAAGAAGATAACGAGCGGATACAAGCGTCGTCATTTATCATTGACTCAAATCTCGACTCTTAAGGGATATAGTCCCAAACCCTCAGCTCCATGAGCCGCACCCTTCTATTTCTTTATGTTTTACTCTGGCGTGAAGTAGTTTTTATGCTCATGAGTAACTTCTCCATTTCAGTGGCATGTGGCTTTGGCAAGTGTGGCCCATAGATGGTAGATAACAGTTCATCTTAAACTCTTTATAAGGTAGTGATGGCTTAGGAGACAGGGGTAGGATCTGCCACCTAAGACTTTTCAACTTTATGAGCCGTTAGGGTCTCATAAAGACTTTTTTCCCTATGAGTCGAGAGGTTCTCGTAGGTGTATCTTCTCCTTAGGAATCCTGAGGATTCCAAAGTGCGTTTTCTCTTATAAGTCGTAAAGATCTTGCAAGAGAGTTTTCTTCCTTATGGGTCGAGGGGACCCGTAAGTGTTTGATGAGATCGACATCATCCGCGTTTCACGGAATCAGGAGTTGCTCTGGGCGTTTCCCACGGGGTCACGGGGTCAAGGTTGTTCCACGGAGTCGTTAGATGACGTATTTCCGAGGCGGGGTCATGTAGATGACGTGTTTCCGCGACGGGGTCATGTGAATGACGTGTTTCCGCGACGGGGTCATTTGGATGACGTATTTCCGAGACGGGGTCATGTGGATGACGTATTGTAGATGAAGTATTTCCGCGACGGGGTCATTTGGATGACGTATTTCCGAGACGGAGTTATGTAGATGACGTATTTCCGCGACGGGGTCATTTGGATGACGTATTTCCGCGACGGGGTCATTGGATGACGTGTTTCCGCGACGGGGTCATGTGGATGACGTATTTCCGAGACGGGGTCATGTAGATGACGTATTTCCGCGACGGGGTCATTTGGATGACGTATTTCCGAGACGGGGTCATGTAAATGACGTATTTCCGCGACGGAGTCATTTGGATGACGTATTTCCGTGACGGGGTCATGTGGATGACGTATTTCCGAGACGGGGTCATATAGATGATATATTTCCGCGACGGGGCCATTTGGATGACGTATTTCTGAGACGGGGTCATGTGGATGACGTATTTGCGCGACGGGGTCATTTGGATGATGTATTTCCACGACGGGGTCATTGGATGACGTGTTTCCGTGACGGGGTCATGTGGATGATGTATTTCCCAGACGGGGTCATGTGGATGATGTATTTCCGCGACGGGGTCATGTGGATGACGTTTTTCCGCGACGGGGTCATGTGGATGACGTATTTCCGGAAAGGGGTCATTTGGATGATGTATTTCCACGACGGGGTCATGTAGATGATGTATTTCCGCGACGGGGTCATTTGGATGACGTATTTTCGAGACGGGGTCATTTGGATGACATATTTCCGCGACGGGGTCATTTGGATGACGCATTTCCGAGACGGGGTCATTTGGATGACGCATTTCCGCGACGGGGTCATATGGATGACGTTGCGTCTGTTGTAATGGGACGAATATCGAAGTGGTCTCCAGGTTGTTTGGGAACCATCGAGATTTGGAGCAGGGGCTTTGCCATAGCTCAAGGGTTGATTGCCGCGTCTGAATCCAGCCGGAATGGAGAGGAACGCTGTTGATGATCTCTGGGCTATCCCTGAACCGTCGAGATTTGGCTTCGTTTTCTGATGGAGCCTGGGGAAGGAAGGTGTGATTCCTCCTTTGTTTGCGCCCCTTGATTGTATACAGGGATTGATATGATATCACCTGTAGGGCATAAAGTTTCATTTTATTTATTTTATTTCTTTCCGCGATACTCTATCATTTCAGCTTTTTGTATCGCGAAAGTCGCGATTGCCCAATCATTTCGGCTATTTTTCGCGGCGCCCAATCATTTCGCCTATTTATTTTATTTTTACTCGCTGCTTTTTATTGCGAGTTGCCCAATCGTTTCGGCTATTTTGTATCCATACATTTTTACTTGCTGATTTTGTTGCAAGTTGCCCCATCATTTCGGCTATTTCGTATGTATGTGTGGCTCGTTGGCTTTTCGCTGCAAGCTTGGAATTAGACACCGATTTCAGTATCAGCACCGCTACAACTGGGATAGTGCCAGGAGCGAATCATCATTTGCCTCTGTCGATGTCGAACAAAAGTGGCTTAGCAAACAGGGTTAAGATCCTGTCGACTAAGGCTTTTGACTTCATGAGCCGTAAGGGTCTCATAAAGATATTTCTCCCTACAAATCATGAGGATCTCGTAGATGCGTTTTCTCCTTAGGAATCGTGAGGACTCCTAAGTGTATGGCTTCTCGTAAGTCGTAAGGATTTTACAAGAGTATTTTCTCCTTATAAGTCGAGAGGACTTAAAAGGGCAGTTCACCGTGTAGACACATCCCTAGTCATGGATAGGACTTTGTTGGGGAAATGTTTATTCGCGCCCGTGGATTGTATATAAGGGTCAGCGTTGAGCCACTTGTAGGACAGCATTAGAGGTTGTAGTGGTCGCTTAAGAACAGGTTCAGATCCCTGTAGCTTAAGACTTTTGAATCTTATGAGCCGTGAGGGTCTCATAAGAGGGTTCTCCTTACGAGTCGTGAGGATCTCGCAAGTGTAATTTCTCCTTAAGAATCATGAGGATCCCTAAGTGTGTTTCTCCCTTGTGAGTCGTAAGGATCTCACGAATGTGGTTTCTCCTCACAAGGTCGAGAAGACCTTGCAAGTTTCTTTTAACGAGATTACGCCCTTTCGGGTTTTCACAAAACTCGCCGTTAGTCCTGCTGTTTTTACTCACGGAGCCCTCTCGGGTTTTCATCCGTGCCCATTTTTGCTTATGGACATACCGTTTTTCTTTTTTATTATTCTTTTATTCTTCTCTTTTTTTTGTATCAGCATTGGGATGTTGTAACTCACAGTAGTTTATCGACGTCTCGGTCAACAGATAGTTTTAGGACATAGTGGTCCATTGTTAGTTTAAGGACGTTTCGGTTCATTGTTAGTTTAAGGACGTTTCGGTTCGTTGTTAGTTTAAGGACGTTTCGGTTCGTCGTTAGTTTAAGGACGTTTCGGTTCGTCGTTAGTTTAAGGACATTTCGGTCCGTTGCCGGTTACTACTTATAGAGTTTGGGCTTAGGAAGATAGCGAACGGACATAGGCGTCGTCATCTATCGTTGACCTAGGCCGTGACTCGTCAAGCGTAGTATTTCTTCAGGAAGCGACCGTTTATTGGCCTGAAAAGTCTTTCACCATGCATGTCCATAAGTAGATAGGCTCCACCCTGATAGACTTTGTCTATGATATATGGGCCTTCATAGTTCGGCTCGAATTTCCCCCGCTTGGCACGATTGGGGATCATAGGTCTTTTAACCACTAGCACGAGTTCGCCTTGGCGGAATGTTCTCGGCCTAGTCAATCTTTCGTATGAGCGCGTCATCTTTGCTTTGTAAGCCTACAGATTTTGTTGCGCTATGAGTCGGGTTTCATCAAGGGCATCGAGCTCTTCAAGCCGAAGGTGAGCATTCACTTCGTCCGTTAGCTCGTAGTGAACTGCTACTCATAGAGATGGTAACTCTATCTCGAGGGGGAGTACCGTCTCTGTACCGAATACCAACGCGTACGGCATTGCATTCGTGGCCGTTTTGAACGTAGTTCGATACGCCCAGAGAGCTTCATGCAGTCTCTCGTGCCAGTCCTTCTTATTTCGTGACACCGTCTTTTTCACGATCTTTGTCAAGGTCTTGTTGAAAGCCTCAGCTAGACCGTTAGCTCGGGGATTATAGACCGAAGAGTATCTCCAGTCTATGTTATGCTGTTGTGCGAAGCGGCTGATCTTGTGGCTTCTATAGGCTGGCCCGTTATCGGAGATAATCCATCGCGGAGTACCGAACCGATAAATGACGTGCGTCTTGAAGAAATGGAGGATATTCTCCATCTTCACTTCCCTCAGCGGTACTGCTTCTGCCCATTTGGAGAAGTAATCAGTTGTCGCCAAAATGAATCGATGTCCTCTGGACAATGTTGGTTCGATGGGGCCGATTATGTCAGTCCCCCACATTTCGAATGGCTAGCTAGCCACTGTTGGATGTAGTGGATTTGGATGCTGATGGATAAAGTCCCCGTGAATCTGGCACGAGTGGCACTGCTTAGTGTATTCAAGGCAGTCTTGGATCATCGTGAGCCAATAATAACCCATCCGTTTGATCTTCAGCTTCATCTTCGGCCCGGCTTGGTGAGAACCGCAGAGTCCGTCGTGAGCTTCTTGGACGACTCTCTTTGCCTCTTCAAGTCCCAGGCATCTTAGCCACAGAGAGTCAAATGACCTTTTATACAGAGTATCATTGACGAAAGCAAAAGACAGAGCTCGTTTCATAAGCTGATGTCTTGAGGATGCATCTTTAGGTGTTCGACGGGATTTGAAGTAGTCTATAAAGACTTCTCTCCAATCCATAGCCTTTTCCTGGTCCTTTATCTGTAAGGTCATTTGCTCGGTCGCTCCCTTTTCTTCGAATGACTCTGGAGATATTTCTGCCGTTGCAAGAACCCGACGGCTTTGCACAACGATCCTCACGTCATCGAGGTTTTCGTCAGCCAGTTCTTTAGCGAGCTTGGCTAATGCATCCGCTTTACTATTTTCCGCGCACGGTATGCTTTCCAAGGTGTAGGAAGGAATTTGAGTCAGCAGTCGCTGTACTCTCTCGCCGTACTTCACCAACTCTGGCTTGCACATTTGATAGTCGCCGTTTATTTGACTAACGACCAGCTTGGAGTCTCCGTAAATGAGCAGGTTTTCAATTCCCATGTCGATAGTGATCTCGAGACCTGCTATCAAAACTTCATATTTGGCTTCATTGTTTGTCCTCGGCTCTGTTAAGGAGAAGGCGAAGTGCATTATCCGTCCTTGTGGAGTTACGAAGATGAGGCCTACCCCCGATTTGATTATAGGGGTGCTTTGTTTGCGCTTCTTCATGGAAGACGCTCCATCAAAATAAAGTTCCCACCGGGTATCACCCCCGTCGATCGTGTCAAACGCATGTTCGTCTGGCAGTTCGCAATTCAAAGGAGAATCGGCAGGTATCGGATGCTCAGCGAGGAAGTCGGCGATGGCCTAGCCTTTCACTGCCTTAAGAGGCCGATAAGTTATCGAGAACTCCATTAAAAGCAGGGCCCATTTAGCAAGCCGCCCTGTTAGTATGGCCTTCGACATCAAATACTTGAGAGAATCCACTTTTGATATGAGATGGACCTCATGTGCCAACGCATAGTATCTGAGCTTTGTTATTGCGAAGATCAACGTTAGGCAGTGTTTTTCGATGGGGGAGTAGTTGCTTTCTGCCCCCAAGAGAACTCGACTCAGATGATAAAGGGCTCTCTCCTTCCCTTGTTCGTTTTCTTGGGCCCACAGTGCGCCTAAGGAACCTTCAAGGGCGGTTGTATATAGAATAAGAGGCTTTCCTTTGACCGGAGCAGTTAGCACCGGAGGGTTCTGTAGGTATTGTTTGATTTCGTCCAGTGCGCTTTGGCATTTGTGATCCCAGACGAATGGGGTTCCCTTCTTTACTAGGTGACTGTAGGGGTGGCACTTGCTGAAAAAATTGGCTATAAATCGCTGGATATATGCGAGCTTTCCTTGGAGAGATCGCAGCTGCTTGAGAGTCTTTAGCGGAGGCATTTCCATGATCGCCTTGATCTTCGACGGATCTATCTCGATGCCTCGGTGTCGGACGATGAATCCTAGGAATTTGCCCGAGGAAACTCCGAACGCGCATTTGAGAAGGTTCATCTTCAAGTTGTATTTCCGAAGGCGCTGAAACACGATCTTCAAATACTCTAAATGTTCCTCGTATGATTTGCTTTTAACTACGAGGTCGTCGATATAGCATTCGACGATTTCATGTATGAGGTCATCGAAGATCTTCGTCATGGCCCTCTGATAGGTGGCACCGGCGTTCTTTAGACCGAAGGGCATCACCTTGTTGCATAATATGCCCAAAGAGGTCCGGAAAGCGTTGTGCTTCTGGTCTTCGGGATGCATCTTTATCTGATTGTATCCTGACGAGCTGTCCATGAAGGAGAAAACTTCATGAGTGGACGTATTGTCTATCATCAGCTCGGTGACCGGTACTGGGAAGTCGTCCTTTGGGCAGGCTTTATTGAGATCCCGAAAGTCCACACATATGCGCACCGTCCCATTCTTCTTCATCACTGGGACGATGTTGGCGATCCAATCAGGATACTGAACCTCTTGGATAAAGCCGGAGTCGATTAGCTTCTTGACCTCGGCGTTGATGTTCATCTCAAGCTCAAGCCGCATTCTCCTCGGTGCTTGTTTGATTGGCTTGACGTCCGGGGATATTGCCAATTTGCGCATAGCGATCTCTGGATCGAGTCCCGGCATCTCTGAATAGTTCCATGCGAAACAATCTTTATGCTGCATGAGCACGTCTTTTAGCGTAGCCACCCTTTCTTCAGACAACAGCTCACCGACGAACGTCGGCCGCGGGTCACTTGCCGTTCCCAAATCAATTTTCTTGAGATTATCTGCAGTAGTATGTATCCCATCTTCCAGCTCTTTTGGTGCTGGTGGAAATCCTGAGATTACCTCGTCGTCATCGTTTTCGAAGCACCAGGGGAGTTCATCCATATTCTCGGGCTCTTCTTCTGACAACACTATCATATGACAAGTACGAGATCGCTTCCAAGACCGATGTTGGTCTGGTTCTACTCTCGCGGCTTTTGGTTCATGCTTCTGCGGCGGGGTTACCCTTCAGCTGCTGGATAGAGCGAACCTGCCTTACTGATATTGGTCTTCTACCCAGTCTTTGAATGTGAAGCAGTCTTTGAGAGGATGTCCTATTGCCCTGTGATAGGAGCAATAGTCCGGGTGAGAGACTTCGCCTGCTTGCTCGGGGTGCTTGGACTCCGGGAGTGTCATCATCTGATGTTTTATGACAAGATCGAATATCTTCCTCGTCTTGTCTTGGGGAAAAGATTATGCCCGACCCATCTTTTTTATAAGAGACACGAATCCGGACTGCTCGATTCCTGATCGCGTGGCTTCTTGGACCCACTTTGTCGCTGTCGAACGCCTTTCCCCTTCTTTGGTTTGTTTCTGCCTCTATGTCGGGCCTTTTGTACAACGGGTTGACAAGGAGGAGCATTTTCATTTATTACAGCCTGTTGAAGGAGGTGTTGCGTCCTGGCTTTCTCGTAGATGGCCATTTCGCGATTATGGTCGTCTCGAACCTTTTGACCTGCTTCTCTTATAAGCTTGTCCATTTGTTCTTCGAACGACGGACTGGGCATTTTCACAGCGGGAGCTCTTTCTGGTTCAGGGTTAGCATCTTCCCACGGAGCATCTCCTTCTTCATCAAAGTCGTGTATGACGTAGCAGTCGCGGAGTAGCTCCCGTTTCTTGGATTGAACATACCCAAGCCCGGTCGTTTCCATTCTTCCGTTGGGCAACTTTCGTTGAGTTCCGGGAACGTTCCAGATCCTGTTATAGAACCGTGCTTGTCGCACAGTTTGCTTAAGAGATACACCTTGGCATCTCAAGAGTCTCTTTAGTCCGTCTGTGTAATATCTGGACAAACGGATGGGCTGGAGCCTGTCAAGTGTAGAATCCGCACCATGCCAAATTTCTTTCTCTAATTTGGTTTCCCCGGATCGGTAGAATAGGATCGCTTTTTCACCTTTTCTCTTGGGAGGGACGTAGAATGTCTGCAGTTCTTCCACACTGTAGGTATCAAGCGCGTCTAGCTCTTTATGATGCTTTGGCGGAACCATGGCAACCTGCAAACTTTGATCTCCATCACCGAAGGTTTGTATGGATGGCCGAGCAGAGAATATGGCATTGACCTCATCTTCCGGGTCGCTGCCGAAGATCAACATAGGAGTGGGCGGTCCCGGCTTGTTGCACTGGGGTGGACCTGAGTAAACTATCTCTTCTTCCTCCTCGGTATCACTTCCGAAGACCGGAATAGTGGTGATAGCTTTGTTCTTATCCTCCGGTTTGCGACATCTTTCTGTGTCCTTGATATCTGGCAGAAAGTATTTTGCATCTTCGTACTTTCGGAATTCGTTCACGGAGAACGGGTTTAGTTCCCCTGTCACAGTGTACTCGAGACCATCTTTGAAATACTTCATACACTGATGTTGTGTAGAAGGGATGATGTTGTACTCGTGTAACCAGGGCCGGTCGAGCAAAGCATTGTAGCATGTCTTGGCGTCAATGACGTGAAACTTAATGTCCGTGACAAGCAGCCCAAAGCGTAGTGTCAATATTACAGACCCAAGCGTCCGTGATGACTGGGAGTCAAAACCGGAGATGGTGATTTTATCACGAGCGAGGTATTGAACGCTCATGCAGATTTCCTTGAACACCCTTACGTTAAGGAGATTGACGGAGGACCCATTGTCGACCAGGATTTTACCTATCTTGATGTTATGACAGTATCCGGAGACATATAGGGGACGGTTGTGCTCGCATGTCCCAAGGAGGAGATCTTCATCGCAAAAGGTGATATCGGCTGTGTGTACTTCTTCCAGCTCGTCCTTCATCTTTTCTTCGGCGAAGAAAGCTTGGAATTGTCCGGGCTCTTGTAGTGCCTTGATTAAAGAATCTCTTGCTTCCTTTGATAGAAGAAGGTCGTCGAGAATACTTAACTGTGAAGGTAGCTTTCTCAACTGTGCCAGAACGTTGTAGTCCACCTTACTTTTCTTTGGCGGGTCCTTGGCTGTCAGCTTTTCGACGGCTTGGTCATCAAGGATGATATCCTCAGGGACTTTTTCTTTTCCCTTATCTTTTCTATTTGACCCACTGTTCGAGGGCCCAAGATTCTTTTCGGGCAGCGTACGATTGCGGAGCTGAATATTTTCACAGGTCATCAGTTCTTCCTTTTTTCCCGATGTGGATTCTTTGAAGAGAGGGCCAAGAGTCATTTCTTCGTCAGAGTCTCTCCCAAAGGTGAGAACTTGCGATCCCCCAACGCCGACCATGTGACAGTTGCCGGTAGTTCTTTTATGTTCCTCGGTCGTATTTCTTTACTCCCGACGGGTTTTGCGTTTCATCCGCTTGAAATGCTGCCGGTGAGCAACATATCCCTGCCACTATCTTTTAAAACCGTTGCACTCTTCGGTGGGGTGCGAAATCTTTCGATGATATAAGCAGTAGCTAGGATGTGTTTCTGCTTCACCAAGAGCGCTCGCTTCGGAGGGTGGCAGCTTCATTCCCATGGTATGGCTTTGGCGAACCTGTTCCTCATCTTGAACCTGCTTTTATTTGCGGCGGATGTACTTTGATCTGGCAGGAGTGTTTCAATTCTTTCGTCCAGTCGCCGGCGTTTGGCTTTATCAAATATGGCCATTTCACGCTCTTGAGCAGCTTTTCTTTTAAGAAGAGCTTCGTTCAGGAATGCATCAATCATTTCGTCTAACGGCTCTAGAAGTTCCGGTTTAGGATTTGCTCCCAGTTTCTCGGTGCAAGGAGCTTCTTCATCGTCTATCGACGAGTGAGAGATCACATGGCAACTTGCCACGTAATCTTCAGATTCATCCGACTAGTCTTCTCCATTATCATCATCTCCGTCCTCAAGGACGTGGCGGAGAAACTCTTGAAGTGTGACTAGAGTCCGCGCCTTCTGGTTTTACTCTTCCAGCGCGTCAATCTGCTTTTGCAGGTCCGTGCGCCTGTCACCAGGCTTCACGAGCTTCTTGGATTTCTTCTTCTTCTTCGAAGATTTTGACGGCTGAGTGTGAGTGCTTTGGCTATCACTACCGATCTTTGGAGTTGGACGCGGTTTTAACATTCCTTCGATGATCTCGGATTCGAGTGGATTTTTCCACCTGATCGCCGGGCTTGTTTGGAGATCTTTCAGCATTCTTTTAGTTTTGGCTGAAAGAGCGACCTCCCATGGAGCTTCTTCTACGAAAGAACACGATGCCCCCGGTGTATCCGTCCTCTTGAGAGCGTGCGGCTGAGGCGGGTTCACCTTCCAATTCTCGGATAATACGAATTTGCCTTGTTGGTACTGATCTTCTATCCAGCTTTTGAAGATGTAACAATTTTCGATCGGATGACCCAACATTCGGTGATAAGGGCAATAGTTAAGATTGCTAATGTCGCCTGGTTGCGCTGGGCGTCTTGGTTCCGGCAGATCGATGAACCTGTTGCGCAGTGCAAGCTCGAATAACCTCTTCGTCTTGTCTCGAGGGAACGAGTAAAGGCGTCTCATTTTATCTCCAAGAGATCGAGTTCTATCAATTTAGCGATCAACTGGTCTTAGACCACTGGGCTGTTGTTGAGTATTGGCGACGATGGTCGCTTTTCCCTTTCCCTTCTCGTTCCGAGGCTCCGGCTTTGGAGGAGACGGTCTATGATCCATCTGGTCCATTTGGGCCAGTTTGTCGATCAAGGCTTGGAACGTGGTCGGCTTGAAGAACATCATGAATTGGGAAATAGTTGCATGAGGGTCCAGAGTGCCTATGAACATGCCCACCGCCGGCGCTTCCTCGATGCGCTGTTCGCATTTTGACCACAGATTCCGCCATCGTATTGCGTATTGAACCCACGTTTCACCTGGCTTCACCCTAGCATTGATCAATGCCGTTATTGGGGTGCGTTCTCTAGCACTCGCGAATCGCTGGGTGAATAATAGCTCCATTTCTGCGAAAGTCTTAACGGAGTCGTTTGGAAGATCAGAATACCACTCGAATGCCGTCTCCGACAAGCTGCCGACGAATTGGCGAAGTAGCAATTTATCATCACCTCTGGTGTTGCCACATAGAGCCCTGAACTGGGCGACATGCTGGTGGGGATTACCCGTCCCCTTGTACACATGAAATTTAGGGATCGTATATCCCGGCAGGTATTTTATTTGGTCATACCAGCATGGATATGGTCGCCCAGTTTTAACAACTTGGCCGGCCGCTTCATTCTCCTGGTGGGCTCGTATTTGCTGAGTAATGTAGTCATCCAGAGCGGCCTTGGAAATGGTTTCCTCTTTGGCTGTTGAAAGAGCCGGAGGAGGGTTTGATGTCTCCCCTCTGTCGTCTTCAATGATGATCGGGAGGTCTTCAGCTGGAGGTTCCGGCTGTAACATCATCCCAGCCATGTCTTGGAATAAGAGAGCCATTCGTTTTATATTGTCTTCCTGTTCTGCAGCCTCTTTTTCTTTCCTCTCGAGCATTCTTCGGAGGAACTCGGTGTCAGTTTCTTGTTCCCGATGCTACTCTGAGGTCTCTGGAGTTTCTTTCGGCCCAGTGAGTGCGGCCATTGCAGTCAGCATCTCCTGAAGCTTCTGTCGTTGTTGTTCCTGGGCCTTTGTCATGGATCGAGTGAGCGGTCGGTGACCCGTCGAAGCGCGGCTTTCCTCCTTTCTCTGGCCTCCTTCTCTTTTGAGCAGTTGACGTTGAGGGGGTCGTTGCAGCCCAAACGCCCCAAGTCTAGGGGCATAATGGTGCATACTGTTTATATGCCATCAGTTTCATTTGTGAAAAACTCTTTTTCCAAGAATGTGGCATGCTGAGAAACAAACACCTTTTGTTCCTCCTTGTGGTAGAAAAGATATCCATAAGAATTCCTTGGATATCCCACAAAGTTACACATGACCGACCGTGCCTCGAGTTTGTCCGGATTCTGCTTTTTAACATAGGCCGGGCAACCCCAAATCTTAATTCTCTTAAGAGATGGTCTCTTCCCATGCCATATCTCATATGGCGTGGTAGACACGGTTTTGGTTGGAACCCTGTTCAGTAGAAACGCTGCAGTCTCCAATGCATGCCCCCAAAATGAGACGGGTAACTCAGCATCACTCATCATGGAACGGACCATATCTAATAGGGTCCGATTCCGTCGTTCTGACACACCGTTGTGCTGTGGTGTGTAAGGAGGAGTGAGCTGAGAGAGAATCCCATTCTCTTTTAGGAAGTTCGCAAACTCTGTACTGAGATACTCCCCACCTCGATCTGATCGAAGCATTTTGATACTCAAGCCGGTTTGTTTTTCTACTTCGAGTTTATATTCAGTGAATTTCTCGAAAGCTTCGGATTTATGCTTTAATAAAAATACAATGACCGAATCTTGAGAAATCATCAGTGAATGTAATGAAGTATGAAAAACCGCCTCTAGCTTGTGTAGACATTGGCCCGCATATATCACTATGTATGAGCCCTAAGAGCTCAGTAGCTCTTTCTCCGTGTCCTGTAAACGGAGTTTTGGTCATTTTACCCTTGATACAAGACTGACAAGTTGCATAAGACTTATATTCAAAAGGATTTAAATATCCATCTTTGTGTAACTTATTTAGTCTTGTTTCGTTAATATGACCAAGTCTACAGTGCCAAAGAAAAGCTTCATTTATTTCTGAAAGTTTTCTTTTATTAGTGTGTTGTATGCTGAAAACTGTGTTGATTTAGGACGTATATCCCGTTATTAAGCGTACCATACCCAACCAACATTTGATTCAGGTGAATGTTCATAACATTGTTCTGCAATACAAAATTATATCCTTCATTGTCTAACAAGGAAACAGATATTATATTACAAAGCATACAAGGTACATAATAACATGGGTTCAAAACCAATATACACCCAGATGGCAACCCCAAGTGATACTCTCCCACTGCAACTGTATGTACATTGGAACCATTTCTAACGCGGAGAGTATGGTTACCTGTCTTCAAAATCTTGCTATTTCTCAGCCCCTGCATAGAATTGCAAATGTGAGAACCTGAACCGGTATCTAATATCCAGGAAGCAGAGTTTATTGAAAAACAGTTTTCTGTCACAAACACACCTGAAGCGGAAGCATCCCCATGCTTCTTCTTGAGATTTAAGTACTCCGTGCAGTTGCGCTTCCAATGTCCTGTTTTGTGGCAGTGATAATATTCCCCTTTCCCCGATTCTCCAACTTTGGACTTGTCATTCCCCTTCACCTTTTTAACTCCTCCCCTAGGATTGGTGGGCTTCTTCTTCATCTTTCCCTTGGCCTTAGCCTTTGGGCGAGAAGAGAAAGATTGCCCAACACTCAAAGCAGGATTTTTCACTGATTTTAATGTGCTCTCTGCACTCCTTAACATATTAAGGAGTTCAGTTAGTTCCTTCTCCATGTTGTGCATGTTGAAGTTAACTATAAATTGAGCAAAGGTGGAGGGGAGGGACTGCAGAATAATATCCGTATATTGTTCATTGTCCATTGTCCATCCAAGGTCCTCAAGCTCTTCTATGAGAGCTATCATCTTCAGAACATGGTCTCCTACTGGTGTGTCAGGGGCCATTCGCATCTGAAACAGTTTTCTTGATGCTTCGTATCGTAATACGCGGGATTGCTCTCCATACAACTCCTTTGTATGGAGGAATATGGCGTGAACGTCCATATTCTCGTGCTGCTTTTGATATGTGTTATCCATCGATGCAAGCGCGAGGCATTTGGCCGTGGCACAGTCAGCGTCCCATGTCTTGCGGACTTCAATATCCGCAACTAAGGATTTTGGACCTAGGACGGGCGGGGCTGGAGCCGTGAGGACATATGATACCTTATCATAAGTCAAGGCAATATTAAGATTCCTCAGCCAGTCTTTATAATTGGTCTCATTCAGTTTATTTTTATCTAGTAGAAGCTTGAGTCCTGTCATTGGTATCTGCCATTAAGAGAGAGAGAAGAATACACTCAGCGAAAGCTCTTGCAAAGATCAGATTGATTATTATCTTATCTAATTGATGTCTCCCACTGCTTTAATGAAGTTTTTCTTTCAAACCTTAAAAAGAAAACTAGCCAGGATTAATTACAGTCTACAACTTCGCTAACCGTTCAGCCAGGCCAGTGTCGGTACTTGAGGGAGGTTCCCCGTGCTTTCGCACGGACCTAATTAAAGTAAACCTCGTCTTGCTAGAGGCGTATCCCCGTTAACACCTTTCTAGACACCTGATGGGTTAGCTAATTGTAAACTGCAAAACTCTCCTGGGAGCAACTATTGCCCACAGTGGGATCGGGATCCAACCATCATATGGAAGGTATGCAATCTCATTGCAAATTTCAACTACTGAAATTCCCGATGTGGTTTTTACCCCTAGTACTCATGACCTTGGCTATGGTCAACAAATCACAAGCACTAGTCAAGTTCAACCCGTCATTTCTTGATTAATTAGACCCGTTCACATGACCCTTGGCTAAGGTCAACAAAGTTACATGCCCGTCCCAATTAATCTGCATCATATGCATTGTAGGAAGATATCACTTAGCTACCGTACACTACGCCTTAGCTAAGGTCAACAAACGTAGCACGAATACTAAGTACTCTACTTCCTAAAATGACGGAGGGTTGCGGATGATTTTTAAGAAAATCTTTAACGCTTTGAACTTGATATCATTGTAGAATCAAATGGTTTTCAAAAGGAGTGGCTTGAGCTCCGCAGTTTTGAAATGTAGCTTTTTCACAAAGAGCCGAGTGGTTTTCAAATCCGATTCTACAACATCTTTTTAGGTTTATTTTCTTTACATTAATCATATTAATATAGCCCCATCATTTAAGTCCTTAAGCCAATCACAGAAAAGAAACGAAAATACAACGTACGCTTATGCCATCCGCATTCACCGCAATGTTCCGTTATGCACCGTTAGCTTACTTAACTAACGGCATACCGGGACGGGACTAGTGCGGGTGTAAAACATAAGCAACGTCTACTATATATCTCATATATAATATATCATTCGTCTCAGATATCACAGCACAATATACAGGCAGCAGAAACACAGATATGATAATATAGGATATACTAGGACGTCCGTATTTAGTATTTAGCCAATAATAGAAAATACGGATTCCACAGTCGCGATGACTAGCCAAGCCCACACCCCTAGACCCCTACGAGAGCGGCAAGCGACCCTACCAATTCTGGAGTTTAGGAGACCCGGTCTCAACTCCTCGAGATGGCCTCCTACTGAACCCCAGAACCCGATCACTTGTGCTCCCCTCCTTGGGTCTATCCTAATGCGGAAAAGTAAATAATATACAACACTGGTGACATCAACCTCAACCCGGAAGTGCCCCAAATAAAAGAATATTATATTACATTTGAATTTTACATGAATGAAAAGAAAACTCTCATCTCACATGAAACCCCCCCCCCCCCCCCCCGGCTATTCAATCATGACAATCCTACACGTCAAATCTCAGTAACACATAATATCACATATCATCAACGTAAGTAAGTATGCGTACCACGATTGTCGTTGATGTATAGCAACGAAACCGGCGATATGCGACATACTACACTTACGGTCACAGAGAGATAAAATGAAAAACTACAACAATTGGAATCATAACCGCCTTTAGACAACACAAACCCGGAATATCACATATACAAGATTTCATGCCTAACAATGTAAAACTCGCATTTTGGTCTCATCCATGAAAACACCTTTTCAAAACAAGCCGGATAATTCAACAAGATTTCCGATTGTTACCGAGACCGAATTGCTAGATTTACACGCAACAAACAAATTTGTAGATTCCAATTATTGTATCAAATATTAATAAACTAGGCGACGTTAAAACATTCGATCGAACGATTGAACACCCAAAGACTTCTCAGAAAGCTCAACACCTGAGCAGATTTAAAAAATACCAGTAACTGCACAAAATACATACGGGCCTGCACAAGAAAATAAGGCCCATGACCCACCTACTACACCGTGGAACCGCCGCAGGAAGGCCACTATGGCCGCGGTTCCGCGGTCGTACGGATGAGTTAGAGCATCGTTTTTCTGGTGGGCCCATAAAATACCCTGCTGAATTTTTTAAGTATTTTTAATTTGAAAAAATCCAGGTTTTAGAAAAATTTCTAGAGAGCATCCCCCGGGTGTCGTTTTTCGTTCGTTCGAGGTTTTTAACGTCGTCTAGGTTACCCTAAGGCTCTAGCTTGGCTCTGATACCATGAAGGGTTTCCTACAGCACCACTACAAGGGTTTGGAGGCAACACACTTGCCATATTTAAATTTTATATGGTGCTAGAGAAACTATCTTAAGGATCATGCTAGAAAATATAGGGTAACATAACTTTAACAATAAAACAAGTAGTAAAAGCTAGGGTTTTGAGAGTACAACCTTTGTAGCTCCCTACGCTAGACTGCTTGGCTACTTGAGAGTTGGAAAAAGGTTCACTTGAGATCCTCTAGGTCCACGACGATCCATCCGGAGTCCTCTTTGTCCAAGCTTGAAGCTCCACTAGATCAAGAGAAGAAGTAGAAGCTAACACTCTAGACTAATGGGCAAGACTAGTGTAGAATGGTGATGTGGTTTATTTTCTCACTTCAAAACCCTAACTTGATGACTCTTTTGCTCACTTAAGGAAACTAGAGAGCAAGAGAGAAAGGAGGAAGAAGATGATGGCTTGAAAAAACTCAAGATAATGATAAGCATAACAATAAAAATGAGAAATGAAAATATATATATTTTCTCTTTCTCATTCTTAACCATAGTTATAAAATATCTAGATATTTGTTTTGGAATAAAAATGGCCATAGAAAATGAATCATGGTTAAACCAAAGGGTTAGTGTAAGAATAAAATATTAAACCATGATAACAATTTCTATTTCCATTTTTCTTTTCCAAAAATTAATATCTATATATTTATATATGGTGTGAGTCTTATATTGCCACCATCCACTATATCAACAACCATGATAGAATTATGTATGCATGTATGTGTGCATGCACATCAATATGTGCATGAATGAGAATAAATGCATACATGCATACATACAACAAAAAGACAAGAAAGGGTTTAAAGTGAGAAATTAATGGTCAATGATAAATCAACACTTGATTTAGCAAACCGGTCATATCACATACGACCCGACTAAAAGCAAACCGCCCGATTAATATACGGTATCATATACGCGCATTTTAACCGGTTCCACGCGCACATCTCATATGCGCACCACATCGTTTCGCCAAGACTAGGCAACTCCATTGTGGGACTCTAAGACTCGTCAATACGCTGGCAGTGGGTGATGATCATATCAAGCACCCGCAAGCCGCAAGCGATCAGCTAAACGTAATGGCCACCCGGGTATTGAGCGATCAGAAGAAAACAAGCGAACCTGTCATAACTCCCGTCGAGCCAACCGGCAACACTACCGTACAGTTCGGTCTCTTCGTCAGATATGCTGTATATCGAGTCTAGGGATGGTAACGTCGACCCCAATAACTCAATAAGTCATGCCGATGAATGGTCTATAACAGATCGAGAAACTACTGATAACACTTATCAATAAATCTCAACAGCCCTGGCCAGGGACTTACTGATATAGCCAATCGAGCACAGCACAGCATCAACTCCCAATACCGGAAAAGACGAAACCCCTCCTATCGCTCATCGCCTTCGTGTGTCTCGGGACTGTACCCAACGGCCACCTGTTTGCACGACTCAGTAGAGCCGTGGTAGGGTGGTAATCAAAGTACAGTGGGAGAACACACAAGACTCTATGACGATCTCGGGTCTACAGACTAACATGTACCAGTGTTACCTGAGAACTGCTATCCGACGATGGATATAATTCCATATAGGAGTCCTCGGTGAGTCCGTCCAGTGTACCCAGTCACCACTGAGCACCCGTATATGATCTCGATGTCAAACATCGATGCATGTGGGAACATCCATCGCCCATCATATGGGTCTAGAATCATACACGCTAGTCTACTCTGGTATATCGATGCCCCGTCTCGATACACCTACGACTAGGGACTTTTTCAGGATATGCTTATAAACTACAGATGTCCCACTAGTATGATCTCCATCATAATCACAGTAGTCAAGTCTATATCCTCAGGGCTTTATCAACATGTACGAATGAATAAAAACATGATCAAGTCAACATGTCAGATAAAGAAGAACCAGATAGCATATTATCATGTCGAGCAAGAATGTACACTGAATATATATATATATATATATACACATGTATGAATACATCCACTATCATATAATGGCCTCTAGGGCATACATATATCCAACACCCCCTCGTTTGAGGGGTTTTTGATTGTGAGGACGCTCTTCCCTGCAGGCGCAAGCCCCTGCAGTTAATTACGCTACCGCATCGCGGTAACCACTTTCTCCTTCTCCAGATGGTCACTTCGTATCGTAGGTGTTTGTTTTGTTTTTGGTTGCCCGTGGATTGTATACGGAGACTAATGTATGTTGTCGCCCGTAGGGCGTGGATTAGTCTAAATCCGTTTCTTCTTAGATTTGGGTTTGGGGGTTGGGTTTAAGGATACGTTAGCCTCACTTGGGACTAAGATCGACTTAAACGTTTGTTAAGGATACGTTAGCCACATTTTAGACTAAGATCAACTTAACGGGATCATTTAGATCCAACAAGAGAGCAATTGAGCTCTATTGTTTAGTTTAGGGACATTGCGGTCGAATGTTAGTTTAAGGACATTACGGTCCATTGTTAGTTTAAGGATATCTCGGTCCAATGTTTGTTTAAGGATATCTCGGTCCAGGTTAAGGACATCGTAGTCCATGAGTTTAAGGACCTCACAGTCCAGGTTAAGGACATCATAGTCCGTGAGTTTAAGGACCCCACAGTCCGTAGTTTAAAGACGTCATAGTCTATAAAATTTAAGGACATCATAGTCCATGAGTTTAAGGACCCCACAGTCTGTGAAATGTGTGGTTGTCGAGACCCGTCACCTCTCTGAAAACGTTGAAGGATTATAACGACAGATATCAGAGGAGTAAAGAGATGTACCCTCGAACCGGTGTAAGTTGGTTGAAAGATCTGTAGTCCAATTTGGGACTTAAGATCTGTTGAAATATTCATGAGCAGATGGGCTCAATTAAATATAAGTTGAGGCCTTATGGCCAATATTGGGCTAAGTCCAATAAACATTTTTTTTATTCTGGCTATTGAGCCTTTATTTGGGCTTGGCCCTTTTAATAATGCTGAGCATTAGATCTTGACACTTTTTTTGTCTTGTATTGAATGCGGAGCATTCATCAGAACAATTTATGTTCTGTCGGCGTAACACATGGCGTGCCAGGCGCTTTGCGCCAGTTAAAGAGCGCAACGCGCTTCTGCCAAGTAGCGCACGCGTGAGGGACACGTGTCGCGCTTGGCGCCAGTTAAAGAGCGCAATGCGCTTCTGCCGAGTAGCGCACACATGGAGGACACGTGTCGCACTTGGCGCTAAGCGCCAGATGAAGAGCGCAATTTATGGGCGCTGAGCGCTAATTTAGTGGCGCACACGTGAGTGACACATGGTGCGCTTGGCGCTGAGCGCCAACCCATGAGCGCAGTGCGCTATTTCAGAAGCGCAAAGCGCAAGTTGTTTAATTGGCGCGCACGTGGTTGACACATGGCGCATTTGGCACTGAGCACCGGTCCAGAGAGCGCAGAAGCGCTGTTCAAGAGCGCAAGGCGCATTTGATCAATTTTATGATCAGGAAACAAATTTATGTTCTTTTAACAGAGACTTTGTCTCGAGATTTAAGAACGACGGTTCTTATTTTTGAAAGGGCTTTGCCTTTATAGATCAATGATCTGTGTGAAGAAAATGTTCTTCTTTTATTGTGTGATGAGATCTTTTGATCTCTTTCATGAAAGGCTTTGGTCTTTGTAGATCTATGATCTTTTTTAAGAAGATAATTCTTCTTTTTTAGGAGATGATTTCATCTCTGTGTTCATCGCCATTATCTTTTTACTTTGAAGAAAGAATCTTCTTTCAAGAGCCTGCTCTCTTTCTTTTGAGTTTTCTCAAAGTTTATGGGGGGGTTTCTCTATGCTTCTGTCTTTCTTCTTTTTTTATTATTTTGGAAGGAAGGATTATTGGTCGTTGGGACCCACCACCTCTCCGACGACACTGAGAGATTACAGTGCCATATATCGAAAGTGCGGAGGGACGTACCCTTTGAACTATGTCCCACTCATCAGGGGGGAAGAACAGGCTGGAGCTTAAGCTTCTCGCTGTTGAAAAAGGCTTCTTTGCGTTCGCGCACGTGCGTCGCACGTGCGTCGCACGTGTTGGGCGCACGTGCGTCGCACGTGTTGGGCGCACGTGCGTCGCACGTAGCGTACATGGAGTTTGCGCATATGCGCATTATGGGGAGAGCAAGCTCCTATGGGGAACGAATCTCCTTTGAGTATTATTGAATATTCTCATGTGGTGCGCACGTGCGTTGCACGTGGTGTGCGCATGGCGGGCACTCGTGCGTTGAACGTAGCGTACATGGAGTTTGCGCATATGCGCATTATGGGGAGGAGCAAGCTCCCATGGAGAACGAATCTCCTTTTAATATTATTGAATATTCTCATGTGGTGCTCACGTGCGTTGCACGTGGTGCGCGCATGGCGGGCACACGTGCGTTGCACGTAGTGCACATGGCGCTTGCGCATATGCGCATTATGGGGTGGAGCAGGCTCCTATGGAGAACGAATCTCCTTTTAATATTATTGAATATTCTCATGTGGTGCGCACGTGCGTTGCATGTGGTGCGCACATGGAGGGCACACGTGCGTTGCACGTAGCGCACATGGCGCTTGCGCATTATGGAGAACTAAGCTCCTATGGAGAACTAAGCTCCTATGGGGAGGAGCAGGCCCCTATCTTGGAGAACTAAGCTCTTATGGAGAACTAAGCTCCTTTGAGAATTGAATTCTTTGAGAATTGAACTCTCCCTTTTCTAAGTGGTATCCCCTCTTATTTATATGGGAGTGGTAGAAAAGCGATCTCTCTTTTTCCCGATGTGGGACTAAAAATACATTCCCCATGTAGTAGAGCATTACTTTAGATTACACGTGCATAGCACATTTGCTCATAACTTTTGATCCCGGATGAATTATGAGACCCATAATATATCAAATCGAAGGATTTTTCGAGACACTTTCGATACCATCAGAATTTAGCTGTTTCTCATTCCGGACTTTGTCAAAATACAGCTCGGAAAATACTGGTTCGCATCTTCTTCCTTAGATCACATGTGCATAGCACATTTGCTCATAACTTTTGATCCCGGATGAATTATGAGGCCCATAATATATCAAATCGAAGGTGTTTTCGAGATGCTTTCAATACAATCAGAACTTAGCTGTTTCTAAATCGGGAGTTTGTCAAAATACAGCCCGGAAAATACTGGTTCATATTTTCTTAAGCGTATCGCTGTCATTTGATGCCTTGGGCTCTTTTTCGCAGAAATTTTTGGCGGGAACAACTAGCATCTATCCAGAAGGGGACAGTTGGAAAGAATATCTTTCTTGTCTCAGTAAATAGTTTAGGAAAGTGAAGAAATGCGGATAGGCCGGTAAGAGTTTACTTGTGAGTTCAAGACTGACTAACAGAGAGAACTGAATTCACTGTAGTGTAATATCACACGTTGTTGAATCGATTCCTCGCTTATTCATCGCATATACCCATGTTTTTCGTTTTGCATCGTCGATGGACGTTATGAAATACTGACTACCTCCGTAAGACTCCACCGAGGCCGGACCCGTACGTCTGTATGCACATCTCCAGCTTATTGGTCATTTTAGCTATGCCTTCAATCTGAAATCTAAGCGCACTTTGTTTCCCACAAACGCAGCTCTAGTAAAGCCCCGACTCTACCTTCTTCATCCCCAAAAGAACCACCCTACCTTGAAGAATTTTCATGTTCTTCTCACTAAGGTGCCACAATCGTTTGTACCTCAACCAAGTCTTCGAATCTATCTCCCAACCCATCGCTAATGCAAATGAACCTCCACTGATCTCACTGAAGAAATACAACGAACCGCTCAATCTGCCCCTTGCGACCACCAAAGATCCTTTGAAAATCTTCCATTGAGAATTCTTGAACACGGTCATATAACCTTCGTTGTCCAGCTATACCGACTCTGAATTTACTGTACGGATTTTCCAGTTTAATATACAGAAATGAGTTATACTGCATGATATTGAGTTATAAGTTAACTTTGTTAAATAACAGCAAGAGACAACTTGCAGGTTATTGGTAAAGCTCTTCCACTGCTGTGACGTAACCCCTGTGTTCGAATCCCATCAGACACATTATTTTTTCTGATTTATTTTTAAACTTTTTGAAAGCCCAAAAGTTTACACGTGCAATACAAATAAAAATAAAAAGTCAAAAAAATCAAACATGTGGAAAATGGTTTAAACAGAGAGATGTACACGTGGCCAAAATCCAGAGCACCAAAGCCCACAAACGACCGGCGGATCTTCCTTTATAGCCGGTGGGGACGGTCCAACCGTGGCCAATAAGCCCCGGGCTTTGTACACTCGACGTTTCCTCTACCCCTAACTCTCCTGCACTGTTTGATTGCAGGCAATCAAACAGAGCCCCTTCAATTCCCAATTTATTATCTTTTTAATGCATTTTAATTCACCATTTTAAATCCAAAACTCTAATTCCACACTGTAAATACCATCCCACCCTTTGGCTCAACATCATTCTGAAAATTCTAGCCAAAATTCTCAAAATTTCTTAAGTACAAGTGGAGTAAAAGAAGAGTTAGCAAGCTATCAACTTCCGGCGAGGATCGAAGCAAATTCCGGCGATCCTGCGACACCGCGACGACAACCCTCTCTTCTTCAACCTTTCTTTGAGCTAATCTAACAGTAAATTCCTTCCAATCTTCCTTTCACTTCTTTAAAAATTCATTTTAAAATGAATATCGGTAAGTAGAGTTAATACCGATATCTATCTTCTATACCCTAAAAGCTTATTTTTTCTTACATATTGTTCATACAAATGTTACACAATACTTGTAATCTTAATTATAAATGTTTAGAATAAATTTTAACCTAGAATTCCATGCAAAATAATTTTAATTTAAGTTTTTCGTTTAAATACCATGAACTTCAAATATTACCTCTTTTAGTATTTTTGTTAATACTTTACTTCTAGAAAACTTCACGGGGTAATGACCTACCCCTCACATACACACATAGTTCCATAGCACGATACATCTTAGTTAGAATTTTTGTTACGAGTAACTTTACAAGAAAATACCATTTACTATAAAAACTGGTTTTCTTTTGAATTGTATTTTAAATTCCTTTACAAATATGCCTCTGAACCCTTGTTAGGGGACCCGCTATTGGATGGTGCGGATTATCGCATATTCTTGGGCTAGTAGAGCGAGATGCGGACCTCCTCACGGAGCATTCGGTCTCGAAAGGTTTTAAATACAGTTTTTAAGAAAAACGCATTTTTTCTACTTAAATAAAATTTAATTTTTAATAATTATATAAAATGTACAAATCCATATATTTTCAAAATATAATAAACTTACATTATTTTAAAGTGAAAGAATTACAAGTTTCACTAAAATACCATCAAGATACAAACAAGAGACAAGTTTTACAATAAAATACCATGAACTTTCCAAGCTATGTAATTATCGCTAAAATACCCCAAATCCTTAAAATTCACATCCATGAAAACCCTAAATAATACAAATAACTTCTCGATATTATTTTGAAACTAAATTAAAAATATTTTTTCATAAAAACCCCTCGAATTATATAAAACAACATTTAAGAAATTTAGTAAATATAGGTTTAAGCGGGATCAATTCTCTTGAGCCCTAGGGAGTCGGGGAAAGTGAGTGCTTGCCTATTTAAGGTAGAAAATTTAACAGAGTTATCAATGGTAATTGTCTTTGAAAAAGACACAAATCATGTTGTACATGTGCAGTAGTTACCGATAACCCCCGAACCTAATTCAGGATCTAAATCAGTTATAAGTGTCTGACTCAATTCTGAGTCTAAATCAAACTTGAATCCAAACTCAAAGCAGAGTCCAATTCAAATATGAATCCAAAGTCTAACATATATACTTGAACATGAATCTGAATACTTGAATTCAAACTTCAATATCAAACCTGAATGCTTGGCTTGACTTGACCGAACCATGGTTATAACTTGACATAAATTCTTGACTATAAGATTACATCCTGAACCTGACTACCTGAACAACGTGTATCCATGGTTTCGGCAAGACTTGTAATATAATCTATACAACACGTTACGCAGGGATAACGGGGTAGATTGGTACGGAATATATTAACATGGTACGAGATGGTCACTTAAAAGACACCTGCATGAACTCTCGTGCCATTGTCCCGTAGGTTTTGACGGGGCCTTGTACTATATGTTATCATAATCCACGGAGTAAGATGGACTCCTCTCGTATATACAAATACCTTCTGTACCAAGCTACAAATAACTACGTTAGAATAACAAGCATATACCTGTAAAACTTACTAGTTCAATTCTCATTACTTGTTCTATTCCATTCTTTCTTTTGGGATTTACCGAGCACTAGTTCGCTGACGACATTCCGGTCTATTTCTTTCTTTGGAATGTTCGTCAGGAGGACCGGACTCTCAGGAGATCGAGCCGAGCCAGGAGGACTTAGACCAGTTCACTGTCCAACCGGACTTCTAGCTCATCTTGTACTTATTTCAGTTTGTACGCTAGTGTTTAGGCATTACTTTATATCATTGTATCTTTCCTTTTTAAAGCATTTGTATTGTAAAGATGAATGTTAATAAAAGTTGCTGTTTATTTTATATCTCTTGTCATTCTTGTGCATTTTATATATATTGCTTGATTACGCTTAACGTATTTATTTCTTAGTAAATACGTTGCGACCTTCCACATCACCGTTTCCATACACTGGGAAGCGGGGCGTGACAGGTTTTATTGGCGGCCTATGCAGGGCAATTCTGCATGAAGTCCTAAGCAATATATATCACAAGAATTATAAGAATCAGCAACTATGCATTCCTTACATTTCAAATTCCATGAATCTATCCTAACCTTTCCTTTTCTATCAAGGTCATGGATTCTCCCAACAATATCAGTACCAACGTCAATGGAAACACTCCACCGCCTACTCTACCACCACCACCCACCGTTGCAGCTCCCATCAACGAGCAAACGGTACTGCTCAAGGCAATCACGAGCCTCCTGAAGGGTCAGCAGCAGCAGACTTCTATCCTCATGCATCGCCCAGAAGCTGAGGCACCCGGAGTCAAGCAATTTCGGGCAATGCACCCAAAACATTTCTCTGGGAAAGAGAGCCCACTAGAGGCAGAAGAATGGGCTCATTCGATAGAAGATGACCTGACAGCAGCACAAGTGCCAGAGATTGCTTGGGTGAAAGTTGCGAAGCTGCAACTAAGAGACAACAACAGATTCTGGTGGAAGGCTGAAGAAAGCCGGCTTGCCCGACTGATTGAATGGAAGACATTTCGCGATATGTTCGATGTGAAGTACTTCCCTGAGACTGCCCGTTTCGACATGGAATAGCAGTTCATCCACTTACAATAAGGCTCGATGTAGAGCAAGTTCGTGGATGAATACGATGCTGAGTTTACCATGCTTAGCAGGAAAGATATTGTCTCAAATTCAATTTCCTGATTTCACTCATTACACTGCTAACACAAGACCGTAACAGGTTCACGACACACCTGATTCCTACTGCTGAGATCCGGGCATGACGATTTCAGCAAGGGTTGGACCCGGAAATCCAAGCTGCACTCGCTACAGGGGATTTCCCAACCCATGATCTTGCTCTGAAGGTTGCCCGACATTATGAGGCAGTGGTGAAGAAGAAGGGCAGACCGCAGACTGCTAGTGTGAAATGCTCTGCCACATAGATGGCAGGAGGAGCCTCTTCCAGGCCAACATTTGCACAAAGAAGACCGGGAGGATCATTTAACCGGTCCAGTCTAGACCTTTGTTTCTACCGCAAGAGGAATGGACACCTGGCGAAATACTGTAGGCGTGCAAATGGCCTGTGTTTGGTTTGTGGCGTATCCACTTACACCATAGGAGTATGTCCATATCGACTCAATCCAGCTCCAGCACCTAGACCCGCAATCACAGTTCCGCAGCGGCCAGCTATTCAGGCTCCTACACCTCGTCTTGCTCTACCTGCACCACCTCCACATGGACCTCCGGCACAGCCACCTTATCAATTCCATCAGGCACATAGGAACATGCCTCAAGGGCAGAGAACATGCCCCAGGGACAGAGGAATGTGCCTCCAGCAAGGAGGAATGTACCCAGACGTCAGGCTTTCACAATGACAGTTGAGAAAGCCACATGCCAAGTAATCACTGGTAATTCCCAATCCTTTCATCTTTTCACTTCTTGTATACCTCTATATTTCTTTTGTATCTAAAACCAACCTCACACAACTTAGGTATTGTTTCCCTAATAAA
Source organism: Agapanthus africanus (assembly GCA_030015575.1). Taxonomy (NCBI): domain Eukaryota; kingdom Viridiplantae; phylum Streptophyta; class Magnoliopsida; order Asparagales; family Amaryllidaceae; genus Agapanthus; species Agapanthus africanus. The sequence goes on along the minus strand of CM057347.1, from coordinate 370,923,866 downwards.
AGAGCAAAGCTCTGTTCAAAATTTGAAAGGCAACGCCAAGAGTTAAAAACTCTGAGGCGACGCCTCACGTGCCTTGCACGAGGGCTCCAGCGCCAAGAGTTAAAAAAACTCTGAGGCGGCGCCTCACGTGCCTTGCACAAGGGCGCCGGCGCCAAGAGTTAAAAAACTCTGAGGCAGCGCCTCACATGCCTTGCACGAAGGTGCCAGTGCCAAAGAGTTAAAAACTCTGATTTGGTTCCCTAATAAAAGAGCAAAGCTCTGTTCAAAGTTTGAAAGGCAGCGCCCAGAGTTAAAAACTCTGAGGCACCGCCTCACATGCCTCGCACGAGGGCGCCAGCGCCAGAACTAAAATCTCTCTGTTAAACAGAGCCATTGGATCAAAGATTCAACGGAGATGATAAATCATCAAAATACAGAATTGAATTCTATTGAGGAAATATTCCTCAAATCTTTCTAAACACGAAAGATTATTCTCTGTAAAACAGAGTGCCGTTGGATTAAAAAATCCAATGGTGATTAAAAATCAGCCATATACAGAAAAAATTCTGTATGGGAAAATATTTCCTTAATCTTGTTAAAAACAAGAAAAATATCTTCTGTAAAACAGAAGTTCTTGGATCAAAAATCCAATGGTGGATAAAATCCCCAAATCAATCAGGATCTCTCAACGAGAGATTTCTTTAACTAAATCAACATATGTGCCTCTACTGTAAAAAGGACCCAAGACTTCAAGTCTTGTATAGAGAAACCCCCCATAAACTTTAGAGCAAGCAAGAAGAAAGCTTTAAGAGGGAAGAAAGAAGAATATCTCTCTTCGAGGTAAATAAAAATAATAATAGAGATCAGAGGATCTCATCTGCATATCCAAGGGTTTAACCCTCATAAAAGAACTTAGTTCTTTCCCTGGATCTGAGATCCATGAGACAAGCCTCCCATAAATGAAAATTTAATTCTCATGGGGATGAACTTGTTCTTGGGGATCAAAGATCCAGAAAAGAACAGAGAATTGAACTCTTCAGAACATAATACATAAAGAAAACCTAGCGCCAAGCGCCTCACGGGTCCCTCACGTGGGTGCTGCTCAATAAAGAGTGCTTAGCACTCAATGGTTGACACTCAGCGCCAAGCGCCTCACATGTCCCTCACGTGGGCGTTGCTCAATAAAGAGTACTTAGCACTCAATGGTTGCGCTCAGCGCCAAGCGCCTCACGTGCCTCTCACGTAGGCACTGCTCAATAAAGAGTACTTAGCACTTAATGGTTGGCGCTCAGCGCCAAGCGCCTCACGTGTCCCTCACGTGGGCACTGCTTAATAAAGAGTGCTTAGCACTCAATGGTTGGCGCTCAGCGCCAAGCTCCTCACGGGTCCTTCACGTGGGCGCTGCTCAATAAAGAGTGCCTAGCACTCAGTGGTTGGCGCTCAGCGCCAAGCGCCTCACGTGCTCCGCACGTGGGTGCCATAAAGAATGTTTAACACTTCATAAAAACAAAAAAAAGGAAAAGTAAAGCAAAGAATGAGTGTCAGAACCCATATGAATGCTCAGCATTATTTGCACAGAAAAGGAACTGAGCCCAAGTAAGTGTTTAACACTTTATTCAAAGACTGAGTGGGTTGAGTCTAAGTTGACCAAATCCCCAATTCAGATCAACCGAGCCCATGTGCTCATCATTTTCCAAATTGGCATTAGTCCCAAACACGACTACAAATCTCCTAACGGACATTGGTTTAAAGGTACATCTCCTCACACATCTGATATATGTCGTTGTAATTCTTCAGCGTCTTCAGAGAGGTGGTGGGTCCCAATAACTAATAACTCTTTGGTGCACTCCTAAATTGACGGGCATATCCCACAATGGACCGCAACGTCCTTAAACTAGCAACGGACCGCAGCGTTCTTAAACTAACACAATAGAGCCCAAATGCTCTTTTGTTGGGTCTGAATGATCCCAAAATCCCGTTGAGTAGATCTTAGTCTAAAATTAGACTAACGTATCCTCAACAAACATTTAAGTTGATCTTAATCTCAAGCGAGATTAACAATCCTTAAATCAACCCAAACCCAAATCTAAGAATATACGGATTTGGACTAATTCACGCCCTACGGGCGACAACATAAATTAGTCTCCGTATACATTCCATGGGCAACCAAAAATAAAACAAACACACACGACACGAAATGACCTTATAGAGCAGGATAAAGTGGTTACCGCGATGCGGTAACGTAATTAACTGCAAGGGCTTGCGCCTGCAGGGAAGAGCGTCCCCACAATCAAAAACTCCTCGCAAACGAGGGAGAATCTGACGAAGTCTGCTACAACGGCCGCATCTGTCCAAACATCCGATATACGGTGTCATAAATCAACTTGGCATCTTCGGAGAGGTGAATGGATAAAACCCAATAGTATCTGCCCCCAAATTCAGGCAAGACGGCCTACGCGGTTCCGTCTCCCGTTTTCGGCGGTGAACAGGTACTATACTAGTAGCTACCCGTTTTGCACTCGCACTGTTCGACACTAAAGCGTCACACTGCTTCTTGTCATAACGATTCATGAGAACGCATGCGATTCCCGTGAAGCCACTCATTTCAAGCTGGAATGTCAGTTCCGAGAATGGAGTATTGAAGGCAACACGGGATTTGATTAGTATTCAGTTGTAGTTTGCAGATGAGAATTCTACACGATATTCAAAGTACCGGACATCCCAAATTTTGATGTTGTGTTGGGAATGGACTGGCTTGGAGTTTTCTATGCTATGATTGATTGTCGTCAATAGAGGGTAGTATTTGAGATACCAGATCACCCAGTCTACTACTTCAAGAGTGGAGATAGAACGTTGGAGCCCGAAATCTTTCATGCTAAGCCAAAGAATGCAGAAGTGTTTACTCTACCGGTGGAAGAAGAAAAGCCAGAGGTTGTTCGAGAGTTCGAGGATGTGTTCCCTGAAGATATAATAGGTTTGCCTCTCGATCGAGCTCTTGAATTCAACATTGATTTACTACCTGGTGCACAACCGATAATCAAAGCTCCGTACTGGTTAAGTCCAGAAGGATTGAAGGAGATCCGCATTCAGTTGGACGAACTCCTGAAGAAAAGTTGGATTCGTCCCAGTACTTCAAGTTGGGGATCTCCTGTTTTGTTCGTGAAGAAGAAAGAAGGTTCATACAGGATGTGTGTAGATTATCGAGCTCTGAACGAAATGACGATCAAGAACAAGTATCCACTACCATGCATCGATGATCTTTTCGATCAGCTAAGTAGGTGTTGTGTATTTTCGAAGCTAGATCTTCATTCGGGTTATCATCAGGTGAAGGTCAAAGAGTCCGACATTCCGAAGACGGTGTTTAGGACTCGCTATGGTCATTACGAATATCTCGTGATGCCATTTGGATTGACCAATGCACCTGCTATTTTTATGAATATGATGAACTAAGTTTTCCAAGAGTACTTAGACAGGTTCGTTGTCATCTTCATCGAAGATATCCTGGTGTATTCAAAGAATCGAAAAAAAACACGCCGAGCACTTAAGGATTGTTCTGGAGACATTACGACAACATCGGTTCTATGTCAAGTACAGCAAGTGTGAATTTTGGCTAAATCAAATCGGATTTCTTGGACATATTATTTCAGGCGAAGGAATCTCAGTGGATCCAGCTAAGGTGTCAGCTGTCAGCGAGTGGCCGACATGAAAGACGGTGAAAGATATACGAAGTTTCTTGGGATTAGCAGGATACCACCGAAAATTCATTGAATGTTTCTCGAAAATTGCAGCACCCCTGACCAAGCTCATACATAAATATGAAGCACTCGTATGGTCAGAAGCATGTGAACACGCATTTATAGAACTCAAGTCAAAATTAACTTATGCTCCTATCCTTGTGATACCGGATCAATCTGGAGGTTTCGTCGTACATTGTGATGCGTCCGGTAAGCGATTATGATGTATTCTACACCAGCATGGAAAATTTGTAGCTTTTGCATCAAGACAGCTGAAAATTCATGAGCGCAACTATCCAACATATGATATGGAGTTGGCAGCCGTTATCTTTGCACTTAAGATTTGGCGCCACTACCTCTTGAAAGAACGAGTTGATATATACACTGACCACAAGAGTCTGGAGTATGTATTTATTCAGAAGGAATTAAATATGCAACAGAGAAGATGGATAGAACCCATGGCGGACTTCGATATCAACCTACAGTATCATCCTGGGAAGGTGAATGTAGTTCATGATGCACTTAGCCGCTAGCCATTAGCAATGAATCTCACCGTTCAGTGGGAGCTACAGCAGAAATTGCACGGAATGGAGATCGAAGTAGTTGTGCCATGTAACGCTTCATATTTGATGAACTTACAAGTCCAGTCTACTCTTATCAATCAGATCAAGGCAGCTCAAGCAAATGATGCCAAGTTATAAAGATCCGAGAACAGGTAGAAAGTGGCCTTCGAACTGACTTCATCATCCACGAAGATGGATCCTTGAGATATAGAAGTCGATTATGTGTACCATATGGTCCTGTTCGAGAAGAGTTGATGAAAGAAACTCACAGCTCTCCTTACTTAGTACATCCCGGTGGTACAAAGATATATAAGGATCTACGACAACACTACTAGTGGCATGGAATGAAGCATGAAGTAGCAAGGAGCATAGCCAAGTGTTTGGTGTGTCAACAAGTGAAGGCTGAACATCATAGAACTGCTGGTCTACTTCAGCCATTACCAATCCCAGAATGGAAATGGCAGCACATTACCATGGACTTCGTGACTGCTCTTCCTCGCAGCACAAAAGGTAACGACGCAGTATGGGTTATTGTGGATCGACTCACCAAGTCGGCTCACTTTATTCCATTTCGAGTTGGCCAATCTATCGACACGTTAGCAAAGAAGTACATGGAGGTAAGCATGAATCTAAAGTAAGATTTAACCTCAAAATGTACAATATTTGATATCCATGAACTCATGCAGGAGATCGTGAGATTGCATGGAGTACCGGTTTGCATCGTCTTCGATCGTGATACCAAATTCCGATCACAGTTTTGGCAGAGTCTACAAGATAGCCTGGGAACGAGTCTGAACTTCAGCACAGCTTACCATCCACAAACGGATGGACGGTCTGAGCGAACTTTTCAAATTCTGGAGGACATGTTAACAGCTTGTATGTTAGACTTCGGAGGTTCATGGGAAGATCACCTACACCTTGTGGAGTTTTCATACAATAACAACTATCAGGAAAGTATTGGAATGACACCATTTGCAACACTCTACGGCAGGAAACGTCGATCACCACTAAGTTGGGACGACATCAGAGATCGTGAACTCCTTGGACCAGAGATGATCCTGGCAACTGTGGACGTAGTTCGCACAATCAGGGAAATAATGCGTATAGCCCAAGACAGATAGAAGCATTGGGCAGATGCAAAGCATAGACATCTAGAGTTCCAACCTGAAGATCATGTTTTCTTAAAGATCTCTCCAAACCGACGAGTGATCCGCTTTGGCAAGAGGGGTAAGCTCAGTCCATGATACATAGGACCGTTCGACATACTCGAACGTGTTGGAGAAGTGGTATACCGTTTGGCACTACCACCCTCATTGGAATGAGTGCACAACGTGTTCCATATATTCCAGGTATGAAGATATATGAGCGACCCCAACCACATCCTTGATCACTTCGAGCTCACAGTCCAAACTGACCTGACTTGAGAGCAACGACCCGTTGAGATCCTGGACCGAAAGGTAAAGACATTACAGAACAAGGAAGTAAACTTGGTCCGAGTGATGTGGAGAAAAGATTCATAAGAAGAATCAACTTGGGAACGAGAAGAAGACATGCGTGCAAGATACCCTTACTTATTTGTAAATTAGTCCTTATATAAATGTAAATTTCGAGGATGAAATATTTATTAGGAGGGTAGAATGTAACGACTTTGAATTTACTGTACGGATTTTCCAGTTTAATGTACAGAAATGAGTTATACTGCCTGAGATTGAGTTATAAGTTAACTTTGTTAAATAACAGTAAGAAACAACTTGTAGCTCATTGGTAAAGCTCTTGCACTGCTGTGACGTAGGCCCTGTGTTCGAATCCCATCAGACACATTATTTTTTCTGATTTATTTTAAAACTTTTTGGAAGCCCAAAAGTTTGCATGTGCAATACACATAAAAATGAAAAGTCGGAAAAATCAAACATGTGGAAAATGGTTTAAACAGAGAGATGTACACGTGGCCAAAATCCAGAGCACCAAAGCCCACAAACGACCGGTGGATCTTCTTTTATGACCAGTGGGGACGGTCCAAACATGGCCAATAAGCCCCGGGCTTTGTACACTCGACGTTTCCCTACCCCTAACTCCCATGCACTATTTGATTGCCCTGCAATTAAACAGGCCCCTTCAATTCCCAATTTATCACCTTTTTAATGCATTTTAATTCACCATTTTAATTCCAAAATGCTAATTCCACACTATAAATACCACCTACCCTTTCACTCAGCATCATTCTAAAAATTCTAGCCAAAATTCTCAAAATTTCTTAAGTACAAGTGGAGTAAAAAGAAGAGTTAGCAAGCTATCAACTTCCGGCGAGGATCGAAGCAAATTTCGGCGATCCTGCGACGTCACGACGACAACCCTCTCTTCTTCAACCTTTCTTTGAGCTAATCTAGTAGTAAGTCCCTTCCAATCTTCCTTTCTCTTCTTTAAAAATTCATTTTAAAACGAATATCGGTAAGTGGAGTTAATACCGATATCTAACTTTTAAACCCTAAAAGCTCACCTTTTCTTGCATATTGTTCATACAAATGTTACACAATATTTGTAATCTTAATTATAAATGTTTAGAATAAATTTTAACCTAGAATTCCATGCAAAATAACTTTAATTTAACTTTTTCGTTTAAATACCATGAACTTCAAACATCACCTCTTTTAGTATTTTTGTTAATACTTTACCTTTAGAAAACTTCACGGGGTAATGACCTACCCCTCACATACACACATAGTTCCATAGCACGATACATCTTAGTTGGAATTTTTGCTACAAGTACAACTTTACAAGAAAATACCATTTACTATAAAAACCAGTTATCTTTTAAATTGTATTTTAAATTCCTTTACAAATATGCCTCTACAACCCTTTTTAGGGGACCCGCTATTAGATGGTGCGGATTATCGCATATTCTTGGGCTAGTAGAGCGAGATGCAAACCTTCTCATGGAGCATTCGGTCTCGAAAGGTTTTAAATACGGTTTTTAAGAAAAACGCATTTTCCTACTTAAATAAAATTTAATTTTTAATAATTATATAAAAAGTACAAATCCATATATTTTCAAAATAGAATAAACTTACATTTTTTTAAACTGAAAGAATTACAAGTTTAACTAAAATACCATCAAGATACCAACAAAGACAAATTTTACAATAAAATATCATGAACTTTTCAAGCTATGTAATTATCACTAAAATACCCCAAATCCTTAAAATTCACATCCATGAAAACTCTAAATAATATAAATAACTTCTCGAGATTATTTTGAAACTATATTAAAAATATTTTTTTTATAAAACGCTCTCGAGTCATATAAAACAACATTTAAGGATTTTAGTAAATATAGGTTTAAGCGGGATCAATTCTCTTAAGCCCCCGGAATCCGGAGAAAGTGAGTGCATGCCTATTTAAGGTAGAAAACTTAACGGAGTTATCAATGGTGATTGTCTTGAAAATGACACAAATCCTACTGTCCATGTGCAGCAGTTACCGATAACTCCCGAACTTAATTCTGGATCTAAATCAGTTATAAGTGTCTGACTCAAGTCTGAATCTAAATCAAACTTGAATCCAAACTCAAATCAGAGTCCCATTCAAATATGAATCCATAGTCTAACTTGTGTACTTGAACATGAATCTGAATACTTGAATTCAAACTTTAATATCAAACATGAAGGCTTGACTTGACTTGACCGAACCATGGTTATAATTTGACATGAATTCTTGACTACAAGATTACAACCTAAACCTGAATACCTGAACAACGTGTATCCATGGTTTCGACAAGATTTGTAATATAATCTATACAACATATTATGCAGTAATAACGGGGTAGATTGGTACGGAATGTATTAACGTGGCACGAGATGGTCACTTAAAAGACACCTACATGAACTCTCGTGTTGTTGTCCCGTGGGTTTTGACAGGGCGTTGTACTATATGTTACCATAGTTCACGGGGTAAGATGGACTTCTCTCGTATACACAAATACCTTCTGTACCAAACTACAAATAACTTTGTTAGAGTAACAAGCATATACCTGTACAACTTATCAGTTCAATTCTCATTACTTATTCTATTCCATTCTTTCTTTTGGGACTTACCGAGCGCTAGTTCGCTGACGACATTTCTGTCTATTTTTTTCTTTGAAATGTTCGTAAGGAGGACCAGACTCTCAGGAGATCGAGCCGAGCTAGGAGGACTTGGACCGGTTCACTGCCCAGCCGGACTTCTAGCTCATCTTGTACTTATTTCAGTTTGTATGCCACTATTTAGGCATGACTTTATATCATTGTATCTTTCCTTTTTAAACCAGTTGTATTGTAAAGATGAATGTTAATAAAAGTTGCTGTTTATTTTATATCTCTTGTCATTCTTGTGCATTTTATATATATTGCTTGATTACGCTTAACGTATTTATTTCTTAGTAAATACGTTGCGGCCTGCCACGTCACCGTTTCCGTACACTGAGAAGCGGGGTGTGACACCAGCTGACTTGTAAAAATTAAACCTTTCTTCGGATCTGAAATGCGTCTCGCGTTCTTCTGCTTTATTTGACTTCATCCTGACGGTTGCAAGATGATCGTCCTGAAAGGTCCCGGCAGCGCCCGGCCGTCGAAACGCGGCCAAAATGCGGAACAAAAATTTATCAAACCGGCGCTACCGCTACCCGAAATCCGGATCGACCTTAAACCCTAAACTAGCAATCTAAACTAAGAGTTAGAATCTTTATACCGAGATGATCCGAGTCCTTCGGTCTTCATTCCAAGCTCCTAGCGATCCTTTGATGATGTTTGGTTGCCGGTCTTCCTTTATCTCCGATGATCCACCCGAGGGAAACGACGCAAGCTCCAACCTCGACAAACGAGGTAACCGACGCTCCAACGTCGCTAGCGATGGAGAGTCGAGGTGTATGGAAGTGTCATTCCATTTTTTCTCTAACCATAAGCTCAATAAGAAACTCAAGAAGAAGATCAAAGAAGGATGTGACCTTTTGCTAAGTCTTTTTGGGTGAAGCATGAGAGTGAGAGAGAGAGGAGGCTAGTGTAATGTTTCATATCAAAAAAACAAATGAAATTTAACCACCACCATCATATGGACGGCCCCCCTCCTTCCTCCACACAAAATAAAAACCTTTTCTTTTTCAAAAACCTTTTACATTAAACAAATGAGACCATACTTAAAGACCATGCTTTGACCCATGTCTTTGCCACATCATCCCTTCCACCTCATTTATAAAACAAATGATTTTCCAAAAAGGGAAATCATATAAATGAGGTGGCAACTTCTTCTAGAAGCTATTCCGTACAAAATACGGAATACTTTCCGGTACATGTACTGAAATACATATACGCGTATCCGTACCAAAATACGAATAGTCGAGAGAGAAAACGAATAGTGAACAATAATACTAGAATACGTATATACAAATACATATATAAATTATTAAATCAAAACCTGATTTAATAAACTGGCTTAATCGTAAGCCGTTAGTATTATCAACCGTCCGATTAAAGTCTGCACAGTACTTGAACATATTTAATCGGACACCTGTATATATCAACATACCTCATGTACACCATATCGCCTAAACCGTGAAAACCCTCTGTGTGGGACTCTAAAGACTCGTCAATACGCTGGCAGTGGGTTTAACTACAAGCACGTCAGCGGCACTAGCTGTACGTAACGGCTACCCAGGTATTGAGCGAAAGGGAGGCCGACGAGCAAACTCATCCTGAACCCCTACTAAGCCTGTCAGTGACAATATCCGTACAGTCTGGTCTGTTCGTCTAAGAGTATCGCATATCGAGTCCAAGGGGGTGGATAAAGTTAGACCTCTAACAACACGACATTTAGTGTCGGTATGAAACCCATCACCACCTGAGAAACTATCGATCCTAGATCGATAATTCTCGTCCACCGTGGCCACGGATTTATGGTGATGGCCATCCGTGCACAACGCGATATCAACCCCCAATACCGGGAGAGACGAATCCCCGACGATCCGATCACTGCCTCCATGTGGCTCGGGACTGTACCCAACTAAAACCTGTTTGCACGACTCCTTTGAGCCGTGGTAGGGTAATAATCAAAGCACAGTGGGAACTCACACGAGACAAATGACGATCTCAGGTCGACAGACCAACCTGTACACATATCACCTGGGAACTGCTATCTAACAATAGGTATAATACCAACTAGCAGGTTCCCGGCGAGTCCGTCCAGTGTACTCATAACCCAATGAGCACCTTTATACTATCTTAGGTGAACAAACTAACACCAATGGCTTGTGAGACCTGGCCACCGCCCCTCGTCGGGGTCTCGATCAGTATACACTAGTCTACACTGGAATATCGATACCCGGTCTCGATACTCCCACGACTAGGGACATTTAAGGATGTGCTTATAGACCCCCAGCTCCTACGTATGTGATCGCCATCACAATGCTGGCAGTCAAGCAAGAATCCTATGGGCTCTATCAACATGTATATGATGATAAAGACAAACCAGATAGCATACTATCATCTTGAGTAAGACTGTTTTATCGGTATAGGTCCTCACTCAATCATCATAATCATAAGTCCGCGACTATGATAATTGCCTTGAGGGCACTATAGCCAACACGTCCTTTTGTCAACGATCTTATACGGCTAACCGTTTTCTACCATCACATGTCCAAGATTGCCTTGAACATACTTGCTGAAGTAATGTCGGCACAAGTGTAATGAAAAGATACGTCCGGATCTAGAAACTAAGTATCCGCTTTTGTATTCTCGCTCGCCGATAGATAAAGACCGTGTTCCTCTTGTTCTTGTGTAGATACCACATTCGCTTCATTTTCATTCGCCTTCTCATCTGAGCATTTCTTTGGAGATTTGCAGTCACTTTTCCTGTGACCTTTCTACCCACAATTCCAACACGCGCCTTGCATTTTTCCTTGATATTTTTCTCGGCTTATAGACTTGCCCTTCTTCCCTTTTCCCCTTTCCATCGTTCTACCACGATTCTCCACTGAAAGTGCAGAAGTTCCCGAACTCCCACTCACAGCTTTTATTCACATCTCATCACTTAATATGCAACTCACCGTATCATTAAATGTGAGAGTCCCTGAGATCGATTTGATAACCGCCATTACGAGGTTCTTTCAACTCTTCGGCAACGAACATAGAAATAAAAGGGCACGAACCCTCATCTTCAAACGCAATTGAAACTGATTTGAATTGGCTCGTCACGCTGTTGAATTCATTCAAATGTTCTGTTATTGAACCACTTTATGCCATCTTCTTGTTGAAAAGCTTCTTCACAAAGTATATCTTATTTGATATTGAAGGCTTCTCATACAACTTTGCTAACGTCGTCATTAGCGCCATGATTGTCTTCTCCTTTGAGATATTGAAGGCTGCTTGCAGAGTCAACGACAATCTGATCATCGCCAGGGCTTTCCTATCTAAAAAGTTCCATGCCTCATCGGTCATCTTCTCGGGCTTTTTTCTTGCAACGGAAGATACAGATCCTTTTGGTATAGGTGGTTCTACATCTGCATGCGCCATCATGTGGCCATTGAATTTTTCAATTCTTATTTTATCCTTCACCATCTTTTTATCTAACGTTGCAGTAAAACATAACTTTTCCCTTGATCTGAACCAAAGCCTTCAAAACAATGATCTAAAAAAGCGAGGAAGAGTATATAGGCGTCGTTACCCACTGTCAACCTAGATCGTGGAATTGAAGAACCTAGGTTCCTTAACCATGCTCTGATACCAGTTGTTTGGAAAGGAAGTCGTTCCACGGAACAATGCTCGCGACAAACCAAATCACGCAATCGACAAACCAATCATGCAATTAACAACGAAAAGACAAATTAAAAAATATGCGAGAATAAATAAATAAGAATAAAAAAGACGAGCAATTTGTTAACGAGATTCATCCACCGTATGGCTAGTTCCCGACAGAGCGGAATCTGCAATGTCTACTGTAATTGTTGAATCAAGTACACCAAGCAACTCTAGGAGATTTCACACAAATCTCTTTAGATCTCACAAACTCTAGCCGTCGCCTTCTCAATACAATGATCTCTTTCTATTAAATTTGGCAGTAAAGAATACATATGAGTGGTCCCTTTATATAGACAAACCCTAATTCTATAATAAATAAAGATAAATCACAATATGGAAATATTTAATTCGCAGCAGATTCATCGACGACAGACGTATTCGCATCTGTTTAAGTGCGCATCCAAATCAAGTGCGCACTTGATGAAGAATAAATCTAAGAGCATGTGCACGTGTGAAGGATAATGCATGACACGTGCACAGCATACGCGTGCATCATTGGCATTCACACTTGGCAGAAATTCTTAAGTGCGAAGTGCACGTGCAAAGCACATGCACATACACTTGCCATACGTACGTACATGCGCACATGTAAAGTGCGCATATATTTAAATGAGCAATCAGTGGAATGACATTTGTTGGAGGTGAAATATTCATTAGACAACAATAAAAATATGTATGTAAATAAACATTTATTTCATAGGGAAAAGATCACCAAACACGGGATCCGGACTACAGAGATTAGTGAAACAGAATACAAAATTCTCTAACTCTCCATTGGCTCTCTCGACCATGTCAAAACGACGATTCTCGCGAAAAGTCGCTCCCCGCCGATTAGTGTCGTGTTTGTCGGCAAAAGAAGACATAACAGCCCGTCGAGCCCGTATCTGACTCAATATGTGGATGGAGAGGTCCCTTAAAGGTTTCGTGATCAGACCCGCCTCCTAAAAACAGTCGACCTTGTCCTCCACCACGTCGAGCATCGCTAAAGTCATCTCCGCTGGATGAGGATGAATGTCGTCGAGAATAGTGAGAAAGATCATGCTAAGCCATATAGAGCCGGCGGGAAGAGGAGATCCTCTGCGGGCCATAAGCTCGTACATCACTGTGTCACACTAAGCATCCGTGAGACCTGGTTTCACTAAGCGTGCAGCAAAACGGGGAACGATTTCTTCAATGGATGCCTACCATGGCTGTCGAAGAGTATGTGAGCGATTGTAATCCATGTTCTTTTCTATGTGGATGCGAAGGAGATGGAGGCACTTCTCTAAGTTATAAGAAGAAGTGTTCAAGTCTTGGCACAAAAAATATTGCATGTCATTAAAATGGGAAGCTTTGACCAAAAGGAAGTGCCGAAAAAGAGATTGACAACACTGAAAATCATGGGTCGTTGGTTTGCGCAAGTACGCACTTGATGACACCTGAGCAACACATGTGCACATCAGTGACACTCGCACTTGTCAAAAGTCATTAAGTGTGATGTGTGCGTGTAACGCATATGCGCATCGCGCACTTAATCAATAACAAGTTAAATAAACTTAGGATCAAAGATCTAACGGTGCAAATGCATGAGCATCTCCTAAGACAAACGCTTATTAAAAGGGGATAAATCTTAATTAATACGCAATCAAATCCTTAATTAACAGGAAAATATTATGTTGGTTAAATACATTAACAAAAAAAATCTGTGGATCAAAGATCCAACAGTGCGCATGTCACCCTTGATCAATTAAATTTTTTAAATCAATCTAAAATCAGATTGAAATCAAAACAAATCAAACAAACCCTAATTTCTTCTCTCCTATAAATAGGAGCTTCATATGAAGAAATCAGAGCCTCGAAACCCCCATAAGCTTTGGAAAAATTCTAAGTCTTTTTCTTCCTCCGCGACAAGTATGCAAAATAAAGAGAAATAATTCTCTTTCCCTCCATTAAAAAAAAGCTTTTGCTTTTAGACAAAAGTCTTTGCTTCTTTTTCGAATCCATTGATTCGCTGTTAAAAGATCAAATGATCTCAGGGTTCGTCCCTTGTTAAGTTTATACTTCTGTGCGAAATCGATCCTAAGATCTAAGAAAATAGGATGCGCACCATAAAACACATGCATATGACTTGAAAACAGATAAAAATCGAATTTTTTGCTTGTTGGAAAAATAAAAGAAAGAACATAAAACAGAAGCCATTGCTTCTTGGTGAAAACTTCTGCTTTCTGATGAAAACAAGTGCGCACCCAAACCGGTGCACACTTAATAAAAAATTGCTGTCCTTGGGAAAATAATGCCCTGGAGTTATGCGCATCACGTGATACCCACGTGTGGACACTTGTTGGATGCTGGCGATAAAGACATGTGCGTCACATGATATACACGTGTGCGTATTTGTTGAAAACTACCCATGATGTGTGAACGTCACGTGATATGCACGTTGACTTGTTAAATACATGCGCGTATACATACATGCGAACAGATATAACTCTGAACCCATAAAAAATGTGATCCACGTGATATACATGTGCGCAACACCCTGACCCAAAACAGTACGTAATTACGTGCAACACATGTGCACACTCTTTTCAAATAAAACAAAATGACTTGTGCATTCCATAAGCACTTGCACACTTGAACAGTAAACCATTGTTTGATTACTTAATTAAAATTAAATTAAGTATCAAAACTTCTGCTTCTCATATATGATAAAAATATCATTAAATTTAAGTCGATCTTAGTCTCAAAGACGACCAACGACCCTTAGCTTATACTTGTTAAGTTGATTTTAATCCAAAACAAAATTAACGGTCCTTAACCATATTCATGAGTTGATCTCAGTCTCAAAGATAATTAACGATCATCAGATGACATATTTGGAACCGATGGAACTCGTTTACATAAGATCCGCGTCCAAAGTTCGACCCCAAATTTATAATATATATACGGATTTGGACTAATCCACGCCCTACGAGCGACGACATAAACTAGTCTCCGTATACAACTCATAGGAAACCCCAAATAAACAATATAACATGACATAGAATGATCTGCCTGGAGCAGGTGAAAGTTGTTATCGCAATGTGATAGTATAATTAATTGCAGGGGCTTGCGCCTGCAGGGAAGAGCGTCCCCACAATAAAAAACCCTTCAAAGAGGGGGATCTGATAAGTTACATTGTATCGGTTACATCTGTTCAAACCCCCGATATACTGTGTTATAAATCAACTTGGCGTCTTTGGAGAGGTGGATGTATATGTTCCGTATAATATCTGCCCCCAAATTCAGGCTAGACACCTCGTTTCAGTCCAATCTCCGACGGTAAACAAGACGTCTGACCGACACTTGGGCAGACGTCTGTCCCGACTTTATATCTCTTCAGCGCCTCGATCAGACGTCTGACCCACACTTGGGCAGACGTCTGCTGCGCTATAGATTGGACTTCACGGCTTTTGCAGACGTCTGCCTTGCTGGCTTTTAGACGTCTGCTATTGCTTTGGTGTTCTGAAACACTCTTCTGTGTACATCCAGACGTTTGCCTCTCTCTTCATCAGATGTCTGACCTGAAGTATTTCTCTATAATTTCAACACTAGACGTATGGCACATATATATGGCATTTGGAATTTATGGGAGGCTTAATTCAAAAAATATCCAAACATTTTAGCTGAACTAGGAAAGCCCCAAAAATATTTAAAATACACAAGATACTACCACAAAACTTTCAAAAATTATGAAAAATTACCAGAAATAAGGTGCCACATCAGCAATAAATTGCACGAAACTGTCAAAAAACTAATTTTTTTGCACCCTGGTAGTTTATCGTAATTTTGAAAGTTTTTTGGGTTTCTTATAGTTTAACTAAAATATTTGGGTTTATTTTTGGAATTAAGCCTTTATGGAATTATGGAAATCAATCAACTCCATTTCCTATTGAGGATGTGCCTAGCACATTTCCAAATGAAAAATACCTTTTCTACCAACTCGGTAGAATCCATGTAAGCTATAAGGATTCTTATTGAGTGAGAGTGGGGCATGATATCTACTGTCTAAGTAATTGCATCCTTGTAACCAATGAGAGGCCTTCTAGCCAATGTGGATTTTACCACATGGGTTGGTACAATATTTCTCTTTCTAAATCCCACATTCGTATCTTGTATCCCATTTGGGATGGGTGGGGTGTGCGGAGGATGGGAGTGAGTGGTCTTCCTCCTTAACCGAGTCAACCCTACTCGACGTGCCCACTAAGTTGGACAAACCACATAATGCAAACAATTATTATAATTCAATAAAAGAGGAAGATAAGAAACCAGAATACGAAGAGCAAGAATCTCTTAATTAAACTATGAGAGTAGGGTGTTCAATATCTACTTGTTTCAGAGAACTATTTAGTTTATGGGTGCGAAGTATGCATGTAGACGGAAAAACAAACAGATCAAGATTTTAGCACATCTTTCGAACAACCATATATATGGGACCCATAATGTATCTTTTTCTTTTTTCTCATCGCCAAATGCATGTAGCCGGTACATAGAACATCTTTTCTCATTTTGAATCTTGTGAAATTTTCACCAGCTAAGGTCATATGATATAAAATTATATATTCCTTCACTAAATACTAATTTGCGGTTACGCCGTGGGAATAATTGAAGAAACTCTGACCTTCTCATGCGTATTCCTATCAAACGGGTTTTGCAGTATTATAACAGTTATGAATATTCTTATACAACAAGTTTTTTCATTTTCTTAAAAAAATCGTTTTTTTAGCAATTTTTGTGAATTTCGTTGGTCTTGTTTTAAAATAAAAATGGTGGTATTTAGTTTAAATAAGATAAAGTTTCTTCTACAGATGCCATCCTGAGCTTGGACTGGTGGTTAAATCACTTCCCTTTAACGGCTACATTTTAAAATACCTTCAATTTTTTCACGCGCGTTGCACGTGCCAAACAATAATCATCCAGAAGTTTCATTCTTCTTTCTCTCAAGCAGCTAAACCCTAAATAAACCCATTTCTTGATGAAAAAGTTGAATAAAAGATTTTCAACTTTTTGTTTGGGTAAAAAATCTCTTTTTTCCTCCTCATTAAAAAACAAAATTTGTTCAATCTGTGAATAATTCTCACTCATTCCTCATGCTACGCTCACTCTCATTACAACCCTATTTTCGAAACCCTCACCGGCATCTCGCCGGAATCGTCGCCCTCGCCGCCGTAGGCGGCTATGCCACCCTCGTCGCTTCCTCCTCTGACGATGAGCGCCGCTTCCGCCTTCGATTTCTGATACCACCAATCTCAGTATCCCCATTGAGCCAATTCCTTTCGCAACAATGGAGCCCTGCAGGTTTTGACCTTTTAATTCATCATAATTACTACAAATTGTTTTCTTATTTGGTTCCATATTCTATCCTATTTAACATCAAATAATTTTTTTTTTATAAAAGTTTCACTCTGAAAATTTTAATTCACTCCATATTACTTTTTTTTAAACTTTTCCATCCTGTTGACATTTCATGAGTTTAATCAGGATTATTATTCCTCAGCTAAAGAAATTCGGATGCAGACTAATAAATTGCACTAAGAAAGTATGTTGAAAAACTGACTAGAATGTCGGGCTGGTTCGTCATATAGTTTCCAAAACCATGGTTTCGTATATGTTAAAACCAAACTCGTGTTTCTATGTCTGCAAATCCCAGTTTTTTTTCTTATAAAAAAAGCAAGGTTTCACTCACTTTGAACTTGAAGTGTAGTTTGGCAATGTAGGTACAGCAAAAGTTATTGAATTGTTTCAAAACTCTATTAACAGTAGAGTTTCTAACATCATGGTTTTTATGTGTGGCTTTAATTTAGTGATCCGAATTTGCATTACTGTATTCGAGGTTGCATAGACACAGACACATGAATATGACACGATGCGATGTGATACATGACACGACACAACAAAATTCCAAATTATAGGATACATAGACACAGTGATATATAAATATATAGTTTTATGAAAGAAATAAAATATCAAACTAGTACAACAACATAACAAAAGAAAAGGTAACGTCTAACATTTAAGTAGACACATCAAAATAATAACATACAACCAGTGGCGGACCCTGGATTTTTGACTGGGGGGGCACAAAAAGCCTCTGACATCCTTTGAAATTCCAATGGAATAATATATAAAAACCATTATATAAATTTGAAACAAAACAACAAAATTTTATACTAATTCGACCATAAAAACTAAAATCATATTGTTTTGATAACATTTTTTTAATGTTTCATATATATATCTTTATGGAACAAAAAGTTTCAAAGTCAACGTTGAATAGGCCTTTCTAGATTGGCTTGACATGATGAAAGCAGAAGAGTTAGAACAAAAAATAGGAAAATTTATTATAAATTTATTTATTAGAAGGAATGGTATTTGGGAATAGAGATAAGGATGAGAAGGAAAGACATTTGTTTGGATTGCGGTAATTTTTTTGAAAAACTTTTGAAATTGAAGGATACATGGCCAATTTTTTTTTGAATTAATATAGTGCATGCATGGGCAAGGTTAAAATATAGCAGTGGTAGGTTTATAGATACTAAGTGGGGGCACATTCCCCCACCAGCTTCTATCTGGGTCAGCCATTGCATACAACCAAATGTCAATCTTCAAATTTAAGACCAATAATATCCAAAATATAAAATCAAAATAAGTTATTCAAGTCTTCATAAAAAGTAAAACACCCAAACGACACATTATAACAATGTGTCGATAACATACTAAAGACATGCATAAGACACATATAACGTGCATAGGACACACATACAATATGCATATGACATGTTACGACGTGTCTTATTCGTGTCGTGCAAGTGTCGGAGTTCGGTTTGTGTTGGACATAGAGACTAACACGTTAACCCGTAAGAGGTGTTCGTGCAACCTGGTTTGGATTACTTGCCGATTTCTGCCGTCAAGCTTGTTAGGGATGCTTATTTGAACCTTCAAAACTAGGTGAACTTGTTAGGCATACCGATCAGTTCTTTGCCATGGGCCGAAGGCTCAACTATGAAGGGATTTGCCAAGCCTTAAGCCTAAGCCAAGGCCTGGAGGTATGGGGCGGAGCCCCTATTCTTTGGACCTTGATGTGTAAGTTCTTGGATGCTATATATATCTTTTATAGTTTAGGGTATTGAAGTGATGCAAATTATAAGAGATGAGGCCACCATCTTTTGGTGAGATTTAGACTGCATTTAGGATTAAGATTGAGACTTCTTCCACCAGCATTCCATTCCTCATAATTATGACGTTGACTATTTTTCCCTCGTCTGGGGACGTAGGTCGACTTGGCCGAACTTCTTAAATCTTTGTATTCTGTTTGATCTATTTATCGTTTTGTGCTACTTTGTGGTTTGCTATAGCATGGCTTCTAAATCCATGTTTCGAAAACCCTATTTTGATTGTCATACAGATCAAAGCTACAATTTTGTAATTCGGCCTCCATTCCAGACGAAACCATGGTTTTGGAATCTCAAGTAACCACTTTACCTAATAACTTAAGTTATTAAGTCGTGGGATAACAATGTATAACAAAACAACATAATTCTTAACGCACCCCTCATGTTGGCCTTTGGATTAGGTGAAGCCTATATAGACAGAATAAGTGGGGATAAATAAATATATTCGTAAACTAATAAGGATGAGGTTTGGACCCTTTTTGATACCTTGTGCCTTGATACAGTTAGAATATGCTTCATGTGAATAGTTAAGAGTGATTAGAGAGGGCAGAGATATAAAGTGGTTACATCTATATCTCTCATTTTCTTTAATATTTTCTCTCATTGAAATCCTTACCCCAATAATATGGTATCAGAGCCATCAACTCTAAGTCACCGCTGCTAGCCACCATCATCTCCTTACAAATCTGCCACCATCATCTTGATCCCAAAGCCACCATCTCGAAGTCACTTTCTCGATCGATCTCGAGCAATCACCGATAGATCTCAAACCGCTAGAACTCGCACTCTCTAAGTCGCCGCTGCTCGATCTCGAGCACCTTATCCGAGACCTCTCGAAACCACCGATCTCGATCACTAGCTCTCAAAGCCCCAATTGTGCTGATCTTGGAACCCTTTTGTCAATCTTTTCCAAGATTTGAGACCTCTCATCTGCACCAATTCTCATGAATACTCTAGATTTAGATCTCTTACCTTCTTAATATCTCTAAGATCTAATCCCACCTATGTCCAATATGAATCAAGGTAGTGTTTTTATTGAGATATATACTAGAGCTTGCACTATTGTGGTGATTAGGTAGTCAATGCCAAAGTTTGGGCCCGTTTTTATGTTTTGATAAGATTGAAGATGTATAATTAGATCTTCGGATTACAATCCTTATTGCTGGTAGATCATGAGAAATCACTATTCTTTCTTTATTTGGTTGTTGATTGGATAGCTGAAGAGATTGATCATTGAACGCTTGTTGTTTGTTGTGATTAAACATATAAGTAGAGAAGATGGATAAGAAACCCATTGTGTCGATTGGAGATAGTTTTGATGAAGATGGTTGATTTTATTGTGTCGATTGGAGGTAGTTTTGACGAAGATGGTTGATTTTAAGTTGAATGAAGAAAACTTTATAATTAGAAGAGAATGGTTGAAACGTAAATTGATATGGAAGATAAGGGCGATCATCTCATGATCCCACAACCCATGACCATCGACTGGAAGAAAGTAGATGCCCAAATTTGTCATTTGATGCTGAGTTCTATGGAGAAGTCAGTAATGAAGCTGTGATTAATTTGTAGGCAATGACGGAGGTGTGGGATTGTTTAGCAGATCTTTACTTTGGGCAACATAATCTATCTCATGCTTTTGACCTAGTATAAACTCTGTACAGGATTCAATAATATACACACTCTCATCATCAGTATTACTCAGATTTTTAAAAAACTGGCTGAAAATTTATTGGAATGCTTTGGAGATGAAGAGGAGAATAAAGCATTACCTGTGATCGTGTTTCTTAGAGGATCAAGACCGAAGTTTGAGACTGCATGACCACAACTTCTAAGGAACTATATTTTAAAAAGCGGTCGCTTCGGTTTATATCTCCCGTTTAAAACGGGTGATATTACATAACTTATTTTTAATGATTTATAGTTGTATACACCTCATAAGTGTCATAATGGGTAAATAAGTATTGTTCTTAGAGTGAGAATAATATAAATACCAATTAATACAAAATCCTATATTTTTTCTACCCTTTTTATACGTTTTTGTCTGGCGTGCTTAAGTCGACATGGACTAGGATTTCGAGCTACTTGATTTCGACAAACTTCAAGATTTGGGTTTTGAAACTTTAAATATTAATGTTATGGATCTAATTGACTTTAATATATCAAGGTCTGATTCGATAAGCAATCTTAGGGTTTGCCTATTTCGTTTTCGGCTAGTTTTTGAATTTCAATCTTGAATTTCTAGTTTGATTTTGACTCGACTTGCCTTAGGTTCCAATTTTCTAGGTATTTTTTGTGATTTTGTTTTTATGTACCGATTTTGTTGGTTCTAGTTACATTCGATGTTTATTTTTGAAATAAATTCTAGCAACAATAGGAATTTCTTCATAGTCAATTTGCGTTTTTCGTTTTGTTTACACTTTCCATAATGCTAATTTAGGCATCTGCTGCTTAAACTGAACATAAAATAGGTAGGAGTTAGAACTCTATTAGAATCAATATTTATTGATAAAAAATAAGAAAATTGATGAAAACACCATTTTTCTGACTTCTGAGCGGTCCGAGTGGCCGCTTAAGCACTTAAGCAGTAGGCTCCTCGACTGTCCTGCTTTTTTATCCCACTTTTAAAGCATTACTAAGGAATGCAGCTGCTATTTCCCTTTCTTCTATCGTATACCCTGAAATAGATTTTCCCTACTCGAGTTACCAAGGAGTGTAGAGATATTGGAGAGCGTTACGCCCTCAGATCGGAGCCATACACACTCTTATTAGCCATAAGGAGGCTATAAGGGCAAGGGGGAGTCACTTGAGGTGTTAAAAGGTCAAGGAGAGAAGCGCTTTTATGATTATTGTCGGTAGGAGGGCGTATCCGAGATACATGTTGGAAGTTGCATAGGAAGCCACCTTGTGGAGCATATGTTGCCTCAATGCCTTCTACTCCTGCATCAACATCTGTTGCCTCTAGTGATACAACTTCCTTTGATAACTCTTTGACCGAAAATGAGATATTGAGGTTATGCCTCCTAACCTAATCTAGCTCTACAATATTCTCATCGTCCACACTTTTTGTTGTCACTATGGCTGAAGGTGACTGCATAACTTGCCTCTTCTGCACTGGTTTCGTGCTCTTAGGGTCATTGACTCAGGTGCTACGGATCATATGACTGGGGAGTTATGTATTATTTCTTACCATTCTATACTTACATGTAGCTTGGTTACTTTAGTTGACGAGTCTATCTCTAGAGGAGAGGGGTTTAATATGACATTTAACTCTATCTTCCGCTCCTTATTTGCCTCGTTATCATTTAATGTACTTTCCGTTAGTCAATGGACTTGATCTTAGAATTATAATATATCTTTCTTTCTTGATAGTATTATCCAGGATCGTAGGACGAAGAGGACATTACTCGTTACAGTCTAGGTCACCAATTTTTACAGATCATGAAGAGAATTTTTTCCTCTCTTGATTATTTATCATATTTAGAGCATTTTACTCGATTGATTCTTATATTCTCCCCAAGTCATTGTTTGAGGCATATTCTCATACAGTATGGGGAGCCTCAATGAAAGAGGAGATGCTAGCTTTTGAGCAGAATCATGTATGAGAGTTGGTTTCTCTCCCTGTTGGGAAGAATACTGTAGGGTGCCAATCCTGATGGTTCTTTTGCACGTCTTAAAACTTATTTGATAGCTAAAGGATATTCGCTGGCCTATGGGATTGACTATTAGGAGCCTTTTCCCCCCGTTAAAATGACCCTGGTTCGCTTGCTTATGTCACTGTAACCATCCATCATTGGCCTTTATATCAATTAAATGTTAAAAATGCTTTTCTTCATGGAAAAGCTTGGCTGTGGCGTATCTGGAGCAACCGCTTGGTTGCTACTCAGGATGAATTTGGCTTAGCTTATCGCCTTAAGAACTCATTGTATGGTTTGAAGCAATTCCTCGACCACGGTTTGGGAGATTCATAGAAGTGGTAACCTTTTTGTCTTAGACGCTGCATTCATGATCACTATGTCTCGTCGCTTCCATCATTGTTTACGCATATTGTTGGTAGTGAATATTGATGACCCTGTGATTACTTGTGATGATGGCATCAATATTGCAGAGTTGAAGCTCTAGTGCTCCACCTCCAAACGTAGTTTCAAAACTAAGGACCTTTGGAGTCTTCAAAATTTCTTAGGTATTGAAGTTGCTCAATCTAAAAAGGGCATCTATATTTTGTAGTGATGGGATGTGGTCGACATACCATCTGAGTCCGGGATGTTAGGAATTAAGCCCGTAGAGACTCTTATTGATCCAAATACCAAACCGTTTCTAGGAAAACGCGATCATCTGGAAGATCACAGTAGATATCGACGACTGGTTGGCTAGCTGAATTACCTCACACTTACTCGAGCTAATATTGCTTATCCAGTTAGTATAATGAGCCAGTTTATGGCGGATTTAAGTTCGGATTTTATGATATTTGAAGAGTACTCTAGGCAAAGGCTTATTATACTCGGATTGTGGACATTTTCGAAGAGCAGTATTTACTGCTGCAGATTGGATAGGATCTTTCGATCGAAGATCTATACTGAATATTCATTGGCGGAAATTTGGTATCTTGGAAGAGGAAGAAGCAGAATATTATATCTCGCTCAAGTGCTATAATTCAGAATATAGAACTTTGGTAATTGCTACTTTTGAGTTGGTGTGGATTAACTTCTTACTTGGAGAGCATAGCTTTGGACCCTTTCTTCTATGCGATTATATAGTGACAACTAACCTGTCATATATATTGCTTTGAATCTGGTCTTCATGAATGGATCAAACATACAGAAATTGACTGTCACTTTGTCATAAGAAGGTAAAAGGTAGAAGATGGGACAATCAAACACGCTATGAAAAACTGCTAATCAATTAGCTGATCCTTTTACCATAGCTTTGGGAAGGTTGAAAGTAAACTTTATTTGTGATAAGCTGGATATGTACGATATGTCCGTTCCTTCCGGGGGGAGTGTTAGAATATGTTTCATGTAATTAGTTAAATGTAATTAGAGAGGGATGGTTATGTAAAGTGGCCACATCTATATATAGGAGGGTAGAGAGATCTCTAATCATCCGATTTCATTTCCCCTAATATTCTTTCTCATCTAAACCCTAACCCTAACTATAAATACCATGTCAACAACCACTTTTAGCCAAAGCTTATGCTATTGGATTGTGGATGACTATGTATATCAAGCTAACATCACTTTTCATTGAAACTGTAACTCCATTGCGAAGAAAATCTGAGGGTGAATTAGATATTTCTTGGATTAAAGGGGGCTTTCCCCCTTAATAAAAAAGACTCTAGTGGTGCACCTGAAATATTATATACATTTTTTCAATAAGGAACTTATCTTTGTTTTTTATCTTTATTTTTAAAAATTCATATATAGCTATAGGACTTTTTCCACTGAATTTCTCTGTCCCGAGTCCAATTTCATCTGAGGACTTGAGGAAAGAAACTTCTGGAGGAAAAGGAGATGATTCCGAGTGTGGCCATGGATGCTTGGGTCGGAATTCAATCGTGAAGGCTGCCGCTGCTGCAGGCCCTGCTGTTGTCAATATTTCGGTTACTCGAGGTGAGAGAAACAAGATTTTTTTGAAGTGTTTTGCTTAGTGTGTGTTTGATTTTGAGTAGTTTACTTGGTGATTGGATTTGTTTGGTTTGGTTTGATAGGAATTGATGGGTTAATGCTTGGGAAGAGTATGGGGTCGGGAACAATTATTGATCCTGACGGGACGATTTTGACTTGCGCTCATGTTGTTGTGGACTTCGAAGGAGCTAGGACGGTTATGAAAGGGAAGGTTAGTGTTAATAGTTTCATTAACTTTTCTTGGATAGGGAAGATGACAATGTAGTGGAGAAACACTGATTACCATTTACCTGATAGTGTGGTCCTTGTCCTCTTGAAATTAAAATAGAAAGAGGAAAGGATTAGAATTTTTATTGGTTTGTTTTGCTTGATCAGCGCATTTGTCTTTTTTTTGTGTGTGCATTTTTGTATGACAAATATTTTAGGAACTGCAATTCTTATGTTTGGCAGGCTAATAAGAATTTTATTAAAAGAACTTTTGAAGACTAAGGCCTAAGTTTGCGAAGGAATGCATGCTGAAAGGATGCGATAGAATATCTGTTCTTATCCTCTCTTCTAACTTGCTCAATCTAATCCATATGTGAAAAGTAAAGAATGGGCTAGCTAGTAAATTTTATGTTCAAATATTATTTTAAGTTTTAACAGTATTTTCCTTTGAAAACAAACAAGGTTGATGTGACTTTACAAGATGGTCGAGAATATGTTGGCACCGTGGTTAATGCTGATCTCCATTCGGATATTGCGATTGTTAAAATTAAATCCAAGACACCTTTACCAGCAGTGAAGCTTGGGTTGTCGAGTAAGCTTCGTCCAGGAGATTGGGTGGTTGCTGTTGGCTGCCCGCTCTCTCTGCAAAATACCGTGACGGCTGGTATTGTAAGGTAACTACATAAAATAAATGCTGTTATCAAGGTTCTCATGCTGGAATTTCGCTTGTTTCAGAGGACAACAGGACTGTCCTAATTCCTAAATCTTTACAAATTATGTGTATGCTAACTTCATAGTTTCACAAAGTATAAACAATTCATTGAGAAAGTAATCTGACCTTCAGCCCATTTATTTTCCATATATATTGCTCAGGCTCTGATGATCTATCCTTGGTAGTTGTCAGAATGACCTTTCCCTTGCTTCACTTGCCTTCCCTTTGACTGCGTTTTACCTTTTTAAATCACTTCCTAAGATGGTCCAGTCCAGCTTCATACTTAACCCAACTCATAACTCCCTTGATGAAAATGTTTCAAATTTTTTTGGGTGACATAAAATGATTGATACACTTTGACTTTGGAGGACATGGAAAGTCTCCATTGGTTCCTATGGCATTAAAAAGATGGTTAATTTTCTTTGAATGTAATGTATATTTTCCTTTTTCTTTCTAATATGTAGCTGCGTTGATCGAAAAAGTAGCGATTTGGGCCTTGGAGGAATTCGAAGGGAATACTTGCAGACTGATTGTGCAATTAATGAGGCAAGCCTTTTCTAATCTCTCTTTGCTTTGGTTTAGAATACTCACGATTCATTTTAAATCTCTTTGTTAATAGTTGGCTTGTCGCAGCATTCTATCCCTAATCTAATATTAACATATTTTTGGCTATGGTCACATTGTTGCTTCATGCTTGAACAACTTACCAATATTATATGGAAAAAAGAATACTATTGAGAAATGGAAAATGACTTTGGAAACATTGATTACCAAGCTATACTTTACAGTATGTTACTGGTGTGCTAGGTTGCACAGATACTTCCAATGGGTTGCCGTATCCATGTCCGACATGTATCGGTGCACGTATCGGACACTGATACTTGTACGACACGTATCAGAAGAAGCGTTGTATATATATCATATATGTATAATATGTGTTCAATGTGTGTCGTATGCGTATACACATATTTTTATTATGTTATTAGCGTGTAATATTTTAGACTTATTAATTTTTCCTTGTTTAATATTGACATAATAGTTTGATATCTTATTATCTTTATAATATTATATATATAGCCATGTCTCCGTATCCGATATTTTAGGATTTTGCCTTATCGCCATATCGTGTCGTATTCGTGTCCCTGAATCCGTGTCCATGCAACCTTGCTGGTGTAAAATCTGTTCTGCATCCAAGTATTTGGTCATGCATGAAGTAATATTGTAGCACATGCTATTGCAGCACTGGGCTAAGGTATCATCACTATCCGAAAGTTTACGATCTTGGTCAGATTTATCCATAGCATATGCTATGCAGCAATGGACTAGGCTATCATTGTCACCCAAAAGTTTATGACGCTGGTCAGGTTTGAATGTGGTCATGGTTGTAGGAGGCTCATCTGAATTAGTTAATTCCTGACATGCTTTGACTTTTGAGTTCAGCCAATTCCTCATGCGCTTCTTTTGAAGTGAGCACAATGCTTCAATCCATACTAATGTTTGATCTTTCCATATGTTAGTTTGTTTGCTTGTTCTCAACTTCAATGCTTCATCTCTCTCTCTCCCTCTCTCTCCCTCGGTGGAAGACATTTGGAATGCCTTTCACCAACCTTGGCCCACAACCAATATATTCCCAAGGTTCGAGAACTCGGTTTCGGTTTCGGCCTCTCATAATTTTATTGGTTTCGGCTAGTTTCGCTAATCTCGGTTCGGGTTTCGGTTGCGACTGTAATACAACATATATAAGTGTAGATATATTAAATACTTAAATTTATGCTTCTATATTACAGGATAACGATCCTAGTATTTAAAAATCCAGCCACGATGCAAAATATATTGAAAAGTGTATTTAGATAAGTATTAATAGAGAGTTTGGGTTTATTTTTTTGCGGTTTTCTAACAACGAAGGTCTACAATGATCACAATGACAGTAAAAATGGTATAAAATATAAGTTTTTAATGGTTTTGGCCGAAACGATATTGTATGATTGGTTTTGTATCGGTCTCGGTTGGTTTCGTATCGGTCTCCTTAGAAACCGATACGCAACCACCATGTATCGATGGTTTCGGCCGAAACCTCGAAGCTCGTATATTCTTGCCTCTAGTTTGGAGGCAGGAAGGAGGTGTGAAGTGCTTATCTTACTACCTTCAAGTTGGGGTTGAATAGAATAATTTTTCTACACCACTCATTGTAACTTCTTTGTAATTAGAAAACTTAATTTTGGTGCATAGGGAGTTCGTGCATCCAGTATCTCATTTTTCCATTAAATATAGTGGCATCTAGTAGGGAAATAATTAGAAGTTGAATAAGTACACCTGTATATTAGAATATAGAGATGCAGTCAAATTTACTTCTACCAAAATATTGGCCGGTTGTACCGTGATGTTAAGGCTGCAATTCTGCATAGCTCTGTAACATATTATTGGAAAGTCCATGTGAGTGTTCCTGCAGCCTAGCGATTCCCAAAAGTTGATGACATCTTACAGGCTGCAACCCGTTTTAGTTCTTTTTCAAGCTTTCTTTCTTTGGTCAGAGTTTGTTGAAGACATGTCTTACTTGTTACAATGAAATGTTGGGCATGTCTATGTACCAGAGTAGGTTATGCATCCAGTAATTCTATCATCATCTTTCAATCTGTATATGCAGTTTGACCTTCTGATTTGTGTATGTTAATTATAGGGAAATTCTGGTGGCCCCCTTGTGAACCTTGATGGTGAAATTGTAGGAATCAATATGTTGAAAGTAGCGAATGCTGTTGGGTTGAGCTTTGCGGTACCAATTGATTCAGCTGTTAAAATAATAGAGCACTTCAAGAAGAATGGGTAAGTTTTGTAAATTTTTAAATTAACAATGGTACATTCCCCTTTTCTTTCTACTTCTCTTTAATTTAGAGGGTGTTGCATCTACGCGATTAGCGAATACTTGATGTTTCCCTACCCAGGAAGCACAAACATTTCTATTTTCTTACCGTGTACGTGCCTGTATCTGATGCTTGGGCAGTCGGACACACCGTTTGACACCGTGTCCGCCACGCATCGGGCGTCTGTGCAAATTTGACGTGTTTGACACTTTTACATAGTGCTTACATAGTGCAGAGGATTAAGAAATATGAAAGTTGAATAAATGTGTGGACAACTTTGATATCTTGATGATATAAAAATGTTAGATATTTCCAAATCTCTCACATACTAGAGCTAGAAGTAAAGGTCCAATTCAATGATGAAGTTGGGCCTATGGAAGTCGGCTCCAATTAAAAACGGTTAATATTTTGTTTGTTTTAATTCCAATGTATTGTATTCTTATGTGATTTACTTTTAAATTAATATATGTATTTATTCGTGCTCAAGAAAATTTATGGTTATGGATGAAAGTTATAACTTCAATTTTTTTTGTTGTCTTTTCAATATTATAATAATGCATGTCCTTTTAGTAGTGTGTTATATTTTGTTTAAAATATATACAGTTAAATATATAGATAAATAATATAACCGTGCCCTTACCCTCCTTTTTACAAAATTACCTGGGTCCGTGCTTCATAGTTTTTCCTACTCTTTGAAAAATAAAGGGCGATGGTAATATACATTCTATTTGAATTTCTTAACAATAGACAATCACTTGATATATATAGTTCATTTGACATGATCGCAATTCACATGAATTTGTATACTGCAGAATTTAATAAGAAAAAATGATATGGAAAAACGAAAAAGAAAAGAAACTGTTAAGGAAAAGGAAAAAGAAAACAGAAAAAAGATATCACATGATTTGTTAGTACACTGCTCTGTTATTTTGAAAATTCCCTTCCAATCATGATATCTTATCCACACTTATACTACAGGAAGATAAATATTATCAATAAAAATTCAAGCTTCTAGTAAAATGATACATGATAGATAATTGTGAACAAGATGTAGTTTCAAACATTTCTCTGCTATAACTTTAGAAGAACATTTGCATCCACTTTGAATCAGCGTATATTAGTCAGTAACTCGATTGCTGGGGAACTCACTTGTTACCGGTCATCAAAGACACAGAAATGCCTATATCTATTGAAAAAGTAGGATTTAAATGTCGCTTTCTATTTGAGACATCAGTACTTGTACTTTTCTATCAATAATAATTGATGGTTGATATGCTTGATCTGTTTGCAGAAGAGTTGTCAGGCCTTGGCTTGGATTAAAGATGCTTGATCTGAATGATATGATCATTGCAGAGCTGAAAGAAAAAAATGCTACATTTCCTGATGTGAGCAAAGGCGTGCTAGTGCCCATGGTAAGGACTAATTTTACTCATTCTTGCATCAGCTTTCATTTATTTGACTTGATGGTCCTGTTAAACTGATTGAAGACTTCTCCATTATAACTTCTGTTACAACTATATCATATGAAAAACTTTCATGTTTTGGAGCCTTTTTGGCTTCGGAGTTAGGATAACCAGTGTTATTTTCTTAGTGGAGTTTAAACTATACAAACTCAAGTTTGCAAGGCCCTACCTCCACTGAAAATTAACATTGATATATTGTTTGGTTCTGGAGTTCTCTAAACTCCAAAAAGGATATTTTCTTTTCATTTTTGTTGTTTAGATCAAAATATTTGGGTTGGAGTTCAGATAACTCCAATTATCTTAAGTTTTAAATGATGATAACTCCGGTTATCTAAACTAAAATGAAAACCAAACAAGGCATAATGAGGTATTTGGTCTCAAGTTTAGAAAACTCTACAAAACTTCAGTTATCGTAACTCCAAAGCCAGATAGGCCCTTAACGGTCTATTTTTGATGCTTGAAACCATTTTCACAATCTTCTATCTTCAGCATGGTAAAATTAAGAGACGCTGTTATGTTCAGGTGTTAAATGGTTGTTTAGTCATCATATATTATTGAGAGGGCATAAATTGTTTGCCTACAACATCATAATTTTCAACGACAAACATTTATTTACCTCTTATTTTGACTGTTAATTTTTTGCCTACTATAGATATCAATATATCATCATCTTATATCATTTCATTTCATAATTCTCTTTCAAGAACATTATGCCATTCAACTGCCTTAGATATTTAACTCTCGTTCCTTGCTCAGAAGGTTCTATATCAGATATCATGAAAACAAGAAAAATCAACCGAGTTGCCTGCCTAACCACTTATTTTTTGGCATCACTCTCTTATTTTGATCTACAAAATTCCCTAGGAAATCTTGGCCTTTTCTGTAACAAACTCTCATTTACTCCGTTTGAACTTTGAGTTTATCACTGATAGAGGTCCTTTTCAGGTCTCTGTCAGATGTTGTCTTCCGTTGATCTCCCGGTGGATTTTGGTGGTGATCTTCTGTTGCGTGTGGATCTCAATGGGTTTTGTTGAGATTGATGATTTGAGGAGCTTAGCGCCGAGTACCTGCGAAGAAGTCCCGTGGTGGTTTGGTACCACCGAGGATCCTCCGACGATCAAGTTAGTGCTAGATCCGAGCAGAGTAACGGCTAAGTGGAATAAAAAATCGCTTACTTGATCCCTCTGTGATGGGTTTATATAGCGGTGATGGCACGCAGCAGCCGGTGCGAGAATCCCGCCAGCAGTTACGCTCCTGACGTCACGCCTGCGTAGAGAGCGGATCGCCCATTAATGGGGACCGCGGAGGCGTGGAACGTGGGATGTTGCTGGTGGAGAATCCACGCATGGCGAGATTCGCGGAGCGGCGGTTACGCCTGTGAGTGGTGGAGCTGGTCGGAGGGGCCGAGGAAGACGGCCTCGGCTGGGAAGCTCGGAACCGGGCAAGAGGGTTGAGGAATCTTGGTCCCGTGGCAGTTCGGGGCGAGCCGAGGGGCCGAGGAGGCAAATTTGCAGGGGGCCCCGTGGAGGGCCAGCTTGTGCTTGCAGGTCGGGTACAAGGGCGGCCTAGTCGGTCTCTGTGGGCCCTTCCTCCCGGGTCTTGGGACATGTCATCAGCCACGTGTCCATGGTTCCGTATTGCCAATATTGAGCATTACCATTAGCCTCCCACTCATGTCCCGACCAGCTAGAGGGTCGGGTCATGAGTGGACTGCCAGGCCTCCCGAAGTGAGCTCTTTCTTAAGGTTTTGTCGGGACGAGTCCTCGGTCCGTCAGTTGTCTTTTCTGCTAGCGAATCAGGGCGAGATCTCTGCATTTAAGGAAGGTGCGTCGGTTCGTGCATTCTGCCACTGAAGCGACGGTCCACGCGTCAAGCGTCGATTGGTCGACACGACATGTGCAGGCCTGCGGCGTCTGACGGGACGCGGTCCAGCGCAGGATCGACACGTGGAGCGATCGGAGCCGCTGGACGCGAGGAGTCGTTTTGGCGGGAGATGACGGGCGTTGTTGGATGAGACCGCTTGCAGCAATAAGTAGGGACGGGGCCCGCTCCAGGGCCCCTGCTCTTTCATATTTCCCCTCTCCTAAGTCGCGGCTGCTCGGCGTTCTTTTTGAATACATGGTTCGTTCCCACTCTTTGGGTTGCTCGCGCCAGAAGGAGGCTAGTGGCGCGGCCGAGCCCTTAGTTGGCTCATGCCCTGCGCCGGATGTTCTGTCGGCGGTAGGGCCGTCTGCTTCGTTGACGGCTCTTGGTGGTTGCTCCGGCGGCGGCCAGAGACGTCCACAGTTATCCGAGCTCCAGACGGGGGACAGAGGGGAGGGCGAGGACGGAGCCCCTCTTAAGAGAAAGAGGACAATATCTCGCGCGTCGTCGTCGAGGGTCCCTTAGGGGATTTCCGTGCAGGAGGGGGCGCCGTCTTCACGGTTCCGTCAGGGCTTTCCGATGCTGTTGGCCTGCTCGCCGGGATGGAGGAGTCGGCTGGGGGAAAGCTTCCACATTGCTCCCTGAGGGCCTAACTAGAGGCCATGGCCCAGGGGACGGTCCAGGTACGAACTCCTTTACGTGTAGTTTTTCTGGTATTCCTTTCTGTGGCTCGAGGGCCTCCTGGTTTCTCATCTGCTTTCCGTCAGGTCCTTCAACACTGCGCCCTTGCCGCTCGTATGGAGGCCGAGGGGGCATTCCACGTACCGAGGCCAGTAGAAGCGTTTCCCTCGGAGGTCGAGGTTTTGCGGCGTGACCTGTGCCTGGAGAGGGCAAGGGCCGACGTCTTGGCAGCCCGGACGGAGGCTGCGGAACTTGCCAATTCAGCGAACTGGGGTGTCCATCGTCGTCTGAGTGCGTCCCTCCGGGTTGCTGATAGGAAGCTGGCAGATCTGGCCGAACGCTTCGCGGCCATGGAGAAGGAGAGGGACGCCAGCAGGGGAGATGCTGAGGTGTCGCTTCTGGAGGCCCAGGTTGCCGAGGCTCGGGCTAAGAAGCTGTGGCCGATTATAAGGCGTCGGAGCAGTTTTACGTCGAGCTCGGGGAGTATTCCGCCGTCGTGTGGAACAAGGCCCTGGACGCCGTGAAGGAGCAGCTTCCCGAGTTCGACGATGGCGAGCTCCGCGCTCGGGTTCCACTTCCGGTGGCGAGGCCTCCGGTGGAAGATGGCGAGGGGAGTAAGGCGCGCCCCTGGTGGCGAAATCTCCGGTGGTAAAGCCTCCGGCTGGACGTGATGCCAGCGATGAGGGGACCGAAGTAAGCCTCCAGGCAGTTTGTAGGGCTGGGGAGCCCCAGAATACCCTTTGTAAAAACTTTGCCTTTGGTAATAAAAGAAAATTCTTGTTTCATCGGTTTGCATTTCATCTTCTGTGTGTGAAGGATGTTTGTAAAATATTTCTGCTTGCACTGTCGGGTCAGCTATCTATTTAGCGATCATCCGTCGGGTTGATTCCGATCACTTGCCAAGCGCTGCCGACCTCGTATCTCCATCATTTGCCAAGCGCTGCCGAGGAGGCATCTTCATGGCCCCGGAGCCGAGGGGGATCGCTTAGACTTCGATGGACTTGTTGCCCCTTTTTGGGGCCTTGGATCCTCTGCGTTGGCGGGGTTGTAAAAAGCCCGCCAAGGATGACCGGGCGGTGAAGCTGCGCGGTCTCCCTTCGTGAGGGCTTGATCTCTTGCGTCGCGGGTAGGCAACTACCAGCCTGGGATGACCGAGCGGGGCAGCCGCTCGGATGTCTCTTGCGAGGGCTGCGATCCCTGGCGTCATGTGTAGGGGGCTACCAGCCGGAGATGACTGAGCAGGGTAGCTGCTCGGCCGCCTCTTGCGAGGACTCGGATCCTTGGTGTTGGAGGGGCTGTAGGAAGCCCACTAAGGATGACCGGGCAGTGAAGCTGCGCGGTTGCCTCTTGGCGAGGGCTTTGACCTCTGGCGTCGCGGGTAGGCAACTACCAGTCTAGGACGACCGGGCGGGGCAGCCGCTCGGATGCCTCTTGCGAGGGTTTCGATCCCTGGCGTCATGGGTAGGGAGCTACCAGCCGGAGATGACCGAGCAGGGTAGCTGCTCGGTTGCCTCTTGCGAGGGCTTTGATCCTTCACGACGGGGACCGAGTAGGGTTACTGTCCAGTGCCTCTTGGCGAGGACTTTGATCCCTGTCGGTTGTGGTAGGAAGCTACCAGCCGGGGATAGCCGAGCAAGGACCCGACTGCCTCTGTGAGGACTTTGGTCCTTAGCACGGGAGGGGCTGTAGAAGCCTACCAAGGACCCTTGGCCGGGCAGGGTTACTGCCCGGTACTTCTTGGCGAGGGCTTTCGTCCTGAAGGATAGCCGAGCGAGGGATCCTCGGGCTCGACTGCCTCTGGGAGGGCTTTTTGATCCCCGGCGTTGCGGCAGGGAAGCTGCCCGCTGGGGATAGCCGAGATCCTCGGGCTCGACTGCCTCTGGAAGGGCTTTTTGGTCCTTAGCATCAGGGGGCCAGCAGGAAGCCTACTAAGGATAGCCGGGCAGTGGGTTGCACGGCCGTCTCTTGGCGAGGGTCTTGAAACGTAAAGATGGAACTCGGGATGATCCGACGTTTCTTTATTCGTATGGATAAGAATTTTAGAGAACGCTTTACACCATCTTTGTGAAAGGGGGGTGGTACACACTCGCTGGCTTTGACCTCACTGGTATAGCTTGAGCTTCTTGGCGTTGTAAGGCCGCGGAAGCTTTCGCCCGTTCGCGTCTTGTAGACGGTAGGCTCCGCCGGGGAGCGCCTCAGGGACGAGGAAAGGACCCTCCCACTTTGGGGAGAACTTGTGAAGCCTGCCTTGGTCGATGAACTCGTTCCGCCGCAGTACCATGTCCCCGGTCTTGAAGGAGCGGTGTTTGACCCGAGCGTTGTAGTATCGGGCCGCTTGTTGTTGATAGGCAGCAGCTTTGATCTGAGCCCGATCCCTCTTTTCCAACAAGATGTTGAGGCTGGTCTGCAGTGCCGAGGTGTTTGCGTCATCGTCGAAGAGCTCGACCCCGTGACCGGGTAGTCCGATCTCCGCTGGGACCATCGCTTCGGTCCCGTAGCAGAGGCTGAAGGGGGTCTCCCCGGTGGGAGTCTTTTTCGACGTGCGCAGGGCCCATAAGATCCGGGGTAGTTCTTCGACCCAACTGCCTTGTTGCCCTTCTAGGCGGGTCCGGAGACCTCGGAGGACGTTTTGGTTAGCGACCTCGGCCTGCCCGTTGCATTGGGGATGCGCGACCGCGGCGAACTTCATGAGGATATGGTACACTTTGCAGAAGTCCTTCACTTTCTCGTTCTTGAAGTTCGTCCCGTGGTCGGTGATGATGCACCTCAGGATGCCAAACCGGAGTATCAGGTTGTTTTGCAGGAACATGATGGTTGTGGCGGCGTCCGGTTTCCTGATGGGGACGGCCTCGATCCATTTGGTGAAGTAGTCCACCGCGATGAGGATGTATTTGTGTCCGCCTGTTCCGGTAGGCTGGCCGATCATATCCAACCCCCACTGGGCGAACGACCATGGGGATGTCAGGGCGGTCAACTCGGTAGCCGGAAGGCGGGGAATGCTGCCGTGGAGCTGGCAGCTCTTGCACCTCCTGACCACCTTCAGGGCGTCCTCGTGCATGGTGGGCCAGTAGTACCCTTGGAGTAGCGCTTTTTGGATCAAGGTTCGACCCCCTGGTGTGCACCCCCACCCCTTCATGGATTTCCCGAAGGACGTAGTCGGCTTCGTGGGGGTCAACGCACCGGAGTAGGGGCTGAGTGGAGGCCTTCTTGTAGAGGTTCCCGTTGCCCCAGACGAAGTGGCGGGCTTTGGCCCGGAGACGGCTGGCGGCTGCCCTGTCCTCCGGGAGCGCGCCGTCTTTCAGGAACTCCACGATGGGCTTCCTCCAATCCTGGTCGCTCTCCTGCGCCGTGTATACGTGGAGTGTCGTCGTGCCGTCTCCTACGTTGGGTCGAGGCAAGGTTTCGAAGAGGATAGACCGCTTATTGTTGGCCGAGTATGATGAAGCTAGCTTGCTCAGGGCGTCTGCTTGGGCATTCAGCTGCCTGGGTATTTGTTCTACCTGGACTTCGTCGAAGTTTCTTCGGAGTTTCCTCACTTTGTCTAGGTACTTCATCATCAGGGGCTCTCGAGCTTCAAAGCGGCTGGTAACTTGACCGACAACAAGGGCCGAGTCGCTGCGGATTCGAATTATCTTCAGCCCCAGCCCGACGGCCATGCGCAGTCCGGCCAGGAGGGCCTCGTATTCTGCCGCGTTGTTTGATGCTTTGAAACCGAGCCTCAAAGAATACTCTATCTCTGCTTCATTTGGGCCCCGGATGATGAGGCCGGCACCGCAGCCTTCCTCGGTAGAATACCCGTCGACGTAGATGACCCACTCCGGAACCGAACTAGGGCCTTCCGGGACGGGACACTGGGCTGCGAGGGGCGGCGCGGACTCCAGCTTCTTGCTAGGGATGGTGCATTCAACGATGAAATCGGCCAGGGCCTGCGTCTTGATGGCTTGCCTCGGGCGATACCTTATGTCGAATTGAGATAGCTCCCACCTCCATTTTTCTAGGCGGCCCGAGGATTCCGGTGATGCTAGGATAGCTCCCAACGGGCGCTCGGTGAGTACGATGATAGTGTGTGCTTGGAAGTAGTGCTGCAGCTTTCGCGAGGTTACCACGAGGGCTAAGACAATCTTCTCTATGGCGGGATACCTCGTTTCCGCGTCCTTAAACACGTGGCTCACATAGTACACCGGCTTCTGCGCCCCCTCGGTCTCCCGGATGAGCACCGAGCCTGCTGCTTGGTCGGATACTGCCAGGTACAGCGATGGCTCGTCCCCTTCCACTGGCCGAGTGAGCAGCGGCGGTGTTGCGAGGTGCTTCTTCAATTGGTCGAAGGCGGCTTGGCATTCCTCCGACCACTAGAACCTCGGAATTTTCCTCAGCGCCTTAAAGAATAGGAGGCACTTCTCCCCCGACCTGGACATGAAACGGCTCAGAGCGGCGACCCGTCCCGTGAGCCGCATGATCTCGACGTTGGTCTTGGGTGCGGCCATGTTCAGGATAGCGTCGATCTTCTCTGGGTTAGCTTCAATTCCGCGGTGAGTGACCATGAACCCGAGGAACTTTCCCCCGGTGACTCTGAATGCGCACTTGGCGGGGTTTAGCTTCATGTTGAATTTGCGGAGAACTTCGAAAGCCTTGCCCAGGTCCTTGGCATGGTCGGCCGACGAGATGGACTTGATGAGCATGTCGTCAACGTAGACTTCCATATTCCTGCCGATCTGTGGCTTGAACATGCGATTGACCAGCCTTTGGTACGTGGCCTCGGTGTTCTTGAGGCCGAAGGGTATCACTTTGTAGCAGTACACTCCCCGGTCCGTTGTGAATGCGGTCAGATCTTCGTCTTCAGGATTCATACGGATTTGGTAGTAGCCGGAGAAAGCGTCCATGAAGCTCAACAGCACGTGGCCGGCCGAGCTGTCGACAAGCTGGTCTATGCGGGGGAGCGGGAAGTTGTCCTTGGGGCAGGTCTTATTGAGGTCGGTAAAGTCGACGCACATACGCCACTTCCCGCTTGACTTTTTGACCAGAACCATGTTTGCCAGCCACTCCGAATAGGGCACATTTCTGATGAAGTTGGCGGCGAGGAGCCGATCAACCTCCTCTTCGATAGCCTTCTGTTTGACCGGGGCAAAGCTTCTTTTCTTCTGTCTGACGGGCCGGGCCGCAGGATCAATTCCGAGCTTGTGGGAGATGATATTGGGGTCGATCCCAGGCATGTCAGCAGGCGCCCAGGCGAAGACGTCGGAGTTGCTTCTGAGGAATCTGATCAGGTCATCCCGCTGAGTCCCTGTCAGGAGCGACCCGACCTCGACGGTCTTTCCCTCGTCTCCTTCTGTTAGGGGCACCTCGGTCAGAGGTTCGAACGGTGCTCTACGGACCTCTTTCCGCTCGTCTCGGGTGTCCAGGGAACCTTTGATGTCGTCACACGCCTCGGCGCCGTCGGCATGCTGCTCGGGTGAAGACGTTTCGGTAAGGCCTATCTTCGCGACCCGCTGGCTCCTGTATGCCCGACCTATCCCGTCCCGATTGAGAGGGAATTTTATCGCCAGGTGGTAGGTTGAGATCTGGGCCTGGAGGGAGTTCAGCGTCGGGCAGCCGAGGAAGACGTTGTAGGCCGACGGAACTTTCGTTATGATGAAGTCCACTGGCAGTGTGCGCGTGTGGCCGGGCTCCCCGATCGTGAACTGCAGGGTGACCACTCCTTGCGCCGGGATGGAGTGGTTGGTGAACCCTGAGAGGACGTGAGAGGTCGGTTTCAGGTCTGCTGAGGCGAGCCCCATACGCAGGAAGCAGTCGTGGAAGAGGATGTCCGCCGAACTGCCCGAATCGATGAGTATCCGGTGGACCTCATACAAGTGGATTTGTGCTGTGATCACCAGCGGGTCGTTGTGGGGCACAGATATGCTGTGGAGATCCTCGTCGCCAAAGGTGATGGGCTCTCGGCCTCTAGCCCTTTTGCTCGGGCAATCGCCGGAGCCTGTGACACGGCAGCCAGCGGGGGAGCCGATGACATTTGGTGAGGGCTTGCCCGCACCTCCGTTGTGAGGGAGGCGACAGCGGGTGTTTGGATTTTCAGGGGGATCTGTTGCCATGCGGGTGAAGATCGGAAGGCTAACTTTGTGTTTTGTGGAGTTAGTTTCCACAGACGGCGCCAACTGATGGAGGTCCTTTTCAGGTCTCCGTCAGATGTCTTCCGTTGATCTCCCGGTGGATTTTAGTGGTGATCTTCTGTTGCGTGTGGATCTCAATGGGTTTTGGTGAGATTGATGATTTGAGGAGCTTAGCGCCGAGTACCTGCAAAGAAGTCCCGGGATGGTTTGGTACCACCAAGGACCCTCCGACGATCAAGTTAGTGCTAGATCCGAGCAGAGTAACGGCTAAGTGGAATAAAAAATCGCTTACTTGACCCCTCTGTGATGGGGTTTATATAGCGGTGATGGCACGCAGCAGCCGGCGCGAGAATCCCGCCAGCAGTTACGCTCCTGACATCACGCCTGCGTAGAGAGCGGATCGCCCATTAATGGGGACCGCGGAGGCTTGGAACGTGGGATGCTGCTGGCGGAGAATCTGCGCATGGCGAGATTCGAGGAGCGGCGGTTACGCCTGTGAGCGGTGGAGCTGGTCGGAGGGGCCGAGGAAGACGGTCTCAGCAGGGGAGCTCGGAACCGGGCAAGAGGGTTCAGGAATCTTGGTCCCGTGGCAGCTCGGGGCGAGCCGAGGGGCCGAGGAGGCAAATTTGCAGGGGCCCCGTGGAGGGCCAGCTTGTGCTTGCAGGTCGGGTATAAGGGTGGCCTGATCGGTCTCTGTGGGCCCTTCCTCCCGGGTCTTGGGACATGTCATCAGCCACATGTCCATGGTTCCGTATTGCCAATATTGAGTATTACCAATCACTCTATGCAAGAATGATTGTAGATTTTAAACAGCTAGCCCCAATTATAAGAAGTTCTATGAAGCTGTATTAAGTCTGTGTTTGTTCATCCAGACATGGGAATTCTGATTTCGGCATGGGAATATAGACAAAAATATCAATTGTTCCAGAAAATTTTCCCTCTAAAAAATAAATTACACTGCCATCACAGATTTGATGTTTTTTTTATATTTATTTTACAGATTTGATGTATGATTTAGTCTTTTTCTGATTAATAAAATTATAACAACTCATACCATTTACAGCCTATTTGGTAAAACCTCTCGTTGCTTTTCGATTTTGATTATCTCTAGACTTCTTTCTTAAGAGAGAAAATGGTTATAATCCTAAATAATATGGTTTCTTGTTATCTTAGAGTATGGATGACAACTTCAATTGTTTGCTTTCTTGCAACATATGGCAGCATGTCTTTTTATTCTATCCTCCTTTTTTTTTGCCTTTTTGAGATTGCTCAATGGACGCTGTGGTAATTTTTATACAGGTAACTCCAGGATCTCCGGCTGACCGCGCTGGGTTTCGTCCAGGTGACGTTGTTATCGAGTTTGATGGGAAACCTGTTGGGGGTATTAAAGAGGTACTGACATTTCATATAAAAACATATGCATGCATTTGACTCATAAATATACGAGTCCGGCTATTTTAGCCCTTATTTTCATTCAAAAAAGAGGCATCAGTTTCTTTTTCTTAAAATAATCAATGTGCTAGACATCTCCCTTTCTCATGCATGCCGATTTTCTTTTTCTTTAACCAAGCTAATTTATTACTAGTTCAGTTGAAAAACTGCATGCAAGGTATTTGAGTTGTTTGGTCCATAAATCAACCATTGCCCTTTCATGTAAAGCTTTATTATTCCCATTTTAGAGAAGTTTACATATTTTGAGTGAGACTCTCAAAGTGCTTGATATACCACCAAGTTACCAACTCAGCTGGCGGGAGTAGTGGAATACAAGGGGAGTAAATTGGGAGGGAAGGTCCATACTCAAATTATGAAGGAGCACATAGATGGGTGCACCTGTTTCTCCTAAGTTCTTAACATGGTATTGGTTCGGTTCGGTTTTTAGCCAAAAATATTGAATTGAACTGAGCTGACCAACTCATATGAACTGAATTGAACCGATCCAGCCTGATAACCAATTTTGTGAACATAACAAAACTGGTTCGGTTCTGTTCGGTTATGTAGTCGGTTGGGCTGGGCCTCACAATGATGGTATTAAAGTGCAAAATATTCACTGTGATGCAATAAACTCAAACCCATATCTAAACTCGTTTCACATTAACCTTTCATGTGAAGCTTCATTATTCCCATTTTTGAGAAGTTTACATATTTTGTTTCGAGTGTTTTGACTTGTGAGACTCTAGACGTGCTTGATATCCCACCAAGTCAACAACACAGCTTCGTTGGTGTAGTGGAATATAAGGGGAGTAAATTGGGAGGGAAGGTCCAAATTCAAATTATGAAGGAGCAATATAATAGATGCACTTATTTCTCAAATAAAATGACAATAATTAATATATATATATATATATATATATATATATATATATATATATATTACTTCATATACAATCCTAGACTTAAACCCTGCGCGATGCGTATGATTTACAAATCCATAAAACCTTTATACATTGGAAAAATTGATTATATAACGCAATATAGGGTTCAAGGTTTATTGATGTAAAAGTCTGGTAATTTTTATTAGTCTATGATGTTTATTTGTGTTGAAAGTAAAAAACCAAATGATGAGATTTTAAAGATAGTCCCACATTGGAAACAACAAAACAAACATATGGATATAAGATATAAGATGCGTCAAGCCTAAACAAGGCTTGAGTCTTATTGTTGGAACCTACTTATATCAAAGACCCATGTATACCTATAAAAAACCCGTCACTCCCTCAATTTTAAATAAACTTTAAATTTTAACATGGTATCAGAGCCAATGGCTCGATTCTCCACGTGACAACCACACCAAGAAAAAATGATGATTGCACGTAACTCTTCTCGTACTTTGCACGTGACAACCACACGAAGAAAAAGTAATGGTTGCACGTAACTCCACTCGTACTTTCCAAATGACAACCACGCTAAGAAAAAGTGATGGTCGCACGTGAGCGGGAGTGTTAAAAGTAAAAAACCAAATGATGAGACTTTAAAGATAGTTCCACATTGGAAACAACAAAAGAAACATATGAATATAAGATATAAGATGTACCAAATCTCAACAAGGCTCGAGTTTTATTGTTGGAACCTATTTATATCAAAGGCCTATGTGTATCTATAAAAAGCCCATCACTCTCTCAACTTTAAATAAATTTTGAACTTTAACAATTTGCAAAAAACAAAGGCCATGGTATTTATCTGAAAAATGGTTAAAGCTCGTAGTATTTATTTCTAAAAAAGAAAGTCCATAACATTTATTTGAAACTCGACTTATTTTCTATAATAAACAAAATTCGTGATATTTATTTGTAATAAAGAAAGCCAAGAAAGTTTGTGGTTTTTAATTTGTAAAATTCCATGGTAACATTAAAATTTCTTTTTAATTATTTGTATTAAGTAAAGCCCATGGTATTTATGTGAAAAATGTCAGAAATTCATGATATTTACTCGATATAAAAATTCTAAGGTATCGATTTAAAAAAATTTCATGGTATTTATTTGAAAAAAGCTCATGGTATCTATTTAAAAAACATTATGAAGTTCATGGTATTTATTTGTAATAAAATAAATTCATGGCAATTTTCAAAAAAAACTTTGAGAATACATGGTATTTTAGTCAAAATTTATGTGAGATTATAAGTTGACGGCAAAACTGTAATTTTTGAGTAGATGGCAGAACTGAAAATTAATAGAAAACTGTTAATGGCAGAATTGTAATTAAAGTGAAGTTTTGCCATTTCGATGATTTTCTATAATTGCCCATACAACTTAATCAAACCTCAAATTTGCCCATAAAATCTTAGTTTTATAACAAGGAAGTTGAGTGAAAAGTGGGGTAAGAGTGGAATTATTAAAATTTTCACTTTTGCTTCCAAATTAGTATATTATTATATTATAAAGAAAGAAAGAAGCCATACCTCAAAGCAATGAGAGAAAAGCCAGCAAAACGAGAAAGAGAACGCTAATTTCTTTATCTTGCCTTATTTGTCTTTACCCCTTAACATCATACTAACAAATTACATCCACACAAAGAAGCATCCAAATATTAACCCCCATAGCAAACTTATCTACCAGATTCCTTGTAGCATCAGAACACCGTCTACAAAAATAAAAATAAAGAGAACTTTTACAGCATGTGTGCCCCAAGGGGCAGTTTAGTGATGATCTCAAATTTCCACTTCTAATACAGCTTTCTATTAGTATAGAGATTGGGCCATAATGTATAATCGTAAGCTCTTAAAGTCTTAACATGGTATCAGAGCTAGGGTGAACTGGCGGTTCAGTTTGGTTTTTAGCTATTAAAA
This sequence comes from Agapanthus africanus, assembly GCA_030015575.1. NCBI lineage: Eukaryota > Viridiplantae > Streptophyta > Magnoliopsida > Asparagales > Amaryllidaceae > Agapanthus > Agapanthus africanus. The sequence goes on along the minus strand of CM057347.1, from coordinate 370,880,785 downwards.
AAACCGAATTGACCGACTCATATGAACCGACTCAAACAGGTCCAACCCGATAACCAATGTTGAGCGAATCGAACAGAACCTAACCAGTTTGATTCGGTTCAGATAAATAGTTGGTTGGGTTAGGCCTAAAAAATGATAATATTAAAGTGCAAAATATTCACTGTGATGCAATAAACTCAAAATCGTATATAACTCACCTCAAAATAAAAATTGTCTAATAAAAATAAATTATTGTAATATCTGCGGTTTCTATTATGTAATAAAAGTCTTTTTTAAAAATAATTTTCCTTATGTTCATATATTTGTTTTAATGCTTCATTTGTTAGAAAATACTTTAATAAGGTTATTTTATAATTAAAACTAATTAATGTAATTTTTAGTAGTTTTTAAGAATTTAATTGAATTTTTTTAAGAAAAGAAAACAGTTATATGAGATAATTTCAAAGAAAGAAAAAGAAATGGCTTTTTTAGCCAAAATTATGGGAAAAAATGAAGGAAACATTTAATTTGAATTTTCTAGAATTTTCTCATGTTTTTTTATTTTTAAAAATATTTTTTGATATTTTCTAAAATTAAAAACAGTTTTTTAAAAAGGGATATTTTTCAAAAAATTTATAAATGGATCGGGCCTAAGCCCAATTAGGCCCAGACCCGGCTCGCCTCTTGCCGGCGCCAGCGAGTGGGCCCTACGCGCTTGCACACGCAAGCTTGTGTGCACTGTTGGCGGCCACGTGACCGCATCCAGGATGTCCGTGTTGGGATCCGATGGCCAGAACGAGGGAACGAGGACAAATGCTTATGATTTGAGGCGGCTGTTGGCTCACGATCAGCCTGATTGACGGCTCGGGTTAGGGATTAGAAAACTTTATAAATGGCCATTTTTCTTATTCAAAAAATTCAACGAAAAATACCACGCGATCGTTCTATCCTCTTCACAACTGCACTACCCTTATCCCCATCAAAAATCTGAGCAAGGAGCAAGGTGTGGAAACACAAGATTCGACGTCTCTCTGCTCTGTTTCGATTTCCGATCGAAGATAGGATCCTCGATCTTCCATCTTGCCCTCGTCACCTTCTATTTGCATGTTAATCTGATCTTATGTTTTTGTCTACTCCAAGATCTGAATACGATTAACTTTATCTCCTGTTAGATAATTCTCTTAATAATTACGAGGAACTCCTATCAAGTGGCTTCTAGCTTTTGACCCACATCTAAAAAAACCTTTGTACACTCTAGGCACGAGGTAACGACGTACCATTTAGTTACTTTTATTTTGTAAACTCTCCCACGACGTTATGCTGCCCAAACTTGAATTGAAATATTGTTAGTTACAGCCGAAATACTGTCAAATTTTAGAAAAATGTATTATCTTTTTTTCTTATTCTGTAAGTAATACGCGACCGTATTTTACGCAATAATACCTTCAAGGTTCCAAGTTCGTTTTTACCCTAAAATATCTTTAAGTTTTCAATTTAATATTATCACTAAAATACCCTAATCACTAAAAAAACCCAAAAGTTTTCAAATCCCTGTATTTTCACAAAAATATCCTAAGTTTCCAAAAGTTGTATTTTTATTTAAATACTCTAAGTTTCCAAAAGTCGTATTTCTATTTAATTACCTTAGTTTCCAAAAGTCGTATTTCATTAAAACACCCCGACTTTTCTGAAGTCGTATTTGCATAAAATACCCTCAACCTACATAAAATCCTTACAATAAAATATCTCGAGTTATTATTAAGCTCTGTTACTCTATCATAACTGGTTATACTCGTATGATTGGGGTTAGATGCAATTACCCTAGGCATAAGGTGATAATAGAAAGATCCGATATTCAGATATCTCTGATATAGAAACCGAACTTCTCCTGTTCCCATACCTAGCAGATCTCCACGCTAACGCCTTTTCGAATCCATAACAACAAACCTAGACACGGGATGGGTAGTTTAAATTACGTGAGGTTGTTTTAAGGGTCTCGGGATTCCCTTTCCTATTAACCGTGGTTTCGAGGTGAAACAGAACACCATCTTTCCCGTTTGCTGTTGTTCTGTGGTAACAACGGAATAATCCCGAGTTCGTCGGTACCCTTGTGTAATGAAACTAAAACAAGCTAATTATACCTTTATGATTAATTGACAATGCCTTATGTTTTACACCCGTACCCCGAGACACCCATTTACATGTAACCATACTAGTATACGTGTCTTTCAGTACACTTACTATCACTTTATTTCATTCACCCTACCTTGAGTATCTTACTCGAGTTTATCTCGTTGACAGATGTTTTCTCTTTTTTTTCTTTTCCCCGAAATGTCTGCTAGACGCAGGAGAGAACCAAAAGATAGCCGAGAAGGTGGAAGCGACGGTGGAGGACTATGCTAAGTTCTTTACCTATTGTTAGAATTTAGTCGTCTTGTTCTTTTATCTTTATCGTCCACCTGTTTAGGGATTGCTTTCCTTTTTCAGTGATGTAATAAAGTTCTTTGTATCTCGAACACTGTGATGTAATAAATAGGTGTTAATGGAATAAATGCTTTGCTTTTATTTACTTTGCTTTGGTATATTTGGCCTGCATTTCTTTTTATGCTTAACGTAACTATTCGAGTTGAGATGATCTCTCGGTATAGTTATGCTGTGGACCGAGTTGCGCCTCTGCTCCCGTATCTTGAGAAGCGGGACGTGACAGGTTTTAGTGGTAGCCCATGCAGATCTGTGTATAAAAGCAAAACATTAACTAACTTTTATTATGCCGTCGAATCCCTTCATTTCTCCATTTTTGTTGCTATCCTATTACCTTCCTCGTTCGTATCTTCTGACTATGTCTCTCATTTTGTATGCCATGGCGCACATCAGGGAGCTGTACTTCATTTGGACGTTATGGATGAAGATAACGAGTCTGTCATCACCTTCGACAACACTCTGTATCAGCTGGACGCCTCAGACGATGAGGTTTAGGGAGCCCCACCCGAGATCATTGTGATTGACAATGACTCGAAAGACGAGAAGGTCAAAGACGCTCCTCCGATAGTCATCGAGATTGACGATGACACAGAGGAGGACGAGGACCCCATGGAGGAAAAAGGTTCTGATGAAGATGAAGGAGAAGAACCAGAAGAGGAAGAAGAGCTCGAAGAAGAAGAGGGACATGCCGAAGAAGAAGAGGGACCGGAAGAAGATCCGGTTAAAGAAGATCCTGAGGAGGATCCAATAGAAGAGGAGCCACAGGAGGAGGCTCCAGAAGCTGAGGAGCCAGAAGATGAGGCTCCGGTAGCTGAGGAGTCAGTTGAGGCGGCTCTCTTATCGGTAGTGTTTGTCGAGGTTGAGACGACCCTAGTCAACCAATTTGAGGGGGATTTTTGCTACCGTAAAGGAAGAGTCTACCGGTACAAGGGGGATCTCTCACATCTACCATAGTTTAGGTCCGGGCAAAAAGGATTTATAACTGCGGGAGGAGGATCAACACTTGCGGCGTGCGAGCTCATCCGTACCACCGACCAGCAGGGGATGGAGCCAACTAGAAAAACATAGCCCTAAAAAACTTGTTTTCATTTCAGGCCAAAATAAAATATGTATATGGCCGCAGTAGCTCTTACTGCTCGACTGCGGTATTTCTTACCATATTCCGTTTTCTAAACATTCACATTCATATACACGAAAAAGTTCAACAAAAAAATGTTGAAATTGTTGAAGAGGTTTTCCTTATTGGTTTGTCAGGATCTTCATATATTTTGCTCAGGAGCTTGAAATCCAAATTGTGGCTTATTGCTCGATTTAACATTTTGCAAAAGTCAACAATTGTGGCTTTGTTTGATTTGGAAGAAGTCTCATTTATTTAAAGCACGTGCTGTGCATGTGATTGGCTAAGTCTGTTTTGAGCATATTCTTCATCCATCCGTCGTTAGAACCGGAAAGTGTCACAGTTACAGTGAATGTGTACGTTTTGCAGTGTTCTTGACTCCAATCTTCGAAATCCTGTAACTTGAACTTATTAACGGACAAAGGGTTAGTACGACTTATTTATTCACAAACAGATATAATATGAGCAATATTAAATGCAAATAAATGTGAGTTTAGAAATAATTAAACTCTAGGTTTAGAAATCGAAAACGCGAAAGATAACCCTTGTTGAATTTAACGATAGCGAACGTACATTTTTACACTCACACTACACGTGTCGTTAGTTTTGAGGATTAGACGAGTTTGAAATGTCTCCTAATATAATTTTTTTTGCAAAAGATGCGTATGATAGGTGGTCTTGATACTGAAGGGTGCCAAAATAAATAAATAAAAAAGAGAAGAAAAGATGCGCATAGTAGGTAGTCTTGACTACTGAACGATGCCAAAATAAAAATAAAAAGAAGAAAATAAGTCTTTGGTTAGGTCTTGGTTTAACTCAAGTTCGTGGGTCTTTTGGGGTGTTTTCTCACCTGATGCCCTAAAACCGTTTGGTTTGGGAGCCATTGGCCGAAAGACTTGCTACATGGTTGCCCTAGCCTAATTAAAAACCTTGGACACTTATAAGATGTAAAATAAATAAACAGGAGACATGAAGACTTGGTTGAAGTTTTTGAAATAAAACGACGCTATTGCATGAGCACAAAGATGTATAGAAGCTTTAGTTAAATAAGAATGAGTGAAGAGTAGGGTTCGACATTTCTAACTTATGTTAATAGAGTTTCTAATTTAGATACTAAACTTTAGAGTTAGAGTCAAAAGTTAACTTGTGAAACTAGCTTGATAGGATTTTATGGGTGTAATCCGCTGACAACCCTTACAAGACAACACTCGTCTTTTAGGACAAGCTAGAGATTTAACGGCTTGTTGCACATACTAAATGCAACTGTGATTCCTGCGAAAGTGCGATAGGATTTTCTTTCTTTTAAAATAATGTTCTGCTCGAGGACGAGCAAAAGATAAGTTTGGGGGTATTTGCTCATCATATTTATCTGCATTTAATATTGTCCATTCTATATCTATTTGTAAATAAATAAGTGGTATTAACCCTCTGTCTGTTAATAAGTTCAGCTTACAGGATTTTGGGGATTTGAGTAAAAAACACTGCGAAACGTACACATTCTTTATAATTACGACACTTTCTGGTTCTAACGACGAATGGATGAAGAAGATGCTCAAAACACAGACTTGGTCCATCACGTGTACAACACGTGCTTTAAATAAATGAGATTTCTTCCAAATCAAACAAACGAAGCCACAATTGTTGACTTTTGCAAAATGCTAAGTCAAGCAATATGCCACCATTTGGATTTCAAGCTGCAGAGCAATCTATGAAGATCCCTGACAAACCAACAAGGAAAACCTCTTCAACAATTTTTTGATGAAGAAGTTGTGTATGTGAATGTGAGTTCAAAAAAAGAAATCGAGTAGCAATAAATATCACAATCGAGTAGTAAGAGCTATTGGCGCCAGATACATGTTTTATTTTGGCCTAAAACGAAAACAAGTTTTATTAGGGCTAGGTTTATCTAATTGGCTCCATTCCTTACTGGTCGGTGGTATGGGTGAGCTCGCACGCCGCGAGTGTTAATCCTTCTGCAGTTATAAACCCATTTTGCCCCGAGACCCAAACTGCGGTAGATGTGAGAGTCCCCCCTGCGCCGGTAGACTCTTCCCTTACAGTAGAGAAAGTCCCTCTCAAATTGGTTGATTGGGGCCACCTTAACCTCGACAGGCTCTATCGGTAAGAGAGCCACCTCAATCGACTCCTCAGCTACCGGAGCCTCAGCTTCTGGAGCCTCCTCCAGTAGCTCCTTTTCTATCAGATCCTCCTCATGATCTTCAACCGGATCCTCTGCCTTCTCGGCCTGGCCCTCTTCTACTTTGGGTTCTTCCTCTTCTGGTTCTTTTCCTTCATTCTCATCGGAACCCTCGTCCTCTATGGGGTCGTTGTCCTCCTTCTCTGTGCCATCGTCAATCTCCATGACTGCTGGAGGAGCGTCTTCAACCTCGTCTTCTGAGTCACTGTCAATCCCAATGACCTTGGGTGGGGCTTCTTAAACATCATCGACTGAGACATCCAGCTGGTACAGAGTGTTGTTGAATGTGATGGCGGACTTGTTATCTTCGCCCATAACGTCTATGTGAGGTGCAACTCCGGAATGTGCCATGGCCTGAAAAAGAAGAGCCATGGTCAGAAGATACAAATGAGGAAGGTAATAAGATAGCAACAAATATGGAGAAAGGTAAGGATTCAACTAGTAGGATTCAAAGGCGTAATAAAAATTAGTTAATATTTTATTTTTGTATACGAACCTGAAAGGCCCACCACTAAAACCTGTCACGTCCCGCTTCCTAAGATATGGGAGGGAGGACATGACTCGGTCCACAACATAACTATACCGAGAGATCATTTTAACTCGATATAGTTACGTTAAGCGTAAAAAGAAATGCAGGTCAAATGTAGCAAAACAAAGTAAATGAAAGCAAAACATTTATTCCATCAACACTTATTTATTACATCCCAGTGTTTGAGGTACAAAGAAGTTTATTACATCACTGCAAAAGGAAAGCAAGCCCTAAATAGGTGTGTGACAAAGATAAAAGAACAAGACGACTAAATCCTATTATTGGGTAGAGAGCTCAGCGTAGTCCACCATCGCTTCCACCTCGACTATCTCGTGGTACTCTCCTGCATCTAACGGGCGTTTCGGGGAAAAGGAAAGGAGAAAACATTCGAGATAAACTCGAGTATGATGCTCAAGGCAGGGTGAGTGAAATAAAATAATAGTAAGTGTAGGGAAAGACGTATATACTAGTATGGTTACATGTAAACGGGTGTCTCGGGTACAGGTGATAAACATAAGGTATCATCAATTAATCATATATGTAGTTAGGTTGTTTTAGTTTAGTTACATAAGGGTATTGGTGAACTCGGGATTATTCCGTTGCCATGGAACAACAGACATGAGAGATAGTGTTCCGTTTCATCTCGGAACCACGGTTAACAGGGTGGGAAATCCCGAGACCCTAAATACTGTCTCACGTAACCTAAACTACCCTATCCTGTATCTAGGTTTGTTGTATATGGGTTTGATAAGGCGTTAGCGCGTAGATCTGCTAGGCATGAGAATATGAGGTTCACTTTTCATATCAGGAATATCCGAACATCGGATCTTTCTATTGTCACTTCATGCCCAATGTCCTAGCTTCTAACCCTAATCCTACAAGCATAATCAGTTATGATAGAGTAACAGAGGTTTATGATAACTCGAGGTATTTTATTGTAAGGATTTTATGTAGATTTAGGGTATTTTATGAAAATACAACTTTTAGAAAAGTCTAGGCGTTTTAATGAAAATACGACTTTTAGTAACTTAGGGTATTTAAATAGAAATACGTCTTTTGGTTACTTAGGGTATTTAAATAAAAATACTACTTTTGGAACTTGGGGTACTTAAATAAAAATATGACTTTTAGAAACTTGGGGTGTTTTAGTGAAAATACGGGGGTTTGGAAACTTTAGGGTATTTAAGTGAAAATATTAAATTCGAAACTTAAAGGTATTTTATGGTAAATACGAATTTAGAACCTTGAAGGTATTTTTGTGTAAAATACGGCCGCGTATTACTTATAGAACGGAAAAGATAACAAAACATTTTTCTAAAATTTGAAAACATTTCGGCTGTAACTGGCGATATTTCAATTCAAGTTTGGGCAGCATAACAACGCGGGGGTGTTTACAAAATAAAAGTAATTAAAGGGGGCAGGTCGTTACACAGTGTCTAGAGTGTACAAAGATTTCTTTTAGATGGGTCAAAATCTAGAAGCCACATGATAGGAGTTTCTTGTAATTATTAAAAAAAATTTAACTAACAAGACAGAGTTAACCGTATTAAGATCTTGAATTAGACAAAAGTATTAGATCGGATTAACATGCAAAGAGAAGGGGACGGGGACAAGAGGGAAGATCGAGGATCCTACCTTGAATCAAAAATTGAAATGGAGTCGGGAGACGTCGAAACTTGTGTTTCCACATCTTGCTCCTTGGATTTTTGGTAGGGACAAGGGCAGTGCCGTTGCGAAGAGGATAGAACGACGACCGTGTTGTATTTTACGTTGATTTTTTTTGAAAAAGAAATGAGGGAGAAAAGCAAAAAAGAAAAGGGGCTATTTATAGGGTTTTCTAAACCCTAACCAGAGCCGCCAATCAAGCCGACCGTGAGCCGATAGCCACCTCGAATCACGGGTCCCTGTCTTGGTCGCCTTGTTCTGGACGTCGGATCCCAACGCATACGTCCAGGATGCGGCCACATGGCCGCCCTCTATGCACACGCGCAAGGTCATGGGGCCCACTTGCTGGCGCCAGCGAGAGGTGAGCCGGGTCGGGTCGGGTCTGGGCCCAATTGGCCATTGGCCTGATCCCTTTATATATATATATATTGGAAAAATTCCTTTTTTTAAAAACCGTTTTGAATTTTAGAAAAATATTTTTTAAAAATCAGAAAACTATGAGAAAATTTTGGAAAGTTCAAATTAAATGTTCCCTTCATTTTTGCAATAATTTTGTCTAAAAATAACCATTTCTTTTTCTTTCTTTGAAATTATTTCATAAAACCTTTTTCTTTTCTAAAAAATAATTCAATCAAATTCTTAAAAATTACTAAAACTTCAATTAAATAGTATTTTTCTAACAAATGAAGCATTAAAACAAATTTATGAACACAAGGAAAATTATAAAAAAATCTTGTTACGTACTACAAACTGCAGAAATTACAATCATGAAAACATCCGACATTAAAATTCATGAATACAAATACACATGTATCCTCCGAAAACATGGTGCTCTCTTTCTATCATCTATATACATATATATAAACCTGTATACAGCCGGTGAGCTAGAATTCAAGCTTTTTAGCCTAATTTTTCCATAGCCCTTTCCTTTAATTCCAGCTATATCCTCAGCAAGATTTGCATAACCTACACGTGCCTTAGTGTTGTCCTAAATTTCCCTTAATATTTATTTAAACCATTATATATTCTTAACTATATGACTTCAATTTAAGCCTTCTGTTTTTCATTATTTCTCACATTTAATTTAATTTCAATTTTGTAAAAATTTCCATTTCACAATGGTGATATTATTTTAATAATAATAAATATTTTCTTCAAAAAGAATAGATTAAAACTATAATATTGCATTGATAAGGGTCAAGTGTGTGTCTCTTTATTTAGTATGAAATCGAGATCAACTTCGATTTCTTCTAAAGTGTCTTTACGAACTCAAAAGTTGAAATATTATATTGATCAAAGAAGAGAATTGATTTGTATTTTTTTACTTTGCCGATATTTTGAGATCATTTCCTCGATATAATCATATGAGTCTAACTATTATTTTTTTATATATTCAGGAACGAAAGGGAGGGGGTGATTATATATTTTATTTATGAGTGTACACATGCTTTTGATATAAGTGGGATCTAACAATAAGACTTAAGTCTTGTGATTTGTCCCATCTTATATCTTATATCCATGTAACTCATAATTTTTCCAATATGGGACTATTTTAGTCTCTCATATCTCAACACCTTCCTACATGCAACCATCATTTTTTCCTGGTAGTGTTGTCACGTGAATTGCATAACACTTGTAGAGTTAGGTCTTTTAGGGGCACTTTTTTGTGTGCTTGTAGTCTGCTTTTTTTAGAAGTATTGTCGAGGTTTTGGGTCGAGCCATTGACTCTGATACCATATTAAAGTTTTTTTTTATATTTAAGAACGAGAGGACGATTATATATTTTATCTATGAGTGTACACGAGTTTTTGATATAAGTGGGATCCAACAATAAGACTTGAGCCTTGTTGAGATTTATCCTATCTTATATCTTATACCCATGTATCTCTCATAGTTTTTTCAATGTGGGACTATTTTAGCCCCGCATCTCAACACTAACAAACCGAAATAGTTTAATGAGGGTTATTTTTAGACCAAAAACAGTAGAAGGCAATTTAATAAAATTGGTGAAAAAGTTAAATTATAAAAAATTATATGTTGATGTGATCTTGACGCAGGTATTTTAATTAAAAAGCAGTGTTTAAATTTTGATTAATTACTATTGTACCCGCCTATGTAGTCATATGACTGCCAGCGTTCGATAGATTACGTTGTGTACAAAAATCATTATTTAATCGAATATAGGGTGCAAATTTTCTTGCTAGCAGTAGTGAATGAATACTTCAGGAAAAAACGTCCAATATAAAAAGTCAAAGTTAAAATTTAAAATTCTCACCAATTTCTAATTGCTCGAAATGTTGTAACTCCTCGATGTTCATTTTTTCGCCTTCAATAATTTCGAAGCCATTCTTCCGAGCATGTTAGAGTATGCACGATTTATAGAGTAAACGACTTCTAAATTGATCAAGAACACGTCCGCCGATGCTAAATATTGATTCAACAGCCACCGTTGAGATAGGAATGTCTAACATATAGAGGGCCATTCTCGAAAGTATTGGAAGTTTTGAATTTGCAATTTTCCAGTACATTAGGATATCAAAGTTTTCACCATCTCCTTCACATGAATCATTTAAGTATTTTTCTAAATCCGATTTTGGGCTTGCTTATTTTATTCTCTTATAATAAGATATCAAATCTTTCTCTAATTGTTATATTTGAATAATTGAGTATATAGGAGAAGCACTAGATTGCAAGGTTCGAGAACTCGGTTTCGGTCTCGCAAAATTTTATTTGTTTCGGTGGGTTTAAGTTAGTTTCGCTTATCTCGGTTCAGGTTTCGATTTCGATTTCGATTTTGACGGTAATACATACATATATGTGAATATATTAAATTTTTGGTTGTATATCACAAGACAATGATCTTAGTGTTAAAAAATCCAGTCAAGACTAGACCTAATACAAAATACATTGAAAATTGTACTTAGATAAGTTTTAATATAGGGTTTGAGTCAACTTTTGTGGCCTTAGAATGAAAATAACTTGACCAGTTGTACTACAAATGAAAGATATGGTCTCAATCTTGGTTCTGCGCTTGATCCACAAAACATAATTAGGCATCCCTGAAAGCTAAAAAAATTGTTCTGACCAGTTGTTTTTCAATCCTCTCTCACATCTTCCCCTCTATCTCTATCAGCTCGTTGGGTTTTCTTTTTTCTTATAGTTTTCGTAATAGTCAAGATCAACCGTCTTTAGTGAGAAAGTAGCAACTACTCACCATGAAAACATCTCAGATCTAACGATTAAGGTCTATAGTGATCATGATAATAGCAAAAACTGGCAAAAAAATAGTTATTTGAAACCTGATTGTATTGTTGGTTTCGTATCAGTTTTCACCGAAACCTTTACGAAACGATCATGTATCGGTGGTTTCGGACGAAATATCAAACCTTGCTAGATTGTGACGTGCCACCATACTTCATTTTGCACTTATTGATCAAAGTAAATAAGGTATCTCTCACCATTTGAATTTTAATATATTTCTGGAATAAGTGGCTTCATAATACCATTTTTTCTCGAGGATCGAGAATAACCGCAATGTAAGTTAAGAAGTTGAGTTTTTCCGACTCTCCCAATACTTGTCATACTAATTCATATTGCTTGAGCTTATTTGCAACTCTATACCATTGCTTGATTGTAACCTAGTCAACTCAATTACTGCACTGGAATTATTTGGGGAGAAAAATTACTTGTCATATATAAAGAATGAATTAGAGGTTAAGCAAGTACAATTTTTTTTCAAGAAATAAGCACATCCTTCTAATATTATGCCAATCATCCTCCATAGTCATTCCATTTCCACGTTCAAGTTCACTTATATAAAGAAGATCTTGGGTTGCAAATGTATCAAAAGCTCTTTCATATAGTAGGACGGCATCCGATATCAAATATGTCGAGTTCCATCTAGTGGAGACATCCAAAACCAATCTTGTTTCATATTTTATTTTATCCATTTTATTGGATTTTTTAAAACCTCATAGGTGATTGCTTAACATATCATACGACCTCATGAACACGAGCTACCGTTTTCCCGACTCTTTAATGCCAACGAGTGACACTAGGTTAAGAATGTGTGCACTGAACTGCATGTTAATAAATTTTCCACTAAGCAAGCTATTACAATTAGTAATCCTAACGAACCATCACATCGTTCGAACTTACATTGTCAGTTGTGATGGTAAAGACGTTTTCAATACCTCAATCTAATAAGCAATTCTCCGCCACCCTACCAAGATCCTCATCCCTATGACTCTCAATAGGGCAAAAGTTTAAAACCCTCTTTCTTAACATCTAACCGTTGTCAATTCAATATGAAAACACATATAATTAATATGTTTGGTTTGATGCCTATAAATTGATGGTAAAGACACTATTGACAACTATCTCACAACACTAGTTTCGATTTGGCTCTCTTCTGAATATTTCTCATATCAATCTTATTGAATTGTTAAATGCAACTGGATAAAGAAAGATGGACAAGCAACTGACATAAAGCATTTGAACCCAACATTATCTACCAATTTAAAAGATAGCTAATCCATAATGAAGAAGTAGAATAGAGCTTTTCTAATTTTTGCTTAATCAAAACTCCAAGTTCCAACGGAGCTAATTTTCTCACCTTCCTTAGTTTAAACGACAACTTAGCTTGTCTAATCTTTTTTAAATGAGGGCTACGTTGGTATTTTTTCATATGCATATTAATACAATTGTGCCATTTAGTATTTCTATTTCTATTTAATGAGGGTTACGCTGGTATTTCTATTGCATTGCTCTAGGAGGTTATCCTTTAATTGTGTAAAACGATCCCATACTATCAACCCTTTTCTTTCTTTTTGAAAAGAAGAGGAAGTCTCTACAGACTAATTTGTACTCTTATCAACATAACTGTCTACTATTATAGGGCAAAAGGAAATGAGTCATTTAATTTAAATTGATTGGTACCGTGGCTTCTTATTTTTCAAGAGAAATAAAACAAAAAACCCCATTGTTTAATGTGGAATGCATGTAATTAAATGTCATGTCATTATTTTGCAAGTGCGATACACACAATTAAATTGCCATGTCATTATTATTTTAAAAGCGCGATGTATGTAGTTATTAAATTAATAGAGAAACTTATCATTAAAATTCTATAATTAGTGCAACACACGTGCGAAAAACACTAGTATACATTAGGGCGAGCATCTTAAGAACTCTGCATACATTAGTAAATTATGTATATTTTCATTATTCATTTTATCAATATTATTATTGATAACAATTTAATGTAATATACTTATATTAATAAATCGATCAACCTAATTTAAACCATATTAGTAACGGGGATTCAAACAATTTAGCCCAAAACAAACAATTATCAACATACTAAAAACCATATTATTATTATTATTAACAAACATTTAAATAAATTAAAATAAATTAAGGAACTATTATCAGCGTAAATAAAACCATATCATTATTAACAATCATTTCATCAATTTAATCCTATTTAAACCAAATTATTATCAACAAACAATTATAAACCTAATCAACAACTTAGCATATGAATTATCATATCAGAAGAAAAATTTTGCATACTAATTATATCATTTGCAACTTATATAAAGGTATTTATACCAGCGCAGGAAAAAAGAAATTCAACAAACCCAGCATGGAAATTCAAAGTAACTTCAAAGATAGCATGAAAATGCAATTAAACAATCAATATAGCTTCTCTAACTTGGATTAAAATTTAAAACAATTAGCACAAAAGTAGCATAAATAGTGGTCTAAACATTCAATTTGTCAAACTTCAAATCCAACAAAATTGACAATTAATCTTATTTTCTAATATGAACTTCTAACCCCCTGTAAATGGAGGGCAAAAAATAATATTGGAAATTGAAAAATTGAAAGAAATTTCTAATTTAGAAAACAAACCTCAATATTTGCGATTGAAATTGCTAGGAAAGTTGAGTTTGACGGAGTTGAAGTTGGAAGTTTAGCTAAAGTTGGAATAAACATGATGAGTTTATGCTGTTGCTCTTACTTTTGCAGAGAATCAAATACTTGAAGAGGCTACAGTAAGGGATTGAGAGAAAAATTCAGAGGGGAAGTAGATGAGAGGCTAAGATTAGGGGTTTTGACCTTTTAAAGAAAGGGATGAAGATTTGAGAGAGATTGAGAGAGGAAGGAGATGAGAGGCTAGGGTTAGAGCATGTTTGAATAGTTAGGGTCCTAATCCATAGGATTTAGTTTGGGATTAAAATAAGATTGGAATGCATGTGCATTCTAATATGTGATGTGCTTTTGGATTTTATAAACTCATGCATGTTTGGATAGGTTGGGATTACGAAATTTTGACCTTTTTTAATTGCATGGTTGACCCTACATATTCTTTTTGACTACTAGCCTGCTTATTAAAAATATAATTTATGTATACAAATAAAAAAATATTTTAAATAAAAGTTATAGCTAAGACTTGAACGAACTCAAGCTGCACATTCGATCTCGCGGTGAGTGAGCAAAAATGAAATCCTGAGAGCTTTTTTGGGAGATTGTGTTTTGGATGATGAGTAAAGTTGGAGAGAGAGAGAGAGTGAGAAAGAATGACTCATTCATAAAATGAGAAAGAAAAACGTGTTGGATTAGAAAAATTGACTCTAGAGCCAGTTTTTATAATCCAATGGATACACGGAGTTTTTGGGGGTTTATTTTTTATTGGCTTTGTTTGCAAAAGTACCTCCAAACAATGCATTTTGTATGGACGCTCCAATCCAAAGGGGGGAAAAAAGAAATTAGCCTTTTTTTCTCCAATGGATATTTGACTATCCAAACATGCCCTTAGGGATGTTGTGAGGAAGGGATTAAGATTTGAGAGAGATGGAAGGGGGAAGAAGAGGATGGAGGGCAATCGAGAGAGATTGTTAAAGTGGCACCGTTGGTGTTTCAAAAATCCGAAACCGACGGCCGAACTGGAAAAGGAAATTATTCAAGAACAAATCTGAACTGAGCCGCCCAAAAAACTAATCGAAAATTTCCTTTTTTACCGGTTGGTCAGTATTTTTAAGGCAATCTGTTTTCTCAGCTCTGTAGCATTCACGCAGCTTCTTGATTTAGAGGCCCATCAGCTATTCTTTGATTAGTCCGGAATAAAATGAACTTATAATCTTCTTATTCTCCTTATCTTTTCAACTATACTTAACAAGCAATCATCAACTAATTTAGTTCCCTGTTATTTCTTGAAACAAGACAAACAAATGTTCAATGTCAAGCGACAAAAACAAAGAAGGAATAAACGATCTGCATTCATTTTTCAAATTATTGTGGATTAGAGTCTTTGAGACCTGGCCTTTTTCGATAACAGATCATAAATATAATGGGGGACAAGATTGGGGTTCCTCTGAAGGTACGTGTGAAACGCGCAAACAACAAAGAAGAAACTTTGACTGTTGTGCCAGAGGAAGCAAACCCAGTTAGGTGATGTCAGCAACCATCGGCTTCAGGTAGCAGTATATTGATGTATGCATTATAATGCAGGAGAGGAATTGAGTTCTTAAGGATTATAATTGTCACATATGTGCTACCCCCTCCCCCCCAACCCAACCCCAACCAATGTTTGAGATTACATCTATAAATGTTTACTAGATGGTGCAAGAGTAATAAAAAATCTTTTAGTTGGCTGGAATCATGCTTCATTTGTTTTGATTTGAATGAGAAAGCTTGGACTTAGATGTGATGATGATATAAACACCCCCCCCCCCCCCCCACCCCCATCATTGAATGATGTAAGTAATAGTTGTTGTAGAGTTTTGTAAACAGGTGCAGGTATCACGCAAGTATCTGCACTGAAAATTTTCTCAACCGATGTTGGTAGCTTTTTCGTGAATCATTGATGATTCCAGAATCTGAAGGCATGCAAATGCATTGTTGTTTCTTCAAGTTGTAATGACTACATAATTTGGGGATGAAATATGAGAACCTGTAGTTTAAAAAGAGGAAATTTTCGATATTCACGTCATGAACAGGGATATGAAACAGAAATAATTGTTAGCATCCAAGTGTCTTTATCATTATAGGTTGTAGTCTGATACAAGCCGGATTTGAATTTCAGACTGTTTTGTGTCAATAGTAAAGAGGCTTTACCACTTGGGTTATAATAGCTCTCGCTCTAGTTTTTTTCTATAGTAGCAGGTTTTGTAGTGCAAGTCTGAGATGAGGCGTTGGTTTCAGATTCTCATGTCTAGTCTTCTTTATTTAAAAAATTGCAAGCCTCTCTTTATTTAATGCATAATCATGTTTCGACATAAAATTGTAATTGTCTTAAATGAAATGCACATGAGTTTTATTAACTCATTGGTTGCGAATTATCCCACATCAACAAACTTTGGAAACTGTGGTAATTATCATGTTGCTTCTCAATTTAAAGTAATTTCCCCCCCTAAATGTTAATTTGGATGTGAAACCTCTTTCTATGCTTCTTCCCATCTTAACTTTTTATTCCTTGTTTAACTGTAACCTATTTATGACTTTTTACCTTTTCCATATTCAACATGATCTTACTCAGTTGTTTACTGAAAATGAAATGGAAGATCGGAAACAAATACCGCACTGTCCGGTCCAGATTTAGTGAAGAACGAAAAAAGGATCATATACCTTTAGAGATTTTTCTGATGTAGGACCATCAAAACCTGCGGAATTTGCAAAACAATCCTCAAAACCTTAGTATCATCATACAAAACAATGACATTATATTTGCTTAGAAATTTTGTCCTCAAATTTCACTCAGATGCAGATGCAGGTTTTACGCAATTCATTGATAGTTTAATGTTATTAATTGTGAATGCTGGCAGATAACTGTTCTAAATCATGAAAGTTGGCAGCACATCAGTCAAATTAAGCAAAGTTTCAGTGTTAGAATATAAAAAATATTCCCTCAATCTTTATCATAATTTCTGAGTTTAAATACGGCGGAGAGTACGTCCCACGCTGTTTGAATAATAACCAAACAATAAGTTTACAAACATGGCTTCAAACTCCTATGAAATCACATATCCATATATTGAAATTAAAATTAGGTGTTGATATACCAGTGGTCATCATGTGTCAATTAATTACATTTTGGTTCATTGTATTACAGCATGAAAAAACATTGGACGTGGATCTCGTTATGCAGTGACTCATCTCCATTGTCACCGTCATCGTCGCTGTCAGAATTAGAATGATTCAACAATGTAGAAAGGTCTCGTCCCCCGTCGCTGTCAGAATTAGAATGGTCAGAATTCGAATGATTCAACAATGTAGAACGGTCTCGTCTCCGTCGCTGTCAGAATTAGAATGATTCAACAATGTAGAAAGGTCTTGTCTCCAAGGGAAACACACACGCGTGTACATGGATAATGGATAACGGAGGAAAAGGTGCCGCATGAGGGAATCTACTCCGGTGATATCGAAAATATACACCCTCCACGATTTTTCGAACGCTCGGTATTAATCATCTTTATTTTCATAATCTAAAATGCGGATACATCAAATTCATGTGATTCTAGAACTTTTGCACCGTTGATTTAGTGGATGCAAAATTAGCGGTTTATCAATAATAGAATTTTTACATTGCTAACTCAACGGTGAAAAAGTCGTGAAATCACATGAAATTTTGTGTATCCACATCTTAGATGATAAATATAATAATGATGGGTGCCAATCGTCGAATTAAATAGTGGAGGATATACTTTTTTGACGCTGCATAACGAAAAAGCCTCCTAGGCCTCCTCTCTCTCTCTCTCTCTTCTCTATGTGTGTGTGTATGAGAATAATAGAGAAGAGGCCCTAAGAGAGGATTTTTTCCTATGACGCCGGAAAAATTCTATCCTCCACCATTTGTTTCGATGATTGGCATCAACCGTCCTCATCTTCATCAGTTAAGATGTAGATACACCAAATTTCTCTCTCTCTCTCTCTCTATATAATCATATTCATCAATACCAGTATCAAGTTATAATTGTTTGAAAGGTGATGAGGCTCGATATCGGTGACTCTTCAGATGCTGATACGTTGCAGATGACGTGTTCCAGAACCTACAAGAGAGGATCAAGAACCTCTTTTGGGATCGCACCTCGGCCATCCGGCTCCAGGAGTCTCCCGACCTTCGGTGGCCTTCCAGACCACCCCAGGCTCGCCTCCGAGCTATCACAGAACCAAGATGCCTCGGCCTCCCGCTCGTGCCTGGGCCTCCAGCCGAGCTCATCTTCCTCGGTCTCGTCTCGACCGACCCACAACACTGATCACAGGCGCCTCCGCCACGGCTCCGCGAATCTCGCCATGCGTGAGATATCCGCCGCCCACGTCCCGCGTTCCACGCCATCACGATCCCCATTAACGAGTCTGCTTCGTCATTAATGCGGGATCCCGTCTAGCACGCGGGCGTGACGACAGGGGCGTAACGGTCGGCGTGATTCTCGCGCCCGCCTGCCCATTGCTGCCGCTATATAAACCCCTCTCTCAGACAATTCAGGTAAGCCATTTTTACTCTACTAGGCCGTTACTCTGCCAAAATACCCCGCCTAACTTGATCGTCGGAGGGTCCTCGGTGGCACAACCATCCCGGGACTTCATTGCAGGTAGCTCGGCCTCAACTATAACAAACCCATTGAGATCCACACGCTCCAGGGGTCAACCCTCCAACTCAATCTCAGTCGTCCGTCAACACGCCAGGAGATCAACGAAAGATAACATCTGAAGGAGATCCATACCTCCATCAGTTGGCGCCGTCTGTAGGAAACTCAAAAATTCCACTCAACCAAAAGTTCATCTTCCGATCTCGACTACATGGCAAGCGTTCACCGCGACAATCCAAGCACCAGCTGTCGGCCTCCCCACGGAGGAGACGAGGGAGAATCCCCTCTTCCACCAAACGCCATTCACGCCCTATCCGCTCGGATAGATCGACTCATGTTAGTCGTAGATGCGCTCGTCCGTGTCCAAACTGCCTGGCAAGCTCCCCAGGTCGCCGCTCCCCTCCGCGGGACCGGGACCCCTACAGAGGGAGAGAAGACTCTACCCGCGTTGACACGGCTGATCACCGCCTCACTGTCTCCGGCGGCCGCAGATCCCCCAGCCCGTCATACTCCATGACCCGGTGGGCGCCGCACAGTTTAACTCTGAGGTCTTACGCCAGAACGCCTCGCCCCGAGCCTCATCGCGCCCTCGTCCCTCCTAAGGAGGTGTCTGTCAGCTCGCCTGCACCCAGGCATGACCGACACCCCCTCCCTCGATGGGGTCATGTGCACGGGACTCGCCACGGAAGCTCGAAAACGACCTCGCCAGGAGACCCGAGAAACGTCATCGAACGGAATCGGGGCCGCGGCCACGCAGAAGTCTCCGGTAGCCGAGGCCAAAAATCAGAGTATGCCGACTCCTCGGGATACCACGGCAGACTCGACGCCCTTGAAAAGAAGATCGAGGATATGCATCGGGAAGGTCGTCATTCGAGCGACGTGGTTAAATACGTCGCCGACTCTCTTACAAAGCCCTTCACCGAAGAATTGCTCGCCGTCCATGTCTCCTCCCGGAACAAGCCCCCAAAGGTCTCACTCTTTGACGGGAAGTCCAACCCGAAGGACCATTTGGACGCGTTCACCGCCGGGATGAGTTTCCATGACTGTTCCGACGCCGTCCAATGCCGCGCTTTCCCGGCCACTCTTATCTGCTCCGGACGAGACTGGTTCCGAGGACTCACGCCGTGCTCAATCTCAAGCTTCGATGAGCTGGCCACCCAATTTCTCGACCACTTTGTTGGGAACAGACGGCAGAAGCGGACCATCGACCATCTCTTCACAATAAAGAGCGGGGACAAAGAAACCTTCAAAGGTTACATCACTCGCTTCTACAACGCCTTCCTCGAGGTCCCGGAACACCGGGACGAGACGATCATTACGGAACTTAGGTCAGGTCTTAGGCACAAGGAGTGGTTACGCTCTTTTGCATTAGCGCAACCTAAGACCATGGCCGAGGTAAAGGCCTAGACCGAGCGAGAGATCCAGCTTGAGTCCGAGATGAATGCAAATCTCCCCCGGACAGAGCAAACTGACCAGAAGAAAAGGGCGAGGGAAAAGAAGAAGAGGCTTGAGCGGCCAAAGCCCTACTCCCCGAAGTTTCAGGAGTACACCCCGCTCAATGTCTCCCAGACGGTACTGCTGGAGGAGGCAAAGGGCGAGAGGTTCTTCAAGCTCCCCCCAGTATCGCGCATGGTGGCAAAGCGAACCCGGGGCCCTTATTGCGGCTTCCACCGGTCGTAGGGCCACTCCACAAAGAACTGCAAGCAGCTCCGAGACTACATCGAGGAGCTCATCCGTTCGGGGCACCTGGCAGCGTACTTGCGGGACAAGCGGCAAGCTGATCGTGAGCAAGAGCAACGTCCCCCTCCCGGCGAATTAACAATCGGCCAAATTATGGTCATGTCAGCGGGGGGTACGTCGAATACATACGAGGCTCAGCACCCCTCACCGATCGTGGAGACCGACGGCCAACCGAGGAAGAAGGCCAAAGCAACCGAGCCGATCGTTTTCAACGACGAGGACCTCCACGGTATATCCCTGCCCCACAACGACCCGCTAGTGATCACGGCTCAGGTCCACCGCTACGAGGTGCAGAGGATACTGGTAGACTCTGGAAGCTCGGCATCCATCCTATTTTACGACTGCTTCCTGCGCATGGGACTCGTCCCGTCCGACCTAAGGCCGACCACACACGTCCTGTCAGGGTTCACCAACCACTCCATCCTGGCGGAAGGAGTAATCACTCTCTAGTTTAACATCGGGGAGGCAGGCCGTACGCGAACAGTGCCTGTAGAATTCATCGTAGCGAGAATCCCATCTGCCTACAACATCCTCCTCGGGCGCCCTACACTGAACTCCCTCAGGGCCCAGACATTGACCTACCACCTGGCGATGAAGTTCCCACTCGACCAAGGCGGGATAGGTCGGGCCTACGGAGACCAACGGACTGTAAAGGTTTGCTTCACCGCAACATCTTCGTCTGAGCGGGCAAACAACGATGTTGAGGCCGAGGGTGACATCAGGGGTTCTATGGACACTCGAGACGAGCAAAAGGAGGTTCGAGGGACCTCGGTGGAGCCATTGACAGAGGTCCCCCTAATAGAAGGGGACGATGAATGAATCGTTCAGATCGGATCGCTTCTGACAGGGACTCAACGAGACGACCTGGTTCATTTTCTCAGAAACAACTTTGACGTGTTCGCCTGGGCACCTGCTGACATGCCTGGGATTGACCTTAAAATCATATCTCACAAGCTCGGGGTAGATCCTATGGCCCGACCCGTCAGGCAGAAGAAGCGAAGCTTCACCCCGATCAAAAAGAAGGCGATCGAGGACAAGGTAGACAGGCTCCTTACCGCCAACTTCATTCGGAATATTCCTTACTCTGAATGGTTGGCAAACGTGGTCATGGTCAAAAGTCAAGCGGGAAGTGGCGCATGTGCGTCGACTTCACCGACCTCAACAAGGCCTGCCCAAAAGACAACTATCCCCTCCCTCGGATAGATCAGCTCGTCGACAGCTCGGCAGGCCACGAGCTATTGAGTTTCATGGATGCTTTCTCCGGCTACAATCAGATCAATATGAATCTGACAGACGAGGATCTCAACGCATTCACAACGGACCCGGAGGTATACTGCTACAAGGTAATGCCTTTCGGCCTAAAAAACGCCGGAGTTACGTACCAACGCTTGGTTAATCGCATGTTCAAACCGCAGATCAGCAGGAACATGGAAGTTTATGTCGACGACATGCTCGTCAAGTCGGTCTCATCGGTTAATCATGCCAAGGATCTGGGTGAGGCCTTCGACGTCCTCCGAGGTTTTCGAACACACCTAGAAGGACGCCAAGGCAGTTGGGTTGAGGAATGGGATCTGGGCGAGGCCTTCGACGTCCTCTGAGGTTTTCGAACACGCCTAGAAGGACGCCAAGGCAGTTGGGTTGAGGAATTGCCCCGGGTCCTATGGGCCCTGCGCACGTCGAAAAACCCCCCACCGGGGAAACCCCTTTCAGCCTCTGCTACGGAACCGAGGCAATGGTCCCAGTGGAGATCGGGCTCCCCAGTCACCGGGTCGAACATTTCAACGACGAAGCAAACACCTCGGCATTCCGAACTAACCTGGACGTCTTGTTGGAGAAACGAGACCGGGCTCAGAACCTAGTTGCCGCCTATCAACAACAGACCGCCCGCTACTACAATGCGCGAGTCGAGCGTTGCCTCTTCAAGGCTGGAGATTTGGTTCTAAGGCGGAACGAGTTCGTTGACCAAGGCAGGCTGCATAAGTTTTCCCCAAAATGGGACGACCCTTTCCTCGTCTCCGAGGTACTGCCCGGAGGAGCCTACCGTTTGCAAGACGCGGAAGGACGCAAGTTTCCACGGCCTTACAACGCTGAGAAGCTCAAGCCGTACCTCTGAAAGAGTATCTATGTATATTTCTTCTTTCGCAAAGGCAATGTAAATCTTTCTAAAGTTCTTTCTGTTCAAATAATAAGGGAACACTAGAACATTGCAAAAAGAAAAGTTTTATTCATTCAAAAGGTATCGGGGGCTTTTCAGCCTTACTGAAAATAAAAAGAGAATTTACAACAGAGGTGGAACGGGATCGAGGAAATATTCCCTGTGATACCCGAAGTAGATTTTCGCTAGCCGGACCCTAGTCTTTGCGTCCCGCTCCCGCTGACGCTGCGCACGAACCCGGGACGCCACGGAAGCATCCGGCGCTTCGTCCTCCGCCCATTGGCTCACGATGTACCTCATTTTGAAGCACTTCAGAATGAGGGCCAAGGATCGGTCATGCCTGGCTTTCGAGATGAGGCCGAGCACGAAGATCGAACGCACCTTGTCGAGCGCCTTGTCCAGAAGTTGCTCGGTGAGGGGGTTGCCCAACCCCGGGGACCTCCTCCAAATCGCGTACATCAGCAACTGGAGCAGGGACGACCACCGAGGGAGAAGCCGACCGACGTGATCCTCGAGGTGCCGAACCACTCCCCGGTACCCATCCTCATCCAGGGATGGGTCATACAAAGAGACGTCATCAAAGGTGATGATCTCTTCGATCGAATACATACGACCAGTCATCTCAAAAGAAAACGATGCCAAAGGGGCTGCCATCTCCTTCTCTATTTATAACCCTATACGGAATCCTTGAAGGCCAAGATTCGCGCGCGAATCCTGGGATCCACCAAGATTAATCCAATACCGTGCCGCCACGTGGCGGGAACCGACGCAACTTCCCGAAACGTCACGCCTCCCCAAAGAATTCCAACCACGTGCAGCCGGCGGCGGTCGCCCTTCCCGATGTTCACGAACCAGGGGAGGTCGGATAGAAACTCACGAAGCCGAGCAGCTACCCTGCTCGATCCCTCCTTGGCTGGTAATTGTCATCCACGACGCCAAGGATCAAAGCCCTCGCCAAGAGGCAACTGAGCGGCTACCCCGTTCGGTTATCCTTGGCTGGTAATTCCTTACCCCACGACGCCAAGGATCAAAGCCCTCTCCAAGAGGCACCGGGTAGCAACCCTGCTCGGCCCGTCCTTAGTAGGCTTCCTACGGCCCCTCCCGCGCTAAGGATCAAAGCCCTTGCCAAGAGGAAACTGAGCGGCTACCCTGCTCGGTTATCCTTGGCTGGTAATTCCTTACCCCACGACGCCAAGGATCAAAGCCCTCGCCAAGAGGCACCGGGCAGCAACCCTGCTCGGCCCATCCTTAGCAGGCCTCCTATGGCCCCTCTCGCGCTAAGGATCAAAGCCCTCGCCAAGAGGCAACTAAGCGGCTACCCCGCTTGGTTATCTTTGGCTGGTAATTCCTTACCCCACGACGCCAAGGATCAAAGCCCTCGCCAAGAGGCATCAGGCAGCAACCCTGCTCGGCCCGTCCTTAGCAGGCCTCCTACGGCCCCTCCCGCGCTAAGGATCAAAGCCCTCGCCAAGAGGCACCGGGCAGCAACCCTGCTCGGCTCGTCTTTAGCAGGCCTCCTACGGCCCCTCCTACGCTAAGGATCAAAGCCCTCGCCAGGAGGCACCGCGTAGCAACCCTGCTCGGCCCGTCCTTAGCAGGCCTCCTATGGCCCCTCCCGCGCTAAGGATCAAAGCCCTCACCAAGAGGCAACTGAGCGGCTACCCCACTTGGTTATCCTTGGCTGGTTATTCCTTACCCCACGACGCTAAGGATCAAAGCCCTCGCCAAGAGGCACCGGGCAGCAACCCTGCTCGGCCCGTCCTTAGCAGGCCTCCTACTACCCCTCCCGCGCTAAGGATCAAAGCCCTCGCCAAGAAGCACCGGACAGCAACCCTGATCGGCCCATCCTTAGCAGGCCTCCTACGGCCCCTCCCGCACTAAGGATCAAAGCCCTTGCCAAGAGGCAACTGAGTGGCTACCCCGCTCGGTTATCCTTGGCTGGTAATTCCTTACCCCATGACACCAAGGATCAAAGCCCTCACCAAGAGGCCACCGAGCAGCTACCCTTCCCGGTCCGTCCTTAGCAGGCCCCTAACGGCCCCTCCCGCGCTAAGAACCTAAGCCCTCACCAAGAGGCCACCGAGAAGCTACCGTGCTCGGTCCATCCATGTCTAAGTGATCTCCACCTCGACTTCGGAGCCATGGGGATACCGACCTTCCACCAGTCTTTGCACGCTTGGCAAGTGATAGAATTCAACTCGACGTGTGATCGCTAAATAAAATACCTACCTAAAGATGAAAGCAGTACTGTGCAAGTACAAATGTTTACCACAAACAAAAGGAAAATGCGCACGCAAAGAAACTGCAAAATGGATTTTCTATTCATAAAGGTCAGGAGTATTTACAAAGGTATTATGGGCTCCCCAGCTGTTTCCCCCAATCAGAGCAAAGCTCTGTTCAAAATTCAAATTTTGAAATGAAGCAACGCTTCAGATGCAGCGCCAAGTGCGCTGCGCTCTAAGCAGCGCACCACATGCAAAGCACGTGTGCGCTAGCGCTGGGTGCGCTGCGCTATAAGCAGCGCACCACGTGTGCGCTAACGCTGGGTGCGCTGCGCTCTAAGCAGCGCACCACGTGCAAAGCACAGATGCGCTAGCGCTGGGTGCGCTGCGCTCTAAGCAGCGCACCACGTGCAAAGCACGGGTGCGCTAGAGTTGGAACTAAAAACTCCCCACCGTCAGATCAAAAATCCAATAATAATAATGATGAAAAATTAATTAATCAGAATTAAATTCTGTTAAGGAAAGATTCCTCAAAATTTTTCCAAACAACAAAATGGTGCTCTATAAATAAGAGCACCGTTGGATCAATGATCCAATGGTGATTAAAATTCCCCAAAATACAGAATAAATTCTGTATGGAAAGATTTCCCAATATTTGTTAAAAACAAGAAGATTATCTTCTGTAAATCAGAAGCCCTTGGATCAAAGATCCAATGATGGGAAATTCCCCAAATCAATTGGAGAAAAGATCTCCTTAACTAATTGAATTGATTAGCTTGCCCTATAAAAAGGCCCCTAGACTTCAAGTCTCAGATACACAGAAGTATACAGAGGAACCCCCCATAAGCTTTGAGAAAATCTCAGAAAGAAGAGCCAAGCTCTCGATTGAAGAACTTCTTTTCCTCAAGGTAAAAAGAACAGAGAGATGAAATCATCTCATAATTGAAAGAAGAACTCCCTTCTTTAAAGATCATAGATCTACAAGACTAAGGTCTTTTACAAAATGAGAGCAATACATCTCAACATAAAAGGAGGAGGGAGAATTATTCAATTCTCTTGGGATCACAGATCCATAAAAGCAAAGCCTTTCAATAAAATAAGAACTTTTGTTCTTAGGATCTTGAGACAAAATCTTTTCTAAGGGAGAATTTATTTTCCAGATCATAAAATTGATCAAATGTGCTTCTGCGCTCTTGGACTGGTACTCAGCGCCGAGCGCACCACGTGTCACTCACGAGTGCGCCACTTAATACCTAGCGCTTTGCGCTCTTGAACTAGCGCACTGCGTTCATGGGCTGGCGCTCAGCGCCAGGCGTACCACGTGTCACCCACGCGTGCGCCACTGAACTAACAGCGCAATGCGCTCATAAACTAGCGCTCTGCGCTCATAACTTGGCGCAATGCGCCCATCATCTGGCGCTTAGCGCCAAGCGCGACACGTGTCTTTCAGGTGTGCGCTACTCGGCAGAAGCGCATTGCGCTCTTTGACTGACGCAAAGCGCCAAGCGCATTACGTGTTACTCACGTGTGCGCTCATAGGACATAAATTGTTCTTTAATAAGCCCAGAGCTTTGATGAATGCCCAGCATTCAATAAAAGACAAAATATTGTCAGAATTCAAGTCAATGCTCAACATTGTTAAAAGGGCCAAGCCCAAGCAAATGCTCAGCAACCCAAAATAAATGTTAAACATTTTAACTTGATTGGACTTAGCCCAAGATTGGCCATAAGTCCTCAAATGCAGATTAACTGAGCCCATATGCTCATAAATCTTTTAACAGATCTTAGTTTCAAATTGGACTACAGATCTCTCAACCAAAATTGGTTCAAGGGTACATCTCTTTACTCCTCTGATATTTGTTGTTGTAATCCTTCAACGTCTTCAGAGAGGTGACGGGTCCCGACAACCATACATTTCATAGACTGTGACGTCTTTAAACTGGACTGTGGGGTCCTTAAACCCATGGACTATGATGTCCTTAACCTCGGACTGTGGGGTCCTTTAAAACCCACGGACTATGATGTCCTTAACCTCAGACTGTGGGGTCCTTTAAAACCCATGGACCTTAATGTTCCTAAACTAACATCAGACCGAGATGTCCTTAAACTAACATTGGACCGTAATGTCCTTAAACTAATTACCGACCGCAATATCTCTAAACTAAACATTAGAGTCCAAATGCTCTTTTGTTGGATCTAAACGATCCCGTTGAGTTGATCTTAGTCTGAAATTAGACTAACGTATTCTCAACGAACATTTAAGTTGATCTTAGTCTCAAACGAGAATAACGTATCCTTAAACCCAACCCCAAACCCAAATCTAAGAAAATATGGATTTGGACTAATCCACGCCCTACGGGCGACAACATAAATTAGTCTCCGTATACAATCCACGAGTAACCAAAAGAAACAAAACAAAACAAACACCTACGACACAAAGTGACCATCTGGAGAAGGAGAAAGTGGTTACCACGATGCGGTAGCGTAATTAACTGCAGGAGCTTGCGCCTGTAGGGAAGAGCGTCCCCACAATCAAAAACCCCTCAAATGAGGGGGAATCTGATGAAGTCTGCTATATCGGCCGCATCCGTTTAAACCTTCGATATACGGTGTCATAAATCAACTTGGCATCTTCGGAGAGGTGGACGGATAGAACCAATTAGCATCTGCCTCGAATTCAGGCAAGATGGACGTACGAGGTCTCGTCTCCGTGTTTCGGTGGGGAACAGATTCTGGCACTCCCGGTGGGACCTTTTCCTCTTTCCACTCCACACTTCGTGTGTCGTGTTCACGAACAAATCGCGGTTTGATATGGTTGCCCTTGGGTTCGAGGTACTAAGATTTGGTTTTGCTCCCGTGCAGAAAAAAGAACGTCAATGGCCTCCAACTGCTCCAACTGCAACTGCAACTCCCATTCCGCCTCATCTGGAGGTATAACCTACGGACCCCAAGCGGCCTTACTGTTCAAGATGCCGGTGGAGCAAGTAACTCAGGCCACCACTGGGCTGTTCTTTGGGACCATGATCCCACCGATGAGCTTCAATGCCCCGCTGCTATTGCAAGAAGCCCCAAAGAAGTCGGTCTTTGATCGACTTACCACTGCCGCGGCCCCTCTCAACGGGTCGTCCAAATTCAATGTCTCAGTTTTCAACAGACTGGGCCAGAACGCCAACAAGCCCGCGATACCTGAAGCAGCCATCCTAAAGCGGATAGCCATCCCGGCTCAAGCGGACGAATCGTCAAAGTGGCTTCTTCTGCCAAGAAGTCAGTCTTCACAAGGCTGGCCATTCCGCCTCCCGCTCCAGGCGAAGTCCTCAAAGCCGCTTCCCCTGCCCAGAAGCCTGTCTTTGACAGATTAGACATTGCTTCTCAACAGACATCAGTCTTTAAGAGGCTGACGCCGGCGACAACCCTTCGCCAAAACAGGAGACACGATGAAGTCACCCCTACAGCTGAGACAATCCCAACGGCTCGACATGCTCGCCGTCGTCACTGGCGCCGAGTAAAGAAGGATGGGGGCAGCTCCCCTTCTGGACTGACTCCGCCAGCTCCCATGGTGGAAATCGATACTGCTGTTCCAACTGGGAACAACTCTGAATCGCTAAGGAGGGTGTGCAAAAACTCTTCGACCGCCGTACTGAAAAGATCTCCCCCACCTGTGGAGAATGCTACAGAAAAGAAGCCGGAGCAGCCACCTCAACGGTTGTCCTCCAAAATTTACAAAGTCTGGCGACAAGTCCAGGAATCGGTGATTGATCAGGACTACTCTCGCTGGCCAAAGAAGCTTAAAGCTCAACAAGAAAGGAGCCATCCCATGGTACTACAAAAGATGTCATCCGTATGGATGCCCGCTGCAACGGCTCTCTCAACGTCAACCGCTCACAAGAGAAGGAGGCAGGAGAAAGCCCCCGTGACTGCGGCGAACCGCAAGGATGCTGAATCTAAATGCCCTAAGTCTGGGGGCATGGTAACACATACCGTTTATATGGCTTTCGGAAAAGAGGAAAACCGTGCTTCTACGGGTCATCGACCGCTCACCCGATCGATAACAAAGGCTCAGGAGCAACAGCAGCAAAAGCTCCAAGAGATACCGACTACAATGGCCGCACCTACTGGGCCGAAAGAAAATCCAGAGAGCTCAGAGCAGCGTCAGAAACAAGAAATTGATGTTGAATTCCTTCGAAGAATGCTCGAGAGGAAAGAAAAAGAAGCCGCGGAACAGACAGCCATTATAAAATGAATGGCTTTTTTGTTTCAAGATATGGCGGGGATGATGTTACAGCCGGAACCTCCAGCTGAAGACCCCCCGATTGTCATTAAAGACGACAGAGGGGAGACATCGAACCCTCCTCCAGCTCTTTCAGCAGCCAAGGAGGAGACCATCTCCAAGGCCGCTCTGGATGATTACATTGCTCAGCAAATACGAGCTCATCATGTGAGCGATACGGCCGGGCAAATCGTTAAGACTGGACGACCCTATCCAGGCTGGTATGACCAAATAAGGTACCCGCCAGGATATACGATTCCCAAATTCCATGAATATAAGGGGACGGGAAATCCACATCAGCATGTGGCTCAATTCAGAGCCTTGTGCGGCAACACCGGAGGTGATGATAAACTTCTGCTCCGTCAGTTTGTTGGTAGCTTGTTGGAAATGGCATTTGAGTGGTATTCGGAGCTTCCCAATGACTCCATCAAAACTTTTGCAGAAATGGAGCTGCTATTCACCCAGCGCTTCGCAAGTGCTAGTGAACACACCCTAATAACGGCATTGATCAATGCTAGGGTGAAGCCAGGTGAAACGTGGGTGTAATACGCAATACGATGGCGGAATCTATGGTCAAAGTGAGAGCAGCGCATCGAGGAAGCACCTGCAGCAGGCATGTTCGTGGGAACTCTTGACCCTCAAGCGACCATCTCCCAATTCATGATGTTTTCAAGCCGACCACCTTCCAGTCCTTGATTGATAAGCTGGCCCAAATGGACCAGATGGGCCACAGGCCTTCCTCTTCGAAGCCGGAGCCGCGGAATGAAAAAGGGAAAGAGAAAGTGACCTTCGTCTCCAATGCTCAACAGCAGCCCGGTGGTCCAAAATTAACGGATCGACTAGACGAGAGACGGTGATACTATAATGAGAAAATAAAGCGCCCTTATTCGTTTCCCCGGTACAAAACGAGGAGATTGTTCGAGCTAGCGGTGTGCAACAGGCTCATTAATTTGCTAAATCCAAAACGCCCATTGCAACCCGGCGAGGCTAATAGTCCCAATTATTGTCCCTACCATCAAGCGGTAAGCCATCCAATTGAAGATTGCTTCGTCTTTAAAGGCTGGATCGAAGACCAATACCAACAGGGCAAATTCGCACTGTCCGAGAATTGGAAAGTAAGCCCGCCCCAGCCGCACACTCTCAAAAAGACGGACACTCCGGGGGCATCATACTCTTTTGTAGAAGAAGCTCCATGGGAGGTCGTTCTTTTAGCCAAGACGAAAAGAATGCTGAAGGATTTCCAAACATGCCCAGGGATCAGGTGGAAAAATCCACTGGAACCCGAGATCATCGAGGGAATGCTGAAACCGCGCCCAACTCTAAAGATTGGTGGTGATACTCAAAGCGCTCACACCCAGCCGTCAAAGTCTTCAAAGAAGAAGAAGAAGACCAAAAAGCCCGTGAAGCTTAGTGACAAGCGCACGGACCTGCAAAAATATATCGATGCGCTGGAAAAATATAATCAGAAGGCACGAACCCCAGTCACACTTCAAGAATTTCTCAGCCACGTCCTTGAGGACGGAGATGATGACAATGGAGAAGACTCGTCGGATGAGCCTGAAGATTATGTGACAAGCTGCCATGTGATCTCTCACTCGTCGATAGACAATGAAGAAGCTCCTCACGCAGAGAAACTGGGGGCAGATCTTGAGCCGGAACTTCTAGGACCATCAGACGAAATGATTGATGCATTCCTAAACGAAACTCTTATTAAAAGCAAAGCTGATCGGGAGCGCGAGATTGCCATATTTGAAAAGGCCAAACGCCAGCGACTGGACGAAAGGGTCGAAACACTCCCACCAGATCAAAGTACATCCGCCGCAAATAAAAGCAGGCTCAAGAAAAGGAAAAGGTTGGCCAAATCCATATCGATGGGAATGAAGCTACCACCCTCCGAAGGAAACACTTCTGATGAAGCGGATATACATCCTAGCTACTGTTTATATCATCGAAGGATTGCACACCCCATCGAAGAGAGCAATGCTTTTAAAAGCTGGTGGCAGGGATATGTTGCTCACCGACAACATTTCAAGCGGATGAAACGCAAAACTCGTCGGGAGCAAAGAAATACGACCGAGGAGCGTAAAAGAACTGCCGGCAACTGTCACATGGTCAATGCTGGGGGATCGCAAGTTCTTACCTTTGGGAGTGATTCTGAGGAAGAAATAGCTCTTGGCCCTCTATTCAAAAAATCTACCTCAGGAAAAGAGGAAGAACCGAAAAGTTGCGAGAACATTCAGCTGCGCAATCGCACATTACCTGAAAAGAATCTCGGACCTGCAAATAAGGGATCGAATAAAAAGGATAAGGGGAAATAAAAGGTCCCTGAAGATATCGCCCTTGATGATCAAGTCGTCAAAGAGCTGACAGTTAAGGACTCGCCGAAGAAAAATAAGGTGGATTACAACGTTTTGGCACACTTGAGGAAGCTACCTTCGCAGCTAAGCATTCTCGATGCCCTCTTATTATCAAAAGAAGCAAGAAATTCTTTGATCAAGGCGTTACAGGAGCCTGAACAATTCCAAGCTTTCCTTGCCGAAGAAAAGATGAAGGACGAGCTGGAAGAAGTACACACGGCTGATATTACTTTCGGCGATGAAGATTTCCTCCTCGGGACGTGTGAGCATAACCGTCCCCTTTATGTCTCCGGATACTGTCATGATATCAAGATAGGCAAAATCCTGGTTGATAATGGGTCCTCCGTTAACCTCCTCAATGTAAGAGTGTTGAAGGAAATCTGCATGAGCGTTCAACACCTCGCTCGGGATAAGATCACTATCTCCGGGTTTGACTCCCAGTCATCACGGACGCTAGGGTCTGTGATACTGACGCTGCGCTTTAGGCTGCTAGTCACTGACATCAAGTTTCACGTCATTGATGCTAAGATCTGCTATGATGCTTTGCTCGGTAGGCCTTGGCTACACGAGTACAACATTATCCTTTCTACACAACATCAGTGTATGAAATACTTCAAAGATGGTCTCGAGTACATTGTGACAGGGGAATTAAACCCATTCTCCGTGAATGAAGTCCGGAAGTACGAAGATGCAAAATACTTCTTACTGGATTTCGAAGACATGGAAAGTGTCACAAACCGAAGAACAAAGCTATCACCACTATTCCGGTCTTCGGGAGTGATACCGAGGAGGAAGAAGAAATAGTTTATTCAGGGCCGCCCCAATACAACAAGCCGGGACCGTCCACCCCTATTCTGGTCTTCGGCAGCGACTCGGAAGATGAGGTCAATGCAGTATTTTCTGTTCGGCCATCAATACAAGCCTTTGCTGGTGATGATCGGAGTTTGCAAATAGCTATGGTTCCGCGAGAACATTACAAAGAGCTCGACGTGCTTGGTACCTATAGTGTGGAAGAACTGCAGACATTCTACGTCCCTCCCAGGCGAAGAAATGAAAAGGCAATCCTCTTTTATCAATCCACGGAAACTAAAGTAGAGAATGAAGTCTGGCATGGTGCTGACTCGATACTTGACAGACTTCAGCCCATCCGACTGCCCAGATACTACACAGAAGGATTGAAGAGGCTCTTGAGACGCTAAGATGTACCCCTTAAGCAAACTACTCGACAAACACAGTTCTATAACAGGATCTGGAACGTCCCCGGAACTCAACGAAAATTGCCCAACGGGAGAATGGAAACGATCGGGCTTGGATATGTTCAATCCAAGAAATGGGAGCTATTCCGCGACTGCTACGTCATACATGACTTCGATGAGGAAGGAGATGCTCTGTGGGAAGATGCTAACCCTGAACCAAAATGAGGCCCCGCCGTGAAAATGCCAAGTCCGTCGTTCGAAGAACAGATGGACAAGCTTATAAGGGAAGCGGGTCAAAAAGTCCGGGATGACCATATCCACGAAATGGCCATTTATGAGAAGGCCAGGACGCAGCGCCTCCTTCAGCAGGCTGCGGAGAATGACGATGCCCTTCGTCGTCAACCTGTCACACAGAAGACCCGACGCAGAGGCAAAAATAAATTGAAGAACGGAAAATATGTTCGACAGCAGCGTAGCGGGTTTAAGAAGCCTCGCGATTGAGAATTGGGTGGCCTGGATTCGTCTCTTGTAAAGAAGATGGGCCGAGCATATTCTTTTTCCTAAGATAAGACAAGGAAGACACTCGATCTTGTCATGAAACATCAGATGATTACCCTTCCGGAGTCCAAACACCCCGAGCAAGCAGGTGAGGTTCATCATCCAAATTATTGCTCCTATCACCGAGCGATGGGACATCCTCTCGAAGACTGTTTCACATTCAAAGACTGGGTAGAAGACCAGTATCAGCAAGACAAGTTCTCTTTATCCAGCAGTTGGAGGGTAACCCCGCCACAGAAGCATGAACCAAAAGCCACGAGAGTAGAGTCAGATCAATATCGGTCTTGGAAGCGACCTCGTACCTGTCATGTGATAACGCTATCAGAAGAAGAACCAGAGAATATAGATGATCTCTCTTGGTGCTTCGAAAACGATGAAGATGAGTTAATCTCAGAATTTCCACCAGCGCCAAAAGAACTGGAAGATGGAATACATACTACCGCAAATGACCTCAAAAAAATCGATTTGGGAACGGAAAACAACCCACGGCCGACGTTCGTCAGTGAACTGGTGTCTGAAGAAAAGGAGGCTACGCTTAAAGACGTGCTCATGCAGTATAAAGACTGTTTCGCATGGAACTATGCCGAGATGCCAGAACTAGATCCAGAGATTGCTGTACACAAATTGGCAATATCTCCGGACATCAAGCCGATCAAACAAGCACCGAGAAGAATGTGGCTCGAACTTGAGATGAGCATCAATGCCGAGGTCAAGAAGCTAATCAATTCCAGGTTTATCCAAGAAGTTCAGTATCCTGACTGGATCGCTAACATCGTCCTGGTGATGAAGAAAAACGGGACAGTACGCATATGTGTGGACTTTCGGGATCTCAACAAAGCTTGCCCGAAGGACGACTTTCCAGTACCAGTCACCGAGCTGATGATAGATAATACGTTCACTCACGAAATCTTCTCTTTCATGGACGGCTCATCAGGATACAATCAGATAAAGATGCATCCCGAAGACCAGAAGCATACCGCTTTCCGGACTTCTCTGGGCATATTCTGCTACAAGGTGATGCCTTTTGGTCTAAAGAACGCTGGTGCCACCTATCAGAGGGCCATGACGAAGATTTTCGATGACCTTATACATGAAATCGTCGAATGCTATATTGACGACCTCGTAATTAAAAGCAAATCATACGAGGAACATTTTGAGCATCTGAAGATCGTGTTTCAGCGCCTTCGGAAATATAAATTGAAGATGAACCCTCTCAAATGCGCGTTCGGAGTTTCCTCAGCCAAGTTTCTAGGATTCGTCGTAAGACACCGAGGCATCGAAATCGACCCATCAATGATTAAGACGATCATGAAAATACCTCCGCCAAGAACTCTCAAGCAACTGCGGTCTCTCCAAGGAAAGCTCGCGTATATCCGGCGATTTATAACCAACCTCTCTGGCAAATGCCGTCCTTACAGTCACCTGATGAAGAAGGGAACCCCTATCGTCTGGGATCGCAAATGCCAAAGCGCACTCGACGAAATCAAACAATACCTACAGAATCCTCCGGTGCTAACCACTCAAGGGAAAACCCCTCATTCTGTATAAAACTGCCCTTGAAGGTTCATTAGGCGCATTATGGGCACAAGAGAATGACCAAGGGAAAGAAATAGCTCTCTACTATCTGAGTCGAGTTCTACTGGGGGCAGAAAACAATTAATCCCCCATCGAAAAACACTGCTTGGCATTGATCTTCACGATAACGAAGCTCAGACACTATGCGTTGGCATATGAGGTCCATCTCATATCAAAGGTGGATCCTCTCAAATATTTGATGTCAAAGGCTATATTAACAGGGCGGCTCGCTAAATGGGCCCTGCTCTTGATGGAGTTCTCGATAACTTATCGTCCCCTCAAGGCAGTGAAAGGCCAGGCCGTTGCCGACTTTCTCGCTGAACATCCTATACCTTCCGACTCACCCCTAAACTGCGAATTGCCAGACGAGCACGCGTTTGACACAATCGACGGTGAGAAAGGAGAGAGTGACACCCAATGGGAACTCTACTTCGACGGGGCATCTTCCATGAAGAAGCGGAAGCAAAGCACCCCCATAATCAAATCCGGGGTAGGCCTCATCTTCATAACTCCGCAAAGGGGGATAATGCGCTTTGCCTTCTCCTTAACAGAGCCGAGGACGAACAATGAAGCCGAATATGAAGCTTTGATAGCAGGTCTTGAGATCGCTGTCGATATGGGAA
The DNA here is from genome assembly GCA_030015575.1 of Agapanthus africanus. Classification (NCBI taxonomy): domain Eukaryota; kingdom Viridiplantae; phylum Streptophyta; class Magnoliopsida; order Asparagales; family Amaryllidaceae; genus Agapanthus; species Agapanthus africanus. Next base: position 370,845,532 of record CM057347.1, on the reverse strand, counting down.
TCGAAAACCTCCTCATATACGGAGACTCCCAGCTAGTCGTCAGTCAAGTAAACGGCGACTATTAAACGTGCAAACCAGAGTTGGTGAAGTACGGCGAGAGAGTACAGCAACTGCCGACTCAAATTCCTTGCTACACCCTGGAAAGCATACCGTGTGCGGAAAATAGCAAAGCGGATGCATTAGCCAAGCTCGCTAAAGAACTGGTCGATGAGAACCTCGATGACGTAAGGATCGTTGTGCAAAGCCGTCGGGTTCTTGCACCGGAAGAAATATCTCCGGAGTCGTCCGAAGAAAAGGGAGCGACCGAGCAAACGGCCCTACAAATAAAAGACCAGGAAAAGGCTAAGGATTGGAGAGAAGTCTTTATAGACTACTTCAAATCCCATCGAGCACCCGAAGATGCATCCTCGAGACATCAGCTCATGAAACGAGCTCTATCTTTTGCCTTCGTCAATGATACTCTGTATAAGAGATCATTTGATTCTCTGTGGCTGAGATGCCTGGGACCTGAAGAGGCAAGGAGAGTCGTCCAAGAAACTCACGACGGACTCTGCGGCTCTCACCAAGCCGGGCCGAAGATGAAACTAAAAATCAAAAGGATGGGCTACTATTGGCCCACGATGATCTAGGATTGCCTTGAATATGCGAAGCAGTGCCACTCGTGCCAGGTTCACGGGGATTTTATCCATCAGCATCCGAATCCACTACATCCAACGGTGGCTAGCTGGCCATTCGAAATGTGGGTGACTGACATAATCGGCCTCATCGAACCGGCATCGTCCAGAGGACATCGATTCATTTTGGCAACAACTGATTACTTCTCCAAATGGGCGGAAGCGGTACCGCTGAGGGAAGTGAAGACGGAGAATATCCTCCATTTCTTCAAAACACACGTCATTTATCGGTTTGGCACTGCGCGACGGATTATCTCCGATAACGGGCCAGCCTATAGAAGCCACAAGATTAGCCGCTTCTCACAACAGCATAACATAGACTGGAGGTACTCTTCGGTCTATAATCCCCGAGCTAACGGTCTAGCTGATGCTTTCAACAAAACCTTGACGAAGATCGTGAAAAAGACGGTGTCTCGAAATAAGAAGGACTGACACGAGAGACTGCATGAAGCTCTCTGGGCGTATCGAACTACATTCAAAACAGCCACGAACACAACGCCGTATGCATTGGTATTAGGCACAGAAGCGGTACTCCCTCTCGAGATAGAGTTACCCTCTCTACGAGTGGCGGTTCACTACGAGCTAACAGACGAAGAAAATGCTCACTTTCGGCTTGAGGAACTCGATGCCCTTGATGAAACCCGGCTCATGGCGCAACAGAATCTGGAGGCTTATAAAGCAAAAATGACGCGCTCATATGAAAGATTGACTAGGCCGAGAACATTCCGCCAAGGTGAGCTCATGCTAGTGGTCAAAAGACCTATGATCCCCAATCGTGCCAAGCAGGGGAAATTCGAGTCGAACTATGAAGGCCCGTATATCATAGACAAAGTTTACCAGGGTGGAGCCTATCTACTCATGGACATGCATGGCGAAAGACTTTGCAGGCCACTAAACGGTCGCTTCCTAAAAAAATACTACGCCTGACGAGTAACGGCCTAGGTCAATGATAGATGACGACACCTATGTCCGCTCGCTATCTTCCTAAGCCCAAACTCCATAAGTAGTAGCCGGCAAACGGACCGAAATGTCCTAAAACTAACAATGGACCGAAATGTCCTAAAACTAACAACGGACCGAAACGTCCTTAAACTAACGATGGACCACTATGTCCTAAAACTGGCTATTGACCGAGACGTCGATAAACTACTATGGACTGCAGCATCCCAAGGCTGGCACAAAAAGAAAATAATAAAAAATAATAATAATAAAAAAGAAAACGGTATGCACATAAGCAAAATGGGCACGGATGAAAACCCGAAAGGGCTCCGTGAGCAAAAACAGCAGGGCTACCGGCGAGTTTTGTGAAAACCCGAAATGGCGCAACCTCATTAAAAGACACTTGTAAGGTCCTCTTGATTTTGTGAGGAGAAAATACCTGCGTGAGATCCTTACGACTCACAAGGGAGCAACACACTTAGGGATCCCCACGATTCCTAAGGAGAAATTACATTTGCGAGATCCTCACGACTCGTAAGAAGAACCCTCTTATGAGACCCTCACGGCTCATAAGATTCAAAAGCTTTAAGATACAGGGATCTGAATCTGTTCTTAAGCCATCACAACCTCCAATTTTGCCCTACAAGCGGTTCAATATTGACCCTTGTATACAATCCACGGGCGCGAATAAACATTTCCCTAACAAAGTCCCACCAGTGACTGGGGATATGCTCATATGGCGAACAACCCTTGTAGGTCCTCTCGACTTAGAAGGAGAAAATACTCTTGTAAGATCCTTACGACTTATAAGAGAACACACACTTAGGAATCCTCACGATTCCTAAGGAGAAAACACACCTACGAGATCCTCACGACTCGCAGGAAGAAATGCCTTTATGAGACCTTTACGGCTTGTAAAGTTAAAAACCTTAGTCGACAGGATCCTAACCCTGTTTACTAAGCCACCTTTGTTCGACATCGATAAAGGCAAATGATGATTCGCTCCTGGTAATATCCCAGTTGTAGCGATGCTGACGCCGAAATCGGTGTCAAATCCCAAATTCGCAATCAAAAGCCAGCGGGCCACAAATGCATACGAAATAGCTGAAATGATGGGGTAACTTCCAACAAAATCAGCAAGTAAAAGTGTATGCATACAAAATAGCCGAAATGGTTGGGCAACTCGCAATAAAAGCAGCGAGTAAATAAAACAAATAGTCGAAATGATTGGGCACCACGAAAAATAGCCGAAATGATTGGGCAATCGCGACTTTCGCGATAAAAAAGCTGAAATGATAGAGTATCGCCGAAAGAAAAATATATAAAATGAAACTTTTTGCCCTACAGGTGAAATCACATCGATCCCTGTATACAATCCAGGGGCACAAACAAAGGAGGAATCATACCTTCCCCCTAGGCTCCATCCGAAAAAGAGCCAAGTCTTGACGGTTCACAGACAGCCTGAAGATTATCTCAATATTCGTCTCACTATCACAGACACAACATCAGCAAAATGGAACCGCGACAACTCCCAGTTCCATGACTCGGCGGTGCACAGACAACCGAGAGTCAACCCCCGACTCCGTGAAATGCAGATAAAGTCAACCCTTCCTGGTTTCGTGGAACACGGCTTATGTCAATCCTGACCCTGTGGGAAGCATCCAGAGCAAATCCTGGTCATGTGGCACACGGCTTATGTCAATCCTGACCCCGTGGAAAACGTCCAGAGTGGATCCTGGTCCTTGCGGAACACGGCCTATGTCAATCCTGACCCCGTGGAAAGCATCCAGAGCAAATTCTGGTTTCGTGGAACACGGCCTATGTCAATCCTGACCCTGTGGGAAGTGTCTAGAGCAGAACCCGGTACTTGCGGAACACGGCTTATGTCAATCCTGACCCCGTGGGAAACATCCAGAGCAAATCCTAGTCACGTGGAACACGACCTATATCAATCCTGACCCCGTGGAAAACATCCAGAGCGGATCCTGGTCCTTGCGGAACACGGCTATGTCAATCCAACCCCGTGAGAAGCATCCAGAGAAAATCCTGGTCACGTGAAACACGGCCTATGTCAATCCTGACCCCGTGGAAAACGTCCAGAGCGGATCCTGGTCCTTGCGGAACATGGCCTATGTTAATCCTGACCCCGTGGGAAGCATCCAGAGCAAATTCTGGTTTCGTGGAACACGGCCTATGTCAATCCTGACCCCATGGGAAGCGTCCAGAGCGGAACCTGATCCTTGCGGAACACGGCTTATGTCAATCCTGGCCCCGTGGGAAACAACCAGAGCAAATCCTGGTCTAGTGGAACAGTCTATGTCAATCTTGACCCCGTGGGAAGCGTCCAGAGCGGATCCTGGTCCTTGCGGAACACGGCTATGTCAATCCGACCCCGTGGGAAGCATCCAGAGCAAATCCTGGTCCCGTAGATCACGGCTAGAGTCAATCTCGACCCCGTGGGAAATGCCCAGAGCAACTTTTTACTCCGTGAAATGCGGATAATGTCAACCTCATCAATCACTTACGGGTCCTCTCGACCCGTAAGGAAGAAAACTCTCTTGTGAGATCCTTACGACTCCCAAGACGCTTAGGAATCCTCACGATTCCTATGGAGAAAATACACCTACGAGATCCTCACGACTCATAGGGAGAAAAGTCTTTATGAGACCTTCACGGCTCATAAAGTTGAAAAGCCTTAGGCAGCAGATCTGAACCTGCTTCCTAAGACATCACTACCTCTCGAAGAGTTCAAGACGGAATGCTCTCTATCATCTACAGGCTACGCTTACTAAGGTAACACGCTGGCAACACAGAAAAGACAAGAAAGCAAGAGATAACACAAGATAGTACGACAGAAATGTATCTTTTATTCATAAATTCAATTGGGTACAAAATATATCATATGAAAGAATAAAAGATGGATACATGTTGTTCAAAATTTACAAATTGGTACAAGAACAACTATTGGGAGGGAAGCGTTTTCAATAGACCAATCAGTTGCTCGTGCACTCCCCTCAGCCCGTTTTCACGGTCAGCTACCGCGGCCAACTCTGCTTCAACCTGAGCTCGTTGCTGCAAGTAAGATGAAAGTTGCTCATCAACGACCCGTTGAGCTGCCACACGACTCTGCGCATCCCGCTCAATAAGGTCGAGCTTCTGCCTCATCATTAACCCGTCGGAAATACATCGTAGAAGGCCCTCAAAGATAGCTTTCAGCTGTGCAGCGTGTGCATCAACTTCAGCATGCAATCGAGCATATTCGCTTGAAGTCTCTTCGCACCCCTTACGCTTTAAGGCCGCTTCTTGTTCAAGATAACGGAAGTAGGGAGTGCTCTGCTCGACCCATGCAGCCCGTTGAGAGGTCACAGTCAGGACTTCGGGAGCAGGACGTCCGACCTCGAGCTTATGCAGACAAGCCTCGATGCTCCTGCAGTGATTAACCCAAGACTCAACGACGCCCTCACTATGAAAGTTCACGAGCGTCGCCAGCATAGGATTAACCTCGGCAGCAAAATCTGCAGGAAGGGCAGGGGTCTCCACGTCAAGCTCCTCGATGTAATCGCTCAACATGCACAGACTATTCACAGCGCCTTTTGAAGAAGGACGTCGAGAAAAGGGGCCTGCTGGCATTATGACACGAGACTCGAACGGAGCTGAAGTCGGTGTCACTGCTGCAAAACAAATCATAGTCAAATAACGGTTCAAGAAATGGAGAAGCTACATAAACAATGGAGTTTACTATACCGGTTGCGGCAGGTGGCAAGGCCGGGAGTACCTGTGGTGCAAATGTTCCTTCATCTCCTCCTTCAATCTGTAGTGCTGCAGTCAAAACAAAGAAGGACTAGAAACGATTTGGCTGCCTGTGAAAGAAAAGAAAAGACATTAGCTAAAGGCTGTACTCACCAGCGCCACTAGATGAGGCAATCTCTGACTTGAAGGAGAAATGTGGGTGCAGCACCTGATACAGGTGATCAAAAAGGACTCCTGCAAGGTTGAAATAATGCAATGTCAGTATATAAAGTTTACTGCCTACAATGAAACCGATAGGTCACAAATCCGTACCTTCCAGCATTTGAGAGGATACGAGAGAAGGCAAAGGGACGACCACCGTCAAAGTAGCAACTGGCGATGCTTCCTCGGGTGGCACAACCTCAACGCTCGGCACACCTGCATTTAGAAACGAGATAAATACCGTCAGGAGAGATTAAAAGAGATTGCAGAACGAAAAGGAAAGCAATGACCCAAAATCTACCTGGTGAGTCGCCGGTCGAGACCGCGACAAGGGCGTCACTGGATGCAGCGAATGCTTCACCCTCCTCCATCGGAATGGTTTCGCCGCCCGTGGCTTCATCCCCTGACTCCACGAGAGCCGTTGTAACACTCACGACGCCAGGAGATGGCAGAGAACCGCAGGCGGAAAGAATGGCGATTGGGGCAGTGCCAGACTCTTGAGAAAGAGTGGCTACCTCAGGCTCGGTGGTTGCCGCCATCTCACCTACCGCTTCCTCATCAAGACTCGGCCCTGCAGGATAGGATATATGAGAATATGAAAATTAAAACTTTGACGAAAGAACTCAGTGTTAAGTTACCTTGGGTTGATCTTTCAATTGCTTCCCGAGCCGCACGCGCTGCCTGTCTGTGAGCGGTAGACAGGGCGGTCGAAGCACCCCTTGAAAGAGTATAGGCAGGGGTAGCAGCGCTCGAGCCTGCACCCGCGGCCAAGGAAGCGTTACGTTCCCTTGCTACATGCATTCTGCGCTTCCTTTCCGCCCGGGCCATGAAAGCTAATCTTCTTAAGACCTCCGTTAATGGGACGTCATCGTCCACACCAAGAGCTACCTCTGGAGCCGTCACGGCGTCTGTCATCGGTTGCTTAAGTGAATCTTCTTTCGGCAATACCGACGGAACTGAGACTTCGATAGCCGACCTTGGAAGTGTCTCCGCACCACCCTGCAAAGTCGGTACCGCACCGCCCTGCGAAGTCGGTACCACACCTGGAATAACCTGAGTAGAGGTAGTTCCTGTAATAAGATGAAAAGGAGGGGTCAGATTACCCATAAGAAACGGGAGTGGAGAAGCGGTGAACCTAAATGTACCGATGCCTAAGGATGCTCGAAGTCTTTCCTCCTCCTCAAAAGTCTTGAGAGAAGCTGCGGGAGCTTCTTCGGTGGAAATGCCTATTAAAGAAGGAAAGTGTCAGTTAAAATATGACGATAAAAATATGATGCAATGACAAAAGGTACGGCTGATGTTTACTTGATTGCACAAGGATGACCAGTCCCGCTTTGTGGCTTGCTAGTCGCTCAGAAGCTGCAATAGCAGCCTCGAGGTCGGTATCGTCCGGCACTATGAATAGACCTTCATTGGTCCCATATTCGCTCAGGCCCTCACTAAAAGGAGCATGAGGCTCCTGGCCGAATGCAACGTCGGCAGAGAGAATCGACTTCTTCTTCCTTTTCTGCGAGCGAGCACCGGTTGCCGCTAGCACAAGCTTACGCTTGGTGGGCACCTTAGGACGACGAGTCCCGATATCTGAACCCACGCCAGACTCGGGGGACGCTACGGTCACCGCTTCCACTGGAGCACGGGGTATCGGCAGCTCAGGCCTATCATGCGGGACCTCGACCGTAGCAACTTCTCTTAAGGGAGGACGGACGATGGTCCGTCGCTTCAGAGGGACGTTTGGATTTCTGGCAGGGGGTGCACCCTTGCGGTCGGACAACAATTTCTTTTCCTCCTTGATAACGGCACACATTGCGTGTTGATACCATGCCATGTATACGTTTAGGGCCCTAGGAACACAACTTGGTTCACTAATGAAGAAATTGGACCCTGTGTTTAGGCGCATGAAGTGGTGCAAAGCGCTCCGGATACCCTCCTCAGTATAAACTGGTTCTGCCAGGAATGCCTCGAGCGGGATGCCCTGATTATAACTTGATTGCTGGGCAAAACGATAGGGATTATATCTCATGAACAGAGTCGAATTATTCTGCCTGAACACCAAATATCCCGGCCTGATGGAGTATAGATGGAGAATTTCCCGAGCTTTCAGGATAGAACCTCCATCCTTAAAGGTGTCCCGCAGCGGCTGCACCGTCTTAGCGGACTCCTTACCGAGAGTCATAACCTTGTCAACAAAGGTCATGCCGTCCCCGATGGTACATGGGCGAAGGATTACACCCTGAGCCTCTCGCTGACTTGGCTCCACAATGGAAGCATTGACCAGCCGCATGATCCGTGGAAATTGCAAGTTTCATAGAAATGAGGTCGCTTATGCATTCCAAAGGCACCGAGCATATGCAATTCAAGCCATGAGGTAAAATAATGCATCGGGAAGTTCACGGGCTGCACCCCCGGTTGAGTGGTATCGGCCGCCGAACTAAGGCCGTGATACAAATGAGCCAGCCTGGCAATTCCAACAGCAACTTGTCTCCCTTCAACCATCCGATGAGCTGGGTAGAAGACCGACGGCTTCATGTAGCAAGGATGCATGGGAAGCGCAAACCATCTTAACCACAAACCGAGGAACCCTAAAAAGAACGCTTCCTCATCGATGCCCAGAGGAGCAATTTCTGAAAAAGTGACGATCGCGACATTTGGAAGAAAGAATCCCTTTTGATCAGCTTCCAATATTGGCCGGCGATCCAAACCAAAGCCGAAAGGATCATCGAGTTTGGCAAACTTTTCACCTTGTCGCGATAAAACTTCTGGACGAAGAAAACGGGCGATGAAGTCCGCAAAGCTAACCCCATGGCTTCCAGATTCAAGAAATAGGCCTTCGTAAATGTTTAGCACTTTGATCAAGTTAGGGAATCGGTGCTGAATGACATTCTCTGGGTTTAGACCCATCATCACCAGTCGGGTAGTGAAAAATATTCATCAGGGGGCAAGATCTCCTCATAATGCTCCCCTCTGACAGGCAAGCCGGAGATATCCGCAAACTCTTCCAGAGAGATGGAAACTTCCCGATCTAGCATAAGGAAGGTATGAGTTGGAACGTTCCATTGTTCCAAGAAGGCTTTGACCCACCATGCGGGAGGTATGGGATACTGGAATAGAGAAGCATAAATCGCAGGATACAACCCAAGCTTCAGCAGTTCTGACTTCTTTGCCGATAAGATATATCGGGCCCACTGCAGGTATCCAGCCGAGTGATGGGGAGTCAGATCTATATTGTATGGCTGTCCCCAAGGGCGCGACTCACCTTGGCATATACGCCGCCCTAGAATATCTAAAGCAATCGGCGGTTGTACAGGTATTGCAGCCATAGAGGGATGAAGACAACCCTCTAAAGTCCAATTAACCACCTCCACAACATAGTTCACCGGGGGTACGTCAGCATAGTGAATCGCCGAGATAGCCTCTGAAGGTGTTGCGCAAGAGAAGCTGTGTCGACCCATGATGATCTGGTTATACCATGTTCCCCACAAATGAAGATTCTTATGTTCCGGGTCATGGTCTTTGATCAGCGCAATAACCTCCCGGTCTACGGGCGCTTTAGGAAATCCACCTTCTGAGCGAACGAACGGAAAAGAAGTGTCGAAAGACATGTCACCTGCGCGAAAAAGAACAAAAGTCAACCGTCAGTGCTATGATTTAAATTCTGGCACTTGGTACTTTAAAATTCGTACCACACTGCAATGCAGTAAAAAGGGGACCAAAAGGGGACCCACAAAATCTAGATGACAATTCATCATTAATAAAACTGCCTCATCATTTGATGAGACTGTCAATTCAATGAGGAAATCCTCAATTGATTCTCATTTAATAAGAAATCCCTCGGACTAAGGAGTAAATCTCCCCTTGAGAGCAGTGCTCTGTGACAGAATGACACCTGTCAAGTTCTAATGATGAAGGAATAAAAAATTCCTTAAGAGCCCTGCTCTGGAAAAATGATGGAATAATCCATCAGAAAAATTGAAATCAATTTTTATATATGAATGAAAAATTCTAGGATCTTCAAGATCTATGAACAAACTCTAAGAGTTCTTTATGAGCAAAGCTCTGTTCATGGGCTAAGAACCCCAAGAAAAGATATCTTTAGATCTATGGGTTCAAGAGAACAAAACTCCGTTGATGAAACCCTAAAAGGGTTTTCTTTAGACCAAAGATCTATGAAGAGCAAAACTCTGTTAATAGGTGAAACCCTAGATTATTAAAAGATTTTTTAAAAGATTTAATTTTTACCTAAAAATTTTGACAGAATTCTGTCCTTAAGAGAGTTCTTAAGCCAAAGAGCTATGCTCTGCAAGAGAATAAAATTCTCAGAAGGAGAAAGATGAACATAAATCATCCTAAGGGCCAAGGGTCTTATTTATAGGCACTGGGATGCCTTTTCAATTTCTGAGTTGATCCAAAGGCGCAGATGCTGCCACCGCTGCACTCACATGTGGGCTACGTGAGCGCAACGGTGGGGGGGGGGCATTTGTTTCCTCCAATCAGAGCAAAACTCTGTTCAAAATTCAAATTTTGAAATGAAGCAACGCTTCAGATACAGTGCGCTGCGCTTTAAGCAGCGCACCACGTGCAAAGCACGTGTGCGCTAGCGCTGGGTGCACTGCGCTCTAAGAAGCGCACTACGTGCAAAGCACAGATGCACTAGCGCTAGGTGTGCTGCGCTCTAAGCAGCGCACCACGTGCAAAGCACGGGTGCGCTAGCGCTGGAACTAAAAGCTCCCCACCGTCAGATCAAAATCTAATAATAATAATGATGAATCATTAATTAATCAGAATTAAATTCTGTTAAGAAACGATTCCTAAAAATCTTTCCAAACAACAAAATGGTGCTTTATAAATAAGAGCACCGTTGGATCAATGATCCAATGGTGATTAAAAATCACCAAAATACAGAATAAATTCTGTATGGAAAGATTTCCCAATTTTTATTAAAAACAAGAAGATTACCTTCTGTAAATCAGAAACCCTTGGATCAAAGATCCAACGATGGGAAATTCCCCAAATCAATTGGAGAAAAGATCTCCTTAACTGGTTGAACTGATCAGCTTGCCCTATAAAAATGCCCCTAGACTTCAAGTCTCATATACACAGAAGTATACAGAGGAACCCCCCATAAGCTTTGAGAAAATCCCAGAAAGAAGAGCCAATCTCTCGATTGAAGAACTTCTTTTCCTCAAGGTAAAAAGAACAGAGAGATGAAATCATCTCATAATTGAAAGAAGAACTCACTTCTTTAAAGATCATAGATCTACAAGACTAAGCTCTTTTACAAAATGAGAGCGATACATCTCAACATAAAAGGAGGGGGAGAATTATTCAATTCTCTTAGGATCACAGATTCATAAAGGCAAAGCCTTTCAATAAAGTAAGAATTTTTGTTCTTAGGATCTGGAGACAAAGTCTCTTCTAAGGGAGAATTTATTTTCCAGATCATAAAATTAATCAAATGCGCTTCTGCGCTCTTGGACTGGCGCTCAGCACCGAGCGCACCACGTGTCACTCATGAGTGCGCCACTTAACATCTAGCGCACTGCGCTCTTGAACTGGCGCACTGCGCTCATGGGCTGGCGCTCAGCGCCAGGCATACCACGTGTCACCCACGCGTGCGCCACTGAACTAACAGCGCAATGCGCTCATAAACTAGCGCTCTGCGCTCATAACTTGGCGCAATGCGCCCATCATCTGGCGCCTAGCGCCAAGCGCGACACGTGCCCTTCAGGTGTGCGCTACTCGACAGAAGCGCATTGCGCTCTTTGACTGGCACAAAGAGCTAAGCGCATCACGTGTGCGCTCATAGAACATAAATTGTTCTTTAATATGCCCAGAGCTATGATGAATGCCCAACATTCAATAAAAGATAAAATATTGTCAGAATTCAAGTCAATGCTCAGAATTGTTAAAAGGGCCAAGCCCAAGCAAATGCTCAGCAGCCCAAAATAAATGTTAAACATTTTAACTTGATTGAACTTAACCCAAGATTGGCCATAAGTCCTCAAATGCAGATTAATTGAGCCCATATGCTCATAAATCTTTTAACAGATCTTAGTTTCAAATTGGACTACAGACCTCTCAACCAGAATTGGTTTAAGGGTACATCTCTTTATTCTTCTGATACTTGTCGTTGTAATCCTTCAACGTCTTCAGAAAGGTGACGGGTCCCGACAACCATACATTTCATAGATTATGACGTCTTTAAACTGGACTGTGGGGTCCTTAAACCCATGGACTATGACGTCCTTAACCTCGGACTGTGGGGTCTTTTAAAACCCATGGACTATGATGTCCTTAATCTCAGACTGTGGGGTCCTTTAAAACCCATGGACCGTAATGTCCCTAAACTAATATCGGACTGAGATGTCCTTAAACTAACATTCGACCGTAATGCCGTTAAACTAATTACCGACCGCAATGTCCCTAAACTAAACATTAGAGTCCAAATGCTCTTTTGTTGGATCTAAACGATCCCGTTGAGTTGATATTAGTCTGAAATTAGACTAACGTATCCTCAACAAACGTTTAAGTTGATCTTAGTCTCAAACGAGACTAACGTATCCTTAAACCCAACCCAAAACCCAAATCTAAGAAAATACAGATTTGGACTAATCCACGCCCTACGGGCGACAATATAAATTAGTTTCCGTATATAATCCACGGGCAACTAAAAAAAAAAACAAAAACAAACACCCACGACACGAAGTGACCATCTGGAGAAGGAGAAAGTGGTTACCGTGATGCGGTAGCGTAATTGACTGCAGGGGCTTGCCCCTGCAGGAAAAAGCGTTCCCACTATCAAAACCCTCTCAAATGAGGGGGAATCTGACGAAGTCTGCTATATCGGCCGCATCCGTTTAAACCTTCGATATACGGTGTCATAAATCAACTTGGCATCTTCGGAGAGGTGGACGGATCGCACCAATTAGCGTCTGCCCCGAATTCAGGCAAGACGGACCTACGAGGTCTCGTCTCCGGGTTTCGGCGGGGAACACCGGCCTTACAAAAATGTCCGGAGGCTTACAAAATTGTGACACAAAATAAGGAGGCGAGGAAGTTCAGGCCTCAGGGCCAGGGAGAACCCCGATGAGCCGCGCGTCCACTGCGACCACCGGGGCGGCATCTTCGGGGTCGACGCCCACGGCGGGAACCCCGGTGCTGGTAGCCGGGTCGATCGACTGATCCCTGACGGGCCCACCAGGGGCCTCTTGCCTTGCAGCACTACCGTGAGCGTCCCCCTGCACCTCTCTCCCGTGGGGGTACGCAGCCTGGAGTTCGCCGTCAGGAAACTCCAGCATTTGGGACTTGACAGCGTCGAGAACGTCGTGCCAAATAACGCCGGCAGCTTCAGCAAGGTCGGCATAAAACAGGTCCGACTCTTTATAGCTCTTCCGACGTCCGAAGCTCAGCCTCCGACGCCCGAAGCTCGCCACGCCTCGCCCTGTCCTTCGCCGCCTCATTCTCCCCTTGGAGGGAGTTCGCCGTCTTCTTTAAGGTGGTGACGAGCACCTGGGAGTCTTCCCACTTGGCCTCGGCGGCTCGGACGGCCTCTCGGCATCGGGCGACCTCCCGACTCCCGGTCGCCGCCCGGTCTTCAAGGGCAGCGATCCTCTCCTTCGCCGCCCCAGCTCCTGCCTTGAGCTCTCCTCGTGGCCTGCGGCCTGCATCTCCGGGGCTATCTCCTCGTCCTCCATGTTGATGATGAGGGCGACGTGCTGGAGGACCTGAAGAAAAGGAAGAGGGTTAAAAAGGAAAGGGAGGCACCCGATCACACGAACAAAAACGCTGAATAAAGAACTAAGTAGGATGCGAACACTAACCTGCACGGCCTCTTGAGCTATGGCCGCCATTTGGGCCCGGAAGGTCCCTAGAGGGATTTTTCCCCCGGCCGACCTCTCCATCTCCGAGGGCAGGCTGTCGGCGACGGAAAGTCCCAAGAGCACCTCAAAACGGAGCTCCCTATCGTCCACGAGGATCGGGGAAGCCGGGGTGGAGGACGCCGTCCTATTGAACCTCTTGAGGAGCGACGCAGGAGAACCATTCTAGGCTCCCACCTCGGGAGCCCGGGGCTCTTGCTCCCGAGCACGCTTCCGGACCGGTGCGCAGCTGGACTCGGGAGCTCGAGGAGCGCTTGGGTGCCTAGATGGAGCCGCCGCCGGCTGGGACGAAGTCGGCGGAGCCGGAGCCGACGACGGGCGAGAAGAGCCGGCGCCTCCGGCCTTCTTCCCCTTCTTCACGTCAACCACTGCCGTCCGGAACTTGCTTAGGTCCATGGGTTCTGTATAAAACAAAATACAGAGGATTCAACAATACCAGAAGAGTAAAAGAATGCACAAGTCCAAACAGGTCACCTGAAAGCTCCTAACTTACCTGCGTACTGGGCGGGGCTGAGCCCGGCCCAATCGAGGGCCCGTTCAGACAGCATCACATCGACCCGAGGGAGGGGCTCCCACTTTAACACCGCCACCGCGTCGGCATCATTCGACCGACCCACCCGCGGACAGTTGGCCCCTTGCCACTGGGTGGGCATAAACAAATCCTCGCCCTCGGGCGGGGCCACAAACAAAAACTTCTTCTTCCATTCGTGAATGGAAGATGGGACTATGACAACCCCTGACCAGGCAGCGTCCCCCGTTGTCTCCTAAAAGAGATGTATACCCAACTCGGCTCGCCCCTGCGAGCGCCAAGATGGTTTTTGTAGCAAAAAGAAGAAACGAGAAGGCTCAGGCTGAAGGGGATCAGACTCAGTTTCAACCGGACCAGGAACCCGAGGAGGAACCTCCAAGAGTTCGGCACTAACTGGCACGGGGCTAACCCGAAACAATTCAACGCCGCACTCACCTCGGGGGAGAAGGGCAGACGCATCCCGGCTCAAAAGGCTTCCAGGTACAAGGCAATCTCATTGCCCCGTACCTGGTCTGCCCTCTCCCCCTCCTCGCCCAGACGAAGCGAATATCCGTGAGGAATGAGGAAACGAGTCTTAATGTTGACGAGCTCCTCCGCACGCCTCAGCGAGGATCGAACGCCAAGAACACCCGCGACCTGTGCTTTGGAGACTGCCCCCGTCGCACGACCCCGGGGAGCACTACTAACCCTAACTCCCCGGGGGGACTCCGACTCAGAGGAGGAAGAGGAAGAAATAGAAGAGGAAGCTTCATAAGACACCTTAGACTCTACCCGGACTACATCTACAGGCTCCTCAGAAGAAGACATCTAACTTGATCAAAGGGGGTGTACTCGGGAAATCAAACGCAAGGAATCCAACCTGAGGTGAAGAGAGCCGAGCTAACACGACTAAGAACGAGGAAATTATGAGGAGGTATGGGCCCTGATGGGGATCCCACCTTTATTTATAGCTGCCGGCGTATGCATCCTACGGCTCCGATCGCCTCCCGCCAAAACAACGTTTCACAACCAACGGCTGGCAACGTTCCACCTATCGCACTCGCATTGGGCGCTTCCCATCGGGCGTGGGAACTCCTGCGGCACGTCTTTCCAGCCAACCAAATCCAGACACGTGGGCTGTCGCTTCGACGAACGTACACAAGATCCGGCGCTTCCCTTTAATGCGAGATCTCTCCCCTGATCCACTGATGCCATCAAGAAATTACTACTCTCTGCCTGGGAATACGCGCCGACGATATCTTCGAATGAGAACTCACCTCGGATGATCGGTCAGACCACTCTCCACCTGACCCAGGAGCGGGTCGAGACGAGAGTGGGAGGCTAATGATGAGGCTCGATATCGGTGACTCTCTAGATACTGACACGTTGCAGATGACGTGTCCTAGAACCTACAAGAAAGGATCAAGAACCTCCTTTGGGATCGCACCTCGGCCATCCGGCCGGAGGAGTCTCCCGACCTTCGGTGGCCCTCCAGACCACCCCCGGCTCGCCTCCGATCTATTACAGAACCAAGATGCCTCGGCCTCCCGCTCGTGCCCAAGCCTCCCGCCGATCTCATCTTCCTCGGTCTCGTGTCGACCGACCCACAGCACTGATCACAGGCGCCTCCGCAAATCTCGCCATGCGCGAAATATCCGCCGCCCACGATCCCGCGTTCTACGCCATCACGATTCCCCATTAATGATCCTGCCTCGCCATTAATGCGGGATCCCGCCTAGGACGCGGGCGTGACGTCAGGGGCGTAAAGGCCGGCGTGATTCTCACGCTCGCCTGCCCATTGCTGCCGCTATATAAACCCCTCTCTCAGACGATTCAGGTAAGCCATTTTTACTCCACTAGGCCGTTACTGTGCCAAAATACCCCGTCTAACTTGATCGTTGGAGGGTCCTCGGTGGCACAACCATCCCGGGACTTCTTTGCAGGTAGCCCGGCCTCAACTATACTAAACCCATTGAGATCCACACGCTCAAGGGGTCAACCCTCCAACTCAATCTCAGCCGTCCGCCAACACGCTATGAGATCAACGGAAGATAACATCTGAAGGAGATCCAGACCTCCATCAAAAGGAAAACACACACACAATAAACGAAAGAAATTTGCCATAATCATCATCTTTTCTTGATGGAGATAAGAAGAAAATATAGAAGAAAAAATGATGATATGGTATCTAATGAGGCATACTTGAAGTCAAGAGTTCACGCAGTAAATTAAATCCTTGTTTAATTGTGGCAAAAAATATGTTTCTTATTTGTGCACGGTGCATCTCTATAAGATCAATTCAGTATCTGACCGGTAAATATATTCAAAAAGATAGAAAAATGGATGCATGCATCCTCTTAGAACACCTGATTACGATTTTGGACATAATGTATGATTTAGTTAGTTTTTACAATTTCTGTAGTCATGTAGAAACATGAATCATGATTTACAACAAACCAATCAAAAATATCTATTTGTTTTCTTCTCAAACAATCAATATTAATGAATCTTCACAAATGAAAGCAACATTGCATGCATTATGCATGCGCATAGTCGCATGAAAAGATAACTCGATATTATACGTGAATAGAAACTTATATGACACGCGTAATATATTAATCTCAATACCGACGACATTTGATTGTATGGTGATGGCGATAGCGGTGGAGGTGCATGCATTTGCTCAATGGGGATCACATATCAACATGATATATTATGCAACCTGCTGATTGCGGCCTGCAACCTGTTACATATTAACAATTGATCTATGGCATTAAGTCATTATTTATTTGATTATCAACTTGTTTCCTTCTGATGGAGGTCAGGATCTCCTTCAGATATTGTTCTCCGTCGATCTGTCATGAGCATTGATGGACGGCTGAGATTGATATTGTGGGTTGCCTCCTTGAGCGTGTGGATCTCAGTGGGCTTGATTTGGGGTGAAGCTGGGCTACCTGCAAAGAAGCCCCGGGGTGGTTGCACCACCGTGGACCATTTGATAATCAAGTTAGCCGAGATATTTGGGCAGAGTAGTGGCTTATTGGAGTAAAATTGTGTTACCTGAATCATCTGAGAGAGGGGTTTTTATAGCGGTCGCTTGGAGCGAGCTAGCGCGAGATATCCACCGTCGGTTATGCTCCTGGCGTTGCGCCTTCGTGAATGACGGGATCTCCCCGTTAATGATGAGATACGCTCGTTAATGGGGCATACGATGGCGTGAAACGCGGGATTGTGGGGCGTCAGATATCTCACTTCTGGTGAGATACGCGGAGCCGTGGCGGAGGCGCTTGGGCTTTGCGTTCTTTATTGCTCGATAGAACCGGAAAGACTTAGCTCGGCGGGAGGCTCGAAGGCGAGCGGGAGGCCGAGGAAGCTCGGAGTGCAGGAGGGCTCGGAGGCGAGCCAATGATTATTTACATAGCGAGCACATGAATGTTCAGGGATTCCTCGGAGGTCGGGTCTAGCCACAGGACGATAGCTCGGGGGACGCCTCCAATATGTGGTGCTTGCCCTGTTTCCGTGAGCCCCGGGACATGTCATCTGCTACGTGTCATGATCTGGGAAGTTCCCACTTATGAGCATCATCATTAGCCCTCCACTCTCATCCCGACCTATTTATGGGTCGGGTCGAGAGTGGTCTGATCGGTCCCTCGGGCTCGGCTGGGAGGCCATAATACCCTTGATGAATAAAATTCTTCTTTTGCAACGTACTATTGTCTCATTTTTATCCTCTTTGCGTGCTTGAGTATGTTCATAAAATAAAATCTGTGCCTTTTGAACCGAGGAAGAGAGAAACATATTGAAGAAGTTTTCTCTAATTCAGAAGACTTAGAAAAATTTATATCGCTTTGGCAAAGAAGAAACATATATTCACTGATACAAATTTCGAATTCACTTGTACAATTTGAGCTTTTTGGCGTTGTAAGGTCGCAGAAACTTGCGTCTCCCCGCGTCTTGTAAGCGATAGGCTCCGCCGAACAATACCTCGGAGACAAGGAATGGGCCGTCCCACTTCGGGGAAAACTTGTGCAGTTTTCCTTGGTCTATGAATTCGTTCCGCCTTAGGACCGAATCTCCCGCTTTGAAGGTGCGATGCTTGACTTGTGCGTTGTAATAGCGAGCAGTTTTCTGTTGATAAGCGGCGGTTTTGATCTGTGTCCGGTCCCGCTTCTCTAGCAAGATGTCCAAATTAGTTCGGAGCGCCGAGGTGTTACTTCGTCATCGAAATGCTCGACTCTGTAACTGGGTAGTCCAATCTCTGCTGGGACCATCGCCTCGGTGCCGTAGCAAAGACTGAAAGAGGTCTCTCCAGTAGGGGTTTTCTTCGATGTGCGTAGGGCCCATAAAACCCGGGGTAGTTCCTTGACCGAGCTGCTCTGTCTTCCTTCTAAACGAGTTCGAAGACCTCGAATGACATCCCGGTTAGCGACCTCGGCCCGCCCGTTACATTGAGGATGTGCGACCGCAGCAAACTTCATTAGTACTTGGTATTCGTTGCAGAACCGTTTGACTTTGTCGTTTTCAAAGTTCATCCCGTAGTCGGTAACAATACACCTCGGGATCCCGAACCGGGATATTATATTGTTCTGCAGGAATTTGATGGTCGTGGTGGCGTCCGGTTTTCTGATAGGGACGACCTCGATACACTTCGTAAAATAGTCCACCGCGATGAGAATGTATTTGTGCCCGTCCGTACCAGTTGGGAGTTGGCCTACCATGTCCATCCTCCACTGGGCAAACGGCCAGGTGGAGGTGAAGGCCGTTAGCTCGGTAGCAGGAAGACGGGGTATGCTGCCATGGAGTTGGCAGCTTTTGCATCTTCTGACGAGCTTTTGAGCGTCTTGATGTATTGTCGGCTAATAGTACCCTTGGAGTAGCGTCTTCTGGACTAAGGTGTGGGCCCCTTGATGTGCTCCACTGACCCCTTGGTGAATCTCACACAAGACGTAGTCGATTTCGTGGGGGTCAACGCACCGAAGCAGAGGTTGCATGTAGGACTTCTTGTAGAGGTTTCCATCGCTCCAGAAGAAATGGCGGGCTTTGGCTCGAAAGCGGCGTGCTTCCCCTCGATCTTCTGGGAGTGTACCTTCTTTCAGGAACTCTACGAGGGGTTTCCTCCAATCCCCTCCTTCCTCCTGAGTAGTGTATACTTGAAGTGCTGCCTCCCTGTCTTCCACGCTGGGCCGTGTCAAGACTTCGAAGAGGATATTCCTCTTATTGTGATCCGTATAGAAGGAGTCTAGCTTGCTCAAGGAATCGGCCTGGGCGTTTAGGTGCCGAGGAATCTGCTTCACTTGAATTTCGTCGAAGTCTTTTCGTAGTCTTTTTACCTCGGCTAAGTACTTCACCATTAGCGGCTCCCGGGCCTCGTAATGGCCGGTCACTTGGCCTACGACTAGAGCGGAGTCGCTGCAAATTCGGATCGTCTTCAGCCCCACTCCTGAGGCGATTCATAGTCCAGTTAGCAAGGCCTCATACTCCGCGGCGTTGTTTGAATCTTTGAACCCGAGCTTCAAAGAGTACTCCATCTCTGCCTCGTTCGGGCCTCGAATGATAAGGCCGGTACCGCTTCTTTCCTCGGTAGAGGATCCATTGACGTAGATGACTAATCGGGGACAGAGTCGGGCCCTTCCTCGACCGAGGGTTGGGGCCCGGGAAAGGGCGTCGACACTGTCTCCTTGTTGGGGATAGTACATTCGACAACAAACTCTGCGAGGACTTATGCTTTGATAGCTTGCCTTGGGCGGTATTTAAGGTCGAATTGAGATAACTCCCACCTCCATTTCTCTAGACGACCAGATGACTCGGGGGAGGCAAGAATAGCCCTAGGGGACGCTCGGTGAGGACGAGAATGGTGTGTGCCTGAAAGTAGTGTCGTAGCTTCCTTGAGGCCGTGATAAGTGCCAAGACAATTTTTTCTATGGCCGGATACCTTGTTTTCGTGTCCTTAAAGACCTGGCTCACGTAGTAGACGGGCTTCTGTACTCCTTCGACTTCTCGGACGAGCACCGACCCGGCAGCATGATTGGACACCGCAAGGTACAGCAGCAACTCATCTCCCTCGACAGGCCGGGTGAGCAGTGGGGGAGTTGTCAGGTGCACCTTGAGTTGCTCGAAAGCGTTCTGGCAATCCTCTGACCATTTGAACTTTGGGATTTTCTTCAGGGTTTTGAAGAACGGGAGACTCTTTTCCCCGGACCTTAACATGAAGCGACTAAGGGCAGCCGCTCTCCCCGTGAGTCGCATGATCTCCACGTTGATTTTCGGCGTGGCCATGTTGAGGATGGCGCTGATCTTCTCCGGGTTAGCCTCAATTCCTCGGTGGGTGACCATAAACCCGAGGAATTTCCCGCTAGTGACCCCGAACGCGCACTTGGCGGGATTCAGCTTCATTTTGTACTTGCGGAGGATGTCGAATGCCTCGCCAAGATCTTTGGCATGCTCGTCCGACGAGGTCGATTTTACGAGCATGTCGTCGACGTAAACCTCCATATTCCTCCCGATCTGCGGTTTGAACATTCGGTTGACCGGGCGCTAGTATGTAGCTCCGGCGTTTTTAAGGCCGAAGGGCATCACTTTGTAGCAGTATACCCCCGGTCCGTTGTGAACGCGGTAAGCTCCTCATCTGCTGGGTTCATACGGATCTGGTTATAGCCGGAGAAAGCATCCATGAAGTTGAGCAACTCGCGGCCTGCCGAGCTGTTGACAAGTTGATCTATCCGAAGGAGGGGATAGTTGTCCTTCGGGCAGGCCTTGTTGAGATCCGTGAAGTCGACGCACATGCGCCACTTCCCGCTTGCTTTTTTAACCATAACCACATTAGCTAGCTGATTGGTTCGAAAAAGTGTGTGTTTGTAGAATAACCGCAATCAGGACGGTGTCGCGTGTAGCTAGACCGAGGTGAGTACGGGTTGTCCTCTTGGAAATGTGGAACCTTTTACTCTTACTTTAGATGTGTTGAAAAAGAGAGGAGGGATAAGAATGTTGAGGAATGGTTTCTAGATCTACGTTAAGCACTATGCAAAATATAGATCTAGATTATTTATGGATGTAGTTAATATAAGAAGGGGCTTGTAGGGTTCGTTAGGATTTAGTAGTTATGAATGATTAATTAAAATTACCCTTTTTATCCTTTAATAGATTTAAAACTAGAACGACAGTGATGCGTGTAGATTAAGGTTTCTGGAGGGAAAAGGAATCCCACTCTTAACCCTTATCTCGACACGGAACTCCGTTCATATCTAGCCTTTACCAAAACAATTATTAATCTAATCTCTAATCACGGTCGAGACTAACAAAGAATTGTTAGCGCGCCCGATTAGGATGTTAATGATTCTTTTGATAAAGTTCATAAACTTTATACGACTTAAAAAGGGTTTAAGGATTTTCATCATCCATTAGCCTACCCTAATCCTACGAACCCTAACAAGCGGAGAATTACTCGCGCATGTTGGGAGAAAGAGAGATGGAGAGAAAATGCTTAATTAAACTACGAAGAAATAGAATAAGAAAAAGAACTACCTTTATTAATCAACAATATTCATTACACTTTGATCCCTTAGAAAATGATTACAAATACTAGTTTGCTTCTCAATCTCTTCCAAGAAGGTAGACGAACAGTTGATGATCAGCCTGGATGCGTGAGCCGTCTTGGACTTCGTGATCTCGTCGGCTTGATGATTTTTCCAAGAGGCTCTCGGTCTTTATTTATAGTCCCAAATCCAGAACCCTTGCTTCCAAATTAGGAATATAACTGTAAAGATTCACCCCACAAAATTTGCAACACTATCTCCTCAATATTGTCGCAGATCCGCGGCCCAAGGGGGGTATGGCCGCGGATCCGCGGCCAATGGTCAAGATCTCTTCATCATTTTTCTTTTGGTAGATTCTTGTGACATGTGGCAATCTCTGGAAGCTTTGGAACTTGGAAATCTTCTCATAGTTGCTGCCAGACTTGATTTTTTAATTAGGTAGGTTTGCTTTAACAACTTGATTTTCTTGATTTTAGACCTGAAAATTCTGCACAACAACTCAAATAATATTTAGTAGAGTTAAGATTTGGTCAATGATATTATTTGCATACATTTTCCTACCAAATGCTAATTATAATATATCAACACATGGAAAATAGTATTTTTACAAATAAACCCTCATATGTATGATATATTATAATAAAGACCTTTTTAAATATGGAAATAGTAGGAAAAATGTAATAACAAATGTGCAGTTTTGTCAACTAAACACTAGCCATTCTGAGTAGGCCACGTTTCGAATGAAGTTGGCTGCAAGCAACCTATCGACCTCGTCCTCGATCACCTTTTGTTTGATCAGAGTGAAGCTTCGTTTCTTTTGCCTGACGGGTCGGGCCGTCGGGTTGACCCCGAGCTTGTGTGAGATTACTTTGGGGTCGATCCCGGGCATTTCGGCAGGCGGCCAGGCGAACACGTCCGAGTTTCCTCGGAGAAAGTGGATCAAGTCTTCATGTCCGGCTCCCGTTAAGAGGGATCCGATCTGGAGAGTTCGTTCATTTTTCCCCTTGACAAGGGGGACCTCTGTTAGCGCCTCCACCGGGGATCCTTGGATTTCTTTTTGTTCGTTACGAGTATCCAAGGACCCCTGGAAATCACCCGTGCTTCCAAGGTCGTCGCTTCGCTCCTCGGAGGTAGATGTCGCTGTGAAGCAAATCTTGGCGATTTGCTGGTTCCCGTAGGCCTGACCTATTCCCCCTTGATCCAATGGAAACTTGATCGCAATGTGGTAGGTCGAGATTTGGGCCCTAAGGGAGTTTAGCGTCGGGCGTCCCAGGAGGATATTGTAGGACGAGGGAATCCTGGCGACGATGAACTCCACCGGTACGGTTCTCGTACGGCCCGCCTCCCCAATATTAAGAAGGAGGGTAACCACTCCCTTTGCCGGGATGGAGTGGTTAGTAAATCCCGACAGAATGTGGGCGGTTGGCCTCAGGTCTGACGGGCCGAGCTCCATACGCAGGAAGCAGTCATAGATAAGGATGTCCGTCGAGCTTCCCGAGTCGACCAGTATCCTTTGGACCTCGTAGCGGTGGACCCGTGCTGTAATCACGAGAGGGTCGTTGTGAGGCAAGGATATTCCGTGGAGGTCTTCGTCAGTGAAGGTGATGGGCTCGGCTGCTTTGTTTTTCTTCCGGGGCTGGTCGCTGGTTCCATCGACTGGTAGAAGGCGGCGAATCTCGCCGGCTCCATGTGCACCCCCCGAAGAGACGACCATGATTTAGCCAATCGTTAATTCGTCGAGAGGGGGGTTGTTTTCCTGCTCCCGGTCTGCCTGCGTGAGTGACGGGATCCCCCCGTTAATGACGAGATACGCTCGTTAATGGGGGATACGACGGCATGAAACGTGGAATTGTGTGGCGATGGATATCTCGCTTCTGGCGAGATACACGGAGCCGTGGCGGAGGCGCTTGGGCTTTACGTTCTTGATTGCTCGGTAGAACCGGGAAGGCTTAGCTCGACGGGAGGCCGAAGAGGCTCGAAGGCGAGCGGGAGAGCTCGGAGGCGAGCCAATGGTTATTTACATGGCGAGCATAGGAATGTTCAGGGATTCCTCGGAGGTCGGGTCTAGCCACGGGACGATAGCCCGGGGGACACCTCCAATGTGTGGTGCTTGCCCTATTTCCGTGAGCCCCGGGATATGTCATCTGCCACGTGTCATGATCTAGAAAGTTCCCACTTATGAGCATCATCATTAGCCCCCCACTCTCATCCCGGCCTATTTACGGGTCGGGTCGAGAGTGGTCTGATTGGTCCCCCGGGCTCGGCTGCTTTGTTTTTCTTCCGGGGCTGGTCGCTGGTTTTATCGACTGGTAGGAGGCGGCGAATCTCGCCGGCTCCATGTGCACCCCCCGAAGAGACGACCATGATTTGGCCAATAGTTAATTCGCCGGGAGGGGGGTGGTTTTCCTGCGCCCGCTCTGCCTGTCGCTTTTCCCGTAGGTACTTCGCCAGGTGACCCGAGCGAATCGACTTCTCAATGTAGTCGCGGAGTTGTTTACAGTTCTCGGTTGGGTGACCCTGTGACCAATGGAAGGCGCAGTACGGGCCACGAGTCCGTTTTGCCGCCCTATTGGTGATCGGAGGGAGATTGAAGAATTGCTCTCCCTTCTCCTCCTCCAACAGCTCAGTCTGAGAGATGTTGAGCGGAGTATACTTCTGGAACTTCGGGGAGTATGGCTTTGGCCGGTCAACCTTCTTCTTTTCTTCTCTGTCCCTCTTCTTTTAGTCGGTCTGATCGCCCCGGGGTAGGTTGGCGTTTACTTCGGACTCGAGTTGAATTTCCCGCTCGGTCCAAACTTTTACCTCGGCTATGGTCCTAGGTTGCGCTAATGCAAAGGAGCGGAGCTATTCCTTGTGCCTAAGACCCGACCTCAGAGCGGTGCTTACAGTCTCGTCCCTGTGCTTGGGAATCTCAAGAAGAGCGTTGTAGAAGCGAGTGACGTATCCTTTGAAGGATTTCTTGTCCCCGCTCTTTATAGTGAAGAGGTAATCGACGGTCTGCTTCTGCCGTCTGTTCCTGACAAAATGTTTAAGGAACTGGGCGGCCAGCTCATCAAAGGCAGAGATAGACCGTGGCGTGAGTCCTCGGAACCAATCTCGTCTGGCCCGGATGAGAGTGGTGGGGAACGCTCGGCATTGGGCAACGTCGGAGTTGTCCTGGAAGCTCATGCCCGCAGTAAACGCGTCCAGATGGTCTTTCGGGTCGGACTTCCCATCAAAGAGGACCACTTTTGGAGGCTTGTTTCTGGATGAGACGTGGACAACGAGCAGTTCTTCAGTGAAGGGCTTCGTAAGCGAGTCGGGGGCATACCCAGCCCCCTCGCTTGAAGGATGGCCCTCCAGATGTATACCCTCGATTTTCTATTCGAGGACATCGAGACGGTCGTGGTACCCTGAGGACTCAGCATATT
This sequence comes from Agapanthus africanus, assembly GCA_030015575.1. NCBI lineage: Eukaryota > Viridiplantae > Streptophyta > Magnoliopsida > Asparagales > Amaryllidaceae > Agapanthus > Agapanthus africanus. The sequence continues at coordinate 370,820,644 of CM057347.1, read as the reverse complement.
CGGAGTTATGGCCCCTCCCGTTTGCGGCCTGCGCCTGGCTGCGGCTTCGGTTCCGTTCTATCAGATTCCTAAGGTCCCCTGGCGAGGTCATTCTTGAGTTATCACGGTGAGTACCGCCCGCGCGACCCCGTCGAGGGAGAAGGTGCCGGCCATGTCTGGGAGCAGGCGAACTGATCGATACCTCCTCGGGAGGGACGGGAGCACGATGGGCCTCGGGACGGGGAGCTCTTTCACGAGACCTCGGCGTGGAGCTGTAAGGCGCCCAACGGGTCATTGAATTGGTTGCCGTGGGAGACCTGTGGCCGCCGGAGATAGCAAGACGTTGTTCAGTGGTGCCAGCATGGGCAGTGTCATCTTCCCCCCTGCGGAGGTCGTGATCCCGTGGAGGGGGAACTGTGGCCTGGGGGGCTTGTCCCGCCGTTTGGACGCGGACAAGAGCATCCACGATGGACGTGAGCCTGTCGATCCGTGTAGAGAGGGCGTGAATGGCGTTAGGGGGAGAAGTGGATCCGTCCGTCTCTCCGTTGTGGGGAGGGCGGCGGCTTGTGCTTGGGTCGTTACGGTGATCACTCGCCATGAGTTCGAGATCGGGAGACCAACTTTCGATGAGTGGAATTATCGGGTTTCCCACAGACGGCGCCAACTGATGGAGGTCAAGATCTCCTTCAGATGTTGTCCTCCATCGATCTGTCACGAGCATTGATGGACGGATGAGATTGGTGTTGAGGGTTGCCTCCTTGAGCGTGTGAATCTCAGTGGGCTTTGATTTGGGGTAAAGCCGGGCTACCTGCAAAGAAGCTTCGGGATGGTCGTACCACCGTGGACCCTCTGACGATCAAGTTAGCCCAGGTATTTGGGCAGAGTAGCGGCTTATTGGAGTAAAATTGCGTTACTTGAGTCGTCTGAGAGAGGGGTTTTTATAGCAGTCGCTTGGAGTGAGCTAGCGCGAGATATTCGCCGTCGGTTACGTCCCTGGCGTTATGCCTGTGTGAATGACGGGATCCCCCCGTTAATGACGAGATACGCTCGTTAATGGGGGATACGACGGCGTGAAACGCGGGATTGTGGGACGGCGGCGGCGCTTGGGCTCTGCGTTCTTGATTGCTCGGTAGAACTGGGAAGGCTTAGCTCGGCGGGAGGCTCGAAGGCGAGCGGGAGGCCGAGGAAGCTCGGCGTGGAGGAGGGCTTGGAGGCGAGCCAATGGTTATTTACATGGCGAGCATAGGAATATTCAGGGATTCCTCGGAGGTCGGGTCTAGCCACGGGACGATAGCCCGGGAGACGTCTCAATGTGTGGTGCTTGCCCTATTTCCGTGAGCCCCGGGACACGTCATTTGCCACGTGTCATGATCTGAAAAGTTCCAACTTATGAGCATCATCACCTTCTCATGAATAGCCATGATTTTGTTACATCAGTTCAATATGTATTATTTTTCTTTGTTGCTTTCACATTGGAACTTTCTTGCCAACTCTGCTTAATTTCTCTCTACAGGTCTTTGAGTAGTGTATTGTAAATTATTTATCTCATGGTAGGTACCCAAACAAAAAAGACCCGGCAATGGTCACTGATAGACTTGCCAAAGGCGGGGAAATCACCGGTCCCGTAAAGGCCTCTACCCAAGCCAAAGGTACCCGCACCAAAGGAAAAAAAAACAGGGGAACGGCAGACCATGTCCCTTGCCAAGGTTGTGGCAGGCATGAAATATCCCACTGCGACCGTCGCAAGGGGCAGCTCCTAACACCTCTAATCGTCTGAGGATAGAATCGTAATCAGGCACCAAGAAATATAAATAGAGGAGAGGCAAGCTCTCCCAAATATGTCAATTCATATCCTGAAAGCCCTAATCGTTCTTGTGCAAGTACTGATAAGAGCGTCGGAAGGACGACGCCATATCAAGACTCCGGCGCTGTCTATTTTGCAGGTCATCTTGGAATCCCTGGCGCACATTTCACCGTTTCTCTCATTCATCGTGGCAATCTGAACAGATATTGACCACAACACAGATATCGTAGTGTGTGTGTGTTTTCTCCCCCCAAGACTGTAAAGATCAAAGTATAGCTTGTTGGCATGTGCATCAACCCTATTCACAAAGTAATGAAAGACTATTTCACAAAGTAATGAAGACTACAATACATGTCCCTACACTGCATCCAACTTATCACTGTCAGAATCTTCAAGAGATGAAAGTGATTACAATCTCACAATTTAATAGGAGCTTCTGCATTTGAACCCTTGTTACTTCCTACTTTGCTAGAATCCTCCAAAGATTAGATATTTCATGTCCATTGGTAACATGCAATTTTGCCAAATCTTTTCCCATTCGATCGGCTCCTCAAGCTTCTCACAAAATCTTTTAATATCATCCGCAACTTATTTTCTCGGCCGAATTCGATAACAGCCCAACTCCTCAACGTCGGCCTGCACGACCGAATTATTTTATGCACAAACACGGCATACCTTTCAACTTGGATATTAAGCTATAATGTTCCAAACATACAAATATCGGTATTTGCTCCTTTATTTGCATATGAACTTGATTTCACAAATAAGCTTTGCCAACTCACAAATTCACAACACCACCACCTATAGCCGAAATAGAGACGGTCGTCTAGGTGCTACAATAAATTATGAGCTAAATGTGATGAGGCAAAGTGTAAATTGAGTTTGAAACTATCCTTGATAGAGTACTTCATTCTAACAAAAGCCAAAGCTTATAATTCACTCATCTCATACCAAACAAAATTCGCAAAACTATTTACAAGTAAGGGGATGCAATGTCCCTAACATCATAAGGCATGAAAGCCAAGATCAAGAGAACAACAAGTATGCCTACTGGAAGCAACAATAACATCAATGGCGGCGGCGGCAATGATGGCAAGGTGAGTGGAAGAATCAGTAACGACGCAGTGATGAAGACTAGTACCAGAAATGATTGTAAACTGAAGTAGTTCGAGCTGCCGTCTCTTGGGTTATTCACATTGTACTCTGCAAATGCCATAGTCCTCGATCTTCCTTCAATTTTCCCTTGCATAATACAACCCAAATAAAATTTCTGCTTTTCTCAACTTGTTATTGATTTTGGCTCTGACCTATCTGTGGTCTGCAGAACAACAATATGAGGAAGATAGCATTAGATTTGTGCATTGCACATCAACTTTGTACTAGTTTAATTCAGCCACAAATTAACTCAGTAGATTCAAATTTGACCTAAAATGCCTATGAAACTAGTATAGTTTTGAAACGGTTTACAATTAAAATTACAGAGTGGTTGATCACTATCAAACCCAAGATTCTAAACTTTATTGCATTCAAGAGCATGGAATAAGCATATCAAACTAGCATGCCCAGAAATTCTTCTCTTACAATTTTGGGGGCAACAAAAAAAAAAGATGAAATGAAATCAGAAGCAATGAGAAATACAAGAACTCACAAATAGAAACACAAACATATGAAACTCCCAAATGCATACATCTGTCTATATACATTTAAATGTCAAATGACCAAAAAATTAATCAATAGAAGAATTAGTTACTTATTGCATTGTTAATGAATCTCTTTCATATTCCCCCTCCCCCCTCCCACCAAAAAAAAAGAAAGAAAAGAAAAGAAAAAAGACTGTACCTGGGATTTTGATGTGAGAGGCTCCTTCTGCGTTTTAGTGTTGGTGATTTAATGAGAAGGAGAGAGATTGAGTCAGCTATCTCTGATATTTTGAGGATGGATGCATTGGTTTCAATCCTCAATTTGTAGCCCCCTCCCTCTGCAAATGGTTATGATGGTGTGGGGTCTGATATGTTTTTTCAAGTCTTTTGAAAATTGATGGTCCTTTTCTTGTTTCAAGGTTCGTCCCCCCTGGCCACCGTGGCATTGTCCCCCATTCATCATCCATTGTCTCTTAATTTCTAGATTCTGCCGCTCGTCAAAAAACTATATTTTGGTGTTAAGTAATACTTTTGTTGTGTGGTAGAATCCATACAGGCTATATAGATTTCCATTAGATACAACATGAGCCATACCATATAAGTATCTAGATAGTGGACAACATGGTCCATCTTGTAACCAATGAGAATCCATATAGCCTACATGGATTCCACCGCACTTGTAGGAAAAGTATTACTCTTTTGGCATTAGGCTTATGTTCACGGTACTTCCTAAACGTTTTCCCAAATATCAGAAAACAACCAAAAAGTTTGAAAACAGCAAGAAACTATCATGAATAACAGTCAACGGTGGTGAACTCTTTATTAACGGCGTTAATTCCAATCGTAAATGACATGTGTGCCCTTGAAGTAATTAATTTAATTATTACTTATTGTGTTAATTATTATTATTATTATTATTATACAAATTAGTTAATTAATTAAATTTAATTATGGAGAGAGGCGAGGGAGGTGACTCGTGGGTGGGAGGAAGGGGGGGCGGACTCGAGGGTAGGGATAGAAGGACGACAGGGAGCTCAAGGGAGGTTCTGGGTGAGGGACTCCGGCGAATTAGAAGAGATGTTAACCGGCAACTGTATCTGGAAACAACGTCTATATAATATATCATATATACTATATACTATATCTATCTGAACATATCACATGATCACATCACAGATAACGCAGCAGAAAATATCAAATGAAATATTGGATATACTAGGACGTCCGTGTTTTAATACGAGCCAGTATAAAACACGGATTCCACGGTCGTGATGAATAGCCAATCCCACACCCCTAGACCCCTACGAGAGCGGCAAGCAACCCTACCAATTCTAGGGTTAGGAGACCCGAACTCGACTCCTCGAGATGGTCTCCCACTGGACCCTAGAACCCGGTTACTTGTGCTCCCCTCCTTGGGTCTATTCTAATGCGGAAAAGTAAATAATATACAAATGGTGACATCATTCGCAACCTGGAAGTGCCCCAATAAAAGAATATTACATACAAGTTTTTACATGAATGAAAATGAAAAAACACTCATCTCACATAAACCCCCCCTCCCGGTTATTCAAACACGACGATCCAATATAACATATCCAGCAACACATAACATCATATGTCATCAACGTAAGTAAATATGCGCATCCCAATTGTCGTTGACATATACTAACGAAACCGGCGATATCTCATATTATACTTACGGTCACAGAAAAGAAAGTGTAAAATTACAACAGTTGGAATCCGCAACCTCTTTAGACATCGCATGCCTAATCAAATGAAATACTTAGACATCGCGTGCCTAACAGTTATAAACCCCGCATTTTAGTCTCATTATCGAAAACACTTTTCAATATCAAGTCGGGCAATTCAACAGGATTCCCGACATTCTGATCGAATGCTCGTCGCAAACTTTAGTAGACGGCCGCACCCCTGATACCGTCGACGAAGTGCACCAAGGCGGAACACCGCTACCGCGAGCACCCGAACGGATGCTTTCGGCGACGGGGTTCTCCTACAGTCACTTGGTCGGGGCTATGGGGTGAGGCTGTCTATTAAGTTTACCCGGCGAGTATCCGCGTACGCTACGTGATTGCGACGGACTTTTGATCACATCAAAATTCCGTGGCAACCGATCAAGTGAGACTAAACTGCTATATTTATAACATTCATATCAGTTATCTCATAACTGCTTGTGGATTCCAAATATTGTATCACATTCCAGATAAGATAGAAAATGTTAAACTTTCCGATCGAACAATCAAACACCCAAGTTTTCCCGAAACAGCTCAACACATGAAATAAGTTCAAAAACATTCACTTCATGCCTCAGTACCAACGGTCCAGCCGTAGAAGGGTCAAGCCAACGCCTCACATGTGGCACGCCGTACTGCCCCAAACCCTAAGGTTCAAAGGGCAGTTCAAGACGGTCACATAATCGAGTTAAGGTTTGTTGTCTTCTAGAGGGACCATCGCGTTACTTGCACTACTTAGAACGTCATTAAACTACGGAAAAATCCAACAATTGGAAATTTCCCGGCAGGGGAAAAAGTGGGTATTTATATCCGGTCGAACTTTTTAACATGTTCTAAAAATACCCGGAAAACAAAGTAAACAAAGTTAAATAATCCGATCGAATCATCGAGTCCCCAATACAACCCAAGAACACTCAACTCTTGAGTCAAAATAAAAATACCCATAAAATATAAATCACAGAAATAGAAATTATGGTGGGAAAATGATGGCCTATATCCTCTGTACGGCCGCGGAACCGCGGCCGAAGCAGGCTATTGCCGCGGTTCCGCGGTGGAATGTACGGATTAGGCAGTCGTTTTTCACCACAATTCTTATATTTCCCTGCTGAATTTTTTAGGTATTTTTAATTCAGAAAAATCCACAATTTTCAAAAATGTACAGAGAAGGGTTATGGATTAGGGTTTCGGGTTCGATCGGGTTTCTAACTTTGTCTACGCATCGCCTAAGGCTCTAGCTAGGCTCTGATACCACTGTAGGGTTCCTTGGCATACCCATGAGGTTCTACAACTGATCAACCATGCCAAAATCAAAAATTTCCATGTGCCAAAGAACCCTATACTAGATCGTTAACTAGAGGTAAGGCGAAAACGATATAAGTTAACAACTTAACTAAGAGTAAACCGAAAATACAACCTTTGTAGATCCAGTCCTCCACCTCCATAACTCCGTGACGATGTCCCTTCGCTGCGATCATCGGATCCCGGACTCTAGCGTTGATTTCATCGGAGAAATGGTCGGGCTAGGTCGTTAATTTCGATGCCGAAGATGATCTACGTCGAGGCAACTCAAACTCAAGCTCCACCTTCACCAGGTCAAGAAACTTGTGAAGAAAACACCCTATACTACATGGCAAGTGGTAGAGGATGAAGAAATAGGAAGTGGGTTCACTTTGGATTTTGATTTCTCACTTGAAATCATACCTGATTATTTTCAAGAAAAGGTTTTCTTTTTCTTCTTGAAGAAGAAGAAGAAGAAGAAAGAATATCATAAGAAATATGAATAATAGAAAATAAAGTGATGGTTATCATTATGCAACCTTGGGTTAGTTTAACAAGTGTACAGAATAAACTAGGGTTAGTGAATGGTTAGGTTTAGGAAAGAAACAAAAATGGTCAAAGCTTCATGAAGCTTCAAGGTAGAAACAAAAGAAGCCACCATTTTGTTTCTTGCCCTAAAATAAATAAATAAAATAAATAAAAAAGAAAAGATAACAAAACCCTAACCATTCACTTAAACAAGGTTTAAAGTAAACATACACCCAAGTTTGCATGTATCATCAAATATGATACAATCTAGTGCACAAAACTATATCATATATACAATGTGCACATCAAGTGAGAAAATCCATCTTAAGTGAACGCATACTAGTTAATGCAAAGTAATATATCAAATATATAATTATACATTAAATCATTAAATCAACACTTGATTTAACGATCCGGTCATATCGCATATGACCGACTAATATCCAATGTATCGACTTCTCGAATCAATTCTCGGTTCGATAATTAGGTTATATCGCATATAACCAATCGATACATTCATCGCGAGAATAGAATACGGTATCACATACACGCATTATTCTCGGTCCCGCACATATCTCATATGCGCTCCTATTTCGTTTCGCTTGAGCCAGGAAACCTCTGTGTAGGACTCTAAAGACTCGTTGATACGCCGGCAGCAGATGATGATCATATCAAGCACCCATACGCCGCAAGCGTTCTGCTAAATGCAACGGCCATTCGGGTATTAAGCGATCAGAAGATCAACGAGCAAGCCCGCTCACACTCCTGTGAATCCAACCAGTAACACTTACCGTACAGTCCGGTCTGTTCGTCTGATATGTCGCATATCTCGCTTAGGGTTGGTAAACGTCAGACCCCAGTAGCTCGATAAGTCATGCCGATATAAGGTCCATAACATAGCATGAAACTACTGATAACACTTACCAGTAGATCACTGCAACCCTGGCCAGGGATTTCCAGTTATGGCCAGTCGTGCATAGCGCAACATCAACCCCCAATACCGGGAGAGACGAATCCCCTCCTATCGCTCATTGCCTCCATGTGAATCGGGACTGTACCCAAAAACCACCTGTTTGCACGACTCAGTAGAGCCGTGGTAGGGTGGAAATCAAAGCACAGTGGGAGACACACAAGACTCTATGACGATCTCGGGTCAACAGACTAAACTGTACCAGTGTCACCAGAGAACTGCCATCTGACGTGAGGTATAATACCATCTGGGAGTTCTCGGCGAGTCCGTTCAGTGTACCCAGTCTCCACTGAGCACCCGCATACCGTCTCTGATGTCAAATACCAATGGATATGGGATCATCCATCGCCCATCACATGGATCGAGAAGATATACGCTAGTCTACTCTGGAATATCGATGCCCCGTCTCGATATTCCCACGACTAGGAATATTGAAGGATGTACTCATGGACTACCCAGGCCCCACTAGTATGATCTGCATCATAGTCCTGGAAGTCGAGTACACATCCACATCCTAAGGGCTTTATCAACATGTAACAGAGAGACAGAAAGTATACATGTTAAGATAAAGAGCAACCAGATAACGTACTATCATGTCGAGCAAGAAAGTCCTACCTATATATGTCCCAGCATCCACTACAATATACATCCAATGTACAGTAATGGCCTATAGGGCATATATATAACTAACAATCTCCCACTTGCACAAGGGCTATCTGTAGCAGTGGTTGCAGTATCTAATACTCAACCATCCCATATAAGTCTCTTTATGGGAAAAAGCCTTTGTGAGTGGATCCGCCGCGCTGTCCTCTGAGTCTACTCTCCTAACCTCGATCACCCTGGAGATCAGCTATCTCCATGATCAGGTGATGCTGCCTCAGAATATGTCTGGGTCACTGATGGGACTGGGGTTCCTGGGCCAAAGCCATACTTCTATTGTCACACAACGGTCGGAACCTAGTTCATCTCATGAACCATTATACACCCAAACTGCCTCTTTGGTAGTATCTTTAATAGCAATGTTACCAGCCTTTATCGTCTAGTTTGTCACGGTATCTAGCTTGGAACTCTTCCAACATACCGTCCCTTTACTGAGGGCAAAGACAATGCCTGCGACTGACATTCAGTCGTCCTTATCACCCTGGAACCTTTCCAGTGATTCTCCCCACGATCAACTGATACCATCTTACTAAACCTAGTGAGAACCCTAACATCCCTTTAGATCTATCTCATAGATCCAAAACCCAGGATTTAGGAGGTATCACTTTGATCCTATATGGAGAATCCATGTGATAGGAGGAGATTGACCGAGCGTAGCATAGGAAACTCTTTTCCTATCAGGAGTATATTGTCTACGTACAATACGAGGATGACCACCTTACTCTCTACTACCTTTTTGTATATACAAGGTTCATCTACCATTTTGATGAAGTCGAACTCTTTGACTATCGCATCAAAACAGACGTTCCAACTCCGCGATACCTGCTTTATTCTGTAAAGCATCTTGCACATGTTTCCGCTGCTCCCACTGTTTACGAAGCCTTCTGGCTGTGTACTTATAGACGTTCTCTTCTAAATCAGTATTTAGAAAAGCAGTCATGACACCCAACCACCAGATATCATAGTCATGGTATATAGCCGTGGCAAGTAGGATCCGGATGGACTTAAGCATAGCCACTGGAAAAGGTTTCATCATTATCCACGCCTGGTCGATGACGAAAACCTTTAACAAGTCTAGCTTTGAAAGTCTCAACTTTTCCATCTATACCAAGTAATCTTCTCAAGATATACTTGCTTCTGATGGGGATTTAACCCTTCAGATATAGCAACCAAAGTCCATACTTTGTTGGTGTATAAGGATTCCATCTCAGATCACTAAGCATCCAGCCATTCTTACAGAGTCCCTACTCTCGATGGCCTGCTCGAAACTAATTGGGTCATCATCTCATGATGCAATCCTCGCTCCCACTGTCATCGAGAAACCGAAGTATCTATCAGGCGGATGAGGAACCCCACTAGATCGGCGGAGAGGCTGAGGTTCGTTGGAATCTACTGAATCCTTTGGTTCTACCAAATCATCTGCTGTAGTTTGTATAGTTGGAACCTTTCCAGTTCTACATTACAGACCTTGCCTCGAGCTTGTCCGGATTATGCTTTTAGATATAGCCCGGACAACCCCAAATCTTAACTGACTTAGGAGATGGGCTCTTCCCTTATCATATCAAATATGAAGTGGTAGGCAAGTGATTTGATTTGAACCCTATTCAATAGGTATGCAGCTTCTCAAGTGCATAACTCCCAAAAGGAAATAGGTAACTCAGTAGTACTCATCATAGAGCACACCTTATCATATAGGGTGTGATTGCTCCGCCCCGATACACTGACGTGCTGTGGTGTATACGGAGGAGTAATGCTGAGAGAGAATCTCATTCTCCTTTAGAAAAGTCCAAGAATTCCGTGCTCAAGTATTCTCCTACTTGATCATATCAAAGGATATAATACTCATACCCGTTTTTGGTTCTCTACTTCTAACTTATATTCTGTGAATATCTCAAAAGGTTCGGACTTGTATTTCAACAGGAACATAAGACTGAATCTTGAGAGATCATCAGAGAATGTAATGAAGTACAAAGAACCAGTCCTGGCATTTGTAGACAGGGGACCTTCATACATCAACATGTATCATCCCAAGAGTACACTAACTCTTTCTCTGTTTCCAATAAACATAGCTATGGTCATCTAATCTTTGTGACATGACTGGCAAGTTTCACAAGATGTAAATTCAAACTGATTTAAATATGCATCTGAATGTAACTTTAGCCAGTCGGGTCGCATTGATATGACCTAGTCTACAATACCTCAAGAAGGATTCGTTCATTTCTGAACTCTTCCTCTTGTGTGTGTTCTGTTTACTAGGAACTGTAGTTTGATTTAGAACGTCAATGCTTTTAGATAACGTGCCTGAACCGATCAACTTTTGATATAGGAAATGTTCAAAACATTTATCCAACAATACAAAATTATATCATTTCTTTACTAATAAAGAGACTGATATGATTTTGTATATCAGGTTCGGTATCTAATAACATTTGTTCAGAATCAATGTACTGGTCATACAGGGTGACAGTGACCAACAGACTTGGCTGCAACACTTGCACCGTTTTTCTGTCTCATGAAACTTATCACCCGTTCTCAGTTCTTTACCTATCTGTGGCCCATGTAACAGCTTAAATATACGGGATCCTGATCCGGTATCACATACTCAGGACGTAAAGGATACTGAGAAACAGTTCTTTGTAACGAACACACCCGAAGATGATGCATCAACATGCACTTTCTTCGTTTGGGCGGCACGGAAAATCTGGTATTCCCCAATTTCCTGCTCTGTCTTATAACAGTTATAAGTTGGAGCGGGACCAACGTTCCCCAGCTCAGTATAACAAGTGGGTTCGGTCAATTCATCCATATTATTATCTTGATTAAGGCGTGATATGGTCGCTACCTGGAGAGAGAGAAGAAAACACTCTGCGTGCGCTCTTGCAAGATTAGATTGGTTATTTATTTTATCTAATCAGGATGGCTCCCACTGTTTTTATTAAATCTTCCTTCAATCCTTAAAAGGAAAGACTAGCCGGAATTAATTACACTCTACAAGTTCACCAATCTTTCAGCCAGGCCAGTGTCGGTACTTTGAGGGAGGTTCCCCGTGCTTTCGCACGGACCTAATTACAGTAAATCTCGTTTTCACAGAGGCGTAACCCCGTTGACACCTTTCTAGACACCTACTTGATCGGCTAATTGTAAAGTGCAAAACTCTCCCAGGAGTAACAATTACTCGCAGTGGGTATCGGGATCCAACTATCATATAGAAGGTATGCAATCTCATTGCAAATTTCAACACTTGAAACTCCCGATAGTGGTTTTTACCCATAGCACTTATGACCTTAACTATGGTCAACAAATCATAAGCACTAGTCAAGTTCTACCCGTCATTTCGTGATTAATTAGACCCACCCACATGACCCTTAACTAAGGTCAACAAAGTCATGCGACTGTCCTAACTAATCGCATCATATGCGGTGTAGGAAGACATCACTTAGCTACCGTACACTGTGCCTTAACTAAGGTCAACAAACACAGCATGAATACTAAGTACTCTACTTCCTAAAATGACGGAGGGTTGCGAATGGTTTTTAATAAAACCTTTAACGCTTTGAACTTGATCTCGTTGCGGAATCAAATGGTTTTTAAATGGATTGTTTTTTAGGCTTTTCTAGTTTTGCTAAAGGGGTCACTCCCGGTGAAGGGATCGTCGGCCCTTTCGTCATCGAATAAGGTGCAGGATATATCATATATACCGCTGTGCAAAGCAGAAACTATAGAAGCAATCAAAAGACAAACCGAGGGTTGTAGCATCTGCCAGTTATTGCTAAAGGAGTCACTCCCGATGAAGGGATCTCGGTCCTTTCCTTATCGAATAAGGTGCAGGATGTTCTACAAGGAACACCGCGATGCAAAGCAGGAACTGTAGCTACCTGTTTTTATTTTGAAATTCGATTCCACAACATCTTTTAGGTTTATTTTCTTTCATTAATCTCATTAATGAATGTAATGACCCCAAAATCTTTATACATTTGTATTATCCCTCTTCAATAATATACCGTATTTATTTGTACTTGGTATTTTCCTTTTTCTATTAAATTTATTATTATTTTATTCCTCAATCTATTATGTATTTTTTTTCTAGGTATAATTTTTTTCCTTATATTTAAGTTTTTAACTTCTCATTCTTATTTTTCCTTTCATAAATATTTAACCCAAATCCATTATTCTTATTCTATACAGCCCATCTAAAAAGCCCATTTTCTTTTTAAGCAACATCATATATTTAATTCTAGTTAAATATATGCATGAACAACCTTATAGCTCATTGGTTAAGTCCTTGCATTGTTATTCCATAAGTCACACGTTCAAATCCCCATTCTTGCAATTATTTTTTATCATTTTTTATTCTTCTCATAACCTACAAATGAGACCTTTCATTTCCAAAATGAATGGTGACTTTTCATTTCTCTTTTAATTCTCATGTTAAATGCATATATTATTATTCACCATTACAACATCTTTATTTGTCCTCCTCCATCTTTTCCTTCCTCATATTTTTCTATCTCTCACTTCTTCCTCTTCACCAAGATGACAAGAAGAAGAACATGAAGAAGTCTTCAAGAAGGTCTCGCTAGTAACGCGAGGCTATCGGCGGATAGACAAGCCCGGTGACAATACCGGCTTGTGCATGTAAGTCCCTTCTCTCTCCTTTCCCTCACCTCTTTTTTCCTCTTGTCATGCATCGTGAACCCCTTATTCTTTTCATATCATAATCCATAAGAGAAGATACACATAAACATATACATATACATATACATAAGTTTAGATATATATGATTCTATATGGTTTAATAATATCTTATTATCTCTTGTTCAAATTAAAGTATTTTTAATTCTTTCTTCATGATTATGAATGTTTATTACAAGTTGTGAGAACATAGATTTCAATCCATAATATATCTATGATATCTCATGGAATCGGTTTGGTTATTAAAAGAAAGGATAAAGCTTGCATAAAAATACTAGTTAATCTTTTTGCCGATTTTAGTATACACATCAATACCTTTAGGTTTAAAATAATTTTTAGACATTAATTTTTACTTCTGAAAATTTCATGGAATTTACATATGATAGATTATATTATTTTATACATGCTGTAAAAAATTTTAGATCGATCCGCATAACGGTTTGTGAATTACATCGTATTTATTCACTGATCGTAAAACAGAAAACTGCAGCTATCGGTCAATTTCTAGAACACATAACTTGGTATACCGGTATCCAAATTGAGCAAACTCAGATGTTTTTGATATCTACATCGAATGATATAGATTTTATTAGTTTTATAGTTTTACTGAAAACTCATCTAAGATAAAGAAAACTGCGTTACAATATTAAGTGACGGATCTGGACAGAATCTGTTCCGATTCGCACACTGTTTTTAAATTGGACATAACTCGAACACCCGATGTCCGTTTGTGACAAAATTTAGATGTGTAGATGCACCATTGATAGAACTATAATTTTATGTATATTATATTACTTAGGAATGCATGAAACAACCTGATATAGGCTTTGCAATAGAATATATAGTTGCTGTCCAGAAATCTGAATTTCTGTTTTAAATGCTGATATTAAAATGATCATAACTAGAGCTTCAGAAATGCAAATCATGTGAATCTTGGTGTTTTCGATAAGTTCATCGAAATACCTACAATTTTATAATAATTTTCGTAACCTGAAACCTGATACAAATTAACTCAAACTGCGTTTTAAAAATATGTGACGGTGCCGAATAGATTCTGATCTGTTTTGCGCGACGATACGAAAACATATATATCTCTCAAACCGGTAGTCATATTTAGGTAAAACTGGAACTCACGCATGCAAAACATTTAGAGCCATATTTCTGTTTATATTTCGCATTCGTTCAACTTGATTAATTAGTCGTACATAATATTTCTTTACAGCATTGTTTATGGTAGTTACTCGAATAATATACTTGACTCATTTCATGTTATTCGAACATGTATACATATTTAGCTTGATCATTAAATTGTTGTATGTACATAAAGACGATAATTAAATACTTGAGTTGTATTTTGAAAAATATACAATAGTATTTTTACAATAAACCCCCTTAAGTTTTATAAATTACAATAAGGCCCATAACAATTATTGAACATCAAATTACCTTCTTGTAGTCTGACTCGGGTTAGAGTATGACTATTTCTGACTTGAATGTGATTCAAGTCAATCTATATTCTTTTATATTCCAACTCAAGATGAATACATGAATTCCAGATTTCCAGTTAACAATCTATATAACTTGACCGAACCGAACCATGGATATTCCTTTTACATGATTCCCAGTATTCCATTTACATGACTCTACGGTTATAACCATTTCCTGATATCATGGTTTCGGTCAGTCAATCAAGTCAATCAAGCAATCATTACAAGTTTACAAGATAACAATACAAATATGACATCGCGGGGTTTAAAGGGGTAGATTGGTACGGAAGATGTTAAAAGTGGAATGAGGTGGTCAGATTAAGACACCTAACCTATATTCAGTTGCTGTTGTACCGTGGCATAAACGGTTCCTTGTACTATACGTGCCCTTAGTCTCTGGTATATAGAGACTCCCCTCGTATACACTGGCATCCTTCTGTACCAAGCTACAAACAACTACGTTAAACAATATTCCATAATATTCAACACTACAATACTTTAGAAAATACTATACTCTGTCACTCTTATTCTTCATTATCCTTTGGGACTTACCGAGCGACCTGTTCGCTGACGACATTCTATTTCTCTCTTCTTGGAATGTCGTCAGGTGCGTTGGACCAAGTTGAGACCGAGCCAACAACTGAAGATTTGGAGCAGTTCCAAGAAGATCCAGAGCTCTAGACTTTGTACTTGTGCTTTCCAGCATTTCCTTTTATTATTATGCCACTGTTTAGGCATTGCTTTGCTTTTTCATTCCAGTTGTATTTTCATTTCATGCATTGTATAAAGAATGTTATTAATAAAAGTTGCTGTTATCTCAATCTCATTTGTCTCTTGTGATTATTTTATATTGCTTAGTTACGCTTAGCGTATGTACTTCTGAGTACATACGTAGCGGGCCTCGTCACGACCACTTCGCCGTACATTGGGAAGCGGGGCGTGACAGGTTTTGTTGGTGGCCCATGCAGATCAGAGCTGTATGAATCCCTGTCATGCAGTTCTGGTCTGCGTGAACAACCTAAGCAATATAACACAAGAAACAGCAACTAAAACATTCTTTACAATCATGTTCCTTGAATCTTACCATTTCATATTCCTTGAATCTTATCATCCGTTGAATCTATCCTAACCCTATTCTTTCACTCACAATCACCAAATTGTTTTGAAACTGTTACACTTTCCTTTTACAAATTTCGAGGACGAAATTATTTTTAAGGAGGGTAGAATGTAATGACCCCAAAATCTTTATACATTTGTATTATCCCTCTTCAATAATATACCGTATTTATTTGTACTTGGTATTTTCCTTTTTCTATTAAATTTATTATTATTTTATTCCTCAATCTATTATGTATTTTTTTTCTAGGTATAATTTTTTTTCTTATATTTAAGTTTTTAACTTCTCATTCTTATTTTTCCTTTCATAAATATTTAACCCAAATCCATTATTCTTATTCTATACAGCCCATCTAAAAAGCCCATTTTCTTTTTAAGCAACATCATATATTTAATTCTAGTTAAATATATGCATGAACAACCTTATAGCTCATTGGTTAAGTCCTTGCATTGTTATTCCATAAGTCACACGTTCAAATCCCCATTCTTGCAATTATTTTTTATCATTTTTTATTCTTCTCATAACCTACAAATGAGACCTTTCATTTCCAAAATGAATGGCGACTTTTCATTTCTCTTTTAATTCTCATGTTAAATGTATATATTATTATTCACCATTACAACATCTTTATTTGTCCTCCTCCATCTTTTCCTTCCTCATATTTTTCTATCTCTCACTTCTTCCTCTTCACCAAGATGACAAGAAGAAGAACATGAAGAAGTCTTCAAGAAGGTCTTGCTAGTAACGCGAGGCTATCGGCGGATAGACAAGCCCGGTGACAATACCGGCTTGTGCATGTAAGTCCCTTCTCTCTCCTTTCCCTCACCTCTTTTTTCCTCTTGTCATGCATCGTGAACCCCTTATTCCTTTCATATCATAATCCATAAGAGAAGATACACATAAACATATACATATACATATACATAAGTTTAGAAATATATGATTCTATATGGTTTAATAATATCTTATTATCTCTTGTTCAAATTAAAGTATTTTTAATTCTTTCTTCATGATTATGAATGTTTATTACAAGTTGTGAGAACATAGATTTCAATCCATAATATATCTACGATATCTCATGGAATCGGTTTGGTTATTAAAAGAAAGGATAAAGCTTGCATAAAAATACTAGTTAATCTTTTTGCCGATTTTAGTATACACATCAATACCTTTAGGTTTAAAATAATTTTTAGACATTAATTTTTACTTCTGAAAATTTCATGGAATTTACATATGATAGATTATATTATTTTATACATGCTGTAAAAAATTTTAGATCGATCCGCATAACGGTTTGTGAATTACATCGTATTTATTCACTGATCGTAAAACAGAAAACTGCAGCTATCGGTCAATTTCTAGAACACATAACTTGGTATACCGGTATCCAAATTGAGCAAACTCAGATCTTTTTGATATCTACATCGAATGATATAGATTTTATTAGTTTTATAGTTTTACTGAAAACTCATCTAAGATAAAGAAAACTGCGTTACAATATTAAGTGACGGATCTGGACAGAATCTGTTCCGATTCGCACACTGTTTTTAAATTGGACATAACTCGAACACCCGATGTCCGTTTGTGACAAAATTTAGATGTGTAGATGCACCATTGATAGAACTATAATTTTATGTATATTATATTACTTAGGAATGCATGAAACAACCTGATATAGGCTTTGCAATAGAATATATAGTTGCTGTCCAGAAATCTGAATTTCTGTTTTAAATGCTGATATTAAAATGATCATAACTAGAGCTTCAGAAATGCAAATCATGTGAATCTTGGTGTTTTCGATAAGTTCATCGAAATACCTACAATTTTATAATAATTTTCGTAACCTGAAACCTGATACAAATTAACTCAAACTGCGTTTTAAAAATATGTGACGGTGCCGAATAGATTCTGATCTGTTTTGCGCGACGATACGAAAACATATATATCTCTCAAACCGGTAGTCATATTTAGGTAAAACTGGAACTCACGCATGCAAAACATTTAGAGCCATATTTCTGTTTATATTTCGCATTCGTTCAACTTGATTAATTAGTCGTACATAATATTTCTTTACAGCATTGTTTATGGTAGTTACTCGAATAATATACTTGACTCATTTCATGTTATTCGAACATGTATACATATTTAGCTTGATCATTAAATTGTTGTATGTACATAAAGACGATAATTAAATACTTGAGTTGTATTTTGAAAAATATACAATAGTATTTTTACAATAAACCCCCTTAAGTTTTATAAATTACAATAAGGCCCATAACAATTATTGAACATCAAATTACCTTCTTGTAGTCTGACTCGGGTTAGAGTATGACTATTTCTGACTTGAATGTGATTCAAGTCAATCTATATTCTTTTATATTCCAACTCAAGATGAATACATGAATTCCAGATTCCAGTTAACAATCTATATAACTTGACCGAACCGAACCATGGATATTCCTTTTACATGATTCCCAGTATTCCATTTACATGACTCTACGGTTATAACTGTTTCCTGATATCATGGTTTCGGTCAGTCAATCAAGTCAATCAAGCAATCATTACAAGTTTACAAGATAACAATACAAATATGACATCGCGGGGTTTAAAGGGGTAGATTGGTACGGAAGATGTTAAAAGTGGAATGAGGTGGTCAGATTAAGACACCTAACCTATATTCAGTTGCTGTTGTACCGTGGCATAAACGGTTCCTTGTACTATACGTGCCCTTAGTCTATGGCATATAGAGACTCCCCTCGTATACACTGGCATCCTTCTGTACCAAGCTACAAACAACTACGTTAAACAATATTCCATAATATTCAACACTACAATACTTTAGAAAATACTATACTCTGTTACTCTTATTCTTCATTATCTTTTGGGACTTACCGAGCGACCTGTTCGCTGACGACATTCTATTTCTCTCTTCTTGGAATGTCGTCAGGTGCGTTGGACCAAGTTGAGACCGAGCCAACAACTGAAGATTTGGAGCAGTTCCAAGAAGATCCAGAGCTCTAGACTTTGTACTTGTTCTTTCCAGCATTTCCTTTTATTATTATGCCACTGTTTAGGCATTGCTTTTCTTTTTCATTCCAGTTGTATTTTCATTTCATGCATTGTATAAAGAATGTTATTAATAAAAGTTGCTGTTATCTCAATCTCATTTGTCTCTTGTGATTATTTTATATTGCTTAGTTACGCTTAGCGTATGTACTTCTGAGTACATACGTAGCGGGCCTCGTCACGACCACTTCGCCGTACATTGGGAAGCGGGGCGTGACAATGAATGTCCCATCATTTAAGTCCACCTAAACATCACAGATAAATATAACGTACGCTTATGCCATCCGCATTCGCCTCGATGTCCCATCTGCACCGTTAGGTTAGGTAACTAACGCCAGAGCGAGGCAGGGCTAGCGCGGGTGTAAAACATAAGCAACGTTTATATAATATATCATATATACTATATACTATATCTATCTGAACATATCACATGATCACATCACAGATAACGCAGCAGAAAATATCAAATGAAATATTGGATATACTAGGACGTCCGTGTTTTTAATACGAGCCAGTATAAAACACGGATTCCACGGTCGTGATGAATAGCCAATCCCACACCCCTAGACCCCTACGAGAGCGGCAAGCAACCCTACCAATTCTAGGGTTAGGAGACCCGGACTCGACTCCTCGAGATGGTCTCCCACTGGACCCTAGAACCCGGTTACTTGTGCGCCCCTCCTTGGGTCTATCCTAATGCGGAAAAGTAAATAATATACAAATGGTGACATCATCCGCAACCTGGAAGTGCCCCAATAAAAGAATATTACATACAAGTTTTTACATGAATGAAAATGAAAAAACACTCATCTCACATAAAAACCCCCCGGCTATTCAAACACGACGATCCAATATAACATATCCAGCAACACATAACATCACATGTCATCAACGTAAGTAAATATGCGCATCCCAATTATCGTTGACATATAGCAACGAAACCGGCGATATCACATATTATACTTACGGTCACAGAAAAGAAAGTGTAAAACTACAACAGTTGGAATCCGCAACCTCTTTAGACATCGCATGCCTAATCAAATGAAATACTTAGACATCGCATGCCTAACAATTATAAACCCCATATTTTAGTCTCATTATCGAAAACACTTTTCAATATCAAGTCGGGCAATTCAACAGGATTCCCGACATTCTGATCGAATGCTCGTCGCAAACTTTAGTAGACGGCCGCACCCCTGATACCGTCGACGAAGTGCACCAAGGAGGAACACCGCTACCGCGAGCACCCGAATGGATGCTTTCGGCGACGGGGTTCTCCTACAGTCACTTGGTCGGGGCTATGGAGTGAGGCTGTCTATTAAGTTTACCCGGCGAGTATCCGCGTACGCTACGTGATTGCGACGGACTTTTGATCACATCAAAATTCCGTGGCAACCGATCAAGTGAGACTAAACTGCTTTGTTTATAACATTCATATCAGTTATCTCATAACTGCTTGTGGATTCCAAATATTGTATCACATTCCAGATAAGATAGAAAATGTTAAACTTTCCGATCGAACAATCAAACACCCAAGTTTTCCCGAAACAGCTCAACACATGAAATAAGTTCAAAAACATTCACTTCATGCCTCAGTACCAATGGTCCAGCCGTAAAAGGGTCAAGCCAACGCCTCACATGTGGCACGCCATACTGCCCCAAACCCTAACGTTCAAAGGCAGTTCAAGACGGTCACATAATCGAGTTAAGGTTTGTTGTCTTCTAGAGGGACCATCGCGTTACTTGCACTACTTAGAACGTCATTAAACTACGCAAAAATCCAACAATTGGAAATTTCCCGGCAGGGGAAAAAGTGGGTATTTATATCCGGTCGAACTTTTTAACATGTTCTAAAAATACCCGGAAAATAAAGTAAACAAAGTTAAATAATCCGATCGAATCATCGAGTCCCCAATACAACCCAAGAACACTCAACTCTTGAGTCAAAATAAAAATACCCATAAAATATAAATCACAGAAATAGGAATTATGGTGGAAAAATGATGGCCTATATCCTCTGTACGGCCGCGGAACCGTGGCCCAAGCAGGCTATTGCCGCGGTTCCGCGGTGGAATGTACGGATTAGGCAGTCGTTTTTCACCACAATTCTTATATTTCCCTGCTGAATTTTTCAGGTATTTTTAATTCAGAAAAATCCACAATTTTCAAAAATATACAGAGAAGGGTTATGGATTAGGGTTTCGGGTTCGATCGGGTTTCTAACTTTGTCTACGCATCGCCTAAGGCTCTAGCTAGGCTCTGATACCACTGTAGGGTTCCTTGGCACACCCATGAGGTTCTACAACTGATCAACCATGCCAAAATCAAAAATTTCCATGTGCCAAAGAATCCTATACTAGATCGTTAACTAGAGGTAAGGCGAAAACGATATAAGTTAACAACTTAACTAAGAGCAAACCGAAAATACAACCTTTGTAGATCCGGTCCTCCACCTCCATAGCTCCGTGACGATGTCCCTTCGCTGCGATCATCGGATCCTGGACTCTAGCGTTGATTTCATCGGAGAAATGGTCGGGCTAGGTCGTTAACTTCGTTGCCGAAGATGATCTACGTCGAGGCAACTCAAACTCAAGCTCCACCTTCACCAAGTCAAGAAACTTGTGAAGAAAACACCCTATACTACATGGCAAGTGGTAGAGGATGAAGAAATAGGAAGTGGGTTCACTTTGGATTTTGATTTCTCACTTGAAATCATCACTTGATCATTTTCAAGAAAAGGTTTTCTTTTTCTTCTTGAAGAAGAAGAAAAAGAAGAAAGAATATCATAAGAAATATGAATAATAGAAAATAAAGTGATGGTTATCATTATGCAACCTTGGGTTAGTTTAACAAGTGTAGAGAATAAACTAGGGTTAGGTGAATGGTTAGGTTTAGGAAAGAAACAAAAATGGTCAAAGCTTCATGAAGCTTCAAGGTAGAAACAAAAGAAGCCACCATTTTGTTTCTTTCCCTAAAATAAATAAATAAAATAAATAAAAAAGAAAAGATAACAAAACCCTAACCATTCACTTAAACAAGGTTTAAAGTAAACATACACCCAAGTTTGCATGTATCATCAAACATGATACAATCCAGTGCACAAAACTATATCATATATACAATGTGCACATCAAGTGAGAAAATCCATCTTAAGTGTACGCATACTAGTTAATGCAAAGTAATATATCAAATATATAATTATACATTAAATCATTAAATCAATACTTGATTTAACGATCCGGTCATATCGCATATGACCGACTAATATCCAATGTATCGACTTATCGAATCAATCCTCGGTTCGATAATTAGGTTATATCGCATACAACCAATCGATACATTCATCGCGAGAATAGAATATGGTATCACATATACGCATTATTCTCGGTCCCGCACATATCTTATATGCGCTCCTATTTCGTTTCGCTTGAGCCAGGAAACCTCTGTGTAGGACTCTAAAGACTCGTCGATACGCCGGCAGCGGATGATGATCATATCAAGCACCCACAAGCCGCAAGCGGTCTGCTAAACGCAACGGCCACCCGGGTATTGAGTGATCAGAAGATCAACGAGCAAGCCCGCTCACACTCCTGTGAATCCAACCAGTAACACTTACCGTACAGTCCGGTCTGTTCGTCTGATATGTCGCATATCTCGTCTAGGGGTGGTAAACGTCAGACCCCAGTAGCTCGATAAGTCATGCCGATATAAGGTCCATAACATAGCATGAAACTACTGATAACATTTACCAGTAGATCACTGCAACCCTGGCCAGGGATTTCCAGTTATGGCCAGTCGTGCATAGCGCAACATCAACCCCCAATACCGGGAGAGACGAATCCCCTCCTATCGCTCATTGCCTCCATGTGAATCGGGACTGTACCCAAAAACCACCTGTTTCCACGACTCAGTAGAGCCGTGGTAGGGTGGAAATCAAAGCACAGTGGGAGACACACAAGACTCTATGACGATCTCGGGTCAACAGACTAAGCTGTACCAGTGTCACCAGAGAACTGCCATCTGACGTGAGGTATAATACCATCTGGGAGTTCTCGGCGAGTCCGTTCAGTGTACCCAGTCTCCACTGAGCACTCGCATACCGTCTCTGATGTCAAACACCAATGGATATGGGATCATCCATCGCCCATCACATGGGTCGAGAAGATATACGCTAGTCTACTCTGGAATATCGATGCCCCGTCTCGATATTCCTACGACTAGGAACATTGAAGGATGTACTCATGGACTACCCAGGCCCCACTAGTATGATCTGCATCATAGTCCTGGAAGTCGAGTACACATCCTAAGGGCTTTATCAACATGTAACAGAGAGACAGAAAGTATACATGTTAAGATAAAGAGCAACCAGATAGTGTACTATCATGTCGAGCAAGAAAGTCCTACCTATATATGTCCCAGCATCCACTACAATATACATCTAATGTACAGTAATGGCCCCTAGGGCATACATATAACTAACAGTTATAACTGGAAGTCCCTGGCCAGGGCTGATATAGAGATTTACTGGTAAGTGTTACCAGTAGTTTCTCGACCCGTTATGAGCCTCACATCGACACGACTTATCGGTTACGGGGTCTGATGTATACTACCCCTAGACTTGATATGCGACATATCAGACGAAGAGACCGGACTGTACGGGAGTGTTACTGATTGGATTCACAGGAGAATGTTTAGGTTAGCTTGTTGATCTTCTGATCGCTCAATACCTGGGTGGCTGTTACGTTTAGCTGACCGCTTGCAGCTTGTGGGTGTTTGATATGATCATCACCTGCTACCGGCGTATTGACGATTCTTTAGAGTCCTACACAGAGGTTTCTTGACTCAGGCAAAACGGAGTAGGGGCACATATGTGATATGTGCAGGACCGAGGATAATGCGATATGAAATACCGTATTATATTCTCGCGATATTTAGATATGAACCGGGTCATCGGATCAAGTGTCGATTCGATGAATCGGTACAT
Organism: Agapanthus africanus; assembly: GCA_030015575.1. Lineage (NCBI taxonomy): Eukaryota > Viridiplantae > Streptophyta > Magnoliopsida > Asparagales > Amaryllidaceae > Agapanthus > Agapanthus africanus. The sequence continues at coordinate 370,796,688 of CM057347.1, read as the reverse complement.
GAAATATTAGTCGGTTATATTCGATATAGCCGGATTGTCGGATCAAGTGTTGATTCGATGATTTAATGTATAATAATATATATGATATATTGTATTACATTATCTAATATTGGCTCGCTTTATTATTTCATTTTTTCACCGGTAATACATTAATATATATGCGATATATGTTAATTGTATTATTTTCTTTTGTTACAAATATATAATATATATGTGATATATATTATTGTAACATGATATGATTACTAATGCAACTTGTTTAGTGGAGATTAAATAATGTTAGGGTTTGATTTGGGTTAGTTGTTTCTTGCACCTTCTAGAAGGAATTTCTTTTGTCATGAGTTAGATATTATGGTTGATATTTTCTTATGACTCATTCTTTAACCCAACCAAACCCTAGCCCTAGTTACTTCTCTACAAGAGTTATCCTTGTCATCCTTGACCATGGTTGCATTATTATTAATATATTCATTTCATTATTCATCACAAAAGGTTTAATTCATTATTCTTCTTCTTCTTCAACCTTGAGCTTTGAGAAAACTTACTAGGTTTTCATTTTGTGATGATTTCATGTGAGAATTTGATATAAAAAGAAAGCATAAATACTACTCCATCATTCTCATCTAATCTAGCCAATTAGATTAGGGTGTTTACCTCATTAGTGTGAGAGAGCTTGAGTTATAGAAATTTCGAGGTAGATCATCGGAGAAAAGGAACACTACAAGCTAGCATGGATCGTTCGAGTTGTGAAGCCTCTCTTGAGTTCGGGAGATCGTGGATCGCGGCGAAGGGACTTCTACTCGGAGTTTATGAAGCGAAGGAGCGGACTACAAAGGTTGTAATCCCTCACACTTAGTTGTAAAGATATTTACTTGCATGTTTAACCCTAATAATCTAGCAAAGATCCCGGCTTTGGGTTGTTCGGCATGTCTAAATTTTTATTCGGGCATGGTTGATGCCTTATGAACCCTTGTAAGAGTGCCTATGAACCCTACAGTGGTATCAGAGCCTAGCTAGAGCATTAGGCGACGTGTATACGAAGTTAAAACTCCGATCGAACCCCGAAACGACGATTTGAACCGCTTTCTGGACAATTTTTAAAAATGTGATTTTTTTGTATTAAAAATACCTAAAAAAATCAGCAGGGAATTATAAGCATCACTGTGGAAAACGAGATGGTGAGTCGTACGGACCGCCGCGGAACCGCGGCCATACCTTGCTTGGGCCGCGGATCCGCGGCCGTACAGTTGGGTTTAACATTGTTTTTTGCACAGTAATGCCCGTAGCTGCTATTGTATATTTCTGGGAATTTTTAATCTGACTCAAGTGTTGAGTGTTCTGGGGATTATTTTGTATTCATTGATTCGATCGGAAAATTTAATTTCGTTATGTTTTCCGGATATTTAGAAACTGTTAAAATGTTCGAACGGATATCATTAACTCATTTTTTCCCGGCAAGAAAAACTTTCAAGTGTTGAATTTTTCTTGGGTTTAAATCTTTCGGAAAAACGTGCTAGTAACGCGGCGGTCCCTTTAGAAGAACACAAACCTTAACTCGATTATGTGACCATCTGAACCGCCTCTAAACCTTAGGGTTTGGGGCAGTACGGCGTGCCACATGTGAGGCGTTGGCTTGATCCTTCTACGGCTGGACCATCGGTATTGTGACATATTCTGGGATTATTTGAACTCCGCTCAAGTGTTTAGCTATTTAGGAAATCTTGGGTATTTGATTATCCGATCGGAAAGTTTAATACTGTCTATTTATCTGGAATGTGATACAATATGTGGAATTCATATAGTTAGGCATGAAATGCGAAGTATGTGATATTTCGGATTTACGATGTCTAAAGTGATTGTGGATTCCAAATGTTGTAGTTTTACAATTTCTTTTCTGTGACCGTAAGTGTAGTATGTAGTTGTATTGCCGGTTTTTGTTGCTATACATCAACGACGATCGGTGTATGCATACTTACTTACGTTGATGATATGAGATATTATGTGTTGCTGTGATATGTTATATTGGATCGTCGTGTTCTGAATAGCCGGGGGTTTTATGTGAGATGAGGGTTTTTATTTTCATTCATGTAAAATTCATTTGTATATAATATTCTTTTATTGGGGCACTTCCGGGATGAGGTTGATGTCACCAGTGTATATTATTTACTTTTCCGCATTAGGTAAACCCAAGGAGGGGAGCACAAGTAACCGGGTTCTAGGGTCCAGTGGGAGCCATCTCGAGAAGTCGAGACCGGGTATCCTAACCCTAGAACTGATAGTGTTACTTGCCGCTCTCGTAGGGGTCTAGGGATGTGGGTTTGGCTATTCATCGTGACCGTGGAATCCGTGTTTTATACCGGCTCGTATTAAAAACACGGACATCCTAGTATATCCAATATTTCATATATGTTCTTCTGCTGCAATGTTCTGTGATGAGATCATATTACTGCCTGAGACGAATGCTTATACTATATATATATGCTGATATATAAATATTACTGCTTTCGTTTTTTCTGTGATGCTTAGGAAGCATAAGCTGATGGGATTTATTAATGAGATTAATAAAAAGAAAAGAAACCTAAAAGATGTTGTAGAATCAAAACTTTATAAAGGGTAGCTACAGTTTTGCTTTGCATAGCGGTATATATATGATATACCCTGCACCTTATTCGATGAGGAAAGAGCCGAGATCCCTTCACCGGGAGTGACCTCTTTAGCTAAACTGGCAGATGCTACAAACTCACGGTTTAGTTTTTGATAGCTTATATAGTTCTTGCTTTGCACAGCGGTATATATGATATATCCTGCACCTTATTCGATGGGGAAAGAGTCGAGATCCCTTCACCGGGAGTGACCTCTTTAGCGAAACTAGAAAAGCCTCAAAAACACTCCTTTTCAAAAACACTAGATTCTACGACGATATCAAGTTCATTACGCTCATGATTTTCTGAAAAATTTGTGTAACCCTCCGTCATTTTAGGAAAATAGAGTACTTAGTATTCGTGCTGCGTTTGTTGACCATAGTTAAGGCGCAGTGTACGGTAGCTAAGTGATATTTTCCTATATAACATATGATGTGATTAATTAGAACAGTCATACGACTTTGTTGACCATAGTTAAGGGTTGTGTGGGTGGGTCTAAATTAATCAAGAAATGACGGGTAGAACTTGACTAGTACTTATGATTTGTTGACCATAGTTAAGGTCATAAGTCACTAGGGGTAAAAGCATTATCGGGAATTTCAAGTGTTGAAATTTGCAATGGGATTGCATACCTTCTATGAGATAGATGGATCCTGATACCCACTACGAGTAAGAGTTACTCCTGGGAGAATTTTACACAGGACAATTAGTCGATCAAGTAGGTGTCAAGAAAGGTGTTAACGGGGTTAAGCCTCTGGGAAGATGAGGTTTATTTTAATTAGGTCCGTGCGAAAGCACGGGGAACCTCCCTCAAGTACCAACACTGATCTGGCTGAAAGATTGACGAAATTGTAGGGTGTGATTAATCCCGGCTAATCTTACCTTTTAGGGTTTGAAGGAAGATTTGATAAAAACAGTGGGAGGCATCCTGATTAGATAAGATAATAACCAATATAATCTTGCAAGAGCATACGCTAAAGTGTTTCCTTCTCTCTCTCTCCAGGTAGCGACCATGTCAGGACTTAATCAAGATAATAAATGAATGTATTGACTGAACCCGCTTATTATATTGAGCAGGGGATCGTTGGTCCCGATCTTTCTTATAAGAGTTATAAGACTGATCAGGAAATAGGAGAATATCTGGATTCTCATACCGCCCAAACGAAGAACATGCATGCTGATGCATCTTCTTCGGGTGTATTAGTTATTGAGAACTGTTTCTCAGTTCACCCTACGTCCTGGGTATTAGATACCGGATCGGGATCCCACATATTATAAATGTTACGTGGGCTACGTAAAGGTAGAGAACTGGGAAAAGGTGATCATTCCGTACAAGTAGGGAATGGTGCAAGTATTGCAGCCAAAGCAGTTGGCGAATATCACCTTGTATTGCCAAGTCGTAATACACTGATTCTGAATGAGTGCTATTATATACCGAACACGATGTGCAACATTATATCAGTTTCTTTATTAAGTAAAGAAGGATATAATTTTGTAGTACAGGATAATGTTATGAACATATTCCTGAATCAAAAGTTGATTGGATCAGGCTCGTTACACAATAACATATTCATTCTAAATCAAAATACAGTCCTCAATATACAAAACACACACAAGAGGAAGAGTTCAGAAATGAACGAATCCTTCTTGTGGCATTGTAGACTTGGTCATATCAATGCGACACGACTAGCTAAGTTACATAAAGATGGATATTTGAATCTGTTCGAATTATCATCTTATGATACTTGCCATTCATGTCTCAAAGGCAAAATGACCAAAGCTCCGTTTAGTGGACACGGAGAAAGAGTTACGGAACTCTTAGGACTGGTACATAGTGATGTATGCGGTCCTATGTCTACGCATGCTAGGAACGGTTCTTCCTACTTCATTACATTCACTGACGATCTCTCTAGATTCGGACATGTATTCCTGATGAAACACAAGTCTGAAGCTTTTAAGAAATTCAGAGAATATAAGCACGAAGTAGAGAACCAAACGGGCAAAAGTATTAAGATCCTTCGATCTGATCGAGAAGGAGAGTACTTGAGCAATGAGTTCCGGGATTATCTAAAAGATAATTAGATTCTCTCTCAGCTTACTCGTCCTTATACACCACAGCACAACGGTGTATCTGAGCGGAGGAATCGCACCCTATTGGATATGGTGCGCTCTATGATGAGCACTGCTGAGTTACCTATCTCCTTTTGGGGTTATGCGCTGGAGACAGCCGCATACCTATTGAATAGAGTTCCAACTAAATCAGTGCCTACCACTCCATATGAGATTTGGAATGGGAAAAGACCATCTCTTAAATGAGTTAAGATATGGGGTTGTCCGGCCTATGTTAAAAAGCAAAATCCTGACAAGCTCGAGGCAAGATCAGGTCTATATAAGTTTGTAGGATATCCAAAAGATTCCTATGGATATATCTTCTATCACGGTGAGGAACAAAAGGTGTTTGTTTCTCAATATACCATTTTTTTTAGAAAAGGAATTTCTTGCAAAAGAAATTAGTGGCAAAAAGGTAGAGCTGGAAGAGCTTCCAGCAACACAAACCATGGCAGATGATTTAGTGAAATCGGAGGATTCAGTAGTACCCGACGAACCCCAGCCTCTCCGCCGATCTAGTAGGGTTTCTCACCCACCTGAGAGATACTACGGTTTTCTCATTGATGGTGGGAGCGAGGATTGCATCATAGAAGATGATGACCTGACTAGTTTCGAGCAGGCCATCACGAGTAGTGACTCTGTGAAATGGCTGGATGCAATGCGATCTGAGATGGAATCCATGTACACCAACAAAGTATGGACTTTGGAAAATGCTCCAGAAGGAGTAAAACCCATTAGGAGCAAGTGGATCGTTAAAAAGAAAATTGGTGTAGATGGAAAAGTTGAGACTTTCAAAGCTAGACTTGTTGCAAAGGGTTTTCGTCAACGACCAGGTGTGGATTATGACGAAACCTTTTCTCCAGTAGCTATGATTAAGTCCATCCGGATCTTACTTGCCATTGCTGCATACCATGACTACGAAATCTGGCAAATGGATGTTAAGACCGCCTTTCTAAACGGTGATTTAGAAGTGTGCGTGTACATGACTCAGCCAGAGGGCTTCGTAGATAGTGGGAGCGGCGGAAAGGTGTGCAAGCTGCTTAAATCCATTTATGGGTTAAAGCAAGCATCGCGGAGTTGGAACATCTGTTTTGATGTTGTAGTCAAAGAGTTTGACTTCATTAAAAATATAGATGAACCTTGTATTTACAAGAAGGTTGCAGAGAGTAAGGTTGTTTTCCTCGTATTTGTAGGGTTACTAGGCACACTAACAAGGCTCTACAAGGCATCGACCATGCCAAAATTAAATTTTTATGTGCCGAACAACCCTAAGAAAGATCGTATACTAGAGTTTAGGCGAAACTAAAAGCAAGTAAACAACTTTACTCTAAAGGGATACGAAATACAACCTTTGTAGATCGGTCCTTCACTTCTTTATCTCCTTGATGAAGTCCTTCGCTGCGATCGTGGTTCTCCCGGACCCTTGCATGGCTTCACGAGGCGAAAGGTGCGACCTTGCTTGAAGTCTCCGAGGCCGAAGATGATCTACGTCGAGGGAATTCCGACTGAAGCTTCGACTTCACTAACTTGAGAATTAGTGAAGGAAACACCCTATACTAAAGTGCTAGTCTAGTAGAGGATGGAGAAATAGGAAGTGGGTTCTCTTTAGAATTTGTTTTCTCACAAGCTATCTCACTTTGGATCAAACCCTAGCTAGCTTTTCTTTTGAACCAATGAAGAAGATGAACAAAAGAAAGAGGAGAGGATAATGATCAAGTGTTGAGGCTAACCATGGTGAGTGAGTATCATATACTAACCCTTGTAGAGACATTACCATGGCTAAGTTTAAATGGTTAGGTTAATAAAAATCTAAGGTAAAACAAATCTAGTGGACTTTGTCAAAGCTTCCACAAGCTTCCACAAGCTTCAATCTTATGACAAAATGTCCACTAATTTATGATTACCTTAAATAATTATTAAACACCATTTAAATATAGAATAGTGTAAGTCTTACACACCCATGTCATGTGTATCATCAACCATGATACAATAAGAAAACACATTTTAATATATATCATATATACATTAAAATTGTGTTCATGTGAGAAAAACCCTAAAGTGAACAAGTGTTAGTAAATGTAAATTAGTATATCTAATATACAATTATACACTTAATTATTAAATCAACACTTGACTTAATAATCCGGTCATATCTCATATAACCGGCTAACATCCATTGTATCGACTTATCGAATCAACACTTGATTCGATAACCCGGCTATATCATATATAACCGACCGATACAAAAAGTCGCGAGAATAGAATACGGTATCACATACACGCATTATTCTCGGTCTCGCACATATCACATATGCACTCCTATTTCGTTTTGCCTAAGCCAGTAAAACCTCTGTGTAGGACTCTAAAGACTTGTCAATACGCCGGCAGTAGGTGATGATCACATCAAGCACTCACAAGCCGTCAGCGGTACTAGCTGGACGTAACGGCTACCCGGGTATTGAGCGATCAGAAGATCAGCAAGCAAGCCCGCTCCAACTCTTGTAAAAGCCTGCCGGTAACACTTCCCGTACAGTCCGGTCTCCTCGTCTGATATGTCGCATATCAAGTCTAGGGGTGGTAAACGTCAGACCCCAATAACCGATAAGTCGTGCTGATGTGAGGCTCATAACGAGTCGAGAAACTACTGGTAACACTTACTAGTAAATCTCTAAATCAGCCCTGGCCAGGGACTTCCCTGTTACGGCCAATCGAGCACAGCGCAACATCAACCCCCAATACCGGGAGAGACGAAATCCCTCCTATCGCTCATTGCCTCCATATGACTCGGGACTGTACCCAAAAACCACCGTTTTGCATGCCCTCATGGACGTGGTAAGGTGGAAATCAAAGCACAATGGGAATCACACAAGACTCTATGACGATCTCGGGTCTACAGACTAACCTGCACAAGTGTCACCAGATTACTGCCATCTGACGTGAGGTATAATACCATCTGGGAGTTCTCGGCGAGTCCGTCCAGTGTACCCAGTCTCCACTGAGCACCCGTATACCATCTCTGATGTCAAACACCAATGGATATGGGATCATCCATCGCCCATCTCATGGGTCGAGAGGCGTATACGCTAGTCTACACTGGTATATCGATGCCCCGTCTCGATACACCCACGACTAGGGACCTTGAAGGATGTACTTATGGACTACCATGTCCCCACTAGTATGATCTGCATCATAGTCCAGGTAGTCAAGTACACATCCTAAGGGCTTTATTAACATGTAACGATAAGACAGTATAAAGAGACAAGTACACATGTTAAGATAAAGAGCAACCAAATAGCATACTATCATGTCGAGCAAGAAAGTCCTCTCTATATATGTCCAAGCATCCAATATAATATACATCATCTGTACAATACTGGCCTCTAGGGCATACATACAACTAACAATCTCCCACTTGCACTAGGGCCAGCTGCTGTAGTATCGCATACCGAGCATCCCGAAGAGTCTCTCAAACTGTATCTGGGGAATGGCCTTCGTGAGTGGATCCGCTGTGTTGTTCTTCGTGTCAACCCTCCTGACCTCGATCTCCCGGCGATCAACTATCTCCCGGATCAGGTGATACCGGCTTAGAATATGCCTGGATCGCTGATGGGACCTGGGTTCCTTGGCAAAAGCCACCGCCCCATTGTTATCGCAATACAAAGGTATTGGATGCTCAATGGATGGAACCACTCCAAGTTCAGTAATGAACTTCTTGATCCAGACAGCCTCTTTGGCAGCATCGTTGGCAGCGATGTATTCAGCCTCCATCGTCGAGTCTGCCACGGTTTCCTGCTTGGAACTCTTCCAGCTAACCGCCCCTCCGTAAAGGGTAAAGACAAATCCCGACTGCGACTTAGAGTCGTCCTTATCACTCTGGAAGCTCGAATCGGTAAAGGACTCCACTTGGAGTTCTCCGTTACCATACACCAAGAGCATCTCTTTAGTCCTTCGCAAGTACTTGAGAATGCTCTTCACAGCTGTCCAGTGACTCTCTCCAGGATCAGCTTGATACCTACTCACTACACTTAGTGAGTATGCAACGTCGGGTCTGGTACATAGCATCGCGTACATGATAGAGCCTACTGCCGAAGCATAGGGTATCCCTTGCATGCGAGCTCTCTCCAAATCAGTCTTGGGAGACATCTCTTTGGAGAGAGTGAGCCCTGAGATCGTGGGGAAAAACCCACGTTTGGACTCTTCCATACTAAACCTCTTTAGTATGGTGTCAATGTACCTGGATTGGGACAATCCCAATATCCTTTTAGATCTATCTCTATAGATCATAATTCCCAATATGCAGGAGGCATCACCAAGATCTTTCATTGAGGATCTTTGTGATAAGAAGAGCTTGACCGATTGCAGCATAGGAATGTCATTTCCTATCAAGAGTACGTCGTCCACGTACAATACGAGGAAGACAACCTTGCTCTCTGCCACCTTCTTGTAGATACAAGGTTCATCTACGTTTTTGACGAAATCAAACTCTTTGATAACGACGTCAAAGCAGATGTTCCAACTCTGCGATGCTTGCTTTAATCCATAAATGGATTTAAGCAGCTTGCACACCTTCCCGTTGCTCCCACTATCTACGAAGCCCTCTGGCTGAGTCATGTACACGCACTCTTCTAAATCACCGTTTAGAAAGGCGGTCTTAACATCCATTTGCCAGATTTCGTAATCATGATATGCAGCGATGGCAAGCATGATCCGGATGGATTTAAGCATAGCCACTGGAGAAAAGGTTTCGTCATAGTCCACACCTGGTCTTTGACGAAAACCCTTTGCAACATGTCTAGCTTTGAAAGTCTCCACTTTTCCATCTACACCAAGTTTTTTCTTGAAGATCCACTTACTCCCAATGGGGTTTACCCCTTCAGGAGCAACTTCCAAAGTCCATACTTTGTTGGTGTACATGGATTCCATCTCGGACCGCATTGCATCCAGCCATTTCACTGAGTCTCCACTCGTGATGGCCTGCTCGAAGCTAGTTGGGTCATCATCAACCATGATGCAATCCTCGCTCCCACCATCAATGAGAAAACCGTAGTATCTCTCAGGTGGATGAGAAACCCTACCAGATCGGCGGTTCGTCGGGTACTACTGAATCCTCTGGTTCTACCAAGTCTTCTGTTATAGTTTGTGTCGCTGGAACCTCTTCCAGTTCTTCCTCAATGCCACTAATCTGTTTCATAAGAAAACTTTTTTCTAAGAAAGTGGCATGTCGAGAAACAAACACCTTTTGTTCCTCGGGATGGTAGAAGATATACCCTTGTGAATTTTTGGGATATCCTATAAACTTACATAAGACTGATCTTGCCTCGAGTTTGTCCGGATTTTGTCTTTTGACATAGGCCGGAAAACCCCATATCTTAATGTAATTAAGATGTGGTCTCTTCCCTTTCCATATCTCATATGGAGTGGTAGGCACAGATTTGGTAGGAACTCTATTCAATAGGTCTATGGCTGTTTCAAGCGCATATCCTCAGAAGGAAATAGGTAACTCAGCTGTACTCATCATTGAGCGCACCATATCTAATAGGGTGCGGTTCTTCCGTACCGATACACCGTTGTACTGTGGTGTATATGGAGGAGTCAGCTGAGAGAGAATCCCATTCTCTTTTAGGAAGTCCAGGAATTCATTGCTCAAGTGTTCACCTCCTCGATCAGATCGAAGGATTTTAATACTTTTCCCGGTTTGGTTCTCGACTTCTTGTTTATATTTTCTAAATTTCTCAAAAGCTTCTGATTTGTGTTTCATCAGGAACACATATCCGAATCTAGAGAGATCGTCAGTGAATGTAATGAAGTACGAAGAACCATCCCTGGCATGTGTAGACATGGGACCGCATACATCACTATGTATCAGTCCCAAGAGTACGGTAACTCTTTCTCCGTGTCTCGTAAACGGAGTTTTGATCATCCTGCCTTTGAGACATGACTGGCAAGTGTCATAAGATGAAAATTCAAACGGATTTAAATATCCATCCTTATGCAACTTAGCTAGTCGTGTCGCATTGATGTGACCCAGTCTACAATGCCATAAGAAGGATTCGTTCAGTTCTGAACTCTTCCTCTTGTGTGTGTTTGTTATGCTCAGAACTGTTGATTGATTTAGAACATAAATGCCATTGCATAATGTGCCTGATCCAACCAACTTTTGGTTACGGAAAATGTTCATAATATTATCCTGTAATACAAAATTATATCCCTCTTTACTCAGTAAAGAAACCCATATAATATTGCATATCAGGTTCGGCATGTAATAGCATTCATTCAGAACCAATGTATTACCAGTTGGCAATACAAGGTGATATTCCCCGACGGTTTTAGCTGCAACAATTGCACCATTTCCAACCCTTATGTCTTTATCACCTTCTCCAAGTTCTCTACCTTTCCTAAGCCCATGTAACTGATTACATATATGGGATCCTGACCCGGTATCCAATACCCAGGACGTAGAGCAAATGGAGAAACAGTTCTCTGTAACGAACACACCCGAAGAAAATGCATCAACATGTACTTTCTTCATTCGGGTGGCATGGTTCCTGGTATTCCCCTATATCCTGTTCAGTCCTATAACTCTTATAAGAAAGAACGGAACCAATGTTCCCCAGCACAGTATAACATACGGGTTCGGTCAATACATCCATATTATTATCTTGATTAAGGCATGATATGGTTGCTACCTGGAGAGAGAGAGAAGAAAACAATTTAGCGTATGCTCTTGCAAGATCAGATTGGTTATTATTTTATCTAATCAGGATGGCTCCCACTGTTTTTATCAAATCTTCCTTCAAACCCTAAATGGAAAGACTAGCCGGGATTAATTACACCCTACAATTTCGCCAATCTTTCAGCCAGGCCAGTGTCGGTACTTTGAGGGAGGTTCCCCGTGCTTTCGCACAGACCTAATTAAAGTAAACCTCGTTTTCCCAGAGGCGTAACCCCGTTGACACCTTTCTAGAAACCTACTTGATCGGCTAATTGTCCTGTGTAAAACTCTCCCAGGAGTAACAATTACTCGCAGTGGGTATCGGGATCCAACTATCTCATAGAAGGTATGCAATCTCATTGCAAATTTCAACACTTGAAATTCCCGATAATATTTTGCCCCTAGCGTGCTATGACCTTGACGCATGCCAAACAACCCATAGTCCGCTAGTCAAGTTCAACCCGTACAATTCGTGATTGAATTAAACCCACCCGTACGACCCTTGACGCATGCCAAACAACGCCGTACGAATACCCTAATCCAATCGCATATCATGCTACAGATAAGTAATAATTAGCTACCGTACACTACGCCTTGACGCATGCCAAACTACCGCAGCACGAATACTAAATATTACTTATCTGAATTGACGGAGGGCTACGCAGGTTTTTCTGAAAACCTATTGCGTAATGAACTTGATATCGTTGTAGAATCGAGTGAATTTTGAAATGGAGTGATTTTGAGGCTTTTATTAGTTTTGCTAAAGAGGTCACTCCCGGGGAAGGGATCTCGGCTCTTTCCTCATCGAATGAGGTGCAGGACATATCATATATATCGCTATGCAAAGCAAAACTCCAAAAGCGGTCAAAAGTCAAACCGAGTATTGTAGCATCTGCCAGTTTTTCTAAAGAGGCCACTCCCGGTGAAGGGATCTCGGTTCTTTCCCCATCGAATAAGGTGCAGGATATATCATATATATCGCTATGCAAAGCAAAACGGTAGCTACCCTTTTTATTTGAAAATTTGATTCTACAATATCTTTTAGGTTTCTTTTCTTTCATTAATCACATTAATGAAGTCCCATCATTTAAATCATCTAAACATCACAGATAAATACGACGTACACTTATGCCATCCGCATTCGCCTCGTTGTCCCCTCGTGCACCGTTAGGTTAGGTAACCAACGGCAGAGCAGGGCAGAGCTAGCGCGGGTGTAAAACATAAGTAACGTCTATATAATATATCATATATACTATATACAGTATTTATCACAGAACATCACATGATCACATCACAGATATCGCAGCAGAAGAAATATATGAAACATTGGATATATTAGGACGTCCGTGTTTTATTTTGAGCCTCTATAAAACACGGATTCCACGGTCGCGATGAATAGCCATACCCACACCCCTAGACCCCTACAAGAGCGGCAAGTAACCCTACCAATTCTAGTGTTAGGAGACCCGGACTCGTCTCCTCGAGTTGGTCTTCCAGTGGACTCCAGAACCCGGTTACTTGTGCTCTCCTCCTTGGGTCTATCCTAGTGCGGAAAAGTAAATAATATACAAATGGTGACATCGACCTCATCCCGGAAGTGCCCCAATAAAAGAATATTACATACATTTAATTTTACATGAATGAAAATAAAAACTCTCATCTCACATAAAACCCCTCCGGCTATTCTGAACGCGACGATCCAATATAACATATCCAGCAACACATAACATCACATGTCATCAACGTAAGTAAATATGCGCATCCCAATTGTCGTTGACATATAGCAACGAAACCGGCGATATCACATATTACACTTACGGTCACAGAAAAGAAAGTGTAAAACTACAACATTTGGAATCCACAATCTCTTTTGACATCGTAAATCCGAAATATCACATATTTCGCATTTCATGCCTAACTGTATGAATTCCACATATTGTATCACATTCCAGATAAATAGACAGTATTAAACTTTCCGATCGAATAATCAAATACCCAAGATTTCCATAATAGCTCAACACTTGAGCGGAGTTCAAAAATTCCAGAATGCGTCACAGTAGCAACGGTCCAGCCGTAGAAGGGTCAAGCCAACGCCTCACATGTGGCACGCCGTACTGCCCCAAACCCTAAGGTTCAAAGGGCAGTTCAAGACGGTCACATAATCGAGTTATGGTTTGTTGTCTTCTAGAGGGTCCATCGCGTCACATGCACGTATTTCCGAAAGATTAAAACCCTAGAAAAATTCAACACTTGAATGTTTTTCGTGCCGGAAAAAATTGAGTTAATGATTTCCGTTCGAACATTTTAATACTTTCTAAATTATCCGGAATAACAATACGAAATTAAATCTTCCGATCGAATCGACGAATACAAAAGGATCCCCAGAATACTCAACACTTGAGTCAGTTTAAAAATACCCATAAAATAGTACTATCAGATAAAAGTATTACTGTGCAAACCCCAAGTCAAGAACTCACTGTACGGACGCGGTTCCGAGGCACAAGCAGGGTATTGCCGCGGAACTGCGGCGGTCCGTACGGATGACGTCACCAATTTTGCACCGTAATGCTTAGAAATCCCTGCTGTATTTTTTAGGTATTTTTAATTCTGAAAAAACCCAGATTTTGAAAAAAGTCCAGAGAGGGGGTCGTTTTGACGTTTTCGGGTTCGATCGGGGTTTTAACTCCGTTAACACATCGCCTAATACTATAGCTAGGCTCTGATACCACTGTAGGGTTACTAGGCACACTAACAAGGCTCTACAATGCATCGACCATGCCAAAATTAAATTTTTATGTGCCGAACAACCCTAAGCAAGATCGTATACTAGAGTTTAGGCGAAACTAAAAGCAAGTAAACAACTTTACTCTAAAGGGATACGAAATACAACCTTTGTAGATCGGCCCTTCACTTCTTTAGCTCCTTGATGAAGTCCCTTTGCTGCGATCGTGGTTCTCCCGGACCCTTGCATGGCTTCACGAGGCGAAAGGTGCGACCTTGCTTGAAGTCTCCGAGGCTGAAGATGATCTACGTCGAGGGAATTTCGACTCAAGCTTCTACTTCACTAACTTGAGAATTAGTGAAGCAAACACCCTATACTAAATTGCTAGTCTAGTAGAGGATGGAGAAATAGGAAGTGGGTTCTCTTTAGAATTTGTTTTCTCACAAGCTATCTCACTTTGGATCAAACCCTAGCTAGCTTTTCTTTTGAACCAATGAAGAAGATGAACAAAAGAAAGAGGAGAGGATAATGATCAAGTGTTGAGGCTAACCATGGTGAGTGAGTATCATATACTAACCCTTGTAGAGACATTACCATGGCTAAGTTTAAATGGTTAGGTTAATAAAAATCTAAGGTAAAACAAATCTAGTGGACTTTGTCAAAGCTTCCACAAGCTTCCACAAGCTTCAATCTTATGACAAAATGTCCACTAATTTGTGATTACCTTAAATAATTAGTAAACACCATTTAAATATAGAATGGTGTAAGTCTTACACACCCATGTCATGTGTATCATCAACCATGATACAATAAGAAAAACACATTTTAATATATATCATATATACATTAAAATTGTGTTCATGTGAGAAAAACCCTAAAGTGAACAAGTGTTAGTAAATGTAAATTATTATATCTAATATACAATTATACACTTAATTATTAAATCAACACTTGACTTAATAATCCGGTCATATCTCATATAACCGGCTAACATCCATTGTATCGACTTATCGAATCAACACTTGATTCGATAACCCGGCTATATCATATATAACCGACCGATACAAAAAGTCGCGAGAATAGAATACGGTATCACATACACGCATTATTCTCCGTCTCGTACATATCACATATGCGCTCCTATTTCGTTTTGCCTGAGCCAGTAAAACCTCTGTGTAGGACTCTAAAGACTCGTCAATACGCCGGCAGTAGGTGATAATCACATCAAGCACCCACAAGCCGTCAGCGGTACTAGCTGTACGTAATGGCTACCCGGGTATTGAGCGATCAGAAGATCAGCAAGCAAGCCCGCTCCAACTCCTGTAAAAGCCTGCCGGTAACACTTCCCGTACAGTCCGGTCTCCTCGTCTGATATGTCGCATATCAAGTCTAGGGGTGGTAAACGTCAGACCCCAATAACCGATAAGTCATGCTGATGTGAGGCTCATAACGGGTCGAGAAACTACTGGTAACACTTACCAGTAAATCTCTAAATCATCCCTGGCCAGGGACTTCCCTGTTACGGCCAATCGAGCACAGCGCAACATCAACCCCCAATACCGGGAGAGACGAAACCCCTCCTGTCGCTCATTGCCTCTATGTGACTCGGGTTTGTACCCAAAAACCACCGTTTTTCCTACCCTCATGGACGTGGTAAGGTGGAAATCAAAGAACAGTGGGAATCACACAAGACTCTATGACGATCTCGGGTCTACAGACTAACCTGCACAAGTGTCACCAGAGAACTGGTATCTGACGTGAGGTATAATACCATCTGGGAGTTCTCGGCGAGTCCGTCCAGTGTACCCAGTCTCTACTGAGCACCCGTATACCATCTCTGATGTCAAACACCAATGGATATGGGATCATCCATCGCCCATCTCATGGGTCGAGAAGCGTATACGCTAGTCTACACTGGTATATCGATGCCCCGTCTCGATACACCCACGACTAGGGACCTTGAAGGATGTACTAATGGACTACCATGTCCCCACTAGTATGATCCGCATCATAATCCAGGTAGTCAAGTACACATCCTAAGGGTTGTACCAACATGTAACGATAAGACAGTATAAAGAGACAAGTACACATGTTAAGATAAAGAGCAACCAAATAGCATACTATCATGTCGAGCAAGAAAGTCCTCTCTATATATGTCCAAGCATCCAATATAATATACATCATCTGTATAAAACTGGCCTCTAGGGCATACATATAACTAACAATCTCCCACTTGCACTAGGGCCAGCTGCTGTAGTATCGCATACCGAGCATCCCGAAGAGTCTCTCAAACTGTATCTGGGGAATGGCCTTCGTGAGTGGATCCGCTGTGTTGTTCTTCGTGTCAACCCTCCTGACCTCGATCTCCCGGGGATCAACTATCTCCCGGATCAGGTGATACCGGCTTAGAATATGCCTGGATCGCTGATGGGACCTGGGTTCCTTGGCAAAAGCCACCGCCCCATTGTTATCGCAATACAAAGGTATTGGATGCTCAATGGATGGAACCACTCCAAGTTCAGTAATGAACTTCTTGATCCAGACAGCCTCTTTGGCAGCATCGTTGGCAGCGATGTATTCAGCCTCCATCGTCGAGTCTGCCACGGTTTCCTGCTTGGAACTCTTCCAGCTAACCGCCCCTCCGTAAAGGGTAAAGACAAATCCCGACTGCGACTTAGAGTCGTCCTTATCACTCTGGAAGCTCGAATCGGTAAAGGACTCCACTTGGAGTTCTCCGTTACCATACACCAAGAGCATCTCTTTAGTCCTTCGCAAGTACTTGAGAATGCTCTTCACAGCTGTCTAGTGACTCTCTCCAGGATCAGCTTGATACCTACTCACTACACTTAGTGAGTATGCTACATCGGGTCTGGTACATAGCATCGCGTACGTGATAGAGCCTACTGCCGAAGCATAGGGTATCGCTTGCATGCGAGCTCTCTCCAAATCAGTCTTGGGAGACATCTCTTTGGAGAGAGTGAGCCCTGAGATCGTGGGGAAAAACCCACGTTTGGACTCTTCCATACTAAACCTCTTTAGTATGGTGTCAATGTACCTGGATTGGGACAATCCCAATATCCTTTTATATCTATCTCTATAGATCATAATTCCCAATATGCAGGAGGCATCACCAAGATCCTTCATTGAGAATCTTTGTGATAAGAAGAGCTTGACCGATTGTAGCATAGGAATGTCATTTCCTATCAAGAGTACGTCGTCCACGTACAATACGAGGAAGACAACCTTGCTCTCTGCCACCTTCTTGTAGATACAAGGTTCATCTACGTTTTTGATGAAATCAAACTCTTTGATAACGACGTCAAAGCAGATGTTCCAACTCCGCGATGCTTGCTTTAATCCATAAATGGATTTAAGCAGCTTGCACACCTTCCCGCTGCTCCCACTATCTACGAAGCCCTCTGGCTGAGTCATGTACACGCACTCTTCTAAATCACCGTTTAGAAAGGCGGTCTTAACATCCATTTGCCAGATTTCGTAATCATGATATGCAGCGATGGCAAGCATGATCCGGATGGATTTAAGCATAGCCACTGGAGAAAAGGTTTCGTCATAGTCCACACCTGGTCTTTGACGAAAACCCTTTGCAACAAGTCTAGCTTTGAAAGTCTCCACTTTCCCATCTACACCAAGTTTTTTCTTGAAGATCCACTTACTCCCAATGGGGTTTACCCCTTCAGGAGCAACTTCCAAAGTCCATACTTTGTTGGTGTACATGGATTCCATCTCGGACCGCATTGCATCCAGCCATTTCACTGAGTCTCCACTCGTGATGGCCTGCTCGAAGCTAGTTGGGTCATCATCAACCATGATGCAATCCTCGCTTCCACCATCAATGAGAAAACCGTAGTATCTCTCAGGTGGATGAGAAACCCTACCAGATCGGCGGTTCGTCGGGTACTACTGAATCCTCTGGTTCTACCAAGTCTTCTGTTATAGTTTGTGTCGCTGGAACCTCTTCCAGTTCTTCCTCAATGCCACTAATCTGTTTCATAAGAAAACTTTTTTCTAAGAAAGTGGCATGTCGAGAAACAAACACCTTTTGTTCCTCGGGATGGTAGAAGATATACCCTTGTGAATTTTTGGGATATCCTATAAACTTACATAAGACTGATCTTGCCTCGAGTTTGTCCGGATTTTGTCCTTTGACATAGGCCGGACAACCCCATATCTTAATGTAATTAAGATGTGGTCTCTTCCCTTTCCATATCTCATATGGAGTGGTAGGCACAGATTTGGTAGGAACTCTATTCAATAGGTCTATGGCTGTTTCAAGCGCATATCCCCAGAAGGAAATAGGTAACTCAGCTGTACTCATCATTGAGCGCACCATATCTAATAGGGTGCGGTTCCTCCGTTCCGATACACCGTTGTGCTGTGGTGTATATGGAGGAGTCAGCTGAGAGAGAATCCCATTCTCTTTTAGGAAGTCCAGGAATTCATTGCTCAAGTATTCACCTCCTCGATCAGATCGAAGGATTTTAATACTTTGCCCGGTTTGGTTCTCGACTTCTTGTTTATATTCTCTAAATTTCTCAAAAGCTTCTGACTTGTGTTTCATCAGGAACACATATCCGAATCTAGAGAGATCGTCAGTGAATGTAATGAAGTACGAAGAACCATCCCTGGCATGTGTAGACATGGGACCGCATACATCACTATGTATCAGTCCCAAGAGTACGGTAACTCTTTCTCCGTGTCTCGTAAACGGAGTTTTGGTCATCTTGCCTTTGAGACATGACTGGCAAGTGTCATAAGATGAAAATTCAAACGGATTTAAATATCCATCCTTATGCAACTTACTAGTCGTGTCGCATTGATGTGACCCAGTCTACAATGCCATAAGAAGGATTCGTTCAGTTCTGAACTTTTCCTCTTGTGTGTGTTTGTTATGCTCAGAACTGTTGATTGATTTAGAACATAAATGCCATTGCACAACGTGCCTGATCCAACCAACTTTTGGTTACGGAAAATGTTCATAACATTATCCTGTAATACAAAATTATATCCCTCTTTACTCTCTAAAGAAACCGATATAATATTGCATATCAGGTTCGGCATGTAATAGCATTCATTCAGAACCAATGTATTACCAGTTGGCAATACAAGGTGATATTCCCCGACGGTTTTAGCTGCAACAATTGCACCATTTCCAACCCTTATGTCTTTATCACCTTCTCCAAGTTCTCTACCTTTCCTAAGCCCATGTAACTGATTACATATATGGGATCCTGACCCGGTATCCAATACCCAGGACGTAGAGCAAATGGAGAAACAGTTCTCTGTAACGAACACACCCGAAGAAAATGCATCAACATGTACTTTCTTCATTCGGGTGGCATGGGAATCCCGGTATTCCCCTATATCCTGTTCAGTCCTATAACTCTTATAAGAAAGAACGGAACCAACGTTCCCCAGCACAGTATAACATGCGGGTTCGGTCAATACATCCATATTATTATTTTGATTAAGGCATGATATGGTTGCTACCTGGAGAGAGAGAGAAGAAAACACTTTAGCGTATGCTCTTGCAAGATCATATTGGTTATTATTTTATCTAATCAGGATGGCTCCCACTGTTTTTATCAAATCTTCCTTCAAACCCTAAATGGAAAGACTACCTGGGATTAATTACACCCTACAACTTCGCCAATCTTTCAGCCAGGCCAGTGTCGGTACTTTGAGGGAGGTTCCCCGTGCTTTCGCACAGACCTAATTAAAGTAAACCTCGTTTTCCCAGAGGCGTAACCCCGTTGACACCTTTCTAGACACCTACTTGATCGGCTAATTGTCCTGTGTAAAACTCTCCCAGGAGTAACAATTACTCGCAGTGGGTATCGGGATCCAACTATCTCATAGAAGGTATGCAATCTCATTGCAAATTTCAACACTTGAAATTCCCGATAATATTTTGCCTCTAGCGTGCTATGACCTTGACGCATGCCAAACAACCCATAGTCCGCTAGTCAAGTTCAACCCGTACAATTCGTGATTGAATTAAACCCACCCGTACGACCCTTGACGCATGCCAAACAACGCCGTACGAATACCCTAATCCAATCGCATATCATGCTACAGATAAGTAATAATTAGCTACCGTACACTACGCCTTGACGCATGCCAAACTACCGCAGCACGAATACTAAATATTACTTATCTGAATTGACGGAGGGCTACGCAGGTTTTTCTGAAAACCTATTGCGTAATGAACTTGATATCGTTGTAGAATCGAGTGAATTTTGAAATGGAGTGATTTTGAGGCTTTTATTAGTTTTGCTAAAGAGGTCACTCCCGGGGAAGGGATCTCGGCTCTTTCCTCATCGAATGAGGTGCATGACATATCATATATATCGCTATGCAAAGCAAAACTCCAAAAGCAGTCAAAAGTCAAACCGAGTATTGTAGCATCTGCCAGTTTTGCTAAAGAGGCCACTCCCGGTGAAGGGGTCTCGGTTCTTTCCCCATCGAATAAGGTGCAGGATATATCATATATATCGCTATGCAAAGCAAAACTGTAGCTACCCTTTTTATTTGAAAATTTGATTCTACAACATCTTTTAGGTTTCTTTTCTTTCATTAATCACATTAATGAAGTCCCATCATTTAAAT
Organism: Agapanthus africanus; assembly: GCA_030015575.1. Lineage (NCBI taxonomy): Eukaryota > Viridiplantae > Streptophyta > Magnoliopsida > Asparagales > Amaryllidaceae > Agapanthus > Agapanthus africanus. The sequence goes on along the minus strand of CM057347.1, from coordinate 370,775,876 downwards.
CACCTAAACATCACAGATAAATACGACGTACACTTATGCCATCCGCATTCGCCTCGTTGTCCCCTCGTGCACCGTTAGGTTAGGTAACTAACGGCAGAGCATGGCAGAGCTAGCGAGGGTGTAAAACATAAGTAACGTCTATATAATATATCATATATACTATATACAGTATTTATCACAGAACATCACATGATCACATCACAGATATCGCAGCAGAAGAAACATATGAAACATTGGATATATTAGGACGTCCGTGTTTTATTTTGAGCCTCTATAAAACACGGATTCCACGGTCGCGATGAATAGCCATACCCACACCCCTAGACCCCTACAAGAGCGGCAAGTAACCCTACCAATTCTAGAGTTAGGAGACCCGGACTCGACTCCTCGAGTTGGTCTTCCACTGGACTCCAGAACCCGGTTACTTGTGCTCTCCTCCTTGGGTCTATCCTAGTGCGGAAAAGTAAATAATATACAAATGGTGACATCGACCTCATCCCGGAAGTGCCCCAATAAAAGAATATTACATACATTTAATTTTACATGAATGAAAATAAAAACTCTCATCTCACATAAAACCCCCCCGGCTATTCTGAACGCGACGATCCAATATAACATATCCAGCAACACATAACATCACATGTCATCAACGTAAGTAAATATACGCATCCCAATTGTCGTTGACATATAGCAACGAAACCGGCGATATCACATATTACACTTACGGTCACAGAAAAGAAAGTGTAAAACTACAACATTTGGAATCCACAATCTCTTTTGACATCGTAAATCCGAAATATCACATATTTCGCATTTCATGCCTAACTGTATGAATTCCACATATTGTATCACATTCCAGATAAATAGACAGTATTAAACTTTCCGATCGAATAATCAAATACCCAAGATTTCCATAATAGCTCAACACTTGAGCGGAGTTCAAAAATTCCAGAATGCGTCACAGTAGCAACGGTCCAGCCGTAGAAGGGTCAAGCCAACGCCTCACATGTGGCACGCCGTACTGCCCCAAACCCTAAGGTTCAAAGGGCAGTTCAAGACGGTCACATAATCGAGTTATGGTTTGTTGTCTTCTAGAGGGTCCATCGCGTCACATGCACGTATTTCCGAAAGATTAAAACCCTAGAAAAATTCAACACTTGAATGTTTTTCGTGCCGGAAAAAATTGAGTTAATGATTTCCGTTCGAACATTTTAATACTTTCTAAATTATCCGGAATAACAATACGAAATTAAATCTTCCGATCGAATCGACGAATACAAAAGGATCCCCAGAATACTCAACACTTGAGTCAGTTTAAAAATACCCATAAAATAGTACTATCAGATAAAAGTATTACTGTGCAAACCCCAAGTCAAGAACTCACTGTACGGACGCGGTTCCGAGGCACAAGCAGGGTATTGCCGCGGAACTGCGGCGGTCCGTACGGATGACGTCACCAATTTTGCACCGTAATGCTTAGAAATCCCTGCTGTATTTTTTAGGTATTTTTAATTCTGAAAAAACCCAGATTTTGAAAAAAGTCCAGAGAGGGGTCGTTTTGACGTTTTCGGGTTCGATCGGGGTTTTAACTCCGTTAACACATCGCCTAATACTATAGCTAGGCTCTGATACCACTGTAGGGTTACTAGGCACACTAACAAGGCTCTACAAGGTATCGACCATGCCAAAATTAAATTTTTATGTGCCGAACAACCCTAAGCAAGATCGTATACTAGAGTTTAGGCGAAACTAAAAGCAAGTAAACAACTTTACTCTAAAGGGATACGAAATACAACCTTTGTAGATCGGTCCTTCACTTCTTTAGCTCCATGATGAAGTCCCTTCGCTGCGATCGTGGTTCTCCCGGACCCTTGCATGGCTTCACGAGGCGAAAGGTGCGACCTTGCTTGAAGTCTCCGAGGCCGAAGATGATCTACGTCGAGAGAATTCCGACTCAAGCTTCTACTTCACTAACTTGAGAATTAGTGAAGGAAACACCCTATACTAAAGTGCTAGTCTAGTAGAGGATGGAGAAATAGGAAGTGGGTTCTCTTTAGAATTTGTTTTCTCACAAGCTATCTCACTTTGGATCAAACCCTAGCTAGCTTTTCTTTTGAACCAATGAAGAAGATGAACAAAAGAAAGAGGAGAGGATAATGATCAAGTGTTGAGGCTAACCATGGTGAGTGAGTATCATATACTAACCCATGTAGAGACATTACCATGGCTAAGTTTAAATGGTTAGGTTAATAAAAATCTAAGGTAAAACAAATCTAGTGGACTTTGTCAAAGTATCCACAAGCTTCAATCTTATGACAAAATGTCCACTAATTTGTGATTACCTTAAATAATTATTAAACACCATTTAAATATAGAATGGTGTAAGTCTTACAAACCCATGTCATGTGTATCATCAACCATGATACAATAAGAAAAACACATTTTAATATATATCATATATACATTAAAATTGTGTTCATGTGAGAAAAACCCTAAAGTGAACAAGTGTTAGTAAATGTAAATTAGTATATCTAATATACAATTATACACTTAATTATTAAATCAACACTTGACTTAATAATCCGGTCATATCTCATATAACCGGCTAACATCCATTGTATCGACTTATCGAATCAACACTTGATTCGATAACCCGACTATATCATATATAACCGACCGATACAAAAAGTCGCGAGAATAGAATACGGTATCACATACACGCATTATTCTCGGTCTCGTACATATCACATATGCGCTCCTATTTCGTTTTGCCTGAGCCAGTAAAACCTCTGTGTAGGACTCTAAAGACTCGTCAATACGCCGGCAGTAGGTGATGATCACATCAAGCACTCACAAGCCGTCAGCGGTACTAGCTGGACGTAACGGCTACCCGGGTATTGAGCGATCAGAAGATCAGCAAGCAAGCCCGCTCCAACTCCTGTAAAAGCCTGCCGGTAACACTTCCCGTACAGTCCGGTCTCCTCGTCTGATATGTCGCATATCAAGTCTAGGGGTGGTAAACATCAGACCCCAATAACTGATAAGTCATGCTGATGTGAGGCTCATAACGGATCGAGAAACTACTGGTAACACTTACCAGTAAATCTCTAAATCAGCCCTGGCCAGGGACTTCCCTGTTACGGCCAATCGAGCACAGCGCAACATCAACCCCCAATACCGGGAGAGACGAAACCCCTCCTATCGCTCATTGCCTCCATGTGACTCGGGACTGTACCCAAAAACCACCGTTTTGCATGCCCTCATGGACGTGGTAAGATAGAAATCAAAGCATAGTGGGAATCACACAAGACTCTATGACGATCTCGGGTCTACAGACTAACCTGCACAAGTGTCACCAGAGAACTGCCATCTGACGTGAGGTATAATACCATCTGGGAGTTCTCGGCGAGTCCGTCCAGTGTACCCAGTCTCCACTGAGCACCCGTATACCATCTCTGATGTCAAACACCAATGGATATGGGATCATCCATCGCCCATCTCATGGGTCGAGAAGCGTATACGCTAGTCTACACTGGTATATCGATGCCCCGTCTCGATACACCCATGACTAGGGACCTTGAAGGATGTACTTATGGACTACCATGTCCCCACTAGTATGATCCGCATCATAGTCCAGGTAGTCAAGTACACATCCTAAGGGCTTTACCAATATGTAACGATAAGACAATATAAAGAGACAAGTACACATATTAAGATAAAGAGCAACCAAATAGCATACTATCATGTCGAGCAAGAAAGTCCTCTCTATATATGTCCAAGCATCCAATATAATATACATCATCTGTACAATACTGGCCTCTAGGGCATACATACAACTAACAGTATTGTACGTGGATGACATACTCTTGATAGGAAATGATGTTCCTATGCTGCAATCAGTCAAGCTCTTCTTATCACAAAAATTCTCAATGAAAGATCTAGGTGATGCCTCCTGCATACTGGGAATTATGATCTATAGAGATAGATCTAAACGGATACTGGGATTGTCCCAATCCAGGTACATTGACACCATACTAAAAAGGTTTAGTATGGAAGAATCCAAGCATAGGAACCTACCCATGATATCTGGACTCACTCTTTCCAAAGAGATGTCTCCCAAGACTGATTTGGAAAGAGCTCGCATGCAAGGGATACCCTATGCTTCGGCAATAGGCTCTATCATGTATGCGATGCTATGCACCAGACCCGATGTAGCATACTCACTAAGTGTAGTGAGTCGGTATCAAGCAGATCCTGGAGAGAGTCACTGGACAGCTGTGAAGAGCATTCTCAAGTACTTACGAAGGACTAAAGAGATGTTCTTGGTGTATGGTAACGGAGAACTCCAGGTGGAGTCCTTTACCGATTCCAGCTTCCAGAGTGATAAGGACGACTCTAAGTCGCACTCGGGATTTGTCTTTACCCTCAATGGAGGGGCAGTGTGTTGGAAGAGTTCTAAACAGAATACTGTTGCAGACTCGATGATGGAGGCTGAATACATCGCTGCCAACGATGCTGCCAAAGAGGCTGTCTGGATAAAGAAGTTCATTAGTGAACTCGGTGTGGTTCCATCTATTGAGAATCCAATACCTCTGTATTGTGATAACAATGGAGCTGTGGTTTTGGCCAAGGAACCCAGGTCCCATCAAAAGTCCAGACATATTCTGAGGCGGTATCACCTGATCAGGGAGATAGTTGATAGCTGGGAGATCGAAGTCAGGAGAGTAGATACGAAGGACAACATTGCGGATCCATTCACGAAGGCCATTCCCCAGATACAGTTTGAGAGATTATTCGGGATGCTAGTATGAGATACTACAGCAGCTGGCCTTAGTGCAAGTGGGAGATTGTTAGTTATGTATATGCCTTAGAGGCCATTGTTGTACATATGATGTATATTATAATGGATGCTTGGATATATATAGAGAGGAATTTCTTGCTCGTCATGATAGTATGCTATTTGGTTTCACCTTATCTTAACATGTTGACTTGTATAATGTTTACTGTCTTACTCTCACATGTTGATAAAGCCCTTAGGATCTGTACTCGATTACTGGGACTATGATGAGATCATACTAGTGGGGCCACGGTAGTCGATGAGTACATCCTATAACTGTTCCTAGTCGAGAGTGTGTCGAGACAGGGCATCGATACACCAGAGTAGACTAGCGTATACGCATCTTGACCCATATGATGGGCGATGGATGATCCCATATCCATCGGTGTTTTGACATCAGAGATGGTGTACGGGTGCTCAGTGGAGACTGGGTATACTGGACGGACTCGCCAAGAACTCCCAGATGGTAATATACCACACGTCAGATGGCAGTTCTCCGGTGACACTGGTACAGGGTAGTCTGTAGACCCGAGATCGTCATAGAGTCTTGTGTGATTCTCACTGTGCTTTGATTTTCACCTTACCACGTCTAAGAGGGCGTGCAAAATGGTAGCTTTTGGGTGCAGTCCCGAATCACATAGAGGCAATGAGCGATAGGAGGGGATTCGTCTCTCCCGGTATAGGGAGTTGATGTTGTGATGTGTTCGATTGGCTATAACTGGAAGTCCCTGGACAGGGATGATATAGAGATTTACTGGTAAGTGTTACCAGTAGTTTCTCGACCCGTTATGAGCCTCACATCGACACGACTTATCGGTTACTGGGGTCTGATGTATACTACCCCTAGACTTGATATGCAACATATTAGACGAAGAGACCGGACTGTACGGGAGTGTTACTGATTGGATTCACAGGAGAACGTACAGGCTAGCTTGTTGATCTTCTGATCGCTCAATACCTGGGTGGCTGTTATGTTTAGCTGACCGCTTGCAGCTTGTGGGTGTTTGATATGATCATCACCTGCTACCGGCGTATTGACGATTCTTTAGAGTCCTACACAGAGGTTTCTTGACTCAGGCAAAATGGAGTAGGGGCACATATGTGATATGTGCAGGACCGAGGATAATGCGATATGAGATACCGTATTATATTCTCGCGATATTTAGATATGAACCGGGTCATCGGATCAAGTGTCGATTTGATGAATCGGTACATGAAATATTAATCGGTTATATTCGATATAGCCGGATTGTCGGATCAAGTGTTAATTCGATGATTTAATGTATAATAATATATATGATATATTGTATTACATTATCTAATATTGGCTCGCTTTATTATTTCATTTTCTCACCGGTAATACATTAATATATATGCGATATATGTTAATTGTATTATTTTCTTTTGTTACAAATATATAATATATATGTGATAAATATTATTGTAACATGATATGATTACTAATGCAACTTGTTTAGTGGAGATTAAACAAGGTTAGGGTTTGATTTGGGTTAGTTGTTTCTTGCACCTTCTAGAAGGAATTTCTTTTGTCATGAGTTAGATATTATGGTTGATATTTTCTTATGACTCATTCTTTAACCCAACCAAACCCTAGCCCTAGTTAATTCTCTACAAGAGTTATCCTTGTCATCCTTGACCATGGTTGCATTATTATTAATATATTCATTTCATTAATCATCACAAAAGGTTTAATTCATTCTTCTTCTTCTTCTTCAACCTTGAGCTTTGAGAAAGCTTACTAGGTTTTCATTTTGTGATGATTTCATGTGAGAATTTGATATAAAAAGAAAGCATAAATACTATTCCATCATCCTCATCTAATCTAGCCAATTAGATTAGGGTGTTCACCTCATTAGAGTGAGAGAGCTTGAGTTATAGAAACTTCGAGGTAGATCATCGGAGAAAAGGAACACTACAAGCTAGCATGGATCATTCGAGTTGTGGAGCCTCTCTTGAGTCCGGAAGATCGTGGATCGCGGTGAAGGGACTTCTACTCGGAGCTTATGAAGCGAAGGAGCGGACTACAAAGGTTGTAATCCTTCACACTTAGTTGTAAAGATGTTTACTTGCATGTTTAACCCTAATAATCTAGCAAAGATCCCGACTTTGGGTTGTTCGGCACGTCTAAATTTTTATTCGGGCATGGTCGATACCTTATGAACCCTTGTAAGAGTGCCTAGGAACCTTACAGGTAGTGGTCCCTCTGCCAGGCTCATCGTCTACTGCACAACATACCTTTCTTGTCCCGGGATACCATACCGGGTCCACAATGTACCCGCAAACGGCCTTATCCAGCTCTTTGAATCGGGTTTCACATAACTCATAATCGAGAAAACACATGGTGGACGTCCCGAAATATCATATCAAGAGAAACTGGGTTTTTTAAAACAGTACATACTTTCTTTTGAAATATAACCACGGTTCTAAAATCCAGAATCTTATGAAAACAACATCTCAATGCTTATAATCGTAAAGCATGATGTATGCAAACATAGAACAGAAATGTGAGCATATCCAATATATCATGCGACAAGGTATAGTGATGTGAACATATCGGTATATCATGCGACATATCATAATGATGTGAGCATAGAAAGTATATCATGCAATCATAGCATAATGATGTGGCAATTCTGCTGTGTAAATGACATAGCAATTATCGATGATGAAAGTGTGTGAGCCGGCAAATCTGTGTAAGTGTAACATACGTATCATCGATAATGGTGTAGGTGTACTAGCACAGGTACATACATAATAAGATGAGAATATCACGAATGTAGCAGCAAGTAAATCGTAAGCTCGATACTATAAGGTATACGTATCCATCACATATTCGAGTCGGTGAATCTATCAATTGGCATACAGCCTCACAACATCACGTACGGTATAATCCATCGTACGACATTCTCTAGTCAAGGGTATGGATCAATCATCAAGTAAAACTCACCACGTACGGTATCCATCGTACGACGGTATTAAACCATTAGGGATCCTATCAACCTATATGATAATGAGGGTATGGACCTAATGTCTCGTACGACATATTACTCGTGATTCACAATATTATATATATCTATATACCTATATCCCAGGTCACATCCGTATCAATCTCATATCATGGGATCGACAAAGGTATCAATTATCTCATATCAACTCGCATCCGTATAACGACATAACAAACTAAGTCATCATATCTCATCGTATACTCTTTTCATCACATCAATATCTCATATCAAGTCATGTTACATATACATTCTATCTTATAAATCTCATGTTATACTACTCTAAATCTCATACTTATTCTCTTGCACTACATATATTTATATATCGTGATTCACACTTACGTTACACATCCTTATATATCACTTCGAAACATCCTTATCAATTATATCATTTCATACTAAACCTTTAATCACATCCGTGGGTTCCTAATATAGGTTTCTCCGACCATATTCTTATATATATATCGGTTTCCATTTTATAATTGCGGGGGTGCTATACGCCATCCACCCGACTTCCCCCGTAGATATAAATCTACTCACCTGCGGAACTCCTTGTTTAGCCGTAGTCAATGTGCTTCATCGTCTCGGAATCCACGCGAAATACCTACAAATCAACACATATCGCAATACCATTAAAATCAATGTCCGAAAATCGATACGGCACACGAATTGCCTATAGGTTAGAACCCATAGCTTACGCATGCAAAAACAATCAAACGACCCTTGTTGTTGACGTACAAACGCCTAACAACCAAATGCAAATCCAAACATTAAAACCAAGCATTCAAACCTCAGAAAACTTTGCCCAAAACACTCACAACAGCTCCCAGATTTTAGCTCAGGTTAATTGGGAAAAAACTAGCAAGTACAGAGAGTTGTTTATAGGGATTAGAAGCTACAGGCAAAAACTCAACATCAGAGCCCAAGGAAAATCCGGCGACATGGCCTTGAAGTCCGAGCTCGCCGGCCCAGGTGGGGAATTGGCATCTCGAACTTGGGTGGGGGTCTCTTGGTCATTTATCTAGGTCACTGGACTTTCAAGATTTTCTCGTACAGTCTCATGTCATCCCAGATTCCCTGTAGGCATACAAACTCCACAAAACCGACACGGGGAAGTTTCTAAGTTCGTATTTTGGGTTTATTCTATGTTTTTGGCCATACAGTCTACACCAAGATCTTGTAACAGCCACTACCCATCACCACAACACAACTCAAACCCTAAACCTCATCTAGGAAATTTCTAAGATCACAATCCACACTTAATCACATTCTAAACTAAACTAGAATGCAAAGAAACTAAAAACTAAACTAAATGAAAGGAAATATACCTTATTTGGAAACTCAAGAATTTTCTTGAGTTGCCCAGAGTCTTCAAAATCCAATTTTAAAAGGTCCAAAGGGTTGAGGATGAAGTTGTACATCTTTTTAATAAAGGGAGTATATGGTTTTGATGAAGATTTGGAGATGATACTTGATGGTAGAAGTGGAGGGAGTATGAGTTGAAGAAGATGAAGGAAACAATGGGGGATGAAGGAAATGGGCAGCCCCCTCTCTATCTTATTCTCACCCTCACTCTCTCTCACGCCATGCCTCATGTCATGATGTGGTCCCCTCTATCTCTCTCCTCAATAATTCACTTTTTCTTTCCCTTTCTCTTTTCTTCTCACAATAATAAAACCAAATATCACAAATGCAAATGAAACAACATGTAACATGTCATGGTGCACTAACCATGGAAAATGTAGAAACACGGATTTGGCTTAATCGCGATTATTAGTGCACTAATCGGGTTTAATTTTAAACTTGCATATAATAAATTATAAAAATACCAAATCCGATAAATATATATTTAAATGAAAAAATCATTTTAATCTCCAATTATTTCACAATTATTGGTATATATTTATACCATTTTACGAAAACCCCAAATTCACAAATCAGGTAGTTTTCGCGAAATATATTATTTTAATATTAAATTCCAAAAATAATATTTTATATTTTCTGAAATGTTACAATCTTCCCCTCTTAAATAAATTCGGTCCCCGAATTTAAATTTAAACCCCCAAATGATAAAATATTTCAATAATCAGCTTAAATCAACGGGGCTCCGAAATCACGGAAGATATAGAAATACTACAGTGCATCGTGTGCGTTTGAAAACGAGTACGAAACTCAAAATCGAACTCCGTTAAGCGTCATGCAAATCATCGGATTTGCACGCAAATCATCGGATGTCACTGTAAGTGCACGGCGGCATCCCGGCCGTCAATCCGACGCCGGAATGCGGAAGCGATGCTTTTCTTTAACTTTTGAACCGGCACCACCGCGCACTATAAACCCGAATCGTGCCATTAATCTAGTCCTAGCTATCAAGAGAAGAGGGTAGAGAGATATACCGAGTGATCCGTGTCCTCCGGTCTTCTCGTCGTCGTCCCGATCTCCCGCGGAATCTCCCGTCTTCGTCTCCTCGCCGGAAGGGCATCACATCGCCGGCTTCTTTTACGGGCTCCCGCCTCTGGTCCGAGGCAACTCGGGCACAAAGCTGGCGAGTCGACGTGCCCAAGATTTGCTGTAGAATGTGTAGTGCTCTTTGTCTCTATTGGGGTAGAGGTAGTTGCCATATGGTGGAGGTATGAGATATAAGCTTTTGGAGGAGGAGCTAAAATGATTTTTGCCAAGCCAAAGGAGTGTAAATCCCCCACTACAAAATTGGGACAGCCCCACCTTTTCCTTTGGCCGGCCATGACAAGGTGAGAATGAGAGGAGTGTGTAGAGCCAAATGAATATGGGTGTCTCCAATAATCAAGAGAGAGAAAGGGTGATCATTGACAAAAGAAAATGAACACAAACTAATCCAAACACTCCATGAATCATAACCCTCCATCATCACCAAACATCATCATCAAGTATGATGATTCCAAAAGTGAACCATGATGAATAAGAAAGTCAAGCTATGATGACTAGAAGAAGTCAAATGGTGGAGGAATAATCATGATACAATAATATGCAAATACCACCCTCCACAAATGCTTATTTGCACAAATGCAAATAAGCCCTCCTCCACCAAACTTCAGCCAATGAAAGATACAAAAAAATATGGCCGAAACGGAAAACAAACTGGCAACTCCAAAAACTGATCCCGTAATAAATTACAGGAAAACCCCGCTACTGTATATACATACCTGCATTTGTATTCCGACCGAAATACAAATGCAATGAGACAAATCTACACTGTACAATACTAGGATCCGGCTTAAACCAAAGCCCGCTAGTATTATCCGTCCGATCATGATTCGTGCAATACCGCACGTATCTGATCGAACCCTTCCATATCTCCATACGGCCTCTACAGCGTTTCGCCCGAAAACTCGAGCAACTGTCTGTGGGGGACTCTAAAGACTTATCAATACTATGGCTGTGGATTTAACCACTAGCACGTCAGAGGTATTAGCCATATGTGACGGGCTACCAGCTATTGACCAAAAGGGACGTCGATGAGCGAACTCATCCTGACACCCTACTGAGCCTGTCAGTGACAATATCCGTACAGTCCGGTCCGTTCGTCTATGAGCATCGCATGACGGGCCTAGGGGGTTGGTAAAAGTCAGACCCCCAAAAGCGGTACAAGTCGTGTCGGAGTATAGCCCAGAACACCCTGAGATACTACTGGAATACCTACCAGTAAATCTCCTGCCTTGGCCAAGGACTTTTCATGTACTGGCTCTCCTAGACACAGCGCGACCTCACCCCCAATACCGGGAGAGACGAACCCCTGCAGATCCGCTCACTGCCTCCATGTGGCTCGGGACTGTACCCAACTAAAACCTGTTTGCACGACTCCTTTGAGCCGTGGTAGGGTAGTAATCAAAGCACAGTGGAACTCACACGAGATAAATGATGTTCTCAGGTCGATGAACTAACCTATACACATGTCATCAGGGAACTGCTATCTGACATCTGGTATAATCCCAACTAGCAGGTTCCCGGCGAGTCCTGTCCGGTGTACTCATAACCCAATGAGCACCTGTATACATCTTAGGTGAACCAACTGACACCAGTGGCTTGTGAGACCGGCCACCGCCCTTCGTCGGGGTCTCGACTGTATACACTAGTCTACTCTGGAGTATCGATGCCCCGTCTCGAAACTCCCACGACTAGGGACCTTTTAAGGATGTGCTTATAGACCCCAGCTCCCACGTATATGATCGCCCTCATACTGCTGGTAGTCAAGCAAGAATCCTAGGGGCTCTATCAACGTGCAATAGTGACCTGTAAGGTCACCTAAAGCAGTACACGATGATAAAGATAAACCAGATAGCATACTATCATCTTGAGTAAGACTGTCCTACCGGGATAGGTCTTCCCTCAACCATTGCAATCACGTGCCTGTGATCTAATAATTGACTTTGAGGGCACTATCTCCAACAATCTCCCACTTGCACTCAAGGCTAATTATTGCGATGTCGCATACTCATAGCCCGTGTGATACTGAACACCCAACTCCTCTACTAGTCAGTCTCATAAAGCTCGTTTGCGAAACTATTGCGTTCGAGGAATAGCCTCAGTGAGTGGATCCGCTCTGATGTTTCTTTCTATATCTCTCTATATCTCAAGTTCGCGGAGAAAGCCATCTCCCGAAATGAGCAATACCTTTCTTAGAATGTGTCTGGATGTCTGATGGGACCTAGCTCATAAATGAACTCCAAATCCAAACTTCTTAGACTGTATCGTCAACTGAACTTAATCAGTATCCTGTGCCATGCCTCCCTCAGTATTTTCTTGGACCACCTGTCCAAAATACTGCCCCTCGTCAGAAGGAAAACTATAACTCTGACAACCTCCCTGTCGTCCAAGTCACCTTGGAAGCCTGGAATGATAACTGTCTCCCGAATGAGGCTGTCGTTATCATATCCCTAGAACATCCACTTATGTTCTAAAACTGCTTCCGACTGTTTCTCCAGGATTGGATCAATGTCAACTTATTACATCTAGTGCAAAAACAACATCTGGTGTGGTACTTGACATCTCATGATTGACTCAATTGCCTAAGCAAGTGATCTGCCAATCATGCACATCCCTCTCCCCTTTAGTCTGTAAGACACCTTTAAAGAGGGTGACTCCATCACCTGCAGGTACACTACCGTGCCAGGAGTCATCCATTCTAAATACTCTTAGAATGCTGTCTAAGTACCCTTAATTAGGAAACCACCCAAATCTAGATCTAAAACCATAGATCTAGTAACCAGTATGTCTGATATAATGTCTAAGTCCCATGTGGAGAAACCACTGTGTGACGACCAAAGTATAACCGATCGTAGTATAGGAATATCACTTCCTCCTCTGTGTATGTCATCCAAATACCAGGACATCACACCCTACTACCTTCTTAACAGATCCATTCCCTATTCTGATGAAGTCAAACCTATGACTGTCACGTCAGAAATAGATGATCTATCTCCGCTATATCTGCTTTAGTCTATAAATAGACATAAGCCACTTGTCCACCAATGCTTCCGCTGCTCCCACTGACTACGACAACCCTCTGGCAGAGTCATATAGACGTACACTTCTAAAGCTAGTTTAGAACGACGCTATACTCATCCTCCTGCCGGTTCTCGCAGCCTGGAACAACAACAATGGTAAGTCTGGGTAAACAAGAACCTCCCTGTCACCGTCCTTGAGGCTACCGGAGTACCTCTCGGGTGCGTGAGGTTACCCACCGTATCTGCGGAGTGGCCAATGGAATGTCAAACCAGATTGAATCTTTAGGTTCTTATCAAATCTTCAGTAATCGTTTGCGGTTCTGGAATCACTTCCAGTTCTACCATACTCCCACTACTGTTTTCTGAAAAAATCCATTTTTGTTAAAACTGTGGCGAGTTAAGAACAATATCACTATTGATCTTCCAGATGGTAGAAAATCAACCCTCGTCATAGCCCGGGTCAACCCACAAACAGCCATTACGGAAACATGCCTTGAGTCATCCAGAGTATGGTTTTAAGCAGAAGCTGGACAACTCCCCGTACCTTAACAATGTCAAGATATGAACTGTTCTATATCCAATATAGAAACAGAGGCACTGATTTAATTGAACCAGATTCAAATCATGCAGCTGTCTCCAGTGCATGTCAACTAAATGGAAGGAGGCTGATCAGCGTTACTCAACTTAGGAATGCTTCCAATTATAGTAACCTGAAAGAGAAGCAAGTTCTTTTAATCATTACTATCAACTGGATACCACACATAAGTATCTACATCTTCGATCACCTTGAAGAATCCCGATACTTGCAACATCTGGTTCTCTACTTTACTCTTATACCTATAACTTCTCAAAACTTGGACCCTGTGTTTCTACGAAACACTTGTCTAAGAACTAGAGAAGTCATAAGTAAACCGAATATAGTACGAGAACCATCCCCTCTGTCCTAATGGACACTGGACAATATACAATACTCTGTACAATTCCCTTGAGTCTAAAAACTCACTCCCTGTGTGTCGTAGGTTGAAAACTGTACTTATGGTTAAGAAGAATTACACCGTTGTTTAATGCTCCTTACCTAACCATCCACTGATATAGGTAAATGTCAACGACATAATTTCAAAAAGGTACATCTCACTCTATAAAAATAGACGTACAGATATATCAATTTGAAATTGGTGCATTATAACGGATATTCAAAACCAAATAATCGTCGTCCGGCAAACAACCCAGGTGACTTCCTCAAATATCACCGATTACAACGAATCCCGATATAATGAGGATGATCACCAAATTCCCAATAACTTACTCCCACTCATCATCTGTAAAACCATACAGATGTGAGAATCATACCTGGTAAATACATACCCTGGAGCAAGTGTCTAATTGGGAAATCAGTTTTCTTTTAACGGTACACAGTGAAACTGAAACATTGAAATGTTTCGATGGGGTATCCTGGTATTCCTAGTAATGCCTCTTCCATTATCCAGATTCACGACTATAACCGTGTAATTCTTTGCCACCTCTCCAAATCCGTTTATATGTCTTTAGTCATTACCTTCTGCACACCTCTTTAGGCCAAATGGTTTTCTCCCTTCCCTACCTTTCGGCACCAGCCTATGGTTTGGAAGAAGACTATCCAATTAGCATAATGGGTATACTATCCTAATCCTAGGAGCACTAGCAATGCGAGAGAAGGCGAAGATAAAAGACAACTGAATAAACCTTATTCCTATTTCTCCTGAACAAGAATCCATCCCCGAACTGGAACAAGTTCCTTTCGAGTTCGTATATAACCATACGATGGAGTATCCAATAAACTGTGGATCTTCGTAGTGATACGGAGTGTCCTGGAGAAACACAAAGGTGAAGTGGGAGTGGTAATTAAATACTTGGTTTGGTCGTGAATAGCAGTCGCAATTTACTTTGCCCTCCTTCTAATCCCTTTCTATGTCTTTACATAATACCTTCTGTACACCGTTTAGGCTAATTGGTTTTCTTCATTCCCTACCGTTCGGCACCTGCCTATGGTTTGGAAGAAAACTATCCAATTTGCGTAATAGGTGTACTATCTCCTAAACTAAGGAGTACTCGCAACCTGAGAGAAGGTAAAAGGAAAAGACAACTGAATAGTCCTATTCGTTTTCTCCAGAACCGGAAACCATCCTCGAATAAATTCCTTCGAGTTCGTATATAACCATACGATGGTTTTGTCCAATGGAAGTGGACGTTCGTAGTAATACGGGGTGTCCTGGAGAAAAGGGTAAAAGTAGGAGTGGCAATGAGGTGTGCAACTCTGACAATCCAAAAGCCAGTCTTATAAGAAGGTTCGGTCAACTTGGTCTCTGAGTCATAGTCTAAGGTCGGGTCAATGGTCGCTGCCAAAGAGAGAGAGAAAAGAAATACTCAGCGTGCACTCTAACCTAGATCAGAATGGTTACTAATTTATCTAATCTGGAAACCTCCCACTGTACCGTCAAATTCTCCTCAAAACCTAAAAGAAAAATTAGTCGGGATGTCCCGAGGAGTAAACCAACTCATCAGTGGGAATTGGGATCCAACTATCATCGCATGATAACGTGACGGAATCCGCTCACGTCATCACACTCCAGAAGGTATGTGCATATCTGGCAAGTTTCAGTTTCTTTAGAAACCCCCGATGTGATTTTTTCCCCATGCTCTTATGACCTTGGCGTGAGGTCAAAATATCATAAGTCACATGTCAAGTTCTACCCATCATTGTCCAGGTTAATTTGAACCCACCCGTACATACCCTTGACGTAGGCCAAAATAGTAGTACGACTGTCCCAAACCAACGCATCTATCTATGCAACAGCTAAATATCCGGTAGCTACCAATCACTATGCCTTGGCGTGAGGTCAAAATACATAGCTTGAATACTACCGAATATTTAACTGAAATGATGGAGGGCTACGAATGGCTTCTGGCGAAAACCTTTAACGTAATGAACTTGATATCGTTGAAGGAACCGGATAGCTTTTAAAAATATAGTGACGAAAACCTTTGCTAAAGAGGTCACTCCCGGTGAAGGGATCTCGGCTCTTTCCCCGTAGAATGAGGTGCAGGATATTCCAACTGAATACCACGATGCAAAGTAAAAGTAATCGGCTATAGTGAAGTTATTGTCCTGACGCAAACTTTTGTCCAAGGGGTCACTCCCGGTGAAGAGATCTCGGCCCTTGCCTCGTCGACTGAGGAGCAGGATATTCCAACTGAATACCACTGTGCAAAACAAAAGTGAACGTCCTTGCAATAACAGCTTTTTGAAAAATGTTCCAACAACATCAGATTAGGTTTGTTTAACTTGCATTGATCCGAATCAACACAGTCCCATCAATTGATCACACCAATAAAGAACGAAAATAATGACGTACGTATATGCCATCCGCATTCGCCACTGGGTCCCGTCATTACCCGTTAGGTTAGCTAACTAACGACAGAGCAGGGACTGGACTAGCGCGGATGCAAAACATATACAACATCTACTAGTATATATATCAATATATAATTTTCGCTCAAGGCGTGATAAAATGCAACATCACAGAAATGTATAGCATCACAGAACAATACAGATATCTAGGATCCCCGGGTTTCACAGAGCCGCTACTGAAACCCGATGTTCCCCTGATCGTGTGGATAGCCTGTGCAATGAAATCCTAGACCCCTACGGGCGCGGCAAGTCACCCGCCAAAACCTGAAGCGAGGCAGCCCCCTTCAGCACCTTGAATGGACCACCCAGCACTTCACGGAATCCGGTAACTTGGGGACCCCTCCTGGGTCAACCTGTACCCCCTACGAGTGCGGCGAATAGCCCGCCAATTCTAGAGTGAAGCCCCCTCCCTCTCAATGCCATAAGATGCGGGCCCGTTGCCCTCTAGAATCCGGCTATCTATGCACCCCACCGCGGGGCAATCCTAGTACAGAAAGTAAAATATACATACAACGGGTACATCGACCGCAACCTGGTCGTGCCCCAAAAGAATAATATACAAACGGGCAGTGACGGCAGTCCACATGTCGGACGCTCGCCCCGCAATAACAAATCTACATAATACAACAAAAACTGTACTAACATTGCATCCAGGCTATCCCCCACGACCAATCCGCAACATCACAGCACAATCACAGAATATCAACGTGAATGTCATGTTCGCAAATCCGTCTAACCGGGCTATAACAGTTAGACAGGATTTACCGATCAAGTGACATTCACGGTCGCAGATATAATGTAAATACTGTGAACTAATGTGTTTAAAATTTTCGATCGATCAAATTTACCCAAGTGGGCCCCAAGCACTACTGTAGCACATAAAGAAATTCTGGGCCCAAAAAGAATATGCCAAAACCCCAATTTCCCTGTCCAAGACCCTCTGTAAAAAATTGGTCCAGTGAGGAGGCTAAGTGGCGGCAGAACCGCGGCCCAAGCATGGGTTTGGCCGCGGTTCCGCGGTGATATGGTGAGATCACGAGAACAAATTTTCACAGAGGGCTTAAAATTCTATGCACAGTATTCTGCAACAACCTGAAAAATTTTTGGAGTCCAAAAAAATTTCGACAGAAACTGATGCTATTCGAAAATGCGGTTTCGGAATTTTGTTCGATCGGAAATGTAAACACATTAGAAAAATCTAGACTATGTTAATGGCGAGGCTCTGATACCACTGTAAGTGCACGGCGGCGCCCCGGCCGTCAATCCGACACCGGAATGCGGAAGCGATGCTTTTCTTTAACTTTTGAACCGGCACCACCGCGCACTATAAACCCGGATCGTGCCATTAATCTAGTCCTAGCTATCAAGAGAAGGGGGTAGAGAGATATACCGAGTGATCCGTGTCCTCCGGTCTTCTCGTCGTCGTCCCGATCTCCCGCGGAATCTCCCGTCTTCGTCTCCTCGCCGGAAGGGCACCACATCGCCGGCTTCTTTTACGGGCTCCCGCCACTGGTCCGAGGCAACTCGGGCACGAAGCTGGCGAGTCGACGTGCCCAAGATTTACTGTAGAATGTGTAGTGCTCTTTGTCTCTATTAGGGTAGAGGTAGTTGCCATATGGTGGAGGTATGAGATATAAGCTTTTGGAAGAGGAGCTAAAATGATTTTTGCCAAGCCAAAGGAGTGTAAATCCCCCACTACAAAATTGGGACAGCCCCACCTTTTCCTTTGGCCGGCCATGACAAGGTGAGAATGAGAGGAGTGTGTAGAGCCAAACGAATATGGGTGTCTCCAATAATCAAGAGAGAGAAAGGGTGATCATTGACAAAAGAAAATGATCACAAACTAATCCAAACACTCCATGAATCATAACCCTCCATCATCACCAAACATCATCATCAAGTATGATGATTCCAAAAGTGAACCATGATGAATAAGAAAGTCAAGCTATGATGACTAGAAGAAGTGAAATGGTGGAGGGATAATCATGATACAATAATATGCAAATACCACCCTCCACAAATGCTTATTTGCACAAATGCAAATAAGCCCTCCTCCACCAAACTTCAGCCAATGAAAGATACAAAAAAATATGGCCGAAACGAAAAACAAACTGGCAACTCCAAAAACTGATCCCGTAATAAATTACAGGAAAACCCCGCTACTGTATATACATACCCGCATTTGTATTCCGACCGAAATACAATGCAATGAGACAAATCTACACTGTACAATACTAGGATCCGGTTTAAACCAAACCCCGCTAGTATTATCCGTCCGATCATGATCCGTGCAAAACCGCACGTATCTGATCGAACCCTGCCATATCTCCATACGGCCTCTACAGCGTTTCGCCCGAAAACTTGAGCAACTGTCTGTGGGGGACTCTAAAGACTCGTCAATACTATGGCTGCAGATTTAACCACTAGCACGTCAGAGGTATTAACCATACGTGACGGGCTACCAGCTATTGACCAAAAGGGACGTCGATGAGCGAACTCATCCTGACACCCTACTGAGTATGTCAGTGACAATATCCGTACAGTCCGGTCCGTTCGTCTATGAGCATCGCATGGCGGGCCTAGGGGGTTGGTAAAAGTCAGACCCCGAAAGGCGGAACAAGTCGTGTCGGAGTGTAGCCCAGAACACCCTGAGATACTACTGGAATACCTACCGGTAAATCTCCTGCCTTGGCCAAGGACTTTTCATGTACTGGCTCTCCTAGACACAGCGCGACCTCACCCCCAATACCGGGAGAGACGAACCCCTGCAGATCCGCTCACTGCCTCCATGTGGCTCGGGACTGTACCCAACTAAAACCTGTTTGCACGACTCCTTTGAGCCGTGGTAGGGTAGTAATCAAAGCACAGTGGGAACACACACGAGACAAATGACGATCTCAGGTCGATGAACTAACCTGTACACATGTCACCAGGGAACTGCTATCTGACATCTGGTATAATCCCAACTAGCAGGTTCCCTGCGAGTCCTGTCCGGTGTACTCATAACCCAATGAGCACCTGTATACATCTTAGGTGAACCAACTGACACCAGTGGCTTGTGAGACCGGCCACCGTCCCTCGTCGGGGTCTCGACTGTATACACTAGTTTACTCTGGAGTATCGATGCCCTGTCTCGAAACTCCCACGACTAGGGACCTTTTAAGGATGTGCTTATAGACCCCAGCTCCCACGTATATGATCGCCCTCATACTGCTGGTAGTCAAGCAAGAATCCTAGGGGCTCTATCAACGTGCAATAGTGACCTGTAAGGTCACCTAAAGCAGTACACGATGATAAAGATAAACCAGATAGCATACTATCATCTTGAGTAAGACTGTCCTACCGGGATAGGTCCTCCCTCAATCATTGCAATCACGTGCCTGTGATCCAATAATTGACTCTGAGGGCACTATTTCCAACAGTCACGACCCGAAATAGCACGTGACTGGCCCTTGAATCATATGAAGTCTATAGGATCCCATCTAATTCAAGTAAGCCAAAAGCCCAGAAATCTAAAACCATTTTAAGGAGTAAATAAGGAAAACTATTTTTTTTGAAGTAAGAAAACATGTTTTAAAAACAAGGTTTTTAAATAAGTAAGCCGAATATATATTTTTAAAATGTCTCGTCATTTCTGAAAATTTCGGCAGAGTTTCCTTTATAAATACTGGCCCCGAACGGGGTACAAAAAGAATAATATATATACAATGATAAAAGGCATCTCCAAGCGGGAACTAGCTCTTCGTCAATCGACGGTCATAACCATGCAAGCAGTATAATATACAACGCCGAAGGGCGAGGATTAAAACTCAAAGGAAAACTCAAAATCAGCATGAAAACCATAATACTATAACGCGCGACTCTAAGGTCGAAATAATACACAACTGGTTTTCTAAGTCTGAAACAATATACAAGTTTGGTTGATGGAATTACTAGATACAACTGAATAAAATAATACAAGGGTGGTCACGATGAGAGTGAACCCACCTACCGAAGCAATCACCTAGAAAGGAAGCGGTGTGCCAGAAAAGCCGCAATGAAACCTGTACGGCAAAACCTGCAAGAACCGTGGCACAATGGGGGTGAGTTGCCAACTCGTGAATAGAAAACATCACAGAGCAGAAATCGTATGTATGACTCATCCTAAGTCAATACGATCATATATATATACACACACACACACACACACACACACACATATAAAGCTGAAATGAATAAGTCTGAAGCATGATAAAGTGGCAATGTATCATCTATACATGAGTGTAGTGCCAAGTGCTCATGCCAGTGCCTCAGGTAATAGCATATCATAAATATGAGGTATGATCAATGTCAACTATATCATGAAGTCTATGAATATGTGGATATCATCCAACTATGTGATCAATGTCATCAATGTCAACTATATGTATGTGGATATCATCCAACTATGTGATCAATATCATCAATGTCAACTATATGTATGTGGAAATCGTCCACGTGTCACCCAATGATAATAAGCATCATGCATGTAAATATCATAAAGCATATGCATGGATGTATGAGGATGTAAATCAACATGTGTCGCTCGCGACATATCAAATCATGGAACCTGAGTGTCAAGCATCGACACTCGAAAACATCATGAAACCTGTGCCTAGCATCGGTATGTAAATCCTCATATACATAGGGCTCCGTCAGTCCGGATCGGCCCGTCTCATTTCTCAACTCCGGTCGGTATCTCCCAGATATCCGCCAAGCTCAAAAACAATCACCGGTAGGTAGTACTCCCCTGCCAGGCTCACCGTCTAACATATACGAGTCTTCTTGCCCCGGGGTATCTCACCGGGTCCACCATGTACCCGCAGACGGTGCCTACCTCTCCTCAAATCGGGTTTCACATGTCGCTCTCTGAACCGAGAAAACACATGGTGGACGCACTGAAATATCATATCAAGGGTAACCGGGTTTTTAAAACAATACATACTCTCTTTTGAAATACCCACGGTTTCCAAATCCAGAAATATCATGGAAACAACATATCTCAATGCGTATAATCATAAAGCATAATGTACGCGACATGTAAAAGAAATGTAAGCATATCAGTATATCATGCAACATGGAATATAATATGCACATATTGAGGGAAACCGCTCTTTTAAATGAATCAGTTTTAAAGAGTATCTTGCGGTTCCCAAATCTCCAAATCAAGCCAGAATCATCTATGTATGTGCAATTACGTATGTATACAAGTATGAGTGTACAACAGGTATGTGCATAAGTATAAGTGCACAATATGTAAGTACACAAGTATGAGTGTACAATATGTAAGTACACAAGTATGAGTGTACAATATGTAAGTACACAAGTATGAGTGTATAATAGGTATGTGCACAAGTATGAGTGTACAATATGTAAGTACACAAGTATACCATGCAAGGGTCATATCCTGAATGCAACAGTCCTACAGTGTAGTGACATGGCAATTATCGATGATGAAGTGTGTGAGCCGGCAAGCAGGTGTACGTGGAACATATGCATCATCGATAATGGTGCTGGTGTCCTAACAACATGGTTTTGATATAACAATAAACATATTTAACATGCAATGCGATGCAAACAGTAAGAATATGCGTCAAATGAATAATAAACCCAACAGTGTAGAATCTACATCAATGTATCTATGTTATACTGTTTTGCCATTTAAAAGAAGACAAATCGGTTTTTTTAGGAAAATAAGGGCTACGGTGTTTTAAAGAAAAGATGCGTCTTTTGAAAATATCCGTAGAATCCCTTTGCCTGTCTTTAAAATACTCCTGATTCGTTAGTTTTTGAAATAGGTATGACATCGGCCTAGCCTAACATCTACTAGCAAAACTACAGCTCTAACTAACAAGTCAATCAGGAGGGGTATGGAAACCACCTAAATCTGAGTCGATATATATATATATATATATATATATATATATATATAAATATAATAGTCGGCGATCCCGCCTCAAAGGTACCGCGTACGATACAATATCATATGACATCCTCGAGTCATGAGTGCGGATCTATCATCAATATAAAGCTCGTACGGTAAATCATCGTTCGGCATCCCCAAAAGCTGGGTACGGGTCAATATCTGTCACGACCCGCAGAGTACGGAACGTGACCGGCACTTAAGTTACGAAACGTCTCAAGGCGTCCGTAAGATAAGTAAGCCGAAGCCCAGAAATCAAAACCCAATTAAGAATTGGAGTGAAGGAGAAACCATTTTTATTTAAAGCACCTTGTTTCATTTAGTTTCATCATGTCTTTTTTTATGAAAAACAACTTCCTTTTCCCAATTTCCGGCAAAATCTTCTTGTAAAATAGTCCCCCCAACGGGTACAATAGAAATATAAGTGAATATGGCATCCCCAAGCGGGAGCTAGCTCTTCGCCTCAAGGCGGTTACAAATCCCACGCAATGTAAAATAGCAATGTGCATAAATAAGCATGAAGTATAAGTAAAATAACATGTCGACTCAAGTGAGCTCGACCCCAAATAACATAAATCCACAAGTCTCACAACCTCGCCTCTAGGTCAATATACAGTAATCCAAATAAACTGGTACAGTTGAAATAGTAGTAGTAGATAGAGTACTCTAGATACAATGAACATAAATAAGGTGGTACAAAATGATAACAACCCACCTATGAGCAAAAGCCTCGAGTCCAGGCAAAAAGAGCAAAAGAGGCAAAAGTATCCGCCGCTACAGTGCTGACGGAACGGACCTGCAGAAAAGCTGTGGCACAATGGGGGTGAGTTGCCAGCTCGTGAGTAATAAATAACATCTACAAAGGCTATCGCATGCATGTACACAAGTATCCTAGCATCCCTAGAACAGGTATGGCTATATGTACTAGCAGGTATGTATGCATCATCAGTGTACTATCAAGTATGTATGTCACATGGATGTAATAACAAGTATGCTATATGAGTCAACTCAAGATCTCATCATGTAGGTATAAGAAATATTCTTCCTTTGTTTTTGAAACTCTTTTCAAATATCAGCGTAAAATCCAGGAAAATCAACAAAATCCGTGTCTAGCAACGACACCTTAAAACCGTCTCAAATCTCATATATCCATGTCAAGTATCTCTGGCCTCAGCCGTCCAGCTGATCCATATCAAATATCAATATCCCAATCCAGCGGCCACGGTCGGTATCCTCTAGATATCCGCCGTGCCAAATGAAGTCACCGGTAGGTAATCCGTCCCCTGCCAGGCTCAACGCCATCTCCTACGATCTTCTTGCCCTGGGGTACCGTACCGGGCCCACAATGTACCCGAGACGGTTCATCCACCTCCTCGAAACGGGTCTCGAAAACCACATCAAACTCATGGTGGACGACACCTTACATCACTTAGAAAACCACAACTTTTATATTTTAAAAGATTATAAGTTTGAAATCTTGCGGCTTTCCCCCGAAATCCAGAAATATCATAAATCTCATGAAATCATCATGAATGCATATGTCAATGATAATGAATGCATGTGGTATCAATTTGCAATGTATGATGTATACTAGGCATGAGCAAATGATATGCTAATACATATGCACGAGAATAGCAATTCTTATGATTTCGTTTTATAGATGTATAACAATAACACATTTCTAAACATTAATTATTAACATGTTTCAGATTACAAGTTATCTAGTGTCGTGACATGGCAATTACCAGGGTGTGTGTGTGTAGGGTTCCTAGGCACTCTTGTGAAGGTTCATAAGGCATCAAACATGCCCGGATAAAATTTTAGACGTGCCGAACAACCCAAAGACGGGATCTTTGCTAGATTATTAGGGTTTAGCATGCAAGATGATATCTTTAAAGCTAAGTGTGAGGGATTACAACCTTTGTAGTCCGCTCCTTCGCTTCACAAGCTCCGAGTAGAAGTCCCTTTGCCGTGATCCACGATCTCCCGGACTCAAGAGAGGCTCCACGACTCGAACGATCCATGCTAGCTTGAAGTGTTCCGAATCTCCGATGATCTACGTCGAAGTTGCAAAAACCCAAGCTTTCTCACTCTAAAGAGATGAACACCCTAAGCTCATGGGCTAGATGAGATGAGGATGAGGGAGTAGTATTTATGCTTTCTTTTTATTCACTTTCTCACTTGAAATCATCACATAAGAATTAACTAGTAAGCTTTTTCTTTTTAGAACTCAAGAGAGAAAAAGATGAGAATGAAAAAGATAATCCTTTTGTGATGAATAGAAAAGAAATCTATATGATTGATCTTTCAACCATGGTCAAGGATGAGTGGCTAAGAAGTTGTAGAGAATAAACTAGGGTTAGGGTTTGGTTAGGTTAAGGATAAGTATCAACCATAATATCTTAACCAAGACAAAAGGAAAAGCTTCTAGAATGTGCAAGAAGAAGCTAACCCTAATCAAACCCTAATCCTATTTAATCATCCTTAAACATGTTTAATAATAAATCATATCATGTCACAATAATATATATCACATATATATTATATATTTGTAACAAAAGAAAATAATACAATTAACATATATCGCATATATATCAATGTATCATCTAGTGAGAAAATGGAATAATAAAGTGAGCCAATATTAGATAATGTAATACAATATATCATATATATTATTATACATTAAATCATCGAATCAACACTTGATCCAACGATCCGGCTATATCGAATATAACCGGCTAATATATCATGTACCGATTCATCGAATCAACACTTGATCCGATGTCCCGATTCATATCAAAATATCGCGAGAATATAATACGGTATCTCATATCGCATTATCCTCGGTCCTGCACATATCACATATGTGCCTCTACTCCGTTTCGCCTGAGCCAAGAAACCTCTGTGTAGGACTCTAAAGAATCGTCAATACGCCGGTAGCAGGTGATGATCATATCAAACACCCATAAGCTGCAAGCGGTCAGCTAAACGTAACAGCCACCCAGGTATTAAGCGATTAGAAGATCAACAAGCTAGCCTGTCCGTTCTCCTGTGAATCCAATCAGTAACACTCCCATACAGTCCGGTCTGTTCGTCTGATATGTCGCATATCAAGTCTAGGGGTGGTATACGTCAGACCCCAGTAACCGATAAGTCGTGTCGATGTGAGGCTCATAACAGGTCGAGAAACTACTAGCAACACTTACCAGTAAATCTCTATATCAGCTCTGGCCAGGGACTTCCAGTTATAGCCAATCGAACACAGCACAACATCAACTCCCTATACCGGGAGAGACGAATCCCCTCCTATCGCTCATTGCCTCCATGTGATTCAGGACTGTACCCAAAAGCCACCATTTTGCACGCCCTCGTGGACGTGGTAAGGTAGAAATTAAAGCATAGTGGGAATCACACAAGACTCTATGACGATCTCGGGTCTACAGACTACCCTGTACCAGTGTCACCGGAGACTGCCATCTGACGTGTGGTATATCACCAACTGGGAGTTCTCGGCGAGTCCGTCCAGTGTACCCAGTCTCCACTGAGCACCCGTACACCATCCTTGATGTCAAAACACCGATGGATATGGGATCATCCATCGCCCATCATATGGGTCAAGATGCGTATACGCTAGTCTACTCTGGTGTATCGATGCCCTGTCTCGATATACCCTCGACTAGGAACAGTTATCGGATGTACTCATCGACTACTATGGCCCCACTAGTATGATCTCATCATAATCCCAGTAGTCGAGTACATATCCTAAGGGCTTTATCAACATGTGAGAGAAAGACAGTAAACCAATACAAGCCAACATGTTAAGATAAAGTGAAACCAAATAGCATACTATCATGACGAGCAAGAAAGTCCTCTCTGTATAATCCAAGCATCCATTATAATATACATCAAATGTACAACAATGGCCTCTAGGGCATATACATAACTAACAATCTCCCACTTGCACTAAGGCCAGCTGCTGTAGTATCTCATACCTAGCATCCCGAATAATCTCTCAAACTGTATCTGGGGAATGGCCTTCGTGAGTGGATCCGCAGTGTTGTCCTTCGTATCTACTCTCCTGACCTCGATCTCCCGGCGATCAACTATCTCTCTGATCAGGTGATACCGCCTCAGAATATGTCTGGATTTCTGATGGGATCTGGGTTCCTTGGCCAAAGCCACAGCTCCATTGTTATCGCAATACAGAGGTATTGGATATTCAATGGATGGAACCACACCAAGTTCAGTGATGAACTTCTTCATCCAGACAGCCTCTTTGGCAGCATCGTTGGCAGCGATGTATTCAGCCTCCATCGTCGAGTCTGCAATGGTATCCTGTTTGGAACTCTTCCAACATACCGCCCCTCCATTGAGGGTAAAGACAAAACCCGAATGCGACTTAGAGTCGTCCTTATCACTCTGGAAGCTGGAATCGGTAAAGGACTCCACCCGGAGTTCTCCATTACCATACACCAAGAACATGTCTCTAGTCCTTCGCAAGTACTTGAGAATGTTCTTCACAGCTGTCCAGTGACTCTCTCCAGGATCTGCTTGATACCGACTCACTACACTTAGTGAGTATGCAACATCGGGTCTGGTACATAGCATCGCATACATGATAGAGCCTACTGCCGAAGCATAGGGTATCCCTTGCATGCGAGCTCTCTCCAAATCAGTCTTGGGAGACATCTCTTTGGAGAGAGTGAGTCCAGAGATCGTGGGTTGGTTCCCATGCTTGGATTCTTCCATACTAAACCTCTTTAGTATGGTGCCAATGTACCTGGATTGGGACAATCCCAGTATCCGTTTGGATCTATCTCTATAGATCCTAATTCCCAATATACAGGAGGCATCACCTAGATCTTTCATTGAGAATCTCTGTGATAAGAAGAGCTTGACTGATTGCAGCATAGGAATATCATTTCCTATCAAGAGTATGTCATCCACGTACAATACGAGGAAGACAACTTTACTCTCTGCTACCTTCTTATAGATACAAGGTTCATCTATATTTTTGATGAAGTCAAACTCTTTGACTACTACATCAAAACAGATGTTCCAACTCCGCGATGCTTGCTTTAACCCATAAATGGATTTAAGCAGCTTGCACACCTTTCCGCTGCTCCCACTATCTACGAATCCCTCTGGCTGAGTCATGTACACGCACTCTTCTAAATCACCATTTAGAAAGGCGGTCTTAACATCCATTTGCCAGATTTCGTAGTCATGGTATGCAGCAATGGCAAGTAAGATCCGGATGGACTTAAGCATAGCAACTGGAGAAAAGGTTTCGTCATAGTCCACACCTGGTCGTTGACGAAATCCCTTTGCTACAAGTCTAGCTTTGAAAGTCTCAACTTTTCCATCTACACCAAATTTCCTTTTAAAAATCCACTTGCTCCCAATGGGTTTTACCCCTTCAGGAGCACTTTCCAAAGTCCATACTTTATTGGTGTACATGGATTCCATCTCAGATCGCATTGCATCCAGCCATTTCACAGAGTCACCACTCGTGATGGCCTGCTCGAAACTAGTCGGGTCATCATCTTCCATGATGCAATCCTCGCTTCCACCATCAATGAGAAAACCGTAGTATCTCTCAGGTGGATGAGAAACCCTACTAGATCGGCGGAGAGGCTGGGGTTCGTCGGGTACTACTGAATCCTCTGGTTCTACTAAATCTTCAGTTGCAATTTGTGTTTCTGGAACCTCTTCCAGCTCTACCTCTTTGCCACTAATTTCTTTTGCAAGAAATTCCTTTTCTAAAAAGGTGGCATATTGAGAAACAAACACTTTTTGTTCCTCAGCGTGATAGAAAAAATATCCTTGAGAATTCTTAGGATATCCCACAAATTTGCAAAGAACTGATCGTGCCTCGAGTTTGTCTGGATTTTGTCTTTTGACATAGGCCGGACAACCCCATATCTTAACTCGTTTAAAATATGGTCTCTTCCCACTCCATATCTCATATGGTGTGGTAGGTACAGATTTAGACGGAACTAGATTCAATATGTATATAGCTGTCTCAAGCGCATATCCCTAAAAGGAAATAGGTAACTCAGCATCGCTCATCATAGATCGCACTATATCTAATAGGGTCCGATTCCGCCGTTCCGATACACCGTTGTGCTGTGGTGTATATGGAGGAGTAAGCTGAGAGAGAATCCCATTCTCTTTTAGATAATCTAGGAACTCACTGCTTAAGTATTCACCTCCTCGATCAGATCAAAGAATTTTAATACTTTTGCCCGTTTGGTTCTCTACTTCATGCTTATATTCTCTGAATTTCTCAAAAGCTTCAGACTTGTGTTTCATCAGAAACACATGTCCGTATCTAGAGAGATCGTCAGTGAATGTAATGAAGTAGGAAGAACCGTTCCTGGCATGAGTAGACATGGGACCGCATACATCACTATGTATTAGTCCTAAGAGTCCAGTAACTCTTTCTCCGTGTCCACTAAACGGAGCTTTGGTCATTTTTCCTTTGAGACATGAATGGCAAGTATCATAAGATGATAATTCGAACGGGTTCAAATAACCATCCTTTTGTAACTTAGCCAGTCGTGTCGTATTGATATGACCAAGTCTACAATGCCATAAGTAGGATTCGTTCATATCTGAACTTTTCCTCTTGTGTGTGTTTTGTATATTCAGGACTGTATTCTGATTCAGAATGAATATGCCATTATGTAACGAGCCTGATGCAATCAACTTTTGATCTAGGAATATGTTCATAACATTATCCTATACTACAAAATTATATCCTTCTTTACTTAATAAAGAAACTGATATAATGTTGCACATCATGTTCGGTATATAATAGCACTCATTTAGAATCAGTGTATTATGACTTGGCAATACAAGGTGATATTCGCCAACTGCTTTGGCTGCAATACTTGCACCGTTCCCTACTTGAACGGAATGATCACCTTTTCCCAGTTCTCTACCTTTACGTAGCCCATGTAACAATTTACATATGTGGGATCCCGATCCGGTATCCAATACCTAGGACGTAGGGTGAACTGAGAAACAGTTCTCAATAACTAACACACCTGAAGAAGATGCATCAACATGCACGTTCTTTTGGACGGCGTGAGAATCCATATATTCTCCTATTTTCTGTTCAGTCTTATAACTCTTATAAGAAAGAACGGGTCCAACGTTCCCCTGCTCAGTATAATAAGCGGGTTCAGTCAATACATCCATATTATTATCTTGATTATGGCCTGACATGGTCGCTACCTGGAGAGAGAGAGAAGAAAACACTTTAGCGTATGCTCTTGCAAGATTAGATTGGTTATTATCTTATCTAATCAGGATATCTCCCACTGTTTTTATCAAATCTACCTTCAAACCCAAAAAGGTAAGATTAGCCGGGATTAGTTACACCCTACAATTTCGTCAATCTTTCAGCCAGATCAGTGTCGGTACTTTGAGGGAGGTTCCCCTTGCTTTCGCACGGACCTAATTAAAGTAAACCTCATTTTCCCAGAGGCGTAACCCCGTTAACACTTTTCTAGACACCTACTTGATCGACTAATTGTCCTGTGTAAAACTCTCCCAGGAGTAACTCTTACTCGCAGTGGGTATCGGGATCCAACTATCTCATAGAAGGTATGCAATCTCATTGCAAATTTCAACACTTGAAATTCCCGATAATATTTTGCCCCAAGCGATCTATGACCTTAACTAAGTCAACAAACCATAAATCGCAAGTCAAGTTCAACCCGTACATTTCCCGATTGAATTAAACCCACCCGTACGACCCTTAACTGAGTCAACAAGGCCGTACGAATACCCTAATCCAATCACATCTCATGTTTATAACAGATAAAAATTACTTAGCTACCGTACACTATGCCTTAACTAAGTCAACAAACATAGTACGAATACTAAATAATATCTATCTGAAATGACGGAGGGCTACGCAGGTTTTTCAGAAAACCCTAAGCGTAATGAACTTGATATCGTCGTAGAATCATGTAGTTTTTGAAAAAGGAGTGTTTTTGAGGCTTTTCTTGGTTTTGCTAAAGAGGTCACTCCCGGTGAAGGGATCTCGGCTCTTTCCTCATCGAATAAGGTGCAGGATATATCATATATATCACTGTGCAAAGCAAAACTCTAAAAGCAATCAAAAGACAAACCGGGTTTTGTAGCATCTGCCAGTTTCGCTAAAGAGGTCACTCCCGGTGAAGGGATCTCGGCTCTTTCCTCATCGAATAAGGTGCAGGATATATCATATATATCACTGTGCAAAGCAAAACTGTAGCTACCCTTTTATAAAGTTTTGATTCTACAACATCTTTAGGTTTCTTTTCCTTTTATTAATCTCATTAATAAAATCCCATCAGCTTATGCTTCCTAAGCATCACAGATAAATACGACGTACACTTATGCCATCCGCATTCGCCTCGATGTCCCCTCGTGCACCGTTAGGTTAGGTAACTAACGACAGAGCAGGGCAGGGCTAGTGCGGGTGTAAAACATAAGTAACATCTATATAATATATCATATATACTATATACTGTATCCATCAGAACATATCAAATGATCACATCACAGATATCGCAGCAGAAACATAGATATAATATAGGATATACTAGGACGTCCGTATTTAGTACTTAGCCAATAATAGAAAATACGGATTCCACGGTCGCGATGAATAGCCAAGCCCACACCCTGGACCCCTACGAGAGTGGCAAGCGACCCTACCAATTTTGGAGTTTAGGAGACCCGGTCTCGACTCCTCGAGATGGCCTCCCACTGAACCCCATAACCCGGTCACCTGTGCTCCCCTCCTTGGGTCCATCCTAATGCGGAAAAGTAAATAATATACAACACTGGTGGCAACAACCTCAACCTGGAAGTGCCCCAAATAAAAGAATATTACATTACATTTGAGTTTACATGAATGAAAATATAAAACTCTCATCTCACATAAAACCCCCGGCTATTCAATCGCGACAATCCTGCACATCATATCTCAGCAACACATAATATCATATATCATCAACGTAAGTAAGTATGCATACACCGATCGTCGCCGATGTATAGCAACGAAGATCGGCAATACAACTACATACTACACTTACGGTCACAGAAAAGAAAGTGTAAAACTACAATATTTGGAATCCACAACCACTTTAGACATCGCAAATCCGAAATATCACATACTTCACATTTCATGTCTAACACAATGAATTCCACATATTGTATCACATTCCAGATAAATAGACAGTATTAAACTTTTCGAACAGATAATCAAATACCCAAAATTTCCCAAAGTGCTCAACACTTGAGCGGAGTTCAAATAATCCCAGAATATGTCATAGTACCAGTGATCCAGCCGTAGAAGGGTCAAGCCAACGCCTCACATGTGGCACGCCGTACTGCCCCAAACCCGAAGGTTCAAAAGGCAGTTCAAGATGGTCACATAATCGAGTTAAGGTTTGTTATCTTCTAGAGGGTCCACTGCTTAATTTGTACAATTTTTCCGAAAGATTTAAACCCGATAAAAATTCAACACTTGAAAGTTTGCCGTACCGGGAAGCAGTGAGTTAATGATATCCGTTCAAATAGTTTAACAGTTTCTAAATATCCAGAAATAAAAACGAATTTAAATATTCCGATCGAATCTCCGATTACAAAAGAAACCCCAGAATACTCAACACTTGAGTCAGAATAAAAATACCCATAAAATAGTGAATACAGATACAAGAATTACTGTGCAAAAACCCGTGCCTAATACACTTATACCGCCGCGGAACCGCCGCCAATGGGGGGTCTTTGCCGCGGTTCCGCGGCCAAGTGGTCGAATTAGAGGCACGAATTTCACAGTAATTCTTATCTTTTCTTGCTGTATTTTTCAGGTATTTTTAATTCAGAAAAACCCCAGATTTTGAAAAATTTCCAGAGAGGGGGTAAATTTCGTCGGTTCGGGTTCGATCGGAGTTTTAACTTCGTAAACACGTCGCCTAATGCTCTAGCTAGGCTCTGATACCACTGTAGGGTTCCTAGGCACTCTTGTGAAGGTTCATAAGGCATCAAACATGCCCGGATAAAATTTTAGACATGCCGAACAACCCAAAGACGGGATCTTTGCTAGATTATTAGGGTTTAGCATGCAAGATGATATCTTTAAAGCTAAGTGTGAGGGATTACAACCTTTGTAGTCCGTTCCTTCGCTTCACAAGCTCCGAGTAGAAGTCCCTTTGCCGTGATCCACGATCTCCCGGACTCAAGAGAGGCTCCACGACTCGAACGATCCATGCTAGCTTGAAGTGTTCCGAATCTCCGATGATCTACGTCGAAGTTGCAAAAACCCAAGCTTTCTCACTCTAAAGAGATGAACACCCTAAGCTCATGGGCTAGATGAGATGAGGATGAGGGAGTAGTATTTATGCTTTCTTTTTATTCACTTTCTCACTTGAAATCATCACATAAGAATTAACTAGTAAGCTTTTTCTTTTTAGAACTCAAGAGAGAAAAAGATGAGAATGAAAAAGATAATCCTTTTGTGATGAATAGAAAAGAAATCTATATGATTGATCTTTCAACCATGGTCAAGGATGAGTGGCTAAGAAGTTGTAGAGAATAAACTAGGGTTAGGGTTTGGTTAGGTTAAGGATAAGTATCAACCATAATATCTTAACCAAGATAAAAGGAAAAGCTTCTAGAATGTGCAAGAAGAAGCTAACCTTAATCAAACCCTAATCCTATTTAATCATCCTTAAACATGTTTAATAATAAATCATATCATGTCACAATAATATATATCACATATATATTATATATTTGTAACAAAAGAAAATAATACAATTAACATATATCGCATATATATCAATGTATCATCTAGTGAGAAAATGAAATAATAAAGTGAGCCAATATTAGATAATGTAATACAATATATCATATATATTATTATACATTAAATCATCGAATCAACACTTGATCCAACGATCCGGCTATATCGAATATAACCGGCTAATATATCATGTACCGATTCATCGAATCAACACTTGATCCGATGTCCCGATTCATATCAAAATATCGCGAGAATATAATACGGTATCTCATATCGCATTATCCTCGGTCCTGCACATATCACATATGTGCCTCTACTCCGTTTCGCCTGAGCCAAGAAACCTCTGTGTAGGACTCTAAAGAATCGTCAATACGCCGGTAGCAGGTGATGATCATATCAAACACCCATAAGCTGCAAGCGGTCAGCTAAACGTAACAGCCACCCAGGTATTGAGCGATTAGAAGATCAACAAGCTAGCCTGTCCGTTCTCCTGTGAATCCAATCAGTAACACTCCCGTACAGTCCGGTCTGTTCGTCTGATATGTCGCATATCAAGTCTAGGGGTGGTATACGTCAGACCCCAGTAACCGATAAGTCGTGTCGATGTGAGGCTCATAACAGGTCGAGAAACTACTAGCAACACTTACCAGTAAATCTCTATATCAGCCCTGGCCAGGGACTTCCAGTTATATCCAATCGAACACAGCACAACATCAACTCCCTATACCGGGAGAGACGAATCCCCTCCTATCGCTCATTGCCTCCATGTGATTCGGGACTGTACCCAAAAGCCACCGTTTTGCACGCCCTCGTGGACGTGGTAAGGTGGAAATCAAAGCACAGTGGGAATCACACAAGACTCTATGACGATCTCGGGTCTGCAGACTACCCTGTACCAGTGTCACCGGAGAACTGCCATCTGACGTGTGGTATATCACCAACTGGGAGTTCTCGGCGAGTCCTTCCAGTGTACCCAGTCTCCACTGAGCACCCGTACACCATCCTTGATGTCAAAACACCGATGGATATGGGATCATCCATCGCCCATCATATGGGTCAAGATGCGTATATGCTAGTCTACTCTGGTGTATCGATGCCCTGTCTCGATATACCCTCAACTAGGAACAGTTATAGGATGTACTCATCGACTACTATGGCCCCACTAGTATGATCTCATCATAATCCCAGTAGTCGAGTACATATCCTAAGGGCTTTATCAACATGTGAGAGAAAGACAGTAAACCAATACAAGTCAACATGTTAAGATAAAGTGAAACCAAATAGCATACTATCATGACGAGCAAGAAAGTCCTCTCTGTATAATCCAAGCATCCATTATAATATACATCAAATGTACAACAATGGCCTCTAGGGCATATACATAACTAACAGTGTGTACACAGGAATAGTGCTCGTGCTGCATATAAAAGCCTGGTAATGGTGCATGTGTCCTACAAATGAGCTTGCGAATATGGAACAACATATAGATCCTAACTGCAACAATTATCATGCAAGTACTATTATTCTAATGTCACAAGTAATATCAAGTTTACTATTTTCAGGTTTACTAATCTATCGGGCGACTTGCACCATCCAAACGATTGTCCCCCGTAGATGTTAAATCTATTCACCCGTGATCTCGCGTTAGGTGTGTCTGACCACCTGCTTTCCTTTCTCCGCTGCGCTTGAAGTCCCCGCCGGTGAACCTAGAATTTACAAAAGTCACATACATCAGGAAAATCCTGCAAAAACACGATATATCGATAAAAAGGGATACGCGTGCGTGAAACTAAACGCGCGTGTACACGACACGTCGTGACGCGCACAAACCCACCAGAACCTACTCTGACACGTTGTGTCGCGCAGCGCGCCACAGAACCACGCGTATCTCGCGCGTGTCGCACAAGTTTTAAAACATCGAAAACAAGTTATTAGCTCCAGATTTTTCCTCTGGACCCAACTTAAAAAGTTGCAGGTACCAACAGACTAAGCTACCAAGCAAGACCCTACACCCAAAATCCCCACATTAACACACAATTACCACTAACCTTAAACTCAGGTGTTACAATATCACATTCATCTCATCAATTATCTGGTATCCTTATCATCATATCTCATGATGTGGGGTACTGATCTAAGTCTAGTACAAATCGATACCATCTATATAAATATAAATGCCTGTGTGAAACACGCGTTCAAAGGCCCGCTAAAATCACATGTCGTATCCCAGATATGAATCACATTGTATCACCGATCTCATGGCACTATACCCAATCTCAACGACTCATCTCCAAATATCATACACTATCCTCATCATTCAGGTATAAGTATAATAGGCAAGCATGTGTGTGCGTGTGGGTGTAAACCTATTCTAGGGTTCGCAACTAGGAACTATACTAGCTTACGACTACACCCTAATCTAACCATAGTACACCTAATCTCATCTCAATTATCCATATCACACCTAATGCTATCAAACATATATATATATATATATAGTATATATATAGTATACTAAACATCGAACTGCGGGGGTGCTATACGCCATCCACCCGACTTCCCCCGTAGATATAATCTACTCACCTTGCATCCTGCGTGTCGGTGTCGATGTCGCCTTCATCTTTTTCATCGTATGAAGCCCTCGGGAAGGTACCTACAAGATAACACAATCGCAAATGCACATTAAAATCACATCGGGAAAACCAAACGACGCGCTAAGGCCTATAGGTTAGAACCTATGGACTACGCTTTCAAAACCATCAAACAATTCTCGATATCGTCGTACAAACGTCAAGTGATCTAGGTAAAACACAATACTAGGAATCCAGAATTTAAAATACGCAAAACAAAACCCCGAATCAAAAAAACAATTCAGGAAAAAGGTCCCAGATTTTACCCTATGTCAAATTGGTCAGTTTTGCATATTCCATAGGTCTAATTTACTGATGAGGGGACCACAGAACAAGAACGGGACCAAAAGGCTCAGGTCTGGCCGTAATTTGCGGCCAGAGGGATTAAATTTGCGGCCTCGTAAAGGATTCAGGGGCTGGGGTTTTGGTGGTAGATTCCTAGGTGCTTGCATGTATCACTGCCCTTGCAAAATAGTTTTCAGAGGCTCCGGGTGTTAGCAGATTTCAATTAACCCTCACAGATTCCACAATTTCTTGATATCGGCTTTTCTAAATCCGTATTCCGGTGTTCTAGTCTCTGCTTTAGGCCTGGATTCTAGCACTAGCGGGTTTGTGTGGCCTCTACTGAGCTAAATTACACATCACAACCCAAGGTTTCCCTAAACCCTAACTAGAGTTTTCAAAGTTCATCCCAACCATACGATGTCGGTTCTAATCTAACATGGGAGTAATAGTAATGGAAATACCAAGCTAAAGGTTCAGAAAATACCTCATTTGGCAACTCAAGAATTTTTTAGAGTTTCCCAAAGTCCTCAAAATTTGATTTTTCTTGGTCCAATGTGCTTCCCTTGAGCTTGTGCATCTTTTTAATGAAAAGGGTAATGGGTTTTGGGGTGTTTAGCATGGAGTTTTGGGGGATTTTGTGGAGAAGGAGAGGAGGGGCAGCAGCAGCAGCGGAAAGAAGAGGAGAGGGGAGAGGAAAATGAGTGCAATAATGATGGGGATGGCTCAAGACCAAGTCAACATAAACCCTCACTTTTATCTCTCTCACCCATACCTATTTCTTTATTCTTTTCTTTTCTATTTTCCCTCTCTTAACTTAAAAACAACAACCATGGTAAAAAGAACATGAAGTCAAGCCATGAAAATAAATGTAACAAGTTAAAAATGATATGGTGCATGTTTTGCACAAAATATGCTTAAAATCCGATTAGCGATTTTTAATCGTGATTAGCACTAAATTAGCATATAATTAATCATAAAAACTTAAAAATTGCATAATTCACATGAAACACCATCTTTTTAGTAATTTCCAAAATTTTCAAAATTTTCCCAATTTTATCGGTATTTAATTATACCGCCTTATTAAAATATTCAATATTTTATTATTAAATTATAAAAATTCCCCAAAAATAATATTTTATTTTTTTGAAATGTTACAATCTTCCCCCCTTAAAGAAATTCGGTCCCCGAATTTAAATTTAAAACCCCTCAAATACTAAAACATTTCAGTAAAAGTCCAAGTCGTCGGGGTTCCGAAATCATCAATACATAAAATGCATCATAGCGCAATGCATACGCATGAGTAATGAGTAGATAACTCAAAATCAAAACTCCGTCAAGCATCCCGCAATCATCGGAGTCATGGTAAAGACACAAATGTCAAATCCAAGACAAAACCAATATGATATATATCAAACCATACATGTAGACATCAATTCTATACATGTAAATATCTGAAAGAAATGCATGCCAAACCTTTCATGTTGCTGTGCGATGCGCATAGCACTGCACAGTGGCGGACGTCTAACGTAAGAAAATAACCATATATGTATATATTTTTTGTTTAATACGTACGTTCCGTCGTTTTGAAAACAATTTAGAAGGGTTTCCTTGTTTTAAACACGTCGTGTCAAATCGGACACGTAGGTAAATACTGAGACTATAGCTCGCTTTTTGGAAATCCTTTCGATAACTGTCAATGCATGCAAAATATATTCAGGTACTGTCCTCTGACTAGTCCTGCTCAGTACGAAAACATATAGCAAATATCATAAAAACGTACTGCTCCATAAGAAATCAATCCCAAAATGTATATAAGAATACCCTGTCCGTCTGGTGCGCATGGAAATCAAAATCCATATATGTGCCATACATGTGCACAGAAACAATATCTAGGTGCAACGGGTGTGCACGAAACATCTGTCATAGGCAACGTGTGTGCTTGACAGCAAAATCAGGTACATCTAACATGCACGAAGAATCCCGATTTAGTGCATCTGGTGTGCACCGAAATCGTATCTCAAAACATGCGCTCAACACGCGCGAAAATCCAAATCAGGTGCATCCATCATGCACGAATAAAATCTAAATCATGCACATTCAACAGGAACGAAATCACGAAATCCAATATCGAGCGTCGAATGTGCGCAAAGTCCAAATCAAATGCACGGAGTGCAAGAAATCAACATCAATATCAGAATCAAAATCGACGGTATACAATACGGCTCAATCAAAATCAGGTATATCGCAGTATATAGGCTAACAACCATGTGCATCAGCGTGCACAAATCAAATCAAAACACTAAAAGTGCATGTAAACGATGCCGAAGGCATAAGTCAAATCGCATGCATAATATAGGCATGAAATCAAAATCAACATATCGAATGACATCAAATCGAAGTCAGGTGCAACCGTAGTGCACAAAATATAAGTCTGGTGCAACAAAGGCACAAAATATAAACCTGGTGCGATAAACGCACGAAATATAAAACTGGTGCGACAAACGCACGAAGTATAAAACTGGTGCATCCTGGGCAAGAATAACAAATACGGTGCATCCTGTGTACAAATACCAAACAATAACTCAAATACGTAAGCAGAAACACCGAGTGTACCCAGGTGTAAAGAAAATCATAAACGTGTGCAACTGCGTGCAAAAAACACATATCAATACACTACAAGCACATATAAGCTATACCGAGTGCAAAAATCCAAATTGTGTGCATACCATGTGCACAAAATTAACTCAACCTTATGATATCCATGAAGTCATAAGCATGTGCAGCCAAGGCACAAAACGACATCAGGTGCAATAATTGTGCACAATATGAATACCCAGTAGGTGCAACTGTTCCCGCCAAAAACTTTTTGCGCAAAAGAGCCCAAAGTATCAAATGGCAGCGATACGTTTAAGAAAATATGAACCAGTATTTTCCGGGCTGCATTTTAACAAACTCCCAAATGAGAAACAACTAAATTCTAATGGTATCGAAAGTGTCTCGAAAAATCCTTCAATTTGATATATTATGGGCCTCATAATTCATCCGGGATTAAAAGTTGTGAGGCATCACGTGCGCACACGTGATCGGGGGTCACGTGCCAACACGTGATGGCTTCCTGAAGGCGCTGAAATGATAAGAATTGAATCTTAATCAAATGGGTCACGTGCCTACACGTGATGGGCCTTTAAACCCACTGAAAGAATTAAAGATATAATAAAATGACAAGGATAAATTCCAATGGGGCATTATTCATATCATAATATTGCATTATTATATTCCACATTCTTATGCATTTTACAAATAAACAGGTGCTTTTGACCCATGTCTGCTACATAGTTGTAGGTTACAGACTCTCGGGACAAAAACAGTGAAAAAGACAAAAGACGATACAAAAGTGAGACTACGACCGACAAATGGAAGAATCTTGATCAAGCCTACAATTTGGAGAATAACGAAAATCAATAAACAAGTACAGCTCAAGGTTCAAGACTTCGTTACGAAGCAACGGTAAAAGTCCACCACAATTACTCACTGTAGAGATCTGGAAAAGAACTAAAAGACATTCTGAAGAACAAACTAAGGAAAGCAGAAGACAAAGCCAACCAGAACATTCCTAGAAAAATTGAGCATCCAAGCTCTTTATTTGGCCGCGGAACCGCGGCCGTGTATGACACGTGGCGGTGGAAAATTCTTGAGGCAGCTGCGAGCGTTGACTAGTTCTTTTTCTTAGGGGGTAAATTTGTAAAAACAGATATGACGCGATTGTAACCTAGGGTTTCTATGAATCTATAAATAGAACCCTAAAAACCTATTTTAGGTCATGCCTCTTTTTATTCATCTATTCAGATCTGAAAATTCCTGTATAAATGTTTGGTGAGAGCCATCAATAAAGTAAGTAGTTTTGTTTAATTGCTTAGTTAATTTTTATTCTTCCTTAGTATAGATTTTTCATTCCTTGCCCTAGTTAGATAGTTAGAGATGTTTTTCAATTCCCTAATGAGCGAGTAGTCTCCTCGCTTGTTAGGGTTAGATTTGGGGAAGGCTTGAGAGATGAAATCTCTCACCCCTTTCTTGCTCCATCACATATAATTATTAGGACTCCATGCATACATACACACACCGTTCCCTACGGCACCTTACCCCTCGAGGTAACGGTGATACCGTAGTATAAACGACCGGTTGTGTATGTTTTCCATAGAGGTTAGGGTAAGAATTAAGAAAGGAAGGACTAGAGCTTAGAGGAAGAAACATCGTTTCTTCCCGATGGAACTAATCCCCTTTATTAATTGTTACCATAACACCTAAAAGAGATCTAAATGAGGGCATAGAAAGCGGTGAGAAATCTTCAATTTCCAAACTTAACCTAAACCTAACCCTAGCAAGATTCTAGTCTTAATATAAATCTTAGTTTTTAGCGATAATCCATTCACATCGTTTGGAATTAACTAGTTAGACCAAATTAGGAAATACACAACATCCCTGTGGACCGACCCGTACTCACTGGCTAGCTATCAAGCGACGCCGTTTTTGATTGCGGTTATAAATATTTTTGATTCATCTTTCGAAAGCGCATAAGCATGCTAAATAACATTACAATCAAATGGCGCAGCTGCCGGGGATGGCGTAATATTTCCTTTTTGCAATTTCGAGTTAATATAAAATATAAAAATCATAAAAAACTGAAAAAATTGAAAAATATAAAAAATTTATCATCTTTTATTGTTTGAAGGGTGTCTCGTGTGAATTTTTGCAGGAACAACGAACGAGTTCGGATCTGGAAAAATCCAGAGAGCGAAACAGAAAACTGAAGATCTGAATAACAGAGGATTTCCACAACAGAACAACAGAAGAAAGTTGGAGGGCCAAGTCAACAGGGCGACCGCGGAACCGCCGCAATTGCTTGCTCCCTGCCGCGGAAGCGCGGTGCTTCGGTGACGTCAGCAAAATTTGGAGGGCTGATCTTGCGTTTCCACCACAGAACTGCTGCCCCAACTGCCTTTAGGCCGCGCAAACGCGACACCTTGGTCGAGTCAGTGCGTGAAAAAAATTCGCTGCGAGCTTTCTCTCTCTTCCTCTGCAACACCAAATATTTCCTCTGTAAAATCTCCTGCAGGATTCTTTGCGTTAAAAAATCTCTCCCCCTTCCAATAATTGATCTTGTGCAGGATTCTTTGCGCCGCGCTAAAAATATAAAAATTTGATTGCAAGTGATTGTTACTGCTTTGCATAATTTTAATCGGACTTTAAGGGGCTTGAAACCAATCCAGATTGGATGGGGATTTCATCACCCTTCCCAGGACCCTTGAAATCACAAAAGGCATATTGCATTGACCATCTTTTAATTAAAAAAATATTAGACTCAGCCCTAAGGACTTCGCGCTCAATAGGACAAAGGACTAGTTGTAGGTATCGACCGTTGACCCTAACCTGACTTTGTGGTGTCTAGGCAAGTGTGTCTAAGGCGAGTGGTTACTTAATTAGGGCCACTACTTGTAGTGGAGAGCCTCCCACTCACCTGGCACTTACCTGGCCGCAATTGGCGGTGAAGAGGCGGTTTGAGGTCCTATTTCTTGCCCTTTGGAACAGTTAGGAGTTGTCTAGCTGACCTAGGTGACCCTAGATCTAGGCCTGATTGTGCATTTGTGGTTGATTGAAAGTGTGTCTAAGCCCTTTATCGAAAATCTTTTTTTGCAAAAAGTTCCAAATAAAGAAAAAAAGAAAAAAAAGGAATTTTTTTTTAATAAAAACTTGCAACTTGTCGCTTAAAATTCGTGCACCCTACCACCACTCACCTTCTTTCCATTGACGTTTTCTTACCCCCACA
This sequence comes from Agapanthus africanus, assembly GCA_030015575.1. Classification (NCBI taxonomy): domain Eukaryota; kingdom Viridiplantae; phylum Streptophyta; class Magnoliopsida; order Asparagales; family Amaryllidaceae; genus Agapanthus; species Agapanthus africanus. The sequence goes on along the minus strand of CM057347.1, from coordinate 370,733,601 downwards.
TTCTGTTTTTCACTTTTTGACTACACTACCTCTTTAGTGTATGTCTGGTTGGACTAGGGACACTAGCGCCCGATTAGTCCGTGTTTTTCGACTCCGAAGTCGAAATTCCTTCCACTTCCTTACCTTCACCTTCAAATTCTTCTTCCGAAGGTATGTCGGGATATAATCCTAATACCACCTTACCCACGGGACTGATTCCACCTCCGTTAGGTGCGAATAACCCGCAACACCTGCCTGTTGAAGCGCCCCAACGAATCGCGCTCTAGGATCTCTTCTACCCTGTCCGCACCGCCTTACCTACTTGTCTTTCACTCCCACCGGAAAATGGGGACAATTTTGAGATCAAACCCCACTTCATCAATATGCTGCCAAAATTTCACGGACTGGAATCTGAAGATACCTATATCTTCATAAACAAATTCCAAAACGTTTGCGCCATGATGAAAACAACCTAATTATCAGATGATGCTATAAGGCTAAGGGTCATTCCTTTCACCTTATGTGACTTAGCCGAGAAGTGGTTATACAGTACAACATCACATTCAATTAAAAATTGGGACGAGTTTGTTAAAGCTTTTCTTAAAAAGTTTTATCCTCATCACAAGACCGCGAGAATTCGCAATGAGATTATACAATTTTCTCAGCTTCGTTCCGAACCATTTTGGAAGTGTTTTGAAAGATTCAAAGATCTACTTGTTCAATGCCCTCACCATGGGATCGAAAATTGGCAACTTTGCCAAACATTATACGAGGGATTGAACCCGGCAACGAAGCAGTTGCTAGAAACCATTTGTCAAGGTCACTTTCTAACCAAATCTAGTGAGGAAGTATGGCAGTTTCTCGAGGATCTTGCTGAACAAACACTTCAGTAGGAAAGCACCAAGACCACCTCATCTTCTTCTATTGGTCAGTCTAGGGCAGGTATACATCAATTAGATATGTCGATTGCTATGAAGGCCGAGATGGCCGCACTTACGAAAAAGCTAGAAGCCATTGAGACCAAAATCTCATCGCCTTCTCCTACCCCTACTTTACCCCCACGAACTGTTTGTGCTTGTTGTTCGGATCCATCACACCTTACCGAAGAATGTCCTTACAATCCACCTGTTCAAGGACAAGATCAAGTCAATGCTGCCTTTCAGCAATAACAAAGAAATGATCCTTACTCTTCGACTTATAATCTGGGTTGGGGGAGTCACCCAAATTTTGCTTGGAATCAAAATCAACAATTCCAAGGAAACAACAATTTTCAAAGGCCTCCTCCTCCACAACAACAAGCACCCCAACAAACTCAATACACGCAACATTTCCAACCACAACCTTATCCAAATCAAACGAACAATTTTGTGCCTAACAATTTTTACCCTCAAAACAATTTCGTTCAACCAAATGATGATAAGGTTATCTCGTTAGAAAGAAGTCTAGATGCGTTTCTCAAACAATCTACATAATCCGCAGCAAGGTTGGAGACTTCCATCCAGTCTTTGGTACACAATAATGCTTCACACGATCAAAGCATCAAATCTATTGAGGCATAAATTGCACAACTAACTGCTGTGTTGAGCGAGAGAGAAAAGGGAAAGCTTCCATCTCAACCATTGCCAAATTCCGGTTACAAACATAACGTACATGTCGCATATGAATATCCAAATCATAATGTAAATGCGGTGACCACATTGAGATCTGGAAGAGTGTTGCAACATAACGTGGGTATTAGTGATGACATCCCCGCCGGTGGTTTTTCTTCTTCTTCTTCTTCTTCTTCTTCTCCATCCTCTTCTTCTTCACCTTCACCTTCTTTGTTAGAGCCTATTCTTCATTCTTCAAAAGGCTTTTCTTCTTCTAATCCGAACGGACACACTTCTCACTTCACGAACACACCCATATTGGGATCCGTTCCAACTCCACATTCCACTCCACAAACATTGGACTCAACAGATTTTCAAAATGCTTCATTTCCAAACAAGTTGATTCCCAATAAACCAACTCCACAAATGGAGAAAATTATGGAGTTATTTAAACAGGTTAGCATAAATATACCTCTCTTGGATGCAATCCAACAAGTCCCTTCGTACACGAAAATCTTAAAGGGCTTATGCTCCTCGAAGAGAAAATCTCAGACACCCAAGAAAGTGCTAGAAGCTAGTGCCGTGAGCAATGCTATTAACCAACGTCAACCCTTACCCCAAAAAAGAAAAGACCCTGGCTGTCCTACAATTTCAATAACAATTAGGGATAAGAACATCAATAGAGCACTTTTAGATCTTGGGTCTAGTGTTAACCTGCTTCTCTACTCCATGTACGAGCAATTAGGGGTTGGAGAGTTGAAACCCACTCGTTGTACTCTCCAAATGGATGATCGATCAATCACCCATCCTAGGGGTGAGTCAGAGGATGTGTTGATCAAAGTAGGGGACTTCATATTCCCCGTTGATTTTATTGTTATGGACACACAACCTGTTGCTAATCCACGGAACCAAATTCCGGTGATCCCTGGTCGACCATTTTTGGCCACTTCCAATGCCGTAATAAATTGTCGCAATGGCTCTGTGACTCTATCCTTCGGGAAGATGTCTAGTGAGTTCAATATTTATAAGATAGGAAGTCTGCCCCCCGTGCCTAAAACTAGTACACGAGAAGTTTTCTCTATTCACGAAATCACGCAGGAGGACTGCGAGCTTGAAAAATTTCTGTTTGATGACAACAGTTTTGACGCCACTAGTGCGTCCCTCCTTGAATCTAACATAGTTGCCACGACCGATATTGATTATGAATGTTTCACCTTTTCGGACGATTTTGACGATTCACCGCCCGAATATGAGTCTTTTGAATTTTTGGATGAGTTAGTTGAACCATCCGATTCGGTTGTTTGCAGTGATTTCGAACCAGTGTTGGAGTCCTTTGAGTTCGAGGTAAATTCCCCAATTTTACCTTTGATTATTTCGCTTCCGAAACTCGAACTCAAGCCCTTGCCGTCTCACCTTAAATATGCTTACCTAGGTGAGAATGGGACCTTTCCCGTTATCATATCGGCCTCTCTAGCCCTCGAGCAAGAGAAAGCCCTTTTAATGGTCTTACAAGATAAGCGGCAAGGTTTCGGCTGGACTATAGCGGACATCGAGGAGATTAGTTCCCTCATAATTGAATATCATATGCATATGATGAATGATGCCAAGTCAATAAAGGATCCACAGAAATATCTTGGGGATTGTGTGGATAATCAACCTCCTCCTTTAGAAGTTGAACCACCCCATTTTCTTTTAATAAGCTACGAGAATGCCAATATTCCACTGATTTCTGATCATTTTCATTCTCGTTTTGATTTATCATCACCTTCTATCTATTCACTTCCACACTTTCCATACCACCACTTATATCTTCCCCAATTCTTTTTGGATCGGTACAACATGTTCTTCCACCGACCGATACTCTATACGGATAAATTTTTCAACTGGTTAGTGTTGACGTTTGGTCTTTGCAAAGTTTGGCAATGACGTTTAACATTGTTTCAATGAAGTTTGGGGGGGGCCTTTTTGTATATATATTTGTTTTTCCTTTTAACAATAAAAAAAATAAAAAAAAAATTATAAATAAATAAACAGGGGAGTGCCGACATTCTCAACTCTCTTGGTGTAGCATGACAGTGAGGACACTGTCAAGTTTAAGTTTGGGGGTATGCTCAGTAAGCCTTCTTCCTTCGCATTCATATGTACATTTTTTTTTGCATTTGCATACTTATTTTAAAACCCATAAAAAAAATTAAAAATTTTAAAAATTATAAAAATGAAAAAATTAAAAATTTTAAAAATTATAAAAATGAAAGTATTCAATTTTGGCCGTATTTGACTTGAGTTTGACAAAAATGTTAACTAGCTAGGAACAACTAGATCTTAGACTTAGTAAATTAAAAACCCTAAAAATAACCTTTCTTAAAAAATTTAACGGTAGAAAGTATATGTCTTTGTAGTTTATTTAGAAATAGGTAAATTTCGAGTTGACTTCTTGGGCTAAGTTAAAACAAGGGAAGAGTATTGATATTTTTATTAAAGTATAAGTTTGAAAAATAATTCCTAAGCTTAAGTCTAAATTCTGAAAATATATACCCTACAAATTGCACAAACACGAACCTTGAAACTTGGAATAGTAGAAGAGACCTTGAAATGCTCTTGTCTAAAGTCCTAGTATAAAGAAAAATAAAATAAAAATACAAATGTGAATAAAGAGATAATAAAAAAATGAACACTGGTTGTTGTGATTACTTAAGGCTGCATTAATAAAAAATATTTAGCGAGGGTGCTTCATCACCTAGTGTCTTAGACCAACTGGTTTGGGAGTCACTGCTAAAAGCCTTAGGGATTACAAGATTGGGAATTACGCTTTAATGTGCAAACACATTTTGTAATCGGTCGTTGGTACCTCAAGAAGTATTAACGGTCGCATGAAGAATGTGTTAGCAATTTCATCTAAAAATTCACCAATTGAAAAGTACTTTGGATAATGGACAAGAGTATAAAAGCTTGAATTGAATTTCCAAGTGTAGGGGTGATATATACACACACGTAGGGGTATATGATTAGGATTTGGATGAGAGATAGGAATGAAAAATAGAACTTATATCTTTAGTAGAGATGATAAAAATTCCTAAGTTGAGATAGAACCCTAGAAGGAAAACTTAAAAGATGCCGAAAGCTAAGTAAGTCTACAGAACATATATAATTTTAAGTTAAATGATAAGGAAGCGTGAAGAATACGGGTGGATGATTTATGGGTCGAAGATAATAGAGTTCTTGTTAGAAAACCTAATTGGAGAATAAAAGTCGATAAGCCAAATTGATAGGATTTTGTGGGTAGTATCCGCTGAAAACCCTCAGGAGACAACACTCTTCCTACTAGGGACACCTAGAGGTTTAACGGCTTGTTGTACGAGCTCAGTGCAATCGCGTTTCTCTGTGAAAGTGAGGTTAGGATTTTGTTGAGAATAAAACTAGGTTTGCTCGAGGACGAGCAAAAGATAAGTTTGGGGGTATTTGTTCATATCATAATATTGCATTATTATATTCCTCATTTTTATGCATTTTACAAATAAACAGGTGCTTTTGACCCATGTCTGCTACATAGTTGCAGGTTACAGACTCTCGGGACAAAAACAGTGAAAAAGACAAAAGACGATACAAAAGTGAGACTACGACCGACGAATGGAAGAATCTTGATCAAGCCTACAATTTGGAGAATAACGAAAATCAATAAGCAAGTACAGCTCAAGGTTCAAGATTTCGTCATGAAGCAACGGTAAAAGTCCACCACAATTACTCACTGTAGAGATCTGGAAAAGAACTAAAAGACATTCTGAAGAACAAACTAAGGAAAGCAAAAGACAAAGCCAACCAGAACATTCCCAGAAAAATTGAGCATCCAAGCTCTTTATTTGGCCGTGGAACCGCGGCCAAACAGGGCCTATGGCCGCGGTTCCGCGGCCGTGTATGACACGTGGCGGTGGAAAATTCTTGAGGTGGCTGCGAGCGTTGACTAGTTCTTTTTCTTAGGGGGTAAATTTGTAAAAACAGATATGACGCGATTGTAACCTAGGGTTTCTATGAATCTATAAATAGAACCTTAAAAACCTGTTTTAGGTCATGCCTCTTTTTATTCATTTATTCAGATCTGAAAATTCCTGTGTAAATGTTTGGAGAGAGCCATCAATAAAGTAAGTAGTTTTGTTTAATTGCTTAGTTAATTTTTATTCTGCCTTAGTATAGATTTTTCATTCCTTGCCCTAGTTAGATAGTTAGAGATGTTTTTCAATTCCCTAATGAGCGAGTAGTCTCCTCGCTTGTTAGGGTTAGATTTGGGGAAGGTTTGAGAGATGAAATCTCTCACCCCTTTCTTGCCCCATCACATATAATTATTAGGACTCCATGCATACATACACACACCGTTCCCTACGGCACCTTACCTCTCGTGGTAACGGTGATACCGTAGTATAAACGACCGGTTGTGTATGTTTTCCATAGAGATTAGGGTAAGAATTAAGAAAGGAAGGACTAGAGCCTAGAGGAAGAAACATCGTTTCTTCCCGATGGAACTAATCCCCTTTATTAATTGTTATCATAACACCTAAAAGAGATCTAAATGAGAGCATAGAAAGCGGTAAGAAATCTTCAATTTCCAAACTTAACCTAAACCTAACCCTAGCAAGATTCTAGTCTTAATATAAATCTTAGTTTTTAGCGATAATCCATTCACACCGTTTGGAATTAACTCGTTAGACCAAATTAGGAAATACACAACATCCCTGTGGACCGACTCGTACTCACCGACTAGCTACCAAGCGACGCCATTCTTGATTGCGGTTATAAATATTTTTGATTCATCTTTCGAAAGCGCATAAGCACGCTAAATAACATTACAATCAAATGGTGCCGCTGCCGGGGATGGCGTAATATTTCCTTTTTGCAATTTCGGGTTAATATAAAATATAAAAATCATAAAAAACTGAAAAAATCGAAAAATATAAAAATCCCTGAGTCTGCAATGAATCGTAAGGCCACTGAACCCAAACGCCCTAAATCTGAGGGCATAGTGGTGCATACCGTCTATATCGCGTCCAGAAAAGAGAAAAGTCGTGCTTCTACGGGTCATCGACCGCTTACGCGATCCGTGAGAAAAGCCCAAGAGCAACAACAGAAGCTTCAAGAAATGCTAACAGCTATGGATGCACTTACGGGACCGAAAACAAGCCCGGAAACATCCTCAGAGCAGCGCCGTGGGCAGGAAACCGATACTGAATTTTTCCGGAGAATGCTTGAGAAGAAGGACAAAGAGGCCGCGGAACAAGCGGCCAATATAAAACAAATGGCCCTTCTATTCCAAGATATGGTAGGCATGATGATCCAGCCGGACCCTCCAGCCGAAGACCTTCCCGTAATAATTGAAGATGATAGAGGAGAGACATCAAATCCTCTGCCGGCCTGTCAGCAGCCAAGGAGGAGACAATCTCTAAAGCTACCCTGGATGATTACATCGCTCAGCAGATACGAGTTAATCAGGCGAATTAAGCGGCTGGGCAAATTGTTAAAACGGGACGACCCTATCCGGGTTGGTACGACCAAATAAAGTACCCGCGGGATACACGATCCCCAAATTTCACGTATACAAGGGGACAAGAAATCCGCATCAGCACGTCGCTCAATTCAGAGCCTTATGCGGCAACACTGGAGATGACGATAACCTATTGCTCCGCCAGTTTGTTGGCAGTTTGTCGGAGACGGCATTCGAGTGGTATTCGGAACTCCCGAATGACTCCGTTAGAACGTTCGCAGAAATGGATTTACTCTTTACACAGAGGTTCGCAAGCGCTAGTGAACGCACCCCAATCACGGTATTGATTAATGCCAGGGTAAAACCTGGAGAAACATGGGTTCAGTATGCGATACGGTGGAGCAACCTATAGTCGAAGTGCGAATAGCACATAGAAGAAGCTCCTGCAGTAGGCATGTTTGTGGAAACCCTTGATCCTCAAGCGACCATATCTCAATTCATGATGTTCTTCAAGCCGACCACCTTCCAGGCTTTGATTGACAAGCTGGCCCAAATGGACCAGATGGGCCATAGGCCTTCCTCTTCAAAGACGGAGCCTTCGAATGAAAAGGGCAAAGGGAAAGCAACCTTCGTCGCCAACGCTCAACAACAACCGAGTGGCCCGAGACCGGTTGTTCGTCAAAGAAACAAGCGGCAATCCCTCGATGAGAAGATTGAGACGTCCTTACTCATTTCCCCGGGATAAAACAAGGAAACTGTTTGAACTGGCAGTGTGCAATGGGCTCATCACTCTACCAGAATCGAGACACCCACCGCAACCGAACGACGTCAATGATCCTAATTACTGCCCCTACTACCGAGTATTGGGTCATCCGATCGAAGATTGCTACGTCTTCAAAAATTGGGTTGAAGACCAGTATCAGCAGGGCAAGTTCGCGCTGTCCGAAAACTGGAAGGTAAATCCGCCACAACCACATGCTCCGAAAAAGATGGACCTGCCGGGGGCATCGTGCTCATTCATAAAGTAAGCTCCATGGGAAGTTGTTCTTTCGGCAAAAACTAAAAGAATGCTGAAAGATCTTCAAATATGTCCGGCGATCAGGTGGAAAAGCTCGCAAGAGCCGGAGATCATCGACGGGATGATGAAACCTCGCCCAACATCGAGAATTAATAGTAATGGTCAAAACGCTCAGGCCCAACCGTCGAAGTCTTCGAAGAAAAAGAAGAAGACCAAAAAGCCCGCTCAGTCTAACGACAAGCGCGCGGATCTGCAAAAGCATATTGACGCGCTGAAAGAATACAACCAAGAGGGCGGTAACCACAGTCACGCTTCAAGAGTTCCTCAATCACATCCTTGAGAATGAAGATAACGACAATGATGAGGGAGGCGACTTGTCAGAAGAATCCGAAGATTATGTGGCAAGTTGCCACATGATCGCTCATTTGTCGCTAGGTTACAAAGCAGCTCACTCGGCGTTAGGAGATAACGTAGAGGAGCTGGGGGCAGGAGCAGTGCCAAAACCCTTGGATTATGTGACAAGGTCTATCAAGAAGAAACCTACTTGTTCATAAAGCATCCGGCGAAACTTCGCCTCAAAGCTACAGCGGACCGAAATGTCCCTAAACTAACGATGGAACACAATATCCTAAAACTTGCAACTGACCGAGACGTATATAAACTACTACGGACCGCAGCATCCCCAGGCTGACGTGGTGTTAAAAAAAAGGTATGTCCATAAGCAAAATGGGCACGGATGAAAACCCGAAAGGGCTCCGTGAGTAAAAACAGCAGGGCTACCGGCGATGTTTGTGAAAACCCGAAAGGGCGCAGACTCGTAAAAAAAAAATAATAAAAAAAATGGTACGTTCACATGCAAGATGGGCACGGATGAAAACCCGAAAGGGCTCCGTGAGTAAAAACAGCAGGAGTACCGGCGAGTTTGTGAAAACCCAAAAGGGCGCAACCTCGTTAAAAGACACTTACAAGGTCCTCTCGACCCTGCAAGGAGAAAATACCTGCGTGAGATCCTTACGACTCACAAGGGAGCAACACATTTAGGAATCCCTACGATTCCTAAGAAAAAAACACACTTACGAGATCCTCACGACTCGTAAGGAGAATTCCCCTTTGAGACCTTCACGGCTCACATGGTTCAAAAGCTTTAAGCTACAGGGATCTAAACCTGTTCTTAAGCCATCACAATCTCCAATGCTACCCTACAAGCGGTTCAATGCTGACCCTTGTATACAATCCACGGGAACGAATAAACCTTTCCCTAACAAAGTCCCACCAGCGACTAGGGATATGCTCACACGGTGAGCGACCCTTATAGGTCCTCTCGACTTGTAAGGAGAAAACACTGTTGTAAGATCCCTATGACTTATAAGAGAACACGCACTTAGGAATCCTCATGATTCTTAAGGAGAAAACGACACCTATGAGATCCTCACGACTCGTAGGGAGAAACACCTTTATGAGACCCTTACGGCTTATGAAGTGAAAAGTCTTAATCGACGGGATCCTAACCCTGTTGCTAAGCCACCTTTGTTCGACATCGACAGAGGCAAATGATGATTCGCTGCTGGCAATATCCCAGTTGTAGCGATGCTGATGCCTAAATCGGTATCAAATTTCATGTCCTTTCATGGCAAATGATGATTCTCTCCTGGAAATATTCCAGTCGCAGCGATGCTGATGCTGAGATTGACACCAAATTCCAAGTTCCATACTCGTGGCGAAAAGTCTGCGAGCCAAAAATGCATATGAAATAGCCGAAATGATGGGGTAACTTGCAACAAAATCAGCAAGTAAAAAAAAAGATATGCATACAAAAATAGCCGAAATGATTAGGCAACTCACAATAAAAATATAGCGAGTAAAAAGAAAAAATAGCCGAAATGATTGGGCAATCGTGAACTTCACGATATAAAAGCTGAAATGATAGAGCATGGCGGAAAGAATTAAAAAAAATGAAAGAATGAAACTTTCTGCCCTGCAGGTGAGGTCACATTGACCCCTGTATACAATCCATGGGCACAAACAAGAAGAGAACAATATCGTCCCACCAGGCTTCGTCGAAGCGAAGCCAAATCTCGACGGTTCATAGAAAACCTAAAGACAATCTCGACATGCGTCGCAATATTGCAGACACAATGTCAACAAACGAAGTGAAGGAAGATCCCTAGCTTCAGGGTCTCGACGTCAACATCGACAACTTAGAGATCAACACCGGCGTTCTTCCTCCCTCCAATCGGATGCAGATGCAACATCAACAAACAGAGCACGGCAAAGTCCCTAGTTCCAAATCTCGACGGTTCACAGACAACCTAGAGACCACCTCGACGTTCGTCTCGTTACAGAAGACGCAACATCAGCAAAGCGGAGTGACGGCAAAATCCCAGCTCCACCTCAGCATTCGTCTCGTTACACCAGACACAATGTCAACAACGACGTTCCTTCGCAGTCCAGCTCAGATGCCACGTCAACGAAAGACCTCACGTTCGAAACAAAGTGGAGTGATGGTAAAATCCAAGCTCCACCTCAGCATCCGTCTCGTTACAGCAGACGCAATGTCACCCCAGGTTCAAAACAACGGAGCCATGGCAAAGTCCCTAGTTCCAAATCTCGACGGTTCACCAACAACGTAGAGACCACCTCGACGCCCGTCTCGATACAGTAGATGCGATGTCACCCCAGCGTTCTTCCTCCAACAAGATGTAGACGCAACATCAACAAACGGAGCCACGGCAAAGTCCCCTAGTTCCAAGACTCGATGGTCCACAGACAACCTAGAGTCAACCAATGACCTCCCTGCCGGATCAACGCTCCGTCTCGGAAACAAGTCAACCAACCCCCAGGGAAATCAGTGTCCTTGGCAAAAACCTCGATTTAGGGAAATCAGTGTCCTTGACGAGAGCATCTCGATTCGCATCGATCCGCAGAGAAATCAGCGTCTTTACAGGAATACCTCGATTCGTTTCAACTCCGAGGAAATCAGTGTCCTTGGTAAAAAACCTCGATTCAGGGAAATCAGCGTTCTTGACGAGAGCATCTCGATTCGCGTCGACCCGCAGAGAAATCAGTGTCTTTGCAGGAATATCTCGATTCATTTCAACTCCGAGGAAATCAGTGTCCTTGGCAACCTCCTCGATTCAGGGAAATCAGCGTCCTTGACGAGAGCATCTCGATTCGCGTCGACCCGCAGAGAAATCAGCGTCTTTGCAGGAATACCTCGATTTGTTTCAACTTCGAAGAAATCAACGTCCTTGGCAAAAACCTCGATTCAAGGAAATCAACGTCCTTGACGAGAGCATCTCGATTCGCGTCGACCCGCAGAGAAATCAGTGTCTTTGCAGGAATACCTCAATTCGTCTCAACTCCAGGGAAATTAGCATCTTTGGCAAAACCTCGATTCAGGGAAATCAGCATCCTTGACGAGAGCATCTCGATTCGCGTCGACCCGCAGAGAAATCAACGTTTTTGCAGGAATGCCTCGATTCGTTTCAACTCCGAGGAAATCAGCGTCCTTGGCAAAAACCTCGATTCAGGGAAATCAGCGTCCTTGACGAGAGCATCTCGATTCGCGTCGACCCGCAGAGAAATCAGTGTCTTTGCAAGAATACCTCGATTCATTTCAACTCCGAGGAAATCAGTGTCCTTGGAAAAAACCTCGATTCAGGGAAATCAACGTCCTTGACGAGAGCACCTCGATTCGCGTCGACCCGCAGAGAAATCAGTGTCTTTGCAGGAATACCTCGATTCGTTTCAACCCCAGGGAAATTAGTGTCTTTACAGGAATACCTCAATTCGTCTCAACTCCAGGGAAATCAGCGTCCTTGGCAAAACCTCAATTCAGGGAAATCAGCGTCCTTGACGAGGGCATCTCGATTCGCGTCGACCCGCAGAGAAATCAGCGTCTTTGCAGGAATACCTCGATTCATTTCAACTCCGAGGAAATTAGCGTCCTTGGCAAAAACCTCGATTCAGGGAAATCAGCATCCTTGACGAGAGCATCTCAATTTGCATCGACCCGCAAAGAAATCAACGTCTTTGTAGGATACCTCGATTCGTCTCAACCCCAGGGAAATCAGTGTCCTTGGCAACCTCCTCGATTCAGGGAAATCAGCGACCTTGGCGAGGGCATCTCGATTCGCGTCGACCCGCAAGGAAATCAATGTCTTTGCAGGAATACCTCGATTCGTCTCAATTCCGAGGAAATCAGTGTCCTTGGAAAATACCTCGATTCAGGGAAATCAGAATCCTTGACGAGAATATCTCGATTCGCGCCGACCCACAGAGAAATCAGTGTCTCTGCAGGAATATACGACGTCAGCAAAGCGGAGCCGCGGAATAGTTCCTAGTTCCATGACTCGGCGGTGCACAGACAACCCAAAGTCAGCCATTGACCTCCCTGTTGAAGCAATGCTTTAACTCAGGAGTAGGTCAACTCATCAATCACTTACGAGTCCTTTCGACTTGTAAGGAAGAAAATTCTCTTGTGAGATCCTTACGACTCTCAAGAGAAAACACACTCAGGAATCCTCACGATTCCTAAGGAGAAAATACACCTATGAGATCCTCTCGACTTGTAGGGAAAAAATATCTTTATGAGACCCTCACGGATCATAAAGTTGAGAAGTCTTAGGCGGCAGATCTGAACATGTTTCCTATGCCATCGCTTCTTATCTCGATTCAGGGAAATCAGCGTCCTTGGCGAGAACCTCTCAATTCGTTTTGACCCGCAAGGAAATCAGTGTCTTTGCGAGAATCTCTTGATTCGTCTCAACTTATGGGGAAATTAGTGTCCCTACGCATAAAGAAAATTCTCTTATGGGATCCTTACGATTCTCAAGAGAAAACGCACTTAGGAGTCCTCACGACTCCTAAGGAGAAAAGACACCTACGAGATCCTCATGATTCGTAGGGAGAAAAGCCTTTGTGAGACCCTCACGGCTCATCAAGTTGGAAAGTCTTAGGCAACAGATCCTAACCCTGTTTCCTAAGCCATCGCTACCTTATAAAGAGTTCAAGATAAACTGTTATCTACCATCTATGGGGCACACTTGCCAAAGCTACATGCCACTGAAATGGAGAAGTTACTCATAAGTATATAAACTAGTTCACTCCCGAGTAAAACATAAAGAAATAGAAGGGTGCGGCTCATGGAGCTGAGGGTTTGGAACTATATCCCTTAATAGTCGAGATTTGAGTCAATGATAAATGACGACGCTTGTGTCAGCTCGTTATCTTCTCAGATCAAGATTCTGAAAATTAGATACCAACCCGAAACTAGTCATACGCTGTGAATTACTCTACACTACTTCACCCACATATATACTTACGTGGGCAAAGTAATGGGGGGCATTTGTTCCCGCCAAAATTTTTTTGCGCAAAAGAGCCCAAGGTATCAAATGGCAGCGATACGTTTAAGAAAATGCGAACCTGTATTTTCCGGGCTGCATTTTGACAAACTCCCGAATGAGAAACAACTAAATTCTGATGGTATCGAAAGTGTCTCGAAAACTCTTTCGATTTGATATATTATGGGCCTCATAATTCATCCGGGATTAAAAGTTATGAGGCATCACGTGCGCACACGTGATCGGGGGTCACGTACCAACACGTGATGGCTTCCTGAAGGCGCTGAAATGATAAGAATTGAATCTTAATCAAATGGGTCACGTGCCCACATGTGATGGGCCTTTAAACCCACTGAAAGAATTAAAGGTATAATAAAATAACAAGGAAAAATCCCAATGGGGCATCACGTGCCAACACGTGACCAAGGGTCACGTGCTGACACGTGATAATTCCTGAGTTCTTTAAAACAAAAGAATTAAATTCTGGTCAAATACTTAATCAGGGGGTCATGTGCCAAACGCGATGGGTTCCTAAAGATCTACGAATTAATAGAATTAAATTCTAATTAAGAGGGAATCAAACCCTAACTGGAAAAATATTTCTCTAAATCTTTCCAAACAAAAAAGATGGTGCTCTGTAAAATGGAGCACCGTTAGATTAAAAATCCAAGGGTGATTAAAAATCACCAATTTATGGAAAGATTTTAGACAAGGAAACATTTCCCTAAATTTCACCAAAAATAACAAACAGAATATCTTTTGGATTAAAAATACAACGGTGAATAAAATTCACTGAGTGATCTAAAGGATCATATTAGTTATGAAAACAAACAAAATCTTTCAATGAGAGATTTACTAAACAAATTGATTCTTTTCCTTCTCTTATAAATAGGAGCCAGGAAGAGGAAAAATGGGGAGAATTTTGGGATCTTGAAATTTTCAAAAAACAAATAACAGAGAGAAAAGAAAGGAGAATTCAATTCTCAAGAAAGAAACCCTAGGTGAGAAAAGGGAAAAAGATCAAACCTCAAAAAGAGAATTTAATTCTCAAAAATCTAAGAGTTTAACTCTTCTGCGAAAAAGAACTTAGTTCTACCTCTGGTTGAAGATCTGCAGAAGCAAATCCCCCCATAGGTTGAGAATTTAATTCTTATCGGGTTGAGATTTTGCCATGCAGATCCAAGACTTAGGGGGAGGATTGAGTTCAGAGAATTTAATTCTCCCAAATTCACAGGAATTTAATTCCTCTAAGATATGAAGTTAGGGTTTAACCCTATATGAGAATTTAATTCTCTCAAAACTCACAGGAATTCAATTCCTTCATGATAAAATTAGGGTTTAACCCTATATGAGAATTTAATTCTCCTAAATTTTAGGAATTTAATTCCTTCATGATGGACAGAACTAGGGTTTAACCTTAATTGAGAATTTAATTCTCCTAAATTTACAGGAATTTAATTCCTCTTAAAATGAAATTAGGGTTTCACCCTATACAAGAATTTAATACTTTTACATATATAGGAATTTAATTCCTCTAAAAGAAAATTAGGGTTTAACCCTACATAAGAATTTAATTCTTTCATACACAATAGGAATTTAATTCCTCCAAAATCATAATCAGGGTTTAACCCTACAGAGAATTTAATTCTTAAAGATCAAGTGAATTAAAAGATGTTCATACATGCAGAGAACAAAAGTCACGTGTTCCCACGTGACCCCTGAAAAGGTCCACAAAAATAAGAAGGAATCAGCCCAGAGGCAATGCCTCACGTGTTCCCACGTGACCTCCAAAACACAGAAAGAAAAAGCAAAGGAAATCTAAGCTTTGGGCGTTCTCACGTGTTACCACGTGACCCCTTAGCAAATGCTTTAGTGATCAGCGCACAGATGTCCATCACGTGCCAACACGTGATGCTCACAATAAAAGTTAAAAGTGTTTAACACTTATTTGCAAAGCAAAGTAAAGGGGATCTGGTCCCACCTTTGGGTGCCCTCACGTGGCCCCACATGACCCATTCCTATTCAGTGTTTAACAATAATTTAAAGGATTCATTTACAGAGTTTAACACTGTTGTTCTCTAGTGTTTAACACTATTTTTAGCCAAATTGGCTAATTTTCCAGAGGTAAAAGACCCCCTTTAACTGAATCTCAAAATTGAGTAAATCAAAGATAAAAATGTTACCAAAGCTCTCAAACTCTTGTTTAGCATTGCTAAATGATAAGGGGCTGAACCCAGACAACTGTCTAATGGTCCAACAAAGGGCCAACATTTCAAACTTAATTGGACTTAGCCCAAATTGGCCATAAGTCCTCAATTGAGACTTAACCAAGCCAATGTGCTCATAATCTAATTAATTGATCTTAGTTCCAAATTTGACTACAGATCACTTAATCCACTTTGGTTCGAGGGTACGTCTCTTCACTCCTCTGATATTTGTCGTTGTAATCCCTCAACGTCTTCAGAGAGGTGACGGGTCCCGACAACCACACACTTCACAGACTATGACGTCTCTAAACTGGACTGTGGGGTCCTTAAACTCATGGACTATGATGTCCTTAACCTTTACTGTGAGGTCTTTAAACTCACGGACTATGATGTCCTTAACCTTGACCGTGAGGTCTTTAAACTCACGGACTATGATGTTTTTAACCTCGACCATGATGTCTTTAAACTAACAATCGACCGTGATGTCTTTGAACTAACAATGGACTGTGGGGTCCTTAAAACCATAGACTATGATGTCCTTAACCTCAACGGTGATGTCTTTAAACTAACATTGGACTGTGAGGTCCTTAAACTCATAGACTATGATGTCCGTAACCTCGACCGTGATGTCTTTAAACAAACAATGGACTGTGGGGTCCTTAAACCCATGGACTATGATGTCCTTAATCTTGACCGTGATGTCTTTAAACTAACATTATACCTAGATGTCCTTAAACTAACAATGGACTACCATGTCCTTAAACTGGTAATCGACCGCAAAGTCTCTAAAATAGAACAATAGAGTCCAAATGCTCTTTTGTTGGATCTAAATGATCCTGTTAAGTAGATCTTAGTCTTAAATTAGACTAACGTATCTTTAACAAATGGTTAAGTTGACCTTAGTCTAAAATCAGACTAACGTGTCCTTAACAAATTGTTAAGTTGATCTTAGTCTAAAATCAGACTAACGTGTCCTTAACAAACGTTTAAGTTGATCTTAGTCTCAAATGAGACTAACGTATCCTTAAACCCAACCCCCAAACCCAAATCTAAGAAAATACGGATTTGGACTAATCCACGCCCTACGGGCGATAACATAAATTAGTCTCCGTATACAATCCACGGGCAACCAAAAATAAAATAAACATACACGACACGAAGTGACCATGTGGAGAAGGAGAAAGTGGTTACCGCGATGCGGTAGCGTAATTAACTGCAGTGGTTTGCGCCTGCAGGGAAGAGCGTCCCCACAATCAAAAGCCCCTCAAACGAGGGGGAATCTGACGAAGTCTGCTACATCGGCCGCATCCATTTAAACCTTCGATACATGGTGTCATAAATCAACTTGGTATCTTCGGAGAGGTGGACGGATAGCACCAATTAACATCTGCCCCGAAATTCAGGCTAGACGTTTATCGCGTCTCCGCCGCGTCTTTCGGAGGGGAACAGATTCTGGCACGTCCGGTGGGCCCTCTTCCTCTTTCCACTCCACACTTCGTGTGTCGTGTTCGCGAACGAATCGCGGTTTCCTATGGTTGCCTGTGGATTCGAGGTACTAAAATTTGGTGTCTTGCTCCGTACAGAAAACAGAAGATCAATGGCTTCAAACTGCACTATCTGCATCTACAACTCTCGCTCCGTCCCATCCGGAGGAGTGACTTACGGGGCCCAAGCGGCCTCCATCTTCGCCATGCAGGTGGAACAGGTCACTCAGGCCAGCACTGGATTGTTCTTCGGGACCATGCTCCCACCGATGAGCTTCAACGACCCTGTACCATCGCAAGAAGCTCCCAAGAAGTCGGTCTTTGATCGGCTTGCAACTATAGTGGCCCCTCTCAACGGGTCGCCCAAATCCAGTGCCTCAGTCTTTGACAGACTGGACCAAAGCTCATTTGGGCCCAAGAAGAAGCCCATGATACCAGAAATGGTTATCCTAAAAAGAATAGCCATTCCTGCTCTCGAAGTCGTCAAAGCGGCTTCTCCCGCCAAAGGGTCGGTCTTCACAAGGCTGACTGTTTCAACTCCCGTTTCAGGCGAAATCGTCAAGGCTGCTTCACCTGCTCGGAAGTCTGCTTTCAATAGGTTGGCCATCCCCACTCAGCGGACATCAGTCTTCAATAGGCTGACAATGACAACTTCTGACCAACACAGGGGGCATGAGGAAGTCACCCCTACAGCTGAGATAATCCCAACAGCTTGACATGCTCGAAGTCGCCACTGGCGCCGGGTAAGGAAGGCTCGGGGAAACTCTCCCTCTGGACTGACTCCGCCGGCTCCAACGGTGGAAATCGATATTGCTGTTCTAACTGGGAACAACTTTGAACTACTTAACAGGGTGCGCAGGAATTCGCCAACTGCCGTGCTGAAAAGATCCCCTCCACCTATGGAGAATACCCCAAAGGCGAAGATGGAGCAGCCCCCTCAGCGGTTGTCCTCTAAAATTTACAAAGTCTGGCATCAAGTCCAAAACTCAGTGATTGATCAAGATTACTCCCGCCGACAAAAAAAGATGAAGGTTAGGCAAGAGAGGATCACCTTGTCAAGCCACAGAAGGCGACAGATAATTGGGTGCCTACTGCAACGGCCCCCTCAACTTCGACCACCCACAAGAGGAGAAGGCCGGAGAAAATCCCTGAGTCTGCAATGAATCGTAAGACCACTGAACCCAAACTCCCTAAATCTGGGGGCATAGTGGTGCATACCGTCTATATGGCGTCCAGAAAAGAGGAAAGTCGTGCTTCTACGGGTCATCGACCGCTTACGCGATCCGTGACTAAAGCCTAAGAGCAACAACAGAAGCTTCAAGAAATGCTAACAGCTATGGATGTACTTACGGGACCGAAAACAAGCCCGGAAACATCCTCGGAGCAGCGCCGTGAGCAGGAAACTGATGCTGAATTCTTTCGGAGAATGCTTGAGAAGAAGGACAAAGAGGCCGCGGAACAAGCAGCCAATATAAAACAAATGGCCCTTCTGTTCCAAGATATGTTAGGCATGATGATCCAGCCGGACCCTCCAGCCGAAGACCTTCCCGTAATAATTGAAGATGATAGAGGAGAGACATCAAATCCTCTGCCGGCTCTGTCAGCAGCCAAGGAGGAGACAATCTCCAAAGCTACCCTGGATGATTACATCGCTCAGCAGATATGAGTTAGTCATGCGAATTAAGCCGCTGGGCAAATTGTTAAAACGGGACGACCCTATCCGGGTTAGTACGACCAAATAAAGTACCCGCCGGGATACACGATCCCCAAATTTCACGTATACAAGGGGACAGGAAATCCGCATCAGCACGTCGCTCAATTCAGAGCCTTATGCGGCAATACTGGAGGTGACGATAACCTATTGCTCCGCCAGTTTGTTGGCAGTTTGTCGGAGACGGCATTCGAGTGGTATTCGGAACTCCCGAATGACTCCGTTAGAACGTTCGCAGAAATGGATTTACTCTTTACACAGAGGTTCGCAAGCGCTCGTGAACGCACCCCAATCACGGCATTGATTAATGCCAGGGTAAAACCTGGAGAAACATGGGTTCAGTATGCGATACGGTGGCGCAACCTATGGTCGAAGTGCAAACATCGCATAGAAGAAGCTGCTGCATTAGGCATGTTTGTGGGAACCCTTGATCCTCAAGCGACCATATTTCAATTCATGATGTTCTTCAAGCCGACCACCTTCCAGGCTTTGATTGACAAGCTGGCCCAAATGGACCAGATGGGCCATAGGCCTTCCTCTTCAAAGACGGAGCCTTGGAATGAAAAGGGCAAAGGGAAAGCAACCTTCGCCGCCAACGCTCAACAACAACCGAGTGGCCCGAGACCGGTTGTTTGCCAAAGCAACAAGCGGCAATCCCTCGATAAGAAGATTGAGACGTCGTTACTCGTTTTCCCGGGATAAAACAAGGAAACTGTTTGAACTGGCAGTGCGCAATGGGCTCATCACTCTACCAGAATCGAGACACCCACCGCAACCAAACGACGTCAACGATCCCAATTACTGCCCCTACCACCGAGTATTGGGTCATCCGATCGAAGATTGCTACATCTTCAAAAATTGGGTTGAAGACCAGTATCAGCCGGAAAAGTTCGCGCTGTCCGAAAACTGGAAGGTAAATCCACCACAACCACATGGTCCGAAAAAGATGGACCTGCCGGGGGCATCGTGCTTATTCATAAAGGAAGCTCCATGGGAAGTTGTTCTTTCGGCAAAAACTAAAAGAATGCTGAAAGATCTTCAATTATGTCCGGCGATCAGGTGGAAAAGCCCGCAAGAGCCGGAGATCATCGACGGGATGCTGAAACCACGCCCCACATCGGGAATTAATAGCAATGGTCAAAACGCTCAGGCCCAGCCGTCGAAGTCTTCGAAGAAAAAGAAGAAGTCCAAAAAGCCCGCGCAGTCTAATGACAAGCGCGCGGATCTGCAAAAGCATATTGACGCGCTGAAAGAATACAACCAGAGGGCGGTAACCACAGTCACGCTTCAAGAGTTCCTCAATCACATCCTTGAGAATGAAGATAACGACAATGATGAGGGAGGCGACTTGTCATAAGAATCCGAAGATTATGTGGCAATTTGCCACATGATCGCTCATTTGTCGCTAGGTAACAAAGCAGCTCACTCGGCGTTAGGAGATAACGTAGAGGAGCTGGGGGCAGGAGCAGTGCCAAAACCCTTGGATTATATGACAAGGTCTATCAAGGAGAAACCTACTTGTTCATAAAGCATCCGGCGAAACTTTGCCTCAAAGCTACAGCGGACCGAAATGTCCCTAAACTAACGATGGACCGCAATATCCTAAAACTTGCAACTGACTGAGACGTCTATAAACTACTACGGACCGCGGCATCCCCAGGCTGACGTGGTGTTAAAAAAAAGGTATGTCCATAAGCAAAATGGGCACGGATGAAAACCCGAAAGGGCTCCGTGAGTAAAAACAGCAGGGTTACCGGCGATGTTTGTGAAAACCCGAAAGGGCGCAGACTCGTAAAAAAAATAATAATAATAAAAACGGTACGTTCACAAGCAAGATGGGAACGGATGAAAACCCGAAAGGGCTCCGTGAGTAAAAACAGCAGGACTACCGGCGAGTTTGTGAAAACCCAAAAGGGCGCAACCTTGTTAAAAGACACTTACAAGGTCCTCTCGACCCTGTAAGGAGAAAATACCTGCGTGAGATCCTTACGACTCACAAGGGAGCAACACATTTAGGAATCCCCACGATTCCTAAGGAGAAAACACACTTACGAGATCCTCACGACTCGTAAGAAGAATTCCCCTTTGTGACCCTCACGGCTCACAAGGTTCAAAAGCCTTAAGCTACAGGGATCTAAACCTGTTCTTAAGCCATCACAATCTCCAATGCTACCCTACAAGCGGTTCAATACTGACCCTTGTATACAATCCACGGGCACGAATAAACCTTTCCATAACAAAGTCCCACCAGCGACTAGGGATATGCTCACACGGTGAGCGACCCTTATAGGTCCTCTCGACTTGCAAGGAGAAAACACTGTTGTAAGATCCCTACGACTTATAAGAGAACACGCACTTAGGAATCCTCACGATTCTTAAGGAGAAAATGACACCTACGAGATCCTCACGACTCGTAGGGAGAAACACCTTTATGAGACCCTTACGACTCATGAAGTCAAAAGCCTTAGTCGACGGGATCCTAACCCTGTTTGCTAAGCCACCTTTGTTCGACATCGACAGAGGCAAATGATGATTCGCTCCTGGCAATATCCCAGTTGTAGCGTGTAAGTGCACGGTAGCGCCCCGGCCGTCAATCCGACGCCGGAATGCAGAAACGAAACTTTTACGAAACTTGTAAACCGGCATTACCGCGCACTATAAACCCGGATCGGGCCATTAACCTAATGCTAGCAAACTAGAGAATGGAGTAGAGAGCTATACCGAGCGATCCGTGTCCTTCGGTCTTCGGCCTCCACTCCGATCTCCTCGCGGAATCTCCAGTCTTCATCTCCTCGTCGGAACGGGCACCACATCGCCGGGTTCTTTTACGGGCTCCCACCTCTAGACCGAGACAACTCGGGCACGAAGTTGGCGAGTCGACGTGTCCAAGAATGCTGTAGGCTAGTGTAGAATAGTTTGTCTCTATTGGGGTATGAAGTTGCCATGATGGAGGTGGAGAACAATGAACAAGAGGAAAATGAGCTTTTGGAACTTTGGTGTAAACTAAAAATGAGAAGAAGAATTTTCCCACTTCACAAAAATGAACCTCTCTCCTCCCTCTATGAATATGGCCGGCCCAAAACAAAATGTGGAGGAGGGAAAAAATACAAGGGGGGTGAGCACAAGGGGAGAGAGGGTGACCATAAGAAATGTGATGATATTCAGGAATATTTGTCACACCCATTTCAAATCCAATCCTATCTCATAAATGCAAACAATAATGAGAACAAGAAAAGCATCATAAGATGCTTGAACCATCATAATCCACCATTTACAAATAAACCCCTCCATAAATGCTAATTTGCACAATTGCAAATTAGCCCCTCCATCAGAAAAATCCGGCCATGAAGGAACAAAGGAAATATGGCCGAAACGGAATGCAAACTGGCAACTTCAAAAAACTGATCACGTAATAAATTACAGGAAAACCCCACGACTGTATATATACATACCCGCATTTGTATTCCGACCGAATACAAATGCAAAGAGAAAAAATCTACACTGTATAATACTAGGATCCGGTTTAAACAGAAGCCCGCTAGTATTATCCGTCCGATCATGATCCGTGCAATACCGCACGTATAAGATCGAACCCTGCCATATCTCCATACGGCCTTTACAGCATTTCGCCCGAAACTTGAGAAACTGTCTGTGGGGGACTCTAAAGACTCATTAATACTTTGGTTGTGGATTTAACCACTAGCACGTCAGAGGTATTAGCCATACGTAACGAGCTACCAGGTATTGACCAAAAGGGACGTCGATGAGCGAACTCATCCTGACACCCTACTGAGCTTGTCAGTGACAATATCCGTACAGTCCGGTCCATTCGTCTATGAGCATCGCATGGCGGGCCTAGGGGGTTGGTAAAAGTCAGACCCCCAAAAGCGGTACAAGTCGTGTCAGAGTGTAGCCCAGAACACCCTGAGATACTACTGGAATACCTACCAGTAAATCTCCTGCCTTGGCCAAAGACTTCGTGTAATGGCTCTCCTAGACACAGCGCGTGCTCACCCCCAATACCGGGAGAGACGAACCCCTGAAGATCCGCTCACTGCCTCCATGTGGCTCGGGACTATACCCAACTAAAACCTGTTTGCACGACTCCTTTGAGCGTGGTAGGGTAGTAATCAAAGTACAGTGGGAACTCACACGAGACAAATGACGATCTCAGGTCGATGAACTAACCTGTACACATGTCACCAGGGAACTGCTATCTGGCGTCTGGTATAATCCCAACTAGCATGTTCCCGGCGAGTCCTGTCCGGTGTACTCATAACCCAATGAGCACCTGTATACATCTTAGGTGAACCAACTGACACCAGTGGCTTGTGAGACCGGCCACCGCCCCTCGTCGGGGTCTCGACTGTATACACTAGTCTACTCTGGAGTATCGATGCCCTGTCTCGAAACTCCCACGACTAGGGACCTTTTAATGATGTGCTTATAGACCCCAGCTCCCACGTATATGATCGCCCTCATACTGCTGGTAGTCAAGCAAGAATCCTAGGGGCTCTATCAACGTGCAATAGTGATCAGTAATGTCACCTAAAGCAGTACAAGATGATAAAGATAAACCAGATAGCATACTATCATCTTGAGTGTGACTGTCCTACCGGCATCGGTCCTCCCTCAATCATTGCAATCACGTGCCTGTGATCCAATGATTGACTCTGAGGGCACTATATCCAACAATCTCCCACTTGCACTCAAGGCTAATTATTGCGATGTCGCATATCACAGCCCGTGTGATACCGAACACCCAACTCCTCTACTAATCAGTCTCACAAAACCTGTTTGCGAAACTAATGCGTTCGAGGAATAGCCTCAGTGAGTGGATCCGCTCTGATGTTTCTTTCTATGTCTCTCTTTATCTCAAGTTCGCGGAGAAACCCATCTTCCGAAATGAGCAATACATGTCTTAGAATGTGTCTGGATATCTGATGGGACCTAGCTCATAAATGAACTCCAAATCCAAACTTCTTAGACTGTATCGTCAACTGAACTTAATCAGTATCCTACGCCATGCCTCCGTCAGTATCCACCTGGACCACCTGTCCAAAATACTTCCCCTCGTCGGAGGGAAAACTATAACTCTGACAGTCACTCTGTCATTCAGGTCACCTTGGAAGCCTGGAATGATAACTGTCCCCCGAAGGATGCTGCTGTTATCATACCCCTAGAACATCCACTTATATTCTAAAACTGCTTCCGAATGTTTCTCCAGGATTGGGTCAATATCAACTTATTGCATCCCGTACAAAACAACATCTGGTGTGGTACTTGACTTCTCATGATTGACTCAATTGCCTAAGCAAGTGATCTGCCAATCATGTATATCCTTCTCCCCTTTTGTCTATAAGACACCTTTAGAGAGGGTGACTCCATCACCTGCAGGTACACTACCGTGCCAGGAGTCGTCCATTCTAAATACACTTAGAATGCTGTCCAAGTACCCTGATTGGGAAACTACCGAAATCTAGATCTTAAATCATAGATCCAGTAACCAGAATGTCTGATATAATATCCAATTCCTATGTGGAGAAACTACTGTGTGACAACCAAAGTATAACCGACCGTAGTATAGGAACATCACTTCCTACTCTGTGTATGTCATCCAAATACCAGGACATCACACCCTACTACCTTCTTAACAGATCCATCCCCTATTCTGATGAAGTCAAACCTATGACTGTCACATCAGAAACAGATGATCTATCTCCGCTATATCCGCTTTAGTCTATAAACAGACATAAGCCACCTGTCCACCAATGTTTCCACTGCTCCCACTGACTACGACAACCCTCTGGCAGAGTCATATACACGTACGCTTCTAAAGCTAGTTCAGAACGACGCTATACTCATCCTCCTGCCGGGTTTCATAGTCTGGAACAACAGCAATGGCAAGTCTGGGTAAACAAGAACCTCCCTGTCACCGTCTTTGAGCATACCGAAGTACCTCTCGAGTGCCTGAGGTTACCCACCATATCTGCGGAGTGGCTATTGGAATGTCAAACCAGATTGAATCTTTAGGTTCTCATCAAATTTTCAGTAATCGTTTGCGGTTCTGGAATCACTTCCAGTTCTACCATACTCCCACTACTGTTTTCTGAAAAAAAAAATCCATTTTACTTAAAATTGTGGCGAGTTTAGAACTATTGATCTTCCAGATGGTAGAAAGTCAACCCTCGTCATAGCCTGGGTCAACCCACAAACAGTCATTACAGAAACGTGCCTTGAGTTATCCAGAGTCTGGTTTTAAGCATAAGCCGGACAACTCCCCGTACCTTAACATCGTTAAGATATGAACTGTTCTATATCCAATACAGAAACAGAGGCACTGATTTAATTGGAACCAGATTCAAATCATGCAGCTGTCTCCAGCGCATGTCAACTAAATGGAGAGAGGCCGATCAACATTACCCAACTTAGGAATACTTCCAATTATGAGTAACCTGAAAGAGAAGCAAGTTCTCTTAATCATTACTATCAACTGAACACCATACACAAGTATCTACATCTTCGATCACCTTAAAGAATCCTGATACTTGCAACACCTGATTCTCTACTTTATTCTTATACCTATAACTTCTCAAAACTTGGACCTTGTGTTTCTACGAAACACTTGTCTAAGAACTAGAGAAGTCATAAGTAAACAGAATATAGTACGAGTACCAACCCCTCTGTCCTAATGGATACTGGACAATATACAATACTTTGTATAAGTCCCCTGAGTCAAATAACTCACTCCTTGTATGTCGTAGGTTGAAAACTGTACTTATGGTTAAGAAGAATTACACCGCTATTTAATGCTCCTTACCTAACCATCCACTGATATAGGTAAATGTCATGGACATAATCTCAAAAGGGTATATCTCACTCTATAAAAATAGACGTACACATATATCAATTTGAAATTGGTGCATAACAGCGGATATTCAAAACCAAATATTTGCCGTCCGGCAAACAACCCAGGCGATTTCCTCAAATATCACCAATTACAACGAATTCTGATATAATGAGGATGATCACCTAATTCCCAATAACTTACTCCCACTCATCATCTATAAAACCATACAGATGTGAGAATCATACCTGGTAAATACATACCCTGGAGCAAGGGTTAATTGGGAAATCAGTTTTCTTTTAACAATACACAGTGAAACTGAAATATTGAAATGTTTCGATGGGGTATCCTGGTATTCCTAGTAATGCCTCTTCCATTATCCAGATTCACAACTGTAACCGTATATTTCTTTGCCATCTCTCCAAATCCCTTTATATGTCTTTAGTCATTACCTTCTGTACACCCTCTTAGGCTAAATGGTTTTCTTCCTTCCCTACCTTTCGGCACCAGCCTATGGTTTGGAAGAAGACTATCCAATAAGCATAACAGGCGTGCTGTCCTAATCCTAGGAGCACTCGCAATGCGAGAGAAGGTGAAGATAAAAGGCACCTGAATAAACCTTATTCCTATTTCTCCTGAACCAGAATCCATCCCCGAACTGGAACAAGTTCCTTTTGAGTTCGTATATAACCATACGATGGAGTATCCAATAAACTGTGGATTTTCGTAGTGATATGGAGTGTCCTGGAGAAATGCAAAGGTGAAGTGGGAGTGGTAATAAAATACTTGGTTTGGTCGTGAATAGCAGTCGCAGTTTATTTTGCCCTCCTTCTAATCCCTTTACTTGTCTTAACTTAATACCTTCTGTACACCGTTTTAGGCTAATTGGTTTTCTTCATTCCCTACCGGTCGGCACCTGCCTATGGTTTGGAAGAAGACTATCCAATTTGCGTAATAGGTGTACTGTCCTAATACAAAGAGCACTCGCAACCTGAGAGAAGGTAAAAGGAAAAAGACAACTGAATAGTCCTATTCGTTTTCTCCAGAACCAGAAATCATCCTCGAATAAATTCCTTCGAGTTCGTATATAACCATACGATAGTTTTATCCAATGGAAGTGGACGTTCATAGTAATACGGGGTGTCCTAGAGAAAAAGGGTAAAAGTAGGAGTGGCAATGAGGTTTGCAACTCTGACAATCCAAAAGCCAGTGATTAAGATGGTTCGGTTAATTTTGGTCACTGAGTCATAGTCAAGGGTCGGGCCATGGTCGCTTCCAAAGAGAGAGAGAAAAGAAACACTCAGCGTGCACTCAAACCTAGATCAGAATGGTTATCACTTTATCTAATCATGAAACCTCCCACTGTAACGTCAAATTCTTCCCCTAACATAAAAGAAGAATTAGTTGGGATCACCCGAGGAGTAAACCAACTCATCAATGGGAATCGGGATCCAACTATCATTGCATGATAACGTGACGGAATCCGCTCACGTTATCACACTCCAGAAGGTATGCGCATATCTGGCAAGTTTCAGTTTCTTTAGAAACTCCCGATGTGATTTTTTCCCCATGCTCTTATGACCTTGACTAAGGCCAACAAATCATAAGTCACATGTCAAGTTCTACCCGTCATTGTCCAGGTTAATTTGAACCCACCCGTACAAGCCCTTGACTAGGGCCAACAAGGCTATAGACTGTCCCAAACCAACGCATCTATCTATGCAGCAGAAAGGTAACAAGCAGCTACCATACACTATGCCTTGACTAAGGCCAACAAACATAGCATGAATACTACGTGCTACCCGTCTGAAATGACGAAGGGCTACGAATGGTTTCTGGCGAAAAACCTTTAACGTAATGAACTTGATATCATTGAAGGAACCGGATAGCTTTTAAAATATAGTGGCGAAAACCTTTGCTAAAGAGGTCACTCCCGGTGAAGGGATCTTGGCTCTTTCCCCATAGGATGAGGTGCAGGATATTCCAACCGAATACCACGATGCAAAGCAAAAGTAATCGACTATAGTGAAGTTATTTCCCTGACGCAAACTTCTGTCCAAGGGGTCACTCCCGGTGAAGGGATCTCGGCCCTTGCTTCGTTGACTGAGGTACTTGATATTCATAACCGAATACCACTGTGCAAAACAAAAGAGAACGCCCTTGCAATAACAGCTTTTTGAAAAATGTTCCAACAACATCAGAATAGGTTTGTTTAGCTTGCATTGATCCGAATCAACGCAGTCATATCAATTGATCACACCACAAAAGAACGAAAATAATGATGTACGTATATGCCATCCGCATTCGCCACTGGGTCCCGTCATCACCCGTTAGGTTACTTAACTAACGACAGAGCGGGGACTGGACTAGCGTAGATGCAAAACATATACAACATCGACTAGTATATATATCAATATATAATATTCGCTCAAGGCGTGATAAAATGCAACATCACAGAAATATAATAAGCATCACAGAATAATACAGATATCTGGGATCCCCGGGTTTCACAGAGCCGCTACTGAAACCCGATGTTTCCCTGGTAGTATGGATAGCCTGTGCAATGAAATCCTAGACCCCTACGGGCGCGGAAAGTTACCCGCCAAAACCTGAAGCGAGGCAGCCCCCTTCAGCAACGTGAATGGACCACCCAGCACTTCACGGAATCCGGTAACTTGGGCACCCCTCCTTGGTCAACCTATACCCCCTATGAGTGCGGCGAATAGCCCGCCAATTCTAGAGTGAAGCCCCCTCCGTCTCAATGCCATGAGATGAGGGACCGTTGCGCTTTAGAACCCGGCTATCCGTTCACCCCACCGCGGGGTAATCCTAGTACAGAAAGTAAAATATACATACAATGGGTACATCGACCTCAGCCCGGTCGTGCCCCAAAAGAATAATATACAAACAGGCAGTGACGGCAGTCCACATGTCGGACGCTCGCCCCGCAATATCAAATGTACATAAACAACCAAACTGTACTACCATTGCATCCAGGCTATCCCCACGACAAATCCGCAACATCACAACACAACACAGAACATCAACGTGAATGTCATGTTCCCAAATCCGTCTAAAAGGGCTATAGCAGTTAGACAGGATTTACCGATCAAATGACATTCACGGTCGCAGATATAATGTAAATACCGTGAACTAACATGTTTATAATTTTCGATTGACCAAAATTCCCGAAGTGGGCCCCAAGCACAACTGTAGCACTCAAAGAAAATCTGGGCCCAAACAGAATATACCAAAACCCCCATTTCCAAGTCCAAGAGCCTCTGTAAAAATTTGGTGGTACAAGGAGTCATTATGGCCGCGGAACCGCGGCCAATGCATGGGTTTGGCCGCGGTTCCGCGATGGAACAGTAAAGTTAAGCTACCAAATTTTTGCAGAACTCTTAGAATTGCCTGCATGTATTTCTGCAATGCACTGAAAAAAAATTTGAGCCAAAAAAAATTCGACAGAAAACTGATGCACTTGAAATCGCGGTTTTGGGATATTTGTTCGATCGAAGCTTTAAACTCGCTAGAGCAAGCTAGACTAGGTTAATGGCATGGCTCTGATACCAGTGTAAGTGCACGGCAGCGCCCCGGCCGTCAATCCGACGCCGGAATGCGGAAACGAAACTTTTACAAAACTTGTAAACCGGCATTACAGCGCACTATAAACCCGGATCGGGCCATTAACCTAATACTAGTAAACTAGAGAATGGAGTAGAGAGCTATACCGAGCGATCCGTGTCCTTCGGTTTTCGGCCTCCACTCCGATCTCCTCACGGAATCTTCGGTCTTCATCTCCTCGTCGGAACGGGCACCACATCGCCGGGTTCTTTTACGGGCTCCCACCTCTGGACCGAGGCAACTCGGGCACGAAATTAGCGAGTCGACGTGTCCAAGAATGCTGTAGGCTAGTGTAGAATAGTTTGTCTCTATTGGGGTATGAAGTTGCTATGATGGAGGTGGAGAACAATGAACAAGAGGAAAATGAGCATTTGGAACTTTGGTGTAAACTAAAAATGAGAAGAAGAATTTTCCCACTTCACAAAAATGAACCTTTCTCCTCCCTCTATGAATATGGCCGGCCCAAAACAAAATGTGGAGGAGGGAAAAAATACAAGGGGGGGTGAGCACAAGGGGAGAGAGGGTGACCATAAGAAATGTCATGATATTGAGGAATATTTGTCACACTTTTCAAATCCAATCCTATCTCATAAATGCAAACAATAATGAGAACAAGAAAAGCATCATAAGATGCTTGAACCATCATAATCCACCATTTACAAATAAACCCCTCTACAAATGCTAATTTGCACAATTGCAAATTAGCCCCTCCATCAGAAAAATCCGTCCATGAAGGAACAAAGGAAATATAGCCGAAACGGAATGCAAACTGGCAACTTCAAAAAACTGATCCCGTAATAAATTACACGAAAACCCCGCGACTGTATATACATACCCGCATTTGTATTCCGACCGAATACAAATGCAAAGAGACAAAATCTACACTGTATAATACTAGGATCCGGCTTAAACCAAAGCCCGCTAGTATTATTCGTCCGATCATGATCCGTGCAATACCGCACGTATAAGATCGAACCCTGCTATATCTCCATACGGCCTCTACAGCGTTTCGCCCGAAACTTGAGAAACTGTCTGTGGGGGACTCTAAAGACTCGTCAATACTTTGGTTGTGGATTTAACCACTAGCACGTCAGAGGTATTAGCCATACGTAACGGGCTACCAGGTATTGACCAAAAGGGACGTCGATGAGCGAACTCATCCTGACACCCTACTGAGCTGTCAGTGACAATATCCGTACAGTCCGGTCTGTTCGTCTATGAGCATCGCATGGCGGGCCTAGGGGGTTGGTAAAAGTCAGACCCCCAAAAGCGGTACAAGTCGTGTCGGAGTGTTGCCCAGAACACCCTGAGATACTACTGGAATACCTACCAGTAAATCTCCTGCCTTGGCCAAGGACTTCATGTAATGGCTCTCCTAGACACAGCGTGACCTCACCCCCAATACCGGGAGAGACGAACCCATGAAGATTCGCTCACTGCCTCCATGTGGCTCGGGACTGTACCCAACTAAAACCTGTTTGCATGACTTGTGATGCCTCGACGTAGATCATCTTCGGCACGAAGCCGACGACCTAGTCCGCCCATTTCTCTGATCAAGCCGACGATTGAGTCCGGGATTCGAGATGGACAGCGAGAGGACGCCTACGTGGAGCCAAGGAAGTGGATATCCGGATCTACAAAGGTTGTAGCTTCTTATCTTTAGTTAAGCTGTTAACTAGATTCGTATATCGCCTAAACTTCTAGTCAACGATCCGTATTAGGGTTTCTCGGCACCCGTAAAATTTGAAAATGGCATGGTTGATGCCTTGTGAGACTTCATTAGCGTGCCTAGGAACCCTACATTAGGTCGCCAGTCAAGATCCGAGGGCATGGGGTGAGTTTTGTGTTGTGTTCATATACTGTCCCATACTACATTCTGTACTTGTTTAAATAATTTTTTGACAACTTTTAAAATTCGACGGAAACTGGAATTTTACGGTTTCAAGTTTCGAAGTTTTTCGGTTTCGTAATTCTACGCAATCTGTCTAATTCTCTAGCCTGGCTCTGATACCACTGAAGGGTTCCTTATGACGACAGCAAGGTTTCGGGGGGTATCGTGCATGCCGTTTTAAAATTTTTGCCGTTACAAAGAACCCTACGCTAGAATCGTTAACTAGAGATTTAGACCGAACAAGATGAAAACAACTTTTACATCTAAAAGAATAAGAATACAACCTTTGTAGACGGTCCTTCTCTTCAATATGCTCCGTGTAGTAGTCCAAAGACTCTATAAGGCTTCTCTTGAGACTTTGAACAAGCTTCCTTCATAGCCTTCGCGCCAAAGATGATCCACCTCGAAGCTCCTACTAATTCAAGCAACCACTACACTAAACCCTTTAGTGTATGAAACACATCACACGAATTGCTAAAATGGTGTGAGATGTGAAGTAGGGGATGTAAAGAGCTCACTTATTTGTGCTCAAGCTTCATGATTCACATCACATGTGAGGGTTGAAGCTTGATGAAAAGCAAGAGGAGGAAGAAGAAGTATGAGAGTAAGCATGAGAGAAAATGGCTAAGTCTTTTTGGAATGAACAAGAATGAATGATAATTCTTGACCCCTCACTCATTCAAGCATGGAATTTATGCAATATTAAATTGCAACCATGCTTGAATAGTGAGTCAAGAATGAATAAACAATATAAAACACCATGCTTGCAACCATGCTTCAACTTTACACCTCATTTCTATTTTCGCAAAATAGAAAAGAAAATGCCATGCTTCATTTTAATATATATATATATATATATATATATATATATATCACATATATATATATGACACACATATATATATATCACATATATATTAATATATATTTAATGAAGATTAATTAGTGAGCTAATGATATTAGTTAATATGGAATTATATCACATATAATTTATATCATATTATTAAATCAACATTTGATCTAATAATCCGGTTATATCATATACGACCGACTAATATCATTTATCTGTATATCACATTATCGAATCAACACTTGATTCGACAATTTGGCTATATCACATATAACCGCACCGAAAACAGATGACTGCCAGATTACAATACGGTATCACATACTCGTATTTAATCGGGCCCACACACATATCACATATGTGTCCTACTTCGTTTCGCTTGAACCAGGGAACTTCTATGTAGGACTCTAAAGACTCATCAATACGCCGGCAGTAGATGATGATCATATCAGTCACCTACAAGCCGTCAGCGGTACTAGCTGGACGTAACGGCTACCTGGGTATTGAGCGATATGAAGATCAACAAGCAAGCCTGTCCATAGTCTCCATGAAGCCTATCAGTAACACTACCGTACAGTCCGGTCTCTTCATCTGATATGTCGCATATCATGTCTAGAGGTGGAAATCGTCAGACCCCAGTAACGTGATAAGTCATGTCGATGTCTGGCCTATAACGGGTCGAGAAACTACTGATAACACTTATCAGTAGATCTCCATATCAGCCCTGGCCAGGGACTTCCAGTTATAGCCAATCGAGCATAGCGCAACATCAACCCCCAATACCGGGAGAGACGAAACCCCTCCTATCGCTCATTGCCTCCATACGACTCGGAACTGTACCCAAAATCTACCTGTTTGCACGACTCCTCTTGAGCATGGTAGGGAGGAAATCAAAGCACGGTGGGAGCCACACAAGACTCTATGACGATCTCGGGTCTACAGACTAACCTGTACCAGTGTCACCAGAGGACTGCTATATGACGATAGGTATACTACCACATAGGAGTCCTCGGCGAGTCCTGTTCAGTATACCCAGTCTCCACTGAGCACCCGTATACCATCTCTGATGTCAAACACCAATGGATGTGGGATCATCCATCGCCCATCATATGGGTCAAGAAGCATATACGCTAGTCTACTCTGGGATATCGATACCCTGTCTCGATATGCCCTCGACTAGAAACAATTAAAGGATGTACTTGTGAACTACCCTGGCCCCACTAGTATGATCTCCATCATAGTCCTGGTAGTCAAGTACATATCCTAAGAGCTTTATCAACATATGAGAGCAAGACAGTATAACAATATATAAGTCTACATGTTATGATAAAGGTAACCAGATAGCATACTATCATGTCGTGCAAGAAAGTCATCTCTATATATATCCAAGCATCCACTATAATATACATCATGTGTACAATAATAGCCTCTAGAGCATACATATAACTAATAACCATAACTTGGTTTAAACTCAAAATCCATGTTGCATTTGTAACCCTAACATGTTACAATATTATATATCACATATATAATATATATGTAACAAAAGAAAATAATACAATTAACATATATCGCATATACATCAATGTATTATCCGGTGAGAAAAAGAATCAATAAAGCGAGCTTATATTAGTTAATGTAACATAATATATCATATATATAATTATACATTAAATTATCGAATCAACACTTGATCCGATAATCCGGCTATATGACATATAACTGACTAATATAACATGTACCATTTCATCGAATCAACACTTGATCCGATGACCCGGCTATATCACATATACCCGGCCGATATCACATATCGCGAGAATAGAATACAGTATCTCATATCGTATTATTCTCGGTCCCGCACATATCACATATGTGCTCCTACTCCGTTTTGCCTGAGCCAGAAAACCTCTGTGTAGGACTCTAAAGAATCGTCAATACGCCGGCAGTAGGTGATGATCATATCAAACACCTGATCAGTCGAAAATAATGTATTTTTAACACTTCAATTTCCCTATCTTTTGCATTCATCTAGAGGTGTTCGGGTTGCATATTTCACATATTAGCAAAACAATAGTAAAATACCGAATTACCTGTGTTGTACTCTAAAACCGGCATTTCGAGGGAAATTGTGTGTTTATCATGGCATTGCATCATCCCTGTATTGCGCAACACTTGTTTCGAAGTCTGTGCAGGAAAATTCCAGAAACCGAGCCAAATTGTCAAAAGTGCTGATAAAAAATTACGCCAACTCAAAGGCTAGAGATCTGGCAGTGATCAAGGACTCATTTGGAAATTAAACATATCAAAACAAGGCCCAAATGTCAGAACAAGAAAAAACAAAAAATATCAAGCCCCAAGGCCCACAAAGAGCCGCGGATCTGCGGCGGGAGCCCGCTTGAGCCGCGGAACCGCGACGTCTTGATGGCTTCAGCGGCTCAACTTTCTTCTACGTGGCTCCTCTAACTGCACAAGCTTCCAGAAGACTCCCGATTCTCCACATGGCTCATCTAGAAGGCTCTCCTTAACAAACTTTTGAAGGGAAATTCAAATCTCTAGCTAACAAACTTTTGGAGGGAAAATTCAAATTTGAAATCCTAGATCTAGGGTTTTGAGGTCTATAAAAGAGAGCCTAGATCTAGGGTTGAGGTTGTTCATCATTAGTTGGTTGTTCTTCATCTCCCCCAAATCCTCCTACAAGTTGAGTGACACATCTTGTAGCCCCAAATCCAAAAATCCAAGCCAAGATCAAGATCCCGAATACCATTCAAGAGAGAAGCCTTCAACCTTTTAGGAGCGGAGCAGATCTTCAACCGAGCAAGTGATCCAAGCCGATCCGCGACTCAAGGAAACGAGCGAAGCCAAATCGACGATCGAGTTATTTCCTCTTGTAGTTCTTGAGCGATTTGTAACGGAATTGTTGATAAATAAAAGGTGAAATTCTTTAATCTTGCTTTCTTTAAATTCTTGCATCATGATTCGATCTCAATTTGTGATTGTGGTTCTTGTTGTGATGTTTGAGTAAAACTCCGCTCGTAAAGGAGTCGAGACGATCAATAGAATGATGATGTAACAAATCTTGAAACGATTCTTAAGTCCTACGAGTTTTGTAAACTCTTGTAAATTGAAGAATCGATGACCTAGTTTTGTTGCGATACTTTCTTGATTGTGATCGCTCGAAATTAGGGATCCACGATCGATTCTTGAATTTACTAGAGGCTAGAATGTGAATGATATCGACGAAGGAACAAGGGATAGATGATGAAACCCTAGTTTCACAAGAAATCCCTAATTCCCGTTGATCATCATCAATCTAGTATCAATTCATTGATGGATAAGAATACGTAATCAATAGATTTCATCACATCTATAGATCCGATCGATTCCTACGAGCCTCACTTCGATTCTTGATATTTGGATTGGAAATCTACACAAATTCTCAATTCTTGATTTTAATGTTTTCTTGTTATTAGATCTAGATTTTTCTAATTCTTGAAATTCAATTACAAATCATGAATTGTTTTGTTTTGTTTTCTTTAAAGTTTCAATTCATCTAATTCGAAACACGAACGATTACACTTTCCCTGTGGACGATCCACACTTACTAACGCGCTACAATCGACACCGTTATTGATTGCGGTCAAATAATTTTTGGTTGTGATTTCTATACAATTTTCTAAACATACACAACGAGAAATTCATTCAATCAAATGGCGCCGTTGCCGGGGATAGTGCGCTAATTATTCGTATTTTGAAATTTAAGTTGAAAAGTTTATTCCATTATAATTTTTAGATCAAAATTGGCGCAAACACTAAAACGTGTTGTTGTGTTTTGTTGCGAGGAAATCTGGGATCATTGGAGCTGGAGAAAAAATTTTCTGAATATTCCAGAGAGCTAAGAGGAGCAATAGAAGCAGTCTCCTAAAATTTTGTGCAGGGATCCTCTCATTAGACCGCATTTTCGCGGCATTAGCGTGCATTTGCCGCGGATCCGCGGTGGGCTTGCTTCCTCTCTGTGCAAAAATTCTCAGGTGATCTCAATCTTTCTTATCTCCTTCTTAAATCTGCTCCAATTGACAATTTGCTGCAGGTTTCTTTGCAAAAATTTGCAACGCCGCAAAAAAGCAAAATAAATTGTGCGTGTTTTTGATTTTTGGTTGTTTGCATATTAATACGGAATTTAAGGGGCAAGACCAAATCCAGATTAGGTGGGGAGTTCATTACCCTTCCTGAGCCCCAAAAATCACAAACTTGCATCTGCATTTACCCTCATTAACTAAAAAAGATCTAGAGATGACTCTAAGGACCATCGCGCTCATTTAGGACAGAAGAAGGCCGTGGGTAATTCATTGCTTATCCGCGTTTCTTTTGTGGTGTCTAAGGCAAGTGTGTCTAAGGCTAGTGGTTATTAATTAGGCCCACTACTTACGTAGTGGAGTACCTTCCCACTTACCTGGCACTTACCTGGCCACAGGGGAGACAAAGAGATAGTGGAGGATTTATCCTGCGACTTGTCTTTTGGCAGTTAGGAGCGGTCTAGAGTTTTGACCTAGGCGACCATAAAATTAGGGTTTTGCTTGTTACATTTGTTGTGATTGCATCATTTTTTCAAAAATCCGTATCATTTTTTCAAAACAAACACCAACACTTTATTTCCCTTAATTATAAGTCACGCTGCCACTTGTACTAACCCTTTTTAGTGCAAAATAGGCTGGACACGGGATTCTAGTGCCCGTTAAGTCCGCGTCCCTCCCGATCGACCCAAAAGTCGGTATTTCTACATTTACCTTTCCTTTACCCACCACCACACCCACATCGATGGATCCGTCTCCATCGAACTTCTTTCCCACTACTCTGCCGCCGTCCGTTGGTGCGCAGAATCCACCTCGCATCTCTCTCCAAGAGAAGTGCTATCCAACACGAGGTCCCCTTTCCACCTGTCTCTCCATTCCACCAGCCAACGGGGACAATTTTCAAATAAAACCCCAATACATCAACTTTCTACCAAAATTTCACGGTCTCGAGTCTGAAGACGCATATGCCTTTATCACCAAATTTGAAAATGTATGCGCAATGATGGGTACCTCACAGCTTTCTGTGGATGCTATGCGTCTACGTCTTCTCCCATTTACTTTGTGCGATATAGCCGAGAAGAGGCTGTATAACACAACCGCACATTCCATTTCGAATTGGGAAGAATTCGTCAAAGCATTCCTTAAGAAATTCTACCCACATCATAAGACAGCTCGAGTCCGTAGCGAAATCAGTCAATTCACCCAGCTTCCAAATGAAACATTTTCACAATGTCTTGAACGCTTTAAGGATCTGTTAGTCCAATGTCCACATCACGGAATCCCGAGATGGGAACTGTGCCGAATCATTTATGAGGGCATTAATCCTAACACAAAACAGACCCTTGAATTAATGTGTCAAGGCAATTTCATGATCAAAGATGATGGGGAAGCCTGGAAATTTCTAGAAGATTTCGCTGAAAAATCTTTACAGTGGGAGGGTGTGAGTCAATCGTCTAGGGATGGCAATGATATTTCCATAGGAGTTAGAGCTGAAATTTCAACTTTACACAAGAAATTCGACGCTATGGAAAACAAATTTTTAGCCGCCGCCCTAAATCAAATGTCACTCTCCAAAACTGTATGTGGATGTTGTTCTGATCCTTCACATTTGACGGAAGAATGTCTACGAAATTCTCCGTTTCAAAGTCAAGTGTATACCAATGCCGCATTTCAAAGACTTAGGAACGATTCATTTTCTTCCACATATAATCAGGGTTGGAGGAATTACCCTAACTTTGTTTGGAACCAATCACAATCTCAAAACACGGTTCCAACCCAAAACAATTTTCAAAGGGTCCCTCCACCACAACAGCAACCACCACTTCAATTGAGTCAGCACCCCTTCCAAGCATAAAACTTTCAAAATCTGGTCAACACACCTGCACCGTCTAACCCTTTGCAGTTGACCGGTACTGATGAATTCTCTTCATTCATGAACTTGCTTTTGACAATAAAAACTTCCGTCGATGATATAAAGAAAAACTCCACGTCCCAAGCGGAGACTATAAAATCGATGGAAGAAGAAATTGCACGATTAAAAGCCGAAATGAGTGCAAGAGAGAAAGGGAAACTTCCAGCTCAACCTTTACCCAATCCTGGCTATTCACATCTTGTGAATGAAATCACGTTGAGATCTGGAAGAGTGCTTGACAATCATGTTGGGGAAGAGTTTGATGATACTGAAAAATCTATCAATGATACCCCGACTGAGACCTTTCCTTCCACTTCTACTTCTAATTCTAACCCCAGTTCGTCTACCCCACCATTTTCTTGCGAGCCTATTCTTCGTTTC
Organism: Agapanthus africanus; assembly: GCA_030015575.1. Lineage (NCBI taxonomy): Eukaryota > Viridiplantae > Streptophyta > Magnoliopsida > Asparagales > Amaryllidaceae > Agapanthus > Agapanthus africanus. Next base: position 370,695,229 of record CM057347.1, on the reverse strand, counting down.
CCACAAAGCTCGCCACCTCAGCCCATCTCTTCTAGTTCTCCACGGACGATCCCCACTTCTATTTTGGGATCGGGTCCACACACACTTCCTTCTCCTATGATGGACCCAGCGCTTATTGCTAAAGCACCTTATCCTAATCGGTTAAGGGCTAACAAATCGAGTCCACATATGAAGAAGATTATGGACATGTTTAAGCAAGTAAACATCAACATCCCTCTCCTAGATGCCATTCAACAAGTTCCGTCCTATGCGAAAACTCTTAAGAACTTGTGCACTAGGAAGAGGAAGACTCAAGTGCCGAAGAAGATATTCATGGCAAAGACTGTAGACACAGCTTTCCTCCAGCAATTACCGAGGAAACGTAAGGACCCTAGCTGTCCTACTATTTCCATTTCTATTGGGGAGAAACACATCAACCGTGCTTTACTAGACCTTGGCGCTAGTGTTAACTTGCTTCCATACTCGGTTTATGAGCAACTAGGTATCGGAGTGTTAAAGCCCTCGAGCATAACTCTCCAAATGGCTGACCGATCAATCACCAAACCTAGGGGTGAACTGGAGGATGTGTTAATAAAAATCGGGGAATTCGTATTCCCTGTGGATTTTATTGTACTTGATACACAGCCTGTAGCGAACCCACGGAGTCAAATTCCGGTGATTTTAGGTCGCCCCTTTTTGGCCACTTCCAATGCTATAATCAACTGTCATAATAGCTCTATGACCCGATCTTTCGGGAATAGGTCAATAGAGCTGAATATTTACAAGTTGGGAAGTGTACCCTCCGAACCTACTGCTCAGGTCTGTTCTGTCGACTTAATGGATGTCGACAGCAGCGAATTTGACGATCCTCATGATACTGATCTTGACTCTTTTCATACGTTATTGTTTGACCCAATTATGTATCATACACATACGGACTCTTCCACCGAGATGTCCGGGTCAATAACTAACACCGATTATAAACTGCTTTTAGAATCTGAAGATCACCCCGCGCTTTGTGATGACATTATTCATCGGGGTATTGATGGAACTTTTGAGGAAATTTTCGCTGATGAACTCGCATTTTTGAATGACACGGGTGTTGAGATGAATCATGTCCCAATCAATGAAATTGAACCTCCACCCCTTCTTCTGAATTGTAAAAAGAATGCGAGCAATCCATCACATTCACTGCATCGTCTCTCCAAAATGAGACGCATACACATTCTATTCCACCCCTTACCCTTTCCCCGCTTCTTCTTCCACCAACCAGAGCACTGCATTGATAAAATTTTCGAATGGTTGGTGTTGACTTTTGGTCTTTGCAAAGCTTGGTATCGACCACTGATTTTTTTGACCCCCTCATGTGATTTTCAAAAGATTAACATTGCATAACTCAAGTTTGGGAGGGTTATATTTTCGGGCTCTTGAAAAGAAAATTTTTACAAAATTTTGAGCCAAAAATAAGTTTGGGGGAGGATCTTCACTTACATATTTTGCCCCCATTAATAAATTTCCTCCCAAGCTTACAGGTTTTTCGAGATTTAGCTGATGGCAACAGTGAGGACACTGTTGAAAACAAGTTTGGGGGAGGTTTGTGCTTATTTTCGCATCATTTGCATCATACTTTACATAAGCACAAAACATTTTTGAAAACCTATAAAAAAAATTTAAAAAATTTAAAATATAAAAATATTATTGTACATAAATAAGATAATAAAAGATTAGATAGTGAAAAATTACATCCATGAGATTAGAAAAATTTAAGAAAACCAAGAAAATTAGAAGTTTTCTTATACGAACTAGTAATAAATAGTTATGAGCCGTTGTCCCAAGGGTTAGTAAGATGAAGGAAGTCACTAATCTGAGGATAAAAATAAGTCTGAAAAATAGTTTCTATTCTGGAAGCCAAACATTTTGAACATTGATACCCTGCTATTCGCACTTACACACGTCTTGAAACTCGGGATAGTAGAGGATACCTTGAAATACTCTTGTCTTAAAGCCGATATATGAAGGAAATAAAAAAAATGAAGAAAATATAAAATGGTGAGAAAAATGGACACTGGTTTTGTTATCGCCAAGGCAGCAATAAAAAAATATAGCGAGGGTGCCTCTTAACCTAGTGCCCTAAGGCCAACTGGTCTAGAAGTCACTGCTAAGCCTTAGGTGGTGCAAGACGAGGAAAAAACACCAAATAAGCAAGCACATGAGTAATCGGTCGGTTAGTACCTCAAGAAGTATTAACGGTCGCATGAAAGTGTGTGAGCAATCCTAAATATTCATTAATTAAAAAGTACTGAAGTGGAAGGACAAGAATATGATAGCTTGAATTGAATTCTCCGGGTGTAGGGATGTCTTTTACACACACGTAGGGTTATATGATCGATATTTGGAAGAAAGATAGGAATGAAGAATAAGACGATGTTTTATTGAGAGATGTCGTGATTTCTAACATCTTTTCATGACTATTAAGATAGGGCTCATGACAACCGAAAAGCTAGCTTAGTTGGAAACCCTAATTTTCAAGGCTTTTCTTTGACAATTCTTCTCTTTAAATGTAATATTCATGATCTTCCTTTTATTATTGGATTTTGTGGGTGCAATCCGCTGAAAACCCTCAGGAGACAACACTCCTCCTGCTAGGGACACCTAGAGGTTTAAAGGCTTGTTGCACGTGCTCAGTGCAATCGTGTTGCCTACGAAAGTGTTCTAGTTAGTTTTTCTCTTTCTTTATTTTCTCCTTCTCTTTTTAATAAAACAGTTCGCTCGAGACGACCGAAAATAAGTTTGGGGGAATTTGATCGGTCGAAAATAATGTATTTTTAACACTTCAATTTCCCTATCTTTTGCATTCATCTAGAGGTGTTCGGGTTGCATATTTCACATATTAGCAAAACAATAGTAAAATACCGAATTACCTGTGTTGTACTCTAAAACCGGCATTTCGAGGGAAATTGTGTATTTATCATGGCATTGCATCATCCCTGTATTGCGCAACACTTATTTTGAAGTCTGTGCAGGAAAATTCCAGAAACCGAGCCAAATTGTCAAAAGTGCTGATAAAAAATTACGCCAACTCAAAGGCTAGAGATCTGGCAGTGATCAAGGACTCATTTGGAAATTCAACATATCAAAACAAGGCCCAAATGTCAGAACAAGAAAAACCAGAAAATATCAAGCCCCAAGGCCCACAAAGAGCCGCGGATCCGCGGCGGGAGCCCGCTTGAGCCGCGGAACCGCGACGTCTTGATGGCTTCAGCGGCTCAACTTTCTTCCACGTGGCTCCTCTAACTGCACAAGCTTCCAGAAGACTCCCGATTCTCCACGTGACTCATCTAGAAGGCTCTCCTTAACAAACTTTTGGAGGGAAATTCAAATCTCTTGCTAACAAACTTTTGGAGGGAAAATTCAAATTTGAAATCCTAGATCTAGGGTTTTGAGGTCTATAAAAGAGAGCCTAGATCTAGGGTTGAGGTTGTTCATCATTAGTTGGTTGTTCTTCATCTCCCCCAAATCCTCCTACAAGTTGAGTGACACATCTTGTAGCCCCAAATCCAAAAATCCAAACCAAGATCAAGATCCCGAATACTATTCAAGCGAGAAGCCTTCAACCTTTTAGGAGCGGAGCCGATCTTCAACCGAGCAAGTGATCCAAGCCGATCCGCGACTCAAGAAGACGAGCGAAGCCAAATCGACGATCGAGTTATTTCCTCTTGTAGTTCTTGAGCGATTTGTAACGGAATTGTTGATAAATAAAAGGTGAAATTCTTTAATTTTGTTTTCTTTAAATTCTTGCATCATGATTCGATCCTAATTTGTGATTGTGGTTCTTGTTGTGATGTTTGAGTAAAACTCCGCTCGTAAAGAAGTCGAGACGATCAATAGAATGATGATGTAACAAATCTTGAAAAAATTCTTAAGTCCTACGAGTTTTGTAAACTCTTGTAAATTGAAGAATCGACGACCTAGTTTCGGTACGATACTTTCTTGATTGTGATCGCTCGAAATTAGGGATCCACGATCGATTCTTGAATTTACTAGAGGCTAGAATGTGAATGATATCGACGAAGGAACAAGGGATAGATGATGAAACCTTAGTTTCACAAGAAATCCCTAATTCCCGTTGATCATCATCGATCTAGTATCAATTCATCGGTGGATAAGAATACGTAATCAATAGATTTCATCACATCTATAGATCCGATCGATTCCTACGAGCCTCACTTCGATTCTTGATATTTGGATTGGAAATCTACACAAATTCTCAATTCTTGATTTTAATGTTTTCTTGTTATTAGATCTAGATTTTTCTAATTCTTGAAATTCAATTACAAATCATGAATTGTTTTGTTTTGTTTTCTTTAAAGTTTCAATTCATCTAATTCGAAACACGAACGATTACACTTTCCCTGTGGACGATCCGCACTTACTAACGTGCTACAATCGACACCGTTATTGATTGCGGTCAAATAATTTTTGGTTGTGATTTCTATACAATTTTCTAAACATACACAACGAGAAATTCATTCAATCAACACCCACAAGATGCAAGCGGTCAGCTAAACGTAACAGCCACCCAGGTATTAAGCGATCAGAAGATCAACAAGCAAGCCTGATTCTCCTGTGAATCCAATCAGTAACACTATCGTACAGTCCGGTCTCTTCGTCTGATATGTCGCATATCAAGTCTAGGGGTGGTAAACGTCAGACCCCGGTAACCGATAAATCGTGTCGATGTAAGGCTCATAACGGGTCAAGAAACTACTGATAACTCTTACCAGCAGCACTCCATATCAGCCCTGGCCAGGAACTTCCAGTTATAGCCAATCAAACACGGCACAACGTCAACTCCCTATACCGGGAGAGACGAAACCTCTCTTATCGCTCATTGCCTCCATGTGATTCGGGACTGTACCTAAAAGCCACCGTTTTGCATGCCCTCTTGGACGTGGTAAGGTGAAAATCAAAGCACAGTGGGAATCACACAAGACTCTATGACGATCTCGGGTCTACAGAATAACCTGTACCAGTGTCATCGGAGAACTGCTATCTGACGATAGGTATAATACTATCTAGGAGTTCTCAGCGAGTCCGTTCAGTGTATCCAGTCTCCACTGAGCACCCATACACCATCTTTGATGTCAAACACCGATAGATATGGGATCATCCATCGCCCATCATATGGGTCAAGATGCGTATACGCTAATCTACTCTGGTGTATCGATGCCCTGTCTCGATACACCATCGACTAGGAACAGTTATGGGATGTACTCGTTGACTATCCTGGCCCCACTAGTATGATCTCATCATAGTCCTAGTAGTCAAGTACATATCTCAAGGGCTTTATCAACATGTGAGAGCAAGACAGTAAACCAATACAAGTCAACATGTTAAGACAAAGTGAAACCAGATAGCATACTATCATATCGAGCAAGAAAGTCCTCTCTATATATATCCAAGCATCCATCATAATATACATCGTATGTACAACAATGGCCTCTAGGGCATATATACAACTAACAGTGAGGAAAAAGAAAACGAAGAAGTACCGACTTCGGAGTCGATAGAAGGAACGCGGACAAGACGGGCACTAGAATCCCGTGTCCAGCCTAGCATGCACTAAACGGTTTAGCGCAAGTGGCAGCGTATGTGATAATTAGAGAAAGTGGTTTGTTTTTGGTTTGTTTTGAAAAAGACGGATTTAGAAAAATCACAGCAAAAATGCACAATCAACCCTAGAACTACGGTCACCTAGATCAAGTCACTAGACCGCTCCTAGACTTCCAAAAGACAAATCGCAGGATAAATCCTCTACTGGCTCTTTATCCCTCCTATGGCCAGGTAAGTGCCAGGTAAGTGGGAGGTATCCGCTACGTAAGTAGCAGGCCTAATTAAGTAATCACTTGCCTTAGACACCACAAAAGAAATGTGGATAAGCAATAGATTACCCACAACCTTCTTCTATCCTAATTGAGCGCGACGGTCCTTAGAGTCTTGTTTAGATATTTTTTAGTTAATGAGGGTGATGCGGATGCTAGTTTTGTGATTTTTGGGGCTTAGGAAGGGTAATGAAATCCCCACCTAATCTGAATTTGGTCTTTGCCCCTTAATTTTCGTATTAAAATATGCAAAACAACCAATATCAAAACACGCAGCACATTTTTATTTTTGAGCGGCGAATTTTTGCAAAAAATCCTGCAGCAAATTTGTTATTGGACAGATCAGACAGGAGATAAGAAAGTAGAGAATTTACCACAGAAATTTCAAGCACTGAATCGCCAACTCAACGGCGGACCCGCCGCAAAAACCCTGAATCCGCCGCGGTTCCACAGTAGAAAGGAGGAGTTAGGTGATGTTCTTTTCACTGTAGCTTCCTTTGCTCCTCTGGAATCTTCAGAACGTCTCTGAATCTGGATCTCTCTGCTACAGTGATGTCAGATTCCCTCGCAAAAATTCAAACACTAATCGTTAAGCACACGATACGTTTTTGATTCGAATATTTGATGGAATAATAATATTTCAACTCAAATAGCACGAACGAACAAATTACGCACGCATCCCCGGCAACAGCGCCATTTGATTGATAGTTTTGTGTGATCCGTATGAAAAGTATAATCACAATCAAAGAATTTATAACCGCAATCAATAACGGTGTCGATGTAGCTCGTTAATGAGTACAGGTCGTCCACTGAGATTCGTGTATTTATTCGTTCTTGTTTTAGTTGAGCCGAAAGAAAATAGTGAAGAAAATTCAAGAAAATGAATCAAGATTTATTAGATGAAATATTTTCAAGAAAAATCAAGAAAGAGTTTAAGATTTAGTAATCAAGAAAATGTCCAAAATCAATTTTAATTATCAAGAAAATTGAAAAATAGCTTGTAGGATTCGATCGGAATTAGTAGCAATGATGAATACTAAAAATGACTCATCTTATCTTTTGATGAATTATAGCTAGAACGATGGCGATGAATGAAGATTAGGGATCTATTGAAGAAACTAGGATTTCTCATTCACTATCCCTTGTCTTTTCATTGATCACCATTCAAATCTAGCCTTTAGCAAAGAAAATCATCAATCATTTAATCCCAAATTGCAACGAAATTATCAAGCATGGTGATCTCGTTCCAAATTTGGTCGTTGACGATTCTTTTACCTAAATTTCATAATTCTCATAAGACTTAAGATGCGTATAGGATTTCATCACCATTTGATCTACCGAATTCTTTTGAATCCTTAGCAAGCGGAGATTCACTCACGCATCATGAAAACAAAAGAATCAAGAATTAGAAATTTCATAATGCAAGAATTTAATGAAAGGAGAATTAACAAATGATCACCTTTATTAATCAACTTCTAATTACACTTTCTTTCAATCCGAGATTACAAGAATTGCTATCAATCGCTCCCTTGAAGAGGTAACTATTCCGTCGAATTTCGCTTTGCTCGATCTCCTTGAGACTTGGACCTGTCGAGAATCTCGTGCTCTTGATGGTGATCGGCTTTGCGTAAAGGATCTTGAATGTTGTCGCTCGATATTGTTCTCAACGATTCTTGATTTGGATCTTGATTTGCAATTGAATTGGATTTGGTTTTGGATTGTGTACTAGAAATCAACTACCATCAACAACCAATTAATGTAGGCTTAGATCCCTTTTTATATCCCCTAATCAAGCTTCCACTAGAAGCCAGGTCAATCTTCCTCAAGAAGCTAGGTAGTTGTAGGGAAACTTCTAGACTAAGGTAGTTATCAAGTTTTCTCAAGAAGCTAGGCTGTTGTAAGGAAGTTTCCAGAACAAGATTGTTACAATGCAGCGTCTCAAGTAAGCTAGGTTGTTGGAGTGAACCTTCTGGAGAATTATCGTCACCGGAGCCCCCAGCTCGGCCGCGGATCCGCGGCGGATCGGCCTGACTCGGCCGCGGTTTCGCGGCCATTTGGTGAGCTTGTTGCCTCATTTTCTGTGTATTCTGGTGTTGGCCAATTAGTGTTCAGATGATATCTGGAATTCTTTTATCTCTTCTTAATCTCTGCCAGATTTTAACTCATTGATTTCATGTATTTTGTCGGCGGATTTACGATTCCGATATCTGTCCTGAAATAATTTTCTACACAAAATCTCCATGAAGAATGTTGAGATATACAATATCATGCATGAAATAATAAACACACAATTTTCTTCCAAAATGTTGATTATAATGTATAAAACGTGGTATTTGATATTTTCCAGACGAACTTGTAATACGTGTTATATTTATAACAAATATAATTAGATAATTAGAAAAGTGAGGAAATTGTTATGTTAAACATTGCAATATTTTCGACTGAATAGGTTCTAAGTTATATACCGTAGCAGACTCGTTAATAAAGGCTAATTACATCGCTACTAACGATGCTGCCAAAGAGGTTGTCTGGTTGAATAGAGTTCATAAGATGAACTAGGTTCCTACTATTGGGCATCCAATACCTGTGTATTGTGATGACAATGGAGCTGTGGTTTTGGCCTAGGAACCACGGTCCTGTCAGCGATCCAGACATATTCTTAGACAGTATCACCTGATCAGGAAGATAGTTGTATCTCCGGGAGATCGAGGTCAGGAGAGTTGACACAGAGGATAACACAGCGGATCCACTCACCAAGGCCATCCCCAGATGCTATTCGAGAGACTTTTGGGACGTTGGGTATGAAATACTACAACAACTGGCCTCAGTGCAAGTGGGAGATTGTTAGTAATATGTATGCCCTAGAGGCCATTATTGATGATATAGTGGATGCTTGGATATATATATAGAGGACTTTCTTGCTCAACATGATAGTGTGCTATCAGATTACCTTTATCTTAACATGTAGACTGATATTTATACTGTCTGTCTCTTACATGTTGATAAAACCCTTAGGATATGTACTTGACTACCAGGACAATGATGAGATCATACTAGTGGGGCCAGGGTGGTCCACAAGTACATCCTTTAATCAGTTCCTAGTTGTGGGAATATCGAGACCAGGGTATCGATATTCTAGTGTAGACTAGTGTGTACGTTTCTTGTCCCTTAGAGGGCGATGGTTGATCCCACAACCATTGGTGTATGACATCAAAGATTGTACACAGGTGCTCATTGGAGAATGGTTACACCGAACAGGACTCGCCGAGAACTCCTATGTGGTAATATACCTTTCGTCAGATAGCAGTTCTCTGGTGACACTGGTACAGGTTAGTTTGTAGACCCGAGATCGTCATAGAGTCTTGTGTGGCTCCCACTGTGCTTTGATTTCCTCCCTACCACGGCTCAAAAGAGTCGTGCAAACAGGTGGATTTTGGGTACAGTCCCGAGTCACATGGAGGCAATGAGCGATAGGAGGGGTGTCGTCTCTCATACTATCATGTCGAGCAAGAAAGTCCTCTATATATATGTCCAAGCATCCACTATATCATCAATAATGGCCTCTAGGGCATACATATTACTAACAACATAGGCCCTCATTGGCGAGAACTCCATCACCCATATCCGAGCACCCTCGACCCAACCTCGACCGCACCCATCTCCTCACCGCCGACACAAGTACCACACCCAACCGAAACCCATAGCCTCATCTCACTCATCTTCAAACTGCCAGCAAACCCTCACCCTTGCCGCTTTCTCCACCCAGCCGAGCACCTAAGAAGCCTAGCCAAACTTCACCTCTTTCTAGCACCAGGGCCGAGACCCCCGACGCCGACTACAACCACCATCACTGAGCGCACCCGCTACCATCAGCCGCCGACCCAGAAGCTTCACTGTGTCACATCGCTTTCATCTGGCAGCTGCCATATATTCCTCCCTTCAAACCCTATTTTCGCCAAAAATTCATCGTAGCTGACCCTAGCCGAGATCCATCTTTACCCGAGCAATCAAACTTGGTTGTGATCCATGTCGTTGTATTTATTCGTCTCGAGGTAAGTACTCTTACTTGCTATTTTAGTCGCTATGATATCGGTAAATATCTAAGTATACTATTAACCTCATAAGGTTTAAGTCAAAATATTAATAATAGGTAATTTCGTTAAACTACCATATAATTCTTGTGTTCGTAATGAGGACCCTAGGATCCTAGAACACCCATTAATAAAATTACCCCATTAAACTATGTTTAGATTCAATGATAATTCTAGATATTAAAATGGAGATGCTTGCAACCCCATGTAGATACTTGTACATATTATAAACACTATATATCATATTAGACACATACATAGTATACATTAACGAATCATACTGCATTATACTAATGTAATTACACAGATTCTTGTTGCACTGTTGATTAGCTGTAATTACATACTTAGATCTACTTGTGTGACACTGTCATGATCAAAATGGGATTAATAATCAAACCATACCTTAATTAAACAAAACCTTATATTTATAGTGCATGTGATGAAAACCCTAGTCCATGTTTAAATTAATTATGAGTTTGATGACAATTACTCATTTATCGTTATTGGCGAGACCACAATATTACCTGTTAATATTACTATGCACGTGAACTCTTTTCATGCTTTTTACATATTCGAGATTTATGTCACTTTGCATACAATACCCTGCTTGACATGACATACATGTTCACCGTTATTGATTGTTTACCTAAAATAAGATCACTAATTAGAATGTTGTATTACATGCCATGACACAATCTTTCTTGTTTACAAGTATCCACTATGTACCATTAACATGATATTACATGTTCCAGTCCAGTCAGTATTCTTAATTAGTGATTTAGTTTATTACCATATTAGTTATTGTTAGTTATATGTATGCCCTAGAGGCCATTATTGTTCATATGATATATATTATAGTGGATGCTTGGACATACATAGAGAGGACTTTCTTGCTCGACATGATAGTATGCTATCTAGTTGCTCTTTATCTTAATATGTACGCTTACTGTCTCTCTGTTATATGTTGATAAAGCCCTTAGGATGTGTACTTGACTTCCAGGATTATGATAGAGATCATACTAGTGGGTTCTGGGTAGTCTGTGAGTACATCCTTCAATTGTTCCTAGTCGTGGGAGTATCGAGATAAGGCATCGATATTCCAGAGTAGACTAGCGTATACGCTTCTTGACCCATATAATGGGCAATGGATGATCCCACATCCATTGGTGTTTGACATCAGAGAAGATATACGGGTGCTCAGTGGAGACTGGGTACACTGAACCGGACTCGCCGAGAACTCCTAGATGGTATTATACCTCACGTCAGATAGCAGTTCTCTGGTGACACTGGTACAGGTTAGTCTGTCGACCCGAGATCGTCATAGAGTCTTGTGTGTCTGATTTGTATGTCAAAAACTATTTCTATAACCGTAATCAAGAACGGCGTCGCATGAAGCTAGCCGGTGAGTACAGGTCGGTCCACAGGGATGTTGTGAATCTCCTATTCGCGCTAACGAGTTAATTCCGAAGGGTGTTCGGAGTGATTATTAAATCTAAAAACCTAATTATTCTATACTACAATTATTTAGATCTAGTCTTGCTAGGGTTAGGTTTAGGGATGGTTTGGAGATGCATCTAAACTAGAGCAGGAATTAAATCTACTTACAGATGCATTTCTCCAATCATCAATGCAGGGTTGTCAGATCTGAATTTCTGAATTGAAGAGAGGCACCGATGCTCTCCATAAAGAAATCTGAATTTATTATTAAAAGGAGGCATCAGAAATTACAATCTTTAGAGTTCTATTTATAGGAAATAGAAACCCTAGGTTATATTTTGATCCGCATGTCTACAATTACAAATATAGCCCTAAGGTTGACTATTCAGCGCCGCCAAACATTTGGTAAAAATTATTTCCTCTGATCGCTCAAGACCGTCGCGGAACCGCGTCCCGAGGCCAGGTTTGCCCGCGGTTCCACGGCCAAAAGATGGAATTGGGCTACGAATTTTCCTAGGCTGATTTCTGTTGGCTTGGGCTTCTTATTTCTATATATCTTTTCTCAATTTATCTTCTGGTTCTCTTCCAGATTTCCAGTGAATATTGTAGTGGACTTCTACCCGTTCGCTTTGAGTTGATGTCTTGAATCTTGCTTTGTGAATTGTTCCTTATGTAGGCTTGATCAAGATGCTCTGTTTGTCGGTCAAAGTCTCACTTTTACGTCGTCTTTTCATCGTTTTCACTGTTTCCTGTCCAAGAACCTGTAACCTGTAACCTGTAGTAGACATGCGTCAAAAGCACCTGTTTATTTATAAAAAGAATAAGAATGGGGAATATAATAATACAATATTATGGTGTGAACAAATACCCCCAAACTTATCTTTTGCTCGTCCTCGAGCAAACTTATTTTTATTCACTAAAATCCTAACCGCACTTTCGCAGGGAAACGCGATTGCACTGAGCACGTGCAACAAGCCGTTAAACCTCTAGGTATCCCTAGTAGGAGGAGTGTTGTCTCCTGAGGGTTTTCAGCGGATTACACCCACAAAATCCTATCAATTTGGCTTTTCGACGTTAATTCTCCAATTAGGGTTTCTAATAAGGAATTCTATTATCTTCGACTTGCAAATTATCCACCCATATTCTTCACACTTCCTCATCATTTAACTTAAGATTATATATATTCTGTAAACTTACTTAGCTTTCGGCATTTCTTAAGTTTTCCTTCTAGGGTTCCATCTTCACTTAGGAATTTCTATCAACCCTTACTAAAGATACAAGTTCTATTATTCACTCCTTTCTCTTATCTAAACTCCAATCATATACCCCTATATGTGTGTAATAATCACCCCTACACTTGGAAATTCAAATCAAGCAATCATACCCTTGTCCGTTGTCCAAAGTACTTATTAATTGGTGAATTTTAAATGAATTTTTGCTTACACATCCTTCATGCGACCGTTAATACTTCTTGAGGTACCAACGACCAATTACAAGATATGTTTGCACTTTTAAAGCGTAATTCCTAGTCTTGCAACACCCAAGGCTTTAGCAGTGACTCCCAAACCAGTTGGTCTAAGGACTAGGTGATGAAGCACCCTCGCTAAATATTTTTCTATTTTTTACAGCCTTAAGTAATCACAAAAACCAGTGTTCATTTTTTTTCTTTATTCACTTTTTTTTTCTTTTATTTTCATTGTACTAAGGACTTTAGACAAGAGCATTTCAAGGTCTCTTCTACTATTCCAAGTTTCAAGGTGCGTGATTGTGCAAATTGTAGGGTATACATTTTCAGAATCTAGACTTAAGCTAGGAACTATTTTTCAAACTTATACTCTAATAAGAACATCAATACTCTTCCCTTGTTTCAACTTAGCCCAAAAAGTGAACCAAAAATTTGCCTATTTCTAAATAAACTACAAAGACATATACTTTCTACCGCTAAATTTTAAGAAAGGTTATTTTTAGGGTTTTTAATTTACTAAGTCTAAGATCTAGTTGTTCCTAGCTAGTTAACCTATCTGTCAAACTCTAGTCAAATAAGCCAAAATTGAATACAATAATTTTTATAATTTTTGAAAATTTTCAATTTTTATGGATTTTCAAATAAGTATGCAAATGCAAAAATATGTACAAATGAATGCGAAGGAAGAAGACGTACCGAGTATACCCCCAAACTTGAACTTGACAGTGTCCTCACTGTCATACTAAACCAAGAGGGTCAAAATGTCGGCACTCCCCTGTTTATTTATTTAAAAAAAAAATTATTTTTTAATATTTTGAATTTTTTTTATTTTATTATTATTTTTTTTATAGAAAAAGAAAACAAAAATATATATACATATATACAACAAGGTTTCCCCCAAACTTAAGCTTGGCCTTGCACAAGCCAAAAGTTAGCACCAACCATTCAAAAATCTTATCGTGGTAAAGGTATAGTCGGTGCAAGAATGGGGTGGAAAGAAACGAGATGAGAAGCACACGAGACCGTGTGGAAAGAAGGGTAGAATATTGTCTCGGTGGAGGAGAGGAATGGCGGAAAGGAGAAAGAAGTGGATTACGATCTTGAGGGTGTAAATCGAGTGAATAAATTAGCGCAATATGTGATGACCGATGTGTTAAAAGCGATTGCGCTAACCTATCAACCCGTCGTGCAATGAGGTCAAATCCCTCAAGATTCGCAAGAAAACATGGGTACGCCGAACTTGGTATTGAAGATGAAAGCGTAACGGTCTCTTGTACGGTCGGAACAATGGGAAAGACGAAAGGAAATGAACTAGGGATAGTATCATTCTCACCGTAGTAAACTGTCTCGAACTTGAAAGATTCCATTAATGGTTCGAAACTACTGTAAGCAACCAAGTCTGATAGTTCAACTAACTCATCTGAAAATGTAAAGGACTTAAACTCGGGCGGTGAGTCATCAACATCGTCCTAAAATATGAAACACTCGTAAGTGTTATCGTTTGTGAGAACTGTGTCAGATTCAAAGGAAAAAATTTCAATCTCACAGTCGTCAAGCGTGGTCGGAACGATGTAAAGGAGGGAGGGTGATATAACAGTCAAAGGTTCAGGAGGATGAAGTGGAAAATCAGACACATCAAACAAAAATGGTTCAACCTCAATGTGATTCTCAAAACTCTCCTCAATACTATCCTTATAATTCTCCTCAATATTTAACCTATCCATGCCATTGTCATCAAAATCAAGACGCATATGAAGTTCGGGAGAAGCATTTAACGACTCGGGATGATGAATTGGACATAAAATTTCAAGCAAATCGACAGGTTCATCATCCGAAATATTCCCGGCGTCTATATCCTCAATCAAGTGAAAATCAATTTCTTTAGACACCTCATCAAAAGCATGGACATTTATCAATTTAGGTTCTAGAGTGGAGGTGTAAAGGTCAAACGGATTAGGTGTGGTTTCACTCGAAAGGGGTTCCTCACAATTTGGCAAATCAAGCACTACAAAGTCGCACAACTCATCATTTTGGACACATGTTTGAAAACTGGAGTTGTTGGATTCAATTGGGTATGGGTAGGTTTGATTTGGAAATCCTCTCACATTCTCACTCTGTCCAACCGCCTCCTTATACATTGAAAATTTTGAAACTAGCGGGAAACTAGCTACCGGTTCAGCAGGTTGCATAAGGGTGGCCACGGACGCTTCCACATTCCTAGTCATTTTGTTTGTTGCAGCAATATAAGCTTCCAACAACTCTTCAAAACTAGACTTATGTGGTAAGGGGGTTTCGGTAAAAGATTCGAGATCGTATGGATATGCAAAACTCCCAACAGGCTGTGTAGAAACAGTGTCTAGTGAATATGGGAAGGTCGGGTAGGACTGGTAGGAAGTGGGTGGTTGGGCAGGTGTAGGGTCAACATGTGGATAAAAAGGTGAATAATCGTGCGGATCCCTAGAACTAGATGAGTGGAGAGGGGTGAAAGATCGGCTGCGAGATTGAGCAATATGCTCAGCAATGGACATCGGCTTAGGAGTGACAGCAGGACTTGAAAAAGTGGTATCAACATATTGAAGTGGTAAAGGTTGACTTGGTTGACACGAAGTGGGTTGAAAAGTCAAACTGTTTTTCCTAGACGCCTCTATTTGATCTTTCAAAGATATTTTAGGCATGGAGGGATCGTCTTTAAATTGACCGAACAAATTGACGTACGACGCAAAATTAGGTTCGGGATACCAAAGTTCGGCAAGTGATTTATTATGTGGGGTATCCATGTTGGAAGGAAGGGTGAAAGAAAGAAAGATGTGTAGTGGTTGTGCAAGGATTTATTTGTGGCAAAAATTTTGCAAGTTTCTATAAAAGATTTGTCCCTTTTTTTTCTCTTTCTTTATTTGGAAATTGTTGCAACAAGATTGCTAATTAAAGATATGCAACCGAAAAATATTACTTGCAATCAGTTATTATTTTAAGCATATCACAAAGAATCTTTATTTGGAAAAAATTGTTGCAAAAAGATATTCGAGAAAAGATATGCAACAAAAAAGATTACTTGCAATCACTTTCTAATTTAAACAAATCGCAAAAATCCTGCACAAGATTATTATATGGAAGGGAATATATTTTTAAAGCGCACGGAATCCTGCAGGAATTTTCAGAAAAGATATTTCAAAAATTACCGAGGAGAAAGAGCGGAGCTTACAGAAAAAATTTTGCCAGATGATATCGCGAGATTGTCGCCCTTCTGCGGCCAAAGTGGGGTTCCCACCGCGATTCCGCGGTGATCTAGTCGGCGCGGATCCCAAGAAATTTTCTGCACTCCTGATTTCGTAGTTCCCTTCTGTTTTGATATTTTGTTTTCTGTTTGTCTTTCTGTAAATTTCCAGATCCGAGTTTGTATATCCTGCAAAATTCGAACAACAAAGTATCCTTTCCAAAAAATAACAATTGATATATTTTTATAAATTTTGGATTTTTTAGTTTTTTATGATTTTTTAATTTAAGATTAACCCGAAATTGCAAAAAGGAAATAACATGCCATCCCCGGCAACGGCGCCATTTGATTTGTATGTCAAAAACTATTTCTATAACCGCAATCAAGAACGGCGTCGCATGAAGCTAGCCGGTGAGTACGGGTCGGTCCACAGGGATGTTGTGAATCTCCTATTCGCGCTAACGAGTTAATTCCGAAGGGTGTTCGGAGTGATTATTAAATCTAAAAACCTAATTATTCTATACTACAATTATCTAGATCTAGTCTTGCTAGGGTTAGGTTTAGGGATGGTTTGGAGATGCATCTAAACTAGAGCAGGAATTAAATCTACTTACAGATGCATTTCTCCAATCATCAATGCAGGGTTGTCAGATCTGAATTTCTGAATTGAAGAGAGGCACCGATGCTCTCCATAAAGAAATCTGAATTTATTATTAAAAGGAGGCATCAGAAATTACAATCTTTAGAGTTCTATTTATAGGAAATAGAAACCCTAGGTTACATTTTGATCCGCATGTCTACAATTACAAATATAGCCCTAAGGTTGACTATTCAGCGCCGCCAAACATTTGGTAAAAATTATTTCCTCTGATCGCTCAAGACCGCCGCGGAACCGCGTCCCGAGGCCTGGTTTGGCCGTGGTTCCGCGGCCAAAAGATGAAATTGGGCTACGAATTTTCCTGGGCTGATTTCTGTTGGCTTGGGCTTCTTATTTCTTTATATCTTTTCTCAATTTAGCTTCTGGTTCTCTTCCAGATTTCCAGTGAACATTGTAGTGGACTTCTACCCGTTCGCTTTGAGTCGATGTCTTGAATCTTGCTTTGTGAATTGTTCCTTATGTAGGCTTGATCAAGATTCTCTGTTTGTCGGTCAAAGTCTCACTTTTACGTCGTCTTTTCATCGGTTTCACTGTTTCCTGTCCAAGAACCTGTAACCTGTAACATGTAGCAGACATGCGTCAAAAGCACCTGTTTATTTATAAAAAGAATAAGAATAGGGAATATAATAATACAATATTATGGTGTGAACAGTGTCTCCAATTGTGCTTTGATTTCCACCCTACCACGGCTCTACTAAGTCGTGCAAATGGGTGGTTTTTGGGTACAGTCCCGAGTCACATGGAGGCAATGAGCGATAGGAGGGGATTCATCTCTCCCGGTATTGGGGGTTGATGTTGCGCTATACTCGATCGGCCATAACAGGAAATTCCTGGCCAGGGTTGCTGAGATCTACCGGTAAGTGTTATCAGTAGTTTCTCGAACCGTTATGGACCTTGCATCGGCATGACTTATCAGGCTATTGGGGTCTGACATTATACCACCTCCAGGCTGTGATATGCGACATATCATACAAAGAGACCGAACTGTACATTAGTATTACTTAATTGGATACGCAGGAGTATGAGCAGGCTTTCTTGTTGATCTTCTGATCGCTCAATACCCGGGTGGCCGTTATGTTTAGCAGACCGCTTGCGGCTTGTGTGTGACTGATATGATCACCACCTACTGCCGGCGTATTGACGAGTTTTTAGAGTCCTACACAGAGGTTTCCTGGCTCAAGCGAAACGAAATAGGAGCACATATATGATATGTGCGGGACCGAGATTAATGCGCGTATGTGATACCGCATTCTATTCTCGCGATATGTGATATCAGTCGGTTATATGTGATATAGCCGTGTTATCGGATCAAGTGTTGATTCGATAAGTTGTTACATTTGATATTAGCCGGTTGTATGTGATATACCCGGATTATTAAATCATGTGTTGATTTAATAATTTAATGTATATTTATATATTTGATATATTGAATTACATTAACTAATATTAGCTCACTTAAACATTTCTTTTTCTCATATGTGTGCATATAGTATATATGTGATATATATTAATATACATTTTATTTGTGTCATGCTTGATTCCACATGCTTCATGGGTGTATGAGACTCACACTATGCTTGATATAATGAAGGGTTTTATTTATTTAAAGTTAATCAAAATTAGATAGAAATTGGTTTAATGGTTGAAGCTTGGAGAAGCTTGTGGAACCATTGATTAAGTCCACTAATTTGTTTTACTTACGATATTTATTAATCTAACCATTATTCTTAGCCATAGTTTAGTCTCTACATGAGTTAGTGTATGATATAAACTCACCCATTGTTGCTATTCTCACCCAATAAGTTTTATTCTCATCTCCACTTCATCTTCTTCCTCATCTCCAAAAGCTTTCTAGGGTTTGGAGAGATGAAGAAACCATGTGAGTAAAATTAATCTAAAGTGAGCCCAATTCCTACTTCATCATTCTCTACTAGACTAGCCATTTAGTTTAGGATGTTTGCTTCAATAATCCCTCATTAGTGAAAAGATAGCTTGGTTTAAAGTCTCCTCGACGTAGATCATCTTCGGCCTCGAAGACTTCTAGCATGCTCGTTCATTTCACTTTATGAAGCCCATCTTGAGTCCGGGAGATCACTACTTGGAGCGAAGGGAATTCTACACGGAGCTATTGAAGTGAAGGACCGGTCTACAAAAGTTGTATTCCTTGTTCACTTTCTATGTAATGTTGTTTGCATGCTTGATTCGTCTAAATCTCTAATTAAGATTCTAGGTTAGGGTTCTTTAGTACGGCAAAATTTTAAAATTGGCATAGACGATGCCTCCCGAAACCTTACTGCCGCCCTAGAGAACCCTACAGTTATAAATATGCAGGATATTGGAGTAGTTTGAGTGTGAGTTCATTCAACAGGATCTCAGGAGTCAAATTGCCAGCAACTCATACCGGGCTATATCGGTCACTTGTTCATACAGCTCGTACCGGGCTATATCGGTCATTGGAGCTCGTACCGGACTATATCGGTCACATATACATTAGCTGGTACCGGGCTATATCGGTCATTAGAGCTCATACCGAACTATATCGGTCACATATACATTAGCTGGTACCGGGCTTTAAATGGTCATATGTTATTATTGCCGGTACCGGGCTTTATACGGTCACTTGTTCATTCCACAGTTGTGCCCGTATTTCCTTGCCCTTGGGAATACTCCTGCAGAGATTGACGTACACACTCGAACTCACGATATGATAGATTACCCTCTCAGTGACCAACTAGGATATGACTTGATCGATTTGACCATATTTACATGCTTTCTTCATAATACTCTCATCTATATCTAGATGTGCACGCTGGCTTCACTACACTCACATATTCATACTATCACATACATACACATACTATTATGATTAAGTACTTGTTGGAATGTTCTGATATTTATGGGACTTGCCATCTCAGGTTTAGAAACTGATTTACAGGCAGAGCAAGATCAGAGTGACTATCAGAAGTTTGTCGAAGATCGGTAGTATTTATAGATTTATTTCTATTTTATTTCAGTTGCTATTTGAATGTGCGCCTTCGCGGGACCTAGGAATGATGTATCTTTATTTTGGATAATATATTTTGTTTATTCGGATCTTTTATCTTCCATGGATATTCTATTGGGTCTATCATCATCTTGTGATTCCATTTTTGATGTTACTCATTATTCTTGCAGCATGATTTTAGTATTATATCTTGGGATATTATCGTACAGGTTTAGCTAGAGTCTTAGGTGTGACCATGACAATGCGATTTTCCCCTTGTCTAGGAGCACTAGCTGTTTCGGTCCATATTTCCGTATTTTGGGAATTTGGTCGTTACACTGTTAGTATTGTAAGTCGCTATATGGCATCTCCAGGTAAAATCCATTGGCAGGCGGTGAAATGGATATTATGATACCTTCGAGGTACGTCTGACCGGGGTTGGCGTTTGGATGGAACGATGATAATTTAGTTGGATTCAGCGATTCCGATTATGAGGGTGATCTTGACAGACGCACAGATCATTCGTCGGTTATGTATTCTCCTTGGGAAGATATGCCATTAGTTGGCGTGCTTCTTTGCCGCCTACGATAGCGTTGTTTACGACGGAGACGGATTATATGGCCATTGTTGCGGCCGTTAATGAGGCGATCTGGTTGAAGAGACTATTTTCAAAGCTTGGTATTCAAAAGAATACCATAATAGTCTACTGTGATAGCCAAAATACTATTCACTTAATGAAAGATCAGATACATCATGATAGGACGAAGCACATTTACATGAGGTATTGGTTCGTGCATGAAATCATTGCGAAAAAAGAGATTATTATGAAGAAGGTTGGCACAGCGGACAATCCGGCCGATATTTTGACAAAATCTCTTTCAGTTAAGTTTGAACACTGTTTAAACTTAATTGGAGTGTGTCGCGCTTATTGAGCCCTTTAGGGGTTTTATGGTGAAGGAGCTGTTATTATTTTGATGGAGAAGTTTGTGGAATGCCATGCAAGGTGGAGATTTGTTAGATATACCATACATTTAAATCCCTGAAGAATTCCTATTTTGAAGATCTGGCATTATCACGAAGAACTCGAAAATTTGGTGTTATCAGCAAGGCAGACGTCTGAAGCTTATCTCGACAGACGTCTGCCTCCGTCTTGTACTCGTGATCTTCCTTTATGCGGACGTTTGCCCCGTTGAGATTTAGACGTCTGCCACGTGAACTGTTATTTCGATAAAAATACCAGACGTCTGACCTATTCTTATTCAGACGTCTGGATAGCGCTCTGGAGTTTTGTGAATACAAAGACAGACGTCTGCCAATCTCTTATGCAGACGTCTGCCGTATGTCTAGATCGGATATTTAAAAATTCGCTTTCATCTATTTGTTTTGTGGTTAGTATTCATATTTCTATTTTATCCGTGGTTTGATTTTCTTCTCATTGTCGATTGCGTGTTTGCTTTGTGATTGTCTCGTATACACAACATTTATTAATTGCAAAATGAACATCTTATATTCTCATTTATTCTTTTATTCCAATTTGTATTTTCTTCGACGAATGCAGAACAAATATTCATGTTGGTCATGCCCTTAATTTTACAACTCCACTCAAATTGCGGATTAATGGAGGCATCTGCATGTAAATTCGCCCTACTAATTTCAATTGTATTCTTCAAGTTTTTATTTAATAATCTGATTTTAAACCGGGCCATTGAGATGAAGAAAGGCAACGATATCGGAGCCCGGAAACTTTTCTATTTCAGAAGGATCTACAAGAAAGCTTTGCATGCTGAACTGACACAGCGTGTAATGTTTTGGTTGTAAATACATATTTTTTCTGAAGTGTAGTAATGTTCTTTTGGTATGTATTGAGCAACTGCTCCATTTTCTGGTTGCAAGTATGTATACATTAAATACGAGCTACATGTTCTGGTTTATATATAAATACTTGTGTTAATTTTAGTGTCCTCTTCCGATGCACCGTGCTTGCTTAATAATTAATGAGCTGGGTGCAAGATTTTGAAATTTGGATTCCAAAATAGTATGGTTGAAAATTTCTGGACTTGGTAATTTGTTGTTTGGTTGGTATTGGATTCCTAGTATTGGATTTGTAAATTCTTGTAATCCTTGTTTGGTTGGTGGAAAGAAAGTGGGATTTGGATTTGAGAATTTTAGAGAGACAGAGAGAGAGGATTATTAAATAAAAAAAAGTATTTCAGGTCTCATCTAAAAGTACAATAAATAGTGTCAAATCCTTGCAGGTGCTTTAAATTTTTGAGGATTCAAGAATCATTTTTTTGTGATGGGTTTTCCATTAAAAACAAAGTAATCCTGTAAATCCAAATTCTACAACCATACATAAAATTGTGGAATTCTCATTTTTTGGAATTCCACGATCTGATACTTTCACAATCTTGCAACCAAACATTGCACCAAAGAATAACTAATAAACTCCTGTCTCATAAAGATTGACACCTGATTTTCAGATGCTATCCTCTACGTTGCGGGGCCCTTGCTAGTACACTAACAGAAATAGGCATGAGAAGCGGAACTTTGGTGTTCTCCCGAAAATGCCCTCCATCCATATAAATTCTACTGGATTCTAATGCAAAAAAATTGGTACTTCAGTAAATATCATTCTTTGGGCAGGGATATAATTGGAAATCTGGTGTCAAAGTTCTGCTTTGTCTTTACCAGGAAGAGAGGGCAGGAATTTTTCCCAAAATAATACTATTAAAATAAATAATTTCCAAAATAATACTGAGCCTAAACTAATTTGCAGAATAGACCTCCGTACCGCCACGCAGAAATGGCCATGACGCGACAGTTAGATGCCAAAGGAAAACACTATTGGTAATAGCGTTTTACTTTTGATGAAAACACTATTGACAATAGCGTTTTCCTCAAAGCGAAAACACTATTGACAATAGCGTTTTCCTCAAAGCGAAAACACTATTTCCAATAACGTTTTCTTTTGTTGATATTGATTTTGCCATATGTCTGGTAAAATATTGATTTTGATTTTGTTAAGCTTGTTTTAGATTTATATTTTAATTTTGTTGAAATTATAATAAAATTGACTGAGAGTAGATAAAAAAATCTCATGGCTTTTTGAAAAATAGAATAAATTTAGTTAGTATAAAGAAATCTATTATGTTTTTTTTTAGAAATCTATATTTGATTTGGAAAATATATAGAAAAAAACATAATAGAAATCTATAGACAAACTAAATTTATTCTTTTATCAGAAAACCATGAGATTTTTTCATCCATTCTTGGTTAATTTTATTACAATTTCAACAAAATAAGAATCAAAACTAAATACCTTAACAAAATCAAAATCAATATCAACAAAGAAAACGCTATTAGTAATAATGTTTTCACTTTGAGGAAAATGTTATTGCCAATAGTTTTCTCATCAAAAGGAAAATGTCATTGCCAATAGCGTTTTCCTTTGGCATCTAACTGTTGCACCAAGGTCATTCATACGTGGCTGCACGAACGTCTATCATGGGAATTAGTTTGGGCTCGGTATTATTTGGGGAATTATTTATTTTAATAGTATTATTTTGGGGGGAAATTCAGGGAATAGATTAGGGGTAATTTTACTTTGAAAAAAAGGCTACGAAGAGGTACATAAGCATGGAAAAAACTTCTATGTAAGCACTTGCATGGTGCAGACCACTTGCAAGTTCTTGGATGGCTTCCGTTGCACAAAACTCAAAGTCATTCAAGAGTTTACAAGTGGCTTGCATGGTGCAAGCCCTGACATAGAAGTTTTTTCCCTATGGCATATTGTCTACACTTTCTTTTTTTATGGAAAGAGAAAAGAAAAGAAAGATACGGGTCCCACTTGTTAGTTATATGTATGCCCTAGAGGCCATTACTGTACATAGGATGTATATTGTAGTGGATGGTGGGACATATATAGGGAGGACTTTCTTGCTCGACATGATAGTATGCTATCTGGTTGCTCTTTACCTTAACGTGTATACTAATTGTCTCTCTGTTACATATTGGTAAAGCCCTTAGGATGTGTACTTGACTACCTGGACTATGATGCAGATCATACTAGTGGGGACAGATAGTCTATAAGTACATCCTTCAAAGTCCCTAGTCGTGGGTGTATCGAGACGGGGCATCGATATACCAGAGTAGACTAGCGTATACCTTCTCGACCCATACAGATGGGCGATAGATGATCCCATATCCATTGGTGTTTGACATCGGAGATGATATACGGGTGCTCAGTAGAGACTGGGTACACTGGACGGACTCGCCGAGAACTCCCAGATGGTATTATACCTTACGTCAGATGGCAGTTCTCTGGTGACACTGGTACAGAGTAGTCTGTTGACCCGAGATCGTCATAGAGTCTTGTGTGGTTCCCACTGTGCTTTGATTTCCACCTTACCACGTCCAAGAGGGCGTGCAAAACGGTGGCTTTTGGGTACAGTCCCGAATCACATGGAGGCAATGAGCGATAGGAGGGGATTCGTCTCTCCCGGTATAAGGGGGTTGATGTTGCGCTGTGTTCGATTGGCTATAACCGGAAATCCCTGGCCAGGGTTGCTGAGATTTACTGGTAAGTGTTACATGTAGTTTCTCGAACTGTTATAGACCTCATATCGACACGACTTATCGAGCTATCGGGGTCTGACGTTTACCACCCCTAGGCAAGATATGCGACATATCAGACGATCAGACCGGACTGTACGGTAGTGTTACTGGTTGGATTCACTGGAGTGTGAGCGGGCTTGCTCGTCGATCTTCTGATCGCTCAATACCCGGGTGGCCGTTACGTTTAGCAGACCGCTTGCGGCTTGTGGGTGCTTGATATGATCATCACCTGCTGCCGGCGTATTGACGAGTCTTTAGAGTCCTACACAGAGGTTTCCTGGCTCAAGCAAAACGAAATAGGAGCGCATATGAGATATGTGCGGGACCGAGAATAATGCGTGTATGTGATACCGTATTTCATTCTCGCGATGAATGTGTCGAATGGTTATATGCGATATAACCTAGTTATCGAATCAAGGATTGATTCGATAAGCCGATACATTGGATACTAGTCGGTTGTGTGCGACATGACCGGATCATTGAATCAAGTGTTGATTTAATGATTTAATGTATAATTATATATTTGATATATTACTTTACATTAACTAGTATTGGTTCACTTTAAATGGATTTTCTCACTTGAATTGTGCAAGTTGTATATGTGATATACTTTTGTGCACATGATTGTATCATGTTTGATGATACATGCTTGTTTGGTTAAGTGTAAAGAACTAAACCATGGTTAAAATGATGATTAGGGTTTTGCTTATTCATTCTTTTATTTGTTTATTCATTTTGGAAATGATAAGAAAAGAATGGTGGCTTTATTTGTAGTTTTGTTGAAGCTTCATGAAGCTTTGACGTAATCCACCATTCTTGTCTCTTGCTTAACCCTAACCATCATAACTAACCATGGTCTATTCTCTACACCTAACTAAGGTTATGATATGATAAGTATTCATTTTTATTATTCCTTTTAAAAAAAAACTTATGATATCATTATCTTCATCTTCTTCTTCTTCTTCAAGATGAAGAACCTTGACTTCATCAATGGTGATTGATGAAAAAGAGTGAGAAATCCAAATCTAAAGTGAACCCACTTTCTTTTTCTTCATCCTCTACCTCTTGCCAAGTAGTAGAGTGTGTTTTCTTCACAAGTTTCATGACTTGGTGAAGTTGGAGCTTGATCTAGTGATGCCTCAACGTAGATCATCTTCGGCATCGTAGTCGACGACCTAGCCCGTCCATTTCTCCGATGAAGCCGACACTAGAGTCCAAGATCCGATTTGTACAGCGGAGAGGACTTCATTGCGGAGCTATGGAGGTGGAGGACCGGATCTACAAAGGTTGTATTTCCATACTTTTAGTTTAGTTGTAAACTAGTTTCTTTTTCGCCTAGACATCTAGTTAACGATCCGTATTAGGGTTTCTCGGCACCCGTAAAATTTAAAATTGGCATGGTTGATGCCTTGTGAGACCTCATTAGCGTGCTTAGGAACCCTACAGTGGTATCAGAGCCTAGCTAGAGCCTTAGGCGATGCGTAGACGGAATTGGAAGTCCGATCGAACCGAAACCCAAACCCTAATTTGCTCTCTGGACTTTTTCCAAAAATTGGGGTTTTTCAAGATTAAAAATATGCAGAAAATTCAGCAGGAAATTCTAAGAATTCGATGCAAAAATTACCTAATGATCTTTCTAAAGTGCGGCGGAACCGCGGCATTAGCGTGCTAATGCGGCTGTTCCGCGGCCCTTTTGTCTTATCTCCCATTGAATTTTGCACAGTAATTCCTATTTTGCAGTGCTGGTTTTCCTGGGATATTTTTTTTTATGAACTCAAGAGTTGAGTTTTCTGGGTTGTATTAGGGACTCGGTGTTTTGATTGGATTGTCAGACTTTGTCTATGTGGCTTTCCGGATATTTTAGAATATGTTAAAAAGTTCGACCGGATATAAATACCCAACTTTTCCCCTGCCGGAAAATTTCCAAGTGTTGGATTTTTCCGTGGTTTAACGACGTTCTAAGTAGTGCAAGTAACGCGATGGTCCCTCTAGAAGACAACAAACCTTAACTCGATTATGTGACCGTCTTGAACTGCCCTTTGAACCTTCGGGTTTGGGGCAGTACGGCGTGCCACATGTGAGGCGTTGGCTTGACCCTTCTACGGCTGGACCGTTGGTACTGAGGCACGAACTGAATGTTTTTAGACCTGTTTCATGTGTTGATCTGTATCGGGAAAACTTGGGTGTTTGAATGTTCGATCGAAAAGTTTAACATTTTCTATTTATCCGGAATGTGATACAATACTTGAAATCCACAAGTAGTTATGAGATAACTGAATGAATGTTATAAATCTAGCGGTTTAGTCTCACTTGATCGGTTGCCACGGAATTTTGATGTGATCAAAAGTCCGTCGCAATCACGTAGCGTACGCGGATACTCGCCGGGTAAACTTAATAGACAGCCTTGCCCCATAGGCCCGACCAAGTGACTGTAGGAGAACCCCGTCGCCGAAAGCATCCGTCTGGGTGCTCGCGGTAGCGGTGTTCCGCTTTGGTGCACTTCATCGACGGTATCGGGGGTGCGGCCGTCTACTGAAGTTTGCGACGAGCATTCGATCAGGATGTCGGGAATCTTGTTGAATTGCCCGACTTAATATTGAAAAGAGTTTTCGATTTTGAGACTAAAATACGGGGTTTATAATTGTTAGGCATGTGATGTCTAAAGTATTCATTTGATTAGGCATGCGATGTCTATGCAGATTGCGGATTCCAACTGTTGTAGTTTTACACTTTCTTTTCTGTGACCGTAAGTGTAATATGTGATATCGCCGGTTTCGTTGCTATATGCCAACGACAATTGGGATGCGCATATTTACTTACGTTGATGACATGTGATGTTATGTGTTGCTGGATATGTTATATTGGATCGTCGTGTTTGAATAGCCGGGGTTTTTTATGTGAGATGAGTGTTTTTCTTTTTCATTCATGTAAAAACTTGTATGTAATATTCTTTTATTTGGGGCACTTCCAGGTTGCGGAAGATGTCACCCTTTGTATATTATTTACTTTTCTGCACTAGGATAGACCCAAGGAGGGGAGCATAAGTAACCGGGTTCTGGAGTCCAGTGGGAGACCAACTCGAGGAGTCGAGTCCGGGTCTCCTAACTCCAGAATTGGTAGGGTTGCTTGCCGCTCTCGTAGGGGTCTAGGGGCGTGGGTTTGGCTATTCATCACGACCGTGGAATCCGTGTTTTATACTGGCTCGTATTGAAAACACGGACGTCCTAGTATATCCAATATTTCATATGATTCTTCTGCTGCGATATCTGTGATGTGATCATGTGATATGTTCTGTGATGGATACTGTATATAGTATATATGATATATTATATAGGCGTTACTTATGTTTTACACCCGTGCTAGCCCTGCCCTGCTCTGTCGTTAGTTACCTAACCTAACGGTGCACGAGGGGACATCGAGACGAATGCGGATGGCATAAGTGTACGTCGTATTTATCTGTGATGTTTAGGTACTTAAATGATGGGACTTCATTAATGAGATTAATGAAATAAAAGAAACCTAAGATGTTGTAGAATCGAATTTCAAAAATAAAACAGGTAGATACAGTTCTTGCTTTGCACAGCGGTATATGTGATATATCCTGCACCTTATTCGATGAGGAAAGGACCGAGATCCCTTCACCGGGAGTGACTCCTTTAGCAATAACTGGCTGATGCTACATACTCGGTTTGTCTTTTGATTGCTTTTAAGAGTTTTAGCTTTGCACAGTGATATATATGCTATATCCCGCACCTCATTCGACGAGGAAAGGACCGACGATCCCTTCACCGGGAGTGACTCCTTTAGCAAAACTAGAAAAGCCTCAAAAGCACTCCATTTTAAATTCATTTGATTCTACAACGATATCAAGTTCATTACGCAACAGGTTTTCAGAAAAAACCTGTCGTAGCCCTCCGTCATTTCAGATAAGTGCTAGTTAGTATTCGTGCTACGTTTGTTGGCCTACGTCAAGGCGTAGTGTGCGGTAGCTAACTAGTATTTATCTGCTTATGCATATGATGCAAATTGGATTAGGGTAGTCGTGCGACTTTGTTGGCCTGCGTCAAGAGTCGTGCGGGTGGGTTTAATTCAATCAGGAAATGACGGGTTGAACTTGACTAGCGCACTATGGTTTGTTGGCCTGCGTCAAGGTCATAGGACGCTAGGGGCAAAATATTATCGGGAATTTCAAGTGTTGAAATTTGCAATGAGATTGCATACCTTCTATGAGATAGTTGGATCCCGATACCCGCTGCGAGTAATTGTTACTCCTGGGAGAGTTTTACACATTACAATTAGCCGATCAAGTAGGTGTCTAGAAAGGTGTTAACGAGGTTACGCCTCTGGGAAAACGAGGTTTACATTAATTAGGTTCGTGCGAAAGCACGGGGGACCTCCCTCAAAGTACCGACACTGGCCTGGCTGAAAGATTGGCGAACTTGTAGTGTGTAATTAATCCCAGCTAGTCTTTCCTTTTAGGGTTTGAAGGAAGATTTGATAAAAAGCAATGGGAGCCATCCTGATTAGATAAAATAATAACCAATCTATTCTTGCAAGAGCGCACGCTGAGTGTTTTCTTCTCTCTCTTTCCAGGTAGCGACCATATCACGCCTTAATCAAGATAATAATACGGATATTTGACCGAACCCGCTTGTTATACTGAGCTGGGGAACGTTGGTCCCGCTCCAACTTATAATTGTTATAAGACAGAGCAGGAAATTGGGGATTACCAGAATTCCCGTGCCGCCCTAACGAAGAAAGTGCATGCTGATGCATCATCTTCGGGTGTGTTCATTACAAAGAACTGTTTCTCTGTATCCTCTACGTCCTGGGTATGTGATACCAGATCAGGAGCCCAGATATGTAATCTGTTACATAGGGCTACTGCTAGGTAGAGAACTGAGAACGGGTGATAAGTTTCATGAGGCAGAAAACGGGGCAAGAGTTGCAGCCAAGTCTGTTGGTCACTGTCACCCTGTATTACCAATACATTGATTCTGAACGAATGTTATTAGATACCGAACCTGATATACAAAATCATATCTATCTCTTTATTAGTAAAGAAATGATAAAATTTTGTATAGATGGATAATGTTTTGAACATTTCCTATATCAAAAGTTGATCGGTTCAGGCACGTTATCTAAAAGCATTGATGTTCTAAATCAAACTACAGTTCTTAGTATACAGAACACACACAAGAGGAAGAGTTCAGATATAAACGAATCCTACTTGAGGCATTGTAGACTAGGTCATATCAATGTGACCCGACTAGATGAAGTTACAAGTAGATGCATATTTAAATGAGTTTGAATTTACATCTTGTGAAACTTGCCAGTCATGTCACAGAGATAAGATGACACCAGCTCTGTTTACTGAAAACAGAGAAAGAGTTAGTGAACTCTTGGGATGATACATGTTGATGTAAGGTCCCCTGTCTACATATGCCAGGACCGGTTCTTTATACTTCGTTACATTCTCTGATAATCTCTCAAGATTCAGACATATGTTCCTGTTGAAACACAAGTCCGAACCTTTTGAGATATTCACAGAATATGATTTAGAAGTAGAGAACCAAAATAAGGGTATAAGTATTATATCATTTGATGAGATCAAGAAGAAGAATACTTGAGCACGGAAATCCTGGATTATTCTAAAGGAGAATGAGATTCTCTCTCAGCATTACTCCTCCGTATACACCATAGCACGATGGTATATCGGGGCGGAGCAATCACACCCTATATGATAAGGTGTGCTCTATGATGAATACTACTGAGTTACCTGTTTCCTTTTAGGGGGTTATGCACTTGAGAAGCTGTATACCTATTGAATAGGGTTTGAATCAGATCACAGCCTACCACCCCATATGAGATATGGAAAGGGAAGAGCCCATTTCTTAAGTTAGTTAAGATTTGGGGTTGTCCGGCCTATGTCTAAAAGCAAAATCCAGACAAGCTCAAGGCAAGGACTGTTATGTAGAACTGGAAATGTTCCAACTATACAAACAACAGCAGATGATTTGGTAGAACCAAAGGATTCAGTAGATTCCAACGAACCTCAGCCTCTCCGCCGATCTAGTAGGGTTCCTCACCCACCTGAGAGATACTTCGGTTTCTCTATGACAGTGGGAGCGAGGATTGCATCATGAGATGATGACCCAACTAGTTTCGAGCCGGCCATCAGGAGTGGGACTCTGTAAGAATGGCTGGATGCTTAGCGATCTGAGATAGAATCCTTATACACCAACAAAATATGGACTTTGGTTGCTATATCTGAAGGGTTAAATCCCCATCAAGAGCAAGTATATCTTGAGAAGATTACTTGGTGTAGATGGAAAAGTTGAGACTTTCAAAGCTAGACTTGTTAAAGCTTTTCGTCATCGACCAGGCATGGATAATAATGAAACCTTTTCAAGTAGCTATGCTTAAGTCCATCCAGATCCTACTTGCCACGGCTGCATACCATGACTACGATATCTGGCGGTTGGGTGCCATGACTGCTTTTCTAAATGATGTTTTAGAAGAGTACGTCTATAAGTACACAATCAGAGGGCATCGTAGACAGTGGGAGCAGCGGAAACGTGTACAAGATGCTTTATAGGATAAAGCAGGTATCGCGGAGTTGGAACATCTGTTTTGATGTGGTAGTCAAACAGTTTGACATCATCAAAATGGTAGATGAACCTTGTATAAACAAAAAGGTAGTAGGGAGTATGGTAGTGATCCTCGTAGGGTACATGGATGACATACTCTTGATATGGAAGGAGTTTCCTATGCTACGCTCGGTCAATCTCCGCTTATCACAATGATTCTCCATATAGGATCAAAGTGATACCTCCTAAATCCTGGATTTTGGATCTATGAGATAGATCTAAATGGATGTTAGGATTCTCACTAGTTGTAGTGAGACGGTATCAATCGATCCTAGGGAGAATCACTGGAAGGGTTCCAGGGTGATAAAGACGACTGAATGTCAGTCGCAGGCATTATCTTTACCCTCAGCAAAGGGACGGTATGTTGGAAGAGTTCCAAGCTAGATACCGTGGCATACTAGACGATAAAGGCTGGATACATCGCTACTTAAGAAGCTACCAAAGAGACAGTTTGGGTGTATATTAGTTCATAAGATGAACTTCGTTCCTACCATTGTGAGACAATGGAGTTGTGGCTTATGCCAAGGAACGCCCGTCCCATCAGAGATCCAGGCGTATTCTGAGGCAGCATCACCTGATCATGGAGATGGTTGATCTCCAGGGTGATCGAGGTTAGGAGAGTAGACTCAGAGGACAACACGGCGGATCCACTCACGAAGGCCTATTCCCAGAGAGAGATTTTTTATGGGATGGTTGAGTATGAGATACTGCAACCACTGCTACAGATGGCCCTAGTGCAAGTGGGAGATTGTTAGTTATATGTATGCCCTAGAGGCCATTACTGTACATAGGATGTATATTGTAGTGGATGGTGGGACATATATAGGGAGGACTTTCTTGCTCGACATGATAGTATGCTATCTGGTTGCTCTTTACCTTAACGTGTATACTAATTGTCTCTCTGTTACATGTTGGTAAAGCCCTTAGGATGTGTACTTGACTACCTGGACTATGATGCAGATCATACTAGTGGGGATAGATAGTCTATAAGTACATCCTTCAAAGTCCCTAGTCGTGGATGTATCGAGACGGGGCATCGATATACCAGAGTAGACTAGCGTATACCTTCTCGACCCATACAGATGGGCGATGGATGATCCCATATCCATTGGTGTTTGACATCGGAGATGATATACGGGTGCTCAGTAGAGACTGGGTACACTGGACGGACTCGCCGAGAACTCCCAGATGGTATTATACCTTACATCAGATGGCAGTTCTCTGGTGACACTGGTACAGAGTAGTCTGTTGACCCGAGATCGTCATAGAGTCTTGTGTGGTTCCCACTGTGCTTTGATTTCCACCTTACCACGTCCAAGAGGGCGTGCAAAACGGTGGCTTTTGGGTACAGTCCCGAATCACATGGAGGCAATGAGCGATAGGAGGGGATTCGTCTCTCCCGGTATAGGGGGTTGATGTTGCGCTGTGTTCGATTGGCTATAACCGGAAATCTCTGGCCAGGGTTGCTGAGATTTACTGGTAAGTGTTACCTGTAGTTTCTCGAACTGTTATAGATCTCATATCGACACGACTTATCGAGCTATTGGGGTCTGATGTTTACCACCCCTAGGCAAGATATGCGACATATCAGACGATCAGACCGGACTGTACGGTAGTGTTACTGGTTGGATTCACTGGAGTGTGAGCGGGCTTGCTCGTCGATCTTCTGATCACTCAATACCCGGGTGGCCATTACGTTTAGCAGACCGCTTGCGGCTTGTGGGTGCTTAATATGATCATCACCTGCTGCCGGCATATTGACGAGTCTTTAGAGTCCTACACAGAGGTTTCCTGGCTCAAGCAAAACGAAATAGGAGCGCATATGAGATATGTGCGGGACCGAGAATAATGCGTGTATGTGATACCGTATTTCATTCTCGCGATGAATGTGTCGAATGGTTATATGCGATATAACCTAGTTATCGAATCAATGATTGATTCGATAAGCCGATACATTGGATACTAGTCGGTTGTGTGCGACATGACCGGATCATTGAATCAAGTGTTGATTTAATGATTTAATGTATAATTATATATTTGATATATTACTTTACATTAACTAGTATTGGTTCACTTTAAATGGATTTTCTCACTTGAATTGTGCAAGTTGTATATGTGATATACTTTTGTGCACATGATTGTATCATGTTTGATGATACATGCTTGTTTGGTTAAGTGTAAAGAACTAAACCATGGTTAAAATGATGATTAGGGTTTTGCTTATTCATTCTTTTATTTGTTTATTCATTTTGGAAATGATAAGAAAAGAATGGTGGCTTTATTTGTAGTTTTGTTGAAGCTTCATGAAGCTTTGACCTAATCCACCATTCTTGTCTCTTGCTTAACCCTAACCATCATAACTAACCATGGTCTATTCTCTACACCTAACTAAGGTTATGATATGATAAGTATTCATTTTTATTATTCCTTTAAAAAAAAAAAACTTATGATATCATTATCTTCATCTTCTTCTTCTTCTTCAAGATGAAGAACCTTGACTTCATCAATGGTGATTGATGAAAAAGAGTGAGAAATCCAAATCTAAAGTGAACCCACTTTCTTTTTCTTCATCCTCTACCTCTTGCCAAGTAGTAGAGTGTGTTTTCTTCACAAGTTTCATGACTTGGTGAAGTTGGAGCTTGATCTAGTGATGCCTCGACGTAGATTATCTTCGGCATCGTAGTCGACGACCTAGCCCGTCCATTTCTCCGATGAAGCCGACACTAGAGTCCAAGATCCGATTTGTACAGCGGAGAGGACTTCATTGCGGAGCTATGGAGGTGGAGGACCGGATCTACAAAGGTTGTATTTCCGTACTTTTAGTTTAGTTGTAAACTAGTTTCTTTTTCGCCTAGACATCTAGTTAACGATCCGTATTAGGGTTTCTCGGCACCCGTAAAATTTAAAATTGGCATGGTTGATGCCTTGTGAGACCTCATTAGCGTGCCTAGGAACCCTACATGAAGCTTCAACATATATCCAAATTAGCCACCATTTTTGTCTTCATACCTAACCTAACCATTCACTTAACTTGAGTTTAGTCTCTACACTTAACCATGGTTGATTATGATAAGTATTCTATTATTTTCTATTTTCTAAAAAAACTTATCATATTCATTATCTTCTTCTTCTTCTTCATCTTCAAAGAAGAAAGCTTACTTCATCAATGGTGATTGATGAAAAAGAGTGAGAAATCCAATTCTAAAGTCTACCCACTTCATATTTCTTCATCCTCTACCTCTTGCCAAGTAGTAGAGTGTGTTTCCTTCACAAGTTTTCTAGACTTGGTGAAGTTGGAGCTTGATCTAGCGATGCCTCGACGTAGATCATCTTCGGCACGTCGTCGATGACCTAGCCCGCTCTTTCTCCGATGAAGCCGACGCTAGAGCCCGGGATTTGATATGGACAGCGAGAAGACTTCATTGCGGAGCTATGGAGGTGGAGAACCGGATCTACAAAGGTTGTATTTCCGTTTACTTGTAGTTAAGTGTTAACTAATTTATTGTTTCGCCTAGAAATCTAGCCAACGATCCGTTCTAGGGTTTCTCGGCACCGTTTAAATTTGAAATTGGCATGGTTGATGCCTTGTGAGACCTCATTAGGGTGCCTAGGAACCCCACAGTGGTATTTGCTAGGCCTATTTGACTTATCTAAATAACTTTCTTGTCTTATCGTGGTAGATATAAATTGAAGCCGTTGATTTTATGTTTCAACCGAAATGTTATTATGGATGTGATAGCAGAATTTTACGATAGCTACCGTTCTACCGTCTCAATAAAACCTCACTAGATTTTCGCTAAAATACCAGGACGTTGTCCCTTACAAATAAATACCATGCGTGTTCATTGTTTCTAGATAAATACCATGGACTAATACCATGACGTTGTCCCTTACAAATAAATTGCTATGGAAGAAAATGTTTCATCATAAACCACACCTGATTATTGACGAAAACCTTTTACAACAAGTCTGGTTTAAGTCCATTGCTGGGTTCCATAGCACCCTAAGTAAGATTTTTGGGGTATCAAGTATGCAATTTTAAAAAAGCTAGAGAGCTATGCAATTCATACCAAGAATCTAACTAGAAAATTAGGAGTAAAACTAGCATGTAATCAAACATTATACTAAGTGAATAAGAAATACAGCCTTTGTAAACCGGTCATTCACTTCAATAGCTCCGTGTAGTAGTCCCTTCGCTCCAAATAGTTATCTCCTGGACTCTAGTGAGGCTCCACAAGGTGAAATGAATAAGCTTGCTTGAAGTCTTCGAAGCCGAGATGATCTACGTCGAGGAGACACTAACTCAAGTTATCTCTTCACTAAGTGATGATCTAGTGAAGAGACAACCCAATTTAAATGGCTAATAGAGAAAAGGTTGATGAAGTAGCAATTTTGCTCACTTTAGAAATGGGTTTCTCACTAATTTTCTTCACCTCTCATGAAGCTAGAAAGCTTTTGGAGATGAGGAAGAAGATGAAGTGTGAATGGAATATGAGTGAGAATAGCAACCATGGATGAGTTAGTATCATACACTAACTCATGTAGAGAATAAACCATGCCTAAACAATAATGGTTGGGTTAATAAATATCTTCAAGTAAAACAAAATGAATGGACTTGGTCAATGGTTCCACAAGGTTCTACAAGTTTCAACCATGTGACAATTTTCAACTAATTTGATTTATTTTAAATAAACAAAACCTTACATTATTATAAGCATGGTTTGAGTCTCATACACTCATGTAGCATGTGGCATCAAGTATGATACAAAAGATTTACATTAATATATATCACATATATACTAAGTGTACACTAGTGAGAAAAAGAAATCTTTAAGTGAGCTATTAGTTAATATAAATTAATATATCAAATATATAATTATACATTAAATTATTAAATCAACACTTGATTTAATAATCCGGCTATATCACATACAACCGACTAATATCATATGTATCAACTTGTCGAATCAATAATTGATTCAACAGCCCGGTTATATAACATATAACCGACCGATATCACATATCGCGAGAATAGAATACGGTATCACATACTCGTATTAATCTCGGTCCCGCACATATCACATATGTGCTCCTACTTCGTTTCGCTTGAACCAGAAAACCTCTGTGTAGGACTCTAAATACTCGTCAATACGCTGGCAGTAGGTGGTGATCATATCAGTCACCCACAAACCGCATGCGGTATGCTAAACGTAACGGCCACCCGGATATTGAGCGATCAGAAGATCAACAAGCAAGCCTGCTTATACTCCTGCGAATCAAATCAAGCAACACTACCGTACAGTCCGGTCTCTTCGTCAAATATGTCGCATATTACAGCGTAGAGGTGGTCAAACGTCAAATCCCAATAGCCTGATAAGTCATGCCGATGCAAGGTCCATAACGATTCGAGAAACTATAGATAACACTTACCGGTAAATTTCAGCAATCCTGATCAGGGATTTCACGTTATGGCCAATTGCGTATAGTGCAACATCAACCCCCAATACCGAAAGAGACGAAATCCCCTCCTATTGCTCATTGCCTCCATGTGACTCGGGACTGTACCCAAAAACCATCATTTTGCACGACTCGGTAGAGCCGTGGTATAGTGGAAATCAAAGCATAGTGGGAGACACACAAGACTCTATGACGATCTCGGGTCGACAGACTAACCTGTACCACTGTCACCAGAGAACTGCTATCCGCCGTGAGGTATAATACCATTTAGGAGTTCTCGGCGAGTCTGTTCAGTGTACCCAGTCTCTACTGAGCACCCGCATACCTTCTCTGATGTCAAACACCAATGGATATGGGATCATCCATCGCCCATCATATGGGTGAAGAGGCGTATACGTTAGTCTACTCTGGAATATCGATACCCTGTCTCGATACTCCCATGACTAAGAAGAATTGAACGATGTACTTACCGACTACCCTGTCCCCACTAGTATGATCTGCATCATAATCCTGGTAGTTAAGTACTCATCCTAAAGGCTTTATCAATATGTAATAGAGAGACAATAAGTGTACATGTTAAGATAAAGAGCAACTAGATAGCATACTATCATGTCGAGCAAGAAAGTCCTCCCTATATATGTCTAAGCATCCACTATAATATATATCATATTTACAATAATGGCCTCTAGGGCATACATATAACTAACAATCTCCCACTTGCACTAAGGCCAGTTGTTGTAGTATCTCATACTCAACGTCCGATAGAAGTCTCTTTCTGGAAAAGCCTCCGTGAGTGGATCTGCCGTGTTATCCTTTGCTTCAACTCTCCTAATCTCGATCCTTTGGAGATCAACCATCTCCGAGATCAGGTGATACTGTCCTCAGAATATGTCTGGAACCCTGATGGGGCCGGCGTTCTTAGGCCAAAGCCACTACTCCATTATTGTCACAATAACAATTATTGGACGCTCAATGGTGGGAACCATATTCATCTCATGAACAAGAAATATCCAGACAACTTCTTTGGTAGCATCGTTGGTAGCGATGCGTTCAGCCTTTATCGTCTAGATTGCCACGGTATCTAGCTTGAAACTCTTCCAACATACCCTCTCTCCACTGAGGGTAAAGACAAAGCCTGTGACTGACTTTCAGTCGACCTTATCACTCTGAAAGCTCGAATTGGTAAAGGACTCCCACTGGAGTTCACTGTTACCAAAACCCAAGAATATTTCTTCTGTGCTTCTCAGGTAGTTAAGAATGTCCTTCACAGCTGTCCAGTGATTCTCCCAAGATCCGATTGATTCCCAATCACTACACCTAGTGAGTCAGCTACATCTGGTCTGGTATATAATATCGCATACATGATAGAGCCTAGTGCTAAAGTATAGGGTATCCCTTGTACGTGAGCTCTCTCCAAATCAGTCTTGGGAGACTTTCTTTTGGAGAGAGTGATTCCTGAGTAAATGGGCGAACCACCACACTTAGAATCATTCACTAAACCCCTTTAGTATGGTGTTAGTATACCTGGATTTGGGATGCTCCCAACATCCACTTAGATCTATCACCATAGATAATAATCTACAAGATGTAGTAGGTATCATCCATATCATCCGTGGATAATCCTTGTGATAAGAGGAGCTTGACCGAGTGTAGCATAAGAAACCATTTCCTATCAAGAGTATGTCATCTACGTACAATACGTATAAGACAACCTTACTCTCTACAACCTTCTTGTATATACAAGGTTCATCTACCTTTTTGATGAAGTCAAACACTTTGACTGCGACATCAAAATATATGTTCCAATTTCGCGATGCCTGCTTTAATCCTGATGGACTTAAGCATCGCTTTGAAAGTCTCAACTTTTCCATTTACACTAAGAATCTTCTCAAGATCCGATTGCTCCCGGTGGGTTTTACCCCTTTAGGTGCAATATTCAAAGTCATACTTTGTTGATGTATATGGATTCCATCTTTGATCGCATAGCATCCAGCCATTACACAAAGTCCCTACTCATGATGGCCTGCCTGAACCTAGTTGGGCCATCATTTACCATGATGCAATCCTCGCTCCCACTGTCACCGAGAAGACCGCAGTATCTCTCAAGTGGATGAGGAACCCTACCAGATTCGCGGAGAGGCTGAGGTTCATTGTGTTGGGTTACTAGGCACTGTCACAAGGGTCTATAAGGCATCAACCATGCCCAATTTTAAATTTTAGACGTGCCGAACAACCCTAACCAAGATCTTAGACTAGAGATTAGGCGAAACAAAGCATGTAAACAACTTTACATCTAAGAGTTAGGGGTTACAACCTTTGTAGTCCGTTCCTTCACTTCTAAAGCTCCGTGTTGATGTCCTTTCGCTGTGATCATCGAGTATCCGGACTCTAGAGAGGCTCCACAAAAGAAAGATGCAAGTTTGCTTCCGATCTTCGATAACAAAGATATCTACCTTGAAGAAACTCAAACCCAAGCTCTTGCTTTGCTAATCAAGTATTGGCAAAGCAAACACCCTAATCTAAACGGCTAGAATAGATGAGGATGATGAAGTAGGAATTTAGATCTCATTTGTTTTCAATTTCTCACTCATTTTCATCACAAGTCAAAAAGCTAGAAGCTTTATCAAGAAGAAGAAGATGATGAAAACCATTTGTGATGAATAATGAAAACCCAAGTGAGGTTAGAAATGCAACCATGGGTTAAGTATGAAGACTTAACCCATGTAGAGAAACAACTATGGTTAAAGGGTTGGGTTGGGTTAAGGAAATATTATTGCAAAATATCACAAAATATCCAAGTCAAAGTCAAAGCTTCAAGAAACTTCTTGAAAGCTTCATGAAAGTTTAACCCTAATCCAAACCCTAATCATATTTAAACTGCACAAATCATGTTGCATTTATAACCATAACATATTACAATATTATATATCACATATACAATATATTTTGTAACAAAATAAAATAATACAATTAACATATATCGCATATATATCAATGTATTACCCGAGTGAGAAAATGAATCTTTAAGTGAGCTTATATTAGTTAATGTAATTTAATATATCAAATATATAATTATTCATTAAATTATCGAATCAACACTTGATCCGATAATCCGGCTATTTCACAAATAACCGACTAATATAATCTGTATCAGTTCATCGAATCAACACTTGATCCGATGACCCGGTTATATCACATATACCCGGCCGATATCTCATATCGCGAGAATCTAATACAGTATCGCATACACGTATTATTCTCGGTCCCGCATATATCACATATGTGCTCCTACTCCGTTTTGCCCGAGCCAGGAAACCTCTGCGGCAGTAGGAGATGATCATATCAATCACCCACAAGCTGCAAGCGGTCAGCTAAACGTAACAGCCACCCAGGTATTAAGCGATCAGAAGATCAACAAGCAAGCCTGTACATTCTCCTGCGAATCCAATCAGTAACACTCCCGTACAGTCCGATCTTTTCGTCTGATATGTCGCATATCTTGCCTAGGGGTGGTAAACGTCAGACCCCAGTAGCTTGATAAGTTGTGTCGATATGAGGTCCATAACAGTTCGAGAAACTACTGATAACACTTACCAGTAAATCTCAGCAACCCTGGCCAGGGATTTCTAGTTATAGCCAATCGAACACAGCGCAACATCAACTCCCTATACCGGGAGAGACGAAACCCCTCCTATCGCTCATTGCCTCCATGTGATTCGGGACTGTACCCAAAAGCCACCTTTTTGCACGCCCTCTTGGACGTGGTATGATGAAAATCAAAGCACAGTGGGAATCACACAAGACTCTATGACGATCTCGGGTCTACAGACTAACCTGTACCAGTGTCACCAGAGAACTGCCATCTAAGGTATAATACCATCTGGGAGTTTTCGGCGAGTCCGTCCAGTGTACCCAGTCTCCACTGAGCACCCGTATGCCTTCTCTGATGTCAAACACCAATGGATATGGGATCATCCATCGCCCATCATATGGGTCAAGAAGCGCATACGCTAGTCTACTCTGGAGTATCGATGCCCTATCTCGGTACTCCCATGACTAGGAACATTTGAAGGATGTACTTGGCGACTACTCTGTCCCCACTAGTATGATCTGCATCATAGTCTTGGTAGTCAAGTACTCATCCTAAGGGGTTTATCAACATATAACATAGAGACAATCAGAGTACATGTTTAGATAAAGTGTAACCAGATAGCATACTATCATGTCGAGCAAGAAAGTCTTCCCTATATATGTCCAAGCATCCACTACAATATACAACGTATGTACAGTAATGACCTCTAGGGCATACGCATAACTAACACGTTGGAGACTATTGAATCCTTTGGTTTCACCAAATCATCAGCTGTTAGTTTGTCTATCTGGAACTCCTTCCGGTTCTACCCCATAACCACAAATTTCTTCACAAGAAATTCCTTTTCTAAAAAGGTGGCATACTGAGAAACAAAACACATTTTCCTCCTCAGTTAGGTAGAAAATATACCCTCGCAAATGTTTGAGATATCCAACAAACTTATACAAAACTGACCTTGTCTCGAGCTTGTCCGGATGTTGCTTTTCAACATAGGCCGGACAACCCCATATCTTAACTCGTTTAAGATGTGGTCTCTTCCCATTCCATATCTCATATGGAGTGGTAGACACCGATTTGGATGGAACCCCATTCAATAGGTATGCAGCTTCTCAAGTGTATAATACCAAAAGGAATGTTTATCCCAATCAGAGCAAAGCTCTGTTTAAATTCCAAGGTGAAAAAAGAAGCAATGCTTCTGTTTTTCTCCAATCAGAGCAAAGCTCAGCCTAAAAAAAAAAAAAAAAAGGCGCGCAGCGCAACTGCGCGACACGTGTCTGCGCAGCGCACAGTTGCGCTGCGCAGCAGAGAGAGAGAAAAAAAAAACGCGCAGCGCACCTGCGCGCTGCGCGACACGTGGCCCGCAGCGCAACTGTGTGCTGCGCAGACACGTGTCGCGCAGCGCAACTGCGCGCTGCGCGACACGTGTCTGCGCAGCACACAGTTGCGCTGCGCAGCACAAAAGGAGAAGAGAAAAAAAAAAGCACGCAGCGCACCTGCGCGCTGCGCGACACGTGTCTGCGCAGCGCACAGTTGCGCTGCGCAGCACAAAAAAAAAAGCTGCGCGACACGTGTCAGCACAGCGCGACACGTGTCACGCGCTGGGGCATCTGCGCCAAACAGAATTAAAATATTCAAGAAATCTTTTCTGTTCTTATTAAAACAAGAAAATTTTCTTCTGTAAAGCAGAAGCCTTTGGATCAAAGATCCAACGGTGGGGAAAATTCCCCAAATCACTCAGAGAAAGATCTCTTTAACAAATTTAACTAATTTATGGGCACTATAAAAAGGACCCCAGACCTCAATTAAAAGGCATCAATATTTTTCTAAAAGAGAGAGAGAGAGAGAGAGAACTCTGAGAAACTCCTCAAGAATAAAAAAGGTAAAAACCTTTAGAAAAAGAGAAAGTTCTCTTATGAACAGATCATAGATCTAAAAACAAGATCAATGATCTTTAATAAAAATAAAATAAAATAAAATAGTGCTTTGCACTTGTGATGAACCTTTGGTTCTCTGAAACAAGAAAAAAACTTGTTTAGATTAAGGGATCAAAAAGTGCTTTGCACTTCTGTTTTCAATCTAAAAAGATTCTTAGTGCTTTGCACTTCTTATGAACCACTAGTTCTCTAAAACAAGAAAAACAGAAATAAAAAAAATAGTGCTTTGCACTTTTATGAACCTTTGGTTCTTGAAATAAAAAGAAAAAACTTTTTTTCTTTGATCTAAATTAGATCAAGAGATCAAATAGTGCTTTGCACTTCTTTTATGAACCATTGGTTCTTGAATCTAAAAGATTCTCAAATTAATAGTGTTTTGCACTTATGAATCTGCGCTGTTGCGCTCTCTGATTGGCGCAAAGCGCCTGATAAATGCAATGCATTTCCTAAAAGGGCCAGGCCCAAATCAAAAAGACCAAATAGGCCAAAATAAATTACAAAGCAATAAAAAGGCAGAGCCCAAATGAAATTGATGCTCTGCATCATTTATAAAGGGCAGAGCCCAAAACAAATTGATGCTCTGCATCCTTTCTGGGCAAAGCCCAAATAAAAATAAAAAGAAATGC
The DNA here is from genome assembly GCA_030015575.1 of Agapanthus africanus. Taxonomy (NCBI): domain Eukaryota; kingdom Viridiplantae; phylum Streptophyta; class Magnoliopsida; order Asparagales; family Amaryllidaceae; genus Agapanthus; species Agapanthus africanus. The sequence goes on along the minus strand of CM057347.1, from coordinate 370,652,647 downwards.
AAGGCAGAAGCAAATAAAATGTTGAACGTTTCAACTGGACTTAGCCCAATTTTGGCCGTAAGTCCTTAAATTAAATTGACCGAGCACGACTGCTCTTTTAAATTAATTTATATCCGGTTCGAAGGTACATCTCCGAGCTCCTCTGACACTTATCGTTGTAATCCTTCAACGACGTCAGAGAGGTGACGGGTCCCGACGACCACATATGTCAATATGGACTGCGGGGTCCTTAAACTCGTGGACCGAAACGTCCTTAAACTAATATCGGACCGAAACGTCCTTAAACTAATATTGGACCGAAACGTCCTTAAACTAACGGTGGACCACCATGTCCTTAAACTGGTATTGGACCACCATGTCCCTAAACTGGCACAATAGAGCCCAAATGCTCTTTTGTCGGATCTAAACGATCCCGTTAAGTCGATCTTAGTCCCAAACTGGACTAACGTATCCTTAACAACCGTTTAAGTTGATCTTAGCCTCAAATATGGCTAACGCATCCTTAAACCTTCAAACAGACTTTAGTCCCAAATTGGACTATAAATTCCCCCAATCAACTTTGGCTCAAGGGTACATCTCTGAACTCCTCTGACATTTGTCGTTGTAATTCTTCAACGTCGTCAGAGAGGTGACGGGTCCCGACGACCATACATGCAATGGACCACCATGTCCCTAAACTGGAATAATAGAGCCCAAATGCTCTTTTGTCGGATCTAAACGATCCCGTTAAGTTGATCTTAGTCTCAAACAGGACTAACGTATCCTTGACGAACGTTTAAGTCGATCTTAGCCGCAACGCGACTAAGGCATCCTTAAACTAAAAACACCAAATCTAAATCTAAGTAAATACGGATTTGGACTAATCCACGTCCTACGGGCGACGGTATTACTCAGTCTCCGTATACAATCCACGGGCAACCACAAACAAAACAAACACCCACGACACGAAGTGCAATTCTGGAGAAGGAGAAAGTTGTTACCGCGAAGCGGTAGCGTAATTAACTGCAGGGGCTTGCGCCTGCAGGGAAGAGCGTCCCCACAATCAAAAACCCCTCTAGCGAGGGGGAATCTGACAAAGTCTGCTACATCGGCCGCATCCGTCTAAACCTTCGATACACGGTGCCATAAATCAACTTGGCATCTTCGGAGAGGTGGACGGATAAAACCAAATAGCATCTGCCCCGAATCTCAGCGTCAGGCCATCGCGGTCCTGTGCGCCGCCTTTCGGAGGGGAACAAGGAAACTGGCAACTCAGCAGTACTCATCATAGAGCGCGCCATATCTCATAGGGCGCGATACCTCCGCCTCGATACACCGTTTTACTGTGGTGTATACGAAGGAGTAAGCTGAGAGAGAATCCTATTCTCCGTTTAGAAATCCAGGAACTCCGTGCCTAAGTATTTTCCTCTCCGATCGCATCGAAGGACTTTAATACTTCTACCCACCTGGTTCTCAACTTCAAACTTATATTCCTTGAATTTCTCAAAAGTTTCAGACTCGTGTTTCAACAGGAACACATGTCTGAATCTTGAAAGATCGTCGATGAATGTAATGAAGTACAAAGAACCAACCCTGGCATTTGTAAACATAGGACCGTATACCTTTGAGACAAGACCAGCAAGTATCATAAGATGGAAATTCGAACAAATTCAAATATCCATCCTTATGTAACTTAGCTAGTCGTGTCGCATTGATATGACCTAGTCTACAATGCCACAAGAAGAATTCGTTCATTTCTAAACTACTCCTCTTGTGTGTGTTCAATATACTTTGAACTATGGTTTGATTTAGAACGTATATGCTATTACATTACGTACCTGATCCAATCAACTCTTGATTAAGGAAAATGTTCATAACATTATCCATCAATACAAAATTATATGTTTCTTTATCTCAATAAGGAAACTGATGTAATGTTGTATATCAGGTTCGGCATATAATAACATTCGTTCAATATCAATGTATTTAGAAATACAAGGTGATATCTGCCAACTGATTTGGCTGCAACAATTGCACCATTCTTTGCACTTAGAGACATATCACCTAATCCCAGTTCTCTACCATTCTATAGCCCATGCAACAGATTACATATGTAGGATTCTGATTCGGTATCTCATACCCAGGACGTATAGTGTACTGAGAAACAGTTCTCGGTAAAAAGCACATATGAAGAAGATGCATTAACATGCACATTCCTCGATTGGGTGGCATAGGAATCTGGACATTCCCCTATTTCCTGCTCGAACTTATAACAATTATAAGATAGAGCGGAACTAACGTTCCCCAGCACAGTATAATAAGTAGGTTCGGTCAAAACATCCATATTATTATCTTGATTAAGGCATGTCACGGTCGCTACCAGGAGAGAGAGAGAAGAAAACACTTTGCGTGCGCTTTTGCAAGATTTAGATTAGTTATTATTTTATCTAATCAGGATGGCTCCCACTGTTTTTATCAAATCTTCCTTCAAACCTTAAAAGGTAAGATTAGCCGGGATTAATTACACCCTACAAGTTCGTCAATCTTTCGGCCAGGCCAGTGTCGGTACTTTGAGGGGGGGTTCCCCGTGCTTTTGCACGGACCTAATTAAAATAAACCTCGTTTTCCCTGGGGCGTAACCCCGTTAACACGTTTCTAGACACCTACTTGATCGGCTAATTGTAACGTGCAAAACTCTCTCAGGAGTAACAATTACTCACAGTGGGTATCGGGATCCAACTATTTCATAGAAGGTATGCAATCTCATTACAAATTTCAACTCTTGAAACTCCCGATAATGGTTTTTACCCCTAGTACTTATGACATTGGCTATGGTCAACATATCATAAGTCCTAGTCAAGTTCTACCCGTCATTTCTGTTAGTGTATATGCCCTAGGGGCCATTATTGTATCATACTAGATTGTATATTACTTAATGGAAGCTTGGGATATTCACAGTTATATATACAGTCTTGCTAAAAATGGTAGTATACTACTTGATTTGTGTCTACTTTAATATGTGCATATGTTTCTTGTAACGTATCACTTATACATATTAGTAGAGCCCATAGGTTCTTTGCTTAATTACCAGCATTGTGATGGCAGTCATACTAGTGGGGGCTGGGTAGTCTATAAGAAACATCCTTTACATGTCCCTAGTCGTAGGATTATCGAGACAGGGCATCGATATTCCGGAGTAGACTAAGTGTGTACGCTTCTCATCCCAGTTGGGGAGATGGTCTGTCCCGCAGCCATCAGTACGTCGTACTGGAGATAGTATACAGGTGCTCGTTAGGTTATGGGTACACCGGACATGACTCGCAGGGGAACTGATTGGTTAGTATTATACCCATCGTCAGTTAACAGTTCCTAGGTGACATGAGTACAGCATAGTCCGCAGACTTGACACTGCTACTTCGCCTCGAGTGTGTCCCACTGTTCTTAGATTGCTACCCTACCACAGCTCAAAGGAGTCGTGCAAACAGGTAGCAGTTGGGTGCAGTCCCGAGCACTTGGAGGCAGTGGCGGTTAGATAGGATTCGTCTCTCCCGGTATTGAGAGTTGATATCGCGCTGTGTCAGAGAGCCATTACGCAAAGTCCCTGGCCAGGACAAGAGAGATATACTGGTAGGTTCCAGTAGCTTCTCAGGGTGTAATGGGCTTCGCTCCGACACGACTTATACAACTATTAGGGGACTGACGCTTGCCGCCCCCTAGGCTTGATATGCGATAGTCTTAGACGAACAGACCGGACTGTACGGAGATTGTCACATCAGGCTCAGTGGGAGTTCGGATGATTTTCCTCATCGGCCTTCTTATCGACATCTACCTGGGGACCGTTATGTACAGCTAGTGCCGCTTGCGGTCTGTGGTTAAACTCACTGCCAGCGTAGTGTCGAGTCTTTAGAGTCCCACACAGAGAGTTTCCCTGCTCCAGGCGAAACGATATAGAGGTCGTATGGTCTTACGACAAGGGTTCGGACGCATACGTGTGTTTACGCACGTACGACTTTTCGGTCAATTTTCACTAGCCGACTTTGGTTTAAGCCAGATTCTAGTATCGGGTTATTGGATTTATACAGTCTAAAGTTTTTCCGTGTTTTCACGGATTGGAGGGGCGTTCTCGTAATTTGTCGGGAAGCTTCTAGAAGAGTGGTGACTTGGGGGGTAAGGTGGCATTGCATTAAATGAGATTAGTGACTCATTTGTGTGATTCATCCATGTCATTAATGCATCATAAATGCTTATGACTCATGGAGATGAATCACTCATAGATATTTATGAAGCATGGTTGTTAATTCTATTATTTCAATTTTTGAATAAATAAATAATGCTTCATATATATTATGATAGATCTTTATCTCATTTCATTATCATCTTCACCTTCTATCTCCTCAAGCTCTCTCATTCTTCAAAACCCTAACCCTAACCTCTCATGAGTTGAGATCAAGAGTTAGCTAGACTAATACTTCCATAACCTCACTCTATATCCCCTAGGTAGCTTAGATTAGCACTTTAAGCAACCTAGTTATCTCAAGTTTGAGATTAAGCTTGGCGTAGGAGCTTTCGGGTGGATCGTCTTTCATTCGAGGAGGCCGTTGAAGTGCCGATATTCCAAGGAGACTACGAGGAGTGGAAGACAGCGATGAAGACCCGAAGGACATGTAACGTGAGGTATAACTTCGAATCCGAGTAGTTAAACCTCTAGTAGATAGTTAGCAATGGTTTAGATAATGATTCATGCGCTCAAGTCCGTGTTACGAAACTTTGATAATCGTTTTTCATATATTCCGCCTCCCCGCAAGTTCATGGGGTGCGTGACATGGACTTACATTGGTATCATAGCCAACTAAACCATTACTAGCTTGTTAGCAACTAATTAGAAGTTCGATCGACGGAAAACATGAAAACGAAACGCCCCGTGCCCTAAGTTCTGTTAATTTTAAAAGTGTCCGAAAAAATATTTGACATACCTTAAAATCCACAGCAGGGAATTTAATGAATTCTGGGAAAATACGAGCACACAAAACGACAAGACGGCCGCGGATCCGCGGCCAAATGGTGCTTTTGGCCGCGGATCCGCCGCAGAGTCAACTCGGTTTTGACTCCGATTTTCTCTGTTATTCATTTTTTATGGTGTTTTGTTTTTCTGTATATACTGTTTCTGCCCAGGTTACTTCAGTACAGGTTTGCTTTTTGGGTACACACGGAATATGGTAATCGATCGATATTCTAAGATATTTGCTAATTGGGTTTTTATCTGTAATGTTTAATGTGTTCGTAAACCTCCCCTAACTGCTACTATGTCGGTTGGCAGGGGGTTGCACATTTCTGTAATATTTATTGTTTGTGTATATGAACTGTGTTGGACTGTTGTGATGATTAGCCGGGGTTTGAGATGTGTTTAATATTCATTCATACAATGTAAATGTAATTTGATGTAATATTCTTTTGCGGGGCACATCCAGATTGCGGTTGTAACCACCGTTGTATTATTTCTTTTTACTGTTTTTGCTCCTAGGATAGACCCAAGATGGGGTGCACAAACTACCGAATACGTTGAAGTGTTTAGTGGCCTACTCACATTGTTGAGGGAGACCGCTTCACTTCGGGTACTTGGCGGGTAGTTTGCCGTACCCGTAGGGGTCTAGGGTGGGGTAATGGCTATTCATCACAACTGTGTAATCCATCTTTTATTGCAGGCTCAAAGCAAATGCGGATTGCTAGTAAATCCAATAAAATTCATCTGTGATCTGGAATGCTTATTATTGCGTCTGACGAATGTACAATATCTATATATGATAGCTATTAGACGTCACTTATGTTTTACACCCGCGCTAGCCCAGCCCCCGCTCTATCGTTAGTTAAGTAACCTAACGGGTGATGACGGGACCCCGTGGCGAATGCGGATGGCATAAGAGGACGTGGTATTTTTGTTGTTTTCTGCAATGATAGGATAAATGATGGGACGCATTATTATAATGCAAAGAAAATAAACCAAAGTTTAATCGTTGGAACAAATTTAAAAGAAACCACTCGGTTATCTTAAAAGATCAGAATTTTTAATTGCGGAGCTTTAACCACTCCTTTTAAAAAGTATCAGGTTCCTTCGATTATATCAAGTTCACTACGTTCACGGTTTTGCCAAAACCAGTCGTAGCCCTCCGTCATTTCAGTTAAATATTCAGTAGTATTCAAGCTATGTATTTTGACATTCGCCAAGGCATACTGGATGTTTATCTGTAGCATAGATAGATGCGTTGGTTTGGGACAGTCGTACTACTATTTTGGCCTTCGTCAAGGGTATGTACGGGTGGGTTCAAATTAACCTGGACAATGACGGGTAGAACTTGATATGTGACTTATGATATGTTGGCCTTCGTCAAGGTCATAAGAGCATGGGGCAAAAATCTACATTGGAAATTTCTAAAGAAACTGAAATTTGCAGAGAGATGCATACCATTTTGGAGTTTGATGAATGTTGGTAGGATTCCTTCAACATTATCATACGATGATATTTTGGATCCCGATCCTACTGTGAGTATATGCTACTTATCAGGAGATTCATTACTTAAACGATCAATGCTATAAACCAAGTAGGTGTCTAGAAAGGTGTCAGCGGGGTTACGCCCCCAGAGAAAAGAGGTTCTTTAATTAAGGAACTTCGCGAAAGCGTTGGAAAACCTCCCTCGAATTATCGACACTGGCCTGGCTGAACGGTTAAGCAAGTATTGTACGGTGAGAATAGTCCTGGCTAATTCTTCTTTTATGGTTTGAGGAAGGATTCGAGAAACAGTGGGAGCCATCCTGTTTAGATAAACTAAAAACCAACCTAAACTTGCAACAGCATCATGCTAAAATGTTTTCTTCTCTCTCTCTTAATTGCAGCGACCTTGTGACCACACATAGGTTACATCTAGATAATAATTTGACTGAATCTGACTTATATGACTGGCAAAAGTCTGTCCAGATGTCCATTGCCTATGACAAGCTGGACTACCCTATTGAGGGAAATTCCTATTGTTATGAGATTGAGCGTTGGCAGAAGGATTGCAGGGCTAACAAAGCCAGTAGCCAGGATTCGAAGCATGTTGTGGCTTCAGCTTCAGGTTTGTTTGTAATAGAAAACTGTATGTCAGTTAACCCTACTTTCTGGGTATTGGATACCGGGTCAGGAACTCACATCTGTAATTCATTACAGGCTCTGAGAAACCATAGGGTTATCGGGATAGGTGATATAACCCTCACGGTTGCTAACGGAATGAGCATGAACGCTGAATCCGCAGGGGAATATCATCTTGGACTGACAACTGGGCAAATATTGATTCTGCGTAACTGTTTTTATGTACCAGGTACGACTTGTAATATCATATCTGTACCCTTACTATCTAAGGAAGGATATGATTTTACTTTTACAAGAGATGTGGTTCACATCCACCTAAATCAAGTTATGATTGGGTCAGGTACATTAGAGAATGGAATATACGTATTAAATCAAGCTCAGATTTTCAGTGTCCAGAACACACTTAAAAGAAAGTCTCCGGAAACAAATCAGGATTTCTTATGGCATTGTAGACTAGGTCACATCAATGAAAGAAGGTTGACTAAGTTACATAGAGAAGGATATTTGAATCCGTTCGAATATCAATCTTATTCTACTTGTGAATCTTGTCTCATAGGAAAGATGACAAAGACTCCGTTTACTGGACACGGAGTAAGAGCAAGCGAGCTCTTGGGACTCGTACACAGTGACGTGTACGGTCCAATGTCTACACATGCGAGAGGTGGTTATTCCTACTTCATTACTTTTACGAATGATTTCTCTAGGTATGGACAAGTCTTCTTGATGAAACATAAATCCGAGGCCTTTGAGAAATTCCAGGAATACAATGAAGTGGAAAACCAAAAAGGCAAAAGTATCAAGACACTAAGATCTGATCGAGGTGGTGAATACTTAAGTGCCGAGTTCCTGGGTTACTTAAAAGAGAATGGAATTCTCTCTCAACTTACTCCTCCATACACACCACAACACAATGGTGTATCAGAAAGGAGGAATCGAACCCTATTGGATATGGTTCGTTCCATGATGAGTAAGGCTGAGTTACCGCGATCTTTTTGGGGATATGCGCTAGAAACAGCTGCATATATTTTGAACAAAGTTCCAACCAAGACTATGCCTATCACACCATATCAGATGTGGAGTGGGAAGAAACCCTATCTTCGGTACCTGAAGACATGGGGATGTCCAGCTTTTGTTAAAAGGCAGCATGCGGACAAGCTCGAGACACGCTCAGTACAGTGTAAGTTTGTGGGATACCCAAAGAACTCCAAGGGGTATTTTTTCTATTACGCAGAGGAAAAAAAAGTTTTTGTTTCTCATCATGCCCACTTTCTGGAACATCAGTTTTTTGTAAAAAGGAACAAGTGGGAGCGAAATAGAGCTGGAAGAAATTCCAGAAGCACAAACTACTGCTGAAAGTTTGGTAGAACCAGAAGTTCAAGAAGAACAGGACATCTCGACACCACTCCGCAGGAGTAGTAGGCAGTCTCATCCGCTCGAGAGATACTACAGTTTTCTCATAGACGGGGATAGAGAGGATTGCACTATTGACTATGATGAACCTACTAGCTTCCAGCAAGCCATTCAGAGCGGTGACTCAGTAAAATGGTTGGATGCAATGCGGACCGAAATGGAGTCCATGTACACTAACAAAGTATGGACTTTGGACATTGCTCCAGATGGAGTAAAACCCGTAGGATGCAAATGGATCTTCAAAAAGAAGATTGGTGTAGATAGACAGGTTGAAACCTATAAGGCTAGACTTGTTGCAAAGGGGTTCCGCCAAAGACCTGGTTTGGACTATGACGAAACCTTTTCTCCAGTGGCTATGCTTAAATCTATTCGGGTCTTTCTTGCTATTGCTGCTTTCCACGATTATGAAATCTGGCAGATGGACGTAAAGACGGCCTTTCTAAATAGTAATTTGGAAGAAAGCGTCTATATGGATCAGCCAGAGGGATTCATTCAGAGTGGGAGCAGCGGTAAAGTATGCAAGCTGCTTAAGTCCATTTATGGACTAAAGCAGGCATCGCGGAGTTGGAACATCTGTTTTGATGATGCTGTCAAAGGATTTGACTTTATCAAAAATCCAGATGAACCTTGCATATACAGTAAGATTGTAGGGAGAGATGTAGTATTCCTCGTCTTGTACGTGGATGACATTCTCCTAATAGGAAATGATATTCCTATGTTACAGTTAGTCAAAAGATTCTTGTCACATAAATTCTCCATGAAAGACCTGGGTGATGCCACCTACATTCTGGGGATCCGGATCTATCGTGATAGATCAAAGAGGATGTTAGGACTTTCGCAGTCCAGGTACATAGACACCATAGTGAAGAGATTCAGTATGGATGATTCTAAGCGCGGTAACCTACCGGCTTGTCACGGAATCACTCTCTCCAAAGAGATGTCTCCCAAGACTGATTTGGAAAGGGATCGCATGTCGATTATACCCTACGCTTCTGCGGTAGACTCTATAATGTATGCGATGTTATGTACCAGACCAGATGCAGCATACGCATTGAGCGTAGTAAGCCGGTATCAAGCAAACCCAGGGGAGAAGCACTGGATAGCAGTAAAGAATATTCTCAAGTACCTGAGGAGGACTAAGGAGATGTTCTTGGTGTATGGCGGAAAAGACCTCCAGATAGAAGCCTTTGCCGACTCCGGCTTCCAGAGTGACAAGGATGACTCCAAATCCATGTCGGGTTATGTCTTTACCCTCAATGGAAGGGCGGTCTGTTGGAAGAGTTCCAAGCAGGAGACCGTTGCTGACTCAACAATGGAAGCGGAGTACATAGCTGCTTGCGATGCCGCAAAAGAAGCAGTCAGGATGAAGAAGTTCCTCACAGAACTTCAGGTGGTTCCTACCAGTGTTGGTCCAATACCTCTGTATTGCGACAACAACGGCACTATAGCTTTAGCGAAGGAACCCAGGTCCCATCAGAAGTCCAGACACATCTTAAGGCGGTACCACCTGATCAGGGAGATCGTAGATCGCCGGGAGATCGAGGTGAAAAGAGTAGAGACAGAGAATAACATAGCTGATCCATTCACAAAGGCCTTTCCTCATACGCAGTTCGAGAGGCTATTCGAGATGATAGGTCTACGATATGCCAGCTCATGACCCTAGTGCAAGTGGGAGATTGTTAGTGTATATGCCCTAGGGGCCATTATTGTATCATACAAGATTGTATATTACTTAATGGAAGCTTGGGATATTCACAGTTATATATACAGTCTTGCTAAAAATGGTAGTATCTACTTGGTTTGTGTCTACTTTAATATGTGCATATGTTTCTTGTAACGTATCACTTATACATATTAGTAAAGCCCATAGGTTCTTTGCTTGATTACCAGCGTTGTGATGGCAGTCACACTAGTGGTGGCTGGGTAGTCTATAAGCAACATCCTATACATATCCCTAGTCGTAGGATTATCGAGACAGGGCATCGATATTCCGGAGTAGACTAAGTGTGTACGCTTCTCATCCCAGTTGGGGAGATGGCCTGTCCCACATCCATCAGTACGTCGTACTGGAGATAGTATACAGGTGCTCGTTAGGTTACGGGTATACCGGACAGGACTCGCAAGGGAACTGATTGGTTGGTATTATATCCATCGTCAGTTAACAGTTCCCAGGTGACATGAGTACAGCATAGTCTGCAGACTTGACACTGCTACTTCGCCTCGAGTGTGTCCCACTGTTCTTAGATTGCTACCCTACCACGGCTCAAAGGAGTCGTGCAAACAGGTAGCAGTTGGGTGCAGTTCCGAGCACATGGAGGCAGTGGCGGTTAGAGAGGATTCGTCTCTCCCGGTATTGGGAGTTGATATCGCGCTGTGTCAGAGAGCCATTACACAAAGTCCCTGTCCAGGGAAAGCGAGATATACTGGTAGGTTCCAGTAGCTTCTCAGGGTGTAATGGGCTTCGCTCCGACACGACTTATACAGCTATTAGGGGACTGACGCTTGCCGCCCCCTAGGCTTGATATGCGATAGTCTTAGACGAACAGACCGGACTGTACGGAGATTGTCACATCAGGCTCAGTGGGAGTTCGGATGATTTTTCTCATCGGCCTTCTTATCGACATCTACTTGGGGACCGTTACGTACAGCTAGTGCCGCTTGCGGTCTGTGGTTAAACCCACTGCCAGCGTAGTGTCGAGTCTTTAGAGTCCCACACAGAGAGTTTCCCTACTCCAGGCGAAATGATATAGAGGTCGTATGGTCTTACGACAAGGGTTCGGACGCATACGTGTGTTTACGCACGTACGACTTTTTGGACAGTTTTTACTAGCCGGCTTTGGTTTAAGCCAGATTCTAGTATCGGGTTATTGGATTTATACAGTCTAAAGTTTTTCCGTGTTTTCACGGATTGGAGGGGCGTTCTCGTAATTTGTCGGGAAGCTTCTAGAAGAGTGGTGACTTGGGGGGTAAGGTGGCATTGCATTAAATGAGATTAGTGACTCATTTGTGTGATTCATCCATGTCATTAATGCATCATAAATGCTTAATGACTCATGCAGATGAATCACTCATAGATATTTATGAAGTATGGTTGTTAATTATATTATTTCATTTTTTGAATAAATAAATAATGCTTCATATATATTATGATAGATCTTTATCTCATTTCATTATCATCTTCACCTTCTCTCTCCTCAAGCTCTCTCATTCTTTAAAACCTTAACCCTAACCTCTCATGAGTTGAGATCAAGGGTTAGCTAGACTAATACTTCCATAACCTCACTCTATATCCCCTAGGTAGCTTAGATTAGCACTTTAAGCAACCTAGTTATCTCAAGTTTGAGATTAAGCTTTGCGTTGGAGCTTTCGGGTGGATCGTCTTTGATTCGAGGAGGCCGTTGAGATGCCGATGTTCCAAGGAGCCTACGAGGAGTGGAGGACAGTGATGAAGACCCGAAGGACATGTAACGTGAGGTATAACTTTGAATCCGAGTAGTTAAACCTCTAGTAGATAGTTAGCAATGGTTTAGATAACGATCCATGCGCTTAAGTCCGTGTTACGAAGCTTTGATAATCGTTTTTCATATATTCCGCCTCCCCGCAAGTTCATGGGGTGCGTGACATGGACTTATAATTTCGTGATTAATTAGACCCACCTACATGACCCTTGGCTATGGTCAACATAATCATGCGACTGTCCTAATTAATTGCATCATATGTTATGTAGGAAGTCATCACTTAGCTACCGTACACTACGTCTTGGCTATAGTCAATATACGCAGCACGAATACTAAGTACTCTATTTCTTAAAATGACGGAGGGTCTGCGGATGGTTTTTATGTAAACATTTAACGCTTTGAACTTGATATCGTTATAGAATCGAGTGATTGTGAAAATGAGCATTTTTTAGGCTTTTACTAGTTTTGCTAAAGAGGTCACTTCCGGTGAAGGAATCTTAGCTCTTTCCTTATCGAATGAGGTGCTAGATATTCTACAAGGAATACCGCTATGCAAAACAAGAACTAGAGCTAGCAGTTTTTAAATAAGATTCTACAACAACATTAGGTTTATTTTCTTTCATTAATCTGAAGTCCCATTATTTATGCTTCCTAAGCATCACAGATAAAGAAACAAAAATAGAACGTATGCTTATACCATCCGCATTCACCACAGTATCCCGTTATGCACCGTTAGGTTACTTAACTAACGACATAGCAGGGCGGGACTAGCGCGGGTCCAAAACATAAGCAACATTTATTATATATCATATATATAATAAGCCATTCGTCTCAGAATACAGGGTGATCACATCACAGATATCAGAAGCAGAAGATAACATATGAAATATTGGATATACTAGAATTTCCGTGTTTTAAATTAAACCAGTAAAAAACACGGATTCCACGGTCGCGATGAATAACCAAACCCACATTTCTAGACCCCTACGAGAGCAGCAATCAACCCTCCCAATTCTAGAGTTAGGAGACCCGACTTCGACTCCTCGAGATGGTCTCCCACTGGACCCTAGAACCCGGTTACTTGTTCTCCCCTCCTTGGGTCTATCCTAATGCGGAAAAGTAAATAATATACATCAATGGTGACATCATCCTCAATCCGGAAGTGCCCCAATAAAAGAATATTACATACAAGTTAAAGCATGAATGAAAATGAAAAACTCTCATCTCACATAAAACCCCCGGCTATTCAAAACACGACGATCCAATATAACATATCACAGCAACACATAACATCACATGTCATCAACGTAAGTAAATATGCGTATCCCAATTGTCGTTGACCTATAGCAACGAAACCGGCGATACCCCATATATTACACTTACGGTCTCAAAAAAGAAAATGAAAAACTACAACAATTGGAATCCGCAACCACCTTAGACATTATAAACCTAATGTATCACATATTTCGGATTTTATGCCTAACAAAATGAATTCCTTAGACATCATAAACCCGGAATATCACATATTCCGAATTTCATGCCTAATAATTATAAACCCCACATTTTAGTCTCGTTATTGAAAACACTTTCCAATAACAAGTTGGGCAATTCAACAAGATTCCCGACATCTTGATCGAATGCTCATCGGAAACTTTAGTAGACAGTCGCACCCCCGATGCCGTTGACGAAGTGCACTTAGACGGAACACCGCGGCCGCGAGCACACAGACGGATACTTTTTGGCAACGGGGTTCTCCTACAGTCACTTGGTCGAGACTATGGGGCATGGCTATCTAGTAAAGTTACCCAGCGAGTATCCGCGTACACTACGTAATTGCGACGGAGTTTTGATCCGAATCAAAATCCCGCGGCAACCGATCAAATGCGACTAAATTGCTAGATTTATAAAATTCAAATTAGTTTTCACAAAACTAATTATTGTGTATTCCAAATATTGTATCACATTCATAGAGAGCTAGACGATATTAAATATTTCGATCGAATCAACGAATTTCCAAAATTTCCCAGAGAGCTCAACACATGAGCAGTGTTAGAAATACCCAGAACCATACCACAGTACCCATAGACCAGCAGCTGAAGGCCCGTCCTAAGCCTCTCAAGTGGCGCCGCGGAACCGCGGCCAAAACCATGTTTTTTGGCCGCGGTTCCGCGGACACTTAGACGAGTTAGGGACTCGTTCTTCAGGTGGGTCCATGGAATTACCTGCATGATTTTAGAGTATTTTTAACATGAAAAATTTCAACTTTTGAAAATTTTTCCAGAGAAGAGTATATTTCAGGTATTCGGAGTTCGTTCGAACTTTTAACTTCGCCTAGACAATACCTAATGCTCTAGCTTGGCTCTGATACCACTACTGGGTTCCATAGCACCCTAACTAGGATTTTTGGGGCATCAAGTATGCAATTTTAAAAAACCTAGAGAGCTATGCAACCCATGTCAAGGATCTAACTAGAAAATTAGGAGTTAAGCTAGCATATAATCAAACATTCACTAAGTGAACAAGGAATACAATCTTTGTAGATCAGTCCTTCACTTCAATAGCTCCGTGTAGTGGTCTCTTCGGTCCAAGTAGTTATCTCCCAGACTCTAATAAGGCTCCACAAGGTGAAATGAACAAGCTTGCTTGAAGTCTTCGAGGCCGAAGATGATCTACGTCGAGAAGACACTAACTCAAGCTACCTCTTCACTAAGTGATGATCTAGTGAAGAAACAACCCAATCTAAATGGCCAATAGAGAAGAGGTTGATGAAGTAGGTATTTTGCTCACTTTAGAAATGGTTTTCTCACTAATTTTCTTCACCTTTCATGAAGCTAGAAAGCTTTTGGAGATGAGAAAGAAGATGAAGTGTGAATGGAATAATGAATGAGAATAGAAACCATGGGTGAGTTAGTGTCATACACTAACTCATGTAGAGAATAAACCATGGCTAAACCATAATGGTTGGGTTAATAAATATCTTCAAGTAAAACAAAATGTGTAGACTTGGTCAATGGTACCATAAGCTTCTATAAGTTTCAATCATGTGACAATTTCCAACTAATTTGATCTACATTAAATAAACAAAACCTTACATTATTATAAGCATGGTTTGAGTCTCATACACCCATGTAGCATGCGGTATCAAGCATGACACAAAGATGTACATTAATAAATATCACATATATACTAAGTGTACACTAGTGGGAAAAAGAAATCTTTAAATGAGCTAATATTAGTTAATATAAATTAATATATCAAATATATAATTATACATTAAATTATTAAATTAACACTTGATTTAATAATCCGGCTATATCATATACAACCGACTAATATCATATGTATCAACTTGTCGAATCAACACTTGATTCGACAGCCTGGCTATATCACATATAATCGACCGATATCACATATCGCGAGAATAGAATACGGTATCACATACTCGTATTAATCTCGGTCCCGCACATATCAAATATGTGCCCCTACTTCGTTTCGCTTAAGCCAGGAAACCTCTGTGTAGGACTCTAAACACTCGTCAATACGCTGGCAGTAGGTGGTGATCATATCAGTCACCCACAAGCTGCAAGCGGTCTGCTAAACGTAACGGCCACCCGGGTATTGAGCGATCAGAAGATCAACAAGCAAGCCTGCTCATACTCCTGTGAATCCAATCAAGCAACACTACCGTACAGTCCGGTCTCTTTGTCAGATATGTCGCATATCACAGCCTTGGGGTAGTAAAACGTCAGACCCCAATAGCCTGATAAGTCATGCCGATGCAAGGTCCATAACGGTTCGAGAAACTACCGATAATACTTACCAGTAAATCTCAGCAACCCTGGGCAGAGATTTCATGTTATGGCCAATCGAGCATAGCGCAATATCAACCCCCAATACCGGGAGAGACGAAATCCCCTCCTATCGCTCATTGCCTCCATATGACTCGGGACAGTACCCAAAAACCACCATTTTGCACGACTCAGTAGAGCCGTGGTAGAGTGGAAATCTGTCATGATCCGAAATGGTACGTGACCGGCACTTGAATCATATGAAGTCTATAGGACCCCACCTAATTCAAGTAAGCCAAAAGCCCAAAAATCTAAACCATTTAAAAAGAGACTGAAAGAATACTTATTTGAAAGTTAACATATAAATTCACTTTGAAAGTCGTAGTAAGCATTTTTAAAAGTATCAAGTCTTTCCCAAAAATTTCGGTAGAGTTTCCTTTGTAAATACTGACCACAAACGGATACAAACAGGAATATACATAAGCAATGAATAAATGCATCCCCAAGCGGGAGCTAGCTCTTCGCCAATTGGCGGAAACAACCATGCAAGTAATATAATATACAACACCGAAGGGCAAGGATCAAAACTCATCAAGAAAACCAACATTCTCAAGAAAACCAGAGAAGAACCATAATAATACAAGCGCACGACTCTAAGGTTGAAATAATATACAACTGGTCTTCTAAGTCTATCAAATAATACAAGTCTGGTTGATAGAGTTTACTAGATACAACTGAAATAAATACAGATACAACGATGGTCACGATATAAGTGAACCCACCTACCAAAGCAATCACCCGGAAGAAAGTGAAGTGCCAACAAGCCGCTACAGAACCTGTACGGCAAAACCTGCAAAAAATTGTGGCCCAACGGAGGTGAGTTGCCAACTCGTGAGTAGAAGACATCACCGAGAAGAAATCACATGTATGACTCTCTCCTAGGTCATACAATAATATCCTCATAATATAACCTGAAACATCTAATAATGGTAAGGGTAATCATCTAAACATAAGTGTAATACCAAGTGCTCATGTCAGTGCCGCAAGTAGCAACATGTCATATATATGATGTACGAATGCATTAAGAATGAAAACAGAATACATCTTGAACGAAAAAACTGTTTTCTTATCTCAGTGAGATTTTTGTGTAAAAACCGAAGTATCATCAATGAAATCAATAGAGAATCCGTGTCAAGCATCGACGCAAAGTAAATATCCCAATATCTCAATGTCCCGATATCTCAATATCTCTATATCTCAATGTCTCAATATCTTAATATCTCAATATCTCGGGCTCCAGCAATCCGGACTGGCCCATATCATCAAATCTCACGACTCCATCGGTATCCTCTGGATATCCGCCGCGTCATAAATAATCGGTCGGTAGTGCTCCCCTGCCGGGCTCAACGCCATCAGCTGTGACCATCTTGCCCCGGGGTACCACACCGGGTCCACTATGCACCCACAGACGGTTCATCCTCCTCCTTGAATCGGGTGTATGATATCGCTCAAGAACTGAGAAAACTCATGGTGGGCACCTCTCACATCATATCACAAGAAAAGCTCAAATTTCTATCTTTAGAAATGATAATGAGTTTATAAAATCCTTGCGGTTTCTAATCTCATGAAAAATCCGAAATCCCAAACTCGAGAGTAAATAAACAGTGAATTACCGGCATAAAGCCCCATAATATTGCATGAAAAATGAATATATACATGCATGGGTATCTAAGTAAAGAATGCAATATCTAAACTAGCATAGTAATGATATATTGGAACTATCAGCTAGCAAATTATATCAATGAAGTAATATTCTCTCAAGTGTACGTGACATGGCAATTACCAATGATGATGTGTGTGAGCCGGCAAACAAGTGTTTGTGGACATACGCATCATCGGTAATGGTGCTGGTGTCCTAACAAACGAGATCATAATAGTTAAAGAAACACATGTATAAACATGCAATGAAATGAGAACATGAATATAACAGAGAATGAATAGTAAACGCAACATTTAAGAATATACATTTCTATATACGAGTCATACAGTTTTGGCATTTGAAATAGCATGAATCGTGGTTTTTAGAAAATAGAGGTGCTTCCTGATTTAAAATCAGGAAAACCTACGGAGGAGGCATCACGTGCTAGCACGTGACCAGCGGTCACGTGTTGACACATGACATGTAAAAGCGGCGGCACAAGGCACATTCGTTCCCTGAATAAATCAAGAAAAAAGCTCCAGAAAAGGCATCACGTGTGCACACGTGACCAGTGGTCACGTGTTGGCACGTGATGACCGAGCAGCGGCAAAGAACAGAGTGCAGAAGGAAGGGAAGCCCATTCCAGGGGGTCACGTGCCTACACGTGACCAGGGGTCACGTGCGCACACGAGACCAACGGTCATGTGGCCATACGTGGCCAGCTTCAAGAGCCTTTTCTTATGACAGAATTAAATTCTGTGAAAAGATCTCTCAAGTCTTTCCAAAATGGAAAATAATTATTTGGAACCGTTGGATTAAAAAATCTAAAGGTGATTAAATATCACCTATTTATGGAAAAATCTTGAACTTGGAAAGATTTCCCCTTAAATCTAACCGAAAATAACAAAGAGATATCTTTGGATTTAAAATCCAATGGTGAATAAAATTCACCTAATAATCCAAAGGCCCAGATGAATGATAAAGATAAATCAAATCTCTCAATAAACAAATCAAATATTTCAATGAAAAATTCTCTAAAACCGATTGATTCTTTTCCTTCTCCTATAAATAGGAGCCAGAAGAGAGAATTTGACACACACAGAGACACACACACACACAGAGAGACATACAGAGAGAGAGGGATAGAGCCTTGAGATTTTGGAAGAAATTGATCCTCTGCAAAAGAAAACCCTAGGAAAGAAAGGAGATGCTTAAAAAGAGAATTTCATTCTCAAAAGAGTTTAACTTTTAGATAAAGAAAAGAACTTAGTTCTTTCTCTGGTGGAGGATCTGCAAAGTGCACATCTCCCCATGAAGTGAGAATTTAATTCTCATTGGGTTGAGATCCTGCCATGTAGATCCAAAACGCAGAGGAGGAATTAAGTTTTGAGAATTCAATTCTCACAAAATTATAGGAATTTAATTCCTTTGAAACAAAATTAGGGTTTAACCTTATGTTGAAGGAATTTAATTCCTTCAAAATGAACAGAACTAGGGTTTAACCCTAATTGAGAACATAATTCCCTCAAACTCAAAGGAATTTAATTCCTTTAAGAAAAGAGATTAGGGTTTAACCCTATTTAAGAATATAATTCTTCAGAAGAAAACAGGAATTTAATTCCTCTAAAGTTCATTGTTAGGGTTTAACCCTATGAAGAAATTAATTCTGAACAGAGCTTTAAAACATGAAAACATGCAGAGTCACGTGCTACCACGTGACCCCTGCAAAGGTCCACAGAAAAGAACTCTGAAGTAAACACCTCGCGTGTTACCACGTGACTCCTGTGAAGACCTATAAAAAAGAACTTTGAGGCAATGCCTCACGTGCCCCACGTCATCTCTAAAGCACACAGAGAAAAAGGCAAAAGAAATAGAAAAGAGCTCTAGGGCGCCCTCACGCGTCGACACGTGACCCCTAATGAACATTCTAACAGATCAAAGCGTGAGCCCCATTACGTGCCCACACGTGATGGCTTTCAGAATTAAAAGTGTTAAACACTTATCTGCAGAACAAAATAAAGAGCGCTAGGGTGCTCTCACGTGCTACCACGTGACCCTTTTGCTGAAGCTCTAACAGACAAACAATTAAATCCCCATCACGTGACAGCACGTGATGTTTCAAAGTATTCAATACTTTCGACAGAACAAAATAAAGAGAAGGAGGGCGCTCTCACGTGCTACCACGTAACCCCTCTTGCCTTAGTGTTTAACACTAAATTGGAACCTCTGTATCCAGTGTTCAATACTGATTTGCCTTAGTGTTTAACACTAATTGAAAAACTCTATTTGCAGTGTTTAACACTGAATTTCTTAGTGTTTAACACTAAATTAAATCTCTGTCAGCAGTGTTTATCATTGATTTTCTTAGTGTTTAAACACTAATTTGAAATCTCCTTGGCCAGTGTTTAACACTGATTTGCTTTAGTGTTTAACACTAATTTGAAAGCCTTGTTGCTAGTATGTAACACTGATTATATCTTGGTGTTTAACACCAGTTTGTCAATCTCAATCCCAGTGTTCAACACTGTTAGTCTCTAGTGTTCAACACTAGCTTTAGCCCAATTGGCTAAGTTTCTAGAGGCAAAGCCTTTTCTTCAATGAGCCAACAGAGGGTCAATATCCTAAACATGATTGGACTTAGCCCAAGCTGGCCATAAGTCCTCAATTCAAACTTAACTGGGCTAATGGGCTCATAATATACTTAATTGGCCTTGATTCCAAATTAGGCCAAAGACTATTTAATCTACCTTGGTTCAAGGGTACATCTCTTCATTCCTTTGATACTTGGCGTTATAATTCCTCAACGTCTTCAAAGAGGTGACGGGTCACGATGACCGCACATTGATATGGACTGTGGGGTCCTTAAACCCATGGACTATGACGTCCTTAACCTTGACCGAGATGTTTTAAAACTAATATCGGACTGTGGGGTCCTTAAACCCATGGACTATGACGTCCTTAACCTTGACCGAGATGTCTTAAAACTAACATCGGACTGTGGGGTCCTTAAACCCATGGACTATGACGTCCTTAATCTTGACCGAGATGTCTTAAAACTAACAACGGACTGTGGGGTCCTTAAACCCATGGACTATGACGTCCTTAACCTTGACCGAGATGTCTTAAAACTAACAACGGACTGTGGGGTCCTTAATCCCATGGACTATGACGTTCTTAACCTTGACCGAGATGTCTTAAAACTAACTTTGGACCGTGGAGTCCTTAAATCCACGGACTATGACGTCCTTAACCTTGACAGCAACGTCTTAAAACTAACATTGGACCGCAATGTCCTTAAACTACCTATTGACCACAACGTCACTAAACTAAACAACAGGGCTCCCTTAATTGCTCTATTGTTGGATCTAAATGATCCTGTTAAGTCGATCTTAGTCTAAAAACTAGGCTAACGTATCCTTAACAAACGTTTAAGTCGATCTTAGTCTCCAATGAGGCTAACGTATCCTTAAACCCAAATCCCCAAACCCAAATCTAAGATAATACGGATTTGGACTAGTCGACGCCCTACGGGCGACGACATAACTCAGTCTCCGTATACAATCCACGGGCAACTAAACACAAAATAAACACACACGACACGAAGTGACCATCTGGAGAAGGAGAAAGTGGTTACCGCGATGCGGTAGCGTAATTAACTGCAGGGGCTTGCGCCTCCAGGGAAGAGCGTCCCCACAATAAAAAACCCCTCAAGCGAGGGGGAATCTGACGAAGTCTGCTACATCGGACGCATCCATTTAAACCTTCGATATACAGTGCCATAAATCAACTTGGCATTTTCGGAGAGGTAGACGGATAGAACCAATTAACATATGCCCCGAATCTCAGGCAAGACGTCCGCCGTCGCACCGTCTTTTGGAGGGGAACAGATTCTGGCACGTCCGGTGGGACTTTTTCCTCTTTCCACTCCACACTTCGTGTGTCGTTTTCGCGAACCAAACACGGCTCGCTAATGGTTGCCCTTAGGTTTCAAGGTACTAAGATTTGGCGTTTTGCTTATTGCAAAAAGCAAAGAATCAATGGCTTCCACTTGTGCGAAATGCTCCAACTGCAACTGCAACCGGTGCTCCGCCTCGCCTGGAGGTATAGCCTACGGGCCCCAAGCTGCTTCACTTTTCACAATGCCCGTGGAACAGGTCACTCGAGCCACTTGGGACTATGCTCCCGCCAACAAGCTTCACCGCTCCTGTGCTGACAACGGAAGCTCCCAAGAAGTCGGTCTTTGATCGGCTTACCCTTGCCACAGCCCCTCTCAACGGGTCGCCCAACACCAGTGCCTCGGTCTTCTCCAGACTGGGCCAGAGCTCCTGTGGAACCGCAATGGGGCCTGCAATCTCAGAGAAGGTTACTCCTAAGAAAATAACCAGTCCTGCTCCTGAAGTCGTCAAGGCGGCTTCCCCTGCTAAAAAGTCGGTCTTTACAAGATTGACTGTTCCAGCTCCCGCTCCTGCTACCCAAAGGACATCATTCTTTAATAGGCTAGCACCAGCAGCGACCCCCCACCTACACAGGGGGCAAGACGAGGCTATCGCCATCACCAAGCCGATACCATCGGCACGACACACTCGACGTCGTTACTGGCGCCGAGTGAGGAAGGCCGGAAGCAACTCTCCTTCTGGGCTAACTCCTCCAGCCCCGATGGCAGAAGTTAATGCTGCTGTTCCAACTGGGAACAGCTTTGAGATGCTAAATAAGGTGCGTAGAAATTCTCCTACCGCGGCGCTAAAGAGGTCTCCCCCTCTGCTGAAAAAGATTACGGAAATAAAACCAGAACAGCCCCAATCTCCTCAACGGCTGTCCTCCCAAATCTATAAAGTTTGGCGGCAGACCCGAGACTCAGTGATCGATCCAAGTTTCTCCCGCCAGCACAAGAAGCTGAAAATCCAACAGGAAGTCAGTCACCAGGCTAAGCCACGAAAAGCTGTCTGGGTGCCCACCTCAACGGCCCCCTCAACTTCCACTGCTCATAAAAAGAGGAAGCCGGAGAAGATCCCCAGGCCTGCAATGAGAGCTAAAAGCGCTGAGCCCAAACGCCCTAAGGCTGGGGGCAAGGTGGTCTACACTGTATACATGGCGACGGGGAAGGAAGACAGCCGTGCGTCTACAGGTCATAGACCGCTTACACGGTCGGTAACCAAAGCTCAGGAGCAACAGCAAAAGCTCCAGGAAATGATGATCGCAATGGCCGCGTTTACTGGGCCGAAAGAAAGCCTCGATGCATCCTCGGATCAGCAGCAAGAACAGGAAACCGACGCTGAGTTCCTCCGGAGGATATTGGAAAAGAAAGATAAAGAGGCTGCGGAACAAGAGGCCAATATAAAGCAAATAGCCCACTTATTTCAAAACATGGTTGGGATGATGATTCAACAAGATTCTCCCGTGGAAGATCCCCTGACCGTCCTCGAAGATGATAGAGGAGAAACATCGAATCCACCACCGGCTCTTTCAATGGCCAAGGAGGAGACAATCTCCAAGGCTGACTTGGACGACTATATAGCCTAGCAGATCCGGGTTCATCATGCGACTGAGGCAGCTGGTCAAGTCGTAAAAACAGGGCAACCGTATCCAAGCTGGTATGACCAAATCAAATATCCGCCGGGTTATACAATACAGAAATTCCATGTGTATAAGGGGACCGGCAATCCCCACCAACATGTTGCCCAGTTCAGGGCCCTTTGCGGTAACACCGGCGGTGATGATAAGCTGTTGCTTCGCCAGTTTGTGGGCAATTTATCAGAAACAGCGTTCGAATGGTATTCGAAACTTCCAAACTATTCTATCAAGACGTTCGCTGAAATGGAGTTGCTATTCACTCAGCGATTCGCAAGCGCCAGCGAGCGCACCCCGATAACGGCATTGATTAATGCCAGGGTGAAACCAGGCGAAACGTGGGTCCAGTACGCTATACGCTGGCGAAATTTGTGGTCGAAATGCGAGCAACGCATTGAGGAAGCGCCCGCGGTGGGCATGTTCGTGGGAACCCTAGACCCTCATGCAACTATTTCCCAGTTCATGATGTTCTTCAAGCCAACCATGTTCCAGGCTTTGATCGACAAGTTGGCCCAGATGGACCAGATGGGTCACAGACCGTCTCCCCCGAAGCCAGAACCCTGGAATGACAAGGGTAAAGGGAAGGAAACCTTCGTCATGAATGCTCAGCAGCAAACCAGTGCCTCAAAGCTGGTGGATCAGTTGGAAGAAAGACGGAGGTATTATAATGAGAAGATGAAGCGTCCCTACTCGTTCCCG
Organism: Agapanthus africanus; assembly: GCA_030015575.1. Taxonomy (NCBI): domain Eukaryota; kingdom Viridiplantae; phylum Streptophyta; class Magnoliopsida; order Asparagales; family Amaryllidaceae; genus Agapanthus; species Agapanthus africanus. The sequence continues at coordinate 370,628,923 of CM057347.1, read as the reverse complement.
CGGGACAAGACGAAACGGTTATTCGAGCTGGCAGTACGCAACAGGCTTATAAACTTGCCAAATACAAGGCGACCGCCACAACCCACTGAGGTGAATAACCCCAACTATTGCCCGTACCATCAAACGGTAAGCCATCTGATTGAGGATTGCTTCGTTTTCAAAGGATGGATTGAAGATCAATACCTCCAGGGAAAGTTTGCACTGTCCGAAAAGTGGAAGGTGAACCCGCCACAACCGCATACTCCTAAGAAAGTAGATACACCGGGGGCAACCTGTTCCTTTATTGAAGAAGCTCCATGGGAGGTCATGCTATCAGCCAAAACCAAAAGGATGCTGAGTGATCTTCATGCGTGCCCGGCGGTCGAATGGAAGAACCCGCTTGAACCTCAAATTATCGAAGGGATGCTGAAGCCGCGTCCAACTACAAGAATTGGTGGTGATGGCCCAAGTACTCACACCCAACCGTCAAAATCTTCGAAGAAAAAGAAGAAGAAATCCAAGAAGCCCGTGAAGCCTGGAAACAAGCGCACGGACTTGCAGAAGCAAATTGACGCGCTGGAGGAGTACAATCAAAAGGCACGAACTCCCGTCACACTCCAAGAGTTCCTCAACCACGTCTTTCAGGAGGAAGATGATGGAGAAAGCTCGTCGGATGAATCCGAAGGATATGTGGCGAGTTGTCATGTGATTTCCCACTCGGAAGATGAGAAAACTCCTGGCACTGAGAAACTGGGGGCACAGCCTGAGCCAGAACTTGTATGGCCAACGGATGAAATGATCGACGCCTTTCTAGACGAGATTCGTTTGAAAAGCAAAGCCGATCAGGAGCGTGAGATGGCCGCATCGGAAGGAGCCAAACTCAAGAGACCAAACGAAAGATTCGAAGCACTCCCGCCAGATCAAAAGATATCCGATGCGACTAAAAACGTGTTTAAGATGAGAAAAAGGTTCGCCAAAGCCACGTCATTGGGGATGAAACTACCACCCTCGGAAGAGAACACATTCGATGGGGTGGAGAGGCACCCTAATTACTGTTCATATCATTGGAAGATTTCACACCCTACTGAGGAGTGCGACGCTTTTAGGATATGGTGGCAGGGATATGTTGCTCACCGACAACATTTTAAGCGTATGAAACGCGGAACTCGTCGGGAGCAGAGAAGTACGACCGAAGGGCACAAAAGAACTACCGGCAACTGTTACATGGTCAACGCCGGAGGATCACAAGTTCTCACCTTTGGGAGCGACTCTGATGAGGAAATAGCTCTGGGCCCTCTCTTTAAAGAATCCGTTTTAGGGAAAGAAGAAGAATCGGAGGCCTGCAAAAACATTCAGCTGCGCAATCGCACGCTCCCGGAAAAGAATCTCGGGCCCGCGAATAGAAAAGATAAGGGAAAGGAAAAGGTCACTGAGGATATCGCCTTAGATGACCAAGTCATGAAAGAGCTGACTGCCAAGGACCCTCCCAGGAAGGGTAAGGTGGACTACAACATCCTAGCGCACCTAAGAAAGCTACCTTCTCAGCTCAGCATTCTCGATGCCCTCCTATTATCAAAAGAAGCACGAGATTCATTAATCAAGGCGCTACAAGAACCCGAGCAATTCCAAGCCTTCCTCGCCGTGGAAAGGATGAAGGATGAACTGGAAGAAGTGCACACGGTCGACATCACTTTCGGTGACGAAGACCTTCTCCTCGGGACGTGCGACCACAACCGTCCCCTGTATGTCTTTGGATACTGCCATGATATTAAGATAGGCAGGATCCTGGTGGATAATGGATCCTCCGTCAATCTCCTTAACGTTCGGGTGTTAAAGGAAATCTGCATGAGCGTGCAGCACCTCGCTCGTGACAAAATTACCATCTCCGGTTTCGACTCCCAGTCATCACGGACTCTTGGATCTATAATACTAACATTACGTTTCGGACTGCTCGTCACGGACATCAAATTTCACGTCATTGACGCCAAGACCTGCTACAACGCCTTGCTCGGTCTTCCTTGGTTACACGAGTACAACATCATCCTTCTACACAGTATCAGTGTATGAAGTACTTTAAGGATGGTCTCGAATATATCGTAACAGGTGAGCTGAACCCATTTTCCGTGAACGAAGTCCGCAAGTACGAAGATGCAAAGTACTTTTTGCCAGACTTCGAGGATATAGAAAAGTGTCGCAAACCGGAGAACAAAGCCGCCGCCGCTATCCCTGTTTTCGGAAGCGGTACCGAAGAAGAAGAAGAGATAGTTTACGCTGGTCCGTCCCGACGCAACAACCCGGGACCGTCCGCCCCTATGTTGATCTTCGGAAGTGACTCGGAAGATGAGGTTAATGCCGTGTTCTCCAGTCGGCCGTCAATACAAGCATCCCCTGGCGATGATCAGAGTTTAGAAATCACCATGGTACCGCAGGAACACTACAAGGATCTCGACACACTTCAAGCTTACAATGTGCAGGACCTGCAGACGTTTTACGTCCCTCCCAGGCGAAAGGGTGAGAAGGTGATCCTATTCTATCGATCCTCGGAAACGAGAGTAGAGAAAGAGATCTGGCATGGCGCAGATTCTACACTCGACAGGTTCCAACCCATCCGTTTGCCCAGATATTACACAAACGGACTAAAAAGACTATTGAAGCGCCAAGGGGTACCCTTAAAACAGACTGTTCGACAAGCTCGATTCTACAACAGGATTTGGGATGTCTCTGGAACTCAGCGCAAATTGCCCAACGGGAGAATGGAAACACTTGGGCTTGGATATGTGAGATCCGGGAAACGGGAACGAGTCCACGGTAGCTACGCCATATATAACTTCGATGAGGAAGAGGACGCCTTGTCGAGAGATGCTAACCCCTCATCAAAACTGGATCCTACGAGTGAAGTGCCGAGTCCGTCGTTTGAAAAACGAATGGACAAGTTTATCAGGAAAGCGGGTCAAAAATCTCGGGAAGACCATAAACGTGAGATGGCTATCTACGAGAAGGCCAGGATGCAACGTCTGTTTCAACAGGCTGCAAAAGACAAAGGTGATCCTCCCTGTCAACCCGTTGTGCAAAAGGCCCGACGCAGAGGCAGAAGTAAGTCAAGAAGCGGAAAAAGGAGTTGACAACAACGACGCAGGATTAGAGAGTCATGTGATCGGGCATTGCACGGTCCAGATTTGTCCCTTATGAAGAAGATGAGTCGAGCATATTCCTTCCCTCGAGATAAGACGAAGAAGTTACTCGAGCTCGCTATAAAACATCAAATGATCGCACTTCCAGAGTCTAAGCACCCTGAGCAAGCTAACGAAGTTTCTCATCCGGGCTATTGCTCTTATCATCGAGCCATAGGACACCCTATCGAAGACTGCTTCACCTTCAAGGACTTGGTCGAAGACCAGTACCAGCAAGGCAGATTTGCTTTACCCAGCAGCTGGAGGGTAACGCCGCCACAAAAGCATGAACCCAAAGCCACAAGAGCAGAACCAGATCCACATCGGTCTTGGAAGCGGATTCGCACCTGTCATATGATAACAATATTAAAAGAAGAGCCTGAGAATATGGATGACCTTCCCTGGTGCTTTGAGAACAGCAGTGACGAGGTGATCTCAGAATTTCCACCAGCTCCGAAAGAATTGGAAGATGGCATACATACTACTGCAGATAACCTCAAGAAGATTGAGTTGGGGTCGGCAAACGATCCACGACCGACATTCGTCAGCGAGCTGCTATCTGAAGAAAGGGTGGCTGCGTTAAAAGACGTGCTTCTACAGCACAGAGATTGCTTCGCGTGGAACTATTCCGAGATGCCAGGATTAGATCCAGAGATTGCTGTGCATAAATTAGCAATATCCCCAAATATCAAGCCAGTCAAACAGGCACCGAGACGGATGCGGCTCGAGTTTAAAATGAGCATTAACGCCGAAGTCAAGAAACTAATTGATTCCGGGTTTATCCAGGAGGTACAGTATCCTGATTGGGTCGCCAACATCGTCCCGGTAATGAAGAAGAATGGGACAGTGCGCATATGTGTGGACTTCCGGGATCTTAATAAAGCCTGCCCGAAGGACGATTTCCCGGTACCGGTCACCGAGCTGATGATAGACAATACGTCCACTCATGAGGTTTTCTCCTTCATGGACGGTTCATCATGGTACAATCAGATAAAGATGCATCCCGAAGACCAGAAGCACACCGCTTTCCGGACTCCTTTGGGTATATTCTGCTACAAAGTTATGCCTTTTGGTTTAAAGAATGTCGGCGCCACCTATCAGAGGGCCATGACAAAAATCTTCGATGATCTCATACATGAAATCGTCGAGTGCTATATTGACGACCTCGTAGTGAAGAGCATGTCATACGAAGAGCATTTAGAGCATCTGAAGATCGTATTTCAACGCCTTCGGCAATATAATTTGAAGATGAATCCCCTCAAATGCGCGTTCGGAGTCTCCTCGGGTAAATTCCTGGGATTCATCATCCGACATCGAGGTATCGAAATAGATCCATCTAAGATCAAGGCGATCATGGAAATACCACCGCCAAGGACTCTCAAACAGCCGCGGTCTCTCCAGGGGAAGCTCGCATATATACGGCGATTTATAGCCAACCTTTCGAGCAAATGCCGTCCTTACAGTCACCTCATGAAGAAGGGAACCCCGTCATTTGGGATCAAAAATGCCAGGGCGCGCTAGACGAAATTAAACAGTACCTGCAGAATCCGCCAGTGTTGGCTGCTCCGGTTAAGGGAAAGCCTCTTATTCTTTATACAACCGCCCTCGAAGGTTCTTTAGGCGCCTTATGGGCGCAAGAGAATGACCAGGGGAAAGAAAGAGCACTCTACTACTTAAGTCGAGTCCTGCTGGGGGCAGAAAGCAATTACTCCCCTAACGAAAAACATTGCCTGGCGTTAATCTTTGCGATAACAAAACTCCGGCACTATGCATTGGCACATGAAGTCTGTCTTATATCAAAGGTGGACCCCCTAAAATATCTAATGTCAAAGGTCATATTGACGGGGAGACTCGCTAAATGGGCTCTGCTCTTGATGGAGTTTTCAATAACCTATTAGCCTCTCAAGGCAGTGAAAGGCCAAGCCATCGCCGACTTCCTTGCTGAGCATCCAGTACCTGCCGGTTCTCCTTTAAATTGCGATTTGCCGGACGAACATGCATTTGACGCGATCGACGGTAGTGATACCCGATGGGAACTTTATTTCAATGGAGCATCCTCCGTAAAGAAGCGCAAACAAAGTACCCCAATGATCAAATCAGGGGTAGGCCTCATCTTCGTAACTCCACATGGAAGGATAATGCGCTTCGCTTTCTCCTTAACAGAACCGAGGACGAACAATGAAGCCGAATACGAAGCTTTGATAGCAGGCCTCGAGATCGCCATTGACATGGGAATCGAAAACCTCCTCATATACGGGGATTCTCAACTGGTCGTTAGTCAAGTAAACGGCGACTACCAAACGTGCAAACCGGAGTTGGTGAAGTACGGTGAAAAGGTGCAACAACTGTTGACCCAAATTCCCTCCTACACTTTGGAAAGCATACCACGCGCGGAAAATAGCAAAGCGGACACGTTAGCTAAGCTCGCTAAAGAATTAGCTGACGAGAACCTCGATGACGTCAGAATCGTGGTACAAAGCCGTCGAGTGCTCTTCCCAGCAGAAATATCTCCGGAATCGTCCAAAGAAAAGGAAGCGACCGAGCAGACGACCCTATAAATAAAAGACCGTGGGAAGGCTGAGGACTGGAGGGAAGTCTTCATAGACTACTTTAAGTCCCACCGAATGCCCGAAGAAGCGTCCTCAAGACATCAGCTCATGAAACGAGCTCTATCTTTCTCCTTCGTCAACGATACTCTATACAAGAGATCGTTTGATTCTCTGTGGCTAAGATGCTTAGGACCTGATGAAGCAGAAAGAGTCGTTCAGGAAGTTCATGACGGAATCTGTGGTTCTCATCAAGCAGGCCCGAAGATGAAGTTAAAAATTAAACGGATGGGTTACTACTGGCCCACGATGATCCAGGACTGCCTCGAATATGCGAAGCAATGCCACTCATGCCAAATCCATGGGGATTTCATCTACCAGTATCCGAATCCACTACATCCGACAGTGGTTAGCTGGCCATTCGAAATGTGGGGAACTGACATGGTCGGCCCCATCGAACCGGCATCATCTAGGGGACATCGTTTCATCCTGGTGATGACTGATTACTTCTCCAAATGGGCAGAAGCAGTACCGTTGAGGGAAGTGAAGACGGAGAATATCCTCCACTTTTTCAAGACGAACGTCATTTATCGGTTTGGAACTCCGTGATGGATCATTTCCGATAACGGGCCAGCTTACAAAAGCCATAAGATCAGCCGCTTCGCGCAACAGCATAATATAGACTTGAGATATTCCTCGGTTTATAATCCACGAGCTAACGGTCTAGCTGAGGCTTTCAACAAGACCTTGACAAAGATCATGAAGAAGAAGGTGTCCCGAAATAAGAAGGACTGGCACGAGAGACTGCAAGAAGCTCTCTGGGCATATCGAACTACGTTCAAGACGGCCACGAACACGACGCCATACGCATTGGTATTCGGTACGGAAGCAGTACTCCCCCTCGAGATAGAGCTACCTTCTCTACGAGTGGCAGTCCACCACGAATTGACAAACGAGGAAAATGCTCACCTCCGGCTTGAGGAGCTTGACGCCCTTGATGAAACCCGCTCATAGCGCAACAAAATCTAGAGGCTTACAAAGCGAAAATGACGCGCTCGTATGAAAGATCGACCAGACCGAGGACATTCCGCCAAGGCGAACTCGTGCTAGTGGTCAAAAGGCCTATGATCCCCAATCGCGTCAAGCGGGGAAAATTTGAGCCGAACTATGAAGGCCCGTACATCATAGACAAGGTCTACCAGGGTGGAGCCTATCTACTCATGGATATGCATTGTGAAAGGCCTTTCAGGCCAATAAACGGTCGCTTCCTAAAGAAATACTACGCTTAATGAGCTACAGCCTGGGTTAATGATAGATGACGATGACTATGCCCGCTCGCTATCTTCCTAAGCTCAAGCTCTATAAGTAGTAGCCGGCCCTCTCAACGACGGACCGAAACGTCCTTAAACTAACGACGGACCGAAACGTCCTTAAACTAACGACGGACCAAAACTTCCTTAAACTAACGACGGGCCGAAACGTCCTCAAACTAACGACGGACCGAAACGTCCTTAAACTAACGACGGACCGAAACGTCCTTAAAACTACTACCGCAGCATCCTTAGGCTGACGAGATGAAAAAATAATAATAATAATAAAATATATATATATAAAAAAATAAAAAATAAAATAAAAAAACAAGAAAAAACGGTATGTCCATAAGCAAAAAGGGCACGAATGAAAACCCGAAAGGGCTCCGTGAGTAAAAACAGCAGGGCTACCGGCGAGTGTTCGTGAAAACCCGAAAGGGCGCGGCCTCGTAAAAAAAAGAAGAAAAAAATAATAATAACGGTATGTCCATAAGCAAAATGGGCACGGATGAAAACCCGAAAGGGCTCCGTGAGTAAAAACAGCAGGACTACCGGCGAGTGTTTGTGAAAACCCGAAAGGGCGCAACCTCGTTAAAGGACACTTGCAGGGTCCTCACGACCGTGCAAGGAGAAACTACCCGCGTGAGATCCTTACGACTCACAAGGGAGCAACACACTTAGGAGTCCTCACGATTCCTAAGGAGAACATACACTTGTGAGATCCTCACGACTCGTAAAGAGAACTCTCTTATGGGACCCTCACGGCTCATAAGACTTGAAAGTCTTAAGTTACAGAGACCTGAACCTGTGCTTAAGCAAAATCCCCCATAACCTTCGACAATGCCCTACAAGTGGCTCATACCGACCCTTGTATACAATCCACGAGCGCGAATAAACATTTCCCCAGCAAAGTCCCACCCATGACTAGGGGCATGTCCATATGGTAAACAACCCTTATAAGTTCTCTCGACTTATAAGGAGAAAATCCCTCTTGTAGGATCCTTACGATTTACAGAGGAACATACACTTAGGAATCCTCACGATTCCTAGAGAGAAAATACACCTACAAGATCCTCACAACTTGTAGGGAGAGATACCTTTGTGGGACAAAAGCCTTAGTCGACAGGACCCTAACCCTGTTTGCTAAGCCACCTTTGTTCAACATCGACAGAGGCAGATGATGATTCGCTCCTGCCCATATCCCAGTTGTAGCGGTACTGATGCTAAAATCGGTGTCTAATTTCAGGTTTATGGCGAAAAGCCAGTAGGCCGCACATGCATATGAAATAGCTGAAATGATGGGGCAACTTGCAATAAAAAGCAGCAAGTAAAAATGTATGCACGCAAAATAGACGAAATGATGGGGCAACTCGCAATAAAAAGCAGCGAGTAAAAATGAAATAAATAGCCGAAATGATTGGGCACCGCGAAAAATAGCCAAAATGATAGGGCAATCACGACCTTCGCGATATAAAAGCTGAAATGATAGAGCATCGCGGAAAAAGAAACAAAAAAAAAGTTTTAATTTACGCCCTACAGGTGATGTTCCGTCACACCCTGTATACAATCCAAGGACGTAAACAAAGAAGTGATCATACTTCCCCCCAGGTTTCATCAAAGAAAGAAGCTAAATCTCGACGGGCAGCAAGCGACCTAGAGATCATCCCAACACTTGTCTCGTAACGACGGACACAACTTCAAACAAAGCGGAGCAGCGGCAACCCCTAGTTTCATGGCTCGGCGATATACATATCACCAACAGTCAAATTCCCATTCCGTGAAATGCGGATACAATCAGCAAAATTCCTGGTTACGTAGAACGTGGATAACGTCACTCTTTGACCCCATAGAAAATGTCCAGAGCGGATCCTGGTCCTCGCAGAGCACGGCAGTGAACCCGTGTGAAGCATCCAGAGAGGAGCCTAGTCCTCGCCGAACACGGCAGTGAACCCGTGTGAAGCATCTAGTGCAAAATTCCTGGTTACGTGGAACGCGGATAACGTCACTCTTTGAACCCGTGGAAAACGTCCAGAGCGGATCCTGGTCCTCGCAGAGCACGGCAGTGAACCCGTGTGAAGCATCCAGAGCGGAGCCTAGTCCTCGCCGAACACGGAAGTGAACCCGTGTGAAGCATCTAGTGCAAAATTCCTGGTTACGTGGAACGCGGATAACGTCACTCTTTGACCCCGTGGAAAACGTCCAGAGCGGATCCTGGTCCTCGCAGAACACGGCACTGAACCCGTGTGAAGCATCCAGAGCGGAGCCTAGTCCTCGCCGAACACGGAAGTAAACCCGTGTGAAGCATCTAGTCCAAAATTCCTGGTTACGTGGAACGCGGATAATGTCACTCTTTGACCCCGCAGAAAACGCCCAGAGCGGAGCCTGGTCCTCGCCAAGCACGGCAGTGAACCCGTGTGAAGCATCCAGAGCAAATATCGGACTGTGGAGTCCTTAAATCCTCGGACTATGATGTCCTTAACCTCGACCGTAATGTCTTAAAACTAACGATCAACCACCCTGATTCCATATTTTTTTCTACCTTGGTTTAGGGGTACATCTCTTCACTCCTTTGATACTTGGCGTTGTAATTCCTCAACGTCTTCAAAGAGGAGACGGGTCCCCGCAACCACACATCGGACTGTGGAGTCCTTAAATCCACGGACTATGATGTCCTTAACCTTGACCGTGATGTCTTAAAACTAACATCGGACTGTGGAGTCCTTAAATCCATGGACTATAACGTCCTTAACCTTGACCGTGATGTCTTAAAACTAACATCGGACTGTGGAGTCCTTAAATCCACGGACTATGACGTCCTTAACCTTGACCGTGATGTCTTAAAACTAATATCGGACTGTGGAGTCCTTAAATTCTCGGACTATGACGTCCTTAACCTTGACCGTGATGTCTTAAAACTAATATCGGACTGTGGAGTCCTTTAAATCCACGGACTATGACGTCCTTAACCTTGACTGTGATGTCTTAAAACTAACATCGGACTGTGGAGTCCTTAAATCCATGGACTATGATGTCCTTAACCTTGACCGTGACGTCTTTAAACTACACTACTTTGAGCAATCCCTGACCCCGTGAAATACGGATAAGGGCGACCACATCCAACACTTGCAGGTCCTCACGACATGTAAGGAAGAAAACTCTCTTGGGAGATCCTTACGACTCTCAAGGGAAAACCCGCTTGAGAATCCTCACGATTCTTAAGAGGAACTTACACCTATGGGATCCTCTCGACCTGTAGGGAGAAAAACTCTTTATGAGACCCTCGTGGCTCATAAAGCGCAAAAAAGTCTTAGGAAACAGACCTTAACCCTGAATCCTAAGCCATCGCTGCCCTGCAAGGAGATCAAGATAAATTGTCAGCAAAACACATTCAATAAAAAGAGACACGCCATTGAGAAGAAAAATGTATTTTTTATTCATAAACCAAAATGGATACAGAGTACAATTCATGAAAGAACAAAAAGAAAGTACTCTCATCCATGAGTATGTATAAAAAAAAAGAAAGGAAAAGATACAAGTCTTCAAGCCGGCGGGCGATGCAGCAATTTTGCCAGCTCGTCTTTCTGTTGCTGAGTCACGACTTCATGATTCAAGATTGCCTGAAGACAAGCCTCCGCCTGAGCCTGCTGGGCCTGATACGAAGCAAGCCGAACTTCAAGCTCTTTCTCGGCGGCCTTATGGGCCTCGACTCTTTCATGAGTGAATGTGGCAGCTTTATCAAGAGCCACCACTTCTTTGATGGACTCCTGAAGCACCCGCCAGAGCTCATACGCTTTGTTGGCTTTGGCTGTGAGGCTGGCCTAAAGCTCGCTCAGCGCCTTAGAAACCAGCTTCCCCTCCGAGAATTTACGATCAAGCCCTTTTCTCGCACAACAATATGTTCGCCACGTATCGCCCTATCAGGCCGCGTAAGCTCACTTTCGCAACCGCGACCTTGGAAACAGGACATACACGTTCAAGACCGTATAAATGGGCTTCCATTCGACAGCAATAATCGATCTAAAACGCGCTCACGTGTCACCTGGTATGAAAAGCAACGAGAAAATTTCCGACGTTCATCATATCAAGCATGTGTTCGCAATTATATGAACGTCCAAAAAAAATAATATTTGAAGCTTTAATGTGCATGCGACATGATGATAGTGTTGATTATTAAAGAAAGTCTTCATAAGAAGAACACAAAGTTTATTTACGTAAACGAAGACATACATACGAGTACCAAGCCTACATGGAAGTTCAGCATAAAGCATACAAAAAAAGACTAATTTAAATATTCTACGCTAGCGGGAAAAGGTCACCAAACACGGGATCAGTAGCACAAGGATTAACAAAGCAAAGAACAAAATTCTCCATCTCTCTCTCCGCTCTCTCCAGCACATCAAAGCGACGGTTCTCGCGAGGAGTCGCTCCCCATCGATTGGCGCCATGTTCGTCCGCGAAAGCAAACATAATTGCTCGCCGGGCCCTTATTTGGCTCAGCAGGTGAATCGAGCAATCCTTCAAAGCCTGAGTAATCAGGCACGCTTCGTGAAAGCCCTCGAGCTTCTCTTCAGCCGCATCGAGCATCGTCAAGGTCATCTCCGCCGGGTGAGGAGGGATGTCGGCAAGCACGGCCGTGAGAATCATCCAGAGCCAGAGGGACCCCATCGGGAGGGGGGACCCCCTACGGATCGAGAGTTCATACATCGCCGAGTCGCATTCGTCATCGGTAAGGAGTGGATCCACCAACCGGGCGGCAAAGCGGGGGATCATCTCCTCGATAGGAACTTCCCATGGCTGTCGACGAGCATGAGGGCGATTGCAGGCCATGGTGCTCAGTTGTTTCTCAGGATAAATCACACCAAAATGAGAATAAATCTCTCTGTGAAGAGAAAAGAAGACCATTGTCTCAGATATAAAGAGGTGCATTAAGTACTGCGCGCGGAAAATCTTGCATGATAAAGCTATTTTCAAGGCCTAAAAAAGGAAAGGCATTAGGAATCAAGGAGATGGAACTATTTCCAAGGCTCCTTTTCTGCATCTGATATTGTGCACTAAAAATATGGCATTGGAAAGTCTTTTGAACAGTCTCATCAAAAGGACCCCACGTGTGGAGCACGTGAGCCCCAAACTTGACGTGCACTAAAAATGGAATAGCACCCTACACGTTAAAAGCCACCACCACCAACAATAGAAAAATGGTAAAATCCCAAAGAAAGGCATGCAAACACACAAAGGCATAATAAAGCTTATCATTCATGCTTTAAGAAGTTCATACAAAATAAAGAGAACACGTTTACAGCGGTAAGACCTCTAACGCAGGGCACGGATTGAGAAACTCGAATGTAACTTTGTCCAAGATCTTCCAGGCACCTCGAACCATCCTGGTATGCTTCCTCTCGCGGTCGCAAGCGTCGGGGTCCTCACGAATGTCCTCCACCCTCCGATAGGCGGCAAGTATGGCTGACTGCAGAAAGGCCTGGTGCAAGAGATCAATGAGGTGATCTCGCCTCCTCTTTGAGATCAAGCTCATCAGGTACACCGAATGTACCTTATCCTCAGCAGTGTCCAAGGCCCCGAGCGGTACGCCGGTGCAAAAGAGAGGGAGTGCCTCCCAAATCGCCAGCACGATCAGTCTCAGAAGAGAAGAGCGACGGGGGAGTAGCCGATGGTTGTACTCGTCAAAGCGGCTCATGATCTCGGCGCATTGAGCATTGGTGAACTCCTGGTTCTGACTGCGGCCCAGTGCGCGAATATTCCCATAGGAAATGATTTCGTCAAGACCATATATATGGGCATCCATGATACCTGAAATAAAGGTCGTGAGTAGGGTTGCAAAGCTTCTGTTCCATTAATTACAGAAGGACAACCTAGGGCAAGGAAACCCTAAGAAGCCTCCATATGAAGAAACTGAGTTCTTCATAGGAATTAAATTCCTTATTAAGAGAAGGGAATTAAATTCCCAGAAACATTTTCTTCAAACGGAATTAAATTCCTTAAAAAGAGGCAACGGATCTCATCATCTCCCTAAAAGCATCAAGTGAACCCTAGGAGATCCATTGTTCGAACATTAAATGGTTATCTATTTTCGTTGATAAATTCGAAAAAAAATGGGTTCATATTAAAAGAGGTAAAACCCCTAATGTGGATTTAAAATCCAGAGAGTTCTTTTAAAATGAAGGTGCTTCGACCGTTCAACATCATTACCTGAGGAAAAAGGATCCTTCAACAGAGTTAAACTCTGGAAAATGTTTGAGACAGAGAACTAAGCTCTGGAAACGAGAATTAAATTCTCAAGGGAAAAAGTTCTCAAAGGAAGAAGATGAGCAAAGTGAAGGCTCTTCTGAAAAGGACATGGGCATTTATAGGATGTGATGGAAACGCTTCATCTCCCTGATTCCCTAGATGGATCCAACGGCCACAAAAGTGACAGCGTTGCACTCACGTGCTGACGCGTGAGAACAACGCTGTGGAGGCATTTGTTTCCTGATTTAAAATCAGGAAAACCTACGGAGGAGGCATCACGTGCTAGCATATGACCAGCGGTCATGTGTTGACACGTGACATGTAAAAGCGGCGGCACAAGGCACATTCGTTCCCTGAGTAAATCAAGAAAAAAGCTCCAGAAAAGGCATCACGTGTGCACACGTGACCAGTGGTCACGTGTTGGCACGTGATGACCGAGCAGCGGCAAAGAACAGAGTGCAGAAGGAAGGGAAGCCCATTCCAGGGGGTCACGTGCCTACACGTGACCAGGGGTCACGTGCGCACACGTGACCAACGGTCACGTGGCCACACGTGACCAGCTTCAAGAGCCTTTTTTTTATGACAGAATTAAATTCTGTGAAAAGATCTCTCAAGTCTTTCCAAAGTGGAAAAGAATTATTTGGAACCGTTGGATTAAAAATCTAAAGGTGATTAAATATCACCTATTTATGGAAAAATCTTGAACTTAGAAAGATTTCCCCTTAAATCTAGCCAAAAATAACAAAGAGATATCTTTGGATTTAAAATCCAATGGTGAATAAAATTCACCTAATAATCCAAAGGCCCAGATGAATGATAAAGATAAATAAAATCACTCAATAAACAAATCAAATCTTTCAATGAAAGATTCACTAAAACTGATTGATTCTTTTTCTTCTCCTATAAATAGGAGCCAGAAGAGAGAATTTGACACACACAAAGACACACAGAGAGAGAGAGAGACATACAGAGAGAGAGGGATAGAGACTTGAGATTTTGGAAGAAATTGATCCTTTGCAAAAGAAAACCCTAGGTAAGAAATGAGAGGCTTAAAAAGAGAATTTAATTCTCAAAAGAGTTTAACTCTTAGATAAAGAAAAGAACTTAGTTCTTTCTCTGGTGGAGGATCTACAAAGTGCACATCTCCCCATGAAGTGAGAATTTAATTCTCATTGGGTTGAGATCCTGCCATGTAGATCCAAAACGCAGAGGAGGAATTAAGTTTTGAGAATTCAATTCTCACAAAATTATAGGAATTTAATTCCTTTGAAACAAAATTAGGGTTTAACCCTATGTTGAAGGAATTTAATTCCTTCAAAATGAACAGAACTAGGGTTTAACCCTAATTGAGAACATAATTCTCTCAAACTCACAGGAATTTAATTCCTTTAAGAAAAGAGATTAGGGTTTAACCCTATTTAAGAATATAATTCTTCAGAAGAAAACAGGAATTTAATTCCTCTGAAGTTCGTTGTTAGGGTTTAACCCTATGAAGAAATTAATTCTGAACAGAGCTTTAAAACATGAAAACATGCAGAGTCACGTGCTACCACGTGACCCCTGCAAAGGTCCACAGAAAAGAACTCTGAAGTAAACACCTCGCGTGTTTCCACGTGACTCCTGTGAAGACCTATAAAAAAGAACTTTGAGGCAATGCCTCACGTGCCCCACGTCATCTCTAAAGCACACAGAGAAAAAGGCAAAAGAAACAGAAAAGAGCTCTAGGGCGCCCTCACGTGTTAACACGTGACCCCTAATGAACATTCTAACAGATCAAAGCGTGAGCCCCATCACGTGCCCACACGTGATGACTTTCAGAATTAAAAGTGTTAAACACTTATCTGCAGAACAAAATAAAGAGCGCTAGGGTGCTCTCATGTGCTACCACGTGACCCCTTTGCTGAAGCTCTAACAGACAAACAATTAAATCCCCATCACGTGACAGCACGTGATGTTTCAAAGTATTCAATACTCTCGACAGAACAAAATAAAGAGAAGGAGGGCGCTCTCACGTGCTACCACGTGACCCCTCTTGCCTTAGTGTTTAACACTAAATTGGAACCTATGTATCCAGTGTTCAACACTGATTTGCCTTAGTATTTAACACTAATTGAAAAACTCTATTTGCAGTGTTTAACACTGAATTTCTTAGTGTTTAACACTAAATTAAATCTCTGTTAGCAGTGTTTATCATTGATTTTCTTAGTGTTTAAACACTAATTTGAAATCTCTCTGGCCAGTGTTTAACACTGATTTGCTTTAGTGTTTAACACTAATTTGAAAGCCTTGTTGCTAGTATGTAACACTGATTATATCTTGGTGTTTAACACCAGTTTGTCAATCTCAATCCCAGTGTTCAACACTGTTGGTCTCTAGTGTTCAACACTAGTTTTAGTCCAATTGGCTAAGTTTCTAGAGGCAAAGCCTCTTCTTCAATGAGCCAACAGAGGGTCAATATCCTAAACATGATTGGACTTAGCCCAAGCTGGCCATAAGTCCTCAATTCAAACTTAACTGGGCTAATGGGCTCATAATATAATTAATTGGTCTTGATTCCAAATTGGGCCAAAGACTATTTAATCTACCTTGGTTCAAGGGTACATCTCTTCATTCCTTTGATACTTGGCGTTGTAATTCCTCAACGTCTTCAAAGAGGTGACGGGTCACGATGACCGCACATTGATACGGACTGTGGGGTCCTTAAACCCATGGACTATGACATTCTTAACCTTGACCGAGATGTCTTAAAACTAACATCGGACTGTGGGGTCCTTAAACCCATGGACTATGATGTCCTTAACCTTGACCGAGATGTCTTAAAACTAACATCGGACTGTGGGGTTCTTAAACCCATGGACTATGACGTCCTTAACCTTGACCGAGATGTCTTAAAACTAACATCGGACTGTGGGGTCCTTAAACCTATGGACTATGACGTCCTTAACCTTGACCGAGATGTCTTAAAACTAACAACGGACTGTGGGGTCCTTCAACCCATGGACTATGACGTCCTTAACCTTGACCGAGATATCTTAAAACTAACAACGGACTGTGGGGTCCTTAAACCCATGGACTATGACGTCCTTAATCTTGACCGGGATGTCTTAAAACTAACTTTGGACTGTGGAGTCCTTAAATCCGCGGACTATGACGTCCTTAACCTTGACCGCAACGTCTTAAAACTAACATTGGACCGCAATGTCCTTAAACTACCTATTGACCGCAACGTCACTAAACTAAACAACAGGGCTCCCTTAATTGCTCTATTGTTGGATCTAAACGATCCCGTTAAGTCGATCTTAGTCTAAAAACTAGGCTAACGTATCCTTAACAAACGTTTAAGTCGATCTTAGTCTCCAATGAGGCTAACGTATCCTTAAACCCAAACCCCCAAACCCAAATCTAAGATAATACGGATTTGGACTAGTCCACGCCCTACGGGCGACGACATAACTCAGTCTCCGTATACAATCCATGGGCAACTAAATACAAAATAAACACACACGACACGAAATGACCATCTGGAGAAGGAGAAAGTGGTTACCGCGATGCGGTAGCGTAATTAACTGCAGGGGCTTGCGCCTGCAGGGAAGAGCGTCCCCACAATCAAAAACCCCTCAAGCGAGGGGGAATCTGACGAAGTCTGCTACATCGGACGCATCCGTTTAAACCTTCGATATATGGTGCCATAAATCAACTTGGCATTTTCGGAGAGGTAGACGGATAGCACCAATTAGCATCTGCCCCGAATCTCAGGCAAGACGTCCACCGTCGCGCCGTCGTTCGGAGGGGAACAAGGGGCTATGGTGTTTTTAAGAAAATGTACATCTTTTGAAAAATCCGTAATATCCCTCGGCCTGTCTTAAAATACTCACGATTCGTTAATTTTAAAAATAAGTATGACTCGAGCCCAGTATATCAACTACCTAAACAACTACAGGACTAAACTAAGAAACTAGTCGAATGGGTAAAAAAATCCACCTAAAGTCCGAGTCGATATATCTAGTAGTCGGCAATCTCGCATCAATAGCGTCACGTACGGTAAAATATATAATACGACATTCTCGAGTCAAGAGTGCGGATCAATCATCATATCTATATCTCGTACGGTAAAATCTATCGTATGGTATCCCAAAATCGGGGTATGGGTCAAATATCACATGTACGTCATTATTCATATGGTATCATCATCATCATATCCTGAATTAGGGGTACCATTCTAAAGTCTAGTACATTCCAATACCATCAAACATATATTCTCGTTTGTATGAAAACACATCGCCCAATGATCCACTAATATCATGTCGTATATCATATCATGACTCAATCACATAACCGATCTCACGGCATCATGCCCGATTATATCGACTCACCTCCAAGTATCATATATTATCCCAATCACCCGTGTATACGTATATATATATATATATACACATATAAACACATACACCCATAATCATGTCACGTGTATGCGTGTGTGTGTGCGCGCGCGCCAACCTTTACTCTAGGGTTTCGCAACTAAGAACTACACTAAAAGCACTTTCTGGCTAAGTATTCACGTCTCACAATATAACACACACACACACACACACACACACACACACATATATATATATATATAATATTCATATCCTACCCTACGAAAGTGCGGGGGTGCTATACGCCATCCACCCGATTTCCCTCGCAGATATACATCTACTCACCTTGATCCTTGCTTGCCGAAGTCGATGTCGCCATGCTCCTCCTTGTTATCCGACGTCCACGTGAGGGTGCTTACATATATAAACATATAGTCTCGTAAACGAAAATCATGCACGAAAACCAAGACGGTACACGAATCACACATAGGTTAAAACCTATGGTCTACGCATGCAAGAATAACCAAATAACCCTTGACATTGACGTACAAACGCCAATCGATCGAGACAAAACACCCATATCCAAAGTTCAAGTCATGCAAAAGTCACAAATCAAAACAGCAACTCAAGAAAATGGTTCCAGATTTTTGGTCTGGTGAAATGGGGATAAACAAGCAGTACAGTGGGGTAGTATATGGGGTATGTGAGCTACAGAACCAATCCTAACACCAATACCCACAAATGACCCTGCGAGATCAGCCCAAAATCTGGCCTGCTTGGTTTTTATGGCTTTGATTGGGTTCGTATTCTCAAGGTGGTCTTCTAGTGCTCAATCTAAGTCAATAGAGTTGCTAGTTTTTCTTGTAAAGGTTCCAGGTCATTCCGGATTCCCTGTAGTCCACAATTATTCACAAAACCGACATTTGAAATCTAGCTCAAGTTTTGGGTTTAGTCACTGGTTTGATCTAGGTTTTTAACACTAAAAGGGGTTGTAGTCACCAATTACACCTCAATTACACCATCACAACTCAAGAATCCCCTAAACTTCATCTTGGAATTTTCAAACCTCACTAAACCTCACTTAATCAATTCTAAACTAAAATAGAAGCTAAAGGAAAACAATTACTACACTAATGGTGAAAAAAATATCTCATTTGGAAACTCAAGAAAATTCATGAGTTTCCCCAAGTGCTCAAAATCCCAACTTGCTTAGTCCACCAAGCTTGTAGTGAGCTTATGCACAATTTTAATGAAGGGGATGAAATGTTTTGATATGGATTTGGGGTTGTGGTGAGGAGGTAGAGGAGGTGGAGGGAGAGGGCAGCTATGGAGTGAAGAAGGAGAAGAAGTATGAAGTAAATGAAGTGAAGAACAAAGAGCCAAGGTCAAAAAGACCCCTCACTTTCTCTCTCTCTCCTCTCTCTTGTCCATACCTTCTTGCCATGTCACATATTCTTTATTCTTTTTCTTTTCTCTCCTATTCTTTAAATTTCAATCCAAATACATTAAAAAAACCAAGTAATGAAAGAAATGAAGCATGGCTTTGATACCAAAAGAAATGTAACAAGTATTATGCAACATATCATGTTGCATGTCATGCACATATCATACTTAAAGAAAAATTAGTAAACACTAATCGATTTTAGTAATAACCCATACACAATTAATTGTTTAATAGCTCATCAAATGCCTAAATCACATAAATACCTTAAAAACTAATAATTTATATCAATTTTCCAAATATCTCCCGAATTATCAGTATATAGTTATACCATATCATTAAAACTAATCTCCATACTTAAAATATTCATAATATTTATTACTTAAATTGTTTAACTTCCTAAAATTAATATTTTATTTTTCTGAAATGTTACAGTCTTCTCCCTTTAAATAAATTCGGTCCCCAAATTTAAATTAAAACTCCTCCAAATACTAAAACATTTCAGCGAAATATTCAAGTCGGCGGGACTCCGAAATCTTAAATACTTAAGACACATCTTAACGCAATACATGCGCATGAAAAACGAGTATATAACTCCAAATCAAAACTCCATCAAGTATCACACAATCATCGGAGTCATGGTAAAGATACGAATGTCAAAGTCCAATACGAAAACCAACATTATATACATCAAACTATAATATGTACATAGTACGCATCGTTGTAACTCGTCAAAACATCTGAAAAGAAATGCATGCTAACCCTTTTTCAAGTCGTTGTGCGATGCGCGTATCACGACACAAGTAGCGGACGTTTATTGTAAGAAAAATAACTATATATATGTATATCCTTTGTTTAACATATACGTCCCGCCGTTTTGAAAAATAATTTAGAAGGGTTTCCTTTGTAAAATGTTTCATGTCATCTCGGACACATAGGAAAAATATTGAGACTGTAGCTCCCTTTTTGGAAATCACTTCGGTAACTATCGATGCATGCAAAAATACCTAGGTACTGTTCTCAGAACAGTCCTGCTCGGTTACTAAACCAAATGGTAAATATCATGAAAACGTACTGCTCAAAGGAAATCATACTCAATAGTATATGTAATAATACCACGTGTGTCTGGTGCGCATAGAAATCGAAATCAATGAATGTGCCATACATATGCACAGAAACAAAATCTAAGTGCAATGGATGTGCACGAAAACACCTGTCAAGGGCAATGGGTGTGCCTGACAACAATATCAGGTGCATCTGATATGCACGAAAAATCCCGATTTAGTGCATCTGGTGTGCATCAAAATCGCATCAAGCGCGCCAAGTATGTGCAAGAATCCAAATCAAGTGCACAAGGTGCACGAAAACAAATATCGAATATCACAATCGAAATCGATGGTATACAACATAGCTCAATCCAATTCAGTTATACCATGGTATATAATCTCACAACCACGTGCATCAGTGTGCACAAAATCGAATCAAAGTACTATAAGTGCATGAAAACTACACCGAAGGCACAAGTCAAATCACCTACATACTATAGGCATGAAATCAAAATCAAAATCAAACTTCTCGAACGACATTAAATCGAAATCGAGTGCAACTTTGGTACACGAAAACTCAATCATGCAAATTAATCGCCCAAAATACCGAAATCCAAAATGACGGACGCGTGATATTCGAATCACCAAATTGCAAATCGTAAACACTGTCATCGATATGTCCTTCCTTCAAAGTCGAGAAGGTGTCGGTGCATCCAAAACTAGTAGAGCAAGATATCTACTTGCCTCCTGTTCATGGTCTGGCGCCTTGTGCCCTTAGGCTCTCGTCTCTCACTGCGGATTGCCAGTTACATAACTCTTCAGCTCAACGATCCAATATGGAAATGATAACGGAAACAGTTCCGCTCTGGCATATCTTCTAAAGATCTCTGGCCAACTATCATGGTCACTCATAACTTGTCTCGTCGATGATTCCGAACTCTGGCTTACTGGGTGTGTGTAATACGACCGATCCTGGATCCAAGTCTTCTCGTGTAGTATTTCAGAAAGATTATGTCGGGGTCTCTCCCAAATCTCGTTCCTGCCGAACTGCCCGGAAGTTATCATTTTTACTAAATCTATTTCTTGTTCCGGAACAGCTGCATACTCATCGCGACTTCCTCTAAAAGGTATATCCATAATTAACACTTCTGCATGCATATCGCATCTCTGGTGTCAACGGAGTGGAACACCATCTCGTCAAAATCTCGTACGAACCTCTTACTCCACTTTCCTCTAACGTAGACTGATTCAGACCTATCTCTTCGTAGCTGTATGGACTGCACTACAAACGGCTATACTCATATCTAGAGTCTCCCTTCCGAAACTACGAACTCGACAGCCCAATATCTTGTGGTAGGTATCTGGCAACTACTCCCTTGGAAACTCTTCCAATTTGTCGGAGGAATACTCTTCATTCGTCCATTTTCTATCGACTCTCAACGTGCCTGTGTGAAGTCTTCTCTAGCTGAAATTAATCAATCTGATGACCTCGCATCGGGGTATGCAAACGAACCTCATGTCCTAGTCATTCATCCATGGGTGACTAGCGATCTTCTATTATATCCCTAAGTACAAACTCGTGTTGCAATAGCTTCAAACATCTGGGACGATATCTTGTCATTCGCAGCAACAACTGGCTCATTCGTCCGCACGCTAAACAATGTCTCAATCCTCAAGAATAGATGATACATTAACGGTTATAACATTCTAGCCGGCCTCAAGCAGTGGCCCAATCCTCTGGTGCTGATCTGAATGTTTGAGAAATCTTAGTAAAAACAATCCATCAAGACACTCATGTCACGAAAACACAATAAAACGACATATCTATGCAATCGTGTGTCACCGGAATTATGTCCTGGTCAGTCCTCGTCCAAGACGAGCTCATGCTGAACGCAAATATAGCTGCAGCTCTCTCTGCCCATGCAACCGTGGTGACAGAAACCACCATCCGACATCGATGAAGATAGATCAAAGGAACGAATAGAATACGGTGCAAAGAAATGTAAATCATAAGGCTTCTTAAGCGGAGTAGCGTATCATAAGTATGTCGCGGAACATACACACGGTACGTCACTCTACTTAAGTCATATACTCCATCAACCAAGGTCAATCTATGCGACGAAAGTTCGGGTCTAATACCCCCTCGACCAAGTCTAAGTTCCGTAAGGTCAAGCCTAGGTTCTGAATATATATATACGCCCTAGATTCCTCATAGTCAAACCTAGACTCGAACCAAGATTAAACCTAGCGCTTTGATACCAACTTTGTCACGACCCGAAATGGCACGTGACCGGTACTTGAATCATGTGAAGTCTATAGGACCCCACCTAATTCAAGTAAGCCAAAAGCCCAAAAATTTAAATCATTTAAAAAGAGAGTGAAAGAATACTTATTTAAAAGTTAACATATAAATTCACTTTGAAAGTCGTACTAAGCATTTTTAAAAGCATCAAGTCTTTCCTAAAAATTTCAGCGGAGTTTCCTTTGTAAATACTGACCACAAACAGATACAAACAGGAATATACATAAGCAATGAATAAATGCATCCCCAAGAGGGAGCTAGCTCTTCTCCAATCGGCGGAAATAACCACGCAAGCAAGCCGAAGGGCGAGGATCAAAACTCAGAAAGAAAACTGTTATCCGCCGAAAACCGGAAAAGACTGACGTCTCGCCTGAATTTGGGGGCAGATACTATTTGGTTTTATCCGTCCACCTCTCCGAAGATGCCAAGTTGATTTATGGCACCGTGTATCGAAGGTTTAGACGGATGCGGCCGTTGTAGCAGACTTCATCAGATTCCCCCTCGTTTGAGGGGGTTTTGATTGTGGGGATGCTCTTCCCTGCAGGCGCAAGCCCCTGCAGTTAATTACGTTACCGTATCGCGGTAACAACTTTCTCCTTCTCCAGATGATCACTTCATGTCGTGTGTGTTTGTTTTCTTTTTGGTTTCCTGTGGATTGTATATGGAGACTAATTTATGTTGTCGCCCGTAGGGCGTGGATTAGTCCAAATCCGTATTTTCTTAGATTTGGTTTTGGGTTGGGTTTAAGGATCGTTAATCTCGTTTGAGACAAAGATCAACTTAAACGTTTGTTAAGGATTTGCTAGTCAAACTTTAGACTAAGATCAACTTAACGTTTGTTAAGGACACGTTAGTCTAATTTTAGACTAAGATCTACTTAACAGGATCATTTAGATCTAACAAAAGAGCATTTGGGCTCTATTATTTTAGTTTAGAGACTTTGCGGTCCATTAGTTTAGGGACATTACGGTCCATTATTAAGGACATCATAGTCCTTGGGTTTAAGGACCCCACAGTCTAAAGTTAAGGACATCATAGTCCATGGGTTTAAGGACCCTATAGTCCAAGGTTAAGAACATCATAGTCCATGAGTTTAAGGACCCCATAATTTAAGGAATGTCTGGTTGTCGGGACCCGTCACCTTTCTGAAGACGTTGAAGGATTACAACGATAAATATCAGAGAAGTGAAGAGATATACCCTTGAACAAATACAAGTTGGGAGATCTGTAGTCCAATTTGGGACTAAGATCAAAATTTTATGAGCATATGGGCTCAATTAATCTGAATGAGGGCTCTGTGGCCACTTTAGGCTCGTCCCATTCAGTTAGAATGTTAAACATTTAATAATGTTGAGCATTGATTTGAGTTCTGACAATCTTATTGTCTTTTATTGGATGCTGAGCACTCATTATAGCTCTGGGCTTTATTTATAGAACAATTTATGTTCTTTTAGCCACACGTGAGAAGCACGTGGCGCGCTTGGCGCTGAGCGCCAGTCAATGAGCGCTTTGCACTTCTGTTAAATAGCGCACACGTGAGGAGTGTTCATATCATAATATTGCAATTCATATTCCCCAATTCTTATTCGTTTTATAACTAAACAGGTGCTTTTAACGCATGACTGCTGCATATTACAGGATACAGGTTCTTGGGGCAAATACAGTGAAAAAGACGAAAGTTGATACAAAAGAGTGACTTTTGACAAGCAAGTAGAAGGGTCCTACTCAAGCCTAGATGAAGAACAATTCACAAGGCAATGCATGGTCCGAAATGTCAAAGGAAACAGTTAAAAGACCACTACAAATTTCACTGAAAATTCTAGAGAAGATCCAGAATCCAAATAGAGAAAAGTACTGAAGAAATAGAGAGGACAAGACATTATAATGAAGCCTAGGAAATTTGGTGAGATGATCTCACCAAAGGGCCGCGGAACCGCGGCCCAAGCCCACTAATGCCGCGGTTCCGCGGCCATTTAAAGCCCGTGTCGGTGCAATTTTCTCGTGACGGTGCGTGGGTTGGGATTTTTCGTGGGCATATCTGTAAAATCACATACGCGAGAATCTGTAACCCTAGTTTTCCCTGTTTACTTATAAATTGTAATCAAAAGATTGTAAACCCTATGCCTCCTTTCAATGAAATAAAATTCAGATTTAATTTAGTGGGAAGAGCATCATTTTTTCGTGTAAGTTTTTATTTCTGCCTTAGTGATAATTTACTTATTTCCATAGCTCTCTAGTTTAATTCTTGCCTTAGATTAATCATACCATTGCCCTAGTTTAATTTAGCGTAGTTCTTTTAAAAGCAATCGGTAAGTGTTTTAAAAATGCTATTTTTAGAAGATCCCCTAATGAGCGAGTAACTTCCTCGCTTGTTAGGGTTAGGAATAAGGGAGGGATTGAGAGATGAATATCTCTCATCTCTTTCAATGCGAATAATTTGTTATAAGTAGAACTTCATGCACACATGCATGATCCGCTCCTACGGCACTCTACCCACGAGGTAACGGTGAAACCGTAGTATAAAGGACCGGACATGCATGACGTCCATGAAGGTTATAGCAATTAGTAAGAAAGGACGGACAAGGATCTAGAAGAAGAAACTTCGTTTCTTCCCAATCATCCTAATCCCCTTTACTAATAATTGTTATGACTTCTAAAAAGTTTTAATCGAGTGCATTGAAAGAGGTGTTAAGATCAATCTCATCAAACCCTACTTTAGACCTAACCCTAGCAAGTCCCTTAATATCATACAACTTAGCTTTTAGACTCAATCAGCAAATCAAACCATCATTGGAATCAACTCGTAAAAACACGTAAAAAAATTACACATCTCTGTGGATCGACCCGTATTCACCGGCTAGCTTCATGCGACGCCGTTTCTGATTACGGTTAACATATATTTTTGCACAAATCAAATGGCGCCGTTACCGGGGATGACGTAAAATTTCTTGTGTGTAATTTCGGGTTGATATAAATTTTTAAAATCATAAAAATCTGAAAATAGAAAAAAAAATTATCAATTTTTATCTGTTTGAAGGGTTTATCTTTTGAATTTCGCAGGAATAGCAAAGATTCTCAAATCTAGAAATTTACAGAGGGCAAAATAGAAAAAATCACATCAGAACAGAGGGGAAATTTGATAACAGAGCAGTGCAATTTTTTTTCAGAGAGTGATCTCTCCAGGAGACCGCGCATCCGCGGCAAAAGTGGGCCCAGAACAGCGGTTCCGCCGCATGTTGGCCACGTCAGCTCCTCAATTTTACATGGTTTGATCTCTCTTTCTCCTCTCTGCAACCTACAATATATCCTTTGTGAAAACTTTCTGCAGGGTTTCTTTGCACTAAAAATCTTCTCTCCCCTTCTAAATAACAGATTTTCTGCAGGTTTCTTTGCGCCGTGCTAAAAATTGATTGCAAGTGAATTTAATGTTTTGCATAATTTAATCGGACTTTAAGGGGCTAATTGACCAAACTCAGATTGGGTGGGGATTTCATCACCCTTCCCAGGACCCCAGAAAACACTTAAAGCATTTGCATTGACCACAATTAATTAAAAAATACTAGACTCAGCCCAAAGGACATCGAGCTCAATAGGAAAAGGACTAGTATAGGCATCGACCGTTTATCCTAACCTGACTTTGCGGTGTCTAGGCAAGTGTGTCTAGGCTAGTGGTTATTAATTAGGCCCACTACTGTGGTTCCTTCCCACTTACCTGGCACTTACCTGGCCGTAATTGGCGGTGAAGAGGCGGTTTGAGATCCTATTTCTAGCTCTAGCTAGGAGCTGTCTAGCAGATCTAGGTGACCCTAGATCTAGACCTGATTGTGCATGTGTGGTTGATACATTTGTGTCACAAGTCCCTTTTCAAAAATCTCTTTGCAAACATTCTCACATAAATAAAAAAAACCAAAGAGAAAAATCTTTTCAAAACTTGCAACTTGTCGCTAAAGGAATTTGCAACTCACTTACACCACTTTCCTTCATTGACGTTATCTTACCTCCACATTCTGTCTTTCATTTTTTTCTGACTACACTACCCCTTTAGTGTATGTCACTTTGGACTAGGGATACTAACGCCCGATTAGTCCGTGTTTCGTTGGTACCGACCGACGAACCTTTCGACACCGAAGTCAACATTCCGTCCACTTTCTTACCTACACCTTCAAATTCATCTTCCGAAGGCATGTCGGGATTCAACCCCAACAATACCTTACCGACGGGAATGATTCCACCTCCGTTAGGTGCGAATAACCCGAATCAACCGCCTATTGAAGCGCCCGCACGAGTCGCGCTCCAGGAGCTCTTTTACCCCGTCCGCACTTCTTTACCTACCTGTCTTTCAACCCCACCGGCAAATGGGGACAATTTTGAAATAAAACCACATTTCATCAATATGCTGCCAAAATTTCATGGTTTGGAATCTGAAGATGCTTATATCTTTATCAATAAATTCCAAAATGTGTGCGCTGTGACGAAAACGACCCAATTAAATGATGACGCTATAAGGCTAAGGGTCATTCCTTTCACCTTATGTGACCTAGCCGAGAAGTGGCTATAGAGCACCGCATCATATTCCATTAGAAATTGGGATGGGTCTGTGAAAGCTTTTCTTAAAAAGTTCTATCCTCATCACAAAACTGCTAGAATCCGTAACGAGATTATACAATTTTCGCAGCTTCCTTCCGAACCATTTTGGAAGTGCTTCGAGAGATTTAAAGACCTACTCATTCAATGCCCTCATCATGGGATCGAAAGTTAGCAACTTTGCCAAATATTATACGAGGGATTGAACTCGGCAACGAAGCAGTTGCTAGAAACCATATGTCAAGGTCATTTTCTCTCCAAGTCTAGCGAGGAAGCGTGGCAGTTTCTTGAGGATCTTAGTGAACAAACAATTCAGTGGGAGAGCTCCAAGACCACATCATCTTCTTCTAGTGGTCAATCTAGGGCAGGCATATATCAAGTAGAGATGTCAATTGCTATGAAGGCCGAGATGGCCGCTCTTGCTAAAAAGCTAGAAGCGATTGAGACCAAAATCTCGTCGTCTTCTCCTACCCCTGTTATGCCTCCACGAACTGTGTGTGCTTGTTGTTCGGCTCCATCACACTTAACCGAAGAGTGTCCTTACAATGCATCTACTCAAGGACAGGATCAAGTCAATGCTGCCTTTCAGCAACGACAGAGAAACGATCTATACTCTTCGACATACAATCCGGGGTGGAGGAGTCACCCAAATTTCGCTTGGAACCAAAATCAACAATTCCAAGGAAATAACAATTATCAAGGGCCTTCTCCACAACAACAACAAGCACCCCCACAAACTCAATTTCAACAACCTTTCCAACAGCAACCTTACCCTAATCAAGCGAACAATTTTGTGCCTAATAATTCTTACACGCCAAACAATTTTGTTCAACCTAACAATGATAAGGTTAGCTCGCTCGAAAGAAGTCTAGATGCGTTCCTAAAGCAATCTACACAGTCTACAGCAAGACTAGAGACTTCTATTCAATCTTTGGTGCAAAACAGTGCCTCACACGATCAAAACATCAAATCTATTGAAGCACAAATTGTACAACTCAATGCAGCATTAAGCGAGCGAGAGAAAGGAAAGCTCCCATCTTAACCACTGCCTAATCCCGGTCACGCACATGCTGCACATCAACAGCAAACTCATAACGTAAACGCTGTGACCACGTTGAGATCAGGGAAAATGTTGCAAAACAATATGGGCATTCACAATGACACCCCTGCCGGTGGTTCTTCTTCACCTCCTTCTTCTTCGTTAGAGCCTGTTCTCCATCATTCACAAGGCTCTACTCCTTCTAGCTCGAATGGACCCACTTCTTACAACATGAACACATCTACACGGGGTTCCGTTCCAACTCAACAATCTGATCCGCAAAAATTGAACTCAACAACATTTCAAAATGCTCCTTTCCCAAACCGGTTGAGATCCAATAAACCAACTCCACAAATGGAGAAGATTGTCGAGTTGTTCAAACAGGTAAGCATAAATATCCCTCTTTTGGATGCGATCCAACAAGTTCCTTCATATGCGAAAATCTTAAAGGACTTATGTACTAAAAAGAGGAAGTCACAAGTACCAAAGAAAATTTTTGTGGCTAGTGCTATTAGCGATGCTCTTGTCAATTCTTTACCCCAAAAGCAAAAGGACCCCGGTTGTCCTATTATTTCGATAACAATTGGGGACAAGAACATCAATAAAGCACTACTAGATCTTGGTACTAGCGTCAATTTGCTACCTTATTCTGTGTACGAGCAATTAGGCATTGGAGAGCTTAAGCCCACTCGTTGTACTCTCCAAATGGCTGGTCGATCAATCACCCATCTTAGGGGTGAGCTGGAGGATGTGTTGATCAAAGTTGGGGACTTCATATTCCCTGTTGATTTTATTGTCATGGCAACCTGTTGCTAACCCAAGAAACCAAATTCCGGTGATTCTCGGTCGACCATTTTTGGCCACTTCCAATGCCGTAATAAATTATCGCAATGGCTCCATGACTCTATCCTTCGGGAAGACGTCTAGCGAGTTCAATATTTACAAGTCAGGAAGTCTGCCCCCCGTTCCTAATACTTGTACACGAGAAGTTTGCTCTATTCACGAAATCACGCAGGAGGACTGCGAGTTTGAAAGTTTCTTGTTTGATGAGAACAGTTTTGACGCCACTAGTGCGTCCCTCCTTAAGCCTACCACAGTTGAAACAACCGATATTGATTATGAAACTTTCACTTTTTCGGATGATGACGACTCACAGCCCGAATATGAGTCTTTTGAATTTTTGGATGAGTTAGTTGAACCTTCCGAATCGGTTGTGTGCGGTGATTTCGAACCTGTGTTGGAGTCCTTTGAGTTCGAGGTAGATTCCGCAATGATTCTTTCGCCTCCGAAACTCGAACGCATGTCCTTGCCGCCTCACCTTAAATATGCTTACATAGGTGAGAATGAGACTTTTCCCATTATAATATCAGCCTCTTTAGCCTTCGAGCAAGAGAACGCTATTTTAAAGGTCTTACAAGA
Organism: Agapanthus africanus; assembly: GCA_030015575.1. Lineage (NCBI taxonomy): Eukaryota > Viridiplantae > Streptophyta > Magnoliopsida > Asparagales > Amaryllidaceae > Agapanthus > Agapanthus africanus. The sequence continues at coordinate 370,599,486 of CM057347.1, read as the reverse complement.
TAGGCGGCAAGTTTTCAGTTGGACTATGGCGGACATCGAGGGGATTAGTTCCCTCATAATTGAATATCATATGCAATTGATGGATGATACCAAGTTAATAAAGGACCCACAGAAACATTTTGGGGGTATTGTGGTGAGTCAACCTCCTCCTTTAGAAGTTGAACCACCCCCATTTCTTTTAATAAGCTATGAGAGTGCCAATATTCCACTGACTGCTAATCATTCTCATTCTCATTTTGATTCATCACCACATCATATCGATTCACTTCCACACTTTCACTACCATCACTCCTATCTTCCCCAATTCTTTTTGGATCGGTACAACATGTTCTTCCACCAACCGACACTCTTTACAGATAAATTTTTCGACTGGTTGGTGTTGGTGTTTGGTCTGTGCAAAGTCTGGCAGTAATGTCTAACATTGTTTCACTGAAGTTTGGGGGGGCCTTTCTATATATATATATATATATATATATTTTCTTTTAACAATAAAAAAATTTTTAAAAATAAATAAACAGGGGAGTGCCGACATTTTCACCCTATTAGTGTAGCATGACAGTGAGGACACTGTCAAGTTCAAGTTTGGGGGTATGCTCGGTACGTTTTTTCCTTCGCATTCATTTGTACATATTTTTGCATTTGCATATTTATTTGAAAACCCATAAAAAATTGAAAAATTTCAAAAAAAATTTATAAAAAAATTATTGTATTCAATTTTGGCCATATTTAACTTGAGTTTGACAAATAGGTTAACTAGCTACGAACAACTAGATCTTAGACTTGGTAAATTAAAAACCCTAAAAATAACCTTCTTTAAAGATTAACGGTAGAAAGTATATGTCTGTGTAGTTTATTTAGAAATAGGCAAATTTTGAGTTCACCTTTTGGGCTAAGTTGAAATAAAGGAAAAATATTGATATTCTTATTAGAGTATAAGTTTGAAAAATAATTCCTGGCTTAAGTATGGATTCTGAAAATGTATACCCTACAAAATGCACAGTCACGCACCTTGAAACTTGGATTAGTAGAAGAGACCTTGAAATGCTCTTGTCTAAAGTCCTTAGTACAATGAAAATAAAAGAAAAAAAGTGAATAAAAAAAATGGACACTGGTTTTTGTGACTACTTAAGACTGTAAAAATAAAAAAAAATATTTAGCGAGGGTGCTTCATCATCTAGTGCCTTAGACCAACTGGTTTGGGAGTCACTGCTAAGGCCTTGGGTGTTGCAAAACTAGGAAGTATGCTTTAAAGTGCTAACGCATCTTATAATCGGTTATTGGTACCTCAAGAAGTATTAACGGTCGCATGAAGGATGTGTAAGCAAAACAATTCACCAATTAATAAGTGCTTTGGACAATGGACAAGGGTATGATTGTTTGATTTGAATTTCCAAGTGTAAGGGTAATTTATACACACACGTGGGGATATGTGATTAGAGTTTAGATAAGAGAAACGAATGAAGAATAAAACTTGTATCTTTAGTAGAGTTGATAGAAAAATTCCTAAATGGAGATGGAACCCTAAGAGGAAAACCTAAGAAATGCCGAAAGCTGAGTGATTCTATAGAACATATATAATCTTAAGTTAAATGATGAGGAAGTGTGAAGAATATGGGTGGATAGTTTATGAGTCAATGATAATAGAATTCTGTGTTAGAAAACCTAATTGGAGAATTATTGTCGAAAGAGCCAAATTGATAGGATTTTGTGGGTGTAATCCGCTGAAAACCCTCAGGAGACAACACTCCTCCTACGAGGGACACCTAGAGGTTTAACGGCTTGTTGCACGTGTTCAGTGCAATCGCGTTTCCCTGCGAAAGTGCGGTTAGGTTTTATCGAGAATAAAATAATAAGTTTGCTCGAGGACGAGCAAAATATAAGTTTGGGGGTATTTGTTCATATCATAATATTGCAATTCATATTCCCCAATTCTTATTCGTTTTATAACTAAACAGATGATTTTGACGCATGACTGCTGCATATTACAGGATACAGGTTCTTGGGGCAAATACAGTGAAAAAGACGAAAGTTGATACAAAAGAGTGACTTTTGACAAGCAAGTAGAAGGGTCCTACTCAAGCCTAGACGAAGAACAATTCACAAGGCAATGCATGGTCCGAAATGTCAAAGGAAACAGTTAAAAGACCACTACAAATTTCACTGAAAATTCTAGAGAAGATCCAGAATCCAAATAGAGAAAAGTACTGAAGAAATAGAGAGGACAAGACATTATAATGAAGCCCAGGAAATTTGGTGAGATAATCTCACCAAAGGGCCGCGGAACCGCGGCCCAAGCCCACTAATGCCGCGGTTCCGCGGCCATTTAAAGCCCGTGTCGGTGCAATTTTCTCGTGACGGTGCGTCGGTGCGTGGGTTGGGATTTTTCGTGGGCATATCTGTAAAATCACATACGCGAGAATCTGTAACCCTAGTTTTCCCTGTTTACTTATAAATTGTAATCAAAAGATTGTAAACCCTATGCCTCCTTTCAATGAAATAAAATTCAGATTTAATTCAGTGGGAAGAGCATCATTTTTTCGTGTAAGTTTTTATTTCTGCCTTAGTGATAATTTACTTATTGCCATAGCTCTCTAGTTTAATTCTTGCATTAGATTAATCATACCATTGCCCTAGTTTAATTTAGCGTAGTTCTTTTAAAAGCAATCGGTAAGTGTTTTAAAAATGCTATTTTTAGAAGATCCCCTAATGAGCGAGTAACTTCCTCGCTTGTTAGGGTTAGGAATAAGGGAGGGATTGAGAGATGAATATCTCTCATCTCTTTCAATGCGAATAATTTGTTATAAGTAGAACTTCATGCATGCATGCATGATCCGCTCCCAACGGCATCCTACCCACGAGGTAACGGTGAAACCGTAGTATAAAGGACCGGACATGCATAACGTCCATAAAGGTTATAGCAATTAGTAGGAAAGGACGGACAAAGATCTAGAGGAAGAAACTTCGTTTCTTCCCAATCATCCTAATCCCCTTTACTAATAATTGTTATGACTTCTAAAAAGTTTTAATCGAGTGCATTGAAAGAGGTGTTAAGATCAATCTCATCAAATCCTACTTTAGACCTAACCCTAGCAAGTCCCTTAATATCATACAACTTAGCTTTTAGACTCAATCAGCAAATTAAACCACTATTGGAATCAACTCGTAAAAACACGTAAGAAAATTACACATCTCTGTGGATCGACCCGTATTCACCGGCTAGCTTCATGCGATGTCGTTTCTGATTACGGTTAACATATATTTTTGCACAAATCAAGGAGCACGTGGTGCGCTTGGCGCCGAGCGCCAGTCAATGAGCGCAGAGCGCTTCTGTTTATGTGGCGCACACGTGAGGAGCACGTGGCGCTGTTCGCCAGCCAATGAGCGTAGAGCACCTCTGTTTATGTGGTGCACACGTGATGAGCAAGTGGCGCGCTTGGCGCTGTTCGCCAGCCAATGAGCGCAGAGCACTTCTGTTTATGTAGCGCACATGTGAGGAGCACGTAGCACGCTTGGCGCTGTTCGCCGGCCAATGCGCTTCTTTAAACTTGGAGCGCTAAGACTCTGCAGCGCTGTGCGCTAGATTTGGAGCACTGATGCGCTTGTTTAAACTTGGAGCGCTAAGGCTCTTTTTTTGGCAGTTCTGCGCTCTGAGAATTAAATTCTTTCTTTTATAAGAGACTTCGTCTCATAGATCTAAGAACAAAGTTCTTATTTTATATAGGAGATGTTTTAATCTCTTATGTTCTTTGATGAAAGGCTTTGCCTTTTTGGATCTGTGATCCTAAGAGAATTGAATTATTCTCCCCCCTTTTTATAATGAGATATTCATGATCTCTTTTTGTAAAAAGACCTTAGTCTTATAGATCTATGATCCGTGAGAAGAATTAAGTTCTTCTCTTTTTTAATGAGATTTTTCTTATCTCTGTTTTTTTACCTTGAAGAAAATTTCTTCTTTTACCGAGAGCTTGCTCTTCTTTCTGAGATTTCTCAAAATTTATAAGGGAGTTCCTCTATACAAGACTTGAAGTCTTGGGTCATTTATATAGTGAAGGCTGATTTGTTCAATCGGTTAAGGAGATATTTTCTCTAATTGATTTGGGCATGTTTCCCCCGTTGGATCTTTGCTCCAAGGGCTTTTGATTTACAGAAGGCGATCTTCTTGTTTTCTTAACAAGATTGGGAAATCTTTCCCCACACAGAATTTATTCTGTATTTTAGTGATTTTTTTAATCACCATTGGATCATTGATCCAACGGTGCTTTGATTTGCAGAGCAAAATCTTTTTTGTTTGAAAAGATTATGAGAAATGTTTCCTTAACAGAATTTTATTCTGGTCAACTGGTGATTTTTAATCATGTTCGTTGGATCTTTGATCCAACGATTGGGAACATTTAGTTCCAGCGCTAGCGCTCTCGTGATGCGCTGCTTAGAGAGCAGCGCACTTAGCGCTAGCGCTTACGTGCTTTGCATGTGGTGCACCGCAGCGCTCTCGTGATGCGCTGCTTAGAGTGTAGCGCACTTAGAGCTAGCGCTTACGTTCTTTGCACGTGGTGCGCCACAGCGCTCTTAGCGCTAGCGCTCATGTGCTTTGCACGTGAGCGCTGCCTCAGAGTCTTTGACTCTTAGCGCTGGCGCTGTTATGAAGCGCTGCTTCATTTCAAAATTTAAAATTTGAACAGAGCTTTGCTCTGATTGGGGGAAACAAATGCCCCCCCACCGTTACACTCACGTGGCTCACACATGAGTGCAGCAGTGGCAGCATCTGCGCCCTTAGATCAACTTAGTAGTTGAAACGGCTCTCAGTGTCTATAAATAAGACCCTTGGCCCTTTGAAATGATCTCTGCTCATCTTCTTACTTTTTTCTGAGAATTATTTCTCCTTCAGAGCACAGCTCTTCATCTTAAGAATTTTAGTAGGGACAAATCTCTGTCAAAAATTTAGGTAAAGATTAAATCTTTCTAGGGTTTCACCCATTAACAGAGCTTTGCTCTTTTCAAATCATATAGATTTTTAGGGTTTCTCAATAGAGTTTTGCTCTTCATAGATCTAAAGAATCTTTCTTAGGGTTTCTTAACCCATTAACAGAGTTTTGCTCTTTTCAAATCATATAGATTTGTTAATCTTTCATGAAAACTCTTTGAGTTTGTTCATAGATCTTGAAGGTCTCGGAATTTTTGATTCATTAAAAAGCTTTGCTTTAAATTTTCTGATGGGTTATTCCATCATTTTACAGAGCATGGCTCTTTAAGATTTTTGAAGAATTTTATTCTTTTCATCGTCAGAGTTGACAGATGTCACTCTGTTGTAGAGCGCTGCTCTCAATGGGAGATTTACTCCTTGGTCCGAGGGCCCTCATTAAATGAGAATCTTTTGAGGATTTCCTCATTTAGTGACAGTATCATCAAATGATGAGATTGTTTTATTAATGATGAGTTATCATCTAAATTGTGGGTCCCCTTTTGCCCCCTTTTTACTGCATTGCAGTGTGGTATGGATTTAAACTACCAAGTACCGAACTTGACTTGTAATATTGACAGCTAACTTTGTTCTTTTCTGTGCAGGTACTATGTCTCTCGATACTTCGTTTCCCTTTGTCCGTTCAGAAAGCGGATTCTCTACAGCGCCAGTGGATAGGGAAGTCTTCGCATGGATAAAAGATCATGACCCAGAGCACAAGAATCTTTATTTATGGGGTAGATGGTACAGTCAAATTATCAGGGGCCGACGGAGCTTTTCTTGTGCGACGCCCTCAGAGCCTATCTCGGCAATCCCTTATGCAGATGCACCCCCGATAAACTATGTCATGGAGGAGGTCAATTAGACTTCGGAGGGTCTCCTTCAGCCTTCTATGGCTGCAATACCCATACAGCCGCCGGCGGCTTTGGATACTCTAGGACGGAGTATATGCCAGGGTGAGTCGCATCCTTGGGGACATCCATATAACATAGGCTTAACTCTCCGTCACCTAGCTGGATATCTGCAATAGACCCACTATATTTTGTCGACTAAGAAGTCACAACTGCTGAAGCTTGGATTGTATCCCGCAGTTTATGCGTCTCTCTTCCAGTATTCCACGCCTCCTGCCTGTTGGGTCAAGGCTTTTCTGGAGAAATAGAACATTCCGACCCACACCTTCCTTCTGTTGGATCGAAAAGTTTCAATTTCTTTAGAGGAGTTTACTGAGGTTTCCATCTTACCGGTTAGGGGAGAACATTATGAGGAGCTACTTCCTCCGGATGAGTATATTTTTGCCACCAAATCAGTGGTAATGGATCTTACCCCAGAGAATGCCATTCAACACCAATTCCCAAGTTTGATAAAGGTGTTGAATATCTATGAGAGCCTCTTTCTCGAATCCGGATGCCGCGGGGTTAATTTCACAGATTTTATTGCCCGTTTTCTCTGCTCGAAAGTCTTGTCGAAGGAAGTCACTAAATTTGCCAAACTTGACAATCCTTTTGGTTTCGGTTTGGACAGCCAACCAGCAGCGGAGGCGGATCAGAGAAATTTCTTTCTCCCCAACACCCCGGTCGTCTCTTTCACAGAACTTGCAACTCCTGGAATTGACGAAGAAACATTCTTTTTGGGGTTCCTTGGGCTATGGCTAAGCTGCTTTGCACTTCCAATGCACCCTCGCCATATGAGGCCGCCCGTTTTTTATCCAGCTCACCGAATCGTTGCTGGGATGCAAGTGGCCGTCGGGATTGCTGGGTTAGCCATTTATATCATGGCCTCAGCTTGGCAGTAGACACTACTGAAACAGATAGGCAGGAAACAAAGAAGGAACCAGGCTAGGGACATGGTAATAGCAGTCTCTGTTCACTTAACAATTGAGACTTGAAATAGGAATTGGAGTGCAGTACGTGAACTTATCAATGCATTATTTTATGTCCTGGATCGAGCTACATGTACTTGGCGCCTTCGGTATCCACAAAAGGCCTTACTTCTATGACAGGTGTAAATTCCCTCGGATCATGCGGCTCGTCGACGCATCCATTGTAAATCCGACACCGCGGGAAGCTAGAGGTTTGCTCCTTCGTCCGCGAACGGTTGGAGATGGCATGACCTTCACTGATAAAATTCTGACCGTCAGCCAGGAATCCGCAAAAACGGTGCATCCATTGCAGGACATCTTTAAAGACGGGGATTCTGTTTTGAAAGCTCGGGAGATTCTTCATTTATACTCCATCAGGCTGGGCTTACTCGTGTTTAGGCAAAATAATTCGGCGTTGTTTATGATATACAACCCGCATCATTTCACCCAGCAGTTAAGCTATAATTAGGGCATCCTGCTTGAGGCCTTCTTAACAGAACCGGCTGCTACTGAAGAGGGTATCCGGAGCGCGTTGCATCATTTTATGCGGTTGAACACCGATTCCAATTTCTTTATTAGTGAGCCGAGTTGCGTTCCAAAAGCCCTAAATGTATATGTGGCGTGGTACCAGCATTCGATGGCCGCCGTTATTAGAGAGGAAAAGAGATTGCTGCTTGATCGCAAGGGTGCAGCGCCGGCTGGTAATCCAAATGTTCCTCTGAAGCGACGGACCATTGTCCGTCCTCCCTTGAGAGAAGCTGTTGCGGCTGTGGTTCCACGTGCTATACGTGAGCTACCCCTACCCAGTGTGCCTGTGAAAGCGGTGACTGTGGCGTCTCCTGAGTCTGGCGTGGATTCAGATATCGGGACTCGTCATCCAAAGGTGCCCACCAAGCGTAAGCTTGTGCTAGCGGTTACGGGCACTCGCTCGCAGAAGAAGAAGAAGTCGATTCTTTCTGCAGACATTGTACTCGGCCAGGAGCCTCATTCTCCTTATAGTGAGGGCCAGAGTGAATATGGGATCAATGAGGGTTTTTTATGGCGCCGGATGATACTGATTTGGAGGCCGCCATTGCAGCTTCCGAGCGACTAGCTAGCCACAAAGCAGGACTGATCATCCTCGCACAGTCAGGTATACTTCCGCCGTATCTTTGCGTGGTTTCATCACACATTTTTTTATCATGCTTTGACCAACATTTCTTTTTCAACAGGCATCTCCACTGAAGAAGCTCTCACGTCTTCTCTCAAGACTTTCGAAGAGGAAGAGAGGCTTCGCGTTTCCTTGGGCCTTGGTACATTTCGGCTCACGGTGCCTCCATTCCTGTTTTTATGGGTAAACTAACTCTTCTTTTGCATCTTATTGCAGGGACTAACTCAACTCAGGTTATCTCGAGTGCAGTGCCGACTTCGCAGGGCGGTGCGGAGACCTTCCAAGGCTGACTACTGAACTCTCAGCCTCTCCAGTAATGCCAAAAGAGGCTTTACTTAAGCAACCGATGACGGACGCCACAACGGCTCCAGAGGTAGCTCCTGGCTCGGACGATGACGTCTCCTTAACGGAGGTCTTAAGAAGATCGACTCTCACGGCCCAGGCAGAAAGGAAGCGCAGGAGGAGTGCAGCAAGAGAACGTAACGCTGCCTTGGCTGTAGGTGCAGGCTCGAGCGCTGCTCCCCCTGTCCCTGCTTCTTCAGAGGGTGCTCCGGCCGCCCTGTCTACCGCTCATAGACAGTCGGTACGCGTGGTTCGGGAAGCAATTGAAAAGCCGTCCTAAGGTAACGTAACAATGGGTCCTTTTGTCAGAGTTTTAATCTTCAGATTCTCATATACCCTACCCTGTAGGGCCAAATCTTGGCGATGAGGCAGTATGCAAGATAACGGCAACCGCTGAGCCTGAATTGGCTACTCTCTCCCAAGAGTTTGGGATTGCTCCAATTGTCGCTCTTTCCCCTTATGGTTCCCTGCCATCGCCCGGCATTGCGAGTGTCATGACGGCTCTCGTAGAATTGGGAGATGAGGCCACTGGTGCGAAACTGTCCCCCCAAATAAGATTGAAGAAGTCATGATGCTTAGTGATGCTTCCATCGCAGTTTTGGCTGATGACCAGTTTGGTAAGTCTCAGATAACTGCATTCTTTTCATTTCGCAATCCCTTTAGGTCCCTTTTAATGACATTTTGTTCTTTTTGAGTATAGGTGTGGTGAGCGCTGAGGTTGTGCCACCCGAAGAAGCATCACCGGTTACCGCTCTGGCGGTCGCCAACCCTTCGCCTTCTCTCGCGTCCTCTTAAATACTGGAAGGAATGGGTTTGTGATTTAATTTAAATCGAGGATAGCGTCTTTCGTGTACTGACCATGTATCATCGTAACCTTGCAGGAGTTTTCTTTGATCATCTGTATCAAGTGCCGAACCTGCACTTTTCCTTCCAGTCGGAAATTAGTCTGGCTGCTGGTGCCGGTGAGTATCTTTTCTAACCGACGTCTTTTCTTTTCTTTAATGGATGACCTTGCCATTTCTAACTATAAACTGATTACAGCACTGCAAATTGAAGGAAGAGACAAGAGTGTTGTCGCGCCACCAGTACTCCCAGCTCTGCCACCTGCTGTAACCGGTATAGTAGTCTTCATTGCTCTTGCATCTTCTTTGTCTCTTAAGCTAATATCTGACTATGATTTATTTTGCAGCAATCGCACGACTCTAGCTCCCTTCGAATCTCGCATCTTAATGCCGACAGGGCCCTTTTCCAGGCGTCCATCTTCCAAGGGCGCCGTGACCAGCCTGCGCATGTTAAGTGAGTACATCGAGGAACTTGACGTGGAGGCCCCTGCATTTGCTACAGATTTTGCTACCGAGGTTAATCCTATGCTAGCGACGCTCGTGAACTTCCATAGCGAAGGCATCGTTGAGTCTTGGGTTAATCACTGCTGGAAGATCGAGGCCTTCCTGCATGAGCTTGAGCTTAGGCGTCCTGTTCCGGAGGTGTTGGCTCTGAACTCCCAGCGAACTGCATGGGTTGAGCAGAGCGTTCCGTTCCTTCGCCATTTTGAATGAGAGGCAACCCTTAAGCGAAAGAAACGTGAGGCGACTTCCGCTGAATCTGTTCAACTGCGCGTTGAGGTCGCAGTAAATGCTGCCCAGCTGAACTCCATCTGTGAAAACCTTCAACGATGTATCTCTGACAGGCTGGTGCTGAGGAAGAAGCTTGATCTTAGTGAGCAGGTTGCGCAGAGTCAGGAGGCTGCTCAGCAGGAAATTGATTAGAAACTTTCATCCTGTCAGCGGCAACGGGCCCAAATTGAAGCAGAGCTGGCCGCAGCGGCTGATCGTGAGAAGGAGTTGAGAAGAGTGCGCGAACAGCTAGCTGATTTATTGAAGACACCTCCTCCTCAGTAGCTGTTTTTGTATAGATTGAACACTTGTAACGTTTGAATAATATGTATCCATTTTTTATTCTTTCATATGATTCAACTTGTACTCCATTGAATTCATGAATAAAAGATACACATTTTTTTTGTTCTATTGTTGCTTTCTTCTTTTCGCTGTGTCATCACCATATGATTTTAGCAAGTGTGGCTTGTAGATAGTAGAGAACATTTCATCTTAGTCTCCTTGTAGGGTAGCGATGGCTTAGGAAGCAGGTTCAGGTTTGCTGCCTATGACTTTTCAACTTTATGAGCCATGAGGGTCTCACAAAGACTTTTCTCCCTACGAGTTGAGAGGATCTCGTAGGTGTATTTTCTCCTTAGGAATCGTGAGGATTCCTAAGTGTGTTTTTCCCTTGAGAGTCGTAAGGATCTCACGAGAGAATTTTCTTCCTTACAAGTCGAGAAGACTTGTAGGTGGTTGATGAGTTGACCTGCTTCTGATTCAAAGCATTGCTTTGACGGGGAGTTCGAGGGTTTACTCTGGTTGTTTACTACGGAGTCAGAATTGACTTTAGACGTGTTCTACGTGGCCAGGAGGGGTTGACTTTGGCCATACGGAGTCAGGATTGACTTTAGCCGTACGGGGTCAGGGGTTGCTCTGGCCGTTTCCCACGGGGTCAGGATTGACTTTAGCCGTGTTCTACGGGGCCAGGAGGTGCTCTGGCTGTTTCCCACGGGGTCAAGATTGACTTTAGCCGTGTTCTACGGGACCAGGATTTGCTCTGGCTGTTTCCGACGGGGTCAGGATTGACTTTAGCCGTGTTCTACAGGACCAAGATTTGCTCTGGATGTTTCCCACGGGGTCAGAATTGACTTTAGCCGGACCAGGAGGTGCTCTGGCTGTTTCCCGCGGGGTCAAGATTGACTTCAGCCGTGTTCTACGGGACCAGGATTTGCTCTGGCTGTTTCCCACGGGGTCAGGATTGACTTTAGCCGTGTTCTACGGGACCAGGATTTGCTCTGGCTATTTTCCACGGGGTCAGGATTGACTTTAGCCGTGTTCTACGGGACCAGAATTTGCTCTGGCTGTTTCCCACGGGGTCAAGATTGACTTTAGCCGTATTCTACAGGACCAGGATTTACTCTGGCTGTTTCCCACGGGGTCAAGATTGACCTTAGCCGTGTTCTACGGGACCAAGATTTGCTCTGGCTGTTTCCTATGGGGTCAGGATTGACTTTAGCCGTGTTTTACAGGACCAGGATTTGCTCTGGCTGTTTCTCACGAGGTCAGGATTGACTTTAGCCGTGTTCTACGGGACCGAGATTTGCTCTGGCTATTTCCCACGGGTCAGGATTGACTTTATCCGTGTTCTATGGGACCAGGATTTGCTCTGGCTGTTTCCCACGGGGTCAGGATTGACTTTAGCCGTGTTCTACGGGACCAGGATTTGCTCTGGCTGTTTCCCACGGGGTCAGGATTGACTTTAGCCGTGTTCTACAGGACCAGCATTTGCTCTGGTTATTTCCCACGGGGTCAAGATTGACTTTAACCGTGTTCTACGGGACCAGGAGGGGTTGATTTTGGCCATACGGAGTCAGGATTGACTTAGCCGTACGGGGTCTAGGGTTGACTCTCGGTTGTCTGTGCACCGCCGAGTCCTGGAACTGGGAACTTTGCCACGGCTCCGCTTTGCTGATGTTGTGTCTATTGTAATGAGACGAATGTCGAGGTGATCTCTAGGTTGTCTGTGAACCGTAGAGTCTTGGAACTAGGGACTTTGCCATGGCTCCAAGATTGATTGTTACGTCTGAATCCTGCTGGAATGAGGAGGAACGCTGTTGATGATCTCTAGGCTGTAGATGTCGCCATTGAAATCTGACTCTTCGTTTGAAAGAGCTTGGTAGGATCATATGATTCCCTCTTTGTTTGTGCCTCTGGATTGTATACAGGGATCGATGTGATCGCATCTGTAGGGCAAAAAGTTTCATTTCATTTTTTTATTTCTTTCCGCGATGCTCTATCATTTCAGTTTTTTGTATTGCGAAATTCGCGATTGCCCAATCATTTTGGCCATTTTTTGTGGTGCCCAATCATTTCGGCTATTTTTTTTACTCGCTGCTTTTTATTGCGAGTTGCCCAATCATTTCGGTTGTTTCTATATGCATATATTTTACTTGCTGATTTTGTTGCAAGTTGCCGTACCATTTCGGCTATTTCATATGCATTTTTGGCTCGCTGATTTTTTATCACGAGTATGGAACTCTGAACCTGATGCCAATCTCAGCATCAGTATCGCTACGACTGGAATATTGCCAGGAGCGAATCATCATTTGCCGTGAAAGGGCTTGGAATTTGATACCGATTTAGGCATCAGTATCGCTATCACTAGGACATTGCCAGAAGCGAATCATCATTTGCCTATGTCGATGTCAAACAAAGGTGGCTTAGCAAACAGGGTTAGAATCCTGTCGACTAAGGCTTTTTGACTACGAGCCGTAAGGGTCTCATAAAGGTGTTTCTCCCTACGAGTCGTGAGGATCTCGTAGGTGCATTTTCTCCTTAGGGATCGTGAGGATTCCTAAGTGTGTATTCTCTTATAAGTCGTAAGGATCTTACAAGAGTGTTTTCTCCTTATAAGTCGAGAAGGCTTACAAGGGTCGTTCACCATGTGAGCATATCCCTAGTCGCTGGTGGGACTTTGTTAGGGAAATGTTTATTTGTGCCCCTGGATTGTATACAAGGGTCAATATTGAAACGCTTGTAGGGCAAAAGCGGGGTGTATGACGGCTTAAGAACATGTTCGGATCCCTGTAGCTTAAGGATTTTGAATCCTATGAGCCGTGAGGGTCTCAAAAGGGAATTCTTCTTACGAGTCGTGAGGATCTCGTAAGTGTGTTTTCTCCTTAGGAACCGTGGGGATTCCTAAGTGTATTGCTCTCTTGTGAGTCGTAAGGATCTCACGCAGGTATTTTCTCCTTACAGGGTCGAGAGTACCTCGCAAGTGTCTTTTAACGAGATTGCGCCCTTTCGGGTTTTCACAAGCTCGCCGGTAGCCCTGTTGTTTTTACTCACGGAGCTCTTCCGGGTTTTCATCCGTGCCCATCCGCTTATGGACGTACCATTTTTTTTACGTCAGCCTTGGGATGCTGCAGTCCGTAGTAGTTTATAGACGTCTCGGTCAGTTGCAAGTTTTAGGACATTGCGGTCTATCGTTAGTTTAAGGACGTTTCGGTCCATTGTTAGTTTAGGGACATTTCGGTCCGTTGTTAGTTTTAGGACATCTCAGTCGATTGTTAGTTTTAGAACATCTCGGTCCATTGTTGCAACGGTTTTGTTGGCCACTACTTCTGGAGTTTTGGCCACTACTTCTGGAGTTTTGGCCTGGGAAGATAGCGAGCGGACATATGCGTCGTCATCTACCATTATCCTGGGCCGTAACTCGTCAAGCGTAGTATTTCTTTAGGAACTGACCGTTTATCGGCCTGAAGGTCTTTCGCCATGCATATCCATGAGCAAGTAAGCCCCACCATGGTAGACTTTATCAATGATGTATGGGCCTTCGTAGTTTGGCTCGAACTTTCCTCGTTTGGCACGATTGGGGATCATAGGTCTCTTGACTACTAGCACGAGTTCGCCTTGGCGGAATGTTCTCGGCCTAGTCAATTTCTCATACGATCGCGTCATCTTTGCTTTGTAAGCTTCCAAGTTTTGTTGCGCCATGAGCCGAGTTTCGTCGAGGGAATCAAGCTCCTCAAGCCAAAGATGAGCATTCTCTTCGCCCGTTAGCTCGTAATGAACTGCCACTCGTAAGGAGGGTAACTCTATCTCCAAAAGGAGTACTGCTTCAGTGTCGAATACCAATGCATAGGACGTTGTGTTTGTGGCCGTTTTGAACGTGGTTCGATACGCCAAGAGAGCTTCATGCAGTCTCTCATGCAAGTCCTTCTTATTTCTGGACACCGTCTTTTTCACGATCTTCATCAAGGTCTTGTTGAAAGCCTCAGCCAGACCGTTGGCTCGGGGATTATAGACCGAAGAGTATCTCCAGTCTATATTATGTTGTTGCGCAAAGCGGCTGATTTTGTGACTTCTATAGGCTGGCCCATTATCGGAGATAATCCGTCGCGGAGTGCCGAACCGATAGATGACATGTGTCTTGAAGAAATGGAGGATATTCTCCGTCTTCACTTCTCTTAGTGGTACTGCTTCTGCCCACTTGGAGAAGTAATCCGTTGTCACTAATATGAATCGATGTCCTCTGGACGATGATGGTTCAATGGGCCCGATTATATCAGTTCCCCACATTTCGAATGGCCAGCTAGCCACCGTTGGATGTAGCGAATTTGGATGCTGGTGGATAAAGTCCCCGTGAATCTGGCACGGGTGGCACTACTTCGCGTATTCGAGGCAGTCTTGGATCATCGTGGGCTAATAGTAGCCCATCCTTTTGATCTTCAGTTTCATTTTCGGCCCGGCTTGATGAGAACCGCAGAGTCCGTTGTGAGTTTCTTGGATGACTCTCTTTGCTTCTTCCGGTCCTAGGCATCTTAGCCATAAGGAGTCGAACGATATCTTATACAGAGTATCATTGACGAAGGAGAAAGACAGAGCTCTTTTCATGAGCTGATGTCTCGAGGACGCATCTTCAGGTGTTCGACGGGATTTGAAGTAGTCTATAAAGACTTCTCTCCAATCCTTGACCTTTCCCTGATCCTCTATTTGTAGGGCTATTTGCTCGGTCGCTCCCTTTTCTTCGGACGAATCCGAAGATATTTCTGCGATGCGAGAACTCGACGGCTTTGCACAACGATCTTCACATCATCGAGGTTTTCGTCAGCCAGTTCTTCAGCGAGTTTGGCTAACGCATCCACCTTGCTATTCTCAGCTCGCGGTATGCTTTCCAGGGCATAGGAAGGGATCTGAGTCAGCAATTGTTGTACTCTCTCACCGTACTTTACCATGATAGTCGCCATTTACTTGACTAACGACCAGCTGGAAATCTCCGTATATGAGGAGGTATTCAATTCCCATGTCGACACCGATCTCAAGACCTGCTATCAAAGCTTCATATCCGGCTTCATTGTTTGTCCTCGGCTCTGTTAAGGAGAAGGCAAAGCGCATCATCCCTCCTTGTGGAGTCACGAAGATGAGGCCTACCCCAGACTTGATTATGGGGGAGCTGTGCTTTCGCTTCTTCATGGAAGATGTCCCGTCGAAGTAAAGTTCCCATCGGCTATCACTCCCTCCTTTCTCCCCGTCGATCGTGTTGAACGCGTGCTCGTCTGGCAATTCGCAGTTCAAGGGAGAGTCGGCCGGTATAGGATACTCGAGGAGGAAGTCGGCGATGGCCTGGCCTTTCACTGCTTTAAGAGGTCGGTATGTCACCAAGAATTCTATTAAGAGTAGGGCCCATTTAGCTAGCCATCCCGTTAGAATGGCTTTTGACATCAAATACTTGAGAGGATCCACATTTATATGAGATGGACCTCATATGCTAAAGCATAGTGCCTGAGCTTCGTTATCACGAAGATCAACGCCAGGCAGTGTTTTTCAATGGGGAGTAATTGTTTTCTGCCCCCAGAAGAACTCGACTCAAATAGTAGAGGGCTCTCTCCTTCCCTTAGTCGTTTTCTTGTGCCCATAATACGCCTAGAGAACCCTCAAGGGTGGTTGTATACAGAATGAGAGGCTTTCCCTTGACCGGAGCGGTTAGTACTGGCGGGTTCTGAAGGTATTGCTTAATTTCGTCGAGTGCTCTTTGGCATTTGCGATCCCAGATGAACGGGGTTCCCTTGTTCATCAAGTGACTGTAGAGACGACATTTGCCATAGAGGTTAGCTATGAACCGTCGGATGTACGCGAGCTTTCCTTGGAGAGACCGCAGTTGTTTGAGAATTCTTGGCGGAGGCATTTCTATGATCGCCTTGATCTTCGACGGGTCTATTTTGATGCCTCGATGCCGTATGATGAATCCTAGAAATTTGCCTGAGGAAACTCCGAATGCGCATTTGAGAGGGTTCATCTTCAGGTTGTATTTCCGAAGACGTTGGAACACTATCTTTATATGCTCCCAATGCTCTTCGTGCGATTTGCTTTTCACTACAAGGTCATCGATATAGCATTCGACGACTTCATGTATGAGGTCATCGAAAATCTTTGTCATG
This sequence comes from Agapanthus africanus, assembly GCA_030015575.1. Lineage (NCBI taxonomy): Eukaryota > Viridiplantae > Streptophyta > Magnoliopsida > Asparagales > Amaryllidaceae > Agapanthus > Agapanthus africanus. The sequence goes on along the minus strand of CM057347.1, from coordinate 370,583,144 downwards.
GTCCTCTGATAGGTAGCGCCGGCGTTCTTCAGACCGAAAGGCATTACCTTGTAGCAGAATATGCCCAGAGGAGTCCGGAAAGCGGTATGCTTCTGGTCTTCGGGATGCATCTTTATTTGATTGTACCCTGATGGGTCGTCCATAAAGGAGAAGACTTCGTGAGTGGACATATTGTCTATCATCAGCTCGGTAACCAGTACGGGAAAATCATCCTTCGGGCAAGCTTTGTTGAGATCCCGAAAGTCCACACAGATGTACACTGTCCCATTTTTCTTCATCACTGGGACAATGTTGGCAATCCAGTCAGGGTACCGAACCTCTTGGATGAAGCCAGAGTCGATTAGCTTCTTGACCTCGGCGTTGATGCTCATTTCAAGCTCGAGCCGCATTCTTCTCGGTGCTTGTTTGACTGGCTTGATATCCAGAGATATTGCCAATTTGTGGACGGCTATTTCTGGATCTAATCCCGGCATCTCAGAATAATTCCATACGAAGCAATCTTTATACTGCATGAGCACATCCTTGAGCGTAGCCATCTTTTCTTCAGACAACAGCTCACTGACGAACGTCGGCCGTGGGTCATTTGCCGTCCCCAAGTCGATCTTTTTGAGGTTATCTGCAGTAGTATGTATCCCATCTTCCAGCTCTTTTGGTGCCGGTGGAAACTCTAAGATCACCTCGTCATCATCGTTTTCGAAGCACCAGGGGAGGTCGTCCATATCCTCGCGTACTCTTTCTCCTGACAGCGTTATTGCGTGACAGGTATGAGATCGCTTCCAAGACTGATGTTGATCTGGCTCTACTCTCGTGGCTTTCGGTTCATGCTTCTGTAGCGGGGTTACCCTCCAACTGCTGGATAAAGCGAACTTGCCTTGCTGATACTGGTCTTCTGCCCAGTCTTTGAATGTGAAGCAGTCTTCGAGAGGACCTCCTATCGCTCAGTGATAGGAGAAATAATCCGGGTGATAGACCTCGCCTGCTTGCTCAGGGTGTTTGGATTCCGGGAGTGTCATCATCTGATGTTTTATGACAAGATCGAATATCTTCCTTATCTTGTCTTGGAGAAAAGAATATGCTCGACCCATCTTCTTTACAAGAGACGGATCCAGGCTGCCCAATTCTCGATCGCGTGGCTTCTTGGACCCGCTTTGCCGCTGTCGAACGTTTTTTCCGTTCTTTAACTTGTTTCTACCTCTGCGCAGGCTCTTTTGTATGACGGGTTGACGATAAGGATCATTGTCATTCTCCGCAACCTGCTGAAGGAGGCGCTGCGTCCTGGCTTTCTCGTAGATGGCCATTTCGCGGCTATGATCATCCCGGACCTTTTGACCTGTTTCCCTTATTAGCTTGTCCATCTGTTCTTCGAACGACGGACTTGACATTTTCACGGCAGGACCTCGTCTTGGTTTAGGGTTAGCGTTTTCTACTAGAGCATCTCCTTCTTCATCAAAATCATGTATGACGTAGCAGCCATGGAATCGCTCCCGTTTCTTGGATTGAACATATCCAAGCCCGATCGTTTACATTCTCCCGTTGTGCAATTTTCGCTGAGTTCCGGGGACGTTCCAGATCCTGCTGTAGAACTGAGCTTGTCGAGCAGTCTGTTTGAAGGGTACGCCTTGGCGCCTCAACATCCTTTTTAATCCTTCTGTATAGTATCTGGGCAGACGGATGGGCTGGAGCCTGTTAAGTAGAGAATCGGCACCATGCCATATCACTTTCTCTACTTTGGTTTCCGTGGATCGATAAAAGAGGATCGCCTTTTCATCTTTTCGCCTGAGAGGGATGTAGAACGTCTGCAGTTCTTGCACACTACAGGTATCAAGTGCATCGAGCTCTTTGTAGTGCTTCCGCAGAACCATAGCGATTTGCAAACTCCGATCATCGCTAGCGAAGGATTATATTGATGGCCGAACAGAAAATACTGCATTGACCTCATCTTCCGAGTCACTGCCGAAGACCAGCATAGGGGTGGACGGTCCCGGCTTGTTGCATTGGGGCGGCCCTGAATAAATTATTTCTTCTTCCTCCTCAGTATCACTTCCGAAGACCGGAATAGTGGTGATAGCCTTATTCTTCGGTTTATGGCATCTTTCTGTGTCTTCGAAATATGGTATGAAATATTTCGCATCTTCGTACTTTCGGACTTCATTCACGGAGAATGGGTTCAGCTCCCCTGTTACAGTGTATTCAAGTCCATCTATGAAATACTTTATACACTGATGTTGTGTAGAAGGGATAATGTTGTACTCGTGTAACTAAGGCTGGCCGAGCAAAGCGTTGTAGCAAGTATTGGTGTCAATGACGTGGAACTTGATATCAGTGACGAGCAGCCCAAAGCGTAACATCGGTATCACAGACCCGAACGTCCGTGATGACTGAGAGTCGAACCCGGAGATAGTGATTTTATCTCGAGCGAGGTGTTGAAAGCTCATGCAGATTTTTTTTAGCACCCTCACATTTAGGAGATTGACAGAGGACCCATTGTCAACTAGGATCTTCCCTATCTTAATGTCATGGCAATACCCGGTGACGTACAAAGGACGGTTATGCTCGCATGTCCCGAGGAGGAGGCCTTCATTGCTGAAGGTGATGTCGGCCGTGTGCACTCTTTCCAGCTCATCCTTCATCTTTTCTTCGGCTAGGAAAACTTGAAATTGGTCAGGCTCTTGTAATGCCTTGATCAAAGAATCTCTCGCCTCTTTGGATAGCAGAAGGGCATCGAGAATGCTTAGCTGCGAGGGTATTTTCCTCAGGTATGCCAGAACGTTGTAATCCACCTTGTTTTTCTTGGGCGGGTCCTTGGCTGCCAGCTCTTCGACGACTCGATCATTGAGGGTGATATCCTCAGGGACCTTTTCTTTCCTCTTATCCTTTTTGTTCGATCCCTTGTTTGCGGGTCCAAGATTCTTTTCAGGTAGCGTGCGATTGCGCAGTTGAATGTTCTCGCAGCTCTTCGGTTCTTCCTCTTTTCCTGGGGTGGATTCTTTGAAGAGAGGCCAAGAGTCGTTTCTTCTTCAGAATCGCTCCCGAAGGTGAGAACTTGCGATCCCCTGTTATCAACCATGTGACAGTTGCCGGCAGCTCTTCCTCGTTCGTCTGTCGCATTTTTCCGCTGTCGACGAGCTTCACGCTTCATCCTCTTGAAGTGTTGCCTGTGAGTAACATACCCTTGCCACCAATTTTTAAAGACGTTTCACTCTTCGGTGGGGTGCACAATCCTTCGATGATATAAACAGTAATTGGATGCACATCCTCTTCATTAAGGTGTATCTCATCAGAAGTGTTTCCTTCGGAGGGTGGAAGCTTCATTTCTATCGATATGGCTTTAGCGAACCTTTTCCTTGTCTTGAACCTGCTTTTACTGGCGGCCAAAGTGCTCCTATCTGGTTGGGGTGCTTCAATCTTTCCGTTCAGTCGCCGGCGTTTAGCTTTTCCAAATATAACCATTTCACTCTTTCGATCAGCCTTAATTTTCAGAAGAGCTTCGTTCAGGAATGCATCAATCATCTCGTCTGACGGTCCTAGGAGCTCCGATTCGGGATCTGCTCCCAGTTTCTCTGTGTCAGGAGCTTCTTCACCGTCTATCGATGAGTGAGAGATCACATAGCAGCTTGCCACATAATCCTCAGGTTCATCCGACGAGTCTTCTCCTTCATCATTTCCGTCCTCAAGGATGTGGTTGAGAAACTCTTGGAGTGTGACTGGGGTCCGCGCTTTCTGATTACATTCTTCCAGCGCGTCAATATGTTTCTGCAGGTCCGTGCGCTTGTCACCAAGCTTCACGGGCTTTCTGGTCTTCTTCTTCTTCTTCGAAGACTTTGACGGCTGGGTATGGGCGTTTTGACCATTCCCACCAATTTTTGGTGTCGGGCGCGGCTTCAGCATTCCCTTGATGACTTCGGGTTCCAGTGGACTTTTCCATTTGATCGCTGGGCATGTTTGGAGATCCTTCATCATTCTTTTCGTTTTGGTTTAAAGAACGACCTCCCATGGAGTTTCTTCTACAAAAGAGCATGATGCCCTCGGTGTGTCCGCCTTTTTGAGAGCGTGCGACTGGGGCGGGTTTACTTTCTAATTCTCGGACAGTGTGAATTTGCCCTGTTGGTATTAGTTCTCAATCCACTCTTTGAAGACGAAGCAATCTTCGATTGGATGGCCTATCACTTGGTGATACGGGCAATAATTAGGATTATTAGACTCACCGGGTTGCAATGGGCATTTTGGATCCGGCAGGTTGATGAGCGTGTTGCGCACCGCCAGCTCGAACAGTCTCCTCGTTTTATCCCGGGGAAACGAATAAGGGCGCTTCAGGTTCTCATTGAAGAATCGTCGTCTTTCATCTTGGCGATCAGTTGGCTTTAGACCACTGGGCTGCTGCTGAGCATTGGGCGACGAAGGTCGCTTTCCCTTTCCCTTTTTCATTTCGAGATTCCAGCTTCGAAGAAGATGGTCTATGACCCATCTGATCCATTTGGGCCAGCTTGTCAATCAAGGCCTGGAAAGTAGTTGGCTTGAAGAACATCATGAACTGGGATATGGTCGCCTGCGGATCAAGAGTACCCACAAACATGCCCACTGCAGGAGCTTCCTCTATGCGTTGTTCGCACTTCGACCATAGATTCCGCCACCTTATCGCATACTGCACCCATGTTTCGCATGGCTTCATTCTGGCGTTAATTAACGCAGTGATCGGGGTGCGCTCGCTAGCGCTGGCGAAACGTTGGGTGAACAGCAATTCCATCTCCGTAAAAGTTTTGACGGAGTCGTTGGGAAGCTCCGAGTACCATTCGAACGCCGTTTCCACCAAGCTGCCGACGAACTGGCGAAGCAGTAACTTATCATCCCCTCCAGTGTTGCCATAGAGAGCCCTGAACTGAGCAACATGTTGATAGGGATTGCCTGTCCCCTTGTACACATGGAATTTAGGAATTTTGTATCCTGGCGGGTACTTTATTTGGTCGTACCAATCCGGATAGGGTCGTCCAGTCTTAACAATCTGCCCAGCCGCTTCGCTCGCCTGATGAACTTGTATCTGTTGTGCGATATAGTCATCCAGGGCGGCTTTAGAAATGGTCTCTTCCTTGGCTGTTGAATAAGCCGGAAGATGGTTCGATGTCTCCCCTCGGTCGTCTTCGAGGATAATCGAAGGGTCTTCAGCTGGAGGGTCTGGCTGGATCATCATGCCTACCATATCTTGGAATAAAAGGGCCATTCGTTTTATATTAGCCGCTTGTTCCGCAGCCTCTTTGTCCTTTTTCTCAAGCATTCTCCGAAGGAATTCGACATCAGTTTCCTGCTCATGACGCTGCTCTGACGACATCTATGGGCTGGCTTTCGGTCCCGTGAGTGCGGCTATAGCTGTTAGCATCTCTTGGAGCTTTTGTTGTTGCTGCTCCTGAGCCTTAGTCACTGATGGCGTAAGCGGTCGATGACCTGTGGAGATACGGCTTTCCTATTTTCCGGATGCCATATAGACGGTATGCACCACCATGCCCCCAGACTTAGGACGTTTAGGCTCAGTGCCCTTGACATTTGTCGCAGACACGGGAATTTTCTCCGGCCTTCTCCTCTTGTGAGCGCTCGAAGTTGATGGAGCCGTTGCAGCGGGTACCCAAACAGATGACACCTTCTGTGGCTTGACAGGATAGTCCTCTTCTCGCCGCACTTTCATCTTTTCCTGTCGGCGGGGGTAGTCTTGATCAATCACCGAATCTTGGACTTGACGCCAGACTTTGTAAATTTTGGAGGACAGTCGCTGAGGGGGGCTGTTCCAGCTTCGCCTTTGTAGCGCTCTCCACAGGTGGAGGAGATCACTTCAACACGGCCGTCAGAGAGTTCTTGCGCACCCTCCTGAGTGGTTCAAAGCTGTTCCCAGTTGGAACAGCAGCAGCAATTTCTATCGTTGGAGATGGCGGTATCAGTCCAGAAGGGGAACTGCCCTCAGCCTTCCTCACTTGGCGCTAGTGGCGACGTCGAGCATGTCGTGCGGCCGGGATCACCTCTGCTTTTGGATGAGCTTCCTCATGCCCACTGCTTTGAGGAGAGATTGTTATTGGCGCTAGCCTATTGAAGACTGACGTCCGTTGAGAGGGGATAGTCAGTCTTGCGAAAGCCGACTTTCGACCAGGGGAAGCGGTCTTAGCGATTTCGCTTGGAGCGGGAATCGGAACAGCCAGTCTTATGAAGACCGACCCTTAACAGTAGAAGGCGTTTTGAGAACTTCAGGAGCAGGAATGGCTATCCACTTTGGGATAACGCCTTTTGGTATTGCAGGCTTTTTCACGGGCCCACCTGAGCTTTGGCCTAGTCTGTTGAAGACTGAGACGCTGGATTTAGGCGACCCGTTGAGAGGAGCCACGGCAGTTGTAAGCCGATCAAAGACCGACTTCTTCGAAACTTCTTGCAACGGCAGTGGGGGGTTGAAACTCATTGGTGGGAGCATGGTCCTAAAGAATAGCCCTATGGTGGCTTGCATAACCTGGTCCACCGGTATCGTAAAAAGGGAGGCCGCTTGAGGCCCGTAGGTCACACCTCCGGTTAGGATGGAGTGGGAGTTGTTGCAATTAGTGCAGTTTGAAGCCATTGATCTTCTGTTTTTTCTGCACGGAGCAAGATACCAAATCTTAGTATTTCACATCCAAAGGCAACCATGTCAAACCGCGACTTCTTCGCGAAACACGACACACGAAGTGTGGAGTGGAAAGAGAAAAAGGTCCCACCGGGCGTGCCAGAATCTGTTCTCCACCGAAAACCGGGAAAGACTGACGTCTCGCCTGAATTTGGGGGTAGATGCTATTTGGTTTTATCCGTCCACCTCTCTGAAGATGCCAAGTTGATTTATGGCACCGTGTATCGGAGGTTTAGACGGATGCAGCTGTTGTAGCAGACTTCATCAGATTCCCCCTCGTTTGAGGGGTTTTGATTGTGGGGACGCTCTTCCTTGCAGGCGCAAGCCCCTGCAGTTAATTACGCTACCACATCGCGGTAACAACTTTCTCCTTCTCCAGATGGTCACTTCGTATCGTGTGTATTTTTTTTCTTTTTGGTTGCCCGTGGATTGTATACGGAGACTAATTTATGTTGTCGCCCGTAGGGCGTGGATTAGTCCAAATCTGTATTTTCTTAGATTTGGTTTTGGGTTGGGTTTGAGGATCGTTAATCTCATTTGAGACCAAGATCAACTTAAACGTTTGTTAAAGATACGTTAGTCTAATTTTAGACTAAGATGAACTTAACGTTTGTTAAGGACACGTTATTCTAATTTTAGACTAAGATCTACTTAACAGGATCATTTAGATCCAACAAAAGAGCATTTGGGCTCTATTGTTTTAGTTTAGAGACTTTGTGGTCCATTAGTTTAGGGACATTATGGTCCATTGTTAAGGACATCATAGTCCATGGGTTTAAGGACCCCATAGTCCAAGGTTAAGGACATCATAGTCCATGGGTTTAAGGACCCCATAGTCCAAGGTTAAGGACATCATAATCCATGAGTTTAAGGACCCCACAGTCCATGGAATGTCTGGTTGTCGGGACCCGTCACCTCTTTGAAGACGTTGAAGGATTACAACGACAAATATCAGAGAGTGAAGAGATGTACCCTTGAACCAATACTGGTTGGGAGATCTGTAGTCCAATTTGGGACTAAGATCAAAGATTTATAAGCATATGGGCTCAATTAATCTGAATGAGGGTTCTGTGGCCAGTTTGGGCTCGGCCCATTCAGTTAGAATGTTAAACATTTAATAATGCTAAGTATTGCTTTGAGTTCTGACAATCTTATTGTCTTTTATTGGATGCTGAACACTCATCATAGCTCTGGACTTTATTTATAGAATAATTTATGTTCTTTTAGTGCACACGTAAGAAGCACGTGGCGCGCTTGGCGCTGAGCGCCAGTCAATAAGCGCATTGCACTTTTGTTAAGTAGTGCACACGTGAGGAGCACGTGGTGCGCTAGGCGCTGAGCGCCAGTCAATGAGTGCAGAGTGCTTCTCTTTATGTGGCGCACACGCTTGGAGCACGTGGCACGCTTGGCGCTGTTCGCCAGCCAATGAGCGCAGAGCGCCTTTGTTTATATGGTGCACACGTGAGGAGCACGTGGCGCACTTGGCGCTGTTCGCCAGCCAATGAGCGCAGAGCGCTTCAGTTTATGTATCGCACACGTGAGGAGCACGTGGCGCGCTTGGCGCTGTTCACCAGCCATTGCGCTTCTTTAAAGTTGGAGCGCTAAGGCTCTGCAGCGCTGTGCGCTAGATTTGAAGCGCTGATGCGCTTCTTTAAACTTGGAGCGCTAAGCCTCTTTTTTAGACTATTCTGCGCTTTGAGAATTAAATTCTCTCTTTTATAAGAGACTTTGTCTCATAGATCTAAGAACAAAGTTCTTATTTTATATAGGAGATATTTCAATCTCTTATGTTCTTTGATGATAGGCTTTGCCTTTTTGCATCTGTGATCCTAAGAGATTTGAATTATTCTCCCTCCCTTTTTATAATGAGATGTTCATGATCTCTTTTTGTAGAAAGACCTTAGCCTTATAGATCTATGATCCATGAGAATAATTATGTTCTTCTTTTTTTTTTAATGAGATTTTTCTTTTCTCTGTTTTTTTTTACCTTGAAAAAAAGTTCTTCTTCTACCGAGAGCTTGCTCTTCTTTCTGAGATTTTTCAAAGTTTATAGGGGGTTCCTCTATACAAGACTTGAAGTCTTGGGTCCTTTATATAGTGAAGGATGATTTGTTCAATCGGTTAAGGAGATCTTTTCTCTAATTGATTTGGGGATGTTTCCCCTGTTGGATCTTTGATTTAAGGGCTTCTGATTTACAGAAGGCGGTCTTCTTGTTTTTTTAACAAGATTGGGAAATCTTTCCCCATACAGAATTTATTCTGTATTTTAGTGATTTTTTAATCACCCTTGGATCATTGATCCAACGGTGCTTTGATTTGCAGAGCAAAATCTTTTTTGTTTGAAAAGATTATGAGGAATGTTTTCTTAACAGAATTTTATTCTGGTCAACTGGTGATTTTTAATCATGTTCGTTGGATCTTTGATCCAACGGTTGAGAACATTTAGTTTCAGCACTAGCGCTCTCGTGATGCGCTGCTTAGAGTGCAGCGCACTTAGCGCTAGCGCTTACTTGCTTTGCATGTGGTGCGCCGTAGCGCTCTTAGCGCTAGCGCTCATGTGCTTTGCACGTGAGCGCTGCCTCAGAGTTTTTGACTCTCAGCGCTGGTGCTATTATGAAGCGCTGCTTCATTTCAAAATTTGAAATTTTAACAGAGTTTTGCTCTGAATGGGGGAAACAAAAACCAACATTCTCAAGAAAACCAGAGAAGAACCATAATAATACAAGCGCGTGTTCATACTATAATATTGCATTATTGTACGCCCCATTCTTATTCATTTTATAAGTAAACAGGTACTCTTGACGCACGTTTGTTGCATGTTACAGGATACAGTGAAAAAGACGAAAGTTGATACAGAAAAAGGACTTTTGACCAACAAGTAGACGGACCCTAGTCAAGCCCAGACTAATAACAGTTCACATAGGTACAAGGCAACGCAAGGTCCAAACATGTCAAAGTGTAACGGTTAAAAGACCAATACAAAATTTCACTGAAGATCTGGAGAAGAATAAGAAGCCAAACAGAGAAATAGGATGAATAAATAACAAGCCCAGACAACTAAAATGAAGCCCAGAAAAGATGGTGAGGTGATCTCACCAAAGAGGCCGCGGAACCACGGCCCAGACCCCCCCATGCCGCGGTTCCGCGGCCGTTTGTTGCCCATGTCGGTGCAAATTTTGCGTGTCGGTGCGTCGGTGCGGGTGTTGGGATTTTCCGTGGGCATATCTGTAAAATCATGTGTTCGAGAATCTGTAACCCTAGTTTCCCTGTTTACTTATAAATTGTAATCTCAAGTCTGTAAAATGGATGCCTCTTTTTCAATCAATAAAATTCAGAATTGTTGGGAGATCTAGAGCATCATTTTTGTAAGTTTCTATTTTTTCCTGCCTTAGATATAATTTCATTATTTGCCCTAGATCTATAATTCTATTCTTGCCGTAGATAAGTCATTGCTTGCCCTAGTTAATTTAGTGTAGTTCTTTTAATCTGCAGTACTTCTTTAGATATAAACAAAACACATTAAAAATAACAAAAAAATGTCGTTTTTAGAAGATCCCCTAATGAGCGAGTAAAATCCTCGCTTGTTAGGGTTAGGAACAAGGAAGGGAGTGAGAGATGAATATCTCTCACCTCCTTCAATGCCAATACAATTTCATAAATAGAACTTCATGCACGCATGCATGATCCGCTCCCTACGGCACCCTACCTACGAGGTAACGGTGAACCGTAGTATAAAGGGTCGGACATACATGACGTCCATGAAGGTTGCAGCAATTAATAGGAAAGGACGGACAAGGATCTAGAGGAAGAAACTTCGTTTCTTCCCAATCATCCTAATCCCCTTTGCTAATAATTGTTATGATTTCTAAAAAGCTTTAATCAAACGGCATTGAAAGAGGTGACGATATTAATCTCATCAACCCTACCTTAGACCTAATCCTAACAAGTTCTTTAATATCGTATAAGTTAGTTTTTAAATCAATCAACAAAAACCAAACCACCATCGGAATCAACTCGTAAAAACACAAATCAGAAAATTACACATCTCTGTGGATCGACCGGTATTCACCGGCTAGCTGCAAAGCGACGCCGTTTCTGATTACGGTAAACAAGTATTTTTTGGACACAAATCAAATGGCGCCGTTGCCGGGGATGGCGTAATCTTTCTTTTGTGTAATTTCGGGTTGATTTAAATTTTAAAAAAAAATCATAAAAATCAGAAAATACAAAAATACAAAAACATTTTATCGATTTTTATCTGTTTGAAGGGTTTTATGGTTTGAATCTTGCAGGAACAGCGAAGGATTGTGAATCTGGAAATTTACAGAGGGCAAAACAGAAGTTGGTGCATAAGAACAGAGAGGAATTGAAAGCACAGAACAGTACAAATTTTTTCAGAGCCTGATCCCACTACTAAGCCGCGGTTCCGCCGCATAATAGGGTCCTAGACCGCGGTTCCGCCGCGTGTCTGCCACGTCAGCACCTCAAAATTACATGGTTTGATCTCTCCTTCTCCCCTATGCAACCTCCATATATCTCTCTGTAAAAATTTTCTGCAGGAATTCTTTGCGCTAAAAAAATCTTTCTCCCCCTTCTAGATAATAGATTTTCTGCAGGTTTCTTTGCGCCGCGCTAAAAATTGATTGCAAGTGAATTTTATTGTTTTGCATAATTTAATCGGACTTTAAGGGGCTAATTGACCAAACTCAAATTGGGTGGGGATTTCACCACCCTTCCCAGGACCCCAGAAATCACCTTAAAGCATTTTGCATCGACCACAATTAATTAAAAAATACTAGACTCAGACCTAAGGACATCGAGCTCAATAGGAAAAGGACTAGTATAGGCATCGACCGTTTATCCTAACTGACTTTACGGTGTCTAGGCTAGTGGTTATTAATTAGGCCCACTATTGTGGTTCCTTCCCACTTACCTGGCCGTACTTGTCGGTGAAGAGGCGGTTTGAGGTCCTATTTCTAGCCCTAGTTAGGAGCAGTCTAGCAGACCTAGGTGATCCTAGATCTAGGCCTGATTGTGCATGTGTGGTTGATACATTTGTGTCATGAGTCCCTTTTCAAAAAAAACCTCCTTGCAAGACTCTCACATAAAAAAAAAAGAAAAATCATTTCAAAACTTGCAACTTGTCGCTAAAGGAAACTTGCAACTCACTTCCACCACTTCCCTTCACTGACGTTATCTTACCTCCACATTCTATCTTTTTTCTGACTACACTACCCCTTAGTGTATGTCACTTTGGACTAGGGATACTAACGCCTGATTAGTCCGTGTTTCGTTAGTACCGACCGACGAACCCTTCGACACCGAAGTCGACATTCCCCACTTTCTTACCTACACTTTCAAATTCTTTCACCGAAGGTATGTCGGGATTCAACCCCAACAATACCTTACCGACGGGAAGGATTCCACCTCCGTTAGGTGCGAATAACCCGAACCAACCGCCTGTTGAAGCGCCCACACGAGTTGCGCTCCAGGACCTCTTTTACCCCGTCCGCACTTCTTTACCTACTTGTCTTTCACCCCCACTGGCAAATGGGGACAACTTTAAAATAAAACCACATTTCATCAATATGCTGCCAAAATTTCATGGTTTGGAATCTGAAGATGCGTATATTTTTATTAATAAATTCCAAAATGTGTGCGCTATGATGAAGATGACGCTATAAGGCTAAGGGTCATTCCTTTTACCTTATGTGACCTAGCCGAGAAGTGGCTATACAGCACTGCATCATATTCCATTAGAAATTGGGACGAGTTTGTGAAAGCTTTTCTAAAAAAGTTTTATCCTCATCACAAAACTGCTAGAATCCGCAATGAAATAATTCAATTTTCACAACTTCCTTCCGAACCATTTTGGAAGTGCTTCGAGAGATTTAAGGACCTACTCGTTCAATGCCCTCGTCATGGGATCGAAAGTTGGCAACTTTGCCAAACATTATACGAGGGATTGAACTCGGCAACGAAGCAGTTGCTAGAAACCATATGTCAAGGTCATTTTCTCTCCAAGTCTAGTGACGAAGCATGGCAGTTTCTTGAGGATCTTAGTGAGCAAACAATTCAGTAGGAGAGTACGAAGACCACATCATCTTCTTCTAGTGGTCAATCTAGGGCAGGCATACATCAAGTAGAGATGTCGATTGCTATGAAGGCCGAGATGGCCGCTCTTACGAAAAAGCTAGAAGCGATTGAGACCAAACTCTCATCGCCTTCTCCTGCCCCTGTTATGCCTCCACGAACTGTTTGTGCTTGTTGTGCGGATCCATCGCACCTAACCGAAGAGTGTCCTTATAATGCATCTACTCAAGGACAGGATCAAGTCAATGCTGCATTTCAGCAACGACAAAGAAACGATCCGTACTCTTCGACATACAATCCGGGGTGGAGGAGTCACCCAAATTTCGCTTGGAACCAAAATCAACAATTCCAAGGAAATAACAATTTTCAAAGACCTCCTCCTCCATAACAACAACAAGCACCTTCACAAACTCAATTTCAACAGCAACCTTACCCCAATCAGGTGAACAATTTTGTGCCTAACAATGCTTACCAGCCAAACAATTATGTTCAACCTAATAATGATAAGGTTAGCTCGCTCGAAAGAAGTCTAGATGCGTTCCTTAAGTAATCTACACAGTCTACAGCAAGACTAGAGACTTCTATTCAATCTTTGGTGCAAAACAGTGCCTCACACGATCAAAGCATCAAATCTATTGAGGCACAAATTGCACAACTCAATGCAGCTTTGAGCGAGCGCGAAAAAGGAAAACTCCCGTCTCAACCACTGCCCAACCCGGTCACGCACATGCTGCATATCAACAGCATAATCATAACGTAAATGCTGTGACCACGTTAAGATCGGGAAAAGTGTTGCAAAACAATGTGGGTATTAACAATGACACCCCTGCCGGTGGCCCTTCTTCATCTTCTTCACCTTCATGTTCTACTTCTTCTTCTTCAGAGCCTGTTCTCCACCCTTCACACGGCTCTACTTCTTCTAGCTCGAACGGACCCACTTCTCACAACACGAACACATCTACACGGGGTGCCATTCCAACTCGACAATCTGATCCGCAAAAATTGGACTCAACCACCTTTCAAAATGTTCCTTTTCCTAATCGGTTGAGATCCAATAAACCAACTCCACAGTTGGAGAAAATTGTTGAGTTGTTCAAACAGGTTAGCATAAATATCCCTCTTTTGGATGCAATCCAACAAGTTCCTTCATATGCAAAAATTTTAAAGGACTTATGCACCAAAAAGAGGAAGTCGCAAGTGCCAAAGAAAGTTTTTGTGGCTAGTGCTATTAGTGATGCTCTTGTAAATTCTTTACCCCCAAAGCAAAAGGACCCCGGGTGTCCTACCATTTCGATAACAATTGGGAACAAGAACATCAATAGAGCACTATTAGATCTTGGTGCGAGTGTCAATCTGCTACCCTATTCTGTGTACGAGTAATTGGGCGTTGGAGAGCTTAAACCCACTCACTGTACTCTCCAAATGGCCGACCGTTCAATCACTCATCCTAGGGGAGAGCTGGAGGATGTGTTAATTAGAGTAGGGGATTTCATTTTCCCCGTTGACTTTATTGTGATGGATACACAACCTGTAGCTAACCCCCGGAATCAAATTCCAGTAATACTTGGTCGACCATTTCTGGCAACTTCCAACGCAGTGATCAATTGTCGTAATGGTTCAATGAACCTATCTTTTGGCAATATGACAATTGAGCTCAATATTTTCAAGTTGGGAAGTCAACCGACTGAGCCTAATGCTAGCGTACTCGATGTTTGCTCGATCAATGAGATCGCGGAGGAGGACTGTGAGTTCGAGAATTTTTTGTTCGATCACAGCAATGTTAACGCCACTAGTGCGTTCCTCCTAGAATCCGACACAGCTTTCACGGCGGATAACGATTTTGAGTGTTTTACCTTCGTTGACGACTTTGAAGACGCATCACCTGAATTGGAGTCTTTTGCTTTTTCGGATGAATTAGTTGAACCATCCGACTCTGTTGCATACACTCGATTCGAACCCTTGATAGAATCCTTCGAGTTTGAAACAGTTACCCTATTGTTACCATCTATTGTTTCACCTCCTAAACTCGAATTGAAGCTTTTGCCGTCGCACCTAAAATATGCTTATCTAGGTGATAATGAGACCTTACCCGTCATTATATCGGCCTCTCTAGCTCTTGAGCAAGAGAAGGCTCTGTTTCGCCCAATCAGAGCAAAGCTCTGTTGAAATTCAAAATTCAAAAATTCTGAAGCAACGCTTCAAGTCTCGGACGCAACGCGCCACATGTCAAGCACTGATACGTCAGCGCAGCGCCCAAGAAGGCGCATCCAATCAGAGCAAAGCTCTATTAAAGGAAGCAACGCTTCAGTTGTGCAGGCGCTGCGCTGCGCGACACGTGTCAGCGCAGATGCGCCAGCGCAGTTGCGCTGCGCTGTGCGCTGCGCGACACGTGTCAGCGCAGATGCGCCAGCGCAGTTGCGCTGCGCTGTGCGCTGCGTGACACGTGTCACGCGCTGGGGTATCTGCGCCAAACAGAATTAAAATTTTAAGAAATCTTTTCTATTCTTGTTAAAACAAGAAGATTTTCTTCTGCAAAGCAGAAGCCCTTGGATCAAAGATCCAACGGTGGGGAAAATTCCCCAAATCACTCAGAGAAAGATCTCTTTAACAAATTTAACTAATTTATGGGCACTATAAAAAGGACCCTAGGCCTCAATTAAAAGGCATCAACATCTTTCTAAAAAAAAGGGGAGAGAAGAGAACTCTGAGAAACTCCTCAAGAATAAAAAAGGTAAAAACCTTTAGAAAAAAGAGAAAGTTCTCTTATGAATAGATCATAGATCTAAAAACAAGATCAATGATCTTTAATAAAAATAAAATAAAACAAAAATAGTGCTTTGCACTTTTCATGAACCTTTGGTTCTCTGAGATAAGAAAAACAAGAAAAAACTTATTTTTCTTTGATCTAAATTAGATCAAGAAATCAAATAGTGCTTTACACTTCTGTTCTTGAATCTAAAAGATTCTTGGTGCTTTGCACTTGCAAACTGCGCTGTTGCGCTCTTGGGAGAGCGCCACCTGTCAGCATCTGAACCACTTGCGCTATGCGCTCTTGAAATAAGAGTTTTGCTCTCTGGAGTTGGCGCAACTCACCAGAGCGCGCCACGTGTCAGCAGCGCAACAGCGCAGCGCACTAACACAGCGCACTGCATTGTTGCGCTTGCGCTCACCAGAGCGCACCACGTGTCAGCAGCGCAACAGCGCAGCGCACTAGCGCAGCGCACTGCACTGTTGCGCTTGCGCTCACCAGAGCATGACACGTGTCTTCACCACAAGCGCTTGCGCTCAGTGAGTGGCGCAAAGCGCCTAACAAATGCAAGGCATTTCTTAAAGAGCCAGGCCCAAATAAAAAAGACCTAGCAGGCCAAAATAAATTGCAAAGCAATAAAAAGGGGGGCAGAGCCCAAGTGAAATTGATGCTCTGCATCTTTTATGGGCAGAGCCCAAACAAAGAAAATAGAAGTAATGCAATGCATTATTTAAGTGTGGGCAAAGCCCTAGCACAGGTCTAATGGACTAAAAATAAATAAAATATTGAACATTTTCAACTGGACTTAGCCCAATTCTGGCCGTAAGTCCTTAAATTAAATTGAACTGAGCACAAATGCTCTCTCAAATCAATTTATATCCGGTTCGAGGGTACATCTCCGAACTCCTTTCACATCCATCATTGTAATTCCTCAACGACGTCAAAGAGGTGACGGGTCCCAACGACCACACATCAATACGAACTGCGGGGTCCTTAAACTCGTGGACCGAAACGTCCCTAAACTAATGTTGGACCGAAACGTCCCCAAACTAATATTGGACCGAAACGTCCCTAAACTAATGTTGGACCGAAACGTCCCTAAACTAATGGTGGACCACCACGTCCCTAAACTGGAATATGGACCACTACGTCTCTAAACTGGAACAATAGAGCTCCCAAATGCTCTTTTGCTGGATCTAAACGGTCCCGTTTAAGTTGATCTTAGCCCTAAATACGGCTAACGTATCCTTAAACATTTAAATGGACTATAAAACTCCAAATCGACTTTGGTTCAAGGGTACATCTCTGAACTCCTCTGACATCTGCCGTTGTAATCCTTCAACGACGTTAGAGAGGTGACGAGTCCCGATGGCCATATATTAAATGGATTATCACGTTAAGTTGATCTTAGTCTCAAACAGGACTATTGTATCCTTAACGAACGTTTAAGTTGATTTTAGCCGCAATGCGACTAATGCATCCTTAAACTAAAAACACCAAACCCAAATCTAAGTAAATACGGATTTGGACTAGTCCACGTCCTACGGGCGACGGCATTATTCAGTCTTCGTATACAATCCACGGGCAACCACAAACAAAACAAACACACATGACACGAAGTGAAATTCCGGAGAAGGAGAAAGTTGTTACCGCGATGCGGTAGCGTAATTAACTGCAGGGGCTTGCGCCTGCAGGGAAGAGCGTCCCCACAATCAAAAACCCCTCAAGCGAGGGGGAATCTGACAAAGTCTGCTACATCGGCCGCATCCGTCTAAACCTCCGATACATGGTGCCATAAATCAACTTGGCATCTTCGGAGAGGTGGACGGATAAAACCAAATAGCATCTGCCCTGAATCTCAGCGTCAGGACCCATCGCGGTCCTGTGTGCCGCCTTTCGTAGGGGAATAGATTCTGGCACGCCCGGTGGGACCTTTTCCTCTTTCCACTCCACACTTTGTGTGTCGTCCTCGTGAACCAATCGCGGTTTGTAAAATGGTTGCCTTCGAATTTCAAGTTACTAAGATTTGGTCTTTTTCCTGGCGCAGAACTCAAGATTCAATGGCCTTTAACTGCACCAACTGCTCGAAGTGCCACTGCAATGGACGCTCCACCTCCCCCGGAGGTGTAGCATATGGGCCCCAAGCGGCTTCCTTCCTCACTCTGCCGGTAGACCAGGTGACCCAAGCCACCACTGGTCTGTTTTTCGGGACCATGATCCCACCTACAAGCTTCCCTACGCCAATACCTGCACCGGAAGTGAACAAAAAGTCGGTCTTCGACCGGCTCACTGCTACGACGGCCCCTGTCAACGGGTCGCTCACTACCAAACCGACAGCCTCTGTTTTCACCAGGCTAAATCAGAACTCTAAATTGGCTGTCCCGAGGAAGGCGATAACTGTTGCTCCAGAAGTCGTCAAGGCGGCTTCCCCTGTCAAAGAGTCAGTCTTTTCAAGGCTGACGATTCATGCTTCTCCCCCTACTAGAGGATCTGTCTTCGACAGGTTGAATATCACCCCTCAAAAGACAACCTCAGTCTTTAAGAGGTTAACACCGGCGGCGCCTCATTCAGACAGGGGGCAAAAAGAAGATGTCTCAATCTCCGAGTCAGTCCCAACGGCTCGTCATGCTCGACGTCGCCATTGGCAACGAGTGAGGAAGGCAGGGGGCAACTCTCCCTCAGGGCTAACTCCACTGGCTCCAGTGGTGGAAGTCAACGCTGCTGTTCCAACTGGGAACAGCTTTGAACTGCTGAGAAGGGTACGGAAGAACTCTCCAACCGCTACATTGAAGAGATCTCCTCCACCTGCGGAGAGAGCTCCAGAAACGAAGCAAGAACATCCCCCTCAACGGCTGTCCTCAAAAATATACAAGGTTTGGCGTAGGGTTCAAGACTCCGTGATTGACCCAGGTCATTCTCGTCAACAGAAGAAGGCGAAGGTGCAAAAAGAAAAGGACCATCCTATTAAACAACAAAGGACAACAATCACCAAGATGCCTACTGCAACGGCCCCCTCCACTTCAACGGCCCACAAAAGAAGAAGACCGGAGAAAACCCCCGCGCCCGCGGCAAAAGTTAAAAATGGCGAACCCAAACGCCCTAAGTCAGGGGGCATGATAGTTCATACAGTTTATATGGCATCGGGAAAAGAAGATAGCCGCATATCAACAGGTCATAGACCGCACACGAGGTCAGTGACCAAGGCTCAGGAGCAGTAGCAGAAGCTCCAAGAAATGATGAACGCTATGGCCGCGCTTACAGGGCCAAAAGAAACCCCTGAAACATCCTCGGACGAGCGTCAAGAACAAGAAACGGACGCTGAATTCCTTTGTCGCATACTAGAGAAGAAGGATAAAGAAGCTGCGGAGCAGGCAGCCAACATAAAAAAAATGGCCCTCCTGTTCCAGGATATGGTGGGTATGATGATTCAACAAGATCCACCTGCTGAAGATCCCCCGATCATCCTTGAAGACGATAGGGGAGAGACGTCGAATCCTCCGCCAGCTCTGTCAGCAGCTAAAGAAGAGACAATCTCCAAAGCCGATCTGGACGGATACATAGCTCAGCAGATCCGGGTCCATCAAGCGACGGAAGCAGCTGGCCAGGTCGTAAAAACAGGACGGCCATATCCAAGTTGATACGATCAAATCAAGTACCCACCCGGTTACACAATTCCCAAGTTCCATGTCTACAAGGGGACGGGCAATCCTCATCAGCATGTTGCCCAGTTCAGGGCACTCTGCGGCAACACCGGCGGTGATGACAAGCTGTTGCTTCGCCAGTTTGTTGGGAGCTTATCGGATACGGCGTTCGAATGGTACTCTGAGCTCCCGAACGACTTTATTAAAACCTTCGCGGAGATGGAGCTGTTGTTTACTCAGCGTTTTGCAAGCGCCAGTGAACGTACCCCGATGACAGCACTGATTAACGCCAGGGTAAAACCCGGCGAGACATGGGTTCAGTACGCTATACGATGGCGGAACTTATGGTCGAAGTGTAAGCAGCGCATTGAAGAAGCTCCCGCGGTAGGTATGTTTGTGGGAACCCTCGATCCACAAGCAACCATCTCGCAGTTTCTGATGTTTTTCAAGCCGGCTACCTTCCAAGCCTTGATTGACAAACTAGCAAAAATGGATCAGATGGGCCATAAACCTCCTCTTCCAAGGCCAGACATCCGAAATGACAAAGGGAAGGGAAAAGCGATCGTCGTCGCTAATGCTCAACAACAACCGAGCGACTCGAAGCCGGTTGCTCGTCAAAATAATATGCGACCGTACGTGCCCCTTGAGGATAGGATGGGACGTCCTTATTCCTTTCCCGTGATAAAACGAAGAGGTTATTCGAGCTGGCGTTGCGCAACAGACTCATAAATTTGCCGGATCCAAAACGTCCGTTGCAACCAAGTGACGTCAGCGAGCCCAACTATTATCCTTATCATCGAGTACTAGGCCATCCAATCGAAGATTGCTACGTTTTCAAAAATTGGCTTGAAAACCAGTACCGACAGGGCAAGTTCGCGTTATCTGACAAATGGAAGGTGAATCTCCCGCAGCCCCACACCTCTAAGAGGACGAATACGCCGGGGGCAACATACTCCTTCATTGAAGAAGCTCCTTGGGAGGTTGTATTATCAGCCAAGACAAAGAGGATGCTAAACGATCTTCAGACATGTCCAGCGATCAAGTGGAAGAATCCGTTGGAGCCGCAGGTCATTGAAGGGATGTTGAAGCCACGTCCAACTCCAAGACCAATGGTGGCGGTTCAAGCACTTGCAGCCAGCCGTCAAAATCTTCGAAAAAGAAGAATAAGAAATCTAAGAAGCCCGTGAAGCCTGGCGGCAAACACACGGACTTACAAAGGAAAATTGACGCGCTGGATGAATACAACCAAAAGGCACGGACTCCCATTACGCTCCAAGAATTCCTCAACCACGTCTTTCAAGAGGAAGGTGAGGGAGAAAGTTCGTCAGATGAAGCTGAAGAATGCGTGGCAAGCTGTCATATGATTTCCTATTCGAACGATGAGGAGACCCCTTGTACTGAAACGCTGGGGGCAGATTTTGAACCAAAAGTTCTGGAGCCATCAGATGAAGTAATTGACGCACTCCTTAATGAAGCTCGGTTGAAAAGTAAAGCTGATCGGGAGCGCGAGGCGGTTATATTTGAAAGGGCCAAGCGCCAGCGACTTGATGAAGGAGCTGAGACGATCCCGTTGGAGCTGAACATCTCCGCTACCAACAAAAGCCAATTCAAGATAAAAAAAAAAGAAGTTTGCTAAGGCCATGTCAATGGGTATGAAGCTACCATCCTCTGAAGAAGAAATTACCGGTGAAGCGAAAATGCACCCGTCTTATTGCCTGTATCATCAAAAGATTTCGCACCCCACTCAAGCGTGCAAAGCTTTCGATAAATGGTGGCAAGGGTATGTTGCTCATCGACAACGCTTTAAGCGGGAGAAGCGTAAAACTCGTCGGGAGAAAAGAAGTACGACCGAAGGGCTTAAAAGAACTGCTGGTGATTGTCGCGTGGTTAACACCGGTGGATCACAAGTGCCTACATTTGGGAGTGATTCTGATGAAGAACTAGAACTTGCCCCTCTCTTTAAAGAGTCCGCTTCGAGAACAGAAGAAGAACCGAAGGTTTGCGAAAATATCCGGCTACGTAATCGCACGCTGCCCGAAAAGAACCTCGGACCCTCGAACAGGAAAGATAAAGGGAAAGAAAAGGTCTCTAAAGATATCATCTTAGATGACCAAGTGGTGGAAGAGCTAGCTGCCAAAGACCCACCAAAGAAGAATAAGGTGGATTACAACGTCTTGGCACATCTGAGGAAGCTGCCATCACAGCTCAGCATTCTTGACGCCCTTTTGCTATCAAAAGAGGCGAGAGGTTCGTTGATTAAGGCGCTCCAAGACCCGGAACAATTCCAAGCATGCCTGACCGAGGAAAAGATGAAGGATGAATTAGAGGAAGTGCACACGGCTGATGTTACTTTTGGCGATGAAGACCTTCTACTTGGGACATGCGAACACAATCGCCCTCTCTATGTCTCGGGATACTGCCATGATATAAAGATAGGCAAAATCCTGATCGATAACGGGTCGTCTGTTAACCTACTCAACGTGCGGGTGTTGAAGGAAATCTGCATGAGCATCCAGCACCTTGCTCGGGACAAGATCACCATCTCCGGGTTCGACTCCCAATCGTCAAAGACTCTTGGATCTGTGATACTGACACTACGCTTCGGACTACTCGTCACGGACATTAAGTTCCACGTCATAGACGCCAAGACATGCTACAACGCTTTGCTCGGCCGACCATGGTTACACGAGTACAACATCATCCCTTCTACACAACATCAGTGTATGAAGTATTTTAAGGATGGTTTCGAGTATACCGTGATGGGAGAACTGAACCCGTTCTCTGTGAACGAGGTCCGTAAATACAAAGATGCCAAATACTTCTTGCCGGATTTCGAAGACACGGAGAAGTGTCACAAGCCGGAGAATAAAACTAATGCCACCATCCCTGTCTTCGGCAATGATACCGAGGAAGAAGAGGAGATAGTGTACTCGGGTCCGCCCCGACATAACAAGCCAGGACCGTCCACTCCTACATTGGTCTTTGGTAGTGATTCGGAGGATGGGGTCCATGTCGTATTCTCTGCTCGACCTTCAATACAAGCTTCCGTTGACGAAGAGCAAAGTCTGCAAGTCGCCATGGTGCCGCCTAAACATCGTAAAGAACTGGATGCACTTAATATCTACAGTGTAGAAGAGCTGCGGACATTCTATATCCCTCCCAGGCGAGAAAACGAGAAAGCAATTCTATTTTACTGCTCTGAAGAAACCAAGGTGAAAAAAGAAATCTGGCATGGCGTGGATCCTGCGCTCGACAGGCTTCAGCCTATCCGTCTTCCCAGATATTATACAGAGGGTTTGAAGAAGCTGCTGAAACGCCAGGGGATATCCTTCAAACATACCGTTAGAGAGGCCAAATTCTATGACAGGGTCTGGAACGTTCCCGGGACTCAACGCAAACTGCCTAACGGGAGAATGGAAGCAAGAGGGCTTGGATACATCCGGTCAAAGAAACGAGAGTTACTACCCGGCTGCTACGTCGTGTATGACCTTGATGAAGAAGCGGATGCTCAATGGGAGGACGCTAATCCTAAGCCAGTGAAAGTTCCAGATGCAAAAGAGCCCAGTCCGTCGTTCGAGGAACAAATGGACAGACTTATAAAGAAAGCTGGTCAAAAAGTCCGAGATGATCACAACCGCGAGACGGCCATTTATGAGAAAGCCAAGACGCAGCGCCTTCTCCAACAGGCCATAAAGGATGAAAATGCCGCTCCTTGTCAACCTGTTATAAAGGAGGCTCGGTGCAAAAGCAGAAATAAGTTGAAAACCCAAAAAGGCGCTCAACAACAACAAAGCAGGGTTAAGAAGCCACGCAAACGGGAGTTGAGCGTTATTGATCTATCCCTCATGAAGAAAATGGGTCGAGCGTACTCGTTTCCTCGGGACAAGACGAGGAAGATACTTGATCTTGCTCTCAAGTATCAATTGCTTACATTGCCGAAATCCAAGCACCCCGAGCAAGCAAGCGAGGCCTCTGGCCCAAACTATTGCTCTTACCATCGAGTAATAGGGCATCCGCTCGAAGACTGCTTCACCTTTAAGAATTGGGTCGAAGATCAGTACCAGCTCGGCAAGTTCGCTCTGTCTAACAACTGGAAGGTAACGCCGCCATAGAAGCACGAACCCAAGGCCACGAGAGAAGAACGAGTTCCACATTGGAATTGGAAGCGAATTCGCACCTGTCACATGATTACAATATTAAAAGAAAAGTCCGAGGACATAGAGGAGCTCCCTTGGTGCTTCGAAAACAGCAGCGACGAGATAATCTCAGAATTCCGACCAGCGCCAAAAGAGCTGGAAGATGGAATCCATACCACTGCAGATAACCTCAAGAAGATTGAGTTGGGGACGGCAAAACGATCCACGGCCGACATTCATCAGCGAGTTAATATCTGAAGAAAGGGTAGCTGCGTTAAAGGATGTGCTTTTGCAGCATAGAGATTGCTTCGCGTGGAACTATTCCGAAATGCCGGGACTAGATCCAGAAATTGCTGTACACAGATTGGCGATATCCCCAGACATCAAGCCAGTCAAACAGGTACCAAGAAGAATGCGGCTCGAGCTTGAAATGAGTATCAATGCTGAAGTCAAAAAGCTGATCGACTCTGGCTTCATCCAGGAGGTTCAATATCCGGATTGGATCGCCAACATTGTCCCGGTGATGAAGAAAAATGGGACTGTGCGCATATGCGTGGATTTTCGGGATCTCAATAAAGCTTGCCCGAAGGATGATTTCCCAGTGCCAGTCACAGAACTGATGATAGACAACACGTCTACTCACGAGGTTTTCTCCTTCATGGATGGCTCATCAGGGTATAATCAAATAAAGATGCATCCCGAAGACCAGAAGCACACAGCCTTCAGGACTCCTCTGGGTATATTCTGCTACAAAGTGATGCCTTTCGGTTTAAAGAATGCCGGCGCCACTTATCAAAGGGCCATGACGAAGATCTTCGATGACCTTATACACGAAATCGTTGAATGCTATATCGACGACCTCGTTGTTAAAAGCAAATCATATGAGGAACATCTCGAACATCTGAAGACCGTATTTCAACGCCTTCGGCGATACAACTTGAAGATGAACCCGCTCAAGTGTGCATTCGGAGTTTCCTCAGGTAAATTCCTGGGATTCATTGTTCGACATCGAGGTATTGAAATAGATCCATCAAAGATCAAAGCGATCATGGAAATGCCTCCGCCAAGAACTCTTAAACAGTTGCGATCTCTCCAAGGGAAGCTCGCATACATACGGCGATTTATAGCCAATCTTTCAGGCAAGTGCCGTCCCTATAGCCACCTGATGAAGAAGGGAACCCCGTTCGTCTGGGATCAAAAATGCCAAAGCGCACTAGACGAGATCAAGCAGTACCTGCAAAACCCTCCAGTGTTGGCTGCTCCGGTTAAGGGAAAGCCTCTCATTCTTTATACAATCGCCCTCGAAGGTTCTTTAGACGCATTATGGGCATAAGAGAACGATCAAAGGAAAGAAAGAGCACTCTACTACTTAAGTCGAGTTCTACTGGGGGCAGAAAGTAACTACTCCCCCATTGAAAAACACTGCTTGGCGTTGATCTTCGCGATAACAAAGCTTAGGCATTACGCATTAGCACATGAAGTCCGTCTCATTTCAAAAGTGGACCCTCTCAAATATCTAATGTCAAAGGCCATATTGACGGGACGACTCGCTAAATGGGCCCTGCTCTTAATGGAGTTCTCGATAACGTATCAATCTCTCAAGGCAGTGAAAGGCCAGGACATCGCCGACTTCCTTGCTGAGCACCCGATACCTGCTGATTCTCCTCTGAATTGCGATTTGCCAGACAAACATGCGTTTGACGCAATCGACGGTGGTGATACCCGTTGGGAGCTTTATTTCGATGGAGCGTCTTCCATGAAAAAGCACAAACAAAGTACGCCAATGATCAAATCGGGAGTAGGCCTTATCTTCGTGACCCCACAAGGAGGAATAATGCGCTTCGCTTTCTCCTTAACAGAGCCGAGAACGAATAATGAAGCTGAATATGAAGCTTTGATAGCAAGTCTCGAGATCCCCATTGACATGGGAATTGAAAGTCTCCTCATATATGGGGACTCCCGGCTAGTCGTTAGTCAAGTGAACGGCGATTACCAAACATGCAAACTGGAATTGGTAAAATACAGTGAAAAGGTGCGACAACTGCTGACCCAAATTCCCTCCTATACTTTGGAGAACATACTGCGTGCGGAAAACAGCAAAACGGACGCGCTGGCCAAACTTGCTAAAAAAATAGCTGACGAGAACCTCGATGATGTTAGAGTCATGGTACAAAGTCGTCGGGTGCTCGCCCCCGCAGAAATACCTCCGGAATCATCCGAAGAGAAGGGAGCGACTGAACAAGCAACCTTACAAATAAAAGACCATGAGAAGGTTGAGGATTGGAAGGAAGTCTTTATAGACTACTTCAAGTCCCACCGAATGCCCGAAGAGGCGTCCGCAAGACATCAGCTCATGAAACGAGCTCTGTCCTTCGCCTTCATCAATGATACTTTATACAAGAGGTCATTTGATTTTTTGTGGCTGAGATGCTTAGGACCGGACGAAGCGGAAAGAGTCGTTCAGGAAGTTCACGACGGAATCTGCGGTTCTCACCAAGCGGATCCAAGATGAAGTTGAAGATCAAACGGATGGACTACTACTGGCCCACGATGATCCAGGATTGCCTTGAATATGCGAAGCAATGTCACTCATGCCAAATTCATGGGGACTTCATCCATCAGCATCCAAATCCATTACATCCAACGGTGGCTAGCTGGCCGTTCGAAATGTGGGGAACTGACATAGTCGGCCTTATCGAACCAGCATCGTCTAGGGGACATCATTTCATCTTGGCGACGACTGACTACTTCTCCAAATGGGCAAAGGCAGTACCGCTGAGAGAAATGAAAACGGAGAATATCCTCCATTTCTTCAAAACGCACGTCATATATCGGTTTGGAACACCGAGACGGATTATCTCCGATAACGGGCCAGCTTACAGAAGCCACAAGATCAGTCGCTTCGCGCAACAACACAATATAGACTGGAGATATTCCTCGGTTTATAACCCGCGAGCTAACGGTCTCGCCAAGGCCTTTAACAAGACCTTGACGAAAATCATAAAGAAAACGGTGTCCCGAAATAAGAAAGACTGGCACGAGAGACTGCAAGAGGCTCTTTGGGCGTATCGAACTACATTCAAAACGGCCACGAACACAACGCCCTACGCGTTGGTGTTCGGCGTGGAAGCAGTACTCCCCCTCGAGATAGAGTTACCCTCTCTACGAGTGGCAGTCCATTACGAGCTGACGGACGAAGAAAATGCTCACCTTCGGCTTGAGGAGCTTGACGCCCTTGAAGAAACACGACTCATGGCGCAACAAAATCTGGAGGCCTATAAAGCAAAGATGACGCGCTCATATGAAAGACTGACCCGACCAAGGACATTCCGCCAAGGCGAGCTTGTGCTAGTGGTCAAAAGGCCTATGATCCCCAATCGCGCCAAGCGGGGAAAATTCGAGCCAAACTATGAAGGCCCGTACGTCATAGATAAAGTCTACCAGGGCGGGGCCTATCTACTCATAGATATGCACGGTGAAAGGCCTTTCAGGCCAATAAACGGTCGCTTCCTAAAGAGATACTACGCTTAATGAGCCACAGCCTAGGTCAATGATAGATGACGACGACTATGTCCGCTCTCTGTCTTCCCAAGCCCAAAACTCTATAAGTAGTAGCTGGCCAACGGACCGAAACGTCCTTAAACTAATAGCGGACCGAAATGTCCTTAAACTAATAGTGGACCGAAACGTCCTTACACTAATAGCGGACCGAAACGTCTTTAAACTAATACCGCAGCATTCTTAGACTGACGAGATGAATAAAAAAAATAATAAATAAAGAAAAAATATAATAAATAAAAACGGTATGTCCATAAGCAAAATGGGCACGGATGAAAACCCGAAAGGGCTCCGTGAGTAAAAACAGCAGGGCTACCGGCGAGTGTTCGTGAAAACCCGAAAGGGCGCGACCTCGTAAAAAAAAAGAGAGAAAAAGAAAATAAAAAGAATAAAAAAACGGTATGTCCATAAGCAAAAAAGGCACGGATGAAAACCCGAAAGGGCTCCGTGAGTAAAAACTGCAGGGCTACCGGCGAGTGTTTGTGAAAACCTGAAAGGGCGCAACCTCGTTAAAAGACACTTATAGGGTCCTCTCGACCTTATAAAGAGAAACCACCCACGTGAGATCCTTACGACTCACAAGGGAGCAGCACACTTAGGGATCCCCACGATTCCTAAGGAGAAAATACACTTGCGAGATCCTCACGACTCGTAAGGAGAACCCTCTTATGGGACCCTCACGGCTCATAGGATTTGAAAGTCTTAAGTTACAGAGACCTAAACCTGTGCTTAAGCAATCCCCACAATTTCCGATATTGCCCTACAAGTAGTCCAATATTGACCCTTGTATACAATCCACGGGCGCGAATAAACATTTCCCTAACCAAGTCTCATCCGTGACTGGGGATATGTTCGCACGGTAAACAACCCTTGTAAATCCTCTCGATTTATGAGGAGAAAACCCTCCTGTATGATCCTTACGACTTACAGAGGAAATGAACACTTAGGAATCCTCACGAGTCCTGAGGAGAAAATACACCTACAAGATCCTCACGACTTGTAGGGAGAAATACCTTTGTGAGACCCTTACGGCTCATGAAGTTAAAAGCCTTAGACGACAGGACCCTGACCCTGGTCGCTAAGCCACCTTTGTTCAACATCGACAGAGGCAGATGATGATTCGCTCCTGGCAATATCCCAGTTGTAGCGGTGCTGATGCCGAAATCGGTGTCTAATTCCAGGTTTACGGGGGAAAGCCAGTAAGCCGCACATGCATACAAAATAGCCGAAATGATTGGGCAACTCGCAATAAAAAGCAGCGAGTAAAAATAAAATAAATAGCCGAAATGATTGGGCACCGCGAAAATAGCCGAAATGATTGAGCAACTCGCAATAAAAAGCAGCGAGTAAAAATAAAATAAATAGCCGAAATGATTGGGCACCGTGAAAATAGCCGAAATGATTGGGCAATCGCGACCTTCGCGATATAAAAGCTGAAATGATAGAGCATCGCGGAGATAAAACAAAAAAATGATGATAAAACTTTGGCCCTACAGTTAAGATCACATCGATCCCTGTATACAATCCAAGGGCGTAAACAAAGAGGGAACCATACTTTCCCACAAGCTCCGCCAGAAGACGAAGCCAAATCTCGACGGTTCATTCCAACTTCGAAGAAACCAGTGTCTTCAGCAAATTCCTCGACTCATGGATACAAACACTCCTTGACGAGAGCCTCCTGATCCGCGTCGACTCGCAGAGCCACCAGTGCCTCCGTGGGAAATCCTCGACTCGTTTCAAACCCCAAGGAAACAAATAATCCTTGGCGCTTGGGAAACAAATAATCCAAAGCAAATTCCTCGACTCACGGATACAAACACTCCTTGACGAGAGCCTCCTGATCCGCGTCGACTCGCAGAGCCACCAGTGCCTCCGTGGGAAATCCTCGACTCATTTCAAACCCCAAGGAAACAAATAATCCTTGGCGCTTGGGAAACAAATAATCCCGAGCAAATTCCTCGACTCACGGATACAAACACTCCTTGACGAGAGCCTCCTGATCCGCGTCGACTCGCAGAGCCACCAGTGCCTCCGTGGGAAATCCTCGACTCGTTTCAAACCCCAAGGAAACAAATAATCCTTGGCGCTTGGGAAACAAATAATCCCGAGCAAATTCCTCGACTCACGGATACAAACACTCCTTGACGAGAGCCTCCTGATCCGCGTCGACTCACAGAGCCACCAGTGCCTCCGTGGGAAATTCTCGACTCGTTTCAAACCCTAAGGAAACAAATAATCCTTGGTGCTTGGGAAACAAATAATCCCTAGCAAATTTCTCGACTCACGGATACAAACACTCCTTGACGAGAGCCTCCTGATCCGCGTCGACTCGCAGAGCCACCAGTGCCTCCGTGGGAAATTCTCGACTCGTTTCAAACCCTAAGGAAACAAATAATCCTTGGCGCTTGGGAAACAAATAATCCCTAGCAAATTCCTCGACTCACGGATACAAACACTCCTTGACGAGAGCCTCCTGATCCGCGTCGACTCGCAGAGCCACCAGTGCCTCCGTGGGAAATCCTCGACTCGTTTCAAACCCTAAGGAAACAAATAATCCTTGGCGCTTGGGAAACAAATAATCCCTAGCAAACTCCTCGACTCACGGATACAAACACTCCGTGACGAGAGCCTCCTGATCCACGTCAACTCGCAGAGCCATCAGTGTCTCCGCGGGAGAATTCCCGATTCGTCTCAACTCGCAAGATGAAGCCTCAGGCAGCAAGGACTAAAAAACTTGCTTTCTGAACAATGGGACCCTGCAAGTCAATCCAAAATGGTCTTTTGCATACTATTCACGGGTCTCACTCTCCAAAGTCGAGTTTCGACGAGGAGGGAAACAACCGCTTACGGGTCCTCTCGACTCGTAAGCGGGAAAAATACTCTTGTAGGATCCTTACGACTTATAAGAGAAAACCACACTTAGGGATCCTCACGATTCCTAAGGAGAAAAACCCACCTACGAGATCCTCTCGATCCGTAGGGAGAAAAGTCCCTATGAGACCCTCATGGCTCATAGAGTTGAAAAGTCTTAGGCGGCAGATTTGAACCTGCGGCCTAAGCCGTCGCTATCTCTTGGAGAAATTAAGTTATCGGCCAATTAGGTTCATCAAAAACATCATGATACAAAGGGAGAAAGCAAAGAGATAGTACAAGACATTGCAAAAAGAAAATGTGTATCTTTATTCATTGACTTCAATCAAATACAAGATGAATCGTATAAAAGAATAAAGAATGGATACATATTATTTAAAAGGAAAATTTTACAAATACATTGATACAAAGGCAGCTACTGGGAAGGAAGCGTCTTAAGTAGCTTTATCAGTTGTTCGTACACTTCCTTCCATGCCTTTTCCCGACTGGACACCACTGCCAACTCCACCTCCACTTGGGCCCGTTGCTGTGCGACAGATGCAAGTTGATCCCTGACGGCCTGATGAGCAGCTTCACGGCCTGGAGTGTCATGCTCGGCGACATCAAGTGCCCGCTTCAGTCTCAGCCCATTTGAGATGCGCTCCAGAAGGCCCTCGAAGACGGCCTTCACCTCAGCGGCGTTTGCCTCAACTTCAGCACGCAGGCGAGCAGTTTCGCTTGAAGATTCTTGGCACTCCTTCAGCCTCAAAGCTGCTTCTTGTTCCAAATGACGGAAATGAGAAGTGCTTTGCTCGAGCCATGCTCCCCGTTGAGTGCTCACGGCCAAAGTCTCTGGGGATGGACGCATCGACTCTAGCTGATGAAGGCAAGCCTCAATCTCCCGACAATGGTTAACCCAAGAGGCGACAATGCCCTCGTCATGGAAGGTGGCAAATATCACCAACATCGGGTTAACCGTCGTAGCGAAGTCCTCAGCAGATGTAGGAGCCTCAACGTCGAGTTCCTCGATGTAGTCACTCAACATGCGCAGACTATTCGCCGCACCTTTTGAGGATGGACGTCTCTGGGAAGGGCCGTCCGGTATTGTAATACGAGACTCAAAAGGCACCGAGACTGGAACGACAGCTGAAAAGGACAAAATGTGATTAGATGATGATTCAATAGATACGGAGAAAGTCATTGATAAGATAGTTTACTATACCGGTTGAAGCAGGTGGCAAGGCCAGAAGGGCCGGTGGCGCAATCGATCTTTCTTCTCCCCCTTCGATTTGTAATACTGCGGTCAGGACAAGAGAGAGTTAGAAATAATTCTACCACTGAAAAACAAAGATATCAATCGGGAACGGTACTCACCAGCGCCACCAGAGGGGGAGGCGAATTCAGATGGGAAGGAGAAGTGTGGGAGCAACACTTGATAAAGGTGGTCAAAAAGCACTCCTGAAAGACACAACAGTATAACTTTAGTACACAAATTATGCGTCTGGAAGATAAGATTAATAAATTACAAACCCATACCTTCCAACATCTTCGAGGGTATGAGAGACGGTTGAGAGGTGACCACCACCAAGACAGTCGTTGAAGGCGCTCCCTCGAGCAGTGGGGCATCGGCACTGGCTGCACCTGCATTACAACAGATGCGAATTTGTCAGAAAAGATTGTAAGATAAAAAAAAGAAGATAGCAACTTGGGATTTACCTGATGAGCTGCCGGCTGAAACGGAGGCGATTCCCTCCTCTATTGACATGAGACCACCGCCCGTGGCCTCATCACCTGACTCAATGGGAACCGTCGTGGTGCTCGCGAGACCTGGAGACGGCGGAGGACCATAGACGGGGAGGGCTATAACTGGAGTATTGCCAGATTCCAGAGAAGGAGCGGTTGACTCGTCCTCGGGAATCATGGCTGCCTCACCCACTACTCTCTCAGGTTCAGTAGTCGCGGTTGTATCGTCCACTGTCACCACGAGGTCGCCGGCCTCAAGTGCCCTGTCCACCACCACCCTCGGTTCAGTTATAATGATCATATCATCTACCACCGCTTCAGGTTCGGCATCAATGACCTTCTCGGCTACAGGCCCCTCGACCTCCACCTCAGGCTCCAAAGCCACAACGACGTTGCCCAGCGTCGACTCGAGTTCGACAGGTACCGCCTCCTCTATTTCTTTGGGATCAACGGTTTCCGCCTCCCCCTCGATCGGACTCGGCCCTGCAAGATAAGGGATATAAGGACCAATGACATTAAAAATCCTTATAACAAAAAACTCTGAGAGAAATATTACCTGAAGAGGATCTACCGTTTGCGCTCCGAATTGCGCGCGCCACCTCTCTGCGGGCAGTGGATAGGGCGACAGGGGTCTCTTCAGATGGAGTATCAGCACGAGGGGCGGTGCTGGGACCCGCTCCCATAGCCAAGGCAGCCATGCGCGCCTTCGCCTCACGCCTCAGCCGCTTCCTTTCCTCCCGGGCTGTCGCGATGGACCTTAGTGACGCCTCCTTCAAGGCGTCGTCATCCTCGTTCAGGGATGCCTCCAGAGCCTTTAAGGCATCCTTCATCGGCTCTTCAAGACGAACCTCCTGCGGTGGCCCAGAGGAAGCGGGAACATCGGCAGCTGGTAAAACATCTGCGTCGCTTGGTTGGAACGGCATTGAGGTTTCTGCAATAAAAAGAGAGAGGTTAGATCGACCATAACACGAGGGAGATGGAGACTTGATGGATTAAAACTTACTAAGGCCCATAGATGCTCTAAGACGTTCCTCCTCCTGGAAAGTCTTTAGAGAAGCGGCAATAGCTTCTTCGTCAGTGATGCCTGTTGAAAGGAAAGAAAGAAAGGCGTTAGTCAAAGGCAATGAAGAGGATATGTTGCAATAAAGAAAAGGCGACTAATAGTTACCTGATTGCGCAAGCTTAGCTAGCCACGCGTCATGCCTCGCCAGCCATGCTGAAGCTTCGAGAGCAGCCTCCAAGTCTGTATCGTCTGGCGGCGGCATCACTAATCCTTCGTTAGTCCCGTATTCGAGCAGACCCTCGGCATAAGGAGCATGGGGTTCCTGACCGAACACGACGTCCGCAGCAAAGAGCGACTTCTTTTTCTTTTGCCCTCCGACCCTAGGCTCACGGGGGATCGACTTCCGTTTAGCAACCACTTTGGGACGACGGGTCCCGATGTCCGCACCCACGCCAGACTCCGGCGAGGGTACAACCACTGTCTCCGCCGGAGCACGGGGCGCTGCAGGTGCATCTGCGACATCAGGGAGCGACGAGTCACGTGGAGGGCTTCGCGCACGCGATGGTCCGGTTCTGACCTCTTTTAAAGGGGCAACTACTGGGGTCCTTGGGACCAAAGGAGCGTTGCGATCGGTACCTGGAGACACACCCTTACGATCGACCAACAGTCGCCTTTCCTCCTTTATAACTGCTCCTGTTGCATGATTGTACCAGTCTTTGTACACATTGAGGAGTCTCGAAGCATAAGCCGGCGCATTGATAAAAAAATGAGAGCTCGTATTCAGGCGCATGAAATGGTGCAGTGCGTTCTCCATCCCTTCTTCAGTGGCAGTGGGTTCCAGCAAGAAGGCTTCCAAGGGGACCCCTTGATCGTAGCCCAGTTGTTGAGCAAAACGATGCGGGTTATACCTCATAAAAATTGCCACACCATTCTGCCTAAAGACTTAGAAACCCGGTCTAATGGAATATAAGTGAAGGGTCTCCCGAGCCGTCAAAACTGAGGCTCCATCTTTAAAGACATCTTGTAATGGCCGCGTCACAGTGGTAGACACCTTTCCAATGGTCAATACCTTATCGACAAAGGACATACCGGCTCCAACGGTGTGAGGGCGAAGGAGTAAGCCCCTGGCGTTCCGCGGTGATGGGGTTACAATTGATGCGCCGATCAGCTGTATAATGCGGGGAAAACCGCACTTGTCAAAGAACGAGGGCCTTTTATGCATGCCAAAGACACCCGCTGTGTGTAGCTCGAGCCACGATGCAAAGTAATGCATCAGGAAGACCACATGCAGTACCCCAGGCTCATTAGCATCCGCTGCTCGACTGAGGCCATGGTATAAATGCACCAAGCTAGCAATCCCAAAAGCTACCTTTACCCCGATGACCATCCGGTGGGCTGGGTAAAAGACAGAGGGTCGCATCCGATGAGAGTGCATTGGGATCGCAAACCAGCTCAGCCACAATCCAAGAAATCCCAAGAAAAAGGCCTCCTCATCCATTCCAGGGGCCGCAATTTCTGCAAATGACATAGTAGGGAAGTCCGGAAGAAAAAAAACCCTTTTGATCTATATCCTTCTCCGGTAGGTTGTCCACACCTAGACCGAAAGGGTCATCCAGGGTGGCGAACTTGGCAGCTTCCGATAAGATGACGCTTGGATAAAGGAAACGAGCAATGAAGTCCTCAAAGTTAACTCCCCGACCCCCATGTTCGACGAAGAGGGACTCATATATGTTCAACACTTTAATCAAGCTTGGGAATTGATGTTGAACGGCATTCTCTGGTGTGACCCCCCTTACCATCGGCCTAGCACCAAAGACGTACACATCTGTCGGGAGCAGCTCCTCATAATATTCCCCCATCACTGGTAAGCCGGATACCTCCGCAAACTCCTCCAAGGAGATTGACACTTCCCGATCCATGGCAAGGAAAGTGTGCGTAGGAATATTCCATTGCTCCAAGAAAGCTTTGAACCACCAGGTGGGGAGAATAGGATACTGGAAAAGAGAGACGTAGACCGCGGTGTACAGTCCTAATCTTATCAACTGCGACTTCTTCGTCGACAGGATGTACCGGGCCCACGGCAGATAGCCAATCGGGTGGCGGGGGATCAGACCAAGGTTATACGATTGCCCCCAAGGTCGTGCTTCACCCTGACAGATACGGCGCCCTAGGATGTCCAAAACCATAGGACGCTGAACCGGTATCGCATCTATAGCGGGATGTAGAAAACCCTTCGATGTCCAATCCACCAACTCCACGGCATACTGCACCGAGGATGGGATAGCATAGTGAATCGCCATGATGGGTTCCGACGGCACCGCGCATGTGAAGCTCCGGCGGCCCATGATGATCTGATTATACCACGATCCCCAAAGGTGGAGACTCTTGTATTCCAGGTCGTACTCCTTAATCATGGTCAGGACCTCACGGTCCAAGGGTGCCTCGGGAAATCCCTCCTCCGAGCGGACGAAAGGGAATGAAGTGTCTGGAGACATGATCGCTGCAAAGGAACAATTTAGCCATTAGTGTTGTAATTCCAACGTTTGGCATCAAAAAAAAATGCATTAAATTAAAATTAATTAATTACACCACACAGCAGTGCAGTGAGTAGGAGACCAAACGGGGACCCACAAAATCTGGATAACAATATGTCAGTTAATAAGACAACCTCATCATTGGATGAGATTGTCAGTTGGTCCCCAGGAAAATATTCCCACTAATAATAATAATAATAAATCCCTAGAGACAAGGAGAAAATCTCCTCTTTCAGAGCAAAGCTCTGCCACAGAGTGACACTTGTCAAACTCTGGTCTCAAGGAAATAAGATTCCTTAAAAGAGCCTAGCTCTATGGTGATGATGAGGAAATTTATTTAAAACTCCTAAAGAGATTAGAACATTTTGAAGACTCTTAGAAGTTCTTCATTTTTAGATCAAAAAGATCTATTTTTGGATCCATGAGCAAAGCTCTGCTCGTGGGTTAAAACCCATGAACAAGATCTCTGTAAATCTATGGATTCATGAGAGCAAAGCTCTGTTGGTGAAACCCTAAAGGGAATTTCTTTAGATCAAAAGATCAATGAGAGCAAAGCTCTTTTGGTTAAGATTAATGTAAATTAATTTGATTTAAATTAATTTTACCTAAAAGTTTTCTAACTTTAGAAACGAGCAAAGCTCTGAAGTCCTTAAGCAAGAGCAAGCTCTGAAAATAAAAGTTCTTGAAGATGGTAATCATCTACTGAGGGCCAGAGGTCCTATTTATAAGGCGCTTGCGCCCCTTGAGCTCACCCCTTGATCCAACGATCAGGAGTTTGCCACCGCTGCACTCACGTGTACGCCATGTGAGTGCAACGGTGGGGGGCATTTGTTTCGCCCAATCAGAGCAAAGCTCTGTTGAAATTCAAAATTCAAAAATTCTGAAGCAACGCTTCAAGTCTCGGGCGCAACGCGCCACATGTCAGGCACTGATAAGTCAGCGCAGCGCCCAAGAAGGCGCACCCAATCAGAGCAAAGCTCTATTAAAGAAAGCAACGCTAAAGTTGCGCAGGCGCTGCGCTGCGCGACACGTGTCAGCACAGATGCGCTGGCGCAGTTGCGCTGCGCTGTGCGCTGCGCGACACGTGTCAGCGCAGATGCGCTCGCGCAAGTTGCGCTGCGCTAAGCGCTGCGCGACACGTGTCTGTGCGCTGCGCGACACGTGTCAGCGCAGATGCGCTAGCGCAGTTGCGCTGCGCGATATGTGTCACGCACTGGGGCATCTGCGCCAAACAGAATTAAAATTTTAAGAAATCTTTTCTGTTCTTCTTAAAACAAGAAGATTTTCTTCTGCAAAGCAGAAGCCCTTGGATCAAAGATCCAACGGTGGGGAAAATTCCCCAAATCACTCAGAGAAAAATCTCTTTAACAAATTTAACTAATTTATGGGCACTATAAAAAGGACCCTAGGCCTCAATTAAAAGGCATCAACATCTTTCTAAAAAAAAGGGGAAGAGAAGAGAACTCTGAGAAACTCCTCAAGAATAAAAAAGGTAAAAACCTTTAGAAAAAAGAGAAAGTTCTCTTATGAATAGATCATAGATCTAAAAACAAGATCAATGATCTTTAATAAAAATAAAATAAAACAAAAATAGTGCTTTGCACTTTTCATGAACCTTTGGTTCTCTGAGATAAGAAAAACAAGAAAAAACTTATTTTTCTTTGATCTAAATTAGATCAAGAAATCAAATAGTGCTTTACACTTCTGTTCTTGAATCTAAAAGATTCTTAGTGCTTTGCACTTGCAAACTGCGCTGTTGCGCTCTTGGGAGAGCGCCACGTGTCAGCATCTAAACCACTTGCGCTATGCGCTCTTGAAATAAGAGCTTTGCTCTCTGGAGTTGGCGCAACTTACCAGAGCGCGCCACGTGTCAGCAGCGCAACAGCGCAGCGCACTAGCACAGCGCACTGCACTGTTGCGCTTGCGCTCACCAGAGCGCGCCACGTGTCAGCAGCGCAACAGCGCAGCGCACTGCTCTGTTGCGCTTGCGTTCACCAGAGCATGACGCGTGTCTTCACCACAAGCGCTTGCGCTCAGTGAGTGGCGCAAAGCGCCTAACAAATGCAAGGCATTTCTTAAAGGGCCAGGCTCAAATAAAAAAGACCTAGCAGGCCAAAATAAATTGCAAAGCAATAAAAAGGGGGGCAGAGCCCAAGTGAAATTGATGCTCTGCATCTTTTATGGGCAGAGCCCAAACAAAGAAAATAGAAGTAATGCAATACATTATTTAAGTGTGGGCAAAGCCCTAGCACAGGTCTAATGGACTATAAATAAATAAAATGTTGAACATTTTCAACTGGACTTAGCCCAATTCTGGCCGTAAGTCCTTAAATTAAATTGAACTGAGCACAAATGCTCTCTCAAATCAATTTATATCCGGTTCGAGGGTACATCTCCGAACTCCTTTGACATCCATCGTTGTAATTCCTCAACGACGTCAAAGAGGTGACGGGTCCCAACGACCACACATCAATACGGACTGCGGGGTCCTTAAACTCGTGGACCGAAACGTCCCTAAACTAATGTTGGACCGAAACGTCACTAAACTAATGATGGACCACCACGTCCCTAAACTGGAACATGGACCACTGCGTCTCTAAACTGGAACAATAGAGCTCCCAAATGCTCTTTTGCCGGATCTAAACGGTCCCGTTTAAGTTGATCTTAGCCCTAAATACGGCTAACGTATCCTTAAACATTTAAATGGACTATAAAACTCCAAATCGACTTTGGTTCAAGGGTACATCTCTGAACTCCTCTGACATCTGCCGTTGTAATCCTTCAACGACGTTAGAGAGGTGACGAGTCCCGATGGCCAGATATTAAATGGATTATCACGTTAAGTTGATCTTAGTCTCAAACAGGACTATTGTATCCTTAACGAACGTTTAAGTTGAGCTTAGCCGCAACGCGACTAATGCATCCTTAAACTAAAAACACCAAACCAAAATCTAAGTAAATACAGATTTGGACTAGTCCACGTCCTACGGGCGACGGCATTATTCAGTCTTCGTATACAATCCACGGGCAACCACAAACAAAACAAACACACACGACACGAAGTGAAATTCCGGAGAAGGAGAAAGTTGTTACCGCGATGCGGTAGCGTAATTAACTGCAGGGGCTTGTGCCTGCAGGGAAGAGCGTCCCCACAATCAAAAACCCCTCAAACGAGGGGGAATCTGACAAAGTCTGCTACATCGGCCGCATCCGTCTAAACCTCCGATACATGGTGCCATAAATCAACTTGGCATCTTCGGAGAGGTGGACGGATAAAACCAAATAGCATCTGCCCCGAATCTCAGCGTCAGGACCCATCGCGGTCCTGTGCGCCGTCTTTCGGAGGGGAACAGGCTCTTTTGATGGTCTTACATAATAATCGGCAAGCTTTCGGCTGGTCTATGGCGGACATTAAGGGGATTAGTCCCCTCATAGTCGAACATCATATACACTTGATGGATGATGCCAAGCCGGCAAGGGATCCACAAAGACGCCTCAACCCCATTATGAAAGAGGCTGTTAAGAAGGAGATTGTCAAGTGTCTGGATAGTTGTATCATTTACCCTATCTCGGATAGCCAATGGGTTAGCCCAATCCACATTGTGCCAAAGAAATCGGGCATCACGGTCATTACCAATGAGGTAAATGAGTTAATTCCCACTCGCACCCAAACTGGGTGGCGAGTCTGCATAGACTATAGGAAACTCAATGCCGCGACAAGGAAAGACCACTTTCCTTTACCTTTCATTGACCAAATGCTCGAGCGATTGGCAGGGCACGAGTTCTATTGCTTTCTAGATGGCTATTCCGGTTACAACCAAGTCCCCATCGCCAAAGAGGATAAAGACAAGACAACATTTACTTGTCCCTTTGGCACTTTTGCTTATCGTCGCATGCCCTTTGGGTTATGCAATGCACCCGCAACATTTCAGCGGTGTATGATGGGGATCTTTTCAGACATGGTTGAAAAGTTCTTGGAGATCTTTATGGATGATTTCTCCATCTTTGGTGACTCCTTCGACGAGTGTTTACGACATCTTGACGCAGTTCTTACCCGCTGCAGGGATAAGAACCTAACATTGAATTGGGATAAGTGCCATTTCATGGTGCGAGAAGGCATTGTCTTAGGACATGTCATCTCGCAAAACGACATCGAGGTCGATAAAGCTAAAATCGAAGTGATTTCTAACCTTCCTCCCCCTAAATGCGTTAAAGATATCAGAGCCTTCCTTGGCCACGCCGGTTTTTACAGACGGTTCATCAAGGACTTTAGCAAGATCGCTAGACCCTTGACTCTCTTACTGGCCAAGGACACAACATTTGCTTTCGACTCCACATGCATTGAAGTATTCGAGTCTTTGAAACATTCCCTCATCTCTGCGCCCATCCTTTCATCTCCGGACTGGACGCACCCTTTCGAAATCATGTGCGATGCATCAGATTTTGCCATTGGCGCTGTTCTTGGACAGCATATTAATAAAATGCCGCATGTGATTTATTATGCTAGCCAAACACTAAATGAAGCCCAACTAAACTACACAACAACAGAGAAAGAGTTTTTAGCGGTTGTGTTTGCACTTGAAAAATTTCGGCCTTATTTAATTGGCTCTCCAGTCATTGTATATACTGATCATTCAGCTCTTCGCCACCTTTTTGCGAAGAAGGATGCTAAGTCAAGGCTAATACGTTGGATCCTTTTACTACAAGAGTTTGACCTTGTCATAAAGGACAAAAAAGGATGTGAAAACGTAGTAGCTGATCACCTATCACGACTTCCTTCTTCGCCCACGCTTGATCTTCCAATCACTGATGTTTTTCCTGATGAGCAACTCTTGATCGTTTCTTGCGAACCATGGTTCGCCGATATTGTAAACTACTTAGCCACCGGCCTCATACCTACAGATTGGTCGAAACAGGATAAGCTTCGATTTTTATCCCAAGTAAAGCATTTTTACTGAGATGAACCCTATCTTTTTAAATACTGTTCCGACCAAATCATTCATCGGTGTGTACCTGAAAGTGAGGTCAAGAGCGTGCTGTCTTTTTGCCACGATCAAGCATGTGGCGGGCACTTTGGCCCAAAGAAGACAGCCGAAAAAGTTTTGCAGTGTGGTTTCTATTGGCCACGACTCTTCAAAGATGCTTACGAATACTGCAAAACTTGCTCCCGGTGCCAACACTTGGGCCGGATATCGCGGAGAAACGAAATGCCGCTCCAACCAATTTTGGTTGTGGACATTTTTGATGTTTGGGGTATAGATTTCATGGGACCATTTCCTAACTCTTTTGGAAATGTGTATATTCTTTTGGCGGTTGACTACGTTTCAAAATGGGTCGAAGCTGTGCCCAGCCGAACGAATGATAATAAGGTTGTCGTTCGATTTCTTAAAGAACACATATTTTCTCGATTTGGGCACCCTCGGGAGATAATAAGTGATAATGGTTCTCATTTTTGCAATAGGACTTTCGAGTCCTTAATGCGCAAATACTCTATCACCCACAAGCTGTCAACGCCATATCACCCCCAAACATGTGGGCAAGCCGAGGTTTTAAATCGGCAAATCAAGCAAATCCTGGAGAAAACGGTTTCTAAAAACCGTAAAGACTGGTCACTTAAACTGATAGATGCACTATGGGCTTTCCGTACTGCGTATAAGACCGATCTCGGTATGTCTTCATACCGGCTTGTTTACGGGAAGGCTTGCCACCTCCCAGTGGAGATTGAGCATAAAGCATTTTGGGCTATCAAAGAGCTAAATTTATCTTTAGAAGATGCGGGCAGCAATCGAAAGCTGCAATTGAATGAACTAGAAGAGCTGCGGGATGAGGCATATGATAATGCCATAATTGCTAAAAACCGAGCCAAGGTGTTCCACGATAAACACCTTTTGCGAAAAACTTTTGAACCTGGTCAACAGGTTTTACTCTATGACACTCGGTTACATTTTCACCCCGGCAAGCTGCGTTCTAGGTGGAGAGGACCTTTTGTAGTCCGCACCGTTTATCCGCACGGTGCGGTTGATCTTGAAAATCCTGAAGACGGCACCTTATTCAAAGTAAATGGGCATCGACTGAAACCGTTCTTCACAGCGGACCCACCGGAGGAGCTCCTGTTTTTGCAGGAGCCGATTTACACTGATTGATCCTCCTCTACTTTCACCCCCGAATTTCCTCAATTTTCCAAAACTTTATTTCAAATAAGTTTGTGGGTGTGTATCATTTGTAATAATGTGAATAAACAGGGAATGCCGACATCTTGACGCTCTTGGTTTAGTATGACAGTGAGGACACTGTCAAGTTCGAGTTTGGGGGTATGCTCGGTACGTCTTCTTCCTTCGCATTCATTTGTACATATTTGCATATTTATTTGAAAACCTATAACCTATAAAAATTGAAAAAAAAATTCAAAAAAAAAATTTATAAAAAATATTGTATTCAATTTTGGCCATATTTAACTTGAGTTTGAAAAATAGGTTAACTAGCTACGAACAACTAGATAATAGACTTGGTAAATTAGAAGCCCTAAAAATAACCTTCTTTAAAGATTAACGGTAGAAAGTATATGTGTTTGTAGTTTATTTAGAAATAGGCAAATTTTGAGTTCACTTTTTGGGCTAAGTTGAAATAAAGGAAAAATATTGATATTCTTATTAGAGTATAAGTTGAAAAATAATTCCTGGCTTAAGTATGGATTCTAAAAATGTATACCCTACAAAATTGCACAATCACGCACCTTGAAAATTGGAATAGTAGAAGAGACCTTGAAATGCTCTTATCTAAAGTCCTTAGTACGAAGAAAATAAAAGAAGAAAAAAGTGGATAACGAAAAAAAATGAACACTGGTTTTGTGATTACTCAAGGCTAAAAATAGAAAAATATATAGCGAGGATGCTTCATCACCTAGTGCCTTAGACCAACTGGTTTGGGAGTCACTGCTAAAAGCCTTGGGTGTTGCAAAACTAGGAATTACGCTTAAATGTGCAAACATATCTTGTAATCGGTTGTTGGTACCTCAAGAAGTATTAACGGTCGCATGAAGGATGTGTAAGCGAAATTCACCAATTAATAAGTACTTGGGACAACGGACAAGGGCATGATTGCTTGATTTGAATTTCCAAGTGTAGGGGTGATCTATACACACACGTGGGGATATGAAATTAGAGTTTAGATAAGAGAAAGGAATGAAGAATAAAACTTATATCTTTAGTAGAATTGATAGAAAAATTCCTAAGTGGAGATGGAACCCTAAAAGGAAAACCTAAGAAATGCCGAAAGCTGAGTGATTCTATAGAACATATATAATCTTAAGTTAAATGATGAGAAAGTGTGAAGAATATGGGTGGATAATTTATGAGTCGATGATAATAGACTTCTGTGTTAGAAAACCTAATTGAAGAATTATTGTTGAAGAAGCCAAATTGATAGGATTTTGTGGGTGTAATCCGCTGAAAACCCTCAGGTGACAACACTCCTCCTACTAGGGACACCTAGAGGTTTAACGGCTTGTTGCACGAGCTCAGTGCAATCGCGTTCCCTGCGAAAGTGCGGTTAGCTTTTATTGAGAATAAAATAATAAGTTTGCTCGAGGACGAGCAAAAGATAAGTTTGGGGGTATTTGTCATACTATAATATTGCATTATTGTACGCCCCATTCTTATTCATTTTATAAGTAAACAGGTACTCTTGACGAACGTTTGTTGCATGTTACAGGATACAGGTTCTTAGAGCGAATACAGTGAAAAAGACGAAAGTTGATATAGAAAAAGGACTTTTGACCAACAAGTAGACGGACCCTAGTCAAGCCCAGACTAATAACAGTTCACATAGGTATAAGGCAACGCAAGGTCCAAACATGTCAAAGTGAAACGGTTAAAAGACCAATACAAAATTTCACTGAAGATCTGGAGAAGAATAAGAAGCCAAACAGAGAAATAGGATGAATAAATAACAAGCCCAGACAACTAAAATGAAGCCCAGAAAAGATGGTGAGGTGATCTCACCAAAGGGGCCGCGGAACCACGGCCCAGACCCCCCCATGCCGCGGTTCCGCGGCCGTTTGTTGCCCGTGTCGGTGTAAATTTTGCGTGTCGGTGCGGGTGTTGGGATTTTCCGTGGGCATATCTGTAAAATCATGTGTTCGAGAATCTGTAACCCTAGTTTCCCTGTTTACTTATAAATTGTAATCTCAAGTCTGTAAAATGGATACCTCTTTTTCAATCAATAAAATTCAGAATTGTTGGGAGATCTAGAGCATCATTTTTGTAAGTTTCTATTTTTTCCTGCCTTAGATATAATTTCATTATTTGCCCTAGATCTATAATTCTATTCTTGCCGTAGATAAGTCATTGCTTGCCCTAGTTAATTTAGTGTAGTTCTTTTAATCTGCAATAGATAAGTACTTCTTTAGATATAAACAAAACACATTAAAAATAACAAAAAAAATGTTGTTTTTAGAAGATCCCCTAATGAGAGAGTAAAATCCTCGCTTGTTAGGGTTAGGAATAAGGGAGGGAGTAAGAGATGAATATCTCTCACCTCCTTCAATGCCAATACAATTTCATAAGTAGAACTTCATGCACGCATGCATGATCCGCTCCCTACGGCACCCTACCTACGAGGTAACGGTGAACCGTAGTATAAAGGGCCGGACATACATGACGTCCATGAAGGTTGTAGCAATTAATAGGAAAGGACGGACAAGGATTTAGAGGAAGAAACTTCGTTTCTTCCCAATCATCCTAATCACCTTTGCTAATAATTGTTATGATTTCTAAAAATCTTTAATCAAACGGCATTGAAAGAGGTGACGATATTAATCTCATCAACCCTACCTTAGACCTAATCCTAACAAGTTCTTTAATATCGTATAAGTTAGTTTTTAAATCAATCAACAAAAACCAAACCACCATCGGAATCAACTCGTAAAAACACAAATCAGAAAATTACACATCTCTGTGGATCGACCCGTATTCACCGGCTAGCTGCAAAGCGACGCCGTTTCTGATTACGGTAAACAAGTATTTTTTGGACACAAATCAGCGCGCGACTCTAAGGTCGAAAGAATATACACCTGGTCTTCTAAGTGTATCAAATAATACAAGTCTGGTTGATGGAGTTTACTAGATACAACTGAAATAAATACAAGTACAACGGTAGTCACGATACAAGTGAACCCACCTACCAAAGCAATCACCCGGA
Source organism: Agapanthus africanus (assembly GCA_030015575.1). NCBI lineage: Eukaryota > Viridiplantae > Streptophyta > Magnoliopsida > Asparagales > Amaryllidaceae > Agapanthus > Agapanthus africanus. The sequence continues at coordinate 370,539,008 of CM057347.1, read as the reverse complement.
AGAAAGTGAAGTGCCAACAAGCCGCTACGGAACCTGTATGGCAAAACCTGCAAGAAATTATGGCGCAACGTGGGTGAGTTGCCAACTTGTGAGTAGAAGACATCACCGAGAAGAAATCGCATGTATGTCTCTCACCTAGGTTATACAATAATTTCCTCATAATATAACCTGAAACATCTAATAATGGTAAGGGTAATCATCTAAATATAAGTGTAATACCAAGTGCTCATGTCAGTGTCTCAGGTAGCAACATGTCACATATATGATGTACGAATGCATTAAGAATGAAAGCAGAATACATCTTGAATGAGAAAACTGTTTTCTTATCTCAATGAGATTTTTTCTGTAAAAACTGAAGTATCATCAATGAAATCAACAGAGAATCCGTGTCAAGTATCGACACAAAGTAAATATCCCAATATCTCAATGTCTCAATATCTCGATATCTCAATATCTCAATATCTCGGGCTCCGGCAATTCGGACTGGCCCATATCATCAAATCTCATGACTCCGTCGGTATCCTCCGGATATCCACCACGTCACAAATAACCGGTCGGTAGTGGTCCCCTGCCGGGCTCAACACCATCATCTGCGACCATCTTGCTCTGGGGTACCGCACCGGGTCCACCATGCACCCGCAGACGGTTCATCCTTCCCTTCGAATCAGGTGTATGATATCGCTCAAGAACCGAGAAAATTCATGGTGGACACCTCTCACATCATATCACGAGAAAACCGCAAATTTCTATCTTTAGAAATGATAATGAGTTCATAAAATCCTTGTGGTTTTTCCAAATCCAGAAATCTCATGAAAAATCCGAAATCCCAAACTCGAGAGTAAATAAACAGTGAATTACCGGCATAAAACCCCATAATATTGCATGACAAATGAATATATACATGCATGGGTATCTAAGTAAAGAATGCAATATCTAAACTAGTATAGTAATGATATATTGGAACTATCAGCTAACAAGTTATATCAATGAACTAATATTCTCTCAAGTGTACATGACATGGCAATTACCGATGATGATGTGTGTGAGCCGGCAAACAAGTGTTCGTGGACATACGCATCATCGGTAATGGTATTGGTGTCCTAACAAACGAGATCATAATAGTTAAGAAAACACATGTATAAACATGCAATGAAATGAGAACATGAATATAACGGAGAATGAATAGTAAACGCAACATTTAAGAATATACATTTCTATATACGATTCATACATTTTTGGCATTTGAAATAGCACGAATCGTAGTTTTTAGAAAATAAGGGCTACGGTGTTTTTAAGAAAATGTGCGTCTTTTGAAAAATCCTTAGTATCCCTCAGCCTGTCTTAAAATACTCACGATTCGTTAATTTTGAAAATAAGTATGATTCGAGCCCAGTCTATCATCTACCTAAACAACTACAGGACTAAACTAAGAGACTAGTCGAAAGAGTAAGAAAATCCACCTAAAGTCCGAGTCGATATATCTAGTAGTCGGCGATCCCGCCTAAATAGCGTCACGTACGGTAAAATATATAATACAACATCCTCGAGTCAAGAGTGCGGATCAATCATCATATCTATACCTCGTACGGTAAAATCCATCATACGGCATCCCAAAATCGGGGTACGGGTCAAATATCATATGTACCTCATTATTCATATGGTATCATCGTCATAATATCCTGAATTAGGGGTACCGTTCTAAAGTCTAGTACATTCCAATACCATCAAACATATATCCTCATGTGTATGAAAACGCATCGCCCAACGATCTACTAATATCATGTCGTATAACATATCATGACTCAATCACATAACCGATCTCACGGCATCATGTCCGATCATATCGACTCACCTCAAAGTATCATATATTATATTATCCTCATCACCCGTGTATACGTATGTGTGTGTGTATATATATGTGTGTGTGTGTGTGTATGTGTGTGTGTGTGAGAGAGAGAGAGAGTGTGTACCAACGTATCCACATATATATACATATAAACACATACACCCATAATCATGTCATGTGTGTGTGTGTGTCAACCTTTACTCTAGGGCTTCGCAACTAAGAACTAAACTAAAAGCACTTTCTTGCTAAGTATTCACGTCTCACAATAACACATATGTATATATATAATATTCGCATCCTACCATACGTAAGTGCGGGGGTGTTATACGCCATCCACCCGACTTCCCCCGTAGATATACATCTACTCGCCTTGATCCTTACTTGCCGAAGTCGATGTCGCCATGCTCCTCCTTGTTATCCGAAGTCCACATGAGGGTGCCTACATATATAAACACAGTCTCGTAAATGGAAATCGCGCATGAAAACCAAGACGGCACACGAATCACACATAGGTTAAAACCTATGGTCTACGCATGCAAGAATAACCAAATAACCCTCGACATTAACGTACAAACACCAATCGATTAAGACAAAACACCCATATCCAAAGTTCAAGTCATGCAAAAGTCACAAATCAAAATAGCAACTCAAGAAAATGGTTCCAGATTTTTGGTCAGGTGAAATGGAGATAAATAAGCAGTACAGTGGGGTAGTATATGGGGTATGTGAGCTACAGAACCAATCCTAACACCAATACCCACAAATGACCCGACGAGATCACCCCAAAATCCAGCCTACTCGGTTTATGGCTTTGATTGGGTTCGTATTCTCAGGGTGGTCTTCTAGTACCCAATCTAGATCAATAGAGTTGCTAGTTTTTCTTATAAAGGTTCCAGATCATTCCAGATTCCCTGTAGTCTACAATTATCCACAAAACTGACATGTGAAATCTAACTCAAGTTTTTGGGTTTAGTCACTGGTTTGCTCTAGGTTTTTAACACTAAAAGGAGTTGTAGTTACCGATTACACCTCAATTGCACCATCATAACTCAAGAATCCCCTAAACTTCATCTTGGAATTTTCAAATCTCACTAAACCTCACTTAATCAATTCTAAACTAAAATAGAAGGTAAAGGAAAACAATTACTACACTAATGGTGAAAGAAATACCTCATTTGGCAACTCAAGAAAATTCTTGAGTTGCCCCAAGTGCTCAAAATCCTAATTTGCTTAGTCCACCATACTTATAGTGAGCTTATGCATAATTTTAATGAAGGGGATGAAATGTTTTGATGTGGATTTGGGTTTGTGGTGAGGAGGTAGAGGAGGTGGAGGGAGGGCAGCCATGGAGTGAAGAAGAAGAAGAAGTATGAAATAAATGAAGTGAAGAACAAAGAGCCAAGGTCAAAGAGACCCCTCACCTTCTCTCTCTCTCCTCTCTCTTGCCCATACCTCCTTGCCATGTCACATATTTTTTATTCCTTTTCTTTTCTCCTATTCTTTAAATTTCAATCCAAACACATTAAAAAAACCAAGTAATGAAAGAAATGAAGCATGGCTTTGATACCAAAAGAAATGTAACAAGTATTATGCAACATATCATGTTTCATGTCATGCACATATTATACTTAAAGAAAAATTAGTAAACACTAATCGAGTTTAGTGATAATCCATACACAATTAATTGTTTAATAGCCCATCAAATGCCCAAATCACATATATACCTTAATTTATATTAATTTTTCAAATATCTCCCGAATTATCGGTATATAGTTATACCATATCATTAAAATTAATCTCCATACTTTAAATATTCACAATATTTATTACTTAAATTGTTTAACTTCCCAAAATTAATATTTTATTTTTCTGAAATGTTACAAAATCAAAGTATAGTGGGAGACAGACAAAACTCTATGACGATCTCGGGTCGACAGACTAATCTGTACATGTGTCACCAGAGAATTGCTATCCGACGTAAGGTATAATACCATCTAGGAGTTCTCGGCGAGTCCGTTCAGTGTACCCAGTCTCCACTGAGCACCCGCATATCTTCTCTGATATCAAACACTAATGGATATTGGATCATCCATCGCCCATCATATGGGTCAAGAAGCGTATACGCTAGTCTACTCTGAAATATCGATGCCCTGTCTCGATACTCCCATAACTAGAAATAATTGAAGGATGTACTTACCGACTACCCTGTCCGCACTAGTATGATCTTCATCATAATCTTTGTAGTCAAGTACTCATTCTAAGAGCTTTATCAACATGTAATAGAAAGACAATAAGTGTACATATTAAGATAAAGAGCAACCAGATAGTATACTATCATGTCGAGAAAGAAATTCCTCCCTATATATGTCCAAGCATCCACTATAATATACATCATATGTACAATAATGACCTCTAGGGCATATATATAACTAACATAAATAACATTAACTTTCAACGTTTTTATAGAAAAAACCATGGACTTTGTCCTACGAAAAATACAATAAACTTCTGACGCTTTTCGGATAAATACCATTGATTTTGTCCCTTGCAAATAAATACAATGCATGTTCAGCGTTTTCTACTGACTTTTTTCTTATGAAAATGTATGATGAACTTTCAATGGCTTCTAGAATGAATAACATAGACTTTGTTTCCATGATTGTTACAAATAATACCATCCATGTTCAACCTTTTTGAATAAATACAATGGAATTTGTTTCTTGAAAATAATTTTTTTGTTTTCTTACAAATAAATATCTTGGACTTTATTATAAATAAGAGACATAAACTTTTATATCGATAAATCTATAAACTATATACATCGCTTTATATAATCAATTTTTACCGATGTATAAAGGTTTTGAGGATTATTTGTAAATCCTGCGCATCGCGCATGTTTTTAACCCTGATAACATCTAATACGAGATATTTCCATCCAAACATCTTTTCCTTAACCTCTCGTACAATCTCAAAGTGCGTTTGATAGGAGGTAATCTAGGAGGTAATTTTAGATTCCCATGAAATATTACTTTACTTTTTTAGGGTTGTGCTTGGTATATGGAATGGAAAATTATCTGGAATCGTCGCATTCCCGGGGAATGGGATGACCGGCATCTAATTATGAGGAATCTTGCATTAACATGCTTTGTATATTTTAATCATTCTCGGTAATAAATGCATGTGCAACCGTCAACCGATGGCGAGGTCGAAGGAGGGGTGGGGAATGGCAGCAAGGTCGGTGACGAACGACGGATCGGCGGCAGGGTCGACGACGAACGACAACAGACGGCGGACGACCGACGAACTACGGCCGGCCGGTGATGAACGTCCGATCGGCGGCGGGCCGTATGGTGAACGGTCGGTGATGACTGGCGGCCGACCGACGCCGAACAGCCGATTATCGGTCGGCCAGTCGGCGGATGATCGACGATGGACGGTGGGGACAACCGGCCGACGGGTGGCGAGGAAGGCCGCGGTGGATGGTCATGAATTATTTCATGTTAGGCGGGAATATTTCATGGTAATTTAGGATAGACACATGTTTAGGGAGGAATATGACTACCATGAAATATGGTCATTTGATGACCATGGTAATCCTATATTTCCGGTAATATCTTTTACATCTAAACAAGCGTGTTAATATTTCATGGTAATATAGGATTACTACCTAAATTACTTCCTATCTAGCGCACTCCGGATGTAAAAAATATTTCTTGGAATATTGAATTATCATGGTAATCAAATGACTCCATTTCATGAGAATCCAATTCTCCTTGAAACATGTGTCTATTTTTTATTACTATGAAATATGCCACCTAACACGACATGTGCCATGACCATCCTCCATCCGCCGTTTGCCTCTCCCACTCACCGCCGGCCTCCCCTGCCGGCTGCCGCCGTCCATTCGACGATCGAAAGATCGCCGCCGGCCGCCGCAAGTCGAAAGTTTGCCGTCGGCCTTCCTCGCCCCCGACGTCGATCAGACATTTGTCGTCAGCCTCCCTTGCTGCCCGCTGTTGGTTGTTCGCCGCTGGTCTCCATCGCCGGCCGGTAGCCGGTCACATGTTTTCTGTCGACCTCCTTCGCCGCCGGCTGCTGGTCGGATGTTCGCCGTAGGCCTCCCTCGCCAGCTACTGTCGATCGGATGTTTGCTGCCGGCCTTCCTAGCCGTTCGCTGGTCGGATGTTCGCCGCCGACCGTCGTTCTCGCCACCATTACTCTCCACAGGTCGCTCCTCCAATTGTCTGTTGTTCATCGCCGGTCAACGGTTGCATACACATATTACCGTGGATAATTAAAATGTACCAAGCACGGTAATACAGGATTCCTTGGAGTTAGATGCCCGGTTATCACATTCCCCGGAATATGAGGATTCCCGGTAATCTTCCATTTCATGTATACCAAGCGAAACCTCATTTCGTTATGCATACATTTATAGATGTTAAGTGTTGCAAATTTTGTTAAGCACTGCATATAGTTGTTAAGTGCTACAATTATTTGTTAACTGCTACGTATATTTGTTAAGTGCTATAAATATTTGTTAAGTGCTACATATCTATCTATATACTATTCCTGGTAATCTTCCATTCAAAAGGGTTAGTTTTTTTTTATAGGATTGGTTGCGGATGAATCATAGTTAGACTTTTTTTTAATATTTTTTTTTATTGATTTTTCTTGAAGAATGAAAAAGCCACATTAACACTTAATTCCATATAAAAAAGACTTACTTCCTTTTGTGCAATGGAATGAAAGATTATCGGGAATCCTTGTATTCCCAAGAATGGGATGACCGGGCATTTAATTCCTAGGAATCTTGCATTAACATGCTTGGTATACTTAATCATTTCCGGTAATATATTTATGTGCAAACGTCGATTGACGGCGAGGCCGGAGGAGGGCCGATAAATGACGGCAATGCAGACGACGAATGAACGATCAGCAGCCGGCTGGCGACGAACTATGGTCAACCGACGGCGAACGGCTGATCGACGATGACCGGCAGCCGGCTGGCCGCCGAGTAGCAAGCGAGGCCGACGACGGATGGTCATGACTCATTTCATATTAGACGGGAATATTTCGTGGTAATTTAGGATAGACATATGTTTTGAGGGAATAGAATTATCATGAAATGATGTCATTTGATTACAATGGCAATCCTATATTTCCGGGAATATCTTTTATATCTAAACAATCGTGGTAATATTTCATGGTAATTTAGGATTACCATCTAAATTATCTCCTACCAAGCGCATCCTTACTTAAAACCGCTGACTATATCTCTACTATTATAACCATAAAACTTGAGAGTCCCTGAATTGATTTCAATTTGATTCTTAAATTGATTTCAATTTGATGGTCTAACGTAACCTCAAATAGCATCATATCATCACTAAAAAAGTTAAATACATAATTTTCTTTAAGAAATATATTTAATAGATACACTCATCGACTGAATCATTTATAACTATTCAATAATCTCTACGAATCTTAAATAAAATTTTGAATCATTATGAGAATCATTATGAAAACAAATTAAGTCAGATCATGTAAGTTTTAATCTTCTCTATTGTTTTTGAATTCAAATTAAAAAAAATTAAACATAATTTCTATCACGTACTGGTATATAGGTTTTACATGATGAAAAACAAAAAGGTTTTTTTACTTGTAGCCCTTCAAAACATAGCAAATTCGTTTCTGTCTCAAAAACTTGGTATTTACTTTTTACCTCCGAAACTAATAATATATACCATTTTACCCCTTTATGTTTTTCGTCAACTCTTAACGGCATAATATCAGGTTTTTCTTTAAAATATCCCAACCATTTTTTTTGGAAATACTCAATTTCTTTTCCAAATTGAAATTAGGGTTTGGACAAATTAGGGTTTGGACTTCTGCTGTATCTTTCTCAAAAATCGGTATTGAAATTTGGAGCATTTTCAACATTCTTTTCTAACTTTGAAGAAGTTGAATGTTTTTGCGGTTTTACTTGTTATTTTCGGGTAAATGGTAAATTTAAAATCTATGGAGAAAAATCAAAGATAAAGTTAAAAGAGTTTTTTTCTGACGGAAATCGTAAAGAGGGTAAAATGACGTAATTTATTAGTTTTGGGGATAAAAAGGAAACACAAGTTTTGTGAGGGTTAGAAAGAAATTTGTTATGTTTTGTGAGAGATATAACTCAAAAAGCCCGAAACAAATTAACTTAGATAAAGGCTTGGACATTGAAATTTGGCATGTAGGTGCACGGCACTTGCAAATTGCTGGAAGTTGTTGAGAAATAAAATGATAAATATCCAAATTTACATCTCGTGTCCTAAATTAGAGTCCAACGTCAAAGATCATCACCAAAGGGTGAGGGAGAGTGTGAGTGAATCTCCGGCGGTTCCGTCACCGCCGCCGGCGCCGGAAACAGCCGAGATGCTCGAGGGGAACCCCGATGCGGGGAAGCGTAACGTTACTCCCTCTCAGAGGTAACCTCACTGCGCCCCATTTCCCTTGCTTTGTCGTCGACCTCTTCTTCTTCTTCTTGATCTTGAGCCTTGTCCCTTGATTCGATCTTTGATCAGGAACAACCGCCCTCTCAATCGAAGGAAATCTACAGGTACTTTCACTTCTTCACTGTGATCTTGTATTGTTTTGTGCTAGGGCTTTTAGGGTTGGAAATCGAATGCTTGATTAAGATTAGTGCTTAAAATGAGGAGCTTAAGTGTGAAGTATACAATCTAGGGTTTCAATCTTCAAATGCCCCAATCACAAACACCAACCATTAGTTCATCTTCCTTTTTCTTTTTTCTTGGATTTGTATTTCCTATCTAACATTACCGATCCTTAGTTTTCTCTTATGAAGTTTCAAGGTTTTATCCTTCCCCCCTTTTGTTATCCTCCCCCCCCTCCCTCCCCCGTTTTTGTTATCCTTTGGTATTGGCTAGGTTAGATTTAATTCCAGTTGCATTGTGAGTTCCAAATGGCAGGAGAGAGTTTCTATCCCCCTGTGATATGAGGTGTGTTGTTACCTGTGTAGCATGGATTTGGGTACGAATATAAACTAAGAATACGAAAATTTTCACCACTAACAGCAATAAATTGTTTGTGTATTAGTTATTTATGAATGTTTGATACATTTAGAAACCCTTGTGATTAGTCGCCTAATCCGATATGGATTTGTTATCTAGACAATGAATTCGTGCAACATAGGTGCTTGAAGCGGATTTAGAGTACTAGGTCTACTTTTGAATCAGCAAGATGTCAAGATTTATAGTGCTGGAAGTTGGAACATGTTTAAGAGGGAACAAATGTGTGGCTTGAGATATTATTTGTGCGAAAAGGAATTAGTTTCTAAAATGTTATATTATTTTGACTCTAAAGTGATTCATGTTGAACTCGGATCTGGAGGATGAGTTGCTAAGAACAGACCGAGAAAGAAGCCTACTTAATAATTGAAGACACCTTGATCTCCTTACCTAATGATTCTTGCAGAGCATCCGGTTGGCACTCTTGCCATGCCTTTTGACACTAATCCTACTTATTTGAATTGGACTATTATTGTAAAACCAATTTAGAAGGTTAAGTTTGTTATGAGCATCACGTAACCTAACTCTATCTAAGGTTGATCCTTGACGACTCTTTGATGGAATAGATTAAATTCGACAACTTGTCTCCATTTAGAGAGAAGATATTTGTGGATTATGGAGCGATGGCTTATGTAAATTTCAGAATCATCATCTGCATGAGTTAGATGGAACATGTGTTCTTCTACATTACAGTGACTACTTTGGACTATATATAGCATAAGAACTTAGCAAGTCTTGAATTTTTTATACTCCTCACTTTCAAACTTTATGGAGGCTTTATGCAAAAAATGGTGTTAAGTTCCTAGATATTTTAATGTGTAACGAGTAACTGTGTTAGATGTTGCTCAAAAAAGAAACTTCACAATTTTTTAAGAAATAAAATCTCTTAAACAAATTCACATTTTGGTTCCATATCTTAGAAGTTGGTTTGGGAAGGTGAATAAAGAAAATCATGTTTACGAGAAGCAAAAAATAAGACTTATCCACGGAAAGGAAATAGTTGGCCTTCCATTGTTTCCATTTATGGAATTTCTATTTCATGCACATTCAACTCATCCAACACTAATTGTTTGCATTCATATTATCTCTTATTCATTCTGATCAAACCCAAAATAAAATCTTTGTAAACATATCTAATAGTTAATTCAAATTCAGCTATTAATTCATAAGACGTTTTTAGCCTTGTTCATTCAAAATATCTAAACATCTAACATGCATATTAGTCTTTTTATGAGTATTTATGTACCTGTATCATAACAATCACACAATCATATGTTTAAGGTCTAACCCATTAACTTAGTTGCATATGTATACTTCTTTTATTGTTAGCTTTTGTTTATAGCCACGTGTAAGCCTTGCTACAAATGCCTCTTTGTTAGCTAGAAAATTTTCAGAGGAGGCGACATAAATTTCCCCCCTGGGGGGTGGGGCCTGCCACAACTTGAAACAAGGGCCCCACCCCCTGTTTTACACTATCGGCCACAACTAATGGGGTTGAGGGCGACCACATCCCCATTAGCTAAAAAATTAAATATGTATAAGTTCTGTCATTTATCTTAATAACATGAAGGTGCAATTCTGCATCTTTTGTGGACGGTGATAAATGAACATGCTATAGACATTATTCTTTGTATTACTTTTTTTTTGGAAATAGTCAATGAATCAAAACCGACAGTGGATTAAGAGGAGGAATTTATGTGTATGTTATTTAATAATAGGTATAGCTTTATGTATATACAACTCCAGGACCACCAGTGAGGGTTGATTGGAGTTTGCAAAAGATGCTGGATGATAATATTTGTCATATATTCATATTCAATCTATGGTGTGTAGCATCACTCTCTCATACTTTTGTATCAGGCATTTATAAGGAAAGAACTGACAAAGGTTTGGAAAGAAGATGATGCATTCCATGACATTGTTTGCAGGTTTTTTATTTTTATTTTTTAATTTTTTTTAACTTTTGGGTAAAGGAAAACTTGGTGCGAGGACTCAGGGTGGCATTCTTTGGTTCTGGAGATAGGGGGACTTTAATGGGGTATCATTTTTTTTGTTAAGGAAACATTTGGTGTATTGGCTTTAGTTTTTCTCATAAAATAGTTACTAAGGAAACATAAAGTACTTAAATATATATATAAAAGTATTTAAATATTTTGGGATTGTAAGCATATAAGCTCTTATAAATTAGATTTGAATATATGATCGTTTAGAAAAAGATTTTATAGGTAGAGTTGATTAGAAATAGATAAAACATTGGATTTTTAAAAAAAAATCTAAATGAAAAAAGAGAGGAGCACTATGAGTAGAGCGCAGCGCATAAATAATAATCATCGAAGAGAATGAATAACCGAAATTCTATTATGCTCAGTTATGGTGATGGTACAGTGATGTATTTGCTTGTAGGCGAGAAACATTGTGATCCAATGGAAATATGGAAATTAGGAGGATTATTGGGTTCAAACTTATTTAATCACCTATCCTCCTTTCTTCTTACCCGATGTCGAATTACACCTCTCCTTTTGCTTTGCCATACCCACAATGGATTCTCAAAAAAGATCCTTAGGATTCTCATCCCCGATGAGATCCTTAGGTTTCTCAGTCCAAATACCCAGAGTCGTGAATAGATGTAATGTAAATGATTAGTTTCCTCTTTCTGATTTCTCTTACACTTGTTTTTATTTCCATTTTATGTGTTGACTACTTATCGTTGCTGTTCAGTTTACAAGTAAAATCTTTTTACGTTGTAACTTATAATTTGATTGCTTTCATGCATAGATACATGCATGAAAATCTGTGCTTGCAAAAAGTTTAAAGATTATTACCATTGATAGAGATTTGCTTGTGCAGAGAAATTTGAAAAAGTAAACTATCCTCATGCGATCGAAGGAGAGAAGGGTCAAGGATCTCATTCAAGAAATCTTCCAACAACTGATCACAGAGAGGCTGGAGTTAACAGTGATCCAGGAATCCCTCTTAATGGATGCAGCAACAGTGAGGCGTCACAACTGTTAAATGAGCGTAAGACTGCAGTTTCAACTTCTAATATTTATCATTACTTGTAAATTCTTCTACATGATATTAATACCTGCATATTAGCCTTGGGAAGTTGCTTTCTTAGTTCTATCGATCTAATGGCAAGTTGTTACCTTATCTAACTGTCCCTCTGTTTATACTCAGGCACCACACACAATTAGTAGTCTCTCTCTTTTATTTCAGGGCTCAAGTTGTTTGTAAGTTTCAAATATGACAATTGGATGAACAGCTAATACTTTTTAATACAATTATGAACTTTTTAATTACTATTTTTAAAATTTTTTAAGAACATTATTGCTTCATAACTGTCACTGAATTCTAAGTCTAGGAAGTTAAAACTAACAAATGTAATACCTAAAATTAGACCCACAGTTATTGGTAGGCTGCTGGATTACTTTTTTAACCAGACAATTAACCCATCTAATTTCGTTTATTATTACTATTTGTTTATGCTGATTATTTCATATGCAATGCAGTGATCTTTGTTTATGTGTTCTGTAGGTTGGACTGCTGCTATGAACTCTTATAATGATCCATCAATTAATATATCTGGTGAGATGCTACCTGTATGATTCCTTATAGTTCCATAGTTGCTTCTGTTTAGTAACTGTATATCAGCAGTATGTATTGCATTAATGGTCAAAAGACAAAAAAGAGAGTTTAAATTGATTTTGGTCTGTTGATATTCGTCGTGGATTTTATTGTCACATGCTGGAAATGTACATTATAATCATGTTTAAGTTGCATAGATGAATGTGATCGTCTGTAGCAAATCTGCAAATGGTCTCATTCTTGGTTCATTGTCTATATTCTTTGCTAATATCCTGTCATGCTAATACTTGACTCTCCATGAAATGATGTCAGTTTCAGTATATTGCATGAATGCCACATGTCTTTTGTGTGTGTGTGTGTCATAGTCAATCTAATTTGAAGGGAAGAAGTGTGGGATTACTATCACAATAACTCATGTCTGAAGCTTGATTAAAAGGGAGGTTAAACAAGAGACCCATACATGTTCTCAGATGCACATGCATATTATGAGAAGAGCAAGCAACAGGTTTAAACAGATATCTGCCTGATGTTTCAAATTGAGAATGTTGAAGAGTCGACATGGCCTCTTGATTCCTTGAATACGGTTAGCAAAATTATTGGGGACTTCCTCACTTTTGCTTCACAGCAACACTCTCTTCTCAAAAGTTGCACTTTCAAAGGAATCCACAGCACAAGCTGATAAAAGATGCGTATGACGTTGGAATTGAATGGCATTGGATTCCATAATTTGCCTTGTTATTAAGGGTTATATCAAGTTCTGACTAGTTGCTAGAAATGCCTTCTTTAAGTTAAATAAAGTTTAATGCATGATTTACATGTAGGCCAAAGAGTTCCTTTTCTAAATTTTTACAAGACAAGAATGGATATGATGTACTTGTCACTTTCTTCAGTATATAATGGATACTTTCTCCTTAAAAAAGTTGAGTGCAGCATTGTCAGTCTCAGCAAATATTCTAAAGCTAATAGTTCTGCTGAGAAGATGAACTGGTGGATTTGTTTGTTATTATCTACGCTATTCAATTGTTATGTGCCTGTCATTTAAATATTTTTGGTGTTAGGGTTTGCGACTTTGTTAAAAAAAATTATTTTGACATGCTGATAATTAATGAGTTTGATGGTGGCGGCAGAGAAACCCATAATGTATTCTGGAGCTAGTGGTTCTTCGTGGGCAGGGAACATAAAACTTCCGCATCAGATGAAACAGGTCTCGTGATCTTTCTTTGCATTTTACATGTATTTCTTTTGCATTAACTAGTGTTTGGCACAAGAGAATTTTGCAATTTGAGCAAATAATTGTTACTTTTGTGATTCTCTTAATATGAATTTATTGTTTTTAAAGGCATGTGAATAAGTGTATCGTTTTCCAAAAGTAGAATTGATGAGTTAAAACTAATTTATTTAGTTGTTTTCTCATTTCAAAGTAGTGTGATAATATGATGCCATTTATCATCCTCGTGTGTGTAACAGGTGCTGTTGGCCAACTCCATATGTATTGCTCAATGAGACAAAATTTCCATCCCAAATTCTAAGTGGGTTGTTTTTATGATACGAAAGACGAAGAAAAATGATGCGATAACTTGAAGAAAAAAGAATAGATAATGATATACCACGTGGTTGATATTATAGGGTGATATACCACATGGTTGATATTATAGGGTTCTCCTTATTTTTACTCATTTTCAATTTTTTTGAGATTAAATGTGCTAAAATCACATTCTTAGAAGTGTTTAGCCCCTAAATATTGCTTGTGGAGAAATCTTATGGGTCATGGGAGCAAGGTTGTGGAAAGCGGAAATCAGAGCGAAGCGGTGGAGTGGCGCTTTAGCTTTAGTAGAAAAAAGTGTTAACCTATTTTTGAATACACACACATGGATCTGTTAGGACGGGTTCGTGTTTTTTCAAATTCACGAACTTTTTTGTGTGACCTTTAAACGATCCATTCCATCAAAGGTGTTCTACATGTCCTAAATAGTGTATTGATGAAAAATCATCTCGAATGGAAGTGTTTTGCATGTGCAAAATGTGTGGATTTATTTCAGCAAAACTGCACGGCTGAAATAAATCCACACATGAAAAACACTTGCATTCGAGATGATTTTTCATCCATATACTATCTAGGACATGTAGAACATTTTGGACGGAGCAGATCGTTGAAAGGTCAAACAAAAAAGTTAGTGAATTTGAAAAAAACACTAACCCGCCCTAATGGATCCGCACTCTCTTTTGCTCTCTCTCTCTCTCTCTCTCTCTATATATATATATATATATATATATATATATATATTTGCGCGCGCGTTCGTGTGAGGATAATGGAGGAAAGGTGCTATAGGAAGGAATTTCCTTCTATGGCATCGAAAAATATTTCCTCGATTTTTTGACGATCGGCACCCATCATCTTTATCTTTATTGTGTAAGATGTCACACTAAATTTCTTGTGATTCCATCACCTTTTCACCGTTGATTTAGTGGGTACAAAATAAACGGTTTACCGACTCCCATGGCACCTTTCCTCCATTATCCTTTATATATATATATATATATATATATATAGAGAGAGAGAGAGAGAGAGAGAGAGAGAGAGAGGCTTAATTCCAAAAAACTCCCAAATAGTCCGGCCTAATTACGAGAGAAACCAAATTCCTGTTTAATACAGAAGAAAATATCACAAAACTATGAAAACTACCATAAATTAGGTTCCACGTTAGCAATAATTGCAAGAAAATACCATAACTCAATGCATAGTAGTTTCTCGTAATTTTGAGAGAATTTGGTAGTTTCTTGTAACCTCTTGCAAAGAATTTGGTGGTTGTTTGGAATTAATCCATATTTATATATAAATATTTTGATAACAATAAAATAATCCAAATAATTATGAACAAATATATTAAAAAGCAGTAAAAGATATTTAGTTTGGTAGTAAATTTTTATATACTTAAGTTATTAGGTAGAGTATATTCACTTTATTTAAACCTGAACCTATTAGGATATATTTTTTTTATTACAAAACCGCCTTGTATCCAACCCGCTTCTCTTTACCTGTGTCACCCGCTCTAAGACCCTCTTTGCTCGCCTCACGACCGCTTCGTCCGCTAAAGCGTCGCTTTTTTGTTTCGAAACCAGAACTTTTTAACGCTTTATACCACCGCTTTTCTCCGAAGTGAAGCAGAGAGCCCCTCAAAACGCTTTAGCGATGGCATTAGCGGACGCTTCAAGCGCTTTTTACAACAATGCATGTGAGGCTTTGAACACTGATCATTTCCTTTATGTAGAAATGAATTTAACACAATTCAATTGTGCTCAGTCGTCTACCCTTAATAAATTTACATTATAAATAGTACAGGTACTTATATCATAATAATTCTTTATCTTACACATGATATTAATATTTGGCAGATGGATTTCTTGGGGGAGCTTCGACGCGCGGTGCAGAATAGTCCTGCGAACTCCGCGCCAACTACGGGTGATCGTGCTGATTTCAGTGGCAATTTTACAAGTTAATTCAAAAGGTTGTATTGCTTGTAGGCTACCAATATGCACTCAATGGTTACTTGTTACTTGCTTTTGATGGGTTGCTACCTCACATTCCTATTATCACTTTTATCAAAGTCATGGAATTTCTAGTTTAATTCAAATGGTTGCGCTGTGGTTGCTGTGCCTGCAAAGGAAATCTAATTGCTTGCCAGTTTGATCTGCAGCTGAACTTAGAATAATAGCAGCAGTTGCTATGTAATTTGATCTTTTGCTGAGTTGGTTGTGAAAGCGAAGTTGATTTTGAAGAGTTTCTCTACTTTAGCTGTGAGATGACTTTTATCCGAGTTATTTCTGTTTAAACTTCCATTTTGAATTTATATAGATATTGATGTGAATTCTGCATATCATGGTGACTTATAAAAAGAAATTGGGAGATTATCTTGTGAGGTCAGGCCTTAGTTTGACCGACAAGCTCCTGCTCCTGGTTGGAGCCAGCCCTTTAAGACTCTGTGATGCATCAGATTTTGTCATAGGAGCTGTTTTAGGATAGTGTATTTATAAGATGCCACATGTAATCCTGTATGCTTATGTAGGACTCTAAACGATGCACGGCTAAATTATTCAACAACTGAGAAGGAATTTTTAATTGTTGTATTCACACTTGAAAAGTTTAGAGCTTAACTTATCGGTTTCACACATTACGGTTTGTATTGACCATTCAGTACTTCGACATCTTATTGCGAAAAAGAATGTCAAACACGAGTAACCCTTCACTCACTCCACTCGAAGCGGTGGCTGCTACAAGAATGGAATATTCCAAAGCATTCGCTTCTGGAAGAATTTGAACTAATTGTGCCACAGTTGATCGTTTCTGTCCAATCGCTACATAGACACAATACAATGTCTCACTCTCAGAGGTGTCCCTTTCGTTCATTTGCTTTTGGTTTAATATAGTAGATCTTTCAGTCTCGCAATTGCCTTCCACGGGATGACGCAGAGGTACATCCTGTATGCTTATGTAGGACTCTAAACGATGCACGGCTAAATTATTCAACAACTGAGAAGGAATTTTTAATTGTTGTATTCACACTTGAAAAGTTTAGAGCTTTACTTATCCGTTTCACACATTACGGTTTGTATTGACCATTCAGTACTTCGACATCTTATTGCGAAAAAGAATGTCAAAGCCTGACTTATTCATTGGATTCTTTGACTTCAAGAATTTGATCTTGAAATTAAAGATAAAAAACCGACGGTGTAGTGGCCAATCATTTATCTTGTCTCCCTAATGCACCTTAAATAGAAATTCCTATTAACAATCATTTTCCTGACGAACAACTTTATGCTATTATGAGCGAAACTTGGTTCGTTGATGTCGTCAATTATCTCGTTATGAAAATGTTTCCTGTCGATTGGTTTAAACAAAAGTGCAAATTTCTTTTCTAAGTGAAACGGTTTTATTGAGATGAACATTTTTTGTTTAAATACTGTGCTGATCAAATAATTAGAAGGTGTGTTTCAAACCATGAAATTAGGAGTGTTATATCGTTCTGCCACGATCAAACTTGTGGGGGGCATTTTGGGGCTAAAAAGACGGCGGAAAAAGTGTTACAATGTGGGTTTTATTGGCCTCCACTATTTAAAAATACTTATGATTTTTATAAAACTTGTGATCGCAACACATGGGTAGAATCATTAGGAAGAATATGATGCATCTTAACTCTATTTTGATTGTTGAGATCTTTGATGTATGAGGCATCAACTTTATAGGGCCGTTTCCAAATTTGTGTGGAAACGTTTATATTTTGTTGGCAGTCGACTATGTGTCAAAATGGGTCGATGCAGTGGCGTGTCGAACTAACAACAACAAGGTTGTTTTCAAATTCTTGAAATATAATATCATATTGTGGTTTGGTATACCACGCTCCATTATTGGTGATAATGGGACCAACAGGTGATAATGGGATCAACTTTTGCAATAGATCATTTGAATATGGGATCAACTTTTGCAATAGATCATTTGAAACTTTAATGAAGAAATACTCAATACTCTACAAATTAGCCATCCCATATTATTCTCAAACTAGTGGCCAAGTTGAAATTTTGAATACACAAATCAAGCAGATACTGAAGAAAACAGTTAACAAAAATCATAAAGATTGGTCTACTAAGCTTGTAGACGCATTATGAGCTTATCGAAACGCTTATAAGACAAATCTTGGAATGTCTCTTTATAGGCTTGTATTAGGAAAAGCTTGCCATCTACCAGTAGAATTGGAGCACCGAGCATTGTTGGGCCATTAAACAGCTAAATCTGGACTTAGACGAAACCGGTAATAATCGAAAACTCTAATTGAATAAGCTTGAGGAGACAAGTAACAAAACTTACGATAATGCCAAGATTTTTAAAGAGAGAATAAAAGTTTTTCATGATAAATCTATTATTAGAAACCCACCGTTGCCGGTCCCAAGTCCGGATGAGAAAGGGTGAGGGTTGTGGTAGGCTTGTGACAGCCAACGTAAAACTTTGTCACATTCTATGACATGATAAATCTATTATTAGAAAAGAATTTGTCATTGGCCAAAAAGTTTTATTATATGATTCTAGACTGTATCTATTTCCAAGTAAATTAAAATCTAGATGGACTGGGCCTTTTATTATAAGAAACGTTTCCTCACATAGAGCTGTGGAAATAGAAAACCCTCGAAACGATGCAATTTTTAAAGTTAATGGTCAATGCTTAAAACCGTTTTTAGAATTTTCTGCAGATATGGAGGAGCACATGGTTCTCCATGAGCCAGATTATTCGGCATAAAATCACAACCCTCTCATGTACATTATGTATATTATAATAACTTTATTGTAACACTAACTTTTATTTGTTTTCTTTTCAGGTCATTATTGCTATTTTTTCTTTTTTTCTGGGCTTTATGTGTAAATTTAGCACTAACCCTTATATATGTCTTTTTCCCAGCCTCCCCCTCGTTTTAGCCTCAGTTTTGAGATCTAGGGCACTAAAGGGAGCAGCAGGAGGAAGGAGGAGCAAATCCGCCTCCACAAGTCAGTTAATCGCCGAACAAAGTTGGCTAATCGCCGACCAAAGTTGGCTAATCCCCTCCATATCGCTGGAGGTGGTAAAACTTTTCTTTTTCTCTGTTTTTACTGGATAATCTGCTGAAATTGAATCTGAAGTATGGTTATGCTAAAAACGGTGATGGAACGTAAGGAATGATACCACTCTTCAATACAGAGCCGTCTTTTAAGTGAACTGGCATTACAGGAGTTTGAGAGCTCCGTAGTTAAGCGTGCTCGAATCAGGAAAGTTCTGGGATGAGTGACCTCCTGGGAAGTGGCCCCTGGTCGGGTCCGGTTCATCCCGAAGGACAAAACCGTGCGGTTTCGGCCAGAGCGGACAATACTCTCTGTATTGGGGGTGGGGCGTGATAGAATGGTGTCAATCCGTGGGGGGCTATCTCTTGAGTCCGTGGGACCCACTGTAGAACAATGGGGAATCTTCGGAATACATTCCGAAAGAGGGCAGATTTATACTATAAATGGAATGATAGCACTCTTTAATACAGAGACGTCTAACGTTTTGGGTACACCGCCTTATGGCGATTATTTTTTGGGTGAAATCATGGCTAGAGGATGTGAATTTTTTTCTCTATAATCATGAATCCACCGCAATCCATCCTGAGTTTTACAATAGCATAGTTGATTATAATGATGAATTAGGCATTATACATGTTAATTGGCGCAATGATATGAGAACAATGGGGAATCTTCGGAATACATTCCGAAAGAGGGCAGATTTATACTATAAATGGAATGATAGCACTCTTTAATACAGAGACGTCTAACGTTTTGGGTACACCGCCTTATGGCGATTATTTTTTGGGTGAAATCATGGCTAGAGGCGATTATTTTTTGGGTGAAATCATGGCTAGAGGATGTGAATTTTTTTCTCTATAATCATGAATCCACCGCAATCCATCCTGAGTTTTACAATAGCATAGTTGATTATAATGATGAATTAGGCATTATACATGTTAATTGGCGCAATGATATGAGAACAATGGGGAATCTTCGGAATACATTCCGAAAGAGGGCAGATTTATACTATAAATGGAATGATACCACTCTTTAATACA
Source organism: Agapanthus africanus (assembly GCA_030015575.1). NCBI lineage: Eukaryota > Viridiplantae > Streptophyta > Magnoliopsida > Asparagales > Amaryllidaceae > Agapanthus > Agapanthus africanus. Next base: position 370,518,884 of record CM057347.1, on the reverse strand, counting down.
GAGACGTCTAACGTTTTGGGTACACCGCCTTATGGCGATTATTTTTTGGGTGAAATCATGGCTAGAGGATGTGAATTTTTTTCTCTATAATCATGAATCCACCGCAATCCATCCTGAGTTTTACAATAGCATAGTTGATTATAATGATGAATTAGGCATTATACATGTTAATTGGCGCAATGATATGAGAATGGTTGACACCGGCACCATCAATACCATTACCAATATACCTATTGAATATGGGAATCTCAAACCATTTGACATTGCTGAGTATCTCCCTCATATGGGAGAGAATTGTGATATGATTACCGACGGGGTATTGTTTCTAAAATTACTTATAAAAATGTGCACAGAGTTTGTAGGATGTTGCATCGAAATGTGCTAGGCACAACGCACACCACATCATTTTATCGACCGGCCTTGCATATTGTACACTGCCTAACGGTTAAAGACTATAGGTTTTTTATGTGTAGACAATTGTTAAACACGTTTGTAGGGATGAGAATTCAAGAGAAATCTTAATATCCTTTACTTGTTCTTGTCACACACATTTGTCGCATTCTTATGGGGGAATATGCCTTTGCTTAATATGCACAAAACGCCGACCATACAGAGACGTCCTGGGAAGTGGCCTCTGGTCGGGTCCGGTTCATCCCGAAGGACAAAACCGTGCGGTTTCGGCCAGAGCGGACAATACTCTCTGTATTGGGGATGGGGCGTGATAGAATGGTGTCAATCCGTGGGGGCTACCTCTTGAGTCCGTGGGACCCACTGTAGAACAATGGGGAATCTTCGGAATACATTCCGAAAGAGGGCAGATTTGTACTATAAATGGAATGATACCACTCTTCAATACAGAGACGTCTAACGTTTTGGGTACACCGCCTTATGGCGATTATTTTTTGGGTGAAATCATGGCCAGAGGATGTGAATTTTTTTCTCTATAATCATGAATCCACCGCAATCCATCATGAGTTTTACAATAGCATAGTTGATTATAATGATGAATTAGGCATTATACATGTTAATTGGGGCAATGATATGAGAATGGTTGACACCGGCACCATCAATACCATTACCAATATACCTATTGAATATGGGAATCTCAAACCACTTGACATCGCTGAGTATCTCCCTCATATGGGAGAGAATTGTGATATGATTAACGACGGGGTATTGTTTCTAAAATTACTTATAAAAACGTGCACAGAGTTTGTAGGATGATGCATCGAAATGTGCTAGGCACAACGCACACCACATCATTTTATCGACCGGCCTTGCATATTGTACACTGCCTAATGGTTAAAGACTATAGGTTTTTTATGTGCAGACAATTGTTAAACACGATTGTAGGGATGAGAATTCAAGAGAAATCTTAATATCCTTTACTTGTTCTTGTCACACACATTTGTCGCATTCTTGTGGGGGAATATGCCTTTGCTGAATATGCACAAAACGCCGACCATACGGCAATCCAACATGAGAAAATTTCAAAATCATATAAGGATGTTGTAGGGATTTGGACCGAAAGAGCTTTACACATGGATATTATTTATGCATGGTCCGTGGATATTGATGCTGGCGAGGGGACCTCTGCAGGACCCTCACAACCACCACCCAAAGAGCATGACCCCTTTTGGGATCCTCCCGTTCCTACTTCACAAAAACCATTTTTTAAAAGAGTGTGGAAGGCCTTAAGAATATTAGGGTGTACACAAGAGGACCATGGGATGAGGTTGGCCCGTTTAGAGAGACAGAGAGAGACGACGCTTAGGCGTTGCACCAGTGAGGACGGTCGACGGGATAGAGATTGACATCAAGGACAATGTCCCAAATATGTGTGTGTGTGTGGGAGGGGGGGGGGGGGGTTTGAACAGTTTTTTTTTTTTCCAGTTCTTTTTCATTTTTTAGGTTTAGTTTTAGTTTTTCTCTAACAAATTTTTTTAATTAAAATTTTAAATTAAAAAAAAGCTTTTGAATCAAGTTAGTAATAGATAATCTTGAATTTTGAAATCCAAAAGTTAAGTGATATGAAGAAAAACTATTGAATCTGAGAATAGAACGAAATCGGAAAAATAGCCCCATCTCGAAATTAGATATAGTGAGTATACACCCTACTGGTCGCACAAGCATGTGTCTTTAATCTTGAGATGTAAATGATAACTAGAAATATCTTTGTTGAAATATATTCATTAAAAAAAAACCTTTTCTTCACTAAGTAGCCGGGAATTCATGGCTCAAGAAGTATTGGATGCCCACGTCGAAAAGCGAACGGAAAAAAATAATAAAAATAATTAAATTATTATTAATTAAATAAGTTTAGTTTTGTGATTGTCTAGGATACTTGAGTGATTAATTCTTTTAGAGTGTTTTCTCACTTTTGCCCTCTATTGATAGACCTTGGGCTCTCTACTAGGATTTTATCTCAACTAAAATGGTGTTTTCAAAAATTCAAGAGAGCTCAAGTCTATGAACTAAGGATCTAATAGCTAATGGTATGAACTTGTAAACTAAAGAAGCTAAAAGAAACTATTTTGAACCAACAACCTTTGTAGCATCTTTATTTGCTCCATTATTGTGGTTGGAGTCCATGTAGGCTCCTTGATGGTCCATGATACTAGCTTGTGGTTGATCCTCTTCATCCTAGATGATCCACCTTGAGTGCTCCCTCCAATGGCTTCAACTTCAAATAGAAGTAACCTAGATAACTAGTATGCTAATCGAGTTAACTAGGTGATGTAGTTTCCTCACTATATATTTATCTCTCTATTTGTTTTGATTTTTCTTAATTTTCTCTTTTATTTTGGGAAGAAGAAGAGCTAGGAGCTTGGAGAAGAGAGTGTGTGAAGTAAATTATGAACCATTTCTCTGAATGGTTGATAAATTTTATCCTCTCTCAAACTAATCTCAACTATAGATTTTCATCACCCATCCAAGTGTCCATTCTCTTCTCTTCCCTCCATTTATCACCTAAATAAGAGTGGGTTGTGGTGTGTTCAACTCATGACACAACATAACCAAAAGAGATCCTATAAGGAAAAAGAAATAAAGAAAAGAAAATAATAAATACTTATCATAATCTTTTCGTTATTCAAATCCACGCTTGATTTAATGTCCATCTTTCCAAAAGACCGTCTAGTATTGTCAAACGTACGATTACAATCAGTGTATCCAATATACAAGTTTTAATCGAACTCCTGCGCATACCAATGTACCGCCATTACATCGTCTTGCCAAAATTGGGAAACCCTCTCTGTAGGATTCTAAAGACTCGACAATATGCCGACAGTGAGCTACTGGATTACATCCAAACTTACAAGCACGTCAGTGACACTAGCTGTATGTAACGGCTACCCAGATATTTGTCGAAAAGAAAATCGACAAGCAAGCTTGTCCGAACCTCCAATTGAGCCTATCAATGATATTCACCGTACAGTCTAGTCTGTTCGTCTAAGAGTATCGCATATTAGGTCTAGAGGGTAGTAAACGTCAGACCCTTAATAACCTGATAAGTCATGCCGATATCAAGCCCATCACCAATCATGAAACTACTAATCCAATAAGTAAATTCCATCCGCCTAGGCCTAGGTCTTGTGGTGATGGCCAACCATGCACTGCGCGATATCGACTCCCAATACCGGGAGAGACGGATCCCTTCTATCGCTCACTGCCTCCAAATGTTTCGGGACTGCACCCAACTACTACCTGTTTGCATGACTTTTTAAAGCCATGATAGGTTAGTAATCAAAGTACAGTGGGAACACACTTGAGACAAATGACGATTTCGGGTCGACAGACTATCCTGTACTCATGTCACCAGAGACCTGCTATCTGACGATAGGTATAATACCATCTACCAATTCCCGGCGAGTCCGTCCAGTGTAACTTATAACCTAATTTTCACCAGTATACAATCTTTGGTGCTGTATATCAATGGCTATGGGACCGGCCATCTCCCCTTTCAGGAACAAGAAACGTAAACACTAGTCTGCTCAGGAATATCAATGCCCTGTCTCGATACTCCTACGAATAGGGGCATTTTAATGATGTGCTTATAGAATATCAAGCCCTACGAGTATGATCGCCATCATAACGTTGGTAGTCAAGCAAAGATCCTATAGGCTCTATCAATATATATTAGTGATACGTAATAACAAGTAAAACATTTACACATGTTAAGATAAAGACAAACCAGATAACATACTATCATATCGAGCAAGACTGTCCTTTATATATATATCCCAAGCATCCAATGTAATATACAATAATGGTCTCTAGGGCATACATATCTAACAATCTCCAACTTGTAATAAGTCCATGTATTGGCGTATCGAAGACCTAACATTTTGAATAGCCGCTCGAACCGGGTCTGAGAAAGGGCCTTGGTGAGTGGATCCGCCGTGTTGTCATTAGTGTCTACTCTCCGAACCTCGATATCTCGGCGATCAACGATCTTCCTGATTAGGTGATACCGCCTCAAGATGTGTCTGGATTTCTGATGGGACCGTGGTTCCTTCGCTAGCGCCATAGCCCTATTCTTGTCGTAATACAGAGGTATTGGATCAATAATCGACGGAACCCTCTCAAGTTTAGTAATGAACTTTCTTATCTAGAAAACCTCTTTTGCGGTATCGTTTGGAGTAATGTATTCAGCTTTCATCGTTGAGTCTGCTACGGTTTTCTGTTTGGAACTCTTCCAACAGACCGCACCTCTATTGAGGGTAAACACATAACCCGAGATAGACTTGCCGTCATCCTTATCACTCTGGAAGCTTGAATCGGTAAAAGCCTCAATTTGGAGGTCTCCATTACCGTATACTAGAAATATCTCTTTAGTCCTTCTTAGGTATTTAAGAATGTTTTTTTACAGCTATCCAGTGCTTCACCTCTGGGTTTGACTGATACTCTAAGTGCATAAGGTACATCTGATCTGCTACATAACATCGCATACATTATAGATCCTACTGCCGAAGCATAGGGTATAGTAGTCATGCGAGCTCTCTTCTCATCAGTCTTGGAAGACATCTCTTCAGAGAGGGTGATTCCGTGACAAGCGGGTAAATTACCGCACTTGAAATCTTCCATACTAAACCGATTTAGTATGGTGTCAATGTACCTGAACTGTGAAAGTCCTAACATTCTTTTAGATCTATCATGATAGATCTTAATCCTCAAAATATAGGATGCATCATCCAGGTCTTTCATGGAGAACTTCTGGGACAAGAACAGCTTGACTGACTATAGTATAGGAATATCATTTCCTATTAAGAGAATGTCAACCACGTATAACACTATAAATATGACACTTCTCCTTAAAATCTTCTTGTAAATACATGGCTCATCTGAGCTCTTGATGAAATCAAATTCTTTGATTGCCTCATCAAAACAGATGTTCCAACTCCGCGATATCTGCTTTAATTCATAAATTGATTTAAGTAACTTGCACACCTTTCTATTGGTCCCACTTTCTACGAATCCTTCTAACTGATCCATATAGACGCACTCTTGTAAAGCGCCGTTTAGAAAAGCGGTCTTTACATCCAATTTGCCATATTTCATAGTCATAGAAGGCAGTAATGACAAGTAGAATCCAAATGGATTTCATCATAGCCACTGGAGAAAAGGTTTCATCATAGTCCACACCTGGTCTTTGATAAAAACCTTTTGCAACGAGTCTAGCTTTATAGGTCTCCACCTGTCCATCCACACCAATCTTCTTTTTGAAGATCCACTTGCAGCCGACGGGTTTTACCCCTAGCGGTGCAATGTCCAAAGTCCATACTTTGTTGGTGTACATGGACTCCATTTCGGATTGCATAGCATCCAGCCATTCCACAGATTCCCTACTGAAAATGGCCTGCTCGAAACTATTAGGATCATTTTCTTCCAAAATGCAATTCTCTCGATCCCCGTCTATGAGAAAACCGTAGTATCTCTCGGACGAATGAGAAATCCTACCATATCTACGGAGTGGCTGAGGTTCGTTCGGGATTATCGAATCCTGTGGTTCCTCCAAATCTTCAGTTACAGTTTTTTCCTTTGGAATTTCTTCCAGCTCTATAGTGCTCTCACTAATTTCTTTTTCAAGAAATCCCTTCTCCAAAAAAGTAGCATGGTGAGCAACGAACACCTTCTATTCCTTGGCATGGTAGAAAATATATCCCAAAGATTTCTTTGGATATCTTACAAACTTGCAAAGAACCGACCGTACCTGAAGTTTGTCCGGATTTTGTACTTTGACATAAGCCGGACAACCCTATATCTTAATAAACTTAAGAAATGGTTTCTTTCCACACCATAGTTCGTATAGAGTATTAGGCACAGATAGTCGAAACTTGATTCAATAGATATGCCGCTGACTCTAGCACATGTTTCCAAAATGATAGAGGTAACTCAGCACTACTCATCATAGAGTGAACCATATCTAAAAGGGTACGATTTCTCTGCTCCGATACACCATTATGCTGTGGTGTATATGGAGGAGTAAGCTGAGTGAGAATCCCATTCTCATTTAATAGTTAAAGAATTCCGTACTTAAGTACTCCCCTCCCCGATCAGATCAGAGGATCTTGATATTTTTTTCAATCTGGTTCTCCACTTTGCTTTTATATTCTTTGAATTTCTCGAAAGTTTCAGATTTGTGTTTCAAAAGAAATATATATCCGAACCTAGAGAGATCATCTGTGAATGTAATGAAGTATGAGAACCCACCACGTACATGTGTAGACATTTGACCACATACATCACTGTGTATGAATCCCAAGAACTCTATTTCTCTCTCTCCGTGTTCCATAAATGGAGCTTTTGGTCATTTTTCCTTTGAAACAAGACTGACAGGTTTCATAAGATGTAAATTCAAATGGATTCAAAAGTCCATCTTTATGTAACTTTACTAGTCTTTTCTCATTGATATGATCAAGTCTACAATGTGACAAGTAGGTTTCATTCATATCTAAACTTTTCTTCTTGTGTGTGTTCTGTACATTGAAAACTTTGTTTTGATTAAGAACATAGATACTATTACATATTGTACCTTCTGCAGTCAGTACCTAATTTAGATAAATGTTCATGATATTTCTATCTAGAACAAAGCTATATCCATCTTTATCTAGTAAAGAAACTGATATGATATTGCATAACATGGAAGGTACATAGTAGCAGTTGTTCAAAATCATAGTATTGCCGTTTGGCAATACTAGGCGATATTCGCCGACGGACTCAGCAACAACAGTTGCTTCATTCCCTACTCAGAGGGATATATCACCAGGTCCAACAATCCTACTTTTTCTTAAACCCTGTAATAAATTACAGATATGAGATTTCGATCCGGTATCCAATACCCAGGAGGTAGGTTTGACCGAAAAAACAGTTTTCAATTACAAATACACCCGAAGAAGATGCATTAGAATGCTTCTTCTTCACCAGGGTTATGTGGGAATCCTTGCATCCTTCTATCTCTTTCCCATGCTCGTGACAGTTGTCACAAGTTAAAGCTGAACCAACGTTCCCTAGCTCTGTATAAGAAGCCGATTCGATTAAATCATACATTTTATTATCTTGATTAAGGCTTGACATGATTACTACCTGTAGAGAGAGAGAAAAGAAACACTTAGCGTATGTTCTTGCAAAATTAGATTGGTTAATTAATTTATTTAATCAGGGTGGCTCCCACTGTTTCCTCAAATTCTCCTTCAAACCTTAAAAAAAAAGAACTAGCCGGGATTAATTGTATCCTACAAGTTCGCTAATCGTTTGGTCAGGTCAGCGTTGGTATTCTGAGGGAGGTTCCTCGTGCTTTCGCGCGGACCTAATTAAAGTAAACCATGTTTCCGCAGAGGTAAACACCGTTAACACTTTTCTAGAGACCTACTTGATTAGCTAATTGTAAAGAGTAAAACTCTCTCAGGGAGTAACCATTACTCACAGTGGGATCGAGACCCAACTATCATCGTGTTATAAGCTTGAAGGAAACCAACCAAAATTACCATACTCCAGAAAGTATGCAAACACTAGAAAGTTTCCCTTATATTTGAAACCCCCGATGTGGTTTTTGCTTCTAGGACCCAAATGATCTTGACGAATAATTAATAAATCAAAGAATCTTAGTCAAGTTCTACCCGTCATTATCTTGATTTCATTAGACCCACCCGCACAACCCTTAACGAATAATCAACAAAGTCATATGACCATCCCAACCAATCGAGTTCAATGCTACAGATAATCACTACTTAGCTACCGTACACCACGCCTTGACAAATAATCAATAAACGCAGCATAAATACTAAGCACTGACTAACTGAAATAACGGAGGGTTATGGCTGGTTTTTGGTGAAAACCTTTAACATAATAAACTTGATCTCGTTAAAGGATCCGTGTTGTTTTGAAAAGGAGTGGTTTAGGCTCTGCTTTTAAAACGCGTGGTTTTGAAGAAAACCGAGTGTTTATAGGAACGCAAAATTTTGCTTAAGAGCAAAATCCCCGTGAAGGGATCAATGCTCTTTCCTCATCGAATGAGGTGCAGGATATTCCTGACCGAATACCTCCATGTAAAGAAAAAGACTACGGCTATAGTTTGCAAAAGTGGTTCCAACAACATCATTTTTTGGGTTTATTTCTTTGCATTAATCAAAATTAATGCGGTCCTATCATTTAAATCCTATCACATCAGAAGAAACAAAAATAAAACGCATATATATGCCATCCACATTCGCCACAGGGCCCCGGCTCTTTACTGTAAGGTTACTTAACTTACGGTAGGACGAGGGTAGGGCTAGCACGGATGCAAAACATATATAACATTTAATATATATATCCATTCGTCTCAGGCATTATATCAAACATCACAGGCAGCAGAAGCAATAACAATATGGAAAAGCTGATAAACTAGGAATATTACATTTCAATCGAGCTGGACATGAAATGTAATTTTCCTTGGTCGTGTGGATAGCCCGTAGTATCAGACCCTAAACCCCTATGAGTGCGGCAAGCCACCCGCTGATTCTAGAAGTGAGGCAGCCCTCACTTAGCAACGTAAGTGGGTCACCCGGCACTTCCAAAATCCAGTGAACTTGAGCACCCTTCCTCGGGTCTATCCTAACCTATAAAGTGCGGTGAGCAACCCTATCAATTCTAGAATGGAATGACCCGATCTCATCTCGTTGAGATGGCCATCCGTTGCCTCCTAGAACTCGGTTACTTGAGCACTTCTCCGTGGGTAAAACCTAGATACATGTAATGAAAATATACAAGGCGAATACATCCGCTACCTGGACGCGTCCTAATAAAAGAATATACATATCCGCAATGAAGGAAGTCCACAAGTCGAACACTCGTCCAACAATAATGAATATACATCAACATCATCACAGAACATCCAATACAATACACCGGGCTATCCATCATGACAATCCAACTTAACCATAACCAAATATCATCACAGAATATCACAATGCAAGTATCAATTTTGTAATATCTTCTAATTCGTACATATAGCAATTAGATAACGTTTTACTACGCTATGATACTCGCTACTACAGAAACACAAATTCGTAACCAAACTACATTAACCTAAGAGACGGTACGCTCGAAATTCCAACGCCTTGAACTTCAAGTGTACCCAACAACGAAATGATAGTAAATCGATGATAGGGTCGCTACAATAGCGGACCGTTGCGGAATGACAAATCGAAAATTTTCGAGACTTAACATCAATTTACAATACAAGCTCAATTCATTCACCACTAATTGCCAAAACAAAAGAAAGCAAGAGAGCTAGAGGGGATGCTACAACCTTTGTAGCGTGTCCGATCGCCTATCGGAAGACCCTCGCTAGATTTGTGAGCTCCTGGAAGTGCTTGGACGTCGACCGCTTCGCCGTAGATGATCCGCGTGAAAGCCCTAAAACCAAAACCCTATCTTCACTTCTCAAGTGAAGAAACCAACTCATTAAACTTGCTAGGCCAATGAGGAGGGTGATGTGATTAAAGTATCACTTTTTCTCTTTCTCTTTCTATTTCTCAACTTATAAAATTAAGATGAGAAAGAAGTAGTAGCCATGCTCAAAAGAATTATGAAGAGAAGAAGAAGAAGAAAGAAAAATAAAAGAATAAGAGAGAAGAAAAAATGAAACTTCCTTTTCTTTTCTTTTCTTCTCTTTTCTATATATATATATATATATATATATATATATATATATATATATATATATTAAGAGTTTCAAAAACTCTTCTCTCTCCCTCTTCTTACGTCATCCAAAGAGAGAGAGAGTGGGCCCCACATGCATTCCTTATTTATTTTTCAATAACAAAGAAAATGTATTTGTATCAAAATACAAATACACAATGTATCAAATATATAGCATGTATTATATATATCAAATACATATAAATGAGAGAGTGTGTATGCATCCGTTTACATACACATATATATAATCTTAAAGAGAAGAATATATGTATCTTATATATAAACAAATCCATCAGTATCAAATACTAATGAGAGAGCAAGAGAGAGTGTGTATTATACACACACACACACACACACACATACTAGAAACCATACTATCTATACGCTTATTAAGTCAATACTTGACTTAATATTCCGGTTTATAAATAAACTGGCTAATATAGCAACCGTCTGATTAAATCACGCGTATCACATACACGTATTTAATTGAGCCCTCGCATGTATCCCCATACGCACACCACATCATCGTTTCGTCTGGACAGGCACTTTCGTTGCGGGACTCTATCAACCTATCAATACGCTGGCAGTAGGTTATACATGATCGTATTCGATTGAATCTGAAATAATTTCAGATTCAATCCCCTCATAGGTTAATCCATAAGGTCGTCAGCGGTACTAGCTGTACGTAACAGCTATCCAGATATGAGCAAGATAAAAGTAGGTCGACGAGCAAACTCATCCGGACCCTACAAACTCTATAAGCGACGAATACCATACAGTTTGGTCTCTTCGTCAAAGAGTATCGCATACCGAGTCTTGGGGTTGGGACTGTCAAACCCCCAATAACCTAATAAGTCGTGCTGACATCAAACTTATAACCAACAGAGATACAACTGATAACACTTATCAGTTTATCTCACTTGTTATGGCCATAGACTTATAGTTATAGTCATGTCCTGCACTGCGTGATATCAACTCCCTATACTGGAAGAGACGAATCCCCTTAACTGCCTACTGCCTCCATGTGCTTCGGGACTATACCCAACTAAAACCTGTTTGCACGACTCCTTTGAGCCATGGTAGGGTAGTAATCAAAATATAGTGGAAACACACACAAGACACTGTGGCGATCTTATGTCAAGGGACTATCCTGTACTATCGTCACCAGAGAACTGCTACTTGACATTGGTATAATACCATCTAGGAGTTCTCGGTGAGTCCGTCTAGTGAAACTCATACTCTTATGAGTACCTATATACAATTTTCGGTGTCAAACACCAATAGCTGTGGGATCAGCTATCGCCCTCTAACCGGATCAAGAAACATACACACTAGTCTAAACTGGAGTACCGATGCCCGGCCTCGATACTCCTACGAATAGGGACATTTAAGGATGTGCTTATGAACTACCCAAGTCCCACTAGTATGACCCCTATCATTAATCCTGGTAGTTAAGAAAAAATCCTATGGGCTTTATCCCATATATTAGCGATACGTGATAACGAATAAAACGTATACACATGACAGATAAAGACAAACCAGATAACATACTATCATCTCAAGTAAGATTGTTCTTCTTATAGGCCCTCCTTCAATTACAATGATTGTCTTGAGGGTACTTATATCCAACAATCTCCCACTTGCACTTAAGGCCAATTATTATAGTATCGTATACCTAACTTCTCTACTAACAGTTTTGTAAAGTGTGTTCGAGAAATAGCCTCAGTGAGTGGATCCACTACAATATTTCTAACTATATCTCTCTGTATCTCAACTTCACGGAGATCAAATATCTCCCGAAATGAGCGATACCTACCTTAGAATTTTGTTTGGATATCTGATGGGATCATGTTCTTAAATGAACGTATTTATCTAAAAAATATCTAAGGATGTATCCTATACTGATTCACAATCAGCATTTAGCACCACGACTACCTCAGTATCCTTCATGGAACTCTTTCTAATATACTGCTCCTCAGAAGAGGGTAAACTAATATTTCGCAATAGACACTCTGTCATTCATGTCATCTTGGAAGCTGGAATCGGTAATCGCCTTCAGTAGGAGGATGCCATTACCATATACCAAGAACATCTTAATTTGTTCTTCACTGTTATCCTATGTTTATCCAGGATTGGACTGATATCCACATCCTATATGGAGAAACACCTGTGACTACCATAGTTTGACCAATTATAGCATAGGAACATCACTTCCTATCAGAAGTATGTCATCTTTATAGTATGACGGTACTCCTTATATTCTTTTTACAAATACCAGGTTCATCTATCATTTTGATGAAGTCAAATACTTTGACCGTAACATCAAAATAGATGATCTATCTCCGCTATGCTTACTTTAGTCTATAAATAGACATAAGCAATTTGCACGCTATACGCTGCTCCTACTAACTAAGATAACCCTCTGGCAGAGTCATATACATGCACACTTCTAAATCCAATTTAGAAAGACGTTATAGTCATCCACATGGCAGATATCGTAGTCCTAAAAGACAACAGTGACAGGTTTTATCCGTATGGATTTCAGCACAGACACTGAAGTAATAGTATCATCACAATCCACATCGTATATTTGATGAACACCGTTTACTACAAGTCTAGCCTTATTAGGTTAATACCTTTCCATTTGCACTGATCTCGAAAAGATCTGCTTGCTCCTTATGGGTTTTACTCTTTCAGGAGCGCACAACAAAATCCACACTTTGTTGTAGTGCATGGAGTCCAACTTGGATAACTTGGTATCTAGCCATTAGTCAGAAGTCACTACTTCCTATGGCCTGCTGATAACCAGCAGGGCCATCATCACATGATGCAAGCCTCCTGTCACCGTCTATGAGGAAACCAAAATACCTCTTGGGTAGTTGAGATCACCTTCTAAATTTGTAGAGTGATTAAGATTTGTCAGGGTCAATTGAATCTCCAGATTCTACTAAATTTTCAGTAACTGTTTGTGGTTCTGGGATCACTTCCAGTTCCACCATACCCGCACTAATTTCTTTTGCAATAAATTCCTTTAGCAAGGAGGTGGCGAGTTAAGAACAAAACAACTTTTGTTCCTAAAATGGTAGAAGTTATACCCTTGCCTAAGCTTGGGATAAGCCATAAACTTCATGTTACCGAAACGTGTATCGAGTTTGTCCGGATTATGTTTTTAAGCACAAACTAATAACTCTATATCTTAACAAGCTTAAGATATAAACCCATTCTATATCATATAGAATCAGAGGCACAAATTTAGATTGAATCATTATCAATTGATATGCAGCTGTTTCCAGTGCAAATCTCTTAATTGAAAAGGACGATTCATCATTACTCATCATGGAGCGCACTCTCGGAGGAGTAATCCGAGGGAGAATCATATTCTTCATACGGAATACCTAGTACCAACCCCTTATCCATATGAAGATCGGACAACATACATTAATATGTATAAGTCCTATGAGTTCACTAACTCAAACTCTGTGTGTTGTGTGTTGAAAACTGCATATTGGTTAAGAATGTCTATACCGTTATTGAATACACCTTACCTAATCATCGAATGATAAAGGTAAATGCTTAGAATATAATTTTTTAAAATTTATATCCCACTTTATCAAATAAAGTGACAGATATATGATTTTTAAAAGTTGGTGCATAACAACAAATATTCAAAACCAAATAATTGTTAGGAAAAACTAGGTGATTTTCCTCAATAGCAACATTTGCTCCGAATTCGATTTTAAGGGTCAAATCACTATTTCCCAATACTCCACTCCTCAACATCTGTAACAACTTACAGATGTGGGATCTTGATCCGGTATCGCATACCCAGGAAGTAGAGTTAATTGAGAAATAGTTATCAATAACAAACATATCAAAAGATGAAGCAATATATGCTTCAACGGGTGGCTAGGTATTCCCAGTAATGCCTTTTCTACTGCCCAGGCTCATGACAGTAATTGCAATCTCCTTTCCCTTCAACTGCAACCCCTCAAGATGTCTGTATTTCTTACTTTGTGTTCACCGAATTTAGGCTTGATCGGTTTCTTTTTTTTCCTTCCTTTCAGCTCTAGCCTCGGAATTAGAAGAAGACTATCCAATAAGCGTAGCTGATGTATTCTCTTTATTTAAGGAGCTCTCATACTTGAGATAAGGTTGAGAGGAGATACAAATGAATTATATCAATATACAATTCATTTTCTCCAGAACCAGTGGCTATCCTCAATTGAAACACTTTCTTCGAGTTCGTACGTAGCTATGTGAGATGACCTTCCAACCATTATGAATCTCTGTATCTAATACAGAGGGTTCTGAAGGAAGTAAAAGGGAAGTAGGATCGATAAAGACATATGCGATTTCGTCATGAATTAGGGTAATCATGACATTCTAAAACCAATGATTGTAAAAAGGGTTTATTAACTTGGTTTACTAGTTTTAGTTTATGGTCAGTTATGGTTGCTGCTAGAGAGAGAGAGAGAGAGAGAGAGAAGAAACACTCAGCGTGCACTCTATCAAGATTAGATTGGTTGATTAATTCATCTAATCAGGATGGCTCCCACTGTTATGTCGAATCCACCTTCAAACCCTAAAAGGAGAACTAGCCGAGATCATTTACACACACAAGTTCGATAACCAGTCAGCCGGGCCAGTGCAAGTACTCCGAGGGAGGTCTCCCATGCTTTTGCACGGACCTAATTTAATAACCTCGTTTCCTAAGAGGCATAACCTTGTAAACACCTTTCTAGTCATCTATTGGGTTAGATAATTGCACAGTGAAAATCTCTCAAGAGTAACTATTACTCACAGTGGGAATTGAGACCCAAACTTTCACATAGAATAGTATGCTGCAACTCATTACAAATTTCAACACTTGAAACTCCCAATATCGGTTTTTACCCCTAACGACTTATGACATTGACAAAGGCCAACAAACCATAAGTCTCTAGTCAAGTTCAACCTGTCATTTCATGACCAATTTAGATCCATCCGCTTAACCCTTGACAAAGGCCAATAAGATCGCACGACTGTCCAAATCAAGTGCATCACATGCAAGCAGAAAGAATCACTTAGCTACCGTACACCACGCCTTGACAAATGCCAATAAACGCAACACGAATACTAAGTACTCTACTTTTAAAATAACAGAGGCTATGGCTGGTTTTGAAGAAAACCATTAATGTAATGAACTTGATATCATCGTAGGAACCGAGTGGTTTTTAAATTTATAGTTACATAGACTTTTTCTTAAGTGTGGATTCCCCACGGAGGTATCAGGGCTCTTACCTCATTGAATGAGATGCAGGATATTCCTAACCGAATACCTTGATACAAAGCAAAAGAATACGACTATAAGTTTTAAAAAAAATTGGTTCCTGCAACGTATATTAGGTTTGTTTTCTTTGCATTAATCCGAATTAATGCAATTCCATTATTTAGATAATCACATTATCTAGCATCTTTTCACACAATCGTACAAAAGCATGAAAAGAAAATAGAATACACATATACGCTATCCACATTCCCCATGGGGCCCTAAGTCTTCACCGTAAGGTTACTTAACTTACGGTATGGCAGGGGCAGGGCTAGCCCAGGTGCAAAACGTTTATATATATATATATATATATATCACATATGCTGATATATCATCATACACAAATAATCACATTACAACATGCGGAAAAACAACGTCACTGTTCCCTTATAAAAAAGGATGAGGGAAAGTTCCCCACTAAAAGAGCCACTAGTACAATTGCTAGGCCAAAAGAGCCCCACGTGTTTAACACGTGAGTGTCTATATGCAACACATATAGGCACTGCAATCAAAATAATTGCTAGGCCAAAAGAGTCCTACGTGTTTAACACGTGAGGGCATGTTCCTACGTAGAATTAAAATTCTACTCAACAAGGAACCGTTGGATCAAAGATCCAATGATGATTAAACATAAAATTAAATTCTATTGAGTTTTTAAATGGGAAATGATATTTTCTGTTAAACAGAAAGTTGGCGAATCAAAGATCCCATGAGTTGGAAAATATTTTTCACATCTTTTTAAAACAAAGAAAAATTGTGCTCCGTTAAACTGAGCACCCTTGGATTAAAAATCCAACGGTGATTAAAAATCACCAATCTACAGAGTAAATTCTGTACGGGAAAATATTTTCCTAATCTTGTTTAAGAAACAAGAAAATATGTTCTGTAAGACATAAACCCTTGGATCAAAAGATCCAACGGCGGGTAAAACCCCCAAATCAACTGGAGTCTCTTAATGAGAGATTTCCTAAAACTAATTAACAAACTTCTCTCTACTATATAAAAAACCTAAGACTTCAGGTGAAAGGGAATAAAAAATTACTCAAGAAGAAGGAAAAAAAAAAGAGAAAGAGAATTCAATTCTCTAAAAGAAGAAGATCCCCTTCTTAAACCAAAAACCCTAGGTAAGAAGAAAATACAGAGATTATCCTATCCCTTCTTCGCCTCTTTAAGGGTTTAACCCTTTATACAAGAACTTAGTTCTTCCTCTAGTTGAGGTCTGTAGAAGCAGATCTCCCCACAAGTTGAGAATTTAATTCTCATCGGGGAGATTCTGTTATGCATATTAAAAACTTAGGGGAAAGAACTAAGTTCAAAGAATTTAATTCTTACAAAAGTATATAGGAATTTAATTCCTCTGATAAAACTAGGGTTTAACCCTATAAAGAGAATTTAATTCTTATAAAACAAGAGACTTGAAATTCTCTAAACTCAGATCCCAGCATCGTTAATTTGAGATCAAAATCTTCATGCAATAGAAGGAAAGACCGGTGATTCATTAGTGTTCAACACTATAACGAAACCTTACGTGTTTCTCCACGTGAGCACCTCTGATGAACAAAAAAGAATGGCTGAGACCGAGTCACATGTTTCATACGCGAGCATTTAAAAAGAATAAAAAGTGTCTCCTAGAGTAGTCACGTGTTTCCCACACGAGCGCCTAAAAGAAGAATAAGAAGTGCCTCCTAAAGCAATCACGTGTTTTCCACGCGATCCTCAATCAAAACCTTAGCACTTATATGAAAAAGGGAATAGACCCAAAAACAATGCTCACATTTTGAAGGCGCCTCACGTGTTCGCACGTGAGCACCACAGGGTCCAAGTGCTTAGCACTTATAAAAGAAAGAGAAATAAAATCCAGAGAACAGTTCCCATTTCAGGCGCCTCACGTACCCACACGTGAGCGAAATGGTTAGCACTTATAAAAGAAGAGGGAAGTAAAACCCAAAAAGGCAGTACTCAACTTTGGGACGCCTCACGTGCTCACGCGTGAGTGCCACAAGAATTAAGTGTATAACACTTATATATAAACAGAGACTTGAACCCAATGTACAGCGCCAGCTTTGAGGTGCTTCACGTGCCATACGTGAGCGCCCCTGAAATTCAGTGTTTAACACTGCTTTAGAACCTCACGTGGGAACACGTGAGTTTTGAATGTATATTAGTTCTTAACACTATGGGAAGTCAACTCCAGCCTCAAGTTGGCTAACTTTTCTTGAAATTAAAACATTTTCGATCTCCAAATAGACCGAGCCTCTATGCTCAAGACTTCCCAAACTAATTCCAATTTCAAACATGACTGATGACTCCTTAATTGATGATGACCAAAATGATATTCATCCTACATTCCCCCGGAGAAATCTTAGTCTCAAAATACGACTGCTGATTTCTGGGCTTGACCATCAGTTCCTCTCCCTTCAATCTGGAAATTGATTCAAGGGTACATCTCTCCACACCTCTGATACATGTCGTTGTAATTTTTCAACTTCTTTAGAGAGGTGGCGGGTCCCGATAACCAACTACTCTTCGGTGCATCAAACCACATCCCAAGCTGGGTGTCTCCCATATCATTGTTGCTCATCCCGACACGTAACAAATACACGTGCGCGCAAGATGATCTACAGACCGTAACATACTTAAACTAAACTCTACGGACCGAAACGTCTTTAAACTAAACTCTACGGACCGTAATGTCCTCAAACTACTATGGATCGTAACGTACTCAAACTACTACAGATCGAAACGTCCTTAAACTAAAACCTCACCTCAAAAGGGGTGATCAACGGACCGAAACGTCCTTAAACTAACAACGGACCGACACGTCCTTAAACTAAAGCAGTAGAGCCCAAATGCTCTTTTGTTGGGTCTGAATGATCCCCTGTTGAGTAGATCTTAGTCTCAAATTGGACTAACGTATCCTCAACAAACATTAAAGTTGATCTTAATCTCAAACGAGATTAACGATCCTTAAATCAAACCAAACTCAAATCTAAGAATATACGGATTTGAACTAATCCACACCCTATGGGTGATAATATAAATTAGTCTCCGTATACAATCCACAGGCAACCAAAAATAAAACAAACACACACGATACGAAGTGAACTTCTGGAGCAGGAGAAACTGGTTATCGCGATGCGATAACGTAATTAACTGCAGGGGCTTGCGCCTGCAGGGAAGAGCGTCCCTATAATAAAAAACCCCTCACAACGAGGGGGAATCTAACGAAGTCTGCTACAACGGCCGCATCAGTCCAAACCTCCGATACACGGTGCCATAAATCAACTTGGCATCTTCGGAGAGGTGGACGAATAAATCCAAATAGCATCTGCCCCCAAATTCAGGCAAGACGATCCATCCCGGTTTCGTCTCTGTTTTCGGCAGTAAACAGATTCTGGCATGCCCAGTGGGATCTTTTCCTCTTTCCACTCCATACTTCATGTGTCGTGTTCGTGACCAAATCACGGTTTACTATGGTTGCCTCTGGATTCGAAGTACTATTATTTGCTGTCTTGCTCCTGTGCAGAGAAGAGAAATCGATGGCTTCCAACTGCACCTGCAACAACAACTCCCACTTCGTCCTCGTAGGAGGAGTGACATACATGTTGGCTATAGTGCCCTCAAGTCAATTATTGGATCACAGATACATGATTGCAATGATCGAGGGAGGACCTATACCGGTAGAACAGTCTTAGTCGAGATGATAGAATGCTATCTGGTTTGTCTTTATCATCGTGTACATACTTTAGGTGACATTACAGATCACTATTATATGTTGATAGAGCCTATAGGATTCTTTCTTGACTACCAGCAGTATGATGGCGATTATATATGTGAGAGTTGGGTGGTCTATAAGCACATCCTTAAAGTGTCCCTAGTCGTGGGAGTTTCGAGACTGGGCATCGATACTCCAGAGTAGACTAGCGTATACGGATCGAGACCTCGACGAGGGGCGGTGGCCGGTCTCACAAGCCATTGGTGTCAGTTGGTTCACCTAAGATGTATACATGTGCTCATTGGGTTATGAGTACACCGGACGGACTCGCTGGTAACATGCTAGTTGGTATTATACCTATTGTCAGATAGCAGTTCCCTGGTGACATGTGTACAGGTTAGTCTATCGACCTGAGATCGTCATTTGTCTCGTGTGAGTTCCCACCGTGCTTTGATTACTACCCTACCACGGCTCAAAGGAGTCGGGCATACAGGTTTTAGTTGGGTACAATTCAGAGCCACATGGAGGCAGTGAGAGGATCGTCAGGGGATTCATCTCTCTAGGTATTGGGGGTTGATGTCGCGTTGTGCACGGGTGGCCACCCCCAGAAATCCTTGGCCAATGTAGTCGAGAATTACTGATTCGGATCACCAGTTTCTCAGGTGGTGATGGGCTTCATACCGACACTAAATGTCAAGTTATTAGGGGTATGATTTTATCCACCCCCCTAGACTTGATATGCGATACTCATAGACGAACGGACCAGACTGTAGGGATATTGTCACTGTCAGGCTCAGTAGGGTTTCAGGATGAGTTTGCTCGTCGGCCTCCTTTTTGCTCAATACCTGGGTAGCCGTTACGTACAGCTAGTGCCACTGACGTGCTTGTGGTTAAACCCACTGCCAGCGTATTGATGAGTCTTTAGAGTCCCACACAGAGGGTTTTCCTGGTTCGGCCGAAACGTTGTAGAGGACATATGGTTTGGCCGAAACGTTGTAGAGGACATATGGTTTTATGGCAGGGTTCGATCATGTACGTGTACTTGTGCACGGATCATGATCGGACGGATAATACTAGTGGTCTTTGGTTTAAGCCAGATCCTAATATTATATTGTTGGATTATTTTCGTCTCGTTGTATTCGTATTTAGTCGGAATACGGATGCAGTTATGTATATACGGATGAGGGGTATGCTTGTAATTCGTTACAAGTTTACTTTGGAAGATTGCCATTTATTTTTTGGTTAAACATTTAGTTTTAAATGTTTATTTGTTGGTAGTGTGACTCATTGTTTTGGATTGGATTCTTTAGTGCATAACCTTGGTGACTCAAGAGACGAGTCATGGTGGCATGATTATTTTTTGGTTGGTGTTGAGATATTTTTCGGTGAGATGGCAGATATTTTTTCATGAGAATTTTTCTTTAGTTGCACACAACAAAATACCTCAACACAATAAAAGAAAAAAAGCTAACAACACTTTTTTCACTTGGTCTATCTTGAGCTCACACTCTTCACTCCATGGCTTCTTCTTCAACCTCCATCCATACCCTCTCATGAGTTGAGAATCCTTGGGTGTATTGAGACAAAGTGATTACACACACTCTCTACTTCATCTTGGCTATCTAGGTTGGCAAACTAGATACCCGAGTTGCTTCGGTTTTGAGGCGGGAGCCCGTATTACTAACTCTCGACGTGGATCTTCTTTGATGTGGGGAGACCGAAGATCAAACTTGATTGGGGAAGCCACGAGGAGCTTGGGACAGAGGTTGAAGACCGAAGGACACGGATCGATCGGTATAACATCTCTAAACTCCTTTTATAGAACTAGTATAGGGTTAATGGTATGATCCGTAAATTAGGGTTCCGTTAGCACCGTGTTTCTAAAAGTTTTTGTTCCGCATTTGGCTACGGATTAATGGCCGGGGGCAGCCGTAACCCAATATGGTATCAGAGCCAACCCATTAACTACATACTAGTTGGTTTAGACGATGTTAAATTATCGAAACCGAAACAACTACGAAACCACACTCGATGTATTCCAATCTCTGTCGAATTTTAAATAGTCTTCTAAAAATATTTAAGCAACTGCAGAAGATGTCACGACCTGAAATGGCACGTGACTGGCACTTGAATCATATGAAGTCTATAGGACCCCATCTAATTCAAGTAAGCCAAAAATCCCAGAAATCTAAACCATTTTAACGAAGAAAGAAGGAAAACTTTAGTTTTAAAGCAAGTAGTTTAACAACATAAGCCGAAATATGCATTTTTAAAACATCAAGTCTTTTCTGAAAATTTCGGAAGAGTTTCCTTTGTAAATACTGGCCCCAAAAGGGGTACAACATGAATAATATGAATAAAGGCATCCCCAAGCGGGAGTTAGCTCTTCGCCGATTGGCGGTCACAACCACGCAAGCAATATAATATACAACGCCGAAGGGCGAGGATCAAAACTCAAAAAGAAACTCAAAATCATCAAGAAAACCCATAATAATACAACGCGCGACTCTAAGGTCGAAATAATAAATACTGGTCCTCTAAGTCTAATAAATATACAAGTCTGATTGATGGAGTTTACTAGATATAACTGAATAAATAAATGTACAATGGTGGTCACGATACAAGTGAACCCACCTACCAAAGCAATCACCCGCAAAGGAGCAGTGTGCCAGCAAAGCCACAATGAAACCTGTACGGCAAAAACCTGCAAGAAACTGTGGCACAACGGGGGTGAGTTGCCAACTCGTGAGTAGAAAATATCACCGAGCAGAAATCGAATAAACAACGGTTCCTAGGTCAACTATATCATGAAGGTAATACTATGATATCTATGGTGACCGTATCTACATCTTTGCCAACAATATAATCAAACCTGTTGGGGTAAAAATTTACACCCCGGTTGACCAAGTCAAAATCAAAGTCAACCCCAAGCCAAGTGGGCCCAAGCCCAGATCCAGTAGGCCCATACCCGGGTCGAGCCAGAACATGAAACGGCCGGCCTCCCCCCATGCTAAGATAAAAATTTTGTAATAAATAATTTTGTTGCATTTCTTTTAGTTTATTTTATGGATAAATGTAAGAAAAATAGGCATAAAGCCAAATTTTTGTAAAGCCCATGGCTTATGTGCAAAAAGAAATGGCACATGAGCCATTGGGATAGGCAAAATGCCATTTTGTGAAGCCCAAGGGGCTATGTGTAAAGTGTATAGCCTATAAAGACAAAAGATAATGAAAATATCTCATAACTTTTCTCTCTCCAAAAAAAGGTTTCAGATCTGAGATCTTTCTCCTTCTTCAAGGTTCCAAAACCTTCTTCTTTCTCTTGAATTAAATCAAGAGTTCTACTCTCCTTTTTATAAAACAAATTAGTTTTTCACCACAAAACCCATCAAGGGGAACTCAGATCTTCCATTAGATCTCAAAAAGGAGTGATTTTTAAAATCCCATATCTCTTGATCTTCAAGATCCAGCTAATAGAGGAGGAAGAAGAAGAACCCCTCCCATTAACCCAAAAAAAAAACACACTCAGGAGTCCAACTCCTTTCTAATTTCTCTTCCGGGAGTTTCTGGGGTTAAAAGCCCTCTTTTCCTCGCCGGCGCGCTAGCGCTCGAGCGCAAAGCACCTACGTGCCGACACGTGGCGCGTTTGCGCTCCAGCGCACTGCGCGCGAGCGCAAAGCGCCCACATGCCGACACGTGGCGCGCGTGCTTGCGCTCCAGCGCAGTGCGCCCGAGCGCAAAGCGCCCACGTGCCGACACGTGGCACGCTTGCGCTCAAGCGCACTGCGCCCGAGCGCAAAGCGCCCACGTGCCGACACGTGGCGCGCGCTTGCGCTCCAGCGTACTGCGCCCGAGCGCAAAGCGCCCACGTGCCGACACGTGGCGCGCTTGCGCTCAAGCGCACTGCGCACGAGCGCAAAGCGCCCACGTGCCGACACGTGGCGCTTGCGCTTACGCTCCTGCGCACTGCGCCCGAGCGCAAAGCGCCCACGTGCCGACACGTGGCGCGCTTGCGCTCAAGCGCACTGCGCCCGAGCGCACAGTGCCCACGTGCCGACACGTGGCGCGCTTGCGCCTGAGCGCACAGCACCTAAGCGCACAGCGCTCAAGGCGCTGGCCCCACGCATGTTTTGGATGTCTTTTCCCCCCCTTTTTGTTTATATATACATGTATATATATATATATATGTATACATATGTACACATACACATATTCCGCAACATTCTCCCCCTCAAAAAATTTTTTGGGCCGGGGCGCTGCCCCGAACCCCGCAAGGGGGCTGCTAGCCTCCTTGACCCCCAGCCCGCTATCCGGGTAGCGGGACCCCCGTAAAAACTCTGCGTGGCTCCCGATATATCTAAAACCCCCTTTCAAAACAAAACACACGTACACTGCACATTGAGTTCGCATGACCAGTTTAACCCGTTAATCGGAGGTTCCCTCGCCCCAAAGGTGAGGGGTAATTAACGGCAGCTTAGTCCGCGGCTGCCGGAGATTCGGATCCCCACAATCATTAAACTCCGGCCTACCCTAGGCAGGGGGAATCTGTAGTACGCCTGAGAAGCATGCGCGTATTCCCATCTCAATGGGGTGACGAAAAACACCCTACAGATTCTGGCACGCCCGGTGGGACCGGTTCTCTCCTCCCATATTTCGGATTAAACGTTCATGCGAACTCAATCAATATACATATCGATTGCCTATACTGAAATGATGTTTTTTTTCCATGCAGCAATCAACCTTCGACGACAATGTCTCCCCAGACGAATTCAGCTTCCAACGTGACCCCGATTCCGTACGTGGTCAAGAGCAACGCTCGTGTGGTTCTCCCTGCAAGCCTCAGTCGACAGTGGGAGGAACCGCCCCGCCAGTTTGGCTCCGTCATCATCTACCCTGCCGGAAGCGCTCATCTGGCGGAAATCCCGGCGGAACAGGTGGCCAAGCCGGTCCCAAGGGGAAATAGGCCGAATGTTGTGATTGCTAAGGCACCACAACCGAAACTTAAGATGGTGTATGAACGACTCCCTAGGGCTGCAGCTGGGGGCAAGACTTCCGGTGCGAAGGGCAACATCAAACGTCACGGACGAGCTCAGGCGGTGACTCTAACAAATGCACAATCGAGCGTATCTCCAAGGCCCTCCATCGCCCGGTCTGCGGCGTCTTCCCAAAGAGCCGAAGTCTGCCAGGCGCTTAGAACAGAAAAGTTAAGGCAGAAGCGGCTCAGGTATCGAGCCAACAAGAGGGCCAAAGCTTCGGCCAAATGGAATCGTGTGAAGTTCCAAGTGCAGGGTTGCCCCGCGACGACGGCTGAGTCGGACGTAGGAAACAGCAATTCCTTCGAGCCTCTGAAGTGGGTTCAGAAAAACGCCATGACCGCCAGAATCAAGAAGACAGCGGTCCGAACAGTGCCACAAAGAGACGTGTCCTGGCCCCAACAGAAAAAGATGACACTGTCTCTTCAAGAGTCTATCAAGCACTCTGTGCCGCACGAAAGCAGCGGGGCAAACCCAGAAAAGAAGCGCCAGCACCATTCAAGAACCGGGTTAGGCCAGCCGCCTTCAATCGACTACCAGCTACCGAAACAAGGGGGTTAAGACAGCGATCCGTGAAATCAGTTGCCAATGATAGAAAGACGGCCGGATATATCATCCATACGGTCTATATGGCGGGCGGGCGCCCCAGCGACAACCTTCGCAGCAAAAGCAAGGATGGGGCCACCACATCCCAAGCCCAATCTGGCCTGAATGTGGTTGCCGCTGCCCAAGAACAGCCGCCCCCGCTGGATGAAGAAAACCCTCTCGATGAGGATGATAGGCAGAAAGACCCCTCGGTCCATGCAGAGTCAAGCTCGGACAGTGAGGAAGAGCCGACTTTACGCCCCAGGACTGCGGAGCAAGAGCTGCTTCAAGAGCTTCGAAAACAGCTCAGGAGCAAAGATAAAGAGATGGCCAAGCTCTACTCGAAAATTGACGACTTAACGAACGTGGTGATGCAGCTTACGGCTCAAATTGCTCGAGCGCCTCCCAATCAGGCACAAGCCGCTACTAATCAGCCGGGTGATGACAATCCGAGGCAGCCAATGCCTGCTCCTTTGGGACCAAGACAGGTCGAGCCGCATGAAAGCCGGCCACATTCCGCTTCTGGGGACGCCTTGGCCCCAGATAGCACTCTCCCGCTAATACAGGATCGGATAATGGATTTGGTCACCAGCAATGTTAAAACATTGGTGGCCGAAGCTGAAGCTCAGAAAGAAATCGGCAGTAGTGGGCGGCCATATCCCGCGCAGTACGATCTAATTGAGTTCCCAAGCGGCTACGTCATTCCTAAGTTTGGAAGATTTGATGGAACGGGGAATGCAAATCAGCACGTCGCCCACTTCAAAGCATCGTGCGGAAATACAGGGGGCAATGACGCGCTCCTTCTTCGTCAGTTTGTCAATAGCCTGACCGGCGTTGCCTTCGATTGGTATGCGAGTATACCGGACGGGTCCGTCATTACCTTTGCCCAAATGGAGTCCCTGTTTCGGCAAAGGTTCATGAGTGTTAGTGATAAAATCTCCATTGCCGACCTTGTGAGGACCAAGCCGGGGAAGAATGAAAGCAACACCGACTTTATCGCTCGATGGCGTAATCTCACAGTCAAGTGCGAACCGCCGCTGGAGCAGGACCAGTCCGTCAGCCTTCTCATTGGGAACCTCAGCAATTGGATGGTACCATTTTTGTGTACGGCGGGCCTCAAGACATTTCAGGAGCTAACCAAGAAAGTCCAAATGCTGGAACTCTCGAAGCAAGAGTCCCCGCCGGATTCTCAGAGAGACAAAACTTGGAAAAGCAAGCGGGACGACAACCGTAGAAGCGGGAGTTCCAGCAGTACCAATGTCTTCAATGCGTCCGACGGTGAAGAAAAGCGAAGGGCGGGCGAATCCAAAACCAACCGGTCTCGAAAGCCATTGCTGGGAGGAGATGGGCCTTCCCTAGAGGAGAAAAAGAACAAGGTTTACTCTTTCAGAAGGGACAAGGTCCGCAAGATATTTAAAGATGCCTTGAACAACGGCCTACAATTGCTGGAGTCGAAAAGACCCCAAGAAGCAAAAATGACCGACAATCCCCTGTATTGCCCGTACCACCAAGTAGTGAGCCATGCGATCGAGGATTGCTATATCTTCAAAGACTGGGTCGAGAAGCAGTACAAGGCTGGAGAGATCGAGCTGTCCAAAAGTGTGTTGGTGAACAATCAAGTTGCAACCACCAACTTTATACAGACAGAAGTTGAAGCCTTCTGGGAGCAGACAGCCGAACCCGCTGCCACGAGAAATGAGACGGACTCATCACGGTCTTCGTAGAGTACGCACATATCTAACAAGACGAAGAAGATGATAAAGCTACTTCGGAAAGAGCCCAGGACAGAATGGGAAGGGCAGAAGAAGCCTACCAGTCCAGCTGCCAATGCGGCTCTATCACGCTCAAAATCTAAGAAACTCAAGAAGAAGAAAAGTGCGGCTCGGCGCGAAAAGGAGTCTGCAGGGAGATCGACCATTCAAAAATATATCGATTCCCTCGAAGAATATGAACAAAAGGAAAGAACATTGATTCAATTGAAGGAGTTCTTCCCTGTACAAGCGGGTGAAATTCTGGAGGAGTTAGAAGAAGACTCCAATGAAGGGATCCCAGTGGTGACCTGCTACGCCATCCATCTTGGCAGCGACTCTGAGGATGAGCTCTGTTTTCCCGAAGAAGACGAGGAGCTCACCACAAAGGCCAATCAAATCCAGCTCAGAAGCGGCAGGGCTCTACCGCAAAATCAGGGCAACACCCTAAAAGGGAAGGAAAAACAAGTCGCTAATGAAGAAGATGGCAGAGAACCGGCTGATGAAAACATAAGTCCTTCCTCAGTGGACTATAATGTCTTGGCACATCTTCGAAAGCTTCCGTCCCTCCTGAGCATCTACGACGCCTTGGTCCTATCTAAGGAGCTTAGAGATGTTCTCATTCACGCTCTACAAAACTCCGAAAGGTATCAGGCTCACTTTGCGGAAATTAACATGAAAGAAGCCCAGCACGCTTTGCATGCCGCCGCAGTCACATTTAAGGATGAAGACTTGCTACTGGGAACGACTGAGCATAATCGGCCGCTTTACGTGACTGGGTACAGCGACGGAGATCGGATTAATCGCATATTGATTGATCCGGGGTCTTCAGTGAACATCATGAACTTGCGGACGCTGAAGAGTTTGTCAATGGACGTCCGACACCTGTCAAGGGAAAGGATTTTCATTCAAGGCTTCAACCAAAATTGCCAGCAAGTTCTGGGGTCCATAGCTCTGCCAATCAAATTCGGGGATCTGCAAACTGAAGCTAAGATATACGTGATCGATGCTGACACGTCTTATAAGATTCTCTTGGGGCGGCCGTGGCTCCATGATTATGGCATCATTCCGTCAACTCTCCATCAATGCATGAAGTATACTAAAAATGGCGAAGAAAGACGCATTGACGGAGACATCCAGCCGTTCGGTGTGCATGAAGTCTGCTATGAAGATTCTCGGTACTTTATGAACCACCAAAATGCTAAGCCACAACTGACTGAGGATAGACCGGCCTTAAGACCCAAAAGCAAATCTGCGCCGGTTGTCACTTTCAAAAGTAAAAACGCCCAAGTGCGCCCACATTTCGGTAGCGACACTGATGAGTCCGACGCTGGAAGCCCGTCCTTCCGTAAAACCCGCCCTCATTTCGGCAGCGATACGGATGAATCTGTTACTGAAGGTCCATCTAGCAGCAAAGTCCGCCCTCATCTTGGCAGTGACACTGAAGAGTCAGAAGAAGAGGACCTGCCGTGCAACAGCTGTGCAGATTGGACCCCTATGCAGCAAGCGAAACTAAGAGAGACCTTCGAAGTTGCAGAAGGGTCCCTAGCTGTCACAAGGGTGCCGGAGCAGATGTGCAAAGAGCTCGATGCGTTGTCAGTCTCCACCGTGGACCAGCTGAAAACTTTCTACGTCCCCGGGAGGAAAAATGGACAGAAAGGCATCCTGTTTTACGGGTCAAACCCCGTTGTGCACCCGGACGATCTTTCTGTCGCGTGCCTTCCCTATGAGAGAGGCATAAGAGCCATCCTCAATCCCAGATACTATGCGCCCGAGATGCGGGAATACTTTAAAAAGTGTGGATGCCGGTTATATCAAACGGAGTCCGAAGCAAAGTTTTATGAAGGGCTATGGCATCCACCCCAGGTCCGAGCACTCATCGATGGATGAATTCCAGATAGACGGGGCATAGGCTACATTCAACCTGATTCCAAAGCGTGCTACATGATCCATGTTGGTGAGGCCAGCGAAAGATCAAATGATGATGACGAGATAGCCGAGCCAGAAGAAGTTCCTCAAGAGCTCGAAGATGGCGGAAAAGCAACCTTTGATGAGCTAACCGAGATTGACTTAGGAACGCCCGATAATCCAAGGCCGACCTATATCAGCTCACTCTTGTCGAAGGAAATGAAAGAGCAGATAATTGCCCTGCTGCATGAGTACGTCGACTGCTTCGCGTGGACGTACAAAGAAATGCCTGGCCTTTCCCCTGAAGTGGCCGTACATAAGTTGGCTATATCTCCTGATGCTAAGCCAGTCAAACAAGCTCCTCGAAGAATGAGAAGGGAACTAGAAGAAAAGGTCATCGAGGAAACTAAGAAGCTCATCGATACCGACTTCATCAGGGAAGAGAAATATGCAGACTGGATCGCATGCATAGTCCCAGTGAAGAAGAAAAATGGGCAGATCCGAGTTTGTGTCGATTTCAGGGACCTCAACAAGGCATGTCCTAAAGACGACTTCCCGCTACCGGTCATGGAAATGATGGTCGATGACACCTCAAATTACGAATTGTTCACCTTTATGGATGGCTCGTCTGGATATAATCAGATCAAGATGTCGCCTGAGGATGAAAAACACACAGCATTTCGAACCCCGATCGGAATATATTGCTACAAGGTAATGCCGTTCGGACTGAAGAACGCAGGTGCTACATATCAAAGGGCAATGACCAATATCTTCGATGACCTAATTCATAAAGTCGTCGAATATTATGTTGATGATCTGGTCGTTAAGACTAAAACCAAGGCCGATCATATCCAAGATCTTAGGACCGTTCTCACCAGACTGAGAGAATACGATCTGAAGATGAATCCTTTGAAATGCGCTTTTGGCGTGTCATCGGGAAAATTCCTGGGTTTTATAGTCCGACATCGAGGGATCGAAGTTGACCCATCAAAGATAAAGGCCATCATGGAGATGCCCCCTCCGAAGAGTCTGACGCAGCTAAGATCTTTTCAAGGAAAGCTTGCTTATATACGGAGGTTTATCTCAAATTTATCGGGGAGATGTAGGCCCTTCTCAAAGCTCATGAAGAAAGGAGCTCCTTTTGTTTGGGATGCCGAATGTCAAGAGGCATTCGAAAGCATCAAACGATACTTGTTTCACCCTCCAGTGCTGGCCGCTCCCATTCCAAATAAACCGCTGATTCTCTACACTGCCGCGCTAGATGAGTCACTCGGTGCGCTCCTTGCCCAGAATAACGAGGAGGGAAAAGAAAATGCCCTCTACTACATCAGTCGAACTCTAGTCGGGGCGGAATACAACTATTCCCCAATCGAGAAGCAATGCCTGGCTCTAATATTTGCTGTGAAGAAGCTGAGGCACTATCTGCTTGCTCATCGGGTTATGCTGATCTCTAAGGTCGATCCGCTCAAACACTTGATTACCAGAGCGAGCCTAGCCGGCAGAATGGCAAGATGGGCTGTTATGCAACTCGAGTTTGACATAGTTTATACTCCTCAGAAAGCAGTAAAAGGGCAAGCTCTTGCAGACTTTCTCGCTGCTCATCCCATACCAGAAGGATCGCCGCTAAATTGTGAGTTACCCGACGAACAAGTGCTGCACCTCGAGGAAGACGAGCCATATTGGGAGCTCTACTTTGATGGGGCTTCATCAATAAGGAGCTTCGGCAGATTAAGCGCCCCGGAGGTAAAAGCGGGGATAGGATTGGTGTTCACCACGCCATCAATGGGAACCCTGCGGCGTTCTTTCGCTCTCACCGAGCCTCGGACAAATAATGAAGCTGAGTATGAAGCTCTGATAGCTAGTTTGGAGCTCGCCATAGAAATGGAAATCCGTCGGCTACGAGTTTACGGTGATTCCCAGCTCGTCGTCAACCAAGTAAGCGGCGATTATAAAATATACAAACCCGAGTTAGCTCGGTACAGAGGCCGAGTGGTGGAACTCATGAAACGGTTCACTCACATTGAACTAATAAGAGTCCCTAGAGCGTTGAATGGAAAGGCTGACGTACTCGCTCGCTTAGCCAAGGAGCTGGCCGATCCTGACATGGATGAAATTCTGATCACAGTCAGGAGCCGACAAATTCTACCCCCAGTCTCTCTACGAGAAGAGGAAAGCGCGGAACAGAAGAGCAGTCCTGCCGAAGAAGCTTCGATCATCCAAGACGAGCCCGATTGGAGAGAACCCTTCATAGAGTACCTCCGATAAGACAGGCTGCCCGAAGAAAAATCTGCGAGGATTCAGCTGAAGAAGAGAGCTCTCCGATACGTGTTTGTAAATGACATGCTATACCGCAGGTCATATGACCAACTCTGGCTCAGGTGCCTGTCATCGGCCGAAGCCCAAAAAGTCATGAAAGAAGTTCACTCAGGCGTTTGCGGTGCTCACCAATCTGGCCCTAAGATGCGACTGCAAATTAAACGGCTTGGGTATTACTGGCCCACCATGATACGGGATTGCGGAGAGCATGCAAAGAAATGTTATATCTGCCAAATTCACGGTGATTTTATTCACAATCATCCTAATCCATTGCATCCTACGGTGGCGTCGTGGCCCTTCGAAGTCTGGGGCACCGACATCGTTGGCCCAATTGATCCTCCGTCATCCAAAGGCCATCTGTTCATACTGGCCGCGACAGACTACTTCTCCAGATGGGCTGAAGCTGTCCCGCTGAAAGAAGTCAAGACAAAAGATATTCTGACATTCTTCCAGCATAATATCCTATACCGCTTCGGTACACCAAGGAGAATCATTTCTGACAACGGGCCTTCTTTCAAGAGCTTCAATGTCTCAAGGTTCGCTACTCAGCACAAGATAGACTGGAGGTATTCCTCCATCTATAATCCAAGAGCCAACGGGCTAGCCGAAGCCTTCAATAAGACTCTATGCAAGCTCCTGAGGAAAAATGCTTCAGCCAACAAGAGAGACTGGAATCTCAAGCTTCATGAGGCATTGTGGGCATATCGTACCACGCACCGTACTCCAACACAGTCCACTCCATACTCATTGCTCTTCGGAGTGGAGGCGGTCCTCCCCCTCGAAGTCGAAGTTCCAAGCTTAAGAATGGCCGTTCAGCACGAGTTGACGGAGGAGGAAAACGTGCTCCTTCGACTTGAAGAGCTCGATGCCCTCGAAGAAAAGAGGCTCGCGGTGCAGCAAAATCTGGAGCTATACTAAGCCCAAATGTCGCGGGCCTATGACAAGATAACCCGTCTCCGCGCTTTCAAGAAAGGTGAATAGGTGTTGGTCCTCAAAAGACCGATCATCCCCAATCGACATGCCAAGGGAAAATTCGAGCCAAACTGGGAAGGACCATATGTCATCGAGAAAGTGTTTGACGGAGGATCCTACCAACTAATAAGTGCCGAGGGAGAAAGGCCCATGCCACCCATCAATGGCCGATATCTCAAGAAATACTACACGTAAATGCTCCAAGTCGCAGGCGAATTGAGCACATCAGCCCTACGGTTTGGATCATACATCCTGCAAAACCGTATACAATCCAAGGGCGTAAATAACCCCTATCTCTCCCAAATCCTACCGGTGAGACTACTTTTAAAGTCCCACCAGCGGTAAAAAAAAAGAGAAAAAGAGAAAAAAAATATATATATATAAAAGAAATAAAAAAAATAAATAAACGGTATGTCCACAAGCAATATGGGCACGGATGAAAACCCGAAAGGGCTCCGTGAGTAAAAACAGCAGGACTACCGGCGAGTCTGCGAAAACCCGAAAGGGCGCAAACTCGTGAAAAGAGATGAAATACACTCGCAAAGTCCTCTTGACCTTGTGAGGAGAAAACCCCTGCGTGAGATCCTTACGACTCACAAAAGAGCAACACACTTAGGAATCCTCACGATTCCTAAGGAGAAAATACACCTGCGGGATCCTTATGACTCGTAGGGAGAAAATGCTTTTATGGGACCCTCACGGCCCATAAAATTGAAAAGCCTTAGGTGATAGGGACCCAAACCTGTCTCCTAAGCCATCGTCCCCTAACGGGCAATGGCAAATGATGAGTCGCTCCTGGCATTTCGCTTCAGTGTTAGCGGTGCTGATACCGACCAAAAACCCAAATCCCAAGTCCTCCCACGGCAAATGATGAGTCGCTCCTGGCACCACATTCCAGTGCAGCGATGCAGACGCCAACCAAAATCCGATTTCTCAAAATTCTCCTGGCCCTACGGTAGGTCCCCAAATTGACCATCGTATACAATCCACGGGCTCAAATAATTCTCATCATACCCATGCCCCACCGTAATCACCAGTTATGCGGCCGGTCTCCGCTTTAGGAATGATGCTCCATTGATAAAACCCACTCATGTGTCCTCACGATATATAAGGAGAACAAACCTTTGTGGGATCCTTACGACTCATAAAGGAAAAACACACTTAGGAGTCCTCACGACTCCTAAGGAGAAAATACACCTGCGGGATCCTTACGACTCGTAGGGAGAAAATGCTTTTATGGGACCCTCACGGCCCATGAAATTGAAAAGCCTTAGGTGATAGGGATCTAAACCTGTCTCCTAAGCCATCGCTCCCCAATCCCCAAATGGCGAATGATGAGTCACTCCTGGTACCATATTCCAGCGCAGCGATGCAGACGCTAACCAAATTCCAAATCCCATACCCCAACGGCGAATGATGAGTCGCTCCTGGTACCATATTCCAGTGCAGCGATGCAGACATCGATAAAGTCCCGAAATTTTTCCGGCCCTACGGTCTGGATCATACATCCTGCAAAACCGTATACAATCCACGGGCGTAAAACAATCCCAAGCTCTCCCAAGTCCTACCGGTGAGACCACATTCAAAGTCCCACCAAAAAAATAAAAAATAATAATAAAAAAAAAACCAATTCCAAAATCCTCCCGGGGCAAATGATGAGTTGCTCCTGGCATTGTTCCAGTGCAGCAATGCAGATGCCAAACAAAAACCAAAATCCCAAAATCCTCTCAATGACAGATGATGATTCGCTCCTGGTACCATATTCTAGTATAGCGATGCTGATGTCAACCCAAATCAAAATCAACAAGTCAACTTCCACTCCGACACCGCAGAAAGCGGAGCAAGTCAGAATCCAATCTCGACACTTCAAGAAGCGGAGCAAGTCAAGTCTACCCCTGACACTGCAAAAAGCAGAGCAAGTCAAATCAAGAACCGACCGTCCACGTCGCTAAAAGGGCAGCACCGACCGTCCAAGTCGCAAAAAGGGCAGAACCGACCGTCCAAGTCGCAAAAAGGGCAGCATCGACCGTCCACGTCGCTAAAAGGGCAACATCGACCGTCCAAGTCGCAAAAATGGCAGCACCGACCGTCCACGTCGCTAAAAGGGCAGCGCCGACCGTCCACGTCGCAAAAAGGGCAGAATCGACCGTCCACATCGCTAAAAGGGCAGCATCGACCGTCCAAGTCGCAAAAAGGGTAGCATCGACCGCCCAAGTCGCTAAAAAGGCAGCATCGACCGTCCACATCGCAAAAAGGGCAGAACCGACCGTCCAAGTCGCAAAAAGGGCAGCACCGACCGTCCAAGTCGCAAAAAGGGTAGCGCGGGATTCCTACAAAGCGGGAACCAGATCACTCCGGGTCAGAGAAAACGTCTATCACGGACACTCCGTCTCGGAGACATGTTAAGCAACGACCGTCCATGTCGTAAAAAGGGCAGTGCCAGCTTCCCAAAAAGCGGGAACCAAATCAAGTCGCCTCCACGTGAAAGAAGATCCATCAATTTCATGCACACGACCCACATATGTGGTGTGCATTTATTGATGGGGGGCAATTTGTTGGGGTAAAAATTTACACCCCGATTGACCAAGTCAAAATCAAAGTCAACCCCAAGCCAAGTGGGCCCAAGCCCAGATCCAGTAGGCCCATGCCCGGGTCGAGCCAGAACATGAAACGGCCGGCCTCCCCCCATGCTAAGATAAAAATTTTGTAATAAATAATTTTGTTGCATTTCTTTTAGTTTATTTTATGGATAAATGTAAGAAAAATAGGCATAAAGCCAAATTTTTGTAAAGCCCATGGCTTATGTGCAAAAAGAAATGGCACATGAGCCATTGGGATAGGCAAAATGCCATTTTGTGAAGCCCAAGGGGCTATGTGTAAAGTGTATAGCCTATAAAGACAAAAGATAATGAAAATATCTCATAACTTTTCTCTCTCCAAAAAAAGGTTTCAGATCTGAGATCTTTCTCCTTCTTCAAGGTTCCAAAACCTTCTTCTTTCTCTTGAATTAAATCAAGAGTTCTACTCTCCTTTTTATAAAACAAATTAGTTTTTCACCACAAAACCCATCAAGGGAAACTCAGATCTTCCATTAGATCTCAAAAAGGAGTGATTTTTAAAATCCCATATCTCTTGATCTTCAAGATCCAGCTAACAGAGGAGGAAGAAGAAGAACCCCTCCCATTAACCCAAAAAAAAACACACTCAGGAGTCCAACTCCTTTCTAATTTCTCTTCCGGGAGTTTCTGGGGTTAAAAGCCCTATTTTCCTCGCCGGCGCGCTAGCGCTCGAGCGCAAAGCACCTACGTGCCGACACGTGGCGCGTTTGCGCTCCAGCGCACTGCGCGCGAGCGCAAAGCGCCCACGTGCCGACACGTGGCGCGCGCGCTTGCGCTCCAGCGCAGTGCGCCCGAGTGCAAAGCGCCCACGTGCCGACACGTGGCGCGCTTGCGCTCAAGCGCACTGCGCCCGAGCGCAAAGCGCCCACGTGCCGGCATGTGGCGCACGCGCTTGCGCTCCAGCGCACTGCGCCCGAGCGCAAAGCGCCCACGTGCCGACACGTGGCGCGCTTGCACTCAAGCGCACTGCGCCCGAGCGCAAAGCCCCCACGTGCCGACACGTGGCGCGCGCGCTTGCGCTCCTGCGCACTGCGCCCGAGCGCAAAGCGCCCACGTGCCGACACGTGGCGCGCTTGCGCTCAAGCGCACTGCGCCCGAGCGCAAAGCGCCCACGTGCCGACACGTGGCGCGCTTGCGCCTGAGCGCACAGCACCTAAGCGCACAGCGCTCAAGACGCTGGCCCCACGCATCTTTTGGATGTCTTTTCCCCCCCTTTTGTTTATATATACATGTATATATATATATATGTATACATATGTACACATACACATATTCCGCAACATTCTCCCCCTCAAAAATTTTTTTAGGCCGGGGCGCTGCCCCGAACCCCGCAAGGGGGCTGCTAGCCCCCTTGACCCCCAGCCCGCTATCCGGGTAGCGGGACCCCCGTAAAAACTCTGCGTGGCTCCCGATATATCCAAAACCCCCTTTCAAAACAAAACACACGTACACTGCACATTGAGTTCGCATGACCAGTTTAACCCGTTAATCGGAGGTTCCCTCGCCCCAAAGGCGAGGGGTAATTAACGGCAGCTTAGTCTGCGGCTGCCGGAGATTCGGATCCCCACAATCATTAAACTCCGGCCTACCCTAGGCAGGGGGAATCTGTAGTACGCCTGAGAAGCATGCGCGTATTCCCATCTCAATGGGGTGACGAAAAACACCCTACAAAACCTATGTTCATGTGGATATCATCCAACAACGTAATCAATGTATGTATGCATGTGGATCTCGTCCACGTGTCAACCAATGACACAACAATATCATGCATGTAAATATTATGAAAGCATATGCATGAAGGTATGAGGATATAAACCAACGTGTGTCCCTCGTGACACATCAAAATCATGGAACCTGAGTATCCAGCATTGACACTCAAAACATCATTAAACCCGTGTCCAGCATCGACACATAAATCCTCATATATCTTAGGCGCCACATCCTCAGATCGTCTCTCAGGCGCCGCATAATCTGGTCGGCCCTCATATCCATTGCATGACTCTGGTTGGTATCCTCCGGATAACCACCAGGTCTAAATACTATCACCGGTAGGTAGTGGTCCCTCTGCCAGGCTCACCGTCTACTGCACAGCAAATCCGTTCTCGCCCCGGGGTACCATACCGGGTTCACCATGTACTCGCAATCGACCTCATCCAGCTCCTCGAATCGGGTATCACTGTCACACGTCTCAGAATCGAGAAAACGCATGGTGGACGCACTGAAATATCATATCAGAGAAACCGGGTATTTTAAAACAGTATATACTTTCTTTTGAAATACCCACGGTTCTCAAATCCAGAAATCTCATGGAAACAGCATATCTCAATGCGTATAATCGTAAAGCATGATGTATGCGACATCTAACAGAAATGTAAGCATATCCGTATATCATGCAACATGGAATAGTAATATACACATACCAAGAAAAAACCGCTCTTTCAAATGAATCCAGTTTAAAAATATATCTTGCGGTTCCCAATTTTTTCAAAGTCGAATGCAACATCGTATAAAGGTGTATATGTAACTATAGCAAGTAAATTATGCAAAGAGTCATATCATGATTACAGCAATTCTACTGTGTAGTGACATTGCAATTATCGATGATGAAGTGTGTGAGCTGGCAAGTAAGTGTTCGTAGACATACGCATCATCGGTAATGGTGCTGGTGTCCTGATAACATGGGTTCAATATAACAATAAAACATAATTAAATATGCAATGCGATGCGAATAACAAGAATGTGCGGAAAATGAATAGTAAATGCAATAACAAAGAATCTACATTAATATATATGAGTCATACCGTCTTGCCATTTGAAATAACACGATTCGTGGTGTTTAGAAAATAAGGGCTACGGTGTTTTTAAGAAAAAGTACGTCCTATGAAATATCCGTAGAATCCCTTGGCCCGTCTTTAAAATACGCACGATTTGTTAGTTTTTGAAATAGGTATGACTCGAGTCTAGTCTAACATCTATAAGTAAACTACAGGACTAACTAATAGGAAAATCGAAAAGGTAAGGAAACCTCATAAGTCTGAGTCGATATATATATAATAGTCGGTGATCCCGTCTCAATAGTATCACATACAATACAATATATACTATGACATTCTCGAGTCAAGAGTGCGGATCAATCATCATAATCATATCACGTACGGTAAATCCATCGTACGGCATCCCAAATCCGGGTACGGGTCAAATCTCACATTTATCTCATTATTCATCTGGTATCCTTCTCATCATATCCTGTATTAGAGTTACTGATCTAAAGTCTAGTACATACTGATACCATATATATATATGTATATATATATATATATATGCGTGTGTATGAAAACACACCGCCTAAAGGCCCTCTATAAAACATGTCGTATCATATAATACGAACCAAATCATATCACCGATCTCGTGGCACCATGTCCAATCTCATCGACTCATCTCCAAATACCATGTACTATCCTCATTATCCATGTATATGTATGTACACACACACACACACACACATACTCACAAACATATATGTATGTGTGTATTTATATATATATATATATATATATATATATATATCCTCATATACGCACAAGTAAACAAGTATATATGTGCGCGCGCGCGAGAGTGTAAACCTTATTCTAGGGTTTCGCGACTAACACCAAACTATAGATTAACTACCAAATACGCTTACACTAACCCAAAGTCCTCTAACGCATTTCTAGCTAGGTATACACATCTTATAATAACGTATAAATATATAGATAACACATTTGCATACTGCACTACGAAACTGCGGGGGTGCTATATGCCATCTACCCGACTTCCCCCGTAGATATATATCTACTCACCTGATCATCGCTTGCCGAAGTCGATGTCACCACGCTCATCCTCGTCGTCTCGAAGTCCACATGGGGCTACCTACAATTTCCAATGCGTCATATAGTATCAAGAATCGAACATGAAAACCAAAGCGGCATGCGAATCGCGTATATGTTAGAACCTATAGCCTATGCCTGCAAAACCACCAAACAACCCCCGTCGCTGACGTACAAACATCAGACGATAGAAAACAATATCACATACAAAATCCCAAATTAAAACGAAGTCGCAAAACAAAGCAGCAACACAAGAAAATGGTCCTAGATTTTACCCTAGGTGAAATTAGCCAATTTTGCACATGTGGAGGGTCTAATTTACTGGAGATAAAGACCTGGACCAAGCACGAACTAAAATGGAGGTACCTAGGCCGCAATTTGCGGCCAATAGGGTTAAATCTATGGCCTGGATGAAGTCTTTTGGGCTCGGGTCTGTAGGTTAGCTTCTAGGTTGCCTGCACAGCTCTCAGTCTTTGCTAAATAATTTTCAGGTCACCCGGGTTATAGCAGATCACCAAAACACATCACAATTTCCATAAAATATGGTATCGGGGATTTCTAAGTTTGCGATATGGGGTTTAAGTCTACAGTATAGTCCAATATACCATCACTACAGGGGTTGTATAGTCTCTACTAACCTCAATTACACAATCACAACTCAAGAATCCCACAAACCCTAACTTGGAATTTTCAAAGTTCACAAAACCACACAATATTGATTCAAAACTTTAATAGATGTTAAAGGAAATGAAATACTAATCTAATGGTGAAGGAAATATCTCATTTGGCAACTCAAGAATTTTCTTGAGTTGCCCAAAGTCTCCAAAATCCAAACTCTCTTGGTCCAAAGTGCTTGTGATGAGCTTGTGCATGTTTTTAGTGAAGGGGAAATGGTGTTCTGAGGTGGGAATGTGGGTGTTTTGAGGAGTTAGAGGAGGGAGGAGGGAGTGGGCTGCCATGGGAATGAAGGAGGGAAAAGATGAAGATGAAATGATGAAGGGGACAATAAGCCATGCCATGGTTGACCTCTCACCCTCTCTCTTTTGCCCATGCTTCATTGTTTAGTAATTTTTTTCTTTTTCTTTTCTTTTCTCTTCTCTTCTTTTCTTCTCTCTTCTCATTTAAAAAGCCATGCTTGAAAAATTAAAGAAAAGCCATGTAGGAAATGTAACACAAGTGTAAAATATGACATGGTGCATGTCATGTGCACAAATCCGGCTTAATGCACGATTAGTGATATTTAATCACGATTAGCATTCAAATGGAATATAATTAATCATAAAGAATTTATAATTGCTTAAATCATATAAAACACCCTCATTTCAGTAATTCCTATAATTTTCCAAATATTTCCCAATTTATCGGTATTTAATTATACCGCAATATTAAAATATTCATAATATTTATTATTTAATTTCTTTAAATTCCCTAGAATAATGTTTTATTTTTCTGAAATGTTACAGTCTTCCCCCCTTAAAGAAATTCGGTCCCCGAATTTAAATTTAAACTCCCCCAATTCTAAAACATTTCAGTAAAAAGATCAAGTCGTCGGGTTTCCAAAATCATAAATACATAAAACACATCGTAGCGCAATGCATGCGCATGAAAAACAAGTATATAATCCAAAATTAAACTCCGTCAAGCATCCCGCAATTATCGGAGTCACGGTGAAGTCATAAATGTCAAAATCCAATATGAAACTAACATGATATACATCAAACCATACATGTAAACATCATTAAAACATCTGAAAGAAATGCATGCCAAACCTTTTCAAGTCGCTGTGCGTTGCGCGTATCACTGCACAGTGGCGGACGTCTATTGTAAGAAAATAACTATATATAAATATATACCCTTTGTTTAACCTACACGTCCCGCCGTTTTGAAAAATACTTTAGAAGGGTTCCCTTAGTTAAATGTCTCGTGTCATCTCGGACACGTAGATAAATACTGAGACTATAGCTCCTTTTTGGAAATCCCTTCGATAACTATCAATGCATGTAAAAATATATTCAGGTACTGTCCTCGGACTAGTCCTGCTCAGTCACTATACTAAATAGTAAGTATCATAAAAAAACATACTGCTAAAAGGAAATCAATCCCAATGTATATATGAATGTCACGTGCGTCTGGTGCGCACGGAAATCAAAATCCATGAATGTGCCATACATATGCACAGAAACAAAATCTAAGTGCAACGGGTATGCACGAAAACACCTGCCAAGGGCGGCAATGTGTGTGCCAAACAACAATATCAGGTGCATCTGATATGCATGAAGAATCTCGATTTGGTGCATCTGGTGTGCACCAAAATCGCCTCAAGCGTCCAAGTATGCGCAAGAATCCAAATCAAGTGCACAAGGTGCACGAAAACAAATATCGAATATCACAATCGAAATCGACGGCATACAACATATCTCAATCCAAATCCAAATCAGGTATACCGTGGTATATAATCTCACCATCATGTGCATCAACGTGCACAAAATCGAATCAAAATAATAAAAGTGC
The DNA here is from genome assembly GCA_030015575.1 of Agapanthus africanus. Classification (NCBI taxonomy): domain Eukaryota; kingdom Viridiplantae; phylum Streptophyta; class Magnoliopsida; order Asparagales; family Amaryllidaceae; genus Agapanthus; species Agapanthus africanus. The sequence goes on along the minus strand of CM057347.1, from coordinate 370,478,122 downwards.
ATGAAAACCATGCCGAAAGCATAAGTCAAATAACATGCATACCATAGGCCTGAAATCAAAATCAATAGCTCGAATGACATCAAATCGAAGTCAAGTGCCACTGTGGTGCACAAAATCTCAATCATGCAAATAAATCAACCAAAAATACTGAAATCAAGATGGAGGAAAGAGTCCCGCTCTAGCACATCCTCTAAAGATCTCTGGCTAACTGTCATGGTCACTCATAACATATCTCGTCGACGATGCCGAACTCTAGCCTACTGGGTATGCACAATATGATCGATCCTGGGTCCAAGTCTTCTCGTATAGTATTCCAGAAAGGTTCTGTCGAAGTCTATCCCAAATCTTGTTTCTGCTGAGCTGCCCGGAAGTTATCATCTTTTACTAAATCTATTTCTTGTTCCGGAATGGCTGCATAGTCATCGCGACTCCTTCTGGAAGGTATTTCCATATACAACGCCTCTGCATGCGTATCACATCTCTGATATTAGCGGAGTGGAACGTCATCTTATCAAGATCTCGTACGAACCTCTTACTCCACTTTTCTTTAATATCGACTGATTCGGACTCGTCTCTTCGTGGCTGCATGGACTGCGCTCCAACGGCTATACTCGTATCTGGAGTCTCCCAAGCACGTCGAACTTTTCGATCGATTCGTCAAAATTCCATAATCCCCCAAGAGCTCAACATCTTGAGTACAGTTTAATAGTATTCCAGTACATGCCACAGTACCTATAGACCAGCCGTAGAAGGGAAAACCTAAGCCTCATTAATGGCACCGCTGAACTGCTGCAAACCCTAAGGTTCCAATGCGTTCTCATGGTCATTATATCAATTTAGGGTTTCATTCTTCTAGAGGGTCCACGGAATTACTTGCATGTTTTTCCGAATACTTTAAACTTGAAAAAATGGGTTTCTGACATTCGATCGTTTTCCTTCGACTCCCAACGTACCTGCGTGAAGTTGTCTCTAGCTGAAATCAATCAATCTGATGATCTTTCATCGGGGTAGGCAACGAATCACATGTCCTAGTCATTCCTCCTTGGGTGACTAGCGATCTTCTTTCATATCTATAAGTATCACTCGTGCGGTATTAGCTCCAAACGTTTGGGACGATATCTTGTCATTCGCAGTAACAACTGGCTCATTCGTCCGCACGCTGAACAGTGCCTCCATCATCAAGAATAATCGGTGCATTGACGATCATCACATTCTGGCTGGCCTCTAGCAGTGACCCAATCCTCTGGTGCTGATCTGCACGTCCGAGAAATTTGTAAAAGCGATTCATCAAACGCTAATGGAGCGAAAACACAATAGGACGATACATCTATGCAATCGTGTGTCCCTGGAATCATGCCCTGGCCAGTCCTCGTCCGTGACGAGCTCGTACTGACCGCAACTCTAGCCGTAGCTCTCCCTGCCCGTGTAATCGTGGCAGCAACAACCATAAACTGATATCGATGATGATAGATCATATGAATGAATATAATGCTCTGCAAGGAAATGTACAACCTAAAGCTTCTTAAGCGGAGTAGCATATCGTAAGTATGCCATGGAACATACACACGGTACGTCACTCTGCTTAAGTCACCTACTCCATCAACCAAGGTCAACCTACGTGACGAAAGTTCGGATATAATACCCCCCGACTAAGTCTAAGTTCCGTAAGGTCAAGCCTAGGTTCCGAAATCATATACGCCCTAGACTCCACATAGTCAAACATAGACTCGAACCAAGATTAACCTAGCGCTCCGATACCCACTTTGTCACGACCCGAAATGGCATGTGACTGGCACTTGAATCATATGAAGTCTATAGGACCCCATCTAATTCAAGTAAGCCAAAAATCCCAGAAATATAAACCATTTTAAAGAAGAAGGAAGGAAAAGTTTAGTTTTAAAGCAAGTAGTTTAACAACATAAGCCGAAGTATGCATTTTTAAAACATCAAGTCTTTTCTGAAAATTTCGGCAGAGTTTCCTTTGTAAATACTGGCCCTAAAAGGGGTACAACATGAATAATATGAATAAAGGCATCCCCAAGCGGGAGCTTGCTCTTCACCAATTGGCGGTCACAACCACGCAAGCAATATAATATACAACGCCGAAGGGCGATGATCAAAACTCAAAATCATCAAGAAAACCCTTAATAATACAACACGCGACTCTAAGGTCCAAATAATATACACTGGTCCTCTAAGTCTAATAAATATACAAGTCTGATTGATGGAGTTCACTAGATACAACTGAATAAATAAATATACAATGGTGGTCACGATACAAGTGAACCCACCTACCAAAGCAATCACCGGCAAAGGAGCAGTATGCCAGCAAAGCTGTAACGAAACCTGTACGGCAAAAACCTACAAGAAACTGTGGCACAACAGGGGTGAGTTGCCAACTTGTGAGTAGAATACATCACCGAGAAGAAATTGAATAAACAACGGTTCCTAGGTCAACTATATCATGAAGGTAATACTATGATATCTAGGGTGACCGTAGCTACATCTGTGCCAACAATATAATCAAACCTATGTGCATATGGATATCATCCAACAATGTAATCAATGTATGTATGCATGTAGATCTCGTCCACGTGTTAACCAATGACGCAACAACATCATTCATGTAAATATTTTGAAAGCATATGCATGAAGGTATTAGGATATAAACCAACGTGTGTCCCTCGCGACACATCAAAATCATGGAACCTGAGTGTCCAGCATCGACACTCGAAACATCATGAAACCCGTGTCCAGCATCGACACGTAAATCCTCATATATCTCAGGCACCGCATCCTCAGATCGGTCCTCAGGCGCCGCATAATCTGGTCGGCCCTCATATCCATCTCATGACTCCGGTCGGTATCCTCCGGATAACCGCTTGGTTCAAATACTATCACCGGTAGGTAGTGGTCCCTCTGCCAGGCTCACCGTCTACTGCACAACAAATCCGTTCTCGCCCCGGGGTACCATACCGGGTCCACCATGTACCCACAATCGGCCTCATCCAGCTCCTCGAATCGGGTATCACTGTCACACGTCTCAGAATCGAGAAAATTCATGGTGGACGCACTGAAATATCATATAAAGTGAAACCGGGTTTTTTAAAACAGTACATACTTTCTTTTGAAATACCCACGGTTCTCAATCCAGAAATCTAATGAAAACAACATATCTCAATGCGTATAATCGTAAAGCATGATGTATGCGATATCTAACAGAAATGTAAGCATATCCGTATATCATGCAACATGGAACAGTAATATGCACATACTAAGGATAAACCGCTCTTTCAAATGAATCCAGTTTAAAAATATATCTTGCGGTTCCTAATTTTTCCAAAGTCGAATGCAACATCGTATAAAGGTGTATATGTAACTATAGCAAGTAAATTATGCAAAGAGTCATATCATGATTGCAGCAATTCTACTATGTAGTGACATGGCAATTATCGATGATGAAGTGTGTGAGCCGACAAGCAAGTGTTCGTAGACATACGCATCATCGGTAATGGTGCTGGTATCCTGATAACATGGGTTCAATATAAAAATAAAACATAATTAAACATGCAATGCGAATAGCAAGAATGTGCGGAAAATGAATAGTAAACGCAATAACAAAGAATCTACATTAATATATATGAGTCATACCGTCTTGCCATTTGGAATAACACGATTCGTGGTGTTTAGAAAATAAGGGCTACGGTGTTTTTAATAAAAAGTACGTCATTTGAAATATCCGTAGAATCCCTTGGCCTGTCTTTAAAATACGTACGATTCGTTAGTTTTTGAAATAGGTATGACTCGAGTCTAGTCTAACATCTATAAGTAAACTACAGGACTAACTAACAGGCAAATCGAAAAGGTAAGGAAACCTCCTAAGTTTGAGTCGATATATATATATATATAATAGTCGGTGATCCCGCCTTAATAGTATCACGTACAATACAATATATACTATGATATTCTCGAGTCAAGAGTGGATCAATCATCATAACCATATCACGAACGGTAAATCCATCGTACGACATCCTAAATCTGGGTACGGGTCAAATCTCACATTTATCTCATTATTCATCTGGTATCCTTATCATCATATCCTGTATTAGGGGTATTGATCTAAAGTCTAGTACATACTGATACCATATATATATATATGCGTGTGTATGAAAACACACCGCCTAAAGACCCGCTATAAAACTTGTCGTATCTCATAATATGAACCAAATCATATCACCGATCTTGTGGCACCATGCCCAATCTCGTCGACTCATTTCTAAATACCATGTACTATCCTCATTATCCATGTATATGTATACACACACACACACATACATACCCACAAACATATATGTATATATATATATATACTCATATACGCACAAGTAAACAAGTATATGCGTGTGTGCGTGCGAGAGTGTAAACCTTATTCTAGGGTTTCACGACTAACACTAAACTATAGATTAACTACCAAATACGCTTACACTAACCCAAAGTCCTCTAAAGCATTTCTGGCTAGGTATACACATCTTATAATAACGTATAAATACATAGATAACACACATTTGCATACTGCACTACGAAACTGCGGGGGTGCTATACGCCATCCACCCGACTTCCCCCGTAGATATATATCTACTCACCTGATCATCGCTTGCCGAAGTCGATGTCGCCATGCTCATCCTCGTCGTCTCGAAGTCCACGTGGGGGTATGATTGAAATAGTTTCTGATGTGTAAAATAAACTTGTAAAGATATCACAATCAAAAAATTATATTGACCGCAATCAAACCACGGTGTCGGATGTAGTTAATGAATGAGTGCGGATCGTCCACAGGGATTGTGCAATTCAATTGTATTTTGATACTTTTGAAATGAAATGTTAAACAACAATAAACGAAAACATGATTCAAGATGTGATTTGTATTCCAGTGTCACTATCCTTTACTCAAGAATCAAGAAACTATAAACAATCAAGAATCGGTTGTTTTGATAATATTTCCAATCAACAATCAAGAATATAAGAGAGGCTCGTAGGAATCGATCGGATCTTTAGACGTGATGCAATCTAAAGGGTTTCGTGTTCTTGTCCTTCGAAGAATTGATACTAGATCAATGGTGATCGACGAGAGTTAGGGTTTTCTTGATGAAATTAGGGTTTCATCTCTTAACCCTTGTTCTTTCGAGGATACCATTTATATTCTAGCCTCTAGCAATTTCAAGAAACGATCGGAACTCCCCAATCTCGAGCGATGTCGATCAAGAAAGCATCGCAACGAATTGGGTCGTCGATTCTTGAACTTGCTAGGGTTTACAAACTCGTGGGATTCAAGAATCGATTACAAATTTGTTACATAATCATACTAAAGATCGTTTCGACTCCCCGACGAGCGGAGTTTTATTCACACATCACCACAAAGACAATATTCAAGAATAGTAATGATAACATGATGCGGAATTTAAAGAAGACAAGATAAAAGAATATCACCTTTTATTTAATCAACAATTTCAATACATTCTTTCAAGAATCTACAAGAAGAAGAAATCGATCGTTGACTCGGCTTCGCTCGTCTCCGTGGATCATGGATCTACTTTGATCTCTTGCCCGATTGAAGATCGGCTCGGCTCATAAAGGGTTGAAGGCATCTTGCTTGGCTTGCACTCAAGATCTTGAATTGTGGTTGGATTTAGGGTCAGGGTTTCCTACAAGCTCTCTCACTAAACTTGAGGAAGAGGGGATGAAGAAAGAGATTGATTTTCTAAACTTCAATCAAGGTTGAATTATCTCCTTTCAAATGATGAGCCTAGGGTCTTATTTATAGAGCTCCCAAACCCTAGGTTAGATTTGAATTAGAACTTTCCCTCCCAAAGTTTGTTGAAGGGTTTCTAGAAGGAGTTTGTTAGGAGTTAGCTTAGGGTTTAAGCTAGGGTTTAGGGAAAGTTCTAGAAAGATTAGGCTAGTTTGGGTATTTGCTGATCTGGTGGAAGTATCTGGACTCTTCTGGAAGTTTGTGTGCATTTCTGGACTTTAGCCACTGAAACAGGAGTTTTGGTGAAATTTGAGAGTCTGAACCCTTGGAACCGCCGCGCAACCGCCGCGTTTACCCTACATATGCCGCTCTTCCGCCGCGCATTGATGAGCTTGGGATCTGAGTCTTCTGCAGTGGTCTTGTACTGCTGTTTGTAGCTTTCTTTGATGTTTAGATTTGTGCTTCCTCTTCTGTGTTGATACCAGATTTGAGTTAAGTGAGTTTACGAGCAATTGTAATGGTCGAGCATTGTAATGATCGAGCAAGCTTCTCTTTTCCTGCACAGACTTCGAAACAGGGGTTGCAAGATATAGAAAATATGCTATGTAATGCAATGCAGTCAATTTCCCTAGAAATGCCGGTTTTAAGATCGAATACATGTAATCTGATATTTTGCGACCGATTTGCTAATATGTGAATTATGAATACCGTACACTTCTATATGGATGCAAATGATAAGGAAATTGCCGGTTAAAATATGCAATATTTTCGACTGATCAAATACCCCCAAACTTAATTTCGATCGTCTCGAGCGAATGTTTTATTAAAAAGAGAAGGAGAAAATAAAGAAAGAGAAAAACTAACTAGCACACTTTCGTAGGCAACACGATTGCACTGAGCATGTGCAACAAGCCTTTAAACCTCTAGATGTCCCTAGTAGGAGGAGTGTTGTCTCCTGAGGGTTTTCAGCGGATTGCACCCACAAAATCCAATAATAAAAGCAAGATCATGAATATTACATTTAAAGAAGAGAATCGTAAAAGAAAAGCTTTGAAAATTAGGGTTTCCAACTAAGCTAGCTTTTCGGTTGTCATGAGCCCTATCTTAATGGTCATAAAAAAATGTTAGAAATCACGTCCTCCCTCAATAAAACATCGTCTTAATCTTCATTCCTATCTTTATTCCAAACATCGATCATATCACCCTGCGTGTGTGTAAAGACATCCCTACACCCGGAGAATTCAATTCAAGCTATCATACCCTTGCCCATCGGCCTCAGTACTTCTTGGCAAACGAGATTGCTTACACACTTTCATGCGACCGTTAATACTTCTTGAGGTACTAACCGACCGATTACTAATGTGCTTGCATGCTTGGTGTATTTTCCTCGTCTTGCACCACCTCAGGCATAGCAGTGACTCCCAGACCAGTTGACCTTGGGGCACTAGGTGAAGAAGCACCCTTTTGCTATATATTTTTATTGCCCTCGGTGATAACAAAACCAGTATCCATTTTTCTCACCACTTTAGAACACATATTTTTTTTTTCATACTTTTGGCTTTAAGACAAGAGCATTTCAAGGTATCCTCTACTATCCCAGGCTTCAAGACGTGTGTAAGTGCGAATAGCAGGGTAGCCACGTTCAAAATGTTTGGCTTCTAGAATAGAAACTATTTTTCAGACTTATTTTTATCCTCAGATTAGTGACGTCCTTCATCTTACTAACCCTTGGGACAACGGCTCATAACTACTTATTACTAGTTCGTATAAGAAAACTTCTAATTTTCTTAGTTTTCTAAAATTTTTCTAATCTCATGGATGTAACTTTTCACTATCTAAACTTTCATTATCTTATTTATATACAAAAAAGTGTAAATATTAAAATTATTTTTATATTTGAAAATTTTTAAATTTTTATGGGTTTTGAAAATTTTTCAATTTTTATAGATTTTTAAAAGAAATGTTTTGTGCTTATGCAGATGATATGCAAATGATGCGAAAATAAGCACAAACCTCCCCCAAACTTGTTTTCAACAGTGTCCTCACTGTTGCCGACAGCTATACCTACAAAAATCTGTAAATCTGGGGGGAATTATTAGTGGGGACAAAATATATAAGTGAAGAACTTCCCCCAAACTTGTTTTTCACTCACCTTCATTCAAAAGATGATGCAATGATATACAGGATATGAAGGTGAGACGGAGGAATTTTAATCCAAATAAACTGGCTCTTGTAAGAACAAGAGCTCCTCCGTGGGGTCAGTGGAAAAATACGGTTTTAGTCTATGTCCATTTACTTTGAAAACTGTGCCGTTTTTAGCATTTTCAACTTCTACTGCCCCGTGCGGGAATACAGACCGCACAACAAAAGGTCCCTTCCAACGAGATCGGAGCTTACCCGCATGAAGGTGTAATCGTGAATCATAAAGAAGGACTTGTTGACCAGGTAAAAATGTTTTCCTTAAAATGCTTTTATCGTGAAAAACCTTAGTCCTATTCTTTGTGATTACAGCATTATCATAAGCTTCATCGCGGAGTTCGCTTAGCTCGTTAAGTTGCAGCTTCCGAAAGTTGCAAGCAAGGTTTAGATCAAAATTTATTTCCTTTATAGCCCACAATGCTTTATGTTCTATCTCAACAGGTAGATGACATGCTTTTCCAAACACTATCCTATATGGAGACATTCCTAGGTCGGTCTTATATGCAGTCCTGAATGCCCAAAGAGCATCCGTCAATTTGGTCGACCAGTCTTTTCTATTTTTAGCAACAGTTTTCTCCAGGATAAGTTTGATTTGTCTGTTTGAGATCTCAGCCTGCCCGCTTGTTTGGGGGTGATAGGGTGTAGAAAGTCGGTGGTTGATTGAGTATTTTCGCATCAGAGTCTCGAAAGATCTGTTGCAGAAGTGTGTCCCATTATCGCTAATGATAGCGCGTGGGTGTCCAAATCGCGAAAAGATATTCTCTTTCAAGAACTTAATGACAACTTTCCTGTCATTAGTGCGACATGGAATGGCTTCTACCCACTTGGAGACATAATCAACCGCCAGCAAAATGTACAGATTCCCAAAGGAGTTGGGAAAAGGACCCATAAAATCAATGCCCCAAACATCAAACATTTCAACAACCAAGATGGGTTGCTGAGGCATTTCATTCCTCTGGGATATTCTACCCGTATACTGACATTGTGTACAGGTTTTGCAATACTCAAATGCGTCCTTGAATAAGGTCGGCCAGTAAAATCCACATTGCAAAACCTTTTCCGCTGTCTTTCTAGGACCAAAGTGACCCCCACAAGCCTGATCATGACAAAATGAAAGAACACTCTTGAACTCTTCATTTGGGACGCACCGGCGAATGATCTGATCAGGACAATATTTAAACAAATAGGGCTCGTCCCAGTAATAGTGTTTTACTTGGGAAAGAAAACGATATTTGTCCTGTTTTGACCAATCGCTCGGTATAAGTCCCGTTGCATGATAGTTCACAATATCCCTGAACCATGGTTCAGCAGATATGCTCAAGAGTTGTTCATCAGGGAATGAGTCATTGATCGGCAGGGTCACAGGGGAAGAAACGATGCGTGAAAGGTGGTCAGCTACTACGTTTTCACATCCTTTCTTATCTTTGATAACAAGATCGAATTCTTGTAAAAGAAGGATCCAACGTATTAGTCGACCTTTTGCATCTTTCTTCGCCAGAAGATGTTTTAAAGCGGAATGGTCAGTATATACAACTATAGGCGAGCCGATTAAGTAAGGCCTGAATTTTTCTAACGCAAATACAACCGCTAAAAGCTCTTTCTCGGTGGTTGTGTAATTGATTTGCGCATCATTCAGGGTCTTACTAGCATAGTAAATCACGTGTGGCATCTTATCAATGTGCTGTCCTAAGACTGCACCTACTGCAAAATCAGATGCGTCACACATCAGCTCGAAGGGGTAGTCCCAATTTGGTGATGATAAAACGGGGGCTGAAGTGAGTGAGTGTTTAAGTGAGTCGAAAGCTGTCTCGCAATCCGAGTCAAAGTGGAAGGTCGTATCCTTGGCCAGGAGTAGTGTTAAAGGTCTAGCAATTTTGCTAAAGTCCTTTATGAATCTCCTATAAAAGCCCGCATGGCCAAGGAAAGAACGAATATCTTTGACGCTTTTGGGATGAGGCAGGTTGTGAATGACATCTACTTTAGCTCTGTCAACCTCAATGCCTTTCTGTGAAATGACATGTCCAAGGACTATTCCTTCTTGGACCATAAAATGGCATTTTTCCCAGTTCAATGTCAAGTTCTTCTCTTTGCAACGAGTAAGAACAGCGTCAAGATTCGCTAGGCAATCAGAAAAAGAGTCTCCAAAAATCGAGAAGTCGTCCATAAAGATCTCCAAAAAATTCTCTACCATATCAGAGAATATCCCCATCATACACCGCTGAAAGGTAGCGGGAGCATTGCATAACCCAAAGGGCATGCGACTGTAAGCAAAGGTACCAAAAGGACAAGTAAAAGTGGTTTTATCTTGATCCTTTTTGGCGATGGGGACCTGATTGTAGCCTGAGTAACCGTCCATAAAACAATAAAACTCTCGTCCCGCTAAGCGTTCCAGCATTTGATCAATAAATGGTAGAGGAAAATGATCTTTCCTCGTAGCAGCGTTGAGTTTTCTATAATCGATGCATACACGCCACCCAGTTTGGGCGCGTGTTTGAATCAACTCATTCGCTTCATTTGTGATAACTGTGATGCCGGATTTCTTAGGAACGACATGTATAGGACTCACCCACTGGCTATCGGAGATGGGGTAGATAATACCATTATCTAAGCACTTGACGATTTCTTTCATGACAGCTTCCTTCATGACGGGATTCAACCGTCTCTGTGGTTCTCGGGTCGGTCTGGCATCATCCATCACATGTATATGATGTTCAACTATCAAGGGACTAATCCCTTTGATGTCCGCCATACTCCAACCAAACGCCTCTTTGTTAGATCTCAATACCGATAAAAGGGCATTCTCTTGCTCTGATGCAAGAGAAGCGGAAATGATAACCGGTAATGACTCGTTCTCACCAAGATAAGCATATTTCAGGTGAGAAGGTAAAATTTTGAGATCTAACTCAGGCGGAGAAATGATAGAAGGAAGGGTCATAGATTGATTTTTGGATCTACAAAGAAGCTCAGAGCCTGTGAAAGATACAGACTCGGGTGGAGAAAAGTCAGAAGTGCAGGACTCATGTGTAGCTAAAGTGTCCTCACTAAGATCATGTGTGAAATCAAACAGAGATGTGCTAATGTCATCGAGATCAGTTAAGCAAAGATCCTCAGCTCCACAACTATCGGGAGCGATCTCATGGACAGAGCACACATCTAAAATATGAGCAGAGGGTTCTGACGGCTGACTTCCAACTCTATAGATATTTAGTTCAATGGTCATATTTCCAAATGATAAATTCATTGAACCATTTCTACAGTTTATAACAGCGTTGGAAGTGGCAAGGAAAGGACGACCTAGAATCACCGGAATTTGGCCCCGGGGGTTTGCTACAGGATGTGTGTCTAGCACAATGAAGTCTACAGGGAAAACAAATTCCCCGACCTTTATCAATACATCCTCTAATTCACCCCTTGGTTTGGTGATAGATCGGTCTGCCATCTGGAGAGTGCAATGAGCAGGTTTCAGCTCTCCAATCCCTAATTGCTCATAGACAGAATAAGGTAACAGGTTAACACTCGCGCCAAGGTCTAACAGAGCACGATTTATGTTTTTACCCCCAATCGAAATCGATATTGTAGGACAACCTGGGTCCTTTCTTTTCTTTGGAAGCTGGGGTATAAAAGCAGTGCTGATGTTATTAGACATAAAGACCTTCTTCGGCACTTGGGTCTTCCTCTTCCTAGTGCACAAGTCCTTAAGAATCTTCGCATAAGCGGGGACTTGCTGAATCGCATCTAGGAGAGGGATATTGATGTTAACCTGTTTGAACATCTCTAAAATTTTCTCCATATGAGGACTCGTTTTATTAGCCCTTAGCCGGTTCGGGTAAGGTGCTTTCGCAATAAGCGCGGGGTCCATCATAGGAGAAGGAAAGGGGGGTAGACGAGGTCCCAAAGGAGGTGTGGGGACCGTCTGTGGAGAACTATAAGGGTTGGGTGAAGGTGTTGAGCCTAAAGGGAAATGGAGAATAGGCTCGTGCGAAGGTGGTTTGGTAGAAGAAGAAGGATCAGAAGGTGAAGTGTGTGTATGTGGGAAAGACTCAGCCGGGGTGTTGATATGATTTTCAGTATTATCAATATCTTCCCCGACATGATTGTTCAGCACTCTTCCCGATCTCAACGTGGTAATGGCATTTACATTGTAATGCCCAGGATTCTGTAGGGGTTGAGAGGGAAGTTTCCCTTTTTCTCTCGCACTCATTTCGGCTTTTAAGCGTGCGATTTCAGCTTCCATCGATTTGATACTCTCAGCTTGGGACGCTGAGTTTTTCTTTATCTCATTGACGGAAGATCTAACTTCAGTCGAAACATCCATGAAATTTGATAAAAGTGATTTCATGGTTTGAGTGAATTGAGAGAAATCGTCAGCACAGGGCTGCATAGGATTAGACTGTGCATGAGTGTTGCCCTGGTTTTGGAAATTTTGTGACTGGTAGGGGTGCTGAGTGAGTTGTAGGGGTTGCTGTTGTGGTGGAGGAAGAGCCCGTTGAAATTGATTCGTGTTTGGAACCGTGTTTTGAGATTGTGATTGGTTCCAAGCAAAATTCGGGTGGTTCCTCCAACCCTGATTGTAAGTGGAAGAATATGGATCGTTTCGAGGTCGTTGAAATGCGGCATTAGAATGCTCGTGACCTTGAAACGCAGAGTTTAATGGACATTCTTCCGTTAAATGTGACGGATCAGAACAACACCCACAAACAGTTTTGGGGAGCGACATTGGGTTTAGGGAGGCTGCTGCAAATTTGTGTTCCATAGCGTCGAGCTTCTTTTGCATGGCTGCCATTTCAGCTCGAACACCTATGGACACATCTATTTGGTGTACGCCACCCCTATTCAATGGTTGTGTTCCACTCTCCCAAATTAGTGATTTTTCAGCGAACTCTTCTAAGTATCGCCAAGCTTCCCCGTCATCTTTAGTCATAAATGTACCTTGACACATGTTTTCAAGGCTCTGTTTAGTGCTAGGGTTACTGCCCTCATATATGATTCGGCAAAGCTCCCATCTCGGGATGCCGTGATGAGGACATTGAACCAATAGATCTTTGAAACGTTCAAAGTATTTTGAAAATGGTTCGGCAGGGAGCTGGGCAAATTGGTTCAGTTCGCTACGGATTCGAGCCGTCTTTTGGACTGGGTAAAATTTCTTAAGGAATGCAGCGACGAATTCTTCCCAATTCGTAATAGAGTGTGCGGTGGTGTTGTATAGCCACTTCTCGGCTATATCGCACAAAGTAAATGGAAGAAGTCGTAGACGCATCGCATCCACTGAAAGTTGTGACGTACCCATCATTGCACATACGTTTTCAAATTTGGTAATGAAAACGTAAGCGTCCTCGGTCTCGAGTCCGTGGTATTTGGGTAAAAGATTGATATACTGGGGCTTAATCTCAAAGTTATCCCCATTGGCTGGTGGTGTGGATAAGCAGGTCGAAAGAGGACCTCTATGTGGATAGCATCTTTCCTGGAGAGAAATGTGGGGTGGAGTAGGATTCTGCGCACCTACGGACGGTGGCAGATTAGGGTTAAAGAAGTTTGATGGATTCGGATCCATCGGTGTGAGTGTGGTAGTGGGTAAAGAAAAGGTAAATGGAGAATTATCGACTTCGGAGTCGATAGGAGGTACGCGGACTAAACGGGCACTAGAATCCCGTGTCCAGCCTATCTTGTACTAAAAAGGGTTAGTACAAGTGGCAGCGTTGACTTATAATTAGGGATGAATGAATGCGGTGCTTGCTTTGAAAAAGGGACGGATTTGAAAAAATGATGCGACAAAACAAATGCAGCACACAAACCCTAGAATCTAATGGTCACCTAGGTCCGATCTCTAGACCGCTCCTAACTGCCAAAAGACAAGCCGCAGGATAGAATCCTCCACTGCCTCTTTGTCCCCCTGTGGCCGGATAAGTGCCAGGTAAGTGGGAAGGAACCACCACTACAGTGGACCTAATTAATAACCACTAGCCTTAGACACACTCGCCTTAGGCACCACAAGAAAACGCGGATAAGCAATGAATTACCCACGACCTTCTCTTGTCTTATTGAGCGCGACAGTCCTTAGAGTCTTCTCTAGATTTCTTTTAGTTAATGGAGGTAATGCGGATGCAAGTTTGACGATTTTTTGGGGCCTAGGAAGGGTAATGAAATCCCCACCTAATTTGAATTTGGCCGTGCCCCTTAAATTTCCGTATTAGAATGCAAACAACCAAGAAATCAAAATCACACACAATTTTTATTTTGCTTTTGCGCGCTGCGATTTATTTGCAAAGAATCCTGCAGCAAAGGGTTAGTTGGAGCTAAAAAGGGTGAGAGGAGAGAGCAAGAAGTCACCTGCAGAAAAATCCCACAGAGATCCTCCAAGATTGCGGCGGTTCCGCCGCAATAGGCACGTATATGCCGCCCTTCCGCGGTCAGATATTGGGAACAGTGTACAATTTTTCTTCAGCAAGCTTCTGTTGCTATCTACAGCTCTCTGATATATTCAAACAAATTTTTCCACAGAACAGAATGCTCCAGATCACCTTGCAATCAAATCACAACACACGTGTAAGAGTTTGTACGAATTTTGATATCAAGAAGTAAAACGTAATAATTCTTTCACTTCAAACTATAAATGCAAATGAATTAGCGCGATCCCCGGCAACGGCGCCATTTTGATTGAAATAGTTTCTGATGTGTAAAATAAACTTGTAAAGATATCACAATCAAAAAATTATATTGACCGCAATCAAACCACGGTGTCGGATGTAGTTAATGAATGAGTGCGGATCGTCCACAGGGATTGTGCAATTCAATTGTATTTTGATACTTTTGAAATGAAATGTTAAACAACAATAAACGAAAACATGATTCAAGATGTGATTTGTATTCCAGTGTCACTATCCTTTACTCAAGAATCAAGAAACTATAAACAATCAAGAATCGGTTGTTTTGATAATATTTCCAATCAACAATCAAGAATATAAGAGAGGCTCGTAGGAATCGATCGGATCTTTAGACGTGATGCAATCTAAAGGGTTTCGTGTTCTTGTCCTTCGAAGAATTGATACTAGATCAATGGTGATCGACGAGAGTTAGGGTTTTCTTGATGAAATTAGGGTTTCATCTCTTAACCCTTGTTCTTTCGAGGATACCATTTATATTCTAGCCTCTAGCAATTTCAAGAAACGATCGGAACTCCCCAATCTCGAGCGATGTCGATCAAGAAAGCATCGCAACGAATTGGGTCGTCGATTCTTGAACTTGCTAGGGTTTACAAACTCGTGGGATTCAAGAATCGATTACAAATTTGTTACATAATCATACTAAAGATCGTTTCGACTCCCCGACGAGCGGAGTTTTATTCACACATCACCACAAAGACAATATTCAAGAATAGTAATGATAACATGATGCGGAATTTAAAGAAGACAAGATAAAAGAATATCACCTTTTATTTAATCAACAATTTCAATACATTCTTTCAAGAATCTACAAGAAGAAGAAATCGATCGTTGACTCGGCTTCGCTCGTCTCCGTGGATCGTGGATCTACTTTGATCTCTTGCCCGATTGAAGATCAGCTCGGCTCATAAAAGGGTTGAAGGCATCTTGCTTGGCTTGCACTCAAGATCTTGAATTGTGGTTGGATTTAGGGTCAGGGTTTCCTACAAGCTCTCTCACTAAACTTGAGGAAGAGGGGATGAAGAAAGAGATTGATTTTCTAAACTTCAATCAAGGTTGAATTATCTCCTTTCAAATGATGAGCCTAGGGTCTTATTTATAGAGCTCCCAAACCCTAGGTTAGATTTGAATTAGAACTTTCCCTCCCAAAGTTTGTTGAAGGGTTTCTAGAAGGAGTTTGTTAGGAGTTAGCTTAGGGTTTAAGCTAGGGTTTAGGGAAAGTTCTAGAAAGATTAGGCTAGTTTGGGTATTTGCTGATCTGGTGGAAGTATCTGGACTCTTCTGGAAGTTTGTGTGCATTTCTGGACTTTAGCCACTGAAACAGGAGTTTTGGTGAAATTTGAGAGTCTGAACCCTTGGAACCGCCGCGCAACCGCCGCGTTTACCCTACATATGCCGCTCTTCCGCCGCGCATTGATGAGCTTGGGATCTGAGTCTTCTGCAGTGGTCTTGTACTGCTGTTTGTAGCTTTCTTTGATGTTTAGATTTGTGCTTCCTCTTCTGTGTTGATACCAGATTTGAGTTAAGTGAGTTTACGAGCAATTGTAATGGTCGAGCATTGTAATGATCGAGCAAGCTTCTCTTTTCCTGCACAGACTTCGAAACAGGGGTTGCAAGATATAGAAAATATGCTATGTAATGCAATGCAGTCAATTTCCCTAGAAATGCCGGTTTTAAGATCGAATACATGTAATCTGATATTTTGCGACCGATTTGCTAATATGGGAATTATGAATACCGTACACTTCTATATGGATGCAAATGATAAGGAAATTGCCGGTTAAAATATGCAATATTTTCGACTGATCAGGGTACCTACAATTTCCAATGCGTCATATAGTATCAAGAATCGAACATGAAAACCAAAGCGGCATGCGAATCGCGTATAGGTTAGAACCTATAGCCTACGCCTGCAAAACCACCAAACAACCCCCGTCGCTGATGTACAAACATCCAACGATGGAAAACAATATCAAATACCAAATCCCAAATTAAAACGAAGTCACAAAACAATGCCGCAACATAAGAAAATGGTCCCAGATTTTACCCTAGGTGAAATTAGCCAATTTTGCACATGTGGAGGGTCTAATTTACTGGAGATAAAGCCCTGGACCAAGCACGAACTAAAATGGAGGTACCCAGGCCACAATATGCGGTCAATGGGGTTAAATCTGTTGCCTGGATGAAGTGTTTTGGGCTCGGGTCTCTAGGTTAGCTTCTAGGTTGCCTGCACAGCTCTCAGTCTTTGCTAAATAATTTTTAGGTCATCCGGGTTATAGCAGATCACCAAAACACATCACAATTTCTACAAAATACGGTATCGGGGATTTCTAAGTTTGCGATAAGGGGTTTAAGTCTATGGTATAGTCCAATATACCATCACTACATGGGTTGTATAGCCTTTACTAACCTCAATTACACAATCACAACTCAATAATCCCACAAACCCTAACTTGGAATTTTCAAAGTTCACAAAACCACACAATATCGATTCAAAACTTTAATAGATGTTAAAGGAAATGAAATACTACTCTAATGGTGAAGGAAATACCTCATTTGGCAACTCAAGAATTTTCTTGAGTTTCCCCAAGTCTCCAAATTCCAAACTTTCTTGGTCCAAAGTGCTTGTGATGAGCTTGTGCATGTTTTTAGTGAAGGAGAAATGGTGTTTTGAGGTGGGAATGTGGGTGTTTTGAGGAGGTAGAGGAGGGAGGAGGAAGTGGGCTGCCATGGGAATGGAGGAGGGAAAAGATGAAATGATGAAGGGGACAATGAGCCATGCCATGGTTGACCCCTCACCCCCCTCTCTCTCTTGCCCATACTTCATTGTTTAGTATTTTTTTTTCTTTTTCTTTTCTTTTATCTTCTTTTCTTCTTTTTTCTCATTTAAAAAGCCATGCTTGAAAAATTAAAGAAAAGCCATGTAGGAAATGTAACACAAGTGTAAAATATGACATGGTGCATGTCATGTGCACAAATCCGGCTTAATGCAGGATTAGTGATATTTAATCGCGATTAGCTTTAAAATGAAATATAATTAATCATAAAGAATTTATAATTGCTTAAATCATATAAAACATCCTCATTTCAGTAATTCTTATAATTTTCCAAATATTTCCCAATTTATCGGTATTTAATTATACCGCAATATTAAAATATTCATAATATTTATTATTTAATTTCTTTAAATTCCCAAGAATAATATTTTATTTTTCTGAAATGTTACAGAAGACTACTTGTATGAGTACTAGAACACACCCTAAACACAAACCCCAGATTCAAAAATTGGACCGGCCAGATAACCCAAAATTCCGAAGTGTCTGGTTTTGTTAAGGCTTCTCAACTTCGTATTTTGGGTGTTGTCTAGTCTCTGGAATATTGGTTCAGTGGTATTGCTTGTTTATGTAAGTGCACGGCGGCGCCCCGGCCGTCAATCCGACGCCGGAAATGCGGAAACGAAAAACTTTACAAAACTAGTAAACCGGTACCACCGCGCACTTTTAACCCGGATCGGGCCATTAACCTAAATACTAGCAAACTACAAGATGGGAAGAGAGATATACCGAGCGATCCGTGTCTTTCGGTCTTCTCTTCGTCGTCCCGATCTCCCCGCAGAATCTCCGGTCTTCGCCTCCTCGCCGGAACGGGCACCACATCGCCGGGTTCTTTTACGGGCTCCCACCTCTATACCGAGGCAACTCGGGCACGAAGTTGGCGAGCCGACGTGCCCAAGGTTGCTGTAGGTTAACTGTAGAGTACTTTGTCTCTTAGGGTTTGTATGGAGTTGCCTTTTGGTGGAGGAATGATATGAACTTTTTGGAGATGAACTAGAAGGCCATTTTAGCAAAGTGAGAAACAAAAATGCCACCCCCAAAATTGTGACAACCCCCACCCAAGGGAATGGCCGGCCTTGGCTTGTGAATGGAATGAGGAGGAAAAGCCAAAATAGGGGGGGGGGTGAGCTATCAACCATCAAGGAGAGAGAGAAAAAGGGTGATGATGATCAAGAATCATCACAACCAAAATCACACTCAACCATCATCATCCATCATCATCATCATGTCAAAAGATAAGCAATCATGAACCATCATGATCCTAGAAGTCAATGGAGGCTAAGTCATCATGATACAACTATATTCAAATAACACCCTCCACAAATGCTTATTTGCACAAATGCATATAAGCCCTCCTCCACCAACTTTCAGCTAATGAAAGATACAAAGAAATAATGGCCGAAACGGAAAGCAAACTGGCAACTCCAAAAAACTGATTCCGTAATAAATTACAGGAAAACCCCGCTACTGTATATACATACCCGCATTTGTATTCTGACCGAATACAAATGCAATGAGAAAATCTACACTGTGCAATACTAGGATCCGGCTTAAACCAAAGCCCGCTAGTATTTTCCGTCCGATCATGATCTGTGCAATACTGCACGTATCTGGTCGAACCCTGCCATATCTTCATATGGCCTCTACAACGTTTCCCCCGAAACTTGAGTTACTGTGTGTGGGGGACTCTAAAGACTCGTCAATACTATGCCTGTGGATTTAACCACTAGCACGTCAGAGGTATTAGCCATACGTGACGGGCCACCAGCTATTGACCAAAAGGGACGTCGATGAGCGAACTCATCCTGACACCCTACTGAGCCTGTCAGTGACAATATCCGTACAGTCCGGTCCGTTCGTCTATGAGCATCGCATGGCGGGCCTAGGGGGTTGGTAAAAGTCAGACCCCCAAAAGCGGTACAAGTCGTGTCGGAGTGTAGCCCAGAACACCCTGAGATACTACTGGAATACCTACCAGTAAATCTCCTGCCTTAGTCAAGGACTTTGTGTAAGGGCTCTCCTAGACACAGCGCGACCTCACCCCCAATACCGGGAGAGACGAACCCCTGCAGATCCGCTCACTGCCTCCATGTGGCTCGGGACTGTACCCAACTAAAACCTTTTTGCACGTCTCTTTTGAGCGTGGTAGGGTAGTAATCAAAGTACAGTGGGAACTCACACGAGACAAATGACGATCTCAGGTCGATGAACTAACCTGTACACATGTCACCAGGGAACTGCTATCCGACGTCAGGTATAAGACCAACTAGCATGTTCCCGGCGGGTCCTGTCCGGTGTACTCATAACCCAATGAGCACCTGTATACATCTTAGGTGAACCAACTGACACCAATGGCTTATGAGACCTGCCACTGTCCCTCGTCGGGGTCTCGACTGTATACACTAGTCTACTCTGGAGAATCGATGCCCTGTCTCGAAACTCCCACGACTAGGGACCTTTTAAGGATATGCTTATAGACCCCAGCTCTCACGTATATGATCGCCCTCATACTGCTGGTAGTCAAACAAGAATCCTAGGGGCTCTATCAACGTGCAATAGTGACCTGTAAGGTCACCTAAAGCAGTACACGATGATAAAGATAAACTAGATAGCATACTATCATCTTGAGTAAGACTGTCCTACCGGTATAGGTCCTCCCTTAATCATTGCAATCACGTGCCTGTGATCCAATAATTGACTCTGAGGGCACTATCTCCAACAATCTCCCACTTGCACTCAAGGATAATTATTGCGATGTCGCATACTCACAGCCCGTGTGATACCGAACACCTAACTCCTCTACTAGTCAGTCTCACAAAGCCTGTTTGCGCAACTATTGCGTTCGAGGAATAGCCTCAGTGAGTGGATCCGCTTCGATGTTTCTTTCTATGTCTCTCTAAATCTCAAGTTCGCGGAGAAACCCATCTCCCGAAATGAGCAATACCTGTCTTAGAATGTGTCTGAATGTCTGATGGGACCTTTTCATAAATGAACTCCAAATCCAAACTTCTTGGACTGTATTGTCAACTGAACTTAATCAGTATCCTGCGCCATGCCTCCCTCAGTATCTGCTTGGATCACCTGCCCAAAATACTGCCCCTCGTCAGAGGGAAAACTATAACTCTGATGGCCACCCTTTCGTCCATGTCATCTTAGAAGCCTGGAATGATAAATGTCTCCTGAACGAGGCTGTCGTTATCATATCCCTAGAACATCCACTTATGTTCTAAAACTGCTTCCGAATGTTTCTCCAGGATTTGATCAATATCAACTTACTGCAGCTCGTACAAAAACAACATCTGATGTGGTACTTGACATCTCATGATCAACTCAATTGCCTAAGCAAGTGATCTGCCAATCATGCACATCCCTCTCTACTTTAGTCTGTAAGACACCTTTAGAGAGGGTGGCTCCATCACCTGCAGGTACACTACCGTGCCAGGAGTCGTCCATTCTAAATACCTGTAGAATGGTGTCTAAGTACCCAGATTGGGAAACTACCCAAATCTAGATCTAAAACCATAGATCTAGTAACCAGAATGTCTGATACAATATCTAAGCCTTATGTGGAGAAATTACTGTGTGACAACCAAAGTATAATCGACTGTAGTATATGAATTTCACTTCCTACTCTGTATATGTCATCCTAATACCAGGACATCATACCCTACTACCTTCTTAACAGATCCATCCCCTATTCTGATGAAGTCAAACCTATGACTGTCACATCAGAAATAGATGATCTATCTCCGCTATATCTGCTTTAGTCCATAAATAGACATAAGCCACCTGTCCACCAATGCTTCCGCTGCTCCCACTGACTACGACAACCCTCTGGCAGAGTCATATACACGTACACTTCTAAAGCTAATTTAGAACGACGCTATACTCATCCTCCTGCCGGGTCTCACAGTCTGGAACAACAGCAATGGAAAGTCTGGGTAAACAAGAACCTCCCTGTCATCGTCCTTGAGGCTACCGGAGTACCTCTCGGGTGCTTGAGGTTACCCACCATATTTGCGGAGTGGCTAATGGAATGTCAATCCAGATTGAATCTTTAGGTTCTTATCAAATCTTCAGTAATCGTTTGCGGTTCTGGAATCACTTCTAGTTCTACCATACTCCCACTACTGTTTTCTGAAAAAATCCATTTCTTTTAAAATTGTGGCGAGTCAAGAACAATATCACTATTGATCTTCCAGATGGTAGAAAGTCAACCCTCGTCATAGCCTGGGTTAACCCACAAACAGCCATTATAGAAACGTGCCTTGAGTTATCCAGACTCTGGTTTTAAGCATAAGCCGGACAACTCCCCGTACCTTAACAATGTTAAGATATGAACTGTTCTATATCCAATACAGAAATAGAGGCACTGATTTAATTGAACCAGATTCAAATCATGCAGCTGTTTCCAGTGCATGTCAACTAAATGGAGAGAGGCCGATCAGCGTTACTCAACTTAGGAATGCTTCCAATTATGAGTAACCTGAAAGAGAAGCAAGTTCTCTTAATCATTACTATCAACTGAATACCATACACAAGTATCTACATCTTCGATCACCTTGAAGAATCCCGATACTTGCAATATATGGTTCTCTATTTTACTCTTATACCTATAACTTCTCAAAACTTGGACGCTGTGTTTCTACGAAACACCTGTCTAAGAACTAGAGAAGTCATAAGTAAACAGAATATAGTACGAGGACCAACCCCTCTGTCCTAATAGACATTGGACAATATACAATACTTTGTATAAGTCCCCTGAGTTTAACAACTCAAACCCTGTGTGTCGTAGGTTGAAAACTGTACTTATGGTTAAGAAGAATTACACCGCTGTTTAATGCTCCTTACCTAACCATCAACTGATATAGGTAAATGTCATCGACATAATTTCAAAAAGGTATATCTCACTCTATAAAAATAGACGTACAGATATATCAATTTGAAATTGGTGCATAACAACGGATATTCAAAACCAAATATTCGCCGTCCGGCAAACAATCCAGGTGACTTCCTCAAATATCACCAATTACAACGAATTTCGATATAATGAGGATAATCACCTAATTCCCAATAACTTGCTCCCACTCATCATCTGTAAAACCATACAGATGTGAGAATCATACCCGGTAAATACATACCTTGGAGCAAGTGTCTAATTGGGAAATCAGTTTTCTTTTGACAGTACACAGTGAAACTGAAACATTGAAATGTTTCGTAGGGGTATCCTGGTATTCCTAGTAATGCCTCTTCCATTATCCAGATTCACAACTGTAACCGTATATTTCTCTGCCATCTCTCCAAATCTCTTCATATGTTTTTAGTCATTACCTTCTGTACACCCCTTCAGGCCAAATGGTTTTCTTCCTTCCCTACCGTTCGGCACCAGCCTATGGTTTGGAAGAAGACTATCCAATAAGCATAATTGGTGTACTGCCCTAATCCTAGGAGCACTGGCAATGCGAGAGAAGGTGAAGATAAAGGACACCTGAATAAACCTTATTCCTATTTCTCCTGAACCAGAATCCATCCCTGAACTGGAACAAGTTCCTTTCGAGTTCTTATATAACCATACGATGGAATGTCCAAATATCTGTGGATCTTCGTAGTGATACGGAGTGTCCTGGAGAAATACAAAGGTGAAGTGGGAGTGGTAATGAAATACTTGGTTTGGTCGTGAATATCAGTCGCAACTTACTTTGCCCTCCTTCTAATCCCTTTCTTTGTCTTAATTTAATACCTTCTGTACACCGTTTAGGCTAATTGGTTTTCTTCATTCCCTACTGGTCGGCACCTGCCTATGGTTTGGAAGAAGACTATCCAATTTGCGTAATAGGTGTACTATCCCCTAATCTAAGGGGCACTCGCAACCTGAGAGAAGGTAAAAGGAAAAGACAACTAAATAGTCCTATTCGTTTTCTCCAGAACCGGAAACCATCCTCGAATAAATTCCTTCGAGTTCGTATATAACCATACGATGGTTTTATCCAATGGAAGTGGACGTTCGTAGTAATACGGGTTGTCCTGGAGAAAATGGTAATAGTAGGAGTGGCAATAAGGTATGCAACTCTGACAATCCAAAAGCCAGTCTTGTAAGAAGGTTCGGTCAACTTGGTCACTGAGTCATAGTCTAGGGTCGGGTCAATGGTCGCTGCCAAAGA
Organism: Agapanthus africanus; assembly: GCA_030015575.1. Lineage (NCBI taxonomy): Eukaryota > Viridiplantae > Streptophyta > Magnoliopsida > Asparagales > Amaryllidaceae > Agapanthus > Agapanthus africanus. Next base: position 370,454,520 of record CM057347.1, on the reverse strand, counting down.
GAGAGAGAAAAGAAACACTCAGCGTGCACTCTAACCTAGATCATAATGGTTACCAATTTATCTAATCAGGAAACCTCCCACTGTACCGTCAAATTCTCCTCCAAACCTAAAAGAAGAATTAGTCGGGATCACCCGAGGAGTAAACCAACTCATCAGTGGGAATCGGGATCCAACTATCATCGCATGATAACGTGACGGAATCCGCTCACGTTATTACACTCCAGAAGGTATGCGCATACCTGGCAAGTTTCAGTTTCTTTAGAAACTCCCGATGTGATTTTTGCCCCATGCTCTTATGACCTTGACGAAGGCCAACATATCATAAGTCACATGTCAAGTTCTACCCGTCATTATCAAGGTTAATTTGAACCCACCCGTACATACCCTTGACGAAGGCCAAAATAGTAGTACGACTGTCCCAAACCAACGCATCTATCTATGCTGCAGAAAAGTAACAAATAGCTACCATACACTATGCCTTGACGAAGGCCAACATACATAGCATGAATACTAAGTGCTACGTTCCTGAAATGACGGAGGGCTACGAATGGTTTCTGGCGAAAACCTTTAACGTAATGAACTTGATATCGTTGAAGGAACCGGATAGCTTTTATAAAAATATAGTGACGAAAACCTTTGCTAAAGAGGTCACTCCCGGTGAAGGGATCTCGGCTCTTTCCCCGTAGAATGAGGTGCAGGATATTCCAACTGAATACCACGATGCAAAGCAAAAGTAATTGGCTATAGAGAAGTTATTTCCCTGACGCAAACTCCTGTCCAAGGGGTCACTCCTGGTGAAGGGATCTCGGTCCTTGCCTCGTCGACTGAGGTGCTGGATATTCATAACCGAATACCACTGTGCAAAACAAAAGTGAACGCCCTTGCAATAACAGCTTTTTGAAAAATGTTCCAAAAACATCAGAATAGGTTTGTTTAACTTGCATTGATCCGAATCAACGCAGTACCATCAATTGATCATACCAATAAAGAACGAAAATAATGACGTACGTATATGCCATCCACATTCGCCACTGGGTCCCGTCATTACCCGTTAGGTTAGTTAACTAACGACAGAGCGGGGACTGGACTAGCGCGGATGCAAAACATATACAACATCTACTAGTATATATATATCAATATATAATATTCGCTCAAGGCGTGATAACAATGCAACATCACAGAAATGTAATGAGCATCACAGAACAATACAGATATCTGGGATCCCCGGGTTTCACAGAGCCGCTGCTGAAACCCGACGTTCCCCTGGTCGTGTGGATAGCCTGTGCAATGAAATCCTAGACCCCTACGGGCGCGGCAAGTTACCCGCCAAAACCTGAAGCGAGGTAGCCCCCTTCAGCAACGTGAATGGACCACCCAGCACTTCACGGAATCTGGTAACTTGGGCACCCCTCCTGGGTCAACCTGTACCCCCTACGAGTGCGGCGAATAGCCCGCCAATTCTAGAGTAAAGCCCCCTCCGTCTCAATGCCATGAGATGCGGGCCCGTTGCCCTCTAGAATCCGGATATCCGTGCACCCCTCCACGAGGTAATCCTAGTACAGAAAGTAAAATATACATACAATGGGTACATCGATCTCACCCTGGTCGTGCCCCAAAAGAATAATACAAACAGGCAGTGACGGCGGTCCATATGTCGGACGCTCGCCCCGCAATATCAAATGTACATATAAAACAAAACTGTACTACTACTGCAACCAGGCTATCCCCCACGACTGATCCGCAACATCACAGCACAACACAGAACATCAACGTGAATGTCACGTTCGCAAATCCGTCTAACCGGGCTATAGCAGTTAGACAGGATTTACCGATCAAGCGACATTCACGGTCGCGGATATAATGTAAATACTGTGAACTAATGTGTTTAAAATATCCGATCGATCAAATTTTACCAAGTGGGCCCCAAGCATTACTGTAGCAGATGAAGAAATTCTGGGCCCAAAAATAATATTCCAAAACCCCTATTTTCAAGTCAAAGAGCCTCTGTAAAATTTTGATACGCTGAATAATGAAATTGGCGGCGGAACCGCGGCCCAAGCAGGGGTTTGGCCGCTGTTCCGCGGTGGGGTAATGGGTTCAGGCGACCAAATTTTACCAGAGTTCTTATACTCCCCTGCACATCATTCTGCAACTACCTGAAAAATTTTTAGAGCAAAAAAAAATTCGACAGAAACTGATGCACATGAAAACGCGGATTTTGGAATTTTTTTCGATCGGAAATGTAAACACATTAGACAAAGCTAGACTAGGTTAATGGTGTGGCTCTGATACCAATGTAAGTGCACGGCGGCGCCCCGGCCGTTAATCCGACGCCGGAAATGCGGAAACGAAAAACTTTACAAAACTAGTAAACCGGTACCACCGCACACTTTTAACCCGGATCGGGCCATTAACCTAACTACTAACAAACTACAAGATGGGAAGAGAGATATACCGAGCGATCCGTGTCCTTTGGTCTTCTCTTCGTTGTCCCGATCTCCCCGCGGAATCTCCGGTCTTCGCCTCCTCGCCGGAACGGGCACCACATCGCCTGGTTCTTTTACGGGCTCCCACCTCTATACCGAGGCAACTCGGGCACGAAGTTGGCGAGCCGACGTGCCCAAGGTTGCTGTAGGTTAACTGTAGAGTACTTTGTCTCTTGGGGTTTGTATGGAGTTGCCTTTTGGTGGAGGAATGATATGAACTTTTTGGAGATGAACTAGAGAGCTATTTTAGCAAAGTGTGAAACAAAAATGCCACCCCCAAAATTGTGACAACCCCCACCCAAGGGAATGGCCAGCCTTGGCTTGTGAATGGAATGAGGAGGAAAAACCAAAATGGGGTGGGGTGGGGTGAGCTATCAACCATCAAGGAGAGAGAGAAAAAGGGTGATGATGATCAAGAATCATCACAACCAAAATCACACTCAACCATCATCATCCATCATCATCATCATGTCAAAAGATAAGCAATCATGAACCATCATGATCCTAGAAGTCAATGGAGGCTAAGTCATCATGATACAACTATATTCAAATAACACTCTCCATAAATGCTTATTTGCACAAATGCAAATAAGCCCTCCTCCACCAACTTTCAGCCAACGAAAGATACAAAGAAATAATGGCCGAAACGGAAAGCAAACTGGCAACTCCAAAAACTGATCCCGTAATAAATTACAGGCAAACCCCGCTACTGTATATACATACCCGCATTTGTATTCTGATCGAATACAAATGCAATGAGACAAAATCTACACTGTGCAATACTAGGATCCGGCTTAAATCAAAGCCCGCTAGTATTTTCCGTCCGATCATGATCCGTGCAATACCGCACGTATCTGATCGAACCCTGCCATATCTCCATACGGCCTCTACAGCGTTTCGCCCGAAACTTGAGTAACTGTGTGTGGGGGACTCTAAAGACTCGTCAATACTATGGCTGTGGATTTAACCACTAGCACGTCAGAGGTATTAGCCATACGTGACGGGCCACCAGCTATTGACCAAAAAGGACGTCGATGAGCGAACTCATCCTGACACCCTACCGAGCCTGTCAGTGACAATATCTATACAGTCCGGTCCGTTTGTCTATGAGCATCGCATGGCGGGCCTAGGGGGTTGGTAAAAGTCAAACCCCCAAAAGCGGTACAAGTCGTGTCGGAGTGTAGCCCAGAACACCCTGAGATACTACTGGAATACCTACCAGTAAATCTTCTGCCTTGGCCAAAGACTTCGTGTAAGGGCTCTCCTAGACACAACGCGACCTCACTCCCAATACCGGGAGAGACGAACCCCTGCAGATCCGCTCACTGCCTCCATGTGGCTCGGGACTGTACCCAACTAAAACCTGTTTGCACGTTTCTTTTGAGCGTGGTAAGGTAGTAATCAAAGTACAGTGGGAACTCACACGAGACAAATGATGATCTCAGGTCGATAAACTATCCTGTACACATGTCACCAGGGAACTGCTATCCGACGTCAGGTATAAGACCAACTAGCATGTTCTCGGCGAGTCCTGTCCGGTGTACTCATAACCCAATGAGCACCTGTATACATCCTAGGTGAACCAACTGACACCAGTGGCTTGTGAGACCGGCCACCGCCCCTCGTCAGGGTCTTGACTGTATACACTAGTCTACTCTGGAGAATCGATGGCCTGTCTCGAAACTCCCACGACTAGGGACCTTTTAAGGATGTGCTTATAGACCCCAGCTCTCACGTATATGATCGCCCTCATACTGCTGGTAGTCAAACAAGAATCCTAGGGGCTCTATCAACGTGCAATAGTGACCTGTAAGGTCACCTAAAGCAGTACACGATGATAAAGATAAACCAGATAGCATACTATCATCTTGAGTAAGACTGTCCTACCGGTATAGGTCCTCCCTCAATCATTGCAATCACCTGCCTGTGATCCAATAATTGACTCTGAGGGCACTATCTCCAACAGTTTAGCCCAGTTTGGATATGGTTTTATCTAGTAGTTTGGGGGCTATTCGGGGTGTTTTCAAAGTCGATATTTCTAACATTGTTTAAAGTTTTACAGTACATGCATTATTATCTGCGACCGTGAATGTCATTAGAGCGGTACAACTTGTCTAATTGCTATAGTTCTTTTAGACGGGTTTGCGAACGTGACATTCACGTTGATGTTTTGTGTTGTGCTGTGTTTGTTGGCTGGATTGTCGTGGTGGATAGCTTGGGTGTAATGTTAGTACAATTAAGTTTTATTTGTATATTTGATATCACGGGGCGAGCGTCCGACATGTGGACTTCCGTCACTGCCTGTTTGTATATTATTTGTTTGGGGCACGACCGGGTTGAGGTCGATGTCACCGTTGTACATATTTTCTTTTCAGTACTAAGATTACCCCGCGATGGAGTGCACGGATAGCCGGGTTCTGGAGGGCAACAGGCCCGCATCTCATGCCATTGAGACGGAGGGGGACTCACTCTAGAATTGGCGGGCTATTTCCCGCACTCGTAGGGGGTACAGGTTGACCCAAGGAGAGGTGCTCAAGTTACCGAATTCCGTGAAGTGCCGAGTGGCCCATTCACTTTGATGAAGGGGGCTGCCTCGCTTCTGGTTTTGGCGGGTAACTTGCCGCACTCATAGGGGTCTAGGTTTTCATTGCACAGGCTATCCACACGACCAGGGGAACATCGGGTTTCACTTGCGGCTCAAAGGAAACCCAGGGCTCGCAGATTATCTGTATTGTTCTGTGATGCTCATCGCTTGTCTGTGATGTTGCATTTATCATGCCTGGAGCAATTATTGTATATTGTTATATATATACTAGTAGATGTTGTATATGTTTTTCACCCGCGCTAGTCCAGCCCCCGCTTTGTCGTTAGTTAAGTAACCTAACGGGCGATGACGGGGCCCAGTGGTGAATGCGGATGACATATACCTACATCATATTTTCATTCTTTTTTGGTGTGATTAATTGATGGGACTGCGTTGATTCAGATCAATGCAAGGAAAACAGACCTATTCGATGTTGTTGGAACAAATTTTCAAAAGCTGTTATTACAAGGACGTTTTCTTTTGTTTTGCACAGCGATATTCGATTATGAATATCCAGCACCTCATTCGACGAGGCAAGAGCCGAGATACCTTCACCGGGAGTGACCTCTTGGGTAGAAGTTTGCGTCAGGGTAATAACTTCACTATAGTCGATTACTTTTTGCTTTGCACAGCGGTATTTAGTTGGGATATCCTGCACCTCATTCCACGAGGAAAGAGCCGAGATCCCTTCACTGGGAGTGACCACTTTAGCAAAGGTTTTTGCCACTATATACTTGTAAAGCTATCTGATTCCTTCAACGATATCAAGTTTATTACGTTAAAGGTTTTTCGCCAAAAACCATTCGTAGCCCTCCATCATTTCAGATAAGTAGCACGTAGTATTCATGCTATTTTGTTGGCTTTCGTCAAGGCATAGTGTATGGTAGATGTTTGTTACCTTTCTGTTGCATAGATAGATGTGTTGGTTTGGGAAAGTCGTACAACTTTGTTGGTATTCGTCAAGGGCGAGTACGGATGGGTTCAAATTAACTTGGACAATGACGGGTAGAACTTGAAATGTGACTTATAATTTGTTGGCCTTCGTCAAGGTTATAAGAGCATGGGGTAAAAATCACATCGGGAGTTTCAAACATATAGGAAACTTTCCAGGCATGCGCATACCTTCTGGAGTGTGATAACTTGAGTGGATCCCATCAGGTTATCATGCGATGATAGTTGGATCCCGATTCCCACTGATGAGTTGGTTTACTCCTCGGGTGATTTTAAATGATCCCGACTAATTCTTCTTTAGGGTTTGGAGGAGAATTTGAGGATACAGTGGGAGACATCCTGATTAGATAAAGTGATTAACTATTCTGATCTAGGTTAGAGTGCATGCTGAGTGTGTCTTTTCTCTCTCTTTGGCAGCGACCATATCCCGACCCTAGACTAGAACTCATGAACCAAGTTAACCGAACCTTCTTAAAACACTGGCTTTTGGATTGTCAGAGTTGCATACTTCATTTCCACTCCTACTTCACCTTTGAATTTCTCCAGAACGCCCCGTATCACTACGAAGATCGACATTTATTGGATAATCCATCGTATATTTACATACAAACTCGAAGGAAGTTGTTCCAGTTCGAGAATGGATTCTGGTTCAGGAGAAATGGAATAATGATTATTCTGTTGTCTTTTATCTTTACCTTCTCTCAGGTTGCGAGTATTCCTAGGATTAGGAGAGTACACCTATTGCGCTTATTGGATAGTCTTCTTCCAGACCATAGGCAGGTGCTGAAAGGTGGGGAAGGAAGAAAACCAATTAGCCTAAGTGTGGTGTACAGAAGGTAATAAGTAAAGACAAATAAAAGGATTAGAAAGAAGGCAAAGTAAATTGTGACTGCTACCATTCACGATCAAACCACATATATCATCGTCACTCCTACTTTACCTTTGCATTTCTCCAGAACACCCCGTATCACTATGAAGATCCACATTTATTGGATAATCCATCGTATAGTTACATACGAACTCGAAAGAACTTGTTCCAGTTCGAGGATGAATTCTGGTTCAGGAGAAATAGAATAAGGATTATTCTGTTGTCTTTTATCTTTACCTTCTCTCAGGTTGCGAAGGCTCCTAGGATTAGGAGAGTACATCTATTATGCTTATTAGATAGTCTTCTTCTAAACCATAGGCTGGTGCCAAATGGTAGGGAAGGAAGAAAACCATTTAACCTAAGGATGGTGTAAAGATGGTAACGAGTAAAGACAAATAAAGGGATTTGAAAAGGTGGCAAGGAAATATACGATCACAGTCATGAATCTGGATAATGGAAGAGGCATTACTAGGAATACCCGGCTACCCCTTCGAAACATTTTCATGTTTCAGTTTCACCATGCGTTTTTAATTGAAAATTGATTTCCCAATTAGATCCTTGCTCCAGGGTATGTATTTACCAGGTTTGATTCTCATATATGTGTGCTTTTACAGATGATGAGTGGGAGTAAGTTATTGGGAATTAGGTGATTATATCCTCATTATATCGGAATTCGTTGTAATTGGTGATATATGAGGAAATCGCCTGGGGTTTTGCCTGACGGCAAATATTTGGTTTTGAATATCTGTTGTTATGCACCAATTTCAAACTAATATATCTGTATGTTTATTTTATAAAGTGAGATCTAGCTTTTTGAAATTATGTTCATGACGTTTACCTGTATCAGTTGATGATTGGGTAAGGAGCATTAAACAGCAGTGTAATTTTTTTTAACCATAGTACAGTTTTCAACTTACGACGCATAGGGTTTGAGTTATTCAACTCAGGGGATTTATACAAATTATTGTATGTTGTCCAGTGTCCATTAGGACAGAGGGGTTGGTACTCGTACTATATTCTGTTTACTTATGACTTCTCCAGTTTTAGACAAGTATTTCGTAGAAATACAAGATTCAAGTTTTGAGAAGTTATAGGTACAAGAACCATGTGTTGCAAGTATCAGGATTCTTCAAGGTGATCGAGGATGAAGATACTTGTGTTTGGTATTCAGTTGATAGTAATGGTTTTGAGAACTTGCTTTTCTTTCAGGTTACTCATATCTGGATGCACTCCTAAGTTGAGTAATGCTGATCGGCCTCTCTCCATTTAGTTGACATGAACTGGAGACAGCTGCATGATTTGAATCTGATTCCAATTAAATCAGTGCCTCTGTTTGTATATTGTATACAGAATAGTTCATATCTTAACGATGTTAAGGTATATGGAGTTGTCCGGTTTATGCTTAAAACCAGACTCTGGATAACTCAAGGCATGTTTCTGTAATGGCAGTTTGTGGGTTATCCCGGGCTATGACGAGGGTTAACTTTCTACTATCTGGAAGATCAATAGTGATATTGTTTTTGACTCGCCACAGTTTTAGTAAAATGGATTTTTTTCTTCAGAAAACAGTAGTGGAAGTATGGTAGAACTGCAAGTGATTTCAGAACCACAAACAATTACTGAAAATTTAATAGAACCTAAAAATCCAATCAGGTTTGACATTCCATTAGCCACTCCGTAGATATGGTGGGTAACCTCATGCGCCCAAGAGGTACTTCGGTATCCTCAAAGACGGTAATAGGGAGGTTCTTGTTTACCCAAACTTGACACTACTGTTGTTCTAGACTATGAGACCCAGTAGGAGGATGAATATAGCGTCGTTCTAAACTAGGTTTATAAGTGCACATGTATATGACTTTGCCAGAGGGTTGTTGTAGTCAGTGGGAGCAGCGGAAGCGTAGTGGACAAGTAGCTTGTGTCCATTTATAGACTAAAGCAAGTATAGCGGAGATAGATAATCTATTATTGATGTGACAGTCATAGGCTTTGACTTCATCAGAATAGGAGATGGATCTATTAAGAAGGTAGTAAGGTGTGATGTCCTGGTATTCGAATGACATGCACTTTGTAGGAAGTGAAATTCCTATACTATGATCGATTATACTGTGGTTGTCACACAGTGGTTTCTCCACATAGGATATGGATATTATATCAGGCATTTTGGTTACTAGATCTATGGTTTTAGATCTAGATTTGGCTAGTTTCCCAATCTGGGTACTTAGACAGTATTCTAAAGGTGTTTTAGAATGGATGACTTCTGGTATGGTGGTGTACCTGCAGGTGATGGAGTCGCCCTCTCTTTAGGTGTCTTACAGACTAAAGGGGAGATGGATGTGTATGATTGGCATATCACTTGCTTAGGCAATTGAGTCAATCATGAGATGTCAAGTACCACACCAGATGTTCTTTTTGCACTAGCTGCAATAAGTTTATATATTAAATCCAATCCTGGAGAAACGTTCAGAATCAGCTTATGAACATAGGTGGATGTTCTAGGGATTTGATAACGTTAGCCTCCTTCGGGAGACGGTTATCATTCTAGGCTTCCAAGGTGACCTGGATGACAGAGTGACTGTCAGAGTTATAGTTTTCCCTCTTGATGAGGGGCAGTAGTTTGGACAGGTGGTCCAAGCGGATACTGAGGGAGGCATGGCGCAGGATACTGATTAAATTCAGTTGACGATACAGTCTGAGAAGTTTGCTGGATTTGGAGTTCATTTGTGAACTGAGTCCCATCAGATATTCAGACATATTCTAAGACAGGTATTGCTCATTTCGGGAGATGGCTTTCTCCGCGAACTTGAGATAAAGAGAGACATAGAAAGAAACATTAGAGTGGATCCACTCACTGAGGCTATTTCTCGAACGTAATAGTTTTACAAACGATCTTTGTGAAACTGATTAGTAGATAAGTTGGGTGTTCGGTATCACACGGGCTATGAGTATGCGACACCGCAATAATTAGGCTTAAGTGCAAGTAGGAGATTGTTGGCTATAGTGCCCTCAAGTCAATTATTGGATCTCAGACACGTGATTGCAATGATTGAGGGAGGACCTATACTGGTAGAACAGTCTTACTCGAGATGATAGTATGCTATCTGGTTTGTCTTTATCATCGTGTACATGCTTTAGGTGACATTACAGATCACTATTACATGTTGATAGAGCTCATAGGATTCTTGCTTAACTACTAGCAGTATGATGGCGATTATATATGTGAGAGTTGGGTGGTCTATAAGCACATCCTTAAAGTGTCCCTAGTCGTGGGAGTTTCGAGACTGGGCATCGATACTCCAGAGTAGACTAGTGTATACGGATCGAGACCCCGACGAGGGACAGTGGCAGGTCACCTAAGATGTATACAGGTGCTCATTGGGTTATGAGTACACCGGACGGACTCGCCGAGAACATGCTAGTTAGTATTATACCTATTGTCAGATAGCAGTTCCCTGGTGACATGTGTACAGGTTAGTCTATCGATCTGAGATCGCCATTTGTCTCGTGTGAGTTCCCACTGTGCTTTGATTACTACCCTACCACGGCTTAAAGGAGTCGTGCAAACAGGTTTTAGTTGGGTACAGTCCTGAGCTACATGGAGGCAGTGAGCGGATCCTCAGGGGATTCATCTCTCCCGGTATTAGGGGTTGATGTCGTATTGTGCACAGGTGGCCATCACCAGAAATCCTTAGCCAAGGTAGTCGAGAATAACTGATTCGGATCAGTAGTTTCTCAGGTGGTGATAGGCTTCATACCGACACTAAATGTCAAGTTATTAGGGGTCTGACTTTATCCACCCCCCTAAACTCGATATGCAATACTCATAGATGAACGGACCGGACTGTATGGGTATTGTCACTGTCAGGCTCAGTAGGGTTTCAGGATGAGTTTTCTCGTCGGCCTCCTTTTCGCTCAATACCTTGGTAGCCGTTACGTACAGCTAGTCACTGACGTGCTTGTGGTTAAACCCACTTCCAGCGTATTGACGAGTCTTTAGAGTCCTACACAGAGGGTTTTCCTGGTTTGGGCGAAACGTTGTAGAGGCCGTATGGTTTTATGGCAGGGTTCGATCATATACGTGCACTTGTGCTCGAATCATGATCGGACGGATAATACTAGTGGGCTTTGGTTTAAGCCGGATCCTAGTATTATATTGTTGGATTATTTTCGTCTCTTTGTATTCGTATTCAGTCAGAATACGGATGTAGGTATGTATATATGAATGATGGGTATTCTTGTAATTCGTTACAAGTTTACTTTGGAAGATTGCCATTTCTTTTTTGGTTAAACATTTAGTTTTAAATGTTTATTTATTGGTAGTGTGACTCATTGTTTTGGCTTGGATTCTTTGGTGCATGCACTTGGTGACTCAAGAGATGAGTCATGGTGGTATGATTATTTTTTGGTTGGTGTCGAGATATTTTGGGGTGAGTTGGCAGATATTTTTTCGTGAGAATTTTTCTTTAGTTTCACACAACAAAATACCTTAACACAACAAAAGAAAAAAAGCCAACAACACTTTCTTCACTTGGTCTTTCTTAAGCCCACACTCTTCACTCCATGGCTTCTTCTTCAACCTCCACCCATACCCTCTCATGAGTTGAGAATCCTTGGGTGTATTGAGACAAAATGATCACACACACTCTCTACTTTATCTTGGCTATCTAGGTTGGCAAACTAGATACCCGAGTTGCTTCGGTTTTGAGGCGGGAGCCCGTATTACTAACCCTCGACATGGATCCTCTTCGATGTGGGGATACCGGAGATCAAACTTGATCGGGGAAGCAGCGAGGAGCTTGGGGCAGAGATTGAGGACCGAAGTACATGGATCGATCGGTATAACCTCTCTAAACTTCTTTCATATTACTAGTATAGGGTTAATGGTATGATCCGTCGATTAGTTTTCTGTTAGTGCTGGTTTCTAAATTTTTTTGTTCCGCATTTGGTCACGGATTGATGGCGGGGGCGCTGGTGTAACCCAACAATACGGTCCAAATGCGGCCTGCATCTTTTCAATGCCAGTAGAATAGGTTAATCAGGCCACCACTGGATTGTTCTTCGGGACCATGCTCCCGCCGACAAGCTTCAGCGCCCCGGTGCCATCACAGGAAGCTCCAAAGAAGTCAGTCTTCGATCGAATTGCAGCCACCACAGCCCCTCTCAACGGGTCGTCCAAGTCTTCCACCTTAGTCCTCGACGGACCAAGACAAAGCTCCAGTCTGCAAAGAGGCTCGCAATACCTGAAGGGGTTATCCCGAAACAGATAGCCGTTCCAGCTCCGGCGGATAAAGTCGTCGACATGGCTTCTCATGCTAAAGGATCGGTCTTCGCAAGATTGGCCATTCCAATTCCTGCTTCTGGCAAAGTCATCAAGACTGATTCCCTTACCAAAAGGTCGGCCTTCAAAAGATTGACCGTCCCCTCTCAACGGACGTCAATCTTCAACAAGCTGGCACTAGTAGTAGCCCTTTATCAAAGCAGGGGGCATGACGAGGCCACTCCCACAACTGAGGCAATCCCATATGTAAGGCTTGCTCGACGTCGCTACTGGCACCGAGTGAGGAAAGCTGGAGGCAACTCCCCCTTTGGACTTACTCCACCAGCTCCAATGGTGGAAGTAGACGCTGGTGTTCCAACTGGAAACAACTTTGAACCGCTAGGGAGGGTACGAAAGAACTCTCCGACCGCAGTGCTGAAGAAATCGCCCCCACATGTTGAAAAAATGGTACAAGCAAAGCCGGAGCATCCCCCTCAGCGGTTGTCCTCCCGAATCCGCAGAGTTTGGCGGAAAGCCTAGGATTCTGTGATCAACAAGAACTACTCTCGTCGACCGGAGAAAATGAAGGTTCGACGAGAGGAAAATCATCCCTTTAGCATGCAGTGAGGGACTTCTCATGAACCTATTACAATAGCTCCTTCGATTTCAACTTCTTAAAAAAAGAGAATGCTAGAGAATCTACTACCACCGGCGGCAAATCCCAAGGGTGATGGATCCAAACGCCCTAAGTCTGGGGGCATGATTGTGCACACGGTGTACATGGCTTCCGGGAAAGAGGAAATCCATACTTCCATGGGTCATCGATCATAAACTCGGTCGTTGACGAAAGCTCAAGAGCAATAACAAAAGCTCCAGGAGATGCTGACGAAAATGGCAGCACTCACTGGGCAAAAAGAAAGCCCGGAATCGACGTCTAAACAACGCCAGGAGCAGGAGACTGATACAGAATTTCTGCGAAGGGTGCTTGAAAAGAAGGATAAGGAGGCCGCGGAATAGGCTACTAATATAAAGCAGATGACGCTTCTGTTCCAAGACATGGTTGGGATGATGGTCCAGCCGGAACCTCCAGCCGAAGACCCTCCGATAATTATTGAGGACGACAGAGGGGAAACGTCAAATCCTCCACCAGCTTTCTCAGCAGCCAAGGAAGAAACGATCTCCAAGTCTGCCCTTAATGGCTACATAGCTCAACAAATACGAGCTCATCAAGCGAGTGAAGCGGCTGGCCAAGTCGTCAGGACCGGACGACCGTACCCAGGCTGGTACGATCAAATCAAATATCCACCGAGATATACGATCCCTAAATTCCATGTGTATAAGGGAACATGCAACCCACATCAACACGTCGCTTAGTTCAGAGCTTTATGCGGCAATACTGGAGGTGACGACAAATTGCTGCTTTGCCAGTTTGTTGGCAGCTTGTTAAAAACGGCGTTTGAATGGTACTCGGAGCTCCCAAATGACTCCGTCAAATCGTTCACTATAATGGAACTGCTATTCACACAGCGGTTTGCCAGCGCAAGCGAGCGCACCTCAATCACGACATTAATCAATGCCAAGGTGAAGCCAGGAGAGACCTGGGTTCAATACGCAATTCGGTGGAGAAACCTATGGTCAAAATGCGAACAACGCATAGAAGAAGCTCCTGCCGTGGGCATGTTAGTAGGGACCCTTGATCCTCAGGTGACTATATCCCATTTTATGATCTTCAAGCTGACCACCTTCCAGGCCTTGATCGACAAGCTGGCCCAAATGGACCAGATAGGCCATAGGTTGTCCTCTTCAAAAACAGATCCCCGAAATGAAAAGGGCAAAGGGAAAGCGATCTTCGTTACCAACGCTCAACAGCAACCAATTGACCCAAAACCGGTTGCTCGCCAAAGCGACACACGCTCATGTCGATCCCTCGAAGAAGCTAGGACGTCCTTACTCGTTTCCCCGGGATAAAACGAGGAGACTGTTCGAACTGGCAGTGCGCAACAAACTTATCACTCTGCTGGATCCGAGACGTCCACTGCAGCCTGGTGACGTCAACGGTCCCAACTACTGCTCCTACCATAGAGTATTGGGCCACCCAATTGAGTATTGCTACATCTTCAAAAATTAGGTCGAGGACCAGTACCAATAAGGTAAGTTTGCGCTATCTGAAAACTGGAGGGTGAACCCGCTACAGAAGCACGCTCCTAAAAAGGTGGACACGCCAGGGGCATCATGCTCGTTTATAGAAAAAACTCCATGGGAAGTTGTCCTTTCAGCTAAAACTAAAAGAACGCTGAAAGATCTTCAAGCATGTCTGGCGATCAGGTGGAAAAGCCCGCTGGAACCTGAGATCATTGAAGGGATGCTGGAACCGCGTCCCACACCGAAAACAGCTAATGCCGAGCAAGACACTCAGGTCAAGCCTTCAAAGTCTTCGAAGGAAAAGAAAAAACCTAGAAGCCCATACGGCCTGATGACAAGCGCATGGACCTGCAAAAATACATCGACGCGCTGGAGGAGTACAACTAGAAGGCGCGAACCCCAATCACTCTCGAAGAGTTTCTCGACCATATCCTCGAGAACGGAGACAGTGACAATGATGAGGGGAACGGCTCGTCAGAAGAACCCGAGGATTATGTAGTGGGTTGCCACATGGTCTCCTATTCATCGTTAAAAAATGAAGAGACCCCCTCGGAGTCAGAAAACGGCGTAGAGAAGCTGGGGGAAAGACCGGTGCAAAAATCCCTGGAGCCGTCAGACGACTTGATTGATAGGCTGCTAAACGAAGCCCTTCAAAAGAGCAAAGCTAACCGAGAGCGTGAAACAGTCATATATGAAAAGGCCAAGCGTCGGCGTCAGGATGAAGAACCTGTGCGAGGAAGAGTCACAAAGTACTCCAACCAGATCGAAGCACACCCGCAGCAGACAAAAGCAGGTTTAAGACGGGGAAACGGTTAGCCAAAGCCCTGTCAATGGGAATGAAGCTGCTACCTTTCAAAGGAAATACTTCTGGGAGTACGTGCCTCGACGAAGCGGATGTACATCCGAACTACTGCTTATACCATCGGAGGGTCATGCACCCCACCGAAGAGTGCAATGCTTTCAAGAAGCGGTGGTAAGGATACGTTGCTCACTGATAACACTTCAAGAGGATGAAGCGTGAAGCTCATCGACAGCGAAAAAGTGCGACAGATGAGCGTAGAAAAACGACTGGCAACTGTTATATGGTTGATACCAGTTCAACAAAAGGGAAAACTCAAATTCTCACATTCGGGAGCAATTGGCCCTCTCTTCAAAGAATCCACCTCTGGAAAAGAAGAAGAGGAAAAGAAATGCGAGAACATTTAGCTGCGTAACCGCATGCTTCCTGAGAAGAACCTCGGTCCAACAAATAAAGGTTCGAGCAAAAGAGACAAGGGGAAGGAAAAATTTCCTGAGGAAATTGCCCTCGATGATGGAGTTGTCAGAAAGCTCGCGGCCAAGGACCGGCCTAAGAAAAACAAGGTGGATTACAATATCCTGGCACACCTGAGGAAGATACCCTCACAACCGAGCATACTGTATGCTCTCCTCCTGTCCAAAGAGGTACGAGATTATCTAATCAAGGCACTGCAAGAGCCTGATCGGTTCTAAGCTTTCTTTGTGGAAGAAGAGATGAAAGACGAGCTGGCAGAGGTTCATACATATGCCATCACATTCGACGATGAAGATCTCCTCCTCGGAACGTGTGAGCACAACCGTCCTCTATATGTCACCGGATACTGCCACGACATTAAGATAGGGAAGATCCTGATCGACAATGAGTCCTCTGTCAACCTTCTCAACATGAAGGTGCTGAAGGAGATCTGCATGAATGTTCAGCACCTGGCTTAGGACAAAATTACCATCTCCGGGTTCGACTCGCAATCATCAGGGACGCTTGGGTCCGTGATATTGACATTACGTTTTGGGATGCTCGTCACTGAGATCAAATTTCATGTCATCGACGCCAAGACTTGCTATGACGCCCTGCTCGGCCGGCCTTGGTTGCACGAGTACAACATCATCCTTTCTACACAACACCAGTGTATGAAGTACTTCAAAGACGGCCTCGAGTACACAGTTACAGGGGAGCTAAACCCATTCTCCATAAATGAAGTCCGCAAATATGAAGAAGCTAAGTACTTCCTACCGGACTTCGAACACACAGAAAAATGTCGTAAACCGGAGAACCAATAAAAATCCGTCGCCACCATCCCGATCTTTGGGAGCGATACCGAGGAAGATGAAGAGATAGACTACTCGGGGCAACTCCAAGACAACAGGCCATGACCATCTACCCCTATTTTTGTCCTCGGCAGTGACTCTGAGGACGAGGCCAACGCAGTGTTCTCCATCTTCCCGTCAATGCAGACCTTCACCGGAGCTGATCAGAGTTTACAAATTACTATGGTTCCACTGCAGCATCACAGGGAGCTTGATGCGCTCGAAAAAAAGGTGTGCAGGAGCTGCAGACCTTCTTCATCCCTCATAGGAGAAAAGGTGAAAATACAATCCTCTTCTACTAATCCGTTTACCTAGATATTACGCAGGGAGATTAAAGAGGCTATTAAAATACCAAGGCGTACCCTTCAAACAAACCGTTCGACAAACCCAGTTCTACAAAAAGATTTGGGACGTTCCCAGGACTCAGCGAAAGATGCCCAACGGGAGGATGGAGACGACTGGGCTTGGATACGTTCGGTCCAAGAAACAGGAGCGATTCTATGGCTTCCATGTCATAAATAACTCCGGTGGAGAAGCGAATGTTTTTCCAGATAGCGTTGATATCGAACCAGAGCGAGATCCTGCCGTAAGAATGCCAAGTCCGTCATTCGAAGAACAAATTGACAAACTAATGAGAGAAGCCGGTCAAAAGGTTCGGGAAGAATACATCCGTGAAATGGACATTACGAGAAAGCCAGGACGCAGCGTCTCGCTCAGCAGTCTGCGGAGAGAAAAGACTACAATGCCCTTCACCTTCAGCCCGCTGTGCGCTCTCGTGGCAATGGAAAAGTCCGACACAGAGGCAAAAAATGGTGGAGAATGAGAATGATGTTCTAGAGCAGCGAAGCGGATCCAAGAAGCCACGCAATCAAGAAAGAGTCAGCTGGAATCCGTCCTTTATGAAGAAGATAGGTCGGGAATACTCTTTCCCTCAAGACAAGATAGGAAAAATATTTGACCTTGTCATCAAATATCAAATGATGACGCTCCCGAAGTCTCGGCATCCTGAATAAATAAACGAGGTCCATCATCCAGCTTATTGCTCCTACCACCGAGTAGTAGGACATCCTCTTGAAGACTGCTTCACCTTCAAAGACTGGGTCGAAGACCAGTATCAGTAAGGCAGGTTTGCTCTATCTGACAGTTGGAGGGTAGCCCTACCACGAAAGCATGAACTAAAAGCGACCCACACTGCGAGGGAAAGTCTAAATCAGCATCGAGCTTGGAAACGAGCTCGTACCTGCCACGTGATAACACTATCAAAAGAAGGAAAGAACGAGAATATGGACGACCTCTCCCGGTGCTTCGCAAATGAGGATGAGGACGAGGTGGTTTTAGAATTTCCACCGGCGCTAAAAAAGCTGGAAGATGGGATACACACCACATCGGACAACCTGAGAAAAATCGACTTGGGGACAGAAAACTAGCCGAGGCCAACCTTCATCAGTGAGCTGCTATCTGAAAAGAAGGTGGCCACGCTAAAGGACATGCTTATACAGTATAAAGACTGCTTTGTATGGAACTATTCCGAGATGCCGGGACTAGATCCAGAAATAGCTGTGCATAAACTGACGATATCACAGAACGTCAAGCCAGTCAAACAGGCGCCAAGAACAATGGGGCTCAAACTCGAGATGAGAATCAATGCCGAAGTCAAGAAACTAATCGACTCTTGTTTCATCCAAGAAGTTCAATATCCTGACTGGATCACCAACATTGTCCCACTGATGAAGAAAAATGGGACAGTACGCATCTGCGTGGACTTTCGGGATCTCAACAAAGCTTGCCCAAAGGATGAGTTCCCAGTGCCTATTACCCAGCCGATGATCGATAACATGTCCACTCATGAGGTCTTCTCCTTCATGGATGGATCTTCGGGGTATAATCAAATAAAGATGCATCCCGGAGACCGAAAGCATACTGCCTTCCGGACTCCGCTGGGCATATTCTGTTACAAAGTAATGCCCTTCGGTCTGAAAAACGCTGGCGCTACCTACCAGAGGGCCATGACGAAGATCTTTGATGACCTCATACATGAGATTGTCGAATGTTATATCGACGACCTCGTGGTGAAAAGTAAATCGTACGAGGAGCACTTGGAGCATTTGAAAATAGTGTTCCAGCATCTTCGGAAATATAACCTGAAGATGAACCCTCTGAAATGTGCGTTTGGAGTCTCCTCAGGTAAATTCCTAGAATTCATCGTACGACACCGAGGCATCGAAATAGACCCATCAAAGATCAAAGCGACTATGGAAATGCCCACGCCAAGTACTCTCAAACAATTGCGGTCTCTCCAAAGAAAGCTCGCGTATATCCGACGGTTCATAGCCAACCTCTCCGGAAAATGCCGTTCCTACATCCATCTAATGAAGAAGGGGACCCCGTTCGTTTGGGACCATAAATGCCAAAGTGCACTGGACAAAATCAAGCAATATCTGCAGAATCCACCGGTACTGACCGCTCCGGTCATGGGAAAGCCCCTCATCTTGTACACAACAGCCCTTGAATGTTCTCTAGGGGCTCTATGGGCACAGCAGAACAATCAGGGAAATGAGAAAGCTATTTACTATTTGAGTCGAGTTCTCTTGGGGGCAGAAAGCAACTACTCCCCCATCGAAAAGCATTGCCTGGCACTGATCTTCACGATAACGAAGCTTCGACATTATGCCTTGGCACATGAGGTCCATCTCATATCAAAAGTGGATCCTCTCAAATATTTGATGTAAAGAGCCATACTAACGGGAAGGCTTGCCAAATGGGTCCTCTTCTTGATGGAGTTCTCGATAATTTATCGACCTCTTAGGGCAGTGAAGGGCAAGGACATTGCCGACTTCTTTGCTGAACACCCAATACCAGCCGACTCTCCCTTAAATTGCGAATTATCGGAAGAACATGCGTTCAACACAAAGGACGAAGAAAATGACTCTCGATGGGAACTTTACTTTGATGGGTCATCTTCCATGAAGAAGCGAAACCACAACACCCCCATAATTAAAGCTGGGATAGGCCTTATCTTCATGACCCCGTAAGGAGGGATAATGCATTTCGTCCTTTCCTTAATAGAGCCGAGGAAAAACAACAAGGCTGAGTATGAAGCTTTGATAGCGGGTCTTGAGATTGCTGTCGACATGGGAATCGAAAACCTCGTCATATATGGAGATTCCCAGCTAGTCGTTAGCCAAGTAAATGGCGACTATCAGACATGCAAACCAGAGTTGGTAAAATATGGCGAGAGAGTGCAGCAATTGATGACACAAATCCCCTCTTACATTCTGGAAAGCATTCCGCGTGCAGAAAATAGCAAGGCGGATGCATTAGCCAAACTTGCTAAAGAACTGGCCGACGAAAACCTCGATGACGTATGAATCATTGTACAAAGACGTCGAATTCTCGCGCTAGCAGAAATATCTCTAGAGTCGTCTGAAGGAAAGGAAGTGACCAAACAAGAAGCCTGTCAAATAGAAGACGAAGAAAAGGCTAAAGATTGGAGAGAAGTCTTCATAGACTACTTCAAATCCTATCAAACACCCGAAGACGCGTCGTCAAGACATCAGCTCATGAAACGAGCTCTATCCTTCGCCTTCATCAATGTTACTCTATATAAGAGATCGTTCGATAGTTTGTGGCTAAGATGCTTGGGACCGGAGGAAGCAAGGAGGGTCGTCCAAGAAACTCACAACGGACTCTGCGGTTCTCATCAAGCCGGACCAAAGATGAAGTTGAAGATCAAGAGAATGGGTTACTATTTGCCCACGATGATTCAGGACTGCCTCGAATATGAGAACCAGTGTCACTCGTGCCAAATTCATGAGGACTTCATCCACCAGCATCCAAATCTGCTACACCCAACATTGGCTAGCTGGCCGTTCGAAATGTGGGGAACCGATATAATCGGGCCCATCGAACCAGCATCATCCAAGGGACATCGGTTCATATTAGCAACAACCGATTATTTCTCTAAGTGGGCAGAGGCAGTACCGCTAAAGAAAGTGAAGACGGAGAACATCCTTTATTTCTTCAGGACACACGTCATCTACCGGTTCTGCACTTCACGACGAATCATCTCGGATAATGGGCCGGCCTACAGAAGTCATAAGATTAGCCGCTTTGCATAGCAGCATAATATAGACTAGATATATTCTTCAGTCTAAAATCCCCGAGCCAATAGTCTAGCTGAAGCTTTCAATAAGACCCTGACAAAGATTATAAAGAAAACGATGTCCAAAAGAAAAAAGGACTGGCACGAGAGACTGCATGAAGCTCTCTGGGCGTATCAAACCGCGTTCAAAACGGCCATGAATACATCGCCATACGTGTTGGTATTTGGCACGGAAGTAGTACTCCCCTTGGAGATAGAGCTACCTTCTCTATGAGTGGCGATTCGTTATGAGTTAACGGAAGAAGAAAATGCTCATCTTCAGCTTGAAGAGCTCGATGCCCTCGATGAAACTCGCCTCATGACGCAGCAAAACCTGGAAGCTTACAAAGCAAGGATGACGCGCTCATATGAAAGACTAACTAGGATGAGAACATTCCGCCAAGGCGAACTCGTACTAGTTGTCAAACGACCAATGATCCCCAATCATGCCAAACGGGGGAAATTCGAGCGGAACTATGAGGGTCCATACATCATAGACAAAGTCTACCAAGGTGGGGCCTACTTGCTAATGGATATGCATGGTGAAAGGCCCTTCTGACCAATAAACGTCTGATTCCTCACGAAGTGCTATGCCTAACGAGCCACGACTTAGGTCAATGATAGATGACAACGCCTATGTCTGCTCGCTATCTTCCTAAGTCAAAACTCTAAGTGGTATTCGGAAAAACGTTGCCTCCAAAATGGCAGCAATGGACCGAGACGTCCTTAAACTAACAATGGACCGAAATGTCCTTAAAATAAACGTTGCCTCCAAAATGGCAGCAATGGACCGAGATGTCCTTAAACTAACAATGGACCAAGATGTCCATAAACTCAACACAGGACCGGAACGTCCCTAAACTAACGCATTGCCCCAGATACGGCATTACAACTTCTTGAGATCCATATTGCCATCAAAGTCTTGGTAGCGAAGATTGCAACTCAAGTGGTGAACGGCGAAACTATTCCCCAGTGGAGTCGCCGTAAAAAAAAACAGGTATGTCCACAAGCAAACTGGGCATGGATGAAAACCCGAAAGGGCGCCGTGAGTAAAAACAGCAGGGTTACCGGCGAGTTTGTGAAAACCCGAATGGGCACGATCTCGTTAAAATAAAGACACCTACAAGATCCTCTCGACCTTGTGTGGAGAAAACACCTGCGTGTGATCCTTACGACTCACAAGGGAGCAACACATTTAGGGATCCCCACGATTCCCAAGGAGAAATTATACTTACGAGATCCTCATGACTCGCAAGGAGAATTCCCCCATGTGAGACCCTCACGGCTCATAGGATTCAAATGCCTTAAGATACCAGGACCTGAACCTATTCTTAAGCCATCACACTCCTCAACTTGCCCTACAGGCGGTCAATATTGGCTCTTGTATACAATCCATGGGCATAAATAAACGATTTCACCCACCAAGTTCCACCAATGACGAGGAATGTTCTCATGTGGTGAATGACACTTATAAGTCCTCTTGACTGTTAAGGAGAAAACACTCTTGTATGATCCTTACGACATGAAAAAGAAAATATCACTTTAGGAGTCCTCACGACTTCTAGGGAGAACCTACACCTATGGGATCCTCTCGACTCGTAGGGAGAAAACCCTTTATGAGACCCTTACGGCTCATAAAGTCAAAAGCCTTATTCGACATGATCCTAACACTGTCTACTAAGCCATTTTTGTTCAAATCAGCAAGGGCAAATGATGATTTTCTCTTGGTAATATTCCAGTAGTAGCAATGCTGATGCCTGAACAGGTGTCAATTTTTAAGTCCTTTCACGGCAAATGATGATTTGCTCCTGGCAATATTCCAGTCGCAGCGGTGCTGATGCCAAGCTTGGTATCAGATCTCAAGTTCTATATTCGCAACAAAAAATCAGCGAGCAGAAAATGCATATGAAATAGCCAAAATGATGGGGCAATTCGCAATAAAAATCAGCGAGCAAAATGTATGCATATAAAAACAGCCAAAATGTTTGGGCAACTCGCAATAAAAAGCAGCGAGTAAAAAGAAAAATAGTCGAAACGATTGGGCACCATGATAAAAAGCCGAAATGATTGGGCAATCGCGACTTTCGCGATATTAAAAAGCTGAAATGATAGAATATCGCGGGAAAAAAATGATGAAACTTTTGCCCTGCAGGTGAGTCCATACTAACCCCTGTATACTATCCATGGGCACAAATGAAAAAGGAAAACCATGTTTTCCCACCAAGCTCCATTAAAGGGAGAGCCAGATCTTGACGGTAGCATCTATAGCCTGAAAATCACAACGGCGTTTCTTCTCACTCCAACAGGATGCAGACACGACGTCAACAAACGACCCCAGGGTCAAAACAAATGGAGCCATAGCAAAGTCCCTAGTTCCAAACCTTGACGGTTCACCAACAACCTAGAGACTACCTCGGAGCCATGGCAAAGTCCCTAGTTCCTGGTCCCGATGGTTCACAAACAACATAGAAACCACCTCGACGTTCGTCTCGATATAGCAGACGCAATGTCACCCCGGCGTTCCTTCTCAACTCCAGCAGGATGCAGATGCAACGTCAACAACCGACCCCAGGGTCAAAACAATGGAGCCATGGCAAAGTCCCCAGTTCTAAGCCTCGACGGTTCACCAACAACCTAGAGACTACCTCGGAGCCATGGCAAAGTCCCTAGTTCCAAGCCTCGACGGTTCACAGACAACCTAGAGACAACCTCGACATTTGTCTCGTTACAGCAGACGCAACGCCAGCAAATGAAGCAAAGGAAAATCCCTAGCTTTAGGATCTTGACGGCAACTCAAATAAAACCTGAAAGACTATCGAAGATCATCCCACACCAGCGCGGAGTGGTTATGACTCATCGGGGCTCTCAAACTGAGCCTAACCTCAAGTAAAAAGCGGCATGGAAAATCCCTAACGCTTGCTCTTCCGACGGTAATATGACCTGGAAAATTACTTGAAGACGTCTTGTCCAACCCCCGAAGGGATCATAGAAACGACAGATGTGGGGCTACTCGAATAGCAATACTGCATATCGGGGAATGCATCAGCCAACGCGACGGTACGACGGACAAAAAACCTAGTACCACAGACCCTAACGGACCTCTGTCGTAAAGAGCAGAGGTTAACTATGACGTTAGTACCAGTTTGCCTACAAGCCCAAGTGAGGTAAACTAAACAAGCTCCGAAATGAGTTCATAAACTAGAGACTCCGGGATGAGTGAAAAAAAACTACAAGCTCTGAAATGAGTTCATAAACTAGAGAATTCGGGATGAGTGAATAAAATACAAGCTCTGAAATGAGTTCATAAATTAGAGACTCTGGGATGAGTGAAAAAACTACAAACTCTGAAATGAGTATATAAACTACTTTATGCTAAGCCAAGACAACAAAAGAAAGAAAAGCGCTAGTATGAAGAAAAATATGTCTTATATTCATGAGTCAAAATGAATACAAGATACTCTTATTCATGAATGAATACAAAAAAGAAAAGAAGAAGGAGAATATACGACGATAAAAAATGTTTAAGCTGGCGGACGGTACAATAGGTTAATAAGTTCGTCATTCTTCCGCTGGACCTCGGCTTCAAGTTCCGTTAGTGCGGCAAGACGGGTCCCCGTCTGAGTCTGTTGAGTCAGGTATGAAGCAAACTGACTCTCAAGCTCCCTTTCGGCGACTTTATGGGCTTCGACAATCTCACGAGTGAAAATAACGGCTTTGTCAAGATCGACCACCTCTGTAATAGCTTCTTAAAGCACCCGCTAAATTTCGTACACATGGGTTGTTTTGGCGGTAAGCCGAGCATGAAGTTCCCCTAAAGTGTTTGAAGTTAACTCCCTCTCCGAAAACTTCCGGTTGAGCCTCTTCTCGCATGACTGCAGATTGGTTGCGCACCGTTCAATCCATCCCCACAGACTCAATTTTACAGTTAAGATGTCGGAGGGAAGGCAGATGCACTCAAGCCAGTGTAGGCAGACCTCCACTCGACGATAGTACTCAACCCAGACACGCACCCATGCTTCGTCATGATAGGTGGCGAGAACGGACAAGGAAGCATTGGCTTCGACAGCAAATTTTTCGGCCATGACAGAGGTACCAGCGCGAAGGTCTTCAATGAGAGCCGTTAGGGAGTAAATTCTTTGTTTCTCCATCCTTTCAGACGCACGCCGGGCATAGGGGCCTGGTGGCATATGGATCCGAGATTCTAACGGGGTTAGGGTTGGCAGAGCTGTCAAGATTCACGAACAATCAGTGAGATTTATGAACATGGAATAGAAAAAACAATGCCAAAGATAAAGCCTTACTTACCCACAGCCATGCAAGGGGGTTTGAGAGACCCCAGGCCCATTGTTCATCACAGGAAACTGCATTTTAATACCGCTCATTCATTATCTATTTTGTTATATATCGGTACTATAAATCAGTGTCTGCTCAGTAATTACAGTTTACAAGTATTCGTGATTAAATACTGGAAACACACTCAATATTACGGATATAACGCTTGGGAGCCAACGCTGCAATCAAAACAGGAAACCGACCGATATCCAAAGAGTTCTTTTGCAAATAAAGGTGTGCACACAATTTTGGTTCAACACAATACAAGTGTACACACAACTCTTTGGCATGGACCATGGTGGGGCTGCCCATGGCACGCACAAATGATGGCTTGTGCAAATGGGGGGATATGGGTAATAAATGCTAAAAGTTTTGATGTGATGCATTGCTTCAAGTTTCCCTCCAAATCTCTGAATGCAAACCAGGTTATTATAGACAAATCAAACAGCACCAGGATGATGTTGGAGTTGACACGAGACCACCACATCAATACGAGCCCATTATCTCGGATTTTGGCCGGCCACACCCTCAAGAAATCCGAGCTCGCCGGCCCCCTTGGCCCATTTGTCCCCATCTTTCTTCTGTCTCTCCCTTGCAGTCACATCATCTTTTTTTAATTACTTGTTTAATCTTTTTTGGTGCCTATAAAAGCCAGATCAGTGAGCAAGGGAAGGGGTCTCACATAGTATATCCATTTTTGATAGTTTCTTTTATTTTTGGTTGATGCTTGAGAGTGAGTGGGCTTTAACTTGGTCTCTTTTTCTTCTTCCCTCTTTAAGCTTTCTCTTGAGAGCTTCATTATGGAGGTTGAACAAGTTATCAATATCTTGTACCTCAACTTCAAGTGTTAATAATATTGTTGTTTCTTTGAGTACTTGCTTCTTTTTCTTATTTGCTTTTCTTTATCATGCTTAACTAATATTTCTTTGGTTATGGTTTTGGTGAGGAAATGAGATGAAAGGCTTTGCCTCCTCCTCCTCTTGTTAATGTTTAATGTGCTTATATATATGATTCTAACTTAAAGATTGTTTATGTATTGATGTGATATGGTATTTTGAAATATGGTTACTTTGTAACCTCTTCGTATACCATAGTCACTCCCTTTCCCCATTTCAATGTTTAACTTAAAATCAATTTATTGTTAAGGTTGCTAGGTTTAGATATAGTATTTTATGATCAAGTGCTTGATAATCTCTTGGTTTCATATACTATATACTATCACAAACACTTAGCAAACTCAATACTAAAATCATTTGCTCTCATTAACTAATTTGTGTTTTTGATGTTGTGGTAAGCTTGCTAACTCTCGTGCTTAGTGTTGATACCCCAAACTCGGACATACAAACGGTAAGTGAACAAAATGGACTCGTTTCGTGTTTTACGGTAAATATCGGAATTTGATGATTTGTGCTTCGCAACCGCCTTGATAAATCATGCTTCATGCCGGGATCGACGTAAGGACGGACAACTCATGATCAAGGGAGCGTCGAAGGAATCGTCGTGATTCGACCTTCCGAGCTAAAGCCACAACCACTTCTTCCTTATCTTCTTTGCTTGCTTTTCTTGTTTTCGTATTCTTTCATTTTTTGTGACAAACCAAACCATTCGTTATTTGTTGAACCTTAAAAAACAAGACCTAATACACAATTCCCTGCGGATCGACCTGTACTTGCCGGCTTGCTACAACACGCCGTGCACTTGCGGTTTATAAATTTTAAAACGAGAACGATCTCGCGTGCGCATTCCATTTCCTTAAAATCATATCCGTTTCCAAAACATATGCGTTTGCGAGCGCGGGTGAATTCCCAACAAGTTTTTGGCGCCGTTACCGGGAAGTTGGTAGTTATTAGGAATTTTTATTTCTGGTTCGTACTAACTCACTAACTTTTAACTTAATTTTTTCAAAACTAACAAAACGAAATTTTTTCTAACTTGTTCTCTGTCCTTCAAACCTATAATCACCCTGAACTTAAATTAAAAAAATCAAAGTATACTAGTAGACTACTAATATAGCCTGGAAGAGCCACACAAAATTCGAGTACAAATACTCATCATTTAGCCGGCAACATCAGTAAAAATTCCGAGCTCGCCGGCCCAAAATGAGTGTTTTTGATTTTTTCTTTTTGTGTGATCTCCAGTGTCTTGTCAGTACTCTAATGGTATTGTTTGATTTTTATGATTTTGAGTGTGCAGGAATTGGGGCATATATATCACTTTTGACACTAAATATCATATTTTCCAACATTTCAGGTTTTTTTACGGAATTACGACCAGCGATCGTGCGGAGCGAGATTCAAATTCAATTTCAAGACGTTAGTGAAGTACAGTGCCAATGATTCGGGTAGTTTGACCCGCGCAAGCGAACAATTAAAGACTCGGATCACTTCAAAGGGGTTTTCTTAACTAAATCACATCGGTACTGTTACCCTCCGAAAGACGCGATAAACGTATAGCCTGAATTTCGGGGAAGATGCTAATTGGTGCTATCCGTCCACCTCTCCGAAGATGCCAAGTTGATTTATGGCACCATGTATCGAATGTTTAAACGGATGTGGCCGATGTAGCAGACTTCGTCAGTTTCCCCCTCGTTTGAGGGGTTTTTGATTGTGGGGACGCTCTTCCCTACAGGCGGAAGCCCCTGCAGTTAATTACGCTACCGCATCACGGTAACAACTTTCTCCTTCTCCATATGGTCACTTCGTGTCGTGTGTGTTTGTTTTGTTTTTGGTTTCCCGTGAATTGTATACGGAGACTAATTTATATTGTCGCCCGTAGGGCGTGGACTAGTCCAAATCAGTATCTTCTTAGATTTGGGTTTGGGGGGTTGGGTTTAAGGATACGTTAGCCTCATTTGAGACTAAGATCAACTTAAACATTTGTTAAGGATACGTTAGTCTCATTTTAGAATAAGATCAACTTAACGGGATCATTTAGATCCAACAAAAGAGCAATTGGGCTCTATTGTTTAGTTTAGTGACATTGCGGTCGATTAGTTTAAGGACATTACGGTCCATTGTTAGTTTAAGGACATCTCGGTCCATTGTTAGTTTAAAGACATCGCGGTCCATTGTTAGTTTAAAGACATCACGGTCGAGGTTAAGGACACCATAGTCCATGAGTTTAAGGACCCCATAGTCCAATGTTAGTTTAAATACATCACGGTCGAGGTTAAGGACATCATAGTCCGTGAGTTTAAGGACCCCATAGTCCAATGTTAGTTTAAAGACATCACGGTCGAGGTTAAGGACATCATAGTCAATGAGTTTAAGGACCCCATAGTCCAATGTTAGTTTAAAGACATCACGGTCGAGGTTAAGGACATCATAGTCCATGAGTTTAAGGACCCCACAATCCAATGTTAGTTTAAAGAAATCACGGTCGAGATTAAGGACATCATAGTCCATGAGTTTAAGGACCACACTGTCCAATGTTAGTTTAAAGACATCACGGTCGAGGTTAAGGACATCTTAGTCCATGAAATGTGTGGTTGTCGGGACCCGTCACCTCTTTGAAGACGTTGAGGGATTACAACGACAAATATCAAAGGAGTGAAGAGATATAACTTTGAACCAAGGTTGATTAGGGATCTGTAGTCCAATTTGGAACTAAGATCAATTAATTAGATTATGAGCTCATTGGCTCAGTTAAATCTGAATTGAGGACTTACGGCCAATTTGGGCTAAGTCCAATTAGATTAGAAATATTGGCTCTTTATTGGACCATAACACACTTGTCTGGACTCAAACCCACATTATCTTGCAATGCTAAGCCAGAGTTTGAAGGCTCTAATACATTTTTGTTTTTGACTGAGCATTAAACATTATAGCTCTGAATTTTACTCAATTTTGAGATTTAGTTGGAGGGGAGGGGTTTGCCTCTGTAAAATTAGCCAATTTGGCTAAAAATAATATTAAACACTAGAGAACAACAGTGTTAAACACTGGAAATAAAACCCTTAAATTAGTGTTAAACACTAGAAGACAACAGTGTTAAACACTGGAAATCAAATTCTCAAATCAGTGTTAAACACTAGAAGACAACAGTGTTAAACATTGGAAATAAAACTCTCGAATTAGTGTTAAACACTAGAAGACAACAGTATTAAACACTGGAAATAAAACTCTCGAATTGGTGTTAAACACTAAAGAGGAAGGAATCACGTGGGGACACGTGAGGGCACCCAAAGGTGGGGCCAGATCTCCTTAATTTTGTTCTGCGAATAAGTGTTAAACACTTTTGATTCTCTAGCCATCACGTGTTGGCACGTGATGGAGATTTGTGCGCTGATTATTAAAGTATTTATCAAGAGGTCACGTGGTAACACGTGAGAGCGCTCAAGTTAGAATCTGCCTTTGCTTTTATTCTCGTTGTTTTGGAGGTCACATGGGAGCACGTGAGGCATTGCCTCAGTGCCAATTCCTTCTCATTTTGGGGATCTTTTCAGGGGTCACGTGGGGACACGTGACCTTAGTCTTTTGCATGCATGGAGATCTTCCAAATCTCTTTATTTTTAAGAATTAAATTCTTTGTAGGGTTAAACCCTAATTTTATTTAGAGGACTTGAATTCTTTATGAGTTTTGGGAGAATTGAATTCTCATATAGGGTTAAACTCTAGCTTTGTCTGTCTTGGAGGAATTAAATTCCTTGTAAATTTAAGAGAATTAAATTCTCATATAGGGTTAAACCCTAGTTTTATCTTGAAGGAATTAAATTCCTGTGAGTTTGGGAGAATTAAATTCTTATATCGGGTTAAACCCTAATTTTATCTTGAAGGAATTAAATTCTTGTGAATTTGGGAGAATTAAATTCTCTAGACCCAATTCTCTTCCTAAGTTTTGGATCTGCATGGCAGAATCTCAACCCGATGAGAATTAAATTCTCAACCTATGGGGAGATTTGCTTCTGCAGATTTTCAACCAGAGGAAGAACTAAGTTCTTTTGCAGAAGAGTTAAACTCTTAGATTGAGTATTAAATTCTCTTTTTTGATGTTTTGATCCTTTTCCCTTTTCTCACCTAGGGTTTCTTTCCTTGAGAATTAAATTCTCCTTTCTTTTCTCTCTGCTATTTGCCTTTAGAAAATTTCAAGATCCAAAATTCTATCTCCCCAAAATTCTATATCTTTCTTCTCCTCTTGGCTCCTATTTATAGGAGAAGGAAAAGAATCAATTTGTTTAGTAAATCTCTCATTGAAAGATTTTGTTTGTTTTTCATAACTAATATGATCTTTTAGATCTCTCAGTGAATTTTATTCATCATTGGATTTTTAATCCAAAAGATATTCTGCTTGTTATTTTTGGTGAAATTTAGTGAAATCTTTCCTTGTCTAAAATCTTTCCATAAATTGGGGATTTTTAATCACCCTTGGATTTTTAATCCAACGGTCCCCCATAATCCTTTTTTGTTTGGAAAGATTTGGAGAAATACTTTCCCAGTTAGGGTCATTGATTTCCCTTAATTAGAATTTTAATTCTATCAATTCATAAGGCTTTCAAAACCTATCACGTGTTGGCATGTGACTCCTCTTCATTCAGAATTTAATTCTGCATTTTACCTGGGCTAAAGGCCATCATGTGTCAGCACGTGACCCTTGGTCACGTGTGAGCACGTGACGCCCCATTAGAGTCTTTCCTTAGCGATTTGTTTACACTTCTGCTTGCTTAGAATTTAATTCTGTAACGAGATCACGTGTCAACACGTGACCCTTGGTCACGTGTGAACACGTGATACCTCATTGAGGTAATTCCTGATTTTTAATCAGGGAACAATTCCCCCACAGCGTTGCTCTCACGTGTCTGCACGTGAGTGCAACTCTGTCACCTTTGTGACCGTTGGATCTGTCTAGGGAATAAGGGAGATAAAACGTTTCCCATCACATCCTATAAATGCAGGGGTCTCTTCAGAAGCGCCTCCACTCTTTCATCTTCTTCTTTGTTAACTTTTTCCCTTTGAGAATTTAATTCTCTTTTCCAGAGCTTAGTTCTCTACTTTGAAAATTTCCAGAGTTTAACTCTGTCAAAAGATTCCCTTTTCTCGGGTAATGATCTTGAACGGTTGAAGAACTTTGCAGAAATCTTTATTAGATTTTAAATCCACATCAAAGGTTTTTCCCTTTAACAAGAACCCATTTTTTTTAAAGTTCTTTAAAAAGAAAACCATCCAATCCTTAAACAATAGACCTCGCTAGGGTTTCTCTGGTCTTCAGGGGTCAATGGTGGTGTTTGTCTTTTCCATGGAATTTAATTCCATCTCAAAGAGCTTTGGCTCTGAAGAAATGTCTCTGGAAATTTAATTCCCCTTTTTCAAATAGAATTTAATTCCTATGAAGAACTTAGTTCTTCCCAGAGGGCTTCTTGGGGTTTTCTTGCTCTGAGTTGTCTCTTTGCAATCAAGAAGAAGAGGTTTGCAGTGGTGCTTTCTGGGAATTTAATTCCCTAGCTTCTGCTTGATTTGTTGCAGAGTCCAAGTTGAATTTCTTTTTGAGGAATGTGTAGGGTCATTTAAAATCCACTGCTCATTTATTGAGAATCTTCTTTTTGTCTCATTGTAATTGCTTTGCCTCATCATTAGCAAGCCGTCATCTCGATTTTGTGGGACCCATGTGTTTTGTAACTAATGGTCCCATAAAATGAGTCCCATGTCGCTTTCTTCCACTATCTTTTTATATATATACATTTATAAACATATATATATACACTGTTGGCTTCGCTTTTTTTTTTATTTCAGGCACAATGATTTCTGTTCCATACTTCCCTTTACTCGCTCGGAAGCTACTTTTCCTCAGTCGCCGTCTGACGAGGAAGTAATGGCTATGATCAGGGCTCATGACCCGAATCACACCAACTTGCTTTTGTGGGGGACCTGTTATGGTCACATCATCCGCGGCCGCCGCAGTTTTCTTTGTGAGATACCGACGGAGCCTACCTATCCATTCCTGCCGATGGATCCTCCACAGACTGTCTTTGCTGGGGAGATGCCGAATCGGACCTCTATGGGGCGGCTTGAGCCTTCAACGACTGGTATTCCGAACCATCTGGTGCCGGCTATAGATATTTTGGGGCGCCGCATTTTTCAGGGCGAAGCCCAGCCATGGGGGCAGATTTACAAGATAGGGCTTACCCCTCGACACCTCACAGGCTACCTTCTTTGGGCTCGTTACATCTTGTCTGCCCATCGCGCGCGACTGCAGAGGGTTGGGCTTTATCAGGCAATATATGCGTCCCTCTTCCACTACCAATTTTCTCATGTCTGGTGGGTTAAGGCCTTCTTGAACCAATGGAATCTCCCCACCAACACCTTCCTTCTAGGGGACCGCGAAGTTTTAATTTCCCTGGAAGAATTTCATGAGGTCTCGGGGCTGCCGGTCAGGGGGACACTTTATGAAGAATTGCTGCCTCCCGATGAGTATGTCTTTGAAATTGAGCTTGCAATGTTTGACGGCCTGCCTACCGAGAACGCCGTCCGCCACAAGCGCCCGAGTTTGATCAAGACTCTGGGTATTTTTGACAAACTGTTTACAGAGTCAGAGGAGCAGGGTGTCTCTTTTAAATGTTTTATCGCTTGCTTCCTTCGCGAGGGTGTCCTATCGAAGACGGCTCTGAAGTTCGCGAACATT
This sequence comes from Agapanthus africanus, assembly GCA_030015575.1. Taxonomy (NCBI): domain Eukaryota; kingdom Viridiplantae; phylum Streptophyta; class Magnoliopsida; order Asparagales; family Amaryllidaceae; genus Agapanthus; species Agapanthus africanus. Next base: position 370,422,045 of record CM057347.1, on the reverse strand, counting down.
AATGACCCCTTTGGGTTTGGTTTAAGCAGGCGTCCGGCTAAGGAGGAGGACTTGCCGCAGTATTATATTCCTATCATGTCGGCGGTATCTTTCGAATCGATTGCAGCTCCTGGCATGGATGAGGAGACTTTCTTTGTGGGCTTCATCAGCGTTTGGCTTAGCTGGTTCGTCATTCCCATGGATCGCCGTTTCATGAGAGCCTCGGTTAGCTACCCTGCTCATCGTATTGCTGAGGGAACACGGCTAGCTGTGGGCATTCCGGGGCTAGCGCATCTATATCATGGGTTAGACGATACGGCTAATACCTCAACTCCAGGTGTAGATGTGGTAAATTTCTCTCTTCATTACTTCACATATTGGATTGAGATGCACGTGTTGGGGGCCTTTGCTGCGCACCAGAGACCCAAATTTTATGACACTTACACTTTTCCGCGGCTGATGCGGCTGGTGGACGCTTCTGCTTCAGACCCGACTCAGTTTGGGGCTATTCGTGTGCTGATTGCTCCCTATGCTAATACGGGCGGAATGGTATTCATCGACCGAGCCCTATCTTCTCCTTCAGGACCGATTCAGCAGCTCAACGACTCGTCGAAAGAGGGGGTACCTTCTCTGAAGCCCAGGGAGGCCATGCACCTGTACGCGATCAGACCAGGTTATCTGGTATTTCGTCAGAACAGTGCGGCCCTCTTTATGCGGTACAACCCATACCGCTTTGCTCGGCAACTTGGATATGATCAGGGTGTCCCCTTCGAGGCATTTACAGTGGCGCCTAGCCCATCGCCTGAAGCTGTTTGTGACGCCGCTCATTACTTTATGCGGCTGAACACTGGTTCTTACTTCATGATCCCTGAAGCTGATCATGTTTCTCGATGTGTGGGGTCTTTCACAGGCTGGTACCTCCATCGGGTCAGTCCAATTATTGCTGGGGAAAAGAGGGTGCTTCTTGGATACAACGCTCCCATTCCGGTTCAAGCCACGGGAGTTCCGTCGCGACCGCGTGCACCGGTTCGCTTTCCCCTGAGGGACACCAGTGTTGCGCTCATTCCGGGGGCGGCGGAAGTGGACTTCACTCCCACAGCTGGTATGCCACTGGGTACTCGGGCTCAATCGAGGGCTAATAGGGCGCCGGTAGCAGTATCATCGTCCGCAGCGTCGACAATGGCCGTATCGTCCTCGGTAGCACCGCCAAGCGAGGGCGTCGAAGGTGAAGTGGGTCAGCGTCGTGCAAAACCTCCACGGGGGAGGAAACGGTCGTCTTCGGCGGTTGGTTCCTGATCCAAGCGGCGGAAGAAGACGGCTACCAATCTGCTCGACTCTTTAATAGAGTCTGAGCCTATTCTTCAGGATGAACCGTTGACTATGCAAGAATCGGACGTTGGCCTACTTTTTCCGAGTTCATCTTCCGAGAAAACCGCACAATTGGATGAGGCTATAAGACATTCGCAAGATCAATCGAAGAACGTAAGGATTCCGAAGAAGCCCTACCCTTCCGTCATCTTTTATGAAGACCCTCCATGGATCCGGCGGCGATTCATCGGCCCTTTGGAAGAATGGGGCGAAAGGGCCCTTAAACAGGCTGTTTCGGCCGACGCCGAGGACACGCTTTCACTGTGGACCGGTGGCCACGAGTCCACCCTCGGACCTCGGCGAGCGCATCTCCTTAGGAAGGAATGTTGGCTTGAACAAGCCATACTGGAAGCTCCCTTGCGCATCGGTATGTTCCTGTATTTCTTTGTAATATTTCATATTGTTTGCATACATATATATGTATCCTTATCTTTGTACAAACTTTGCAGGGACTTCGGTGGCGGCGGAGGCTCTAAGTCATGCTTTGATCGTAGAGTCTGCTGATATCCCCAGTGAAGCACTAATCAGTGTGGAGGGGGTTGATGCAACTGTTGCTCTTGCGATAGAGTCTCCCTCGGTGGTTTCCGCTTCCCAAGCGCTTGCTCCCTCGGAGGAGGCATCTTCGTCGGTTGCCGTTCCGATGGATCTTTCTGGGGGCGGCTCGGAGACTAGGGGCAGGTAGTTGAGGCTACCGTCCTCCCGCTGGAGCCTGCGGTAGCAGCTGCTGCTCCTTGCTCAGAGGCCGCTACACTAGTCCGCGTCCCCGATGATGTGCCCGAGGCCACGGAGGAGGCCGTTGAAGCTGCTATCCCTCCGGCTCAGAATGGGAGGAGCATCGAAGGTAGCTTTCTATATTTTAAATTAGTAGTCTTTCCATTATATGAACCCTTCTGTCTTTTCAGAATTGCGCGGATTGGCGGCCTCTATTGCTGATCTGTCTCCCAGGCAGTCTTTTCAGCGCCTGTTGGAGATGGCTACTCCGCAAGCGATATCTCCTCTGCGCATCGTCCTCTCGTCTGGGAAAGGTTAGTGTTGTTTACTCTCGTTTTACAGCATTATCACTATTTCATAGAATGACATTGATGTCTTTTACAGTTCTGGAGGTCGACGACGAGGTTGAGATTCTTGAAGGGCCTGGGGAGCCTTCAGATCCCTCTTGCATGACCGTGGGTAAGTAAAGTCCCAACGTTGTTTCATTCATTCTTTTGCTTACACGTTCAGCTGACTGTTTATAAATCTGAACAGCCCTTCCAGTTCTCACCGCGCTGGAGTCACGCATCGCCATGCCTCCCGGCCCTTATGCTCTGCGTGCCTCGGAACGGATAGCCAAGCTAAGCCCCGTCTCTCTGTCATCTCTAATCGAGGAACTTCGCGCTAGCAGTCTAATCACGGCCAAAGTGTTTGCTGCTGAAGCTAACAGCTCTCTTCCCTTTCTTGCCACCAATCATAGTGAAGCAGTGGTGCAAGTATGGGTTGAGTTTTGTCGGTAGGTGGAGGCTTGCTTGCATGTGCTAGATTGTACACGCCTTTCTTCGGAGGTTATGGCCGCGAAAGCGAGTTTACGAGGCCTAATTGAGCGGTGTGCGGCGAATATGATATAATGTGAGAAGAGGCTCAGCCGCAAGTTTTCAGAGAGGGAGCTGGCTTCTAAGGCGCTGAGGGAGCTTCAAGCCAACTTTACGGCCATGGCCAATAAAGCGTATGAACTATGGCGAGTGCTTTAAGAGGCCATTAAGGAGGTGGTAGCCATCGATAAAGCCGCCGTGTTCACTCATGAAATTGTTGAGGCCCATAAGGCTACTGAAAAAGCTCTCGAAGGTCGGCTTGCCTCATACCAGGCCCAACAAGCTCTGGCGGAGGCCCGTCTTTTGGCGATACTGAATCATGAAGACGAGGCCCAGCAAAAGAGGGATGAACTGGCAAATCTGCTAAATCGCCCGCCGACTTGAAGAATCGTATACATATTTTTTTATTCTTCCTTTGTACATATTCCTAAATAAGAGTATATTTTTTTTTACGAATTGTACTTTGTATTCATTTTGATTCATGAATAAAAGACATATTTTTCTTCATGATGGTGTGCCCCTTTTATTAAATGTATTCTGTGGATAGTCTATTTCAATTTCTTTGCAGGACAACGATGGCTTAGGATTCAGGGTTAAGATCTGTCTCCTAAGACTTTTCAACTTCATGAGCCGTGAGGGTCTCATAAAGAATTTTCTCCCTACCGGTCGAAAGGATCTCGTAGGTGTAATTTCTCCTTAAGAATCGTGAGGATTCCTAAGTGTGTTTTCTCTTGAAAGTCGTAAGGATCTCACAAGAGAGTTTGCTCCCTTACGAGTCCTGAGGACCCGTAAGTGATGGGTGAGGTTATCATCATCCGCATTTCACGGAATTAGGAGTTGCTCTGGATGCTTCCCACGGGTTCATTGCCGTGTTCTGCGAGGACCAGGATCCGCTCTGGACGTTTCCCACGGGGTCAGAATTGATATTATCCGCGTTCCACGTGACCAGGAATTTTGCTCTGGATGCTTCCCACGGGTTCACTGCCGTGTTCTGCAAGGACCAGTCTCCGCTCTGGATGCTTCACACGGGGTCATTGCCGTGCTCTGCGAGGACCAGAATCCGCTCTGGACGTTTCCCATGGGGTCAGCATTGACATAAGCCGCGTTCCACGTAACCAGGAATTTTGATCTGGATGCTTCCCATGGGTTCACTTCCGTGTTCTGCGAGGACCAGGCTCCGCTCTGGATGCTTCACATGGGGTCATTGCCGTGCTCTACGAGGACCAGGATCCGGTCTGGACGTTTTCCACGGGGTCAGGATTGACATAAGCCGCGTTCCACGTAACCAGGAATTTTGCTCTGGATGCTTCCCACGGGTTCACTGCCGTGTTCTGCGAGGACCAGGTTCCACTCTGGATGCTTCACATGGGGTCATTGCCGTGCTCTGCGAGGACCAGGATCCGCTCTGGACGTTTTCCATGGGGTCAGGATTGACACAAGCCGCGTTCCACGTAACCAGGAATTTTGTTCTGGATGCTTCCCACGGGTTCACTACCGTGTTCTGCGAGGACCGGGCTCTGCTCTTGATGCTTCACACGGGGTCATTGCCGTGCTTTGCGAGGACCAAGATCCGCTCTGGACGTTTCCTACGGGGTCAGGATTGACATAAGCTGCGTTCCACGTAACCAGGAATTTTGCTCTGGATGCTTCCCACGGGTTCACTGCCGTGATCTGCGAGGACCAGGCTTCACTCTGGATGCTTCACACGGGGTCATTGCCGTGCTCTGCGAGGAACAGGATCCGCTCTGGACGTTTCCCACGGGGTCAGAATTGACATAAGCCGCGTTCCACGTAACTCTGAATTTTTGCTCTGGATGCTTCCCACGGGTTCACTGCCGTGTTCTGCGAGGACCAGGCTCCGCTCTGGATGTTTCCTACGGGGTCAGGATTGACATAAGCCGCGTTCCACGTAACCAGGAATTTTGCTCTGGATGCTTCCCACGGGTTCACTGCTGTGTTCTGCGAGGACCAGGCTTCGCTCTGGATTCTTCACACGGGGTCATTACTGTGCTCTGCGAGGACCAGGATCCTCTCTGGACGTTTCCCACAGGGTCAGGATTGACATAAGCCGCGTTCCACATAACTAGGAAGGGTTTACTTTATCCGCATTTCACAGAGTCGGGATTTTGACTCTCGGTCATCTGTGCACCGCCGAGTCATGGAACTGGGAGTTTCCACAGTTCCGCTTTGTTTGATGTCGTGTCTTTCGTAATGAGACGAATGTTGATATGATCTCCAGGCTATCTGTGAACCGTTGAGATTTGGCTTCTTCTTCTGATGAGACCTAGGGAGGAAGGGTGTGATCCCTTCTTTGTTTGCGTCCCTGGATTGTATACAGGGATTGAAGTGATACCACCTGTAGGGCATAAATTTTTTTATATATTTTTTTATTTCTTTCCGCGACACTCTATCATTTCAGCTTTTATATCGCGAAGGTCGCGATTGCCCAATCATTTCGGCCGTTTTTCGCGGTGCCCAATCATTTCGGCTATTTGTTTTATTCTTACTCGCTGCTTTTTATTGCGAGCTGCCCAATCATTTCGGCTATTTTCCATGCATACATTTTTTTCCTTGCTGATTTTGTTTCAAGTTGCCCCATCATTTTGGCTATTTCGTATGCATGTGTGGCTCGCTGGCTTCTTTGCTGCAAGCTTGGAATTGGACACCGATTTCGGCATCAGCACCGCTACAACTGGGATATTGCCAAGAGCGAATCATCATTTGCCTCTGTCGATGACGAATAAAGGTGGATTAGTAAACAGGGTTAAGATCCTGTCGACTAAGGCTTTTGACTTCATGAGCCGTAAGGGTCTCATAAAGGTATTTCTCCCTACGAGTCGTGAGGATCTCGTAGGTGTGTCTTCTCCTTAGGAATCGTGAGGACTCCTAAGTGTATGGCTTCTCGTAAGTCGTAAGGATCTTACAAGAGTATTTTCTCCTTCTAAGTCGAGAGGACTTACAAGGGCTGTTCACTGTGCAAACATATCCCTAGTCACGGTTGGGACTTCGTTAGGGAAATGTTTATTCGCGCCCGTGGATTGTATACAAGGGTCAGCATTGACCCACTTGTAGGGCAGTATTGGAGGTTATGGGGGCTGCTTAAGAATAGGTTCAGATCCCTGTAGCTTAAGACTTTCAAATCTTATGAGCCGTGAGGGTCTCATAAGAGGGTTCTCCTTACGAGTCGTGAGGATCTCGCAAGTGTAATTTCTCCTTAGGGATCGTGGGGACCCCTAAGTGTGTTGCTCCCTTGTGAGTCGTAAGGATCACACGTAGGTGGATTCTCCTTACAAAGTTGAGAGGACCTTGCAAGTTTCTTTTAACGAGATTGCGCCCTTTCGGGTTGTCACAAAACTCGCCGGTAGCCCTGCTGTTTTTACTCACAGAGCCCTTTCGGGTTTTCATCCGTGCCCATTTCGCTTATGGACATACCGTTTTTCTTTCTTTTTCTTTCTTTTATTTTAACGAGTTTGCGCCCTTTCGGGTTTTCACAAAACTCGTCGGTAGCCCTACTGTTTTTACTCACGGAGCCCTTTCGGGTTTTCATCCGTGCCCATTTTGCTTATGGACATACCATTTTCTTTTTTGTCTTTTTTTTATTCTTTCTTTTTTTTATATCATTTTTAGGATGCTGCAATCCACCGTAATTTACCGACATCTCGGTCAACGGCTAGTTTTAGGACATAGTGGTCCGTTGTTAGTTTAAGGACGTTTCGGTCCGTCGTTAGTTTAAGGACGTTTCGGTCCATTGTTAGTTTTAGGACATTTCGGTCTGTAGTAAAGGAAGCCGGTTACTACTTATAGAGTTTGGGCTTAGGAAGATAGCGAGTGGACATAGTCATCATCATCTATCATTGACCTAGGCCGTGACTCGTCAAGCGTAGTATTTCTTCACGAAGCGACCATTTATCGGCCTGAAAGGTCTTTCACCATGCATGTCCATGAGTAGATAGGTCCCACCCTGGTAGACTGTCACGACCCGAAAGTACGGAACGTGACCGACACTTAGATTACGAAACGTCTAGAGGCGCAACGTAACCTAAGTAAGCCGAAGCCCAGAAATCTAAACCATATAAAAGAAGAAGAAGAAAAGAAAACATGAAGAAAAACAAGTTTAAAAGTATCAAAAAATTTCCCAAAAATTTCGGCAGAGTCTCCTCAGTAAAAACTGGCCCCAAACGGGTACAACAAGTATAATATACATAAACAATAAAAAGCATCCCCAAACGGGAGCTAGCTTAACGCCAACAGGCGGAAACAACCACAACAATACACAATAGTATACAACGCCAAAGGGCGAGGCTCAAAACTCAAAAGAAAACAAAACCACCAGATCAGAATAATACATGCGCGACTCTAAGGTCGAAATAAATAACTGGTCCAATAAACTTATCAAGTAATACAAGTATGGTTGATGGAGCTTACTAGATACAAATGAAAGAATAAAAGTACAATGGTGGTTCAGATACTAGTGAACCAACCTACCGTGCAAATCACCCTGAATGAAATGATGTGCCAGCAACTGCCAGGGAAACCTGTACATCGAACCTGTAATAAAATTTGGCACAACGGGGGTGAGTTGCCAACTCGTGAGTAGAAGACATCTACGAAAAGAAATCGAATGCACGATGCTATCCTAGGTCATAATAATACACTACTAAGTCCCAATCATCTAGTAATAGCAGGGTAATACTACGTGTAAATGCAGATACTCCGTGCTCGTGTCAGTGCCTCATATAATACTATGTCATATGAATGGATATGCATGCACCATGAATATAAAATAATCAATCCTGAAATCCAGATATATCTGTATAAGAAATCTTTAACTGTTATCATAGTAAAATGTGTATAGGAATTTGAAATCTCAACAATGAAATCCATGGAAATCAGTGTCAAGCATCGACACAAACATGTAAATCTCAAGTCTCATAGTCTCAATACCTCGGGCTCCGTCAGTCCGGATCGGCCCATATCATCAAATCTTACGACAACGGTCGGTATCCTCCGGATATCCACTGCGCCAGACATCACCGGTAGGTAGCCTTCCCCTGCCAGGCTCATCGTCTACAACTCGATCTTCTTGCCCCGGGGTACCATACCGGGCCCACCATGTACCCGAGACGGTTCATCCACTCCTCGAATCGGGTCTCGAAATCCAACAGAAAACATGAAATCTCATGGTGGACGACACATACATCACGAGAAAACCGCATCTTATGTTTTAAAAAGAGAGGAGGAGAGAGAGAACTTTTTATATATCCTTGCGGTTTTCCCCAAAATCCAGAAATCTCATAGAAAACCAAAATCCCAAAATCATGAGTAAGTATATGATAAGTGTCGGCATATGCCCATAATACTGCATGATAACATGGAAATATGAATGCATGAAATGTCTAAGTAATCAATGCCGTGTCTAGACTAACATCTGAGAGTAATCATAATGCTATATCGGTCTAGCTTTTAGCTGAATGTATCAATAAAAGATATTATGATCTAAGTGTACGTGACATAGCAATTACCGATGATGATGTGTATGAGCCGGCAAATAAGTGTGCGTGGAATATGCGCATCATCGGTAATGGTGCTGGTGTCCTAACAGGCAGAGTTTTATACTGATTACAGAAATATATGTATGAACATGCAACATTATGATTACAGTATGAATGTGAAGACAGATGTGCATTATCCACTCCTCTGCGATATACGAGTACAACTACCACTATATGAATCGAACCTAAACTAGTGTCCATCTAACCTCCTAAGGAACTAAACCTAAGAAACTAGTCAAAGAAACAAGAGTCTACCTAAGGTCTGAATCAATATCTCTAATAGTCGGCGATCCAGCCTCAATAGCGTCACGTACGTAGTACGGCTTCCTCGAATCAAGAGTGCGGATCAATCATCATATCTATGCCTCGTACGGTAAAATCCATCATACGGCATTCCAATATCGGGGTACAGGTCAAGTATCTCCTAGGTGTCTCATCATTCGTATAATGTCATCATCGACACATCTCATGATCAAGGTGCTAAACTGTAATCGCATACATCAATCATATATCATTGCCATCATAATATGCATCATTAGTTTATCCTCAGAGATATCATGTCATATGTATCATATTGTGATTAAGTCATACCGATATCATATTGTCATCAAGTCACACCTATATGATATCAACGTCAGGTCACACCTATATGATATCGACGTCAGGTCACACCTATATGATGTCGTAATCAAGTCATACATATATCATATCTTGATCAGTCACAAGTTACAGTCCGGGTACTATTTTAGGGTCCCATGTACCTCAATATCATCACCACCCATTATAATTTATGTATACATGTTCATTATCTCATTCTCTAATGATCCGCTAACACTTAATACGACTGTATAGCCAAGAATCACGGCATCAAGCCCAGTTATACTGTTTCATCATACCTCGGATATCATATCACATCAATGTATCCAATACACTTGTTGTATATATATATATATATACCTATACCTAGTCCTATATGTATATATACATGCACGTACACACCATGTCGAGTTTCAGTGTGTGCGTGTGTGTGTTTCTATCTGAAACCTACGAACCTCCTCCAAGGTATTCATCCTCTGGTATGGTTTTCCTAAATCAGTTTAGTCCAGCCTAGGGTCATTACTAGGGTCCTACTCATTAAGAATCTAGGGTCACATCTGGTTTCCTAATGACAATAAGTACTATTCCTATTCTACGTTGCGGGGGTGCTAAACGCCATCCACCCGACTTCCCCCCGTAGATATGCATCTACTCATCTGGTTCATGTCTGCCGAAGACGGTGTCGCCATCCTCCTCTTCATCGCCCGCAGTCCACGTGAGGGGTACCTAAACGCAAACATATAAATAGCATCGTAAACTAAATCACATACAAAAGTCAAAACGACGTAAGGAACAAGTATAGGTTAAAACCTATGTCCCGTCCACGCAAAAGCACCAAATATCGTTCTACATCGGCGTATAAACTCCGATGGATCGAGATAACATCAACAAATAACTCATAGTTTTAAAACTTGTTACTTATAATATATAACATGATTAAATCCATCGAAACCCTAAAATCCATCAAATCGCCCGATTTCGTAAAACCCGAAAATGCCAATTTACCGTTCTTCTTCAAAACTTGACATTTAAATGAAACCAATGGTCATAAAACTCATTATAAAGCATAACTAGACTATACAAACCATTACTATATTTTTATTACACAAATTTGTATTAATTTGAAATTTCTAGTTTGCAACCTTTAATAATTTTCAACATTTTTCAAGCAAAATACCACAATTCCACCACAAAACATGATTTTGCATGAATTAATGTACTAAACTATAATTCATGATGATAATGATATAATGAAACCATAATTATATTTTTAATCTCATTTATTTAGGAATTTCCAAAATCTAGTTTGTAAAAACTAGCATAATTAGCATATTTATCACACTTTATTAACTAACAATTGAAACTAATAACTAAATTAGGTTTTGCATTCCACTAACATGTTAATATCCCTATTAAAACCATAATATAATGATAAAAACATTAATTAGAATTTTATCTCACCCACATATACATTTATAAAAAACTAGTTAGCTAAATAGCATAATTAAATAAATTTTGGATTAACAAATTATTATACCACAACCATGCAAGAATTTTCCACTCTAAAAGATGTTAAACTAGCTATTATAACCTTATTTAATTAATAAAAACCACAAATTGAATTTACAAACCTAACTTGAATTTTAGAATTTGCAACTAGAATTAATCTAATAAATCTAATTATGCTTTAAAAGAAACATCTAATAGAAATAAAACAAAAGAGAAAGATTTATACCTCCACAATCTCAAGTCCAAACATGAAAATGAGCCTAAAAAATGCATGCTTTCCCACTCAAAAATCCATGTAAAGAAAAATAGAGAATAAAGGGTAGGAAATAAATAGGATTTTGTGGATTTTTAATTGAATTTTTGATGGATTTTTGATGAATTTTGTAATAAAATGAAGTGGGAAATGGGGGGGGGGGGCTGCCATGGGGAGGAGGCCGGCCATGTGAGGGTGAGGGAGAGGAGAGTGAGAAAAGTTGAGAAAAGTGTAGAAACTTCACCCCAAAATATCACCTCTTTATGTCTTTTCATGAATTTCTTTATTTTCTTTTATTTCTTTACTATACCAACTCAAGAAAACTCTAGAAAAATGGAAAAATTTGCAAATAAATTTTGCATGATACACACTAAATTCTAATATGCCATGGTTCATTTTTACAAATTAAAACCATTCAAATTTGTAATTTACACTAATTTAGTGTAAAAATAAAGCTTATGTTAATATTTAAAATAATTAATTTAGGAAAAATATTTAATTAAACTAAAAATTTATAAGTGGCTAAATAAACACCATTTACTAGTAATTACATAATTAAAATAGGTATTTTTGAAATTATAATGAAAAACAATCACGGTTTGGTTTTACGAAAAATACATTTTGCTTTACCGAAAATCATAAAATTCACTTAAACAATTTTATTCATTTAATTATTTATTTAATTATTTTTAAAACGTTACAATCTTCCCCCCTTTAAGAAATTCGGTCCCCGAATTTAAATTAAAACTCCCCCTCCAAATACTAAAATATTTAGCAAAACACTCAAATCGTCGGGGCTCCGAAATCATCAATACATAACAAAACTCAACTCCGTCAAGCATAACACAATCATCGGAGTTATGGCGAGAATAAAATATCAAAACCTAATATGAAAACCATCATAATATACATCAATCTATAACTTATATATAGTGCGCATCATCGTAAAACCGTCCAAATATCTGGATAAGGAAATATGCAAACACCCATTTTTGAAAATCGCCGTGTGATGCACGTGTCACGGCATAAGTAGCGGACGTTTATTTAAAAAAAAATAACTATATATATATATATCTTTTATTTAACATACCCGTCCCGCCTGGTTACTAAATCAAATAATAATGACTATGAAAACATACTGCTCAACCTGAAATCAATCCCAGTCACATCAATAAAATATCATGTGCGTCCGGTGCGCACTGAAATCGAAACCAAATACAGATACCACGAATACACACAACAACAAAACTAAGTGCAACAGGTGTGCACCAAAAACATCTGTCAAGTGCAACGGGCGTGCACGACTCAATATTAGGTGCATCTAATCTGCACAAAACCCCGATTTAGTGCATCTGGTGTGCACAAAATCTCATCAAGTGCGCCAAGTATGCGCAAGAATCCTAATCAGGTGCACATGGTGCACGAAAACATACATCGAATATCAAAATCGAAATCACAGCACAAAAATGCATGAAAACTAGGTCGAAACATATGTCAAAATCATGTGTAACCCCTATGCACGAAATCAAATCAAAAATCTCAAAATATATAAAACCAAATCAAGTGTACTGGGTGTGTACTAAACAATATCAATACAACTGATATATGAAACACAAATAGAATGTAATGAAGGTACACACATGAAATACCAATCGTAGAACAAAGTCCTCAAAATACTAAAATCCAATCAACGAAAATATGAAATTCAAATCACTAAATTACAATCGTAAACACTATCGTCAATGTGCGCCTCTTTCCTCTGATGTCGGCTGCTTCAAACTTGTCCTTTCATAGGTGTGCTGACTGCGCTACCGACGGCAATACTCATATCTAGAGTCTCCCACGTAGTCAATCCCTTCACTTGATATCCGGACTACATTAAACTTTTCGATCGATCCATCAAAATCCCATAATTCCCCGAGAGCTCAACACTCAAGTACAGCTTAAAATATCCGGTACATACCCCAGCATCGATGATCCAGCCGTAGAAGGGCAAACCCAAGCCTCACTAATGGCACCGCGGAACTGCCGTAAACCCTAAGGTTCAAGGGCGTTCTCGTGGTCATTATGTCGAGTTAGGGTTTCATTCTTCTAGAGGGTCCATCGAAATACCTGCATGTTCTTCCGAATACCTTAAACTTGGAAAAATGGTTTTCTGATAATCGTTCGAACCCTTTAACTTCATCCGGACGGCATGTGAATACCCTTCATCCGCACGCTAAACAATGCTTCAATCCTCAAGAATAACCAATACTCTAATGGTTATCGCATTCGAGCTGCAGCTTCCTCTGCCAGTGCGCCCGTGGTAACAGAATCACCTTCCGACATCGACGAAGATAGATCAAAGGAACGAATGAAATACGGTGCAAACAATGTACATCCTAGGGCTCCTTAAGCAGAGTAGCGTATCGTAAGTATGCCGCGGACCATACTCACGGTACGTTACTCTACCTAAATCGCCTACTCCATCAACCAAGGGTCACCTAGACTTATACAGGGTTAAACCTAGCGCTCTGATACCAACTTTGTCACGACCCGAAAGTACGGAACGTGACCGGCACTTAGATTACGAAACGTCTAGAGGCGCAACGTAACCTAAGTAAGCCGAAGCCCAGAAATCTAAACCATATAAAAGAAGTAGAAGAAAAGAAAACATGAAGAAAAACAAGTTTAAAAGTATCAAAAAATTTCCCAAAAATTTCGGCAGAGTCTCCTCTGTAAAAACTGGCCCCAAATGGGTACAACAAGTATAATATACATAAACAATAAAATGCATCCCCAAACGGGAGCTAGCTCAACGCCAACAGGCGGAAACAACTACAACAATACACAATAGTATACAACGCCAAAGGGCGAGGCTCAAAACTCAAAAGAAAACAAAACCACCAGATCAGAATAATACATGCGCGACTCTAAGGTCGAAATAAATAACTGGTCCAATAAACTTATCAAGTAATACAAGTATGGTTGATGGAGCTTACTAGATACAAATGAAAGAATCAAAGTACAATGGTGGTTCAGATACAAGTGAACCAACCTACCGTGCAAATCACCCTGAATGAAATGATGTGCCAGCAACTGCCAGGGAAACCTGTACATCGAACCTGTAATAAAATTTGGCACAACGGGGGTGAGTTGCGAACTCGTGAGTAGAAGACATCTACGAAAAGAAATCGAATGCACGACGCTATCCTAGGTCATAATAATACACAACTAAGTCCCAATCATCTAGTAATAGCAGGGTAATACTACGTGTAAATGCAGATACTCCGTGCTCGTGTCAGTGCCTCATATAATACTATGTCATATGAATGGATATGCATGCACCATGAATATAAAATAATCAATCCTGAAATCCAGATATATCTGTATAAGAAATCTTTAACTGTTATCATAGTAAAATGTGTATAGGAATCTGAAATCTCAACAATGAAATCCATGGAAATCCGTGTCAAGCATCGACACAAACATGTAAATCTCAAGTCTCATAGTCTCAATACCTCGGGCTCCGTCAGTCCGAATCGGCCCATATCATCAAATCTCACGACAACGGTCGGTATCCTCCGGATATCCGCCGCGCCAGATATCACCGGTAGGTAGACTTCCCCTGCCAGGCTCATCGTCTACAACTCGATCTTCTTGCCCCGGGGTACCATACCGGGCCCACCATGTACCCGAGACGATTCATCCACTCCTCGAATCGGGTCTCAAAATCCAACAGAAAACATGAAATCTCATGGTGGACGACACATACATCACGAGAAAACAGCATCTTATGTTTTAAAAAGAGAGGAGGAAAGAGAGAAGTTTTTATATATCCTTGCGGTTTTCCCCAAAATCCAGAAATCTCATAGAAAACCAAAATCCCAAAATCATGAGTAAGTATATAATAAGTGTCGGCATATGCCCATAATACTGCATGATAACATGGAAATATGAATGCATGAAATGTCTAAGTAATCAATGCCGTGTCTAGACTAACATCTGAGAGTAATCATAATGCTATATCGGTCTAGCTTTTAGCTGAATGTATCAATAAAAGATATTATGATCTAAGTGTACGTGACATAGCAATTACCGATGATGATGTGTATGAGCCGGTAAATAAGTGTGCGTGGAATATGCGCATCATCGGTAATGGTGCTGGTGTCCTAACAGGCAGAGTTTTATACTGATTACAGAAATATATGTATGAACATGCAACATTATGATTACAGTATGAATGTGAAGACAGATGTGCATTATCCACTCCTCTGCGATATACGAGTACAACTACCATTATATGAATCGAACCTAAACTAGTGTCCATCTAACCTCCTAAGGAACTAAACCTAAGAAACTAGTCAAAGAAACAAGAGTCTACATAAGGTCTGAATCAATATCTCTAATAGTCGGCGATCCAGCCTCAATAGCGTCACGTACGTAGTACGGCTTCCTCGAATCAAGAGTGCGGATCAATCATCATATCTATGCCTCGTACGGTAAAATCCATCATACGGCATTCCAATATCGGGGTACGGGTCAAGTATCTCCTAGGTGTCTCATCATTCGTATAATGTCATCATCGACACATCTCATGATCAAGGTGCTAAACTGTAATCGCATACATCAATCATATATCATTGCCATCATAATATGCATCATTAGTTTATCCTCAGAGATATCATGTCATATGTATCATATTGTGATTAAGTCATACTGATATCATATTGTCATCAAGTCACACCTATATGATATCGACGTCAGGTCACACCTATATGATATCGACGTCAGGTCATACATATATCATATCGTGATCAGTCACAAGTTACAGTCCGGGTACTATTTTAGGGTCCCATGTACCTCAATATCATCACCACCCATTATAATTTATGTATACATGTTCATTATCTCATTCTCTAATGATCCGCTAACACTTAATACGACTGTATAGCCAAGAATCACGGCATCAAGCCCAGTTATACTGTTTCATCATACCTCGGATATCATATCACATCAATGTATCCCATACACGTGTTGTATATATATATATATATAAATATATATATACCTATACCTAGTCCTATATGTATATATACATGCACGTACACACCATGTCGAGTTTCAGTGTGTGCGTGTGTGTGTTTCTATCTGAAACCCACGAACCTCCTCCAAGGTATTCATCCTCTGGTATGGTTTTCCTAAATCAGTCTAGTCCAGTCTAGGGTCATTACTAGGGTCCTACTCATTAAGAATCTAGGGTCACATCTGGTTTCCTAATGACAATAAGTACTATTCTTATTCTACGTTGCGGGGGTGCTAAACGCCATCCACCCGACTTCCCCCCGTAGATATGCATCTACTCACCTGGTTCATGTCTGTCGAAGACGGTGTCTCCATCCTCCTCTTCATCGCCCGCAGTCCACGTGAGGAGTACCTAAACGCAAACATATAAATAGCATCGTAAACTAAATCACATACAAAAGTCAAAACGACGCAAGGAACAAGCATAGGTTAAAACCTATGTCCCGTCCATGCAAAAGCACCAAATATCACTCGACATCGGCGTACAAACTCCGATGGATCGAGATAACATCAACAAATAACTCATAGTTTTAAAAATCGTTACTTATAATATATAACATGATTAAATCCATCGAAACCCTAAAATCCATCAAATCGCCCGATTTCGTAAAACCCGAAAATGCCAATTTACCGTTTTTCTTCAAAACTTGACATTTAAATGAAAGCAATGGTCATAAAACTCATTATAAATCATAACTAGACTATACAAACCATTACTATATTTTTATTACACAAATTTGTATTAATTTGAAATTTCTAGTTTGTAACCTTTAACAATTTTCAACATTTTTCAAGCAAAATACCACAATTCCACCACAAAACATGATTTTGCATGAATTAATGTACTAAACTACAATTCATGATGATAATGATATAATGAAACCATAATTATATTTTTAATCTCATTTATTTAGGAATTTCCAAAATCTAGTTTGCAAAAACTAGCATAATTAGCATATTTATCACACTTTATTAACTAACAATTGAAACTAATAACTAGATTAGGTTTTGCATTCCACTAACATGTTAATATCCCTATTAAAACTATAATATAATGATAAAAATATTAATTAGAATTTTATCTCACCCACATATACATTTATAAAAAACTAGTTAGCTAAATAGCATAATTAAATAAATTTTGGATTAACAAATTATTATACCACAACCATGCAAGAATTTTCCACTCTAAAAGATGTTAAACTAGCTATTATAACCTTATTTAATTAATAAAAACCACAACTTGAATTTACAAACCTAACTTGAATTTTAGAATTTGCAACTAGAATTAATCTAATAAATCTAATTATGCTTTAAAAGAAACATCTAATAGAAATAAAACAAAAGAGAAAGATTTATACCTCCACAACCTCAAGTCCAAACATGAAAATGAGCCTCAAAAATGCATGCTTTCCCACTCAAAAATCCATGTAAAGCAGAATAGAGAATAAAGGGTAGGAAATAAATAGAATTTTGTGGATTTTTAATTGAATTTTTGATGGATTTTTGATGAATTTTGTAATAAAATGAAGTGGGAAATGGGGGGGGGGGGCTGCCATGGGGAGGAGGCCGGCCATGTGAGGGTGAGGGAGAGGAGAGTGGGAAAAGTTGAGAAAAGTGTAGAAACTTCACCCCAAAATATTACCTCTTTATGTCTTTTCATGAATTTCTTTATTTTCTTTTATTTCTTTACTATAGCAACTCAAGAAAACTCTAGAAAAATGGAAAAATTTGCAAATAAATTTTGCATGATACACACTAAATTATAATATTCCATGGTTCATTTTTACAAATTAAAACCATTCAAATTTGTAATTTACACTAATTTAGTGTAAAAATAAAGCTTATGTTAATATTTAAAATAATTAATTTAGGAAAAATATTTAATTAAACTAAAAATTTATAAGTGGCTAAATAAACACCATTTACTAGTAATTACATAATTAAAATAGGTATTTTTGAAATTATAATGAAAAACAATCACGGTTTGGTTTTACGAAAAATACATTTTGCTTTACCGAAAATCATAAAATTCACTTAAACAATTTTATTCATTTAATTATTTTTAAAACGTTACATAGACCTTCTCTATGATGTGCGGGCCTTCGTGATTCGGCTCAAATTTTCCCCTCTTGGCACGATTGGGGATCATAGGTCTTTTGACCACTTGCATGAGTTCGTCTTGGCGGAACGTTCTCGGCCTAGTCAATCTCTCTTGTGAACGCGTCATCTTTGCTTTATAAGCTTCCAGATTTTGTAGCGCTATGAGCCGAGTTTCATCAAGCGTATCGAGTTTTTCAAGCCGAAGATGAGCATTCTCTTCGTCCGTTAGCTCGTAATGAACCGCTATTCGTAAAGACGGTAGCTCTATCTCGAGAGGGAGTACCGCTTCTGTATCGAATACCAATCCGTACGGCGTTGTGTTCGTGGCCGTTTTGAACGTAGTTCGATACGCCCAGAGAGCTTCATGCAGTCTCTCGTTCCAGTCCTTCTTATTTCGGGACACCGTCTTTTTCACGATCTTAGTCAAGGTCTTGTTGAAAGCCTTGTAAGGTTACTAGGCACTGTCACAAGGGTGTACACGGTATCAACCATGCCCGATTTAAAATTTAGACGTGCCGAACAACCCAAAGCAAGGATCTTTGCTAGATTATTAGGGTTAAACATGCAATTAAACATCTTTACAACTAAGAGAGAGGGATTACAACCTTTGTAGTCCGCTCCTTCAGTTCATAAGCTCCGAGTAGTAGTCCCTTCGCCGCAATCCATGATCTCCCGGACTCAAGAGAGGCTCCACAAGCCGAACGATCCATGCTTGCTTGAAGTCTTCCTTTTCGAAGATGATCTACCTTGAAGTTCCTTTAACTCAAGCTCTCACTTCTCTAATCAAGTATTAGACAAGTGAACACCCTAATCTAAGTGGCTAGAATAGATGAGGATAATGAAGTAGGATTTTAGCTCTCTTTTATTTTCTTAATCTCACACTAATTCATCACAAAACCAAAAGCTAGAAAGCTTTGCAAGGAGGAAGAAGAAGAAGATTTCTTTTGTGATGAATAATGAATTATTCTTATGTTTACAAAATACAACCCTTGAGTTAAGAATGAGTGGCCTAACTCATGTAGAGAATTAACCAAGGGTGAAGGGTTTAGGTTGGGTTAGAAATATCAACAAAATATCTTTGCTTAAAACAAAACATAAAGCTTCTAGAAGCTTCATGAAAATGCTAAACCAAATCAAACCCTAACCATATTTAATCTCCACAAATCATGTTGCATAAATAATCATAACTTGTTACAATATTATTTATCACATATATATTATTTATTGTAACAAAATAAAATAATACAATTAACATATATCACATATATATCAATGTATTACCCGAGTGAGAAAAAGAATCTTTAAGTAAGCTTATATTAGTTAATGTAATTTAATATATCAAATATATAATTATACATTAAATTTATAGGGTTCCTAGGCACGCTAATGAAGTCTCACAAGGCATCAACCATGCCAATTTTAAATTTTATGAGTGCCGAGAAACCCTAATACGGATCGTCGACTAGAATTTTATGCGAAACAATAAACTAGTTAACATCTTAACTAAAAGAAGAAAGCTACAACCTTTGTAGATCCGGTTATCCACTTCCTTAGCTCCATGTAGTCGTTCCCTCGCTGTCCATCTCGAATCCCGAACTCTCTCATCGGCTTCATCGGAGAAATGAGCGGACTAGTCGTCGGCTTCGATGCCGAAGATGATCTACGTCGAGGCTACACTGGATCAAGCTCCGACTTCACCTAGTTGTGAAACTTGTGAAGAAAACACCCAAGACCACTTGGCAAGAGGTAGAGGATGAAGAAATAGGAGGTGGGTTCACCTTAGAATTGGATTTCTCACTTTAGAACTCAAGATGCCATTAATGGAGTCTAGTTTTCTTTCTTGAAGAAGAAGGAGAAGATGAAGATAGAATATGATAAAAAGTATTTTCATAATAGAATACAATTCAATACTTATCATATCCTAACTAAGGTCAAGTGTAGAGAATAGACCATGGTAAGTGGGAATGGTTAGGGTTAAGCATGAAGACAAAATGGTCTCTTTAGTCAAAGCTTCATGAAGCTTCAACAAGCTTCATGAAAAAAAAACCATTTTGTTTTCATTTATCTATTTAAATAAATAAAGAATGGATAAATAAATGAGTGAATAAATCAAAAACCTAACCATTATCATAACCATGGTACAATTCTTTACACAAAGCCAATATTCATGCATCATCAAACATGATACAATCAAGTGCACAAAAATATATCACATATACAACTTGTGAACTTCAAGTGAGAAAATCCATTTAAAGTGAACCAATACTAGTTAATGCAAAGTAATATATCAAATATATAATTATACATTAAATCATTAAATCAACATTTGATTCAATGATCCGGTCATGTCGCACATAACCGACTAGTATCCAATGTATCGATTTATCGAATGAATGATTCGATAACTAGGTTATATCACATACAACCAATCGAAACATTCATCACGAGAATGAAATGCGGTATCACATACACGCATCATTCTCGGTCCCGCACATATCTCATATGCGCCCCTATTTCGTTTCGCTTGAGCCAGGAAACCTCTGTGTAGGACTCTAAAGACTCGTCAATACGCCGGTAGCAGATGATGATCATATCAAGCACCCACAAGCCGCAAGCGGTCTTCTAAACGTAACGGCCACCCGGGTATTGATCGATCAGAAGATCGACGAGCTAGCCCACTCACACTCCTGTGAATCCAACCAGTAACACTTACCGTACAGTCCGGTCTGTTCGTCTGATATGTCGCATATCAAGTCTAGGGGTGGTAAACGTCAGACCCCAATAACCGATAAGTCGTGCTGATGTGAGGCTCATAACGGGTCGAGAAACTACTGGTAACACTTACCAGCAAATCTCCGATCAGCCCTGGCCAGGGACTTCCCTGTTACGGCCAATCGAGCACAGCGCAACATCAACCCCCAATACCGGGAGAGACAAAACCCCTCCTATCGCTCATTGCTTCCATGTGACTCGGGACTGTACCCAAAGACCACCGTTTTGCACGCCCTCATGGACGTGGTAAGGTGGAGATCAAAGCACAGTGGGAATCACACAAGACTCTATGACGATCTCGGGTCTACAGACTAACCTGTACAAGTGTCACCTGAGAACTGCCATCTGACGTGGGGTATAATACCATCTGGGAGTTCTCGGCGAGTCCGTCCAGTGTACCCAGTCTCCACTGAGCACCCGTATACCATCTCTGATGTCAAACACCAATGGATATGGGATCATCCATCGCCCATCTCATGGGTCGAGAAGCGTATGGTATATCGATGCCCCGTCTCGATACACCCACGACTAGGGACCTTGAAGGATGTACCTATGGACTACCATGTCCCCACTAGTATGATCTGCATCATAGTCCAGGTAGTCAAGTACACATCCTAAGCGCTTTACCAACATGTAACTATAAGACAGTTTAAAGAGACAAGTGTACATGCTAAGATAAAGAGCAACCAGATAGCATACTATCATATCGAGCAAGAAAGTCATCTCTATATATATCCAAGCATCCAATATAATATACATCATCTGTACAATACTGGCCTCTAGGGCATACATACAACTAACAATCTCCTACTTGCACTAGGGCCAGCTGCTGTAGTATCGCATATCGAGCATCCCGAAGAGTCTCTCAAACTGTATCTAGGGAATGGCCTTCGTGAGTGGATCCGCCGTGTTGTTCTTCGTGTCAACCCTCCTGACCTCGATCTCCCGGCGATCAACTATCTCCCGGATCAGGTGATACCGCCTCAGAATATGCCTGGATCGCTGATGGGACCTCGGTTCCTTGGCCAAAGCCACCGCTCCATTGTTATCGCAATACAAAGGTATTGGATGCTCAATGGATGGAACCACTCCAAGTTCAGTAATGAACTTCTTGATCCAAACAGCCTCTTTGGCAGCGATGTATTCAGCCTCCATTGTCGAGTCTGCCACGGTTTCCTGCTTGGAACTCTTCCAGCTAACCGCCCCTCCGTAAAGGGTAAAGACAAATCCCGACTGCGACTTAGAGTCGTCCTTATCACTCTGGAAGCTCGAATCGGTAAATGACTCCACTTGGAGTTCTCCGTTACCATACACTTAGAGCATCTCTTTAGTCCTTCGCAAGTACTTGAGAATGCTCTTCACAGCTGTCCAGTGACTCTCTCTAGGATCAGCTTGATACCTGCTCACTACACTTAGTGAGTATGCAACATCGGGTCTGGTACATAGCATCGCGTACATGATAGAGCCTACAGCCGAAGCATAGGGTATCCCTTGCATGCGAGCTCTCTCCAAATCAGTCTTGGGAGACATCTCTTTGGAGAGAGTGACTCCAGAGATCGTGGGCAAGTTCCCACGCTTGGATTCTTCCATACTAAACCTCTTTAGTATGGTGTCAATGTACCTGGATTGGGACAATCCCAATATCCGTTTGGATCTATCTCTATAGATCCTAATTCCCAATATGCAGGAGGCATCACCAAGATCTTTCATTGAGAATCTTTGTGATAAGAAGAGCTTGACTGATTGCAGCATAGGAATATCATTTCCTATCAAGAGTATGTCGTCCACGTAAAATACGAGGAAGACCACCTTACTCTCTGCTACCTTCTTGTAGATACAAGGTTCATCTGGGTTTTTGACGAAATCAAACTCTTTGATAACGACGTCAAAGCAGATGTTCCAACTCCGCGATGCTTGCTTTAATCCATAAATGGATTTAAGCAGCTTGCACACCTTCCCGCTGCTCCTACTGTCTACGAAGCCCTCTGGCTGAGTCATGTACACGCACTCTTCTAAATCACCATTTAGAAAGGCGGTCTTAACATCCATTTGCCAGATTTCGTAATCATGATATGCAGCGATGGCAAGCATGATCCGGATGGATTTAAGCATAGCCACTGGAGAAAAGGTTTCGTCATAGTCCACACCTGGTCTTTGACGAAAACCCTTTGCTACAAGTCTAGCTTTGAAAGTCTCCACTTTCCCATCTACACCAAGTTTTTTCTTGAAGATCCACTTGCTCCCGATGGGTTTTACCCCTTCAGGAGCAACATCCAAAGTCCATACTTTGTTGGTGTACATGGATTCCATCTCGGACCGCATTGCATCCAGCCATTTCACTGAGTCCCTACTCGTGATGGCCTGCTCGAAGCTAGTTGGGTCATCATCCTCCATGATGCAATCCTCGCTCCCACCATCCATGAGAAAACCGTAGTATCTCTCAGGTTGGCGAGGAACCCTACTAGATCGGCGGAGAGGCTGGGGTTCATTGGGAGCTACTGAATCTTCTGGTTCCACTAAATCTTCAGTTACGGTTTGTGTATCTGGAACCTCTTCCAGCTCTACCACTTTGCCACTATTTTCTTTTTCAAGGAATTCCTTTTCTAAAAAGGTGGCATGTTGAGCAACAAACACTTTTTGTTCCTCACTGTGGTAGAAAAAATACCCATATGAGTTCTTTGGATATCCCACAAACTTGCAGAGAACTGATCGTGCCTCGAGCTTGTCCGGATTGTGTCTTTTGACATAGGCTGGACAACCCCATATCTTAACTCGTTTAAGATATGGCCTCTTCCCACTCCATATCTCATATGGTGTGGTAGGTACAGATTTAGATGGAACTTGATTCAATAGGTATGCTGCTGTCTCCAGTGCATATCCTCAGAAGGAAATAGGTAACTCAGCTGTGCTCATCATAGAGCGCACCATATCTAATAGGGTGCGGTTCCTCCGTTCTGATACACCGTTGTGCTGTGGTGTATATGGAGGAGTCAGCTGAGAGAGAATCCCATTCTCTTTTAGGAAGTCCAAGAATTCATTGCTCAAGTATTCACCTCCTCGATCAGATCGTAGGATAATACTTTTTCTGGTTTGGTTCTCGACTTCTTGTTTATATTTTCTAAATTTCTCAAAAGCTTCAGACTTGTGTCTTATCAAGTACACATGTCCGTATCTTGAGAGATCGTCAGTGAATGTAATGAAGTACGAAGAACCATCCCTGGCATGTGTAGACATGGGACCACATACATCACTATGTATTAGTCCCAAGAGTTCGGTAACTCTTTCTCCGTGTCCCGTAAATGGAGTTTTGGTCATCTTGCCTTTGAGACATGACTGGTAAGTGTCATAAGATGAAAATTCGAATGGTTTCAAATATCCATCCTTATGCAACTTAGCTAGTCGTGTCGCATTGATGTGACCCTGTCTACAATGCCACAAGAAGGATTCGTTCAGTTCTGAACTCTTCCTCTTGTGTGTGTTTGTTATGCTCAGAACTGTTGATTGATTTAGAACATAAATGCCATTGCACAACGTACCTGATCCAACCAACTTTTGGTTACAGAAAATGTTCATAACATTGTCCTGTAATACAAAATTATATCCCTTTTTGCTTAACAAAGAAACCGATATAATGTTGCATATCAGGTTCGGCATGTAATAGCATTCGTTCAGAACCAATGTATTACCAGTTGGTAATGCAAGGTGATATTCCCCGACAGTCTTAGCTGCAACAATTGCACCATTTCCAACTCTAATGTCTTTATCACCTTCTCCAAGTTCTCTACCTTTCCTTAGCCCATGTAACTGATTACATATATGGGATCCTGACCCGGTGTCTAATACCCAGGACGTAGAGCAAATGGAGAAACAGTTCTCAGTAACGAACACACCCGAAGAAAATGCATCATCATGTACTTTCTTCAATCGGGTGGCATGGGAATCCTGGTATTCCCCTATATCCTGTTCATTCCTATAACTCTTATAAGAAAGAACGGAACCAACGTTCCCCAGCACAGTATAACATGCGGGTTCAGTCAATACATCCATATTATTATCTTTATTAGGGCATGACATGGTCGCTACCTGGAGAGAGAGAGAAGAAACCACTTTAGCGTAAGCTCGTGCAAGATCAGATTGGTTATTATCTTATCTAATCAGGATGGCTCCCACTGGTTTTTATCAAATCTTCCTTCAAACCCTAAAAGGAAAGACTAGCCGGGATTAATTACACACTACAAGTTCGCCAATCTTTCAGCCAGGCCAGTGTCGGTACTTTGAGGGAGGTCGCCCGTGCTTTCGCACGAACCTAATTAATGTAAACCTCGTTTTCCCAGAGGCGTAACCCCGTTGACACCTTTCTAGACACCTACTTGATCAGCTAATTGCAATGTGTAAAACTCTCCCAGGAGTAACTTTTACTCGCAGTGGGTATCGGGATCCAACTATCTCATAGAAGGTATTCAATCTCATTGCAAATTTCAACACTTGAAACTCCCGATAATGCTTTTGCCCCAAACGATCTATGACCTTGACAAGGTCAACAAACCATAGACCGTAAGTCAAGTTCAACCCGTCATTTCTTGATTGAATTAAACCCACCCGTACGACCCTTGACAAGGTCAACAAGGCCGTACGACTACCCTAACTCAATATGCATCATATGCATAAGCAGATAAATACTGGTTAGCTACCGCACACTGCGCCTTGACAAGGTCAACAAACGCAGCACGAATACTAAAAAGGACTTATCTGAAATGACGGAGGGCTACGACAGGTTTTTCTGAAAACCTATTGCGTAATGAACTTGATATCGTTGTAGAATCAAATGAAGTTTTGAAATGGAGCGATTTTGAGGCTTTTCTAGTTTTGCTAAAGGGGTCACTCCCGGTGAAGGGATCGTCGGCCCTTTCCTCGTCGAATGAGGTGCGGGATATATCATATATATCACTGTGCAAAGCAGAAACTATAGAAGCAATCAAAAGTCAAACCGAGTGTGTAGCATCTTCCAGTTATTGCTAAAGGAGTCACTCCCGGTGAAGGGATCTCGGTCCTTTCCTCATCGAATAAGGTGCAGGATATATCACATATACCGCTATGCAAAGCAAGAACTGTAGCTACCTGTTTTGTTTAAAATTTGATTCTACAACATCTTATGTTTCTTTTCTTTCATTAATCACATTAATGAAGTCCCATCATTTAAGTCACCTAAACATCACAGATAAATACGACGTACACTTATGCCATCCGCATTTGCCTGGATGTCCCCTCGTGCACCGTTAGGTTAGGTAACTAACGACAGAGCAGGACAGGGCTAGTGCGGGTGCAAAACATAAGTAACGTCTATATAATATATCATATATACTATATACTGTATCTATCACAGAACATCACATGATCTCATCATAGATATCGCAGCAGAAGAAACATATGAAACATTGGATATACTAGGACGTCCGTGTTTTCAATACGAGCCAGTATAAAACACGGATTCCACGATCGTGATGAAGAGCCAATCCCACACCCCTAGACCCCTACGAGAGCGGCAAGCAACCCTACCAATTCTAGGGTTAGGAGACCCGGACTCGACTCCTCGAGATGGTCTCCCACTGGACCCTAGAACCCGGTTACTTGTGCTCCCCTCCTTGGGTCTATCCTAGTGCAGAAAAGTAAATAATATACAAAAGGTGACAACTTCCGCAACCTGGAAGTGCCCCAATAAAAGAATATTACATACAAGTTTTTACATGAATGAAAATGAAAAACACTCATCTCACATAAAAACCCCCGGCTATTCAAACACGACAATCCAATATAACATATCCAGCAATACATAACATCACATGTCATCAACGTAAGTAAATATGTGCATCCCAATTGTCGTTGACATATAGCAACGAAACCGGCGATATCACATATTACACTTACGGTCACAGAAAAGAAAGTATAAAACTACAACAGTTGGAATCCGCAACCTCTTTAGACATCACATGCCTAATCAAATGAAATACTTAGACATCACATGCCTAATAGTTATAAACCCCGCATTTTAGTCCCATTATCGAAAACTCTTTTCAATATCAAATGAGACTAAACTGCTAGATTTATAACATTCATTCAGTTATCTCATAACTGTTTGTGAATTCCAATTATTGTATCCCATTCCGGATAAATAGAATATATTAAACTTTTCGATCGAACATTCGAACACCCAAGTTTTCCCGAAACCGTTCAACACATGAAATAAGTTCAAAGACATTCACTTCATGCCTCAGTACCAACGGTCCAGCCGTAGAAGGGTCAAGCCAACGCCTCACATGTGGCACGTCGTACTGCCCCAAACCCGAAGGTTCAAAGGGCAGTTCAAGACGGTCACATAATCGAGTTAAGGTTTGTTGTCTTCTAGAGGGACCATCGCGTTACTTGCATTACTCAGAACGTCCTTAAACCACAGAAAAATCCAACACTTGGATATTTTCTGGCAGGGGAAAGATTGGGTATTTACATCCGGTCGAACTTTTTAACATATTCCAAAATATCCGGAAAGCCACACAGACAAAATTTGATAATCCGATCGAATCTTTGATTCCCAATACAACCCCAGAATACTCATCTGTAGAGTCACAATAAAAATACCCAGAAAATATAGCATTAAATTATATGAGTTACTGTGCAGAAATCATCAGACAAGGGGACAGTACGGCCGCGGAACCGCCGCACATGCCTATCTCGTGCCGCGGTTCCGCAGTGGAAAAATTGATTTAGGCCCTCGTATTTCACAGTAATTCAAATACGACCCTGCTTATTTTTCTGCATATTTTTAATTGACAAAAATCCAAATTTTCAGAAAATTTCCAGAGAGCATTTTGGCTTTTAGGGTTTCGGTTCGATCGGGTTTCAAACATCGTCTAGACTTCGTCTAAGGCTCTAGCTAGGCTCTGATACCACTGTAGGGTTCCTAGGCACACTAATGAAGTCTCACAAGGCATCAACCATGCCAATTTTAAATTTTATGAGTGCCGAGAAACCCTAATACGGATCGTCGACTAGAATTTTAGGCGAAACAATAAACTAGTTAACATCTTAACTAAAAGAAGAAAGCTACAACCTTTGTAGATCCGGTTATCCACTTCCTTAGCTCCATGTTGTCATTCCCTCGCTGTCCATCTCGAATCCCGAACTCTCTCATCGGCTTCATCGGAGAAATGAGCGGACTAGTCGTCGGCTTTGATGCCGAAGATGATCTACGTCGAGGCTACACTGGATCAAGCTCCGACTTCACCTAGTTGTGAAACTTGTGAAGAAAACACCCAAGACCACTTGGCAAGAGGTAGAGGATGAAGAAATAGGAGGTGGGTTCACTTTAGAATTGGATTCTCACTTTAGAACTCAAGATGCCATTAATGGAGTCTAGTTTTCTTTCTTGAAGAAGAAGGAGAAGATGAAGATAGAATATGATAAAAAGTATTTTCATAATAGAATAGAAATCAATACTTATCATATCCTAACTAAGGTCAAGTGTAGAGAATAGACCATGGTAAGTGGGAATGGTTAGGGTTAAGCATGAAGACAAAATGGTCTCTTTAGTCAAAGCTTCATGAAGCTTCAACAAGCTTCATGAAAAAAAAGCCATTTTGTTTTCATTTATCTATTTAAATAAATAAAGAATGGATAAATAAATGAGTGAATAAATCAAAACCGTAACCATTATCATAACCATGGTACAATTCTTTACACAAAGCCAATATTCATGCATCATCAAACATGATACAATCAAGTGCACAAAAGTATATCACATATACAACTTGTGAACTTCAAGTGAGAAAATCCATTTAAAGTGAACCAATACTAGTTAATGCAAATTAATATATCAAATATATAATTATACATTAAATCATTAAATCAACATTTGATTCAATGATCCGGTCATGTCGCACATAACCGACTAGTATCCAATGTATCGATTTATCGAATGAATGATTCGATAACTAGGTTATATCACATACAACCAATCGAAACATTCATTGCGAGAATGAAATGCGGTATCACATACACGCATCATTCTCGGTCCCGCACATATCTCATATGCGCCCCTATTTCGTTTCGCTTGAGCCAGGAAATCTCTGTGTTGGACTCTAAAGACTCGTCAATACGCCGGTAGCAGATGATGATCATATCAAGCACCCACAAGCCGCAAGCGGTCTGCTAAACGTAACGGCCACCCGGGTATTGATCGATCAGAAGATCGACGAGCTAGCCCGCTCACACTCCTGTGAATCCAACCAGTAACACTTACCGTACAGTCCGGTCTGTTCGTCTGATATGTCGCATATCAAGTCTAGGGGTGGTAAACGTCAGACCCCAATAACCGATAAGTCGTGCTGATGTGAGGCTCATAACGGGTCGAGAAACTACTGGTAACACTTACCAGCAAATCTCCGATCAGCCCTGGCCAGGGACTTCCCTGTTATGGCCAATCGAGCACAGCGCAACATCAACCCCCAATACCGGGAGAGACGAAACCCCTCCTATCGCTCATTGCCTCCATGTGACTCGGGACTGTACCCAAAGACCACCGTTTTGCATGCCCTCATGGACGTGGTAAGGTGGAGATCAAAGCACAGTGGGAATCACACAAGACTCTATGACGATCTCGGGTCTACAGACTAACCTGTACAAGTGTCACCTGAGAACTGCCATCTGACGTGAGGTATAATACCATCTGGGAGTTCTCGGCGAGTCCGTCCAGTGTACCCAGTCTCCACTGAGCACCCGTATACCATCTCTGATGTCAAACACCAATGGATATGGGATCATCCATCGCCCATCTCATGGGTCGAGAAGTGTATACGCTAGTCTACACTGGTATATCGATGCCCCGTCTCGATACACCCACGACTAGGGACCTTGAAGGATGTACCTATGGACTACCATGTCCCCACTAGTATGATCTGCATCATAGTCCAGGTAGTCAAGTACACATCCTAAGGGCTTTACCAACATGTAACTATAAGACAGTTTAAAGAGACAAGTGTACATGTTAAGATAAAGAGCAACCAGATAGCATACTATCATATCGAGCAAGAAAGTCATCTCTATATATGTCCAAGCATCCAATATAATATACATCATCTGTACAATACTAGCCTCTAGGGCATACATACAACTAACAAAATTATCGAATCAACACTTGATCCGATAATCCGGCTATTTCAAAAATAACCGACTAATATAATCTGTATCAGTTCATCGAATCAACACTTGATCCGATGACCCGGCTATATCTCATATACCCGGCCGATATCTCATATCGTGAGAATATAATACGGTATCGCATACACGTATTGTTCTCGGTCCCGCACTTATCACATATGTGCTCATACTCCGTTTTGCCTGAGCCAGTAAACCTCTGTGTAGGACTCTAAAGAATCGTCAATACTCCGGCAGTAGGTGATGATCATATCAAACACCCACAAGATGCAAGCGGTCAGCTAAACGTAACAGCCTCCCAGGTATTGTGCTATCAGAAGATCAACAAGCAAGCCTGTACATTCTCCCGTGAATCCAACCAGTAACACTCCCGTACAGTCCGGTCTTTTCGTCTGATATGTCGCATATCTCGCCTAGGGGTGGTAAACGTCAGACCCCAGTAGCTTGATAAGTCATGTCGATATGAGGTCCATAACAGTTCGAGAAACTACTGATAACACTTACCAGTAAATCTCAGCAACCCTGGCCAGGGATTTCTAGTTATAGCCAATCGAACACAGCGCAACATCAACTCCATATACCGGGAGAGAAGAAACCTCTCCTATCGCTCATTGCCTCCATGTGATTCGGGACTGTACCCAAAAGCCACCTTTTTGCATGCCCTATTGGACGTGGTATGATGGAAATCAAAGCACAGTAGGAATCACACAAGACTCTATGACGATCTTGGGTCTACAGAATAACCTGTACCAGTGTCACCAGAGAACTGCTATCTGACGTGAGGTATAATACCATCTGGGAGTTCTCGGCGAGTCCGTCCAGTGTACCCAGTCTCCACTGAGCACCCGTATACCTTCTCTGATGTCAAACACCAATGGATATGGGATCATCCATCGCCCATCATATGGGTCAAGAAGCGCATACGCTAGTCTACTCTGGAGTATCGATGCCCTGTCTCGGTACTCCCACGACTAGGAACATTTGAAGGATGTACTTGGCGACTACATTGTCCCCACTAGTATGATCTGCATCATAGTCTTGGTAGTCAAGTACTCATCCTAAGGGCTTTATCAACATGTGACATAGAGACAATCAGGGTACATGTTAAGATAAAGAGTAACCAGATAGCATACTATCATGTCGAGCAAGAAAGTCCTCCTTATATATGTCCAAGCATCCACTACAATATACAACGTATGTACAGTAATGGCCTCTAGGGCATACATATAACTAACAATCTCCCACTTACACTAGGGCCCCCTGTTGTAGTATCTCATACCCAACAATAAGCTGTGGTTGAAGTATCTCATACTCAACCATCCCATAAAAAGTCTCTACTGGGAAATAGGCCTTTGTGAGTGGGTCCGCGCTGTTGTCCTCTGAGTCTACTCTCCTAACCTCGATCTACCTGGAGATAAACCATCTCCATGATCAGGTGATACTGCCTCAGAATATGTCTGGATCTCTGATGGGACGGGGGTTCGTAGGACTAAGCCACAACTCCATTGTCACACAATGGTAAGAACGAAATTCATCTCATGAACTCATATATATCCAGACTGCCTCTTTGGTAGCATCCTTAATAACGATGTATCTTGCCTTTAATCGTCTAGTAAGTCACGGTATCTAGCTTGGAACTCTTCTAACATACAGTCCCTCCACTGAGGGTAAAGATAATGCCTGCGACTGACATTCAGTCGTCCATATCACCCTGGAACCTTTCCAGTGATTCTCCCCAGGTTCGATTGATACCATCTCACTACAACTAGTGAGAATCCTAACATCCAATTAGATCTATCTCATGGATCCATAAATTAGGATTTAGGAGGTATCACCTTGATCCTATATGGAGAATCTTTGTGATAAGAGGAGATTGACTGAGCGTAGTATAGAAAACTACTTCCCTATCAAGAGTATGTTATCCACGTACTATACGAGGATCACCACCATACTCCCTACTACCTTTTTGTATATACTTGGTTCATCTACCATTTTGATGAAGTCAAACTCTTTGACTACCACATCAAAACAGGCGTTCCAAC
The DNA here is from genome assembly GCA_030015575.1 of Agapanthus africanus. Taxonomy (NCBI): domain Eukaryota; kingdom Viridiplantae; phylum Streptophyta; class Magnoliopsida; order Asparagales; family Amaryllidaceae; genus Agapanthus; species Agapanthus africanus. The sequence continues at coordinate 370,390,034 of CM057347.1, read as the reverse complement.
TCCGCGATGCCTGATTTATCACATAAAACAACTTGCACACGTTTCCGCTGCTCCCACTATCTACGAAGCCCTCTGGCTGTGTACTTATCGACGCTCTTTTCCAAATCATCATTTAGAAAAACAGTCATGACACCCAACCGCCAGATATCGTAGTCATGGTATGTAGCAGTGGCAAGTAGGATCTGGATGGACTTAAGCACAGCTTTGAAAGTCTCAACTTTTCCATGTACACCAAGTAATCTTCTCAAGATATACTTGCTCCTGATGCGGATTTAACCCTTCAGATAAAGCAACCAAAGTCCATACTTTGTTGGTGTATAAGGATTCCATCTCAGATCGCTAAGCATCCAGACATTCTCACAGAGTCCCCACTCCTGATGGCCTGCTCGAAACTAGTTGGGTCATCATCTCATGATGCAATCCTCTCTCCTACTGTCATAGAGAAACCGAAGTATCTCTCAGGTGGATGAGGAACCCTACCAAATCGGCGGAGAGGCTGAGGTTCGTTGGAAACTATTGAATCCTCAGGGTTTACCAAATCATCAGCTGCAGTTTGTATAGCTGGAACTCCTTCCAGTTCTACCTCATGACCACTAATTTCTTCATAAGAAATTCCCTTTTTCTTAAAAAGTGGTATGCCAAGAAATAAAACATCTTTTGTTCCTCGGTGTGGTAGAAGATATTCCCTTGCGAATGCTTGGGATATCCATCAAACTTCCACAGAACTGACCTTGCCTCGAGCTTGTTCGGATTTTTCTTTTGACATAGGCCGGACAATCCCAAATCTTAACATCTTTAAGAGACGGGATCTTCCCATACCATATCATATATGGAGTGGTAGGTATCTAATTTGGTTGGAACCCTATTCAATAGGTATGCAACTTTTCAAGTGCATAACCCCAAAAGAAAATAGGCAACTCAGTAGTACTCTTTATAGAGCACACCATATCTCATAGGGTGTGATTGCTCCGTCCCGATACACCGACGTGCTGTGGTGTATACGGAGGAGTAATGTTGAGAGAGAATCTCATTCTCCTTTAGAATAGTCCAGGAATTCCGTGCTCAAGTATTCTTCTCCTTGATCTCATCAAAGGACATAATACTTATACCCGTTTTTGTTTTTCTACTTCTAACTTATATTCTGTGATTATCTCAAAAGTTTTGGACTTGTGTTTCAACAGGAACATATGTCTGAATCTTGAGAGATCATCAGTGAATGTAATGAAGTACAAAGAACCGGTCTTGGCATGTGTAGACAAGGGACCTTCATACATCAACATGTATCAATCCCAAGAGTTCACTAACTCTTTCTCTGTTTCCAATAAACGGAGCTGTGGTCATCTTATCTTTGTGACATGACTGGCAAGTTTTACAAGATGTAAATCCAAACTAATTTAAATATGCATCTTTATGTAACTTTAGCTAGTCGGGTCGCTTTGATATGATCTAGTCTACAATGCCTCAAGAAGGATTCGTTCATTTCTGAACTCTTCCTCTTGTGTGTGTTCTGTACGTTAAGAACTGTGGTTTGATTTAGAACGTCTATGCTTTTAGATAACGTGCCTGAACCGATCAACTCTTGATATAGGAAATGTTCAAAACATTATCCAACAATACAAAATTATATCTTTCTTTACTTTTAAAGAGACTGATATGATGTTCTATATCAGGTTCGGTATCTAATAACATTCGTTCGGAATCAATGTATTCTGATAATACAGGGTGATAACTGCCAACAGACTTGGCTGCAACACTTGCATCATTTCCAACTCTTGAAACTTATCACCCGTTCTCAGTTCTCTACCTATTTGTAGCCCATGTAACAAATTACATTTGCGGGATCCTGATCCGGTATCTCATACCCATGACGTAAAGGATACTTAGAAATAAATCTCGGTAATGAACACACTCGAAGATGATGCATCGGCATGCACTTTCTTTGTTTGGGCGGCACGGGAATTCTGGTAATCCCCTATTTCCTGCTCTGTCTTATAACAATTATAAGTTGGAGCGGGACCAACGTTCCCTAGCGCAGTATAATAAGCGGGTTCGGTCAATACATCCGTATTATTATCTTAATTAAGGTATGACATGGTCTCTACCTGGAGAGAGATAGAAGAAAACACTCAGCGTATGCTCTTGCAAGATTAGATTGGTTATTAATATATCTAATCAGGATCTCTCCCACTGTTTTAGTTAAATACTCCTTCAAACCTTAAAAGGAAAGACTAGCCGGAATTAATTACACCCTACAAGTTCACCAATCTTTCAGCCAGGCCAGTTCTGGTGCTTTGAGGGAGGTTTCCCGTGCTTTCGCACGGACCTAATTAAAATAAATCTCATATTCCCAGAGGCGTAACCCCGTTGACACCTTTCTAGACACCTACTTGATCGGCTAATTGTAATGTGTAAAATTCTCCCAGGAGTAACTCTTACTCGCAGCGGGTATCGGGATCCAACTATCTCATAGAAGGTATGCAATCTCATTGCAAATTTCAACTCTTGAAATTCCCAATAATATTTTACCCCTAGCGTCCTATGACCTTGACGGAGGTCAACAAACCGTAGGCTGCTAGTCAAGTTCTACCCGTCATTTCCTGATTGAATTAAACCCTCCCGCATGACCCTTGACGGAGGTCAACAAGGCCGCATGACTATCCTAAAACAATCGCATCATATGCAGCAGATAAATACTTAGTCAGCTACCGCACACTACGCCTTGACGGAGTCAACAAACGTAGCACGAATACTAAGTAGGACTTATCTGAAATGACGGAGGGCTACGACAGGTTTTTAAGAAAATCTTTTGCGTAATGAACTTGATATCGTTGTAGAATTGAGTAAATTTTAAAAGGAGTGTTTTTGAGGCCTTTTCTAGTTTTGCTAAAGAGGTCACTCCCGATGAAGGGATCTCGGCTCTTTCCTCATCGAATAAGGTGCAGGATATTTCACAAATATCACTATGCAAAGCAAAAACTATAAAAACAATTAAAAGACAAACCGAGTTTGTAGCATCTGCTAGTTTCGCTAAAGAGGTCACTCCCAGTGAAGGGATCTCGGCTCTTTCCTTATCGAATAAGGTGCTGGATATTCTACAAGGAATACCTCTATGCAAAACAAAAACTAGAGCTACCTGTTTTTGCGACAAGTTTCTACAACATCTTTAGATTTCTTTTAGTTTCATTAATCTCATTAATGAAGTCCCATTTTATTATGCTTCACAAGCATCACATTTGAAACGAAATCAACAATATAACATATATCTCATATATATAATATAAACATTCGTCTCAGGCAGTAATATGATCTCATCACAGAACATTGCAGCAGAAGATAACATATGAAATATTGGATATACTAGGATTTCCGTGTTTTATGCGAGCCTGTATAAAATGCGGATTCCATGGTCACGATGAATAGCCAAACCCACATCCCTAGACCCCTACGAGAGCGGAAAGCAACACTGCAAATTCTAGGGTTAGGAGATCCGGTCTCGACTCCTCGAGATGGTCTCCCACTGGACCCTAGAACCCTTTTACTTATGCTCCCCGCCTTGGATCTACCTAATGCGGAAAAGTAAATAATATACAATGGTGACATCATCCTCAGCCCGGAAGTGCCCCAATAAAAGAATATTACATACAATGAATTTTACATGAATGAAAAAAATACCCTCATCTCACATAAAACCCCCGGCTATTCAAAACGCTACGATCCAATACAACATATCACAGAAACACATAATATCTCATATCATCAACGTAAGCAAGTATGCGTATCCCGATTGTCGTTGATGTATAGCAACGAAACCGGCGATACACCACATACTACGCTTACGGCCACAGAAAAGAAAGTGTAAAACTACAACAGTTGGAATCCGCAACCTCCTTAGACATCTCATGCCTAACCAAATGAATTCCTTAGACATCTCATGCTAACAATTATAAACCCCGCATTTTAGTCTCAATATCGAAAACACTTTTCAATATGTAGTCGGGTAATTCAACAAGATTCCCGACATCCTGATCGAATGCTCGTCGCAAACTTTAGTAGACAGCCGCACCCCCGGATGCCGTCGACGGAGTGCACTAAGGAGGAACACCGCTGCCGTGAGCACCCGAACGGATGCTTTTGGCTACGGGGTTCTCCTACAGTCACTTGGTCGGGGCTATGGGGCGTGGCTATCTATTAAGTTTACCCGGCGAGTATTCGCGTACGCTACGTGATTGCGACGGACTTTTGATCACATCAAAATCCCGTGGCAAACGATCAAATGAGACTAAACTGCTAGATTTATAACATTCAAATTGGTTATCTAATAACTACTTGTGGATTCCAAATATTGTGTCACATTCCAGATAAATAGACAATGTTAAACTTTCCGATCGAATAAACAAACACCCAAGATTTCCCAAATAGCTCAACACTTGGGCGGAGTTCAAAAAGCATCCATCACATGCCACCGTACCAATGGTCCGGCCGTAGAAGGGTCAAACCAACGCCTCACATGTGGCAACGCCGTACTGCCCCAAACCCTAAGGTTTAGAGGCGGTTCAGATGGTCACATAATCGAGTTAGGGTTTGTGTTCTTCTAGAGGGTCCACCGCGTTACTTGCACGACTATGAATGTTCTTTAATTAAGGAAAAAATCCAACACCTGGAAATTTTCCGGCAGGGGAAAAAGTGAGTTATTGATATCCGTTCGAACTTTTTAACACGTTCTAAATAACTTGGAAAAACTTAAACGAAATTAAACTTTCCGATCGAATCAACGAATACAAAAGATCTCCAGAAAACTCAACACTTTAGTAGAATTAAAAATTCCCAGAAGCATGCAAAAGTACCTACGGATGTTACTGTGAAAAAAGCTAACCCTAATACCCCTGTACGGCCGCGGAACCGCCGCACAAGGCATGGTGTTGCCGCGGTTCCGCGGCGCTTTAAGGTAATTAGGGTGTCGTTTTTCACAGTAATCCTTATAATTCCCTGCTTAATTTTCTGAGTATTTTTAATACAGAAAAAAATCAACATTTTAAAAAATTTCCAGAGAGGGGTTCAAAACCGACGTTTCGGGGTTCAATCGGACTTTTAACTTCGTATACACGTCGCCTAATGCTCTAGCTTGGCTCTGATACCACTGTAAGGTTACTAGGCACTGTCACAAGGGTCTATAAGGCATCAACCATGCCCGATTTAAAATTTAGACGTGCCTAAAAACCCAAAGCAAGGATCTTTGCTAGATTATTAGGGTTAAACATGCAAGTAAATATCTTTACAACTAAGAGAGAGAGATTACAACCTTTGTAGTCCGCTCCTTCGCTTCATAAGCTCCGAGTAGTAGTCCCTTCGCCGCAATCCATGATCTCCCGGACTCAAGAGAGGCTCCACAAGTCGAACGATCCATGCTTGCTTGAAGTCTTCCTTTTCGAAAATGATCTACCTTGAAGTTCCTTTAACTCAAGCTCTCACTTCTCTAATCAAGTATTAGACAAGTGAACACCCTAATATAAGTGGCTAGAATAGATGAGGATGATGAAGTAGGATTTTAGCTCTCTTTTATTTTCTTAATCTCAGACTAATTCATCACAAAACCAAAAGCTAGAAAGCTTTGCAAGGAGGAAGAAGAAGATGATTTCTTTTGTGATGAATAATGAATTATTCTTATGTTTACAAAATACAACCCTTGAGTTAAGAATGAGTGGCCTAACTCATGTAGAGAATTAACCTAGGGTGAAGGGTTTGGGTTGGGTTAGAAATATCAACAAAATATCTTTGCTTAAAACAAAACATAAAGCTTCTAGAAGCTTCATGAAGATGCTAACCCAAATCAAACCCTAACCATGTTTAATCTCCACAAATCATGTTGCATAAGTAATCATAACTTGTTACAAAATTATATATCACATATATACTATTTATTGTAACAAAATAAAATAATACAATTAACATATATCATATATATATCAATGTATTACCCGAGTGAGAAAAAGAATCTTTAAGTGAGCTTATATTAGTTAATGTAATTTAATATATCAAATATATAATTATACATTAAATTATCGAATCAACACTTGATCCGATAATCCGGCTATTTCACAAATAACCGAATAATATAATCTGTATCGGTTCATCAAATCAACACTTGATTTGATGACCCGGCTATATCTCATATACCCGGCCGATATCTCATATCGCGAGAATCTAATATGGTATCGCATACACGTATTATTCTCGGTCCTGCACATATCACATATGTGCTCCTACTCCGTTTTTCCTGAGCCGGTAAACCTCTGTGTAGGACTCTAAGGAATCGTCAATACGCCGGCAGTAGGTGATGATCATATCAAACACCCACAAGCTGCAAGCGGTCAGCTAAACGTAACAGCCTCTCAGGTATTGAGCAATCAGAAGATCAACAAGCAAGCCTGTGTTAGTTATATGTATGCCCTAGAGGCCATTACTGTACATAGGATGTATATTGTAGTGGATGCTGGGACATATATAGGTAGGACTTTCTTGCTCGACATGATAGTACGCTATCTGGTTGCTCTTTATCTTAACATGTATACTTACTGTCTCTCTGTTATATGTTGATAAAGCCCTTAGGATGTGTACTCGACTTGCAGGACTATGATGTAGATCATACTAGTGGGGCCTGGGTAGTCTATGAGTACATCCTTCAATGTTCCTAGTCGTGGGAATATCGAGACGGGGCATCGATATTCCAGAGTAGACTAGCGTATATCTTCTCGACCCATGTGATGGGCGAGGGATGATCCCATATCCATTGACATCAGAGATGGTATGCGGGTGCTCAGTGGTGACTGAGTACACTGAACGGACTCGTCGAGAACTCCCAGTTGGTATTATACCTCACGTCAGATGGCAGTTCTCTGGTGACACTGGTACAACTTAGTCTGTTGACCCGAGATCGTCATAGAGTCTTGTGTGTCTCCCACTGTGCTTTGATTTCCACCCTACCACGGCTCTACTGAGTCGTACAAACAGGTGGTTTTTGGGTACAGTCCCTATTCACATGGAGGCAATGAGCGATAGGAGGGGATTCGTCTCTCCCGGTATTGGGGGTTGATGTTGCGCTATGCTCGACTGGCCATAACTGGAAATCCCTGGACAGGGTTGCACTGATTTACTGGTAAGTGTTATCAGTAGTTTCATGCTTGTTATGGACCTTACATCGACATGACTTATCAAGCTACTGGGGTCTGACGTTTACCACCCCTAGGAGAGATATGCGACATATCAGACGAACAAACCGGACCGTGCGGTAAGTATTACTGATTGGATTCACAGGAGTGTGAGCAGGCTTGCTCGTTGATCTTCTGATCGCTCAATACCCGGGTGGCCGTTACGTTTAGCAGACCGCTTGCGGCTTGTGGGTGTTTGATATGATCATCACCTACTGCCGGCGTATTGACGAGTCTTTAGAGTCCTACACAGGGGTTTCCTGGCTCAAGCGAAACGGAGTAGGAGCACATATGTGATATGTGCGGGACCGAGATTAATACGATATGAGATACTGTATTCTATTCTCGCGATTCATGACATTGATCGGTTGTATACGATATAGCCGGGCTATCGGATCAAGTGTTGATTCGATAAGTTGTTACACATGATATTAGTCGGTTTTGACCGGATCGTTAAATCAAGTGTTGATTTGATGATTTAATGTATAATTATATATTTGATATATTACTTTACATTAACTAGTATTGGTTCACTTAGGATTGATTTTCTCACTAGATTGTGCACATTCTTTATATGTGATATATGCAAGTGTACATGTTTGTATCATGTTTGATGATACATACAAGATGTGTGTGTGAGACTTAAACCAAATCAAGGTTAAATTAGGGTTTACTAATTTCCTAACAAATAACAAAAGAGATGAGATTTTGGTCAAAGTTATCAAGCTTCATGAAGCTTGAAGAAACATTGACAAAGTCAACTCCTTTGTCATTTCCTTAGGATATTAGTTAACCCAACCCCTAACCTAATACTTTGGTTAATTCTCTACATGAGTTAAGCATGAGGGCTTAACTCAACCATGGTACCATAATTAAAAGGATAAGTTTCATTTGGATTCATATTTCTTTATTCTTTTCTTCTTCTTCTTCTTCTTCATCAAGCTTCATCAAAAGCTTGCTAGCTCCAATGGTGCCATGAGAAAAAGTGTGAGAAAAACAATTCTAAAGTGAGCCCATTTCCTATTTCTTCATTCTCTACTACTTGCCATATAGTATAGGGTGTTCTCTTCAAAGTTCTTGACCAAGTGAAGGAATAGCTTGATTTTGAGTCTCCCCGACGTAGATCATCTTCGGCATCGAAGTCAACGACCTAGCCCGCTCATTTCTCCGAAGAAACCATCGCTAGAGTCCGGGATCCCGATGATCGCAGCGGAGGGATGTCATCACGGAGCTTTAGATATGAAGGACCGGATCTACAAAGGTTGTAATCCCTTTCACTTAGTAGCAAAGTAGTTTGCTTGCTTTTAGTTTCGCCTTACCTCTAGTATACGATCTTGCATAGGGTTGTTCGGCACATATAAAAATTTGATTTTGGCATGGTAGATACCTTGTGGAACCTCATGAGTGTGCCTAGGAACCCTATAGTGGTATCAGAGCCTAGCTAGAGCTTTAGGCGATGTGTAGACGAAGTTAGAAACCCGTTCGAACCCCGAAACCCTAATCAAAACCCTTCTCTGTACATTTTTTAAAACTGTGGATTTTTCCAAATTAAAAATATCCAAAAAATTCAGCAGGGTTTTCTAGGAGTTACTGTGCAACACGTGCCCCCAAATCGACCAATGCGCCTTGGAACCGCGGCCCCACCCTAGATTGCGCAGCGGTTTCGTGGCCAGAAAGTTGAATTAAGGCACGTGGTTTGCACAGTAATGCCCGTCTGTAATTCCTGTGTTTTTTGGGAATTTTTAATTCATACTCAACAGTTGAGTTTTCTGGGGTTTTTTAGAACATATTAAAAAGTTCGACCGGATATAAATAACCCACTTTTTTCCCTGACGGGAAATTTCCAAGTGTTGGATTTTTCCGTAGTTTAAAAAATGTCTAAGCAGTGCAAGTAACGCGATGGACCCTCCAGAAGACAACAAACCTTAACTCGATTATGTGACCGTCTTGAACTGCCTTTTGAACCTTAGGGTTTGGGGCAGTACGGCGTGCCACATGTGAGGCGTTGGCTTGACCCTTTTACGGCTGGACCGTTGGTACTGTGGCATGAAATGGATGTTTTTAAACTCCCCTCAAGTGTTGAGCTATTCGGGAAAACTTGGATGTTTGATTATTCGATCGAAAAGTTTAACATTGTCTATTTATCTGGGATGTGATACAATATTTGGAATCCACAAATTGTTATGATATAACTGATTTGAATGCTATTAATCTAGCAGTTTAGTCTCACTTGACCGGTTGCCACGGGATTTTGATGTGATCAAAAGTCCGTCGCAATCATGTTACGTACGCGGATACTTGCCGGGTAAACTTAATAGATAGCCATGCCCTATAGCCTCGACCAAGTGACTGTAGGAGAACCCCGTCGCCAAAAGCATCCGTTCGGGTGCTCGCGGCAGTAGTGTTCCGCCTTAGTGCACTTCGTCGACGGTATCGGGGGTGCGGCCGTCTACTAAAGTTTGCGACAAGCATTCGTTCAGGATGTCAGGAATCTTGTTGAATTGCCCGACTTGATATTGAAAACAGTTTTCGATTTTGAGACTGAAATGCGGGGTTTATAATTGTTAGGCATGCGATGTCTAAGGAATTCATTTGATTAGGCATGCGATGTCTAAAGAGTTTGCGGATTCCAACTGTTGTAGTTTTACACTTTCTTTTCTGTGACCGTAAGTGTAGTATGTAGTTGTATCGCCGGTTTTCTTTGCTATACATCGACGACAATCGGCGTATGCATACTTACTTACGTTGATGACATGTGATGTTATGTGTTGCAGGATATGTTATATTGGATCGTCGTGTTTGAATAGACGGGGTTTTTTATGTGAGACGAGTGTTTTTCATTTTCATTCATGTAAAAAACTTGTATGTAATATTCTTTTATTGGGGCACTTCCGGGTTGGGGAAGATGTCACCGTTGATGTATATTATTTACTTTTCCACATTAGGATAGACCCAAGGAGGGGAGCACAAGTAACCGGATTCTAGGGTCCAGTGGGAGACCATCTCGAGGAGTCGAGTCCGGGTCTCCTAACTCTAGAATTGGTAGGGTTGCTTGCCGCTCTCGTAGAGGTCTAGGGGTGTGGGATTGGTTATTCATCACGACCGTGGAATCCGTGTTTTATACAGGCTCAAAATAAAACACGGACGTCCTAGTATATCCAATATTTCATATGATATTTTCTGCTGCGTTATCTGTGATGTGATCATGTGATATGTTCAGATAGATATTGTATATAGTATATATGATATATTATATAGACGTTGCTTATGTTTTACACCCGCGCTAGCCCTGCCCCGCTCTGCCGTTAGTTACCTAACCTAACGGTGCAGACGAGACATCGAAGCGAATGCGGATGGCATAAGTGTACGTTGTATTTATCTGTGATATTTAAGTGACTTAAATGATGGGACATTCATTAATGAGATTAATGAAAGAAAATAAACCTAAAAGATGTTGTGGAATCGAATTTCAAAAAATCAGGTAGCTCTAGTTGTTGCTTTGCATAGCGGTGTTCCTTGTAGAACATCCAGCACCTTATTCGATGAGGAAAGAGCCGAGATCCCTTCACCGGGAGTGACCTCTTTAGCAATAACTAGCAGATGCTACAATCTTCGGTTTGTCTTTTGACTGCTTTTCTAGTTCTTGCTTTGCATAGTGGTATTGTGAATATCTTGCACCTCATTCGACGAGAAAAGAGCCGAGATCCCTTCACCGGGAGTGACCTCTTTAGAGAAACTAGCAGAAGCCTCAGAAACACTCCATTTAAAAACCATTTGATTCCGCAACGAGATCAAGTTCAAAGCGTTAAAGGTTTTCTTAAAAACCATCCGCAACCCTCCGTTATTTTAGGAAGTAGAGTACTTAGTATTCGTGCTGTGTTTGTTGACCATAGTCAAAGCACAGTGTACGGTAGCTAAGTGATGTCTTCCTACACCGCGTATGATGCGATTAGTTAGGACAGTCGCGTGACTTTGTTAACCTTAGTTAAGGGTCATGTGGGTGGGTCTAATTAATCAAGAAATGACGGGTAGAGCTTGACTAGTGCTTATGATTTGTTGACTAGTGCTTATGATTTGTTGACCATAGTTAAGGTCATAAGTGCTAGGGGTAAAAACCTTTATCGGGAGTTTCAAGTGTTGGAATTTGCAATGAGATTGCATACCTTCTATGAGATAGTTGGATCTCGATACCCGCTGCGAGTAAGAGTTACTCCTGGGAGAGTTTTACACATTACAATTAGCCGATCAAGTAGGTGTCTAGAAAGGTGTTAACGAGGTTACTCCTATGGGAAAACGAGATTTACTTTAATTAGGTTCGTGCGAAATCACGGGGGACCTCCCTCAAAGTACCGACACTGGCCTGGCTGAAAGATTGGCGAACTTGTAGCGTGTAATTAATCCCGGCTAGTCTTTCCTTTTAAGGTTTGAAGGAAGATTTGATAAAAACAGTGGGAGCCATCCTAATTAGATAAAATATATAACCAATCTAATCTTGCAAGAGCGCACGCAGGGTGTTTTCTTCTCTCTCTCTCCAGGTAGCAACCATGTCACGCCTTAATCAAGATAATAATATGGATGTATTGACCGAACCCGCTTGTTATACTGAGCTGGGGAACGTTGGTCCCGCTCCAACTTATAATTGTTATAAGACAGAGCAGGAAATTGGGGATTACCAGAATTCCCGTGCCGCCCAAACGAAGAAAGTGCATGATGAAGCATCTTCTTCGGGTGTGTTCATTACAAAGAACTATTTCTCTGTATCCTCTACGTCCTGGGTATTAGATACCGGATAAGGATCCCGCATATGTAATCTGCTACATGGGCTAAAGAAAGGTAGAGAACTGATCAGTCGAAAATACTGCATTTTTAACACGGTAATTTCCCTACCATTTGAACTCATATAGAAGTGTTCGGTATTCATAATTGCACATATTACCAAATCATCTCTGAAATACCAGATTGCATGTGTTAGACTTTTAAACCGGCACTTTAAGGGAAATTGACTGTGTTTCATGGCATCGCATCATCCTTGTATTGCGCAACTCTTGTCTTGGGGTCTAATGCAGGAAATTCCAGAAGCAGAGCCCAAATTAGGAAAAGAACTGATAAAAGATACGCCAACTCAAAGGCTAAAGATCTGGTAGCAATACAGAAGGCCAAACAAAATTCAACATATCAGAACAAGGCCCACATGTCAGCCCAAGTCAGAAGAAGAAAGCACAAGCCCCAAGGCCACTAAAGGACCGCGGATCCGCGGCCCAAACCCCCTTGGCGCCGCGGATCCGCGGCCTTATTAAAGGATCATTGGCTCAAATTTTGTACACGTGTCCCCCCTAACGGCCAAAGCTTCCAGAAGACCCCAGAAGCTCCACGTGGCGCATCTAGAAGGCTCGGCTTAACAAACTATTTCTAGAAGGATCTCTTAACAAACTTTTGGAGGGAAATTTAAATCTTTTGCTAACTAACTTGTGGAGGGAAAATTCAAATTTCAATCCTAGATCTAGAATTTTGAGGTCTATAAAAGAGAGCCTAGATCTAGGGTGAAGGTTGTTCAGGAATCATCATTTTCTTCCTCCCACAAGTTGAGTGACACAACTTGTGCCTCAAATCCAAACCCCAATTCCAATTCAACCTCAAGATCAAGATCCCGAGAGCAATTCAAGCAAGAAAGCCTTCAACCTTTAGAAGCGACGCCGGATTTCAACGGAGCAAAAGATCCATGCCGATCCGCGACTCAAGAAGCCGAGCGAAACCGAAATCGACGATCTAGTTCCTACCTTTTGTAAATTCAAGAGAGTTGTAACGAAATTTGTCGATAAATAAAGGTGAATTTTCTATATTCTTTATTATCTTTTAATTCAAGCATAATGATTAGATCTCAATTTATGATTGTGTTTGTGATCATGATGTTTGAGTAATCTCCGCTCGTGTAGGAGTTGTGACGATCTTTAGATGATGATGATTTATACACTTTTACAATTCTTAAATCCTATAATGTTTGGAAATTCTAGTGAATCAAATGATGAATGACCTAGTTTCGAGATGATGCTTTCTTGATCGTGTTCACTCGAAACTAGGGAACAACTATTGATCATTTGATTAACTAGAAGCTAGAATTTGAATGCGATCCATCGAAAGGACAAAGGATTAGTTGCGAAATCCATAATTTCCTCGCAAGATCCTTAAACCTCGATGAATTTGCATCGATCTAGTATCAATTCGTTAATGGATAAGAATGAGTAATCATTAGATCTCATCACATCTATAGATCCGATCTACTCCTACGAGCCATACTTCTAATCTTGATTGTTGGTTGGAAATTATCACACATCTCAATTCTTGTTTTTAATGTTTCTTTTAGATCTAGATTTTTCTTATTTTTGATCTTCAATTACAAATCATGAATTGTTTTCTTTTCTTTGCCTTAAATTTTCAACTCATCTAATTCGAAAATTGAACGGATCTCACTTTCCCTGTGGACGATCCGCACTTACTAACGCGCTACATCCGACACCGTTATTGATTGCGGTCAAATATTTTTGGTTGTGATTTCTAAATTCTATTTTCTAAAAACCAACTACACAATCGGGAAAATCGTAAACAATCAAATGGCGCCGTTGCCGGGGATCGTGTGCTATTTGTTCATTTTTTGAAATTTGAGTTGAAAAATTTATTCCATCTAAATTTTTAAGATCAAAACTCGCGCAAAACACTAAACGAGTTGTTGTGGTTAACTGCAAGGAAATCTGGAGCTTGTTGTGCACTAGAAAATTATTTGAAGAATTCCAGAGGACTAAGGAAGTGATCAGGAGCTCTCTAGAAAAAATTTGTACAGGGAACAGTGAAAAGCGCGGCGGAATCGCGGCTTAAGGAGCTTTATGCGGCAGAACCGCGGCGGTCTTGAGGCTTCTCTGTACCAAATTTTCTCAGGTCCTTTCTAACTTTCTTATCTCCCTCCTCGTCTGCTCCAATTAACAATTTGTTGCAGGCTTCTTTGCAAAAATCGCAGCGCCGCAAAAAGCAAAATAAATTGTGCTTGTTTTTTATTTTGTGGTTGTTTGCATAATTAATACGGACATTAAGGGGCACGACCAAATCCAGATTAGGTGGGGAGTTCATTACCCTTCCCAGGCCCCAAAAATCACAAAACTTGCATCCGCAGTGACCCACATTAACTAAAAAATATCTAGAGATGACTCTAAGGACCGTCGCGCTCACTTAGGACAGAAGAAGGCCGTGGGTAATTCATTGCTTATCCACGTTTTCTTGTGGTGTCTAAGTCAAGTGTGTCGAAGGCTAGTGGTTATTAATTAGGCCCACTACTTACGTAGTGGAGTACCTTCCCACTTACCTGTCACTTACCTGGCCATAGGGGGACAAAGAGGCAGTGGAGGATTTTATCCTGCGACTTGTCTTTTGGCAATTAGGAGCGGTCTAGAGCCGGACCTTGGTGACCAATAGATTTTAGGGTTGCTTGTTGCATTTGTTGTGATCGCATCATATTTTCAAAATCCGTATCATTTTTCAAAACAAACACCGCATTCATTCATTCATTCATTCCCCTAATTATAATTCACGCTGCCACTTGTACTAACCCCTTTTAGTGCAAGATAGGCTGGACACGGGATTCTAGTGCCCGACTTGTCCGCGTCCCCTCGATCGACTCCCAAATCGGTATTTCTCTATTTACCTTTCTTTTACCCACCACCACACCCACACCGATGGATCCGTCTCCATCGAACCTCTTTACCACTGCTCTGCCGCTGTCCGTTGGTGCGCAGAATCCTCCCCGCATCTCTCTCCAAGAGAGGTGCTACCCTTTGCGAGGTCCTCTCTCGACCTGCTTATCCATTCCACCAGCCAACGGGGATAACTTTGAGATTAAGCCCCAGTACATCAACCTTCTACCCAAATTCCACGGTCTCGAGACTGAAGACGCGTACGTTTTTATCACCAAATTTGAAAACGTATGCGTGATGATGGGTACGTCACAACTTTCTGTGGATGCCATGCGTCTACGACTTCTTCCATTTACCTTGTGCGATATAGCCGAGAAGTGGCTGTATAACACCACCGCACATTCCATCATGAATTAGGAAGAATTCGTTGCGGCATTCCTTAAGAAATTTTACCCTATGCAAAAGACAGCTCGAATCCGTAGCGAACTATATCAATTCTCCCAGCTTCCGGCTGAACCATTTTCAAAATGCTTTGAATGATTCAAGGATCTTTTGGTTCAATGCCCACATCACGGCATCACGAGATGGGACCTTTGCCGAATCATATATGAGGGCATTAACCCTACCACTAAACAAAACGTTGAAAACATGTGTCAAGGCACCTTTATGACCAAGGATGATGGGGAAGCATGGAAATTTTTAGAAGAGTTCGCTGAAAAGTCATTACGGTGGGAGATTGGAACCCAGCCATCGAGTAGGGGTGGCGTACACCAAATAGACGTGTCCATAGGTGTTCGAGCTGAGATGGAAGCAATGCAAAAGAAGCTCGACGCTATGGAACACAAATTCTTAGCAGCCTCCCTAAACCCAATGTCGCTCCCCAAAACTGTTTGTGGGTGTTGTTCTGACCCTTCTCACTTAACGGAAGAATGTCCATTAAACTCTCAGTTTCAAGGTCTCGAGCATACCAATGCCGTATTTCAAAGACCTAGAAACGACCCTTTTTCTTCCACATACAATCAGGGTTGGAGGAATCACCCAAATTTTGCCTGGAACCAATCCCAAAACACGGTTCCAAACCCGAATCAATTCCAAAGGGTCCTTCCTCCACAACATCAACCACTCCAACTCACCCAGCACCCCTACCAGTCATAAAATTTCCAAAACCAGGTCAACCATCCCGCACCGTCTAATCCTATGCAGTCGACCTGTTCTGACGAGTTCTCTCAATTCGCTCAAACCATGAAATCACTCCTGTCAAATTTCATGGAAGTGTCGGCCGAGTTTAAGTCTTCTGTCGGTGAGATAAAGAAAAACTCAGCGTCCCAAGCTGAGAGTATCAGAACGATGGAAGCTGAAATTGCACGACTTAAGGCCGAAATGAGTGCAAGAGAAAAAGGGAAACTTCCGTCTCAACCCCTACCGAATCCTGGGCATTACAATGTATATGCCGTCACAACGTTGAGATCAGGAACAATGCTGGATAACCATGTTGGGGAAGAAGTTGATGATATTGAAAATCCTATCAACACCCCGGCCGAGACCTTCCCTCACACACACACTTCTGTGTCTGATTCTTATTCTTCTACCCCACCGCCTTCTCGCGAGCCTATTCTCCATTTCCTTCTAGGCTCGACACCTCAGCCCACCTCTTCTAGCTCTTCACAGACGATCCCCACTCCTCTTTCGGGAACACGTCTACCCCCTCTTCCTTCTCCTATGATGGACCCAGCGCTCATTGCTAAAGCACCTTACCCGAACCGGTTAAGGGCTAACAAATCGAGTCCACATATGGAGAAGATTATGGAAATGTTCAAACAGGTTAACATCAACATCCCTCTCCTAGATGCGATTCAACAAGTCCCCGCTTATGCAAAAATTCTTAAGGACTTGTGCACTAGGAAGAGGAAGACTCAAGTGCCGAAGAAGGTCTTCATGTCCAATAACATTAGCACTGCTTTTATCCCTCAGCTACCAAAGAAACGTAGGACCCAGGATGTCCTAAGATATCGATTTCTATTGGGGGTAAAAACATCAACCGTGCTCTTTTAGACCTTGGCGCAAGTGTTAACCTACTTCCATACTCTGTCTATGAGCAGTTAGGGATTGGAGAGTTGAAACTTGCTCACTGCACTCTCCAAATGGCAGACCGGTCAATCACCAAACCTCGGGGTGAACTAGAGGATGTGTTGATAAAGGTCGGGGAATTCGTTTTCCCTGTAGACTTCATTGTTTTCGATACACAACCTGTAGCGAACCCCCGGAGCCAAATTCCGGTGATTTTGGGTCACCTTTCCTTGCCACTTCCAATGCTGTCATTAACTGTAGAAATGGTTCAATGAACTTATCATTTGGAAATATGACCATTGAACTAAACATCTACAAAATTGGAAGTCAGCCATCAAAACCCTCTGCTCATATCCTTGATGTGTGCTCTGTCCATGAGATTGCTCCCGAAAGTTGCGGAGTTGAGGAACTTTGCTTTACAGATCTCAACGACACTACCACATCACTGTTTGACCTGGCACATGATCTTAGTGAGGACACCATTTCCACGCTTGAGTCTTCCACTCCTGACTCACCACCATCCGAGTCTGTATCTTTTACAGGCTATGAGCTTCTTTGTGACTCCAAAAATCATTCGATGATCCCACCTTATATTATTTCTCCGCCAGCATTAGATCTCAAAATTTTACCTTCTCATCTTAAATATGCATATTTAGGTGAGAATGAATCTTTACCGGTTATCATTTCTGCTTCTCTAGCATCAGAGCAAGAGAATGCACTTTTATCGGTATTGAGATATAATACGGAGGAGTTTGGTTGGACCATGGCGGAAATCAAAGGGATTAGTCCCTTGATTGTAGAACATCATATACATGTGATGGATGATGCCAGACCAACCCGAGAACCACAGAGACGGTTGAACCCCGTTATGAAGGAAGCGGTGATGAAAGAGATCGTCAAATGCCTTGATAATGGTATCATATACCCAATCTCCGATAGCCAATAGGTGAGTCCAATACATGTCGTCCCTAAGAAATCTGGCATCACTGTTATTACCAATGAGGCAAATGAGTTGATTCAGACACGCGCCCAAACTAGGTGGTGTGTATATATTGATTACCAAAAACTCAATGCCGCTACGAGGAAAGACCACTTTCCTCTACCTTTCATTGATCAGATGCTGGAACACTTAACTGGACGTGCGTATTATTGCTTTATGGACGGATACTCTGGCTATAATCAAGGATCAAGATAAAACCACTTTTACTTGTCCTTTTGGTACCTTTGCTTATAGACGCATGCCCTTTGGGTTATGCAATACTCCTGCTACCTTTCAGCGGTGTATGATGGGGATATTCTCTGACATGGTAGAGAATTACTTGGAGATTTTCATGGACGATTTCTCGATTTTCGGAGACTCTTTTTCCGACTGCTTATCGAATCTTGACGCAGTTCTTACTCGTTGCAAAGAGAAGAACTTAACCTTGAATTGGGAAAAATGCCACTTTATGGTCCAAGAGGGAATTGTGCTTGGACATGTTATTTCGAGAAAAGGCATTGATGTTGACAGAGCTAAGATAGATGTCGACAGAGCTAAGATAGATGTCATTCAAAACCTTCCTCATCCCAAAAGCGTCAAGGACATTCGATCATTTCTTGGCCATGCGGGCTTTTATAGGAGATTCATTAAGGATTTTAGCAAAATTGCTAGACCCTTAACTCTTCTCTTGGCCAAGGATACGACCTTCCACTTTGACTTGGATTGTGAGGAAGCTTTCGACTCACTCAAACACTCCCTCACTACAGCCCCCGTTCTATCGTCTCCAAATTGGGACTACCCCTTTGAGCTGATGTGTGATGCATCTGACTTTGCAATAGGTGCAGTCTTAGGACAGCATATTGAAAAGATGCCACACGTGATCTATTATGCGAGTAAGACCCTGAATGATGCGTAAATCAATTATACAACCACTGAAAAAGAGCTTTTGGCGGTTGTATTTGCATTAGAAAAATTCAGGCCTTACTTGATTGGCTCATAAATAGTTGTGTACACGGACCATTCCGCCCTGAAACACCTTTTGGCAAAGAAGGATGCAAAAGGTAGGCTTATACGTTGGATCCTTCTTTTACAAGAATTTGATCTTGTTATCAAAGATAAGAAAGGATGTGAAAACGTCGTATCCGACCATCTTTCATGCATCACTTCTTCCCCTGTGACCTTGCCGATCAATGATTCTTTCCCTGATGAACAACTCTTGAACGTATCCGCTGAACCGTGGTTCACGGATATTGTGAACTATCTTACCATGGGACTGATACCCAGTGATTGGTCAAAACAGGACAAATATCGTTTTCTATCCCAAGTAAAACACTTTTACTGGGATGAACCCTATTTGTTTAAATATTGTCCTGATCAGATCATTCGCCGGTGTGTCCCGAATGAGGAGTTCAAGAGTGTTCTATCTTTTTGTCATGATCAGGCTTGTGGGGGTCACTTCGGTCCTAAAAAGACGGCGGAGAAGGTTTTGCAATGCGGTTTTTATTGGCCGACCTTGTTCAAGGACGCTTTTGATCATTGCAAAACTTGTACACAATGTCAGTATACGGGTAGGATTTCCGGAGAAATAAAATGCCTCAGCAACCCATCCTTGTGGTTGAAATTTTCGATGTTTGGGGCATTGACTTTATGGGTCCCTTTCCCAACTCCTTTGGAAATTTGTACATACTGCTGGCAGTTGATTACGTCTCGAAGTAGGTCGAAGCCATTCCATGTCGCACTAATGACAAGAAGGTTGTCAGTAAGTTCCTAAAAGAAAATATCTTTTCGCGATTTGGACACCCACGCGCTATCATTAGCGATAACGGGACACATTTCTGCAACAGGTGTTTCGAGACTCTGATGCGGAAATACGGAATCAACCACAGACTTTCTACACCCTATCATCCCCAAACGAGCGGGCAGGCTGAGATTTCGAATAGACAGATCAAACAAATCCTGGAGAAGACTGTTGCGAAAAATAGAAAAGATTGGTCGACCAAACTGACGGATGCTCTTTCGGCATTCAGAATTGCATTTAAAACTGACCTAGGGATGTCTCCATATAGGTTAGTGTTTGGGAAGGCATGTCACTTACCTGTTGAGATTGAGCATAAAGCATTGTGGGCTATTAAGAAAATCAACTTTGACTTAAACCTAGCCTGCAACTTTCGGAAGTTGCAACTAAATGAGCTAAGCGAACTCCGCGATGAAGCTTATGATAACGCTGTAATCATAAAGAATAAGACCAAGGTTTTTCACGATAAAAACATTTTGAGGAAAACATTTTCACCTGGTCAAAAAGTCCTTCTTTATGATTTACGACTACACCTTCATGCGGGTAAGCTTCGATCTCGGTGGAAGGGACCTTTTGTTGTGCGGTCTGTATACCCGCACGGGGCAGTAGAGGTAGAAAATGTTAAAAATGGCACATTTTTCAAAGTGAATGGACATAGACTAAAGCTGTATTTTTCCACTGACCCCATGGAGGAGCTCCTGTTCTTACAGGAGCCAGTTTATCTTGATTAAAATTCCTCCGTCTCACCTCCATGTCCTGCATATTACTGCATTATCTTTTTGAATGGAGGTGAGTGAAAAGAATAAGTTTGGGGGAGGATCTTCACTTATATATTTTGCCCCCACTAATAAATTCCTCCCAGGCTTACAGGTTTTGTAGATATAGCGGTTGGCAAAAGTGAGGACACTGTTGAAAACAAGTTTGGGGGAGGTTTGTGCTTAGTTTTGCATCATGTGCATATCATTTGCATAAGCACAAAACATTTCTTTAAAAACCATAAAAATATAAAAATTTTCAAAACCCATAAAAATTTTGTGTACAATTTTTTGGCTCATCATTTTTTGTAAATAATTTTTCAAAACCTATAAAAATTTAAAAATTTTCAAAATCCATAAAAATTCAAAAATTTTCAAAATATAAAAATTTAAATTTTTTTTAAAATATAAAAATATTTAATATTTATGATAATAAAAGATTAGATAGTGAACAATTACATCCATGAGATTAGAAAAATTTAAGAAAACCAAGAAAATTAGAAGTTTTCTTATACGAACTAGTAATAAGTAGTTATGAGCCGTTGTCCCAAGGATTAGTAAGATGAAGGAAGTCACTAATCTGAGGATAAAAATAAGTCTGAAAAATAGTTTCTATTCTGGAAAGCCAAACATTTTGAACGTTGATACCCTTCTATTCGCACTTACACACGTCTTGAAGGCCGGGATAGTAGAGGATACCTTGAAATGCTCTTGTCTTAAAGCCAAAAGTATGAAGGAAATAAAATAAAAGAAATGAATAAAAAAAATAAAGTGGTGAGAAAAATGGACACTGGTTTTGTTATCGCCGAGGGTAATAAAAAATTTATAGCAAGGGTGCCTCTTCACCTAGTGCCCTAAGGCCAACTGGTCTGGAAGTCACTGCTATGCCTGAGGTGGTGCAAGACGAGGAAAATACACCAAATAAGCAAAGCACATGAGTAATCGGTCGGTTAGTACCTCAAGAAGTATTAACGGTTGCATGAAAGTGTGTGAGCAAATTCATTTAAATATTCATTAATTAAAAAGTACTGAGGCTGATGGGCAAGAGTATGATAGCTTGAATTGAATTCTCCGGGTGTAGGGATGTCCTTTACACACACGCAGGGTGATATGATCGATGTTTGGAAGAAAGATAGGAATGAACAATAAGACGATGTTTTATTGAGGGAGGACGTGATTCCTGACATCTTTTCATGACCATTAAGATAGGGCTCATGACAACCGAAAAGCTAGCTTAGTTGGAAACCCTAATTTTCAAGGTTTTTCTTTTACAATTCTTGTCTTTAAATGTAATATTCATGATCTTCCTTTTATTATTGGATTTTGTGGGTGCAATCCTCTGAAAACCCTCAAGAGACAACACTCCTCCTACTAGGGACACCTAGAGGTTTAAAGGCTTGTTGCACGTGCTCAGTGCAATCGTGTTGCCTACGAAAGTGTGCTTTTTCTCTTTCTTTATTTTCTCCTTCTCTTTTTAATAAAACAGTTCGATCGAGATGATCGAAAATAAGTTTGGGGGAATTTGATCAGTCGAAAATACTGCATTTTTAACACGGTAATTTCCCTACCATTTGAACTCATATAGAAGTGTTCGGTATTCATAATTGCACATATTACCAAATCATCTCTGAAATACCAGATTGCATGTCTTAGACTTTTAAACCGGCACTTTAAGGGAAATTGACTGTGTTTCATGGCATCGCATCATCCTTGTATTTCGCAACTCTTGTCTTGGGGTCTAATGCAGGAAATTCCAGAAGCAGAGCCCAAATTGGGAAAAGAACTGATAAAAGATACGCCAACTCAAAGGCTAAAGATCTGGTAGCAATACAGAAGACCAAACAAAATTCAACATATCAGAACAAGGCCCACATGTCAGCCCAAGTCAGAAGAAGAAAGCACAAGCCCCAAGGCCACTAAAGGACCGCGGATCCGCGGCCCAAACTCCCTTGGCGCCGCGGATCCGCGGCCTTATTAAAGGATCATTGGCTCAAATTTTGTACACGTGTCCCCCCTAACGGCCAAAGCTTCCAGAAGACCCCAGAAGCTCCACGTGGCGCATCTAGAAAGCTCGGCTTAACAAACTATTTCTAGAAGGATCTCTTAACAAACTTTTGGAGGGAAATTTAAATCTTTTGCTAACTAACTTGTGGAGGGAAAATTCAAATTTCAATTCTAGATCTAGAATTTTGAGTTCTATAAAAGAGAGCCTAGATCTAGGGTGAAGGTTGTTCAAGAATCACCATCTTCTTCCTCCCACAAGTTGAGTGACACAACTTGTGCCTCAAATCCTAACCCCAATTCCAATTCAACCTCAAGATCAAGATCCCGAGAGAAATTCAAGCAAGAAAGCCTTCAACCTTTAGAAGCGACGCCGGATTTCAATGGAGCAAGAGATCCATGCCGATCCGCGACTCAAAGAGCCGAGTGAAGCCGATATCGACGATCTAGTTCCTACCTTTTGTAAATTCAAGAGAGTTGTAATGAAATTTGTCGATAAATAAAGGTGAATTTTCTATATTCTTGCTTATTTTTTAATTCAAGCATAATGATTAGATCTCAATTTGTGATTGTGTTTGTGATCATGATATTTGAGTAATCTCCGCTCGTGTAGGAGTTGTGACGATCTTTAGATGATGATGATTTATACACTTTTACAATTCTTAAATCCTATAATGTTTGGAAATTCTAGTGAATCAAATGATCAATGACCTAATTTCGAGATGATGCTTTCTTGATCGTGTTCACTCGAAACTAGGGAACAACTATTGATCATTTGATTAAGTAGAAGCTAGAATTTGAATGCGATCTATCGAAAGGACAAAGGATTAGTTGCGGAATCCCTAATTCCTCACAAGATCCTTAAACCTCGATGAATTTGCATCGATCTAGTATCAATTCGTTAATAGATAAGAATGAGTAATCATTAGATCTCATCATATCTATAGATCCGATCTACTCCTACGAGCCATACTTCTAATCTTGATTGTTGGTTGGAAATTATCACACATCTCAATTCTTGTTTTTAATGTTTCTTTTAGATCTAGATTTTTCTTATTCTTGATCTTCAATTACAAATCATGAATTGTTTTCTTTTCTTTGCCTTAAATTTTCAACTCATCTAATTCGAAAATTGAACGGATCTCACTTTCCCTATGGACGATCCGCACTTATTAACGCGCTACATCCGACACCGTTATTGATTGCAGTCAAATATTTTTGGTTGTGATTTCTAAATTCTATTTTCTAAAAACCAACTACACAATCGGGAAAATCGTAAACAATCAAGAACTGAGAACGGGTGATAAGTTTCATGAGACAGAAAATGGTTCAAGTGTTGCAGCCAAGTCTGTTGGTCACTATCACCCTGTATTTCCAAATACATTGATTCTGAACGAATGTTATTAGATACCGAACCTGATATACAACATCATATCAGTCTCTTTATTAGTAAAGAAATGATATAATTTTGTATTGTTGGATAATGTTTTGAACATTTCCTATATCAAGAGTTGATCGGTTCAGGCACGTGATCTAAAAGTATTGATGTTCTAAATCAAACTACAGTTCTTAGTATACTTTCACACACGAGAGGAAGAGTTCAGAAATGAACGAATTTTTCTTGAGGCATTATAGACTAGGTCATATCAATGCGACCCGACTAGCTAAGTTACATTTAGATGCATATTTAAATCAGTTTAAATTTACATCTTATGAAACTTGCCAGTCATGTCACAAAGATAAGATGACCATATCTCCGTTTACTGGAAACAGAGAAAGAGTTAGTGAACTCTTGGGACTGATACATAGTGATGTATAAAGGTCCCCAGTCTACATATGCCACGACCGGTTCTTTGTACTTCATTACATTCACTGATGATCTCTCTATATTCAGACATATGTTCCTGTTGAAACACAAGTCCGAAACTTTTGAGATAATCACCGAATATAAGTTAGAAGTAGAGAACCAAAAACGGGTATAAGTATTATGTCCTTTGATGTGATCAGCAAGGATAATACTTGAGCACGGGATTCCTGGACTATTCTAAAGGAGAATGAGATTCTCTCTCAGCATTACTCCTCCGTATACACCACAGCACGTCGGTGTATCGAGGCGGAACAATCACACCATATTAGATATGGTGTGCTCTATGATGAGTATTACTGAGTTACCTATTTCCTTTTGGGGGTTGTGCAATTAAGTAGCTGCATACCTATTGAATTGGATTCGAATCAAATCAGTGCCTACCACTCCATATGAGATATGGTATGGGAAGAGCCTATCTCTTAAGTAAGTTAAGATTTGGGATTGTCTGGCCTATGTCTGAAAAGCAAAATCCGGACAAGATCGAGGCAAGGTCAGTTCTGTAGAACTGGAAAGAGTTCCAGCTATACAAACTACAACTGATGATTTGACAGAACCAAAGGATTCAATAGTCCCCGACGAACCTCAGCCTCTCCGCCGATCTGGTAGGGTTCCTCATCCACCTGAGAGATACTTTGTTTTCTCGATGACAGTGGGAGCGATGAATGCATCATGAGATGATAACCCAACTAGTTTCGAGCAGGCCATCGAGAGTAGGGACTCTGTAAGAATGGCTGGATGCTTAGCGATCTGAGATGGAATCCATGTACACCAACAAAGTATGGACTTTGTTTGCTATATCTGAAGGGTTAAATCCCCATCAGAAGCAAGTATATCTTTAGAAGATTACTAGGTATAGATGGAAAAATTGAGACTTTCGAAGCTAGACTTGTTAAAGGTTTTCGTCATCGACCTGGCATGGATAATGATGAAACCTTTTCCAGTGGCTATGCTTAAGTCCATCCAGATCCTACTTGCCATTGCTACATACCATGACTACGATATCTGGTGGTTGGGTGTCATGGCTATTTTTCTAAATACTGATTTAGAAGAGAACGTCTATAAGTACACAGCCAGAGGGCTTCGTAAACAGTGGGAGCAGCGAAAACGTGTGCAAGTTGCTTTACAGATTAAAGCAGACATCGCGAAGTTGGAACGTCTGTTTTGATGTGATAGTCAAATAGTTTGACTTCATGAAAATGGTAGATGAATCTTGTATATACAAAAGGGTAGTAGAGAGTAAGGTGGTCATCCTCGTATTGTACGTGGACAACTTACTCTTGATAGGAAAAGAGTTTCCTATGCTACGCTCGGTCAATCTCCTCTTATCACATGGATTCTCCATATAGGATCAAAATGATACCTCCTAAATCCTGGGTTTTGGATCTATAAGATAGATCTAATTGGATGTTAGGATTCTCACTAGTTGTAGTGAGATGGTATCAATCGATCCTGGGGAGAATCACTGGAAAAGTTCCAGGGTGATAAGGACGACTGAATGTCAGTCGCAGGCATTGTCTTTACCCTCAGTGGAGGGATGGTATGTTGGAAGAGTTCCAAGCGAGATACCGTGGCAAACTAGACGATAAAGGCTGGTGACATCGCTATCAAAGATACTACCAAAGAGGAAGTTTGGGTGTATATTAGTTCATGAGATGAACTAGGTTCCTACCATTGTATGACAATGGAAGTGTGGCTTTGGCCCAGGAACCCCGGTCCCATCAGTGACCCAGACATATTCTGAGGCAGCATCACCTGATCATGGAGATAGTTGATCTCCAAGGTGATCGAGATTAGGAGAATAGTCTCAGAGGACAACACGGCGGATCCACTCACAAAGGCCCTTTCCCAAAGAGAGACTTTTATGGGATGGTTGAGTATTAGATACTGCAACCACTGCTACAGATGGCCCTAGTGCAAGTGGGACATTGTTAGTTATATGTATGCCCTAGAGGCCATTACTGTACATATGATGTATATTGTAGTGGATGCTGGGACATATATAGGTAGGACTTGCTTGCTCGACATGATAGTACGCTATCTGGTTGCTCTTTATCTTAACATGTATACTTACTGTCTCTCTGTTATATGTTGATAAAGCCTTTAGGATGTGTACTCGACTTGCAGGACTATGATGTAGATCATACTAGTGTGGCCTGGGTAATCCATGAGTACATCCTTCAATGTTCCTAGTCGTGGGAATATCGAGACGGGACATCGATATTCCAGAGTAGACTAGCGTATATCTTCTCGACCCATGTGATGGGCGATGGATGATCCCATATCCATTGACAACAGAGATGGTATGCGGGTGCTCAGTGGTGACTGAGTACACTGAACGGACTCACCGAGAACTCCCAGATGGTATTATACCTCACGTCAGATGGCAGTTCTCTGGTGACACTGGTACAGCTTAGTCTGTTGACCCGAGATCATCATAGAGTCTTGTGTGTCTCCCACTGTGCTTTGATTTCCACCCTACCACGGCTCTACTGAGTCGTACAAATAGGTGGTTTTTGGGTACAGTCCCGATTCATATGGAGGCAATGAGCGATAGGAGGGGATTCGTCTCTCTCGTTATTGGGGGTTGATGTTGCGCTATGCTCGACTGGCCATAATTGGAAATCCCTGGCCAGGGTTGCACTGATTTACTGGTAAGTGTTATCAGTAGTTTCATGCTTGTTATAGACCTTACATCGACATGACTTATCAAGCTACTGGGGTCTGACGTTTACCACCCCTAGGCGAGATATGCGACATATCAGACGAACTGACCGGACTGTGCGGTAAGTGTTACTGATTGGATTCACAGGAGTATGAGCAGGCTTGCTCGTTTATCTTCTGATCGCTCAATACCCGGGTGGCCGTTACGTTTAGCAGACCGCTTGCGGCTTGTGGGTGTTTGATATGATCATCACCCACTGCCGGCGTATTGACGAGTCTTTAGAGTCCTACACAGGGGTTTTCTGGCTCAAGAGAAACGGAGTAGGAGCACATATGTGATATGTGCGGGACCGAGATTAATACGATATGAGATACCGTATTCTATTCTCGCGATTCGTGACATTGATCGGTTGTATACGATATAGCCGGGTTATCGGATCAAGTGTTGATTCGATAAGTTGTTACACATGATATTAGTCGGTTATGACCGGATCGTTAAATAAAGTGTTGATTTAATGATTTAATGTATAATTATATATTTGATATATTACTTTACATTAACTAGTATTGGTTCACTTAGGATTGATTTTCTCACTAGATTGTGCACATTGTTTATATGTGATATATGCAAGTGTACATGTTTGTATCATGTTTGATGATACATACAAGATGTGTGTATGAGACATAAACCAAATCAAGGTTAAATTAGGGTTTACTAATTTCCTAACAAATAACAAAAGAGATGAGATTTTGGTCAAAGTTATCAAGCTTCATGAAGCTTGAAGAAACATTGACAAAGTCAACTCCTTTGTCATTTCCTTAGGATATTAGTTAACCCAACCCCTAACCTAATACTTTGGTTAATTCTCTACATGAGTTAAGCATGAGGGCTTAAATCAACCATGGTGCCATAATTAAAAGGATAAGTTTCATTTGGATTCATATTTCTTTATTCTTTTCTTCTTCTTCTTCATCAAGCTTCATCAAAAGCTTGCTAGCTCCAATGGTGCCATGAGAAAAAGCGTGAGAAAAACAATTCTAAAGTGAGCCCACTTTCTATTTCTTCATCCTCTACTACTTTCCATATAGTATAGGGTGTTCTCTTCACAAAGTTCTTGACCAAGTGAAGGAATAGCTTGATTTTGAGTCTCCCCGACGTAGATCATCTTCGGCATCGAAGTCAACGACCTAGCCCGCTCATTTCTCCGAAGAAACCATCGCTAGAGTCCGGGATCCCGATGATCGCAGCGGAGGGACGTCATCACGGAGCTTTAGATATGAAGGACCGGATCTACAACGGTTGTAATCCCTTTCACTTAGTAGCAAAGTAGTTTGCTTGCTTTTAGTTTCGCCTTACCTCTAGTATACGATCTTGCATAGGGTTGTTCGGCACATATAAAAATTTGATTTTGGCATGGTAGATGCCTTGTGGAACCTCATGAGTGTGCCTAGGTACCCTACAGCCTGTACATTCTCCCGTGAATCCAACCAGTAACATTCCCGTACAGTCCGGTCTCTTCGTCTGATATGTCGCATATCTCTCCTAGGGGTGGTAAACGTCAGACCCCAGTAGCTTGATAAGTCGTGTCGATATGAGGTCCATAACAGTTCGAGAAACTACTGATAACACTTACCAGTAAATCTCAGCAACCCTGGTCAGGGATTTCTAGTTATAGCCAATAGAACACAGCTCAATATCTGTTAGTTGTATGTATGCCCTAGAGGCCAGTATTGTACAGATGATGTATATTATATTGGATGCTTGGACATATATAGAGATGACTTTCTTGCTCGATATGATAGTATGCTATATGGTTACTCTTTATCTTAACATGTACACTTGTCTCTTTAAACTGTCTTATAGTTACATGTTGATAAAGCCCTTAGGATGTGTACTTGACTACCTGGACTATGATGCAGATCATACTAGTGGGGACATGGTAGTCCATAAGTACATCCTTCATGGTCCCTAGTCATGGGTGTATCGAGACGGGGAATCGATATACCAGTGTAGACTAGCGTATACGCTTCTCGACCTATAAGATGGGCGATGGATGATCCCATATCCATTGGTGTTTGACATCAGAGATGGTATACGGGTGCTCAGTGGAGACTGGGTACACTGGACGGACTCACCGAGAACTCCCTGATGGTATTATACCTCACGTCAGATGGCAGTTCTCAGGTGACACTTGTGCAGGTTAGTCTGTAGACCCGAGATCGTCATAGAGTCTTGTATGATTCCCACTGTGCTTTGATCTCCACCTTACCACGTCCATGAGGGCGTGCAAAACGGTGGTCTTTGGGCACAGTCCCGAGTCACATGGAGGCAATGAGCGATAGGAGGGGTTTCGTCTCTCCCGGTATTGGGGGTTGATGTTGCGTTGTGCTCGATTGGCCGTAACAGGGAAGTCCCTGGCCAGGGCTGATCAGAGATTTGCTGGTAAGTGTTACCAGTAGTTTCTCGACCCGTTATGAGCCTCACATCGGCACGACTTATCGGTTATTGGGGTCTGACGTTTACCACCCCTAGACTTGATATGCGACATATCAGACGATCAGACAGGACTGTACGGTAAGTGTTACTGGTTGGATTCACAGGAGTGTGAGCGGGCTAGCTCGTCGATCTTCTGATCGTTCAATACCCGGATGGCCGTTACGTTTAGCAGACCGCTTGCGGCTTGTGGGTGATTGATATGATCATCATCTGCTGCCGGCGTATTGACGAGTCTTTAGAGTCCTACACAGAGGTTTCCTGGCTCAAGCGAAACGAAATAGGAGCGCATATGAGATATGTGCAGGACCGAGAATAATGCGTGTATGTGATACCGTATTTCATTCTCGCGATGGATGTATCGATTGGTTATATTCGATATGACCTAGTTATCGAATCATTGATTCGATAAATCGATACATTGGATACTAGTCGGTTGTGTGCGACAAGACCGGATTATTGAATCAAATGTTGATTTAATGATTTAATGTATAATTATATATTTGATATATTACTTTGCATTAGCTAGTATTGGTTCACTTTAAATGGATTTTCTCACTTGATGTGCAAGAAGTATTTGTGATATACTTTTGTGCACATATTTGTATCATGTTTGATGATACTTGATCATTTAGTTAAGTGTATAGAATTAAACCATGGTTAATTTGATAATTAGGGTTTTGCATATTCATTTATTTATTTATTTGTTCATTTATTTATTTGGAAATGATTTAGATAAGAATGGTGGCTTTATTTGTTTCTAGTTGAAGCTTCATGAAGCTTTGACTTCTTAACCATTCTTGTCTTCATGCTTAACCCTAACCATTCCCATTTACCACGGTCTATTCTCTACACTTAACCTTAGTTAGCTTATGATAAGTATTGATTTATTTTCATTTTAAATCAACACTTATCATATTCTTTTCTTCTTCTTCATCATCTTCATCAAGAAAGAAAGCATGATGCCATCAATGACAACTTGAGTTCTAAAGTGAGAAATCCAATTCTAAAGTGAACCCACATCCTATTTCTTCACCCTCTACCTCTTGCCAAGTTGTTTTGGGTGTTTTCTTCACAAGTTTCACAAATTTGTGAAGTCGGAGCTTGAACTTGTGATGCCTCGACGTAGATCATCTTCGGCACGAAGCCGACGACCTAGTCCGCCCATTTCTCCGATCAAGCCGACGATTGAGTCCGGGATTCGAGATTGTAAGGTTAGTCTAGCACCCTATGAAGTGTTTTGAAGCATCACATGACCCAAAGTTATAATTTTTAAGGTGCTAAACTAACATGCAAAGGGATCGATCCTAGAAAATTAGGCTTATGAAACTTTAAGCTAGTAAAGATAAGGGTTTGAAGGCTACAACCTTTGTAGCTCCCCTTTGTTGAACTCCTTGGTGTCTTGGGTGTTGAATCAAGGTCCTCTTGAAGTTCCCTTGCGTCCACGACGATCCACCACGGAGCACTCCGTCCAAGCTCGCTACTTTGGAAAACCGAAGGAAACACTCTAATCAAGTCGGCTAGACTTGAGTAGAATGATGTTGTGGTTTGGAATCTCACTTCAAAATCTTTCTTTAGTTGTATTTAGCTCACTAGAAAAGACTAGAGAGGAAGAGATGAAGGAGGATGAAGATGGTGGCTAAAAAGAACAAGAGGTGTAAAAGATTACCTTGCGTTAAGAAGAAAAAGAAATATATATCACTATATATATTTATTTCCTTCTTGACTTCAACCATGATTAAATGATGGATAGTTAGTTTAACTTGGGTTTTAAATGATAAAGAGAAGGATAACCATAGGTTAGTGGTAGTTGAGATAGATTAGGTTAGAAGAAGAGTGTAGAATCAAGAATGATTATCCTTTTCTTTTTCATTTTACTTTAAAACCAAAATTAAATAATTATCCATTGTTTAATCTATGGTGTGAGGCTTATATTGCCACCATTTCCATATGCAATCAACCATGATGGATGGGTGTATGTATGTGTACATGTATGCACATCTACATGTGCATGAAACTAGAAAGGAAGAAAGAAACACATGCATGCATGCATACATCCATCAAACCCTAGAAAGGTTTCAAGTGAGAAAACTAATGGTTAGATGACAAATCAACACTTAATTTATCAATCCGGTCATATCTCATATGACCCCACCAAAAGCAGGCCACCCGATCAATGTTCGGTATCATATACGCACATTTCAATCGGGTGCAAGAGCATATCACATACGCGCACCACAACGTTTCGCCTGGACTGGGTAACTCATTTGTGGGACTCTAAGACTCGTCAATACGCCGGCAGAGGGTAATGATCATATCAAGTACCCTCAAGCCGCAAGCGGTCAGCTAAACGTAACGGCCACCCGGGTATTGAGCGATCAGAAGACAACAAGCGAACCTGCTACAACTCTCGTCGAGCCATCCGGCAACACTACCGTACAGTCCGGTCTCTTCGTCAGATATGCTGCATATCGAGCCTAGGGATGGTCACGTCGACCCCAATAACTCAATAAGTCATGCCGGTGAATGGTCTATAACAGATCGAGAAACTATTGATAACACTTATCAGCAAATCTCAGCAGCCCTGGCCAGGGACTTGCTGTTATAACCAGTCGGGCACAGTACAGCATCAACTCCCAATATCGGGAGAGACGCAACCCCTCCTATCGCTCATTGCCTTCGTGTGTCTCGGGACTGTACCCAACGGCCACCTGCTTGCACGACTCAGTAGAGCCGTGGTAGGATGGTAATCAAAGTACAGTGGGAGAACACACAAGGCTCTATGACGATCTCGGGTCTACAGACTAACCTGTACCAGTGTCACCTGAGAACTGCTATCCGACGATAGATATAATTCCATATAGGAGTTCTCGGTGAGTCCGTCCAGTGTACCCAGTCACCACTGAGCACCCGTATATGATCTTGATGTCAAACATCGATGAATGTGGGAACATTCATCGCCCATCGTATGGGTCTAGTATCATATACGCTAGTCTACTCTGATATATCAATGCCCCGTCTCGATATACCTACGACTAGGGACGTTCCAGGATATGCTTATAGACTACAGATGTCCCACTAGTATGATCTCCATCATAATCAGAGTAGTCAAGCCGATATCCTCAGGGCTTTATCAGCATGTATGAATGAATAGAAGCATGATCAAATAAACATGTCAGATAAAGAAGAACCAGATAGCATACTATCATGTCGAGCAAGAATGCAAACTGAATATATATACATGTATAGATACATCCACTATCACATAATGGCCTGTAGGGCATACATATATCCAACAATCTCCCACTTGCACTAAGGCCAGTTATTGGCGTATCTCATACCCAACATCTCAAAAAGTCGCTCATGCTGTGGCTGAGGGAGGGCCTTGGTGAGTGGATCCGCGGCGTTGTTCTTTGTGTCTACTCTCTTAATCTCGATCTCGCGGCGATCTACAATCTCCCGGATCAAATGAAAGCGCCTCAGGATATGTTTGGACCGCTGATGGGATCTGGGCTCCCTGGCTAACGCCATCACCCCATTATTGTCACAATACAAAGGTATTGGATCAATAATGGTTGGAACTACTCCTAGCTCCGAGACGAACTTCTTCATCCAGACGGCTTCCTTGGCGGCATCATTTGCAGCAATGTACTCAGCTTCCATCGTAGAGTCTGCAACGGTATCTTGTTTGGAACTCTTCCAACTTACCGCCCCTCCATTGAGGGTAAATACAAACCCTGAGACAGATTTGCTGTCATCCTTATCGCTCTGGAAGCTCGAATTGGTAAAGGCCTCCATTTGGAGGTCTATATTACCATACACCAAGAACAATTCTTTAGTCCTTCGTAAGTACTTAAGAATGTTCTTCACAGCTGTCCAGTGGTTCTCCCCTGGGTTGGATTGATACCTGCTTACAACACTAAGTGCATAAGCTACATCTGGGCGTGTACATAACATCGCATACATTATAGATCCTACTGCCGAAGCATAAGGTATAATGCTCATGCGAGCTCTCTCTTCATCGGTCTTTGGACAAGAATCCTTGGAGAGAGTGACTCCATGGCAAGCGGGTAAGGCACCCCGCTTGGAGTCTTCCATACTAAACCTCTTTAGGATGGTGTTGATGTACCTGGTTTGGGACAATCCCAATAACTTTTTGGATCTATCCCTATAGATCCTTATGCCCAGGATGTATGTGGCATCACCCAGGTCCTTCATGGAGAACCTTAGTGATAAGAATGATTTGACCGACTGTAGAATAGGAATATCATTTCCTATCAGAAGAATGTCATCCACGTACAATACGAGGAATGTGACAGCTCTTCCTACAGCCTTCTTATAAACACAAGGTTCATCTGGATTTTTGATGAAATCAAACTCTTTGATGACATCATCGAAACAGATGTTCCAACTCCGAGATGCCTGCTTTAACCCATATATGGATTTAAGCAATCTACATGCTTTCCCGCTGCTCCCACTGTCAATGAAGCCCTCTGGCTGATCCATATAAACGCATTCTTCTAAATCTCCATTTAGAAATGCTGTTTTAACGTCCATCTGCCAGATTTCATAGTCGTAGTGAGCAGCAATAGCAAGTAGGATCCGAATGGATTTAAGCATGGCTACGGGCGAAAAAGTTTCGTCATAGTCCAAACCTGGTCTTTGACGAAAACCTTTCGCCACAAGTCTTGCCTTATAGGTCTCTACCTGCCCATCCACACCAATCTTTCTTTTAAAGATCCATTTGCACCCTATAGGTTTTACCCCAGGGGGTACAACGTCCAAAGTCCATACTTTGTTGGTATACATAGACTCCATTTCGGATCTCATGGCATCCAGCCACTTCACAGAGTCACCACTCATGATAGCTTGCTGAAAACTGGTAGGATCATCATCATCCATGATGCAATCTTCTCCGTTACCATCAATGAGGAAACCGTAGTACCTCTCCGGTGGGCGAGAAGTCCTACCAGATCTACGGAGTGGCCGAGGTTCTTCAGTTTCTGTTGCAACAGCCGGTTCAACCAAATCGTCATTTGTAGTTTGTGTCTCCAGAACCTCTTCTAGATCTACTACCTTGCCATCATCTTTATCTGTGAAAAACTCTTTTTCCAAGAATGTGGCATACTGAGAAACAAACACCTTTTGTTCCTCTTTGTGGTAGAACAGATATCCATAAGAATTCTTTGGATATCCCACAAAGTTACACATGACTGACCGTGTCTCGAGTTTGTCCGGATTCTGCTTTTTAACATAGGCCGGGCAACCCCAAATCTTAATTCTCTTAAGAGATGGTCTCTTCCCATTCCATATCTCATATGGCGTGGTAGACACGGCTTTGGTTGGAACCCTGTTTAGCAGAAACGCTGCAGTCTCCAATGCATGCCCCCAAAACGAGACTGGTAACTCAGCGTCACTCATCATGGATCGGACCATATCTAATAGGGTCCTATTCCGTCGTTCTGACACACCGTTGTGCTGTGGTGTGTAAGGAGGAGTGAGCTGAGAGAGAATCCCATTCTCTTTTAGGAAGTTTGCAAATTCTGTACTGAGATACTCTCCACCTCGATCTGATCGAAGCATCTTAATACTCAAGCCGGTTTGTTTTTCTACTTCTTGTTTATATTCAATGAATTTCTCGAAAGTGTCGGACTTGTGCTTTAATAAAAATACATGACCGAATCTTGAGAAATCTTCAGTGAATGTAATGAAGTATGAAAAACCGCCTCTAGCCTGTGTAGACATAGGCCCACATACATCACTATGTATGAGGCCCAGGAGCTGAGTAGCTCTTTCTCCGTGTCCGGTAAACGGAGATTTGGTCATTTTACCTTTGATACAAGACTGGCAAGTCGCATAAGATTTATATTCAAAAGAGTTTAAATATCCATCTTTGTGTAACCTATTTAGTCTTGTTTCGTTAATATGACCAAGTCTACAGTGCCAAAGAAAAGCTTCATTTAATTCTGAAAGTTTTCTTTTATTAGTGTGTTGTATACTGAAAACTGTGTGTTGATTTAGGACATATATTCCGTTATTAAGCGTACCATACCCAACCAACATTTGATTTAGGTGAATGTTCATAACATTGTTCTGCAACACAAAATTATATCCTTCATTGTCCAACAAAGAAACGGATATTATATTACATAGCATACTTGGTACAAAATAACATGGATTCAAAATCAAAATACATCCAGATGGCAACCCCAAGTGATACTCTCCCACTGCGACTGTATGTACATTGGAACCATTTCCAACGCGGAGAGTATGGTCACCTGTCTTCAAAACCTTGCTATTTCTCAGCCCCTGCATAGAATTGCAAATGTGAGAACCTGAACCGGTATCCAATACCCAGGAAGCAGAGTTTATAGAAAAACAGTTTTCAGTCACAAACGCACCTGAAGCAGAAGCATCACCATGCTTCTTCTTGAGACTTAAGTACTCCGTGCAATTGCGCTTCCAGTGTCCTGTCTTGTGGCAATGGAAACATTCGCCCTTCCCTGAGTCTCCAGCCTTGGACTTTCCCTTTCCCTTCACCTTTTTAACTCCGCCCTTAGGATTAGTGGATTTCTTCTTTTTCTTTCCCTTGGCCTTAGCTTTCGGGTGAGAAGAAGAAGACTGTCCAATGGTCATAACGGGAGTCTTTGCTGACTTCATAGTGCCCTCTGCACTCCTTAACATATTAAGGAGTTCAGGGATGTCCTTCTCCATGCCATGCATGTTGAAGTTCACTATGAACTGAGCAAAGGTGGAGGGGAGGGACTGCAGAATAATATCTATATATTGTTCATTGTCCATCGTCCATCCAAGGTCCTCAAGCTCTTCTATAAGAGCTATCATCTTCAGAACATGGTCTCCTACTAGTGTGCCAGGGGCCATTCGCATCTGAAACAATTTCTTTGATGCTTCATATCGTAATACGCGGGATTGCTCCCCATACAACTCCTTTGTATGGAGCAATATACCGTGAATGTCCATGTCCTCGTGCTGCTTTTGATGTGTGTTATCCATCGATGCAAGCGCGAGGCATGTGGCCGTGGCACAGTCAGCGTCCCATGTCTTGCGGACTTCAATGTCCGCAACTGAGGATTTTGGACCAGGGACGGGCGGGGCTGAAGCCGTGAGGACATATGATACTTTATCATAAGTCAAGGCGATTTTTAGATTCCTCAGCCAGTCTTTATAGTTGGTCCCATTCAGTTTGTTTTTATCTAGTAGAAGCTTAAGTCCAGTCATTGGTATCTGCCATTAAGAGAGAGAAAAGAATACACTCAGCGAAAGCTCTTGCACAGATTAGATTGGTTTATTATCTTGTCTAATCGATGTTTCCCACTGCTTTTTATCAAGTTTTTCTTTCAAACCTTAAAAAGAAAAACTAGCCAGGATTAATTACAGTCGACAACTTCGCTAACCGTTCAGCCAGGCCAGTGTCGGTACTTTGAGGGAGGTTCCCCGTGCTTTCGCACGGACCTAATTAGAGTAAACCTCGTTTTCCCAGAGGCGGAGCCCCGTTAACACCTTTCTAGACACCTAATGAGTTAGCTAATTGTAAACTGTAAAACTCTCCTAGGAGCAACTATTGCCCACAGTGGGATCGGGATCCAACCATCACATGGAAGGTATGCAATCTCATTGCAAATTTCAACACTTGAAATTCCCGATGTAATTTTTTACCCCTAGTATTTATGACCTTAACTATGGTCAACAAATCATAAGTACCAGTCAAGTTCTACCCGTCATTTCTTGATCAATTAGACCCACCCATATGACCCTTAACTATGGTCAACAAAGTCGCATGAATATCCTAATTAATCTGCATCATATGCAGTGTAGGAAGACATCACTTAGCTACCGTACACTACGCCTTAACTAAAGTCAACAAACGTAGCACGAATACTAAGTACTCTACTTCCTAAAATGACGGAGGGTTGCGAATGATTTTTAAGAAAATCTTTAACGCTTTGAACTTGATATCGTTGTAGAATCAAGCAGTTTTCAAAAGGAGTGGCTTAAGCTCCGCAGTTTTGAAATGTAGCTTTTTCATAAATAGCCGAGTAGTTTTTAAATCCGATTCTACAACATCTTTTTAGGTTTATTTTCTTTACATTAATCACATTAATGTAATCCCATCATTTAAGTCCTTAAGCCAATCACAGAAAAGAAACGAAAATAACACGTACGCTTATGCCATCCGCATTCGCCGCAATGTTCCGTTATGCACCGTTAGGTTACTTAACTAACGGCATACCGGGACGGGACTAGCGCGGGTGTAAAACATAAGCAACGTCTACTATATATCATATATATAATATGTCATTCGTCTCAGATATCACAGAACACAGGCAGCAGAAACATAGATATAACGTGGGATATCCTAGGACGTCCGTATTTAGTATTTAGCCAGAATAGAAAATACGGATTCCACAGTCGCAATAAATAGCCAAGCCCACACCCTGGACCCCTACGAGAGCGGCAAGTGACCCTACCAATTCTGGAGTTTAGGAGACCCGGTCTCGACTCCTCGAGATGGCCTCCCACTGAACCCCAGAACCCGGTCACCTGTGCTCCCCTCCTTGGGTCCATCCTAATGCGGAAAAGTAATTAATATACAACACTGGTGACACAACCGCAACCTGGAAGTGCCCCAAATAAAAGAATATTACATTACATTTGAATTTACATGAATGAAAATATAAAACTCTCATCTCACAAAAACCCCCCGGCTATTCGATCGCGACAATCCTGCACATCATATCTCAGCAACACATAATATCACATATCATCAACGTAAGTAAGTATGCGTACCCCGATTGTCGTTGATGTATAGCAACGAAACCGGCGATATCGAACATACTACACTTACGGTCACAGAAAAGAAAGTGTAAAACTACAATATTTGGAATCCAGATACTCTTTAGACATCATAAATACGAAATATCACATATTTCGTATTTCATGCCTAAACTATATGAATTCCATATATTGTATCACATTCCAGACAAACAGACAGTATTAAAGTTTTCGAACGAACGATCAAATACCCAAGATTCACTAAAGCTCAACACTTGAGCAGGGTTCAAAAATCCGGAGTGTGACACAGTAGTAGCGGTCCAGCCGTAGAAGGGTCAAGCCAACGCCTCACATGTGGCACGCCGTACTGCCCCAAACCCTAAGGTTCAAAGGGCAGTTCGAGACGGTCACATAATCGAGTTAAGGTTTGTTGTCTTCTAGAGGGACCACCGCAAAAAGACTTGCACGTATCTCCAAAGTATTTAAACCCCGTGAATAGTGAGTAAATGATACTCGTTCAAACACTTCAATACTTTCTAATTTACCCAGAAAAGCTACGAAATGAAAGTCCCGATCGAATTGACGAGTCCAACACCATCTCCAGAATTTTTCAAAACCAAATACAGATTAAAAATATCCAAAATTTTATACAAGCAGATTCATGAATTATTGTACAAAACGTATCCATCAATTCATGTATACGGCCGCGGAACCGCGGCCTAAGCAAGCTTAGGCCGCGTTTCCGCGGCGAGAATTACTGTTCACTGGAAAATTTTTGTACCGTAATCCTTATTTTTTCCTGCTGTATTTTTTACATATTTTTAATTCTGCAAATTATCAAATTTTAGAAAATTTCCGGAGAGCACCCAAAAACACCGTATTTTTGTCCGATCGGGGTTTTCACTTCGTAAAAACCTCGCCTAATGTTCTAGGTCGGCTCTGATACTAATGTAAGGTTAGTCTAGCACCCTATGAAGTGTTTTGAAGCATCACATGACCCAAAGTTATAATTTTTAAGGTGCTAAACTAACATGCAAAGGGATCGATCCTAGAAAATTAGGCTTATGAAACTTTAAGCTAGTAAAGATAAGGGTTTGAAGGCTACAACCTTTGTAGCTCCCCTTTGTTGAACTCCTTGGTGTCTTGGGTGTTGAATCGAGGTCCTCTTGAAGTTCCCTTGCGTCCACGACGATCCACCACGGAGCACTCCGTCCAAGCTCGCTACTTTGGAAAACCGAAGGAAACACTCTAATCAAGTCGGCTAGACTTGAGTAGAATGATGTTGTGGTTTGGAATCTCACTTCAAAAACCTTTCTTTAGTTGTATTTAGCTCACTAGAAAAGACTAGAGAGGAAGAGATGAAGGAGGATGAAGATGGTGGCTAAAAAGAACAAGAGGTGTAAAAGATTACCTTGAGTTAAGAAGAAAAAGAAATATATATCACTATATATATTTATTTCCTTCTTGACTTCAACCATGATTAAATGATGGATAGTTAGTTTAACTTGGGTTTTAAATGATAAAGAGAAGGATAACCATAGGTTAGTGGTAGTTGAGATAGATTAGGTTAGAAGAAGAGTGTAGAATCAAGAATGATTATCCTTTTCTTTTTCATTTTACTTTAAAACCAAAATTAAATAATTATCCATTGTTTAATCTATGGTGTGAGGCTTATATTGCCACCATTTCCATATGCAATCAACCATGATGGATGGGTGTATGTATGTGTACATGTATGCACATCTACATGTGCATGAAACTAGAAAGGAAGAAAGAAACACATGCATGCATGCATACATCCATCAAACCCTAGAAAGGTTTCAAGTGAGAAAACTAATGGTTAGATGACAAATCAACACTTAATTTATCAATCCGGTCATATCTCATATGACCCCACCAAAAGCAGGCCACCCGATCAATGTTCGGTATCATATACGCACATTTCAATCGGGTGCAAGCGCATATCACATACGCGCACCACAACGTTTCGCCTGGACTGGGTAACTCCTTTGTGGGACTCTAAGACTCGTCAATACGCCGGCAGAGGGTAATGATCATATCAAGTACCCTCAAGCCGCAAGCGGTCAGCTAAACGTAATGGCCACCCGGGTATTGAGCGATCAGAAGACAACAAGCGAACCTGCTACAACTCCCGTCGAGCCATCCGGCAACACTACCGTACAGTCCGGTCTCTTCGTCAGATATGCTGCATATCGAGCCTAGGGATGGTCACGTTGACCCCAATAACTCAATAAGTCGTGCCGGTGAATGGTCTATAACAGATCGAGAAACTACTGATAACACTTATCAGCAAATCTCAGCAGCCCTGGCCAGGGACTTGCTGTTATAACCAGTCGGGCACAGTACAGCATCAACTCCCAATATCGGGAGAGACGAAACCCCTCCTATCGCTCATTGCCTTCGTGTGTCTCGGGACTGTACCCAACGGCCACCTGCTTGCACGACTCAGTAGAGCCGTGGTAGGATGGTAATCAAAGTACAGTGGGAGAACACACAAGGCTCTATGACGATCTCGGGTTTACAGACTAACCTGTACCAGTGTCACCTGAGAACTGCTATCCGACGATAGATATAATTCCATATAGGAGTTCTCGGTGAGTCCGTCCAGTGTACCCAGTCACCACTGAGCACCCGTATATGATCTTGATGTCAAACATCGATGAATGTTCGAACATTCATCGCCCATCGTATGGGTCTAGTATCATATACGCTAGTCTACTCTGGTATATCAATGCCCCGTCTCGATATACCTACGACTAGGGACGTTCCAGGATATGCTTATAGACTACAGATGTCCCACTAGTATGATCTCCATCATAATCAGAGTAGTCAAGCCGATATCCTCAGGGCTTTATCCGCATGTATGAATGAATAGAAGCATGATCAAATAAACATGTCAGATAAAGAAGAACCAGATAGCATACTATCATGTCGAGCAAGAATGCAAACTGAATATATATACATGTATAGATACATCCACTATCACATAATAGCCTGTAGGGCATACATATATCCAACAGAGATGGACAGCGAGAGGACGCCTACGTGGAGCTAAGGAAGTGGAGAACTGAATCTACAAAGGTTGTAGCCTCTCTCCTTTAGTTAAGATGTTAACTAGTTTACTGTTTAGCCTAAATTTCTAGTCGACGATCCGTATTAGGGTTTCTCGGCACCCTTAAAATTTGAAATTGGCATAGTTGATACCTTGTTAGACCTCTATTGTGTGCCTAGGAACCCTACAGTGGTATCAGAGCCTAGCTAGAGCCTTAGGCGAAGTCTAGACGACGTTTGAAACCCGAACGAACCCGAAACCCTAAAACCCAAGTGCTCTCTGGACTTTTTCTAAAATCTGGGATTTTTCCAAATTAAAAATGCTTAAAAAATTCAGCAGGGAAATCTAAGAATTACGATGCAAAATTTATCCCATGAACAGTAAAGAGTGCGGCGGAACCGCGGTAGAAGCCTGGCTTCTGCGGCGGTTCCGTGGCAATGTGATGACATCATCACTCCTGTTTTGCATAGTAATTACTATTTTATTATGCTGAATTTTCTGGGAATTTTTATATTGACTCAATAGTTGAGTGTTCTGGGGCTGTATTGGGAATCGACGATTCGATCGGATTATCAAATCTTGTCTATGTGGCTTTCCGGATAACTTTAGAATATGTTAAAAAGTTCGACCGGATATAAATACCCAACTTTTCCCCGGCCGGAAAATTTCCAAGTGTTGGATTTTTCTGTGATTTAAGGACGTTCTGAGTAGTGCAAGTAACGCGATGGTCCCTCTAGAAGACAACAAACCTTAACTCGATTATGTGACCGTCTTGAACTGCCCTTTGAACCTTCGGGTTTGGGGCAGTACGGCGTGCCACATGTGAGGCGTTGGCTTGACCCTTCTATGGCTGGACCGTTGGTACTGAGGCATGAAGTGAATGTCTTTGAACCTATTTCATATGTTGGACGGTTTCGGGAAAACATGGGTGTTCGAATGTTCGATCGGAAAGTTTAATATTTTCTATTTATCCGGAATGGGATACAATAATTGGAATTCACAAACAGTTATGAGATAACTGAATGAATGATATAAATCTAGCGGTTTAGTTTCATTTGATATTGAAAAGAGTTTTCGATAATGAGACTAAAATGCGGGGTTTATAACTGTTAGGCATGTGATGTCTATGTATTTCATTTTGGTTAGGCATGCGATGTCTAAAGAGGTTGCGGATTCCAATTGTTGTAGTTTTACACTTTCTTTTCTGTGACCGTAAGTGTAATATGTGATATCGCCGGTTTCGTTGCTATATGTCAACGACAATTGGGATGCGCATATTTACTTACGTTGATGACATGTGATGTTATGTGTTGCTGGATATGTTATATTGGATTGTCGTGTTTGAATAGCCGGGGGTTTTTATGTGAGATGAGTGTTTTTCATTTTCATTCATGTAAAAACTTGTATGTAATATTCTTTTATTGGGGCACTTCCAGGTTGCGGAAGTCGTCACCTTTTGTATATTATTTACTTTTCCGCATTAGGATTGACCCAAGGAGGGGAGCACAAGTAACCGGGTTCTAGGGTCCAGTGGGAGACCATCTCGAGGAGTCGAGTCCGGGTCTCCTAACCCTAGAATTGGTAGGGTTACTTGCCGCTCTCGTAGGGGTCTAGGGGTGTGGGATTGGCTATTCATCACGACCGTGGAATCCGTGTTTTATACTGGCTCGTATTGAAAACACGGACGTCCTAGTATATCTAATGTTTCATATGTTTCTTCTGCTGCGATATCTGTGATGTGATCATGTGATGTTCTGTGATAGATACAGTATATAGTATATATGATATATTATATAGACGTTATTTATGTTTTGCACCCGCACTAGCCCTGCCCTGCTCTGTCGTTAGTTACCTAACCTAACGGTGCACGAGGGGACATCGAGGCGAATGCGGATGGCATAAGTGTCGTCGTATTTATCTGTGATGTTTAGGTATTTAAATGATGGGACTTCATTAATGTGATTAATGAAAGAAAAGAAACCTAAGATGTTGTAGAATCAAATTTTAAACAAAACAGGTAGCTACAGTTCTTGCTTTGCATAGCGGTATATATGATATACCCTGCACCTTATTCGATGAGGAAAGGACCGAGATCCCTTCACCGGGAGTGACTCCTTTAGCGATAACTGGCAGATGCTACACACTCGGTCTGCTTTTGATTGCTTCTATAGTTTCTGCTTTGCACACTGATATATATGATATATCCTGCACCTCATTCGACGAGGAAAGGGCCGACGATCCCTTCACCGGGAGTGACCCCTTTAGCAAAACTAGAAAAGCCTCAAAATCACTCCATTTCAAAACTTCATTTGATTCTACAACGATATCAAGTTCATTACGCA
This sequence comes from Agapanthus africanus, assembly GCA_030015575.1. Lineage (NCBI taxonomy): Eukaryota > Viridiplantae > Streptophyta > Magnoliopsida > Asparagales > Amaryllidaceae > Agapanthus > Agapanthus africanus. The sequence goes on along the minus strand of CM057347.1, from coordinate 370,346,323 downwards.
ATAGGTTTTCAGAAAAACCTGTCGTAGCCCTCCGTCATTTCAGATAAGAACTGTTTAGTATTCGTGCTGCGTTTGTTGGCCTTTGTCAAGGCGTAGTGTGCGGTAGCTGAATAGTGATTATCTGCTTATGCATATGATGCAGATTGTTTCAGGGTAGTCGTACGACCTTGTTGGCCTTTGTCAAGGGCCGTGCGGGTGGGTTTGATTCAATCAAAAAATGACGGGTTGAACTTGACTAGCATGCTATGATTTGTTGGCCTTTGTCAAGGTCATAGGACGCTAGGGGCAAAATATTATCGGGAATTTCAAGTGTTGAAATTTGCAATGAGATTGCATACCTTCTATGAGATAGTTGGATCCCGATACCCACTGCGAGTAAGAGTTACTCCTGGGAGAGTTTTACACATTACAATTAGCCGATCAAGTAGGTGTCTAGAAAGGTGTCAACGGGGTTACGCCTCTGGGAAAACGAGGTTTTACATTAATTAGGTTCGTGCGAAAGCATGGGGGACCTCCCTCAAAGTACCGACACTGGCCTGGCTGAAAGATCGACGAAGTTGTAGGGTGTAATTAATCCCGGCTAGTCTTTCCTTTTAGGGTTTGAAGGAAGATTTGATAAAAACCAGTGGGAGCCATCCTGATTAGATAAGATAATAACCAATCTGATCTTGCACGAGCTTACGCTAAAGTGTTTTCTTCTCTCTCTCTCCAGGTAGTGACCATTTCATGCCCTAATAAAGATAATAATATGGATGTATTGACCGAACCCGCATGTTATACTGTGCTGGGGAACGTTGGTTCCGTTCTTACCTATAAGAGTTATAGGACTGAACAGGATATAGGGGAATACCAGGATTCCCATGCCACCCGAATGAAGAAAGTACATGTTGATGCATTTTCTTCGGGTGTGTTCATTACAGAGAACTGTTTCTCCATTTTCCCTACGTCCTGGGTATTAGATACCGGATCAGGATCCCATATATGTAATCAGTTACATGGGCTTAGGAAAGGTAGAGAACTTGGAGAAGGTGATAAAGACATTAGAGTTGGAAATGGTGCAATTGTTGCAGCTAAGACTGTCGGGGAATATCACCTTGTATTACCAACTGGTAATACATTGGTTCTGAACGAATGCTATTACATGCCGAACCTGATATGCAACATTATATCGGTTTCTTTATTGAGTAAAGAGGGATATAATTTTGTATTACAGGACAATATTATGAACATTTTCTGTAACCAAAAGTTGGTTGGATCAGGCACGTTGTGCAATGGCATTTATGTTCTAAATCAATCAACAGTTCTGAGCATAACTAACACACACAAGAGGAAGAGTTCTGAACTGAACGAATCCTTCTTGTGGTATTGTAGACTGGGTCACATCAATGCGACACGACTGGCTAAGTTGCATAAGGATGGATATTTGAATCCGTTTGAATTTTCATCTTATGACACTTGCCAGTCATGTCTCAAAGGAAAGATGACCAAAACTCCGTTTACAGGACACGGAGAAAGAGTTACTGAACTCTTAGGACTGATACATAGTGATGTATGCGGTCCTATGTCTACACATGCCAGGGATGGTTCTTCATACTTCATTACATTCACTAACGATCTCTCTAGGTTCGGGTATGTGTTCCTGATGAAACACAAATCAGAAGCTTTTGAGAAATTTAGAGAATATAAACAAGAAGTTGAGAACCAAACCGGAAAAAGTATTAAAATCCTTCGATCTGATCGAGGAGGTGAATACTTGAGCAATGAATTCCTGGACTTCCTAAAAGAGAATGGGATTCTCTCTCAGCTGACTCCTCCATATACACCACAGCACAACGGTGTATCAGAACGGAGGAACCGCACCCTATTAGATATGGTGCGCTCTATGATGAGCACAGCTGAGTTACCTATTTTCTTCTGGGGATATGCGCTGGAAACAGCAGCATACCTATTGAATCAAGTTCCAACTAAATCTGTACCTACCACACCATATGAGATATGGAGTGGGAAGAGACCATGTCTTAAACGAGTTAAGATATGGGGTTGCCCGGCCTATGTCAAAAGGTAAAATCCAGACAAGCTCGAGGCACGGTCAGTTCTATGCAAGTTTGTGGGATATCCCAAACATTCACATGGATATCTTTTCTACCATACAGAGGAACAAAAAGTGTTTGTTTCTCGACATGCCACCTTTTTAGAAAAGGAATTTCTTGCAAAAGAAATTAGTGGGGATATGGTAGAACTGGAAGAAATTCCGGCTACACAAACTCAAACTGAAGATTTAGTGGAACCAGAGGATTCAGCAGCTCCCAATGAACCTCAGCCTCTCCGCCGATCTAGTAGGGTTCCTCGCCAACCTGAGAGATACTACGGTTTTCTCATGGATGGTGGAAGCGAGGATTGCATCATGGAGGATGATGACCCAACTAGCTTCGAGCAGGCCATCACGAGTAGGGACTCGGTGAAATGGCTGGATGCTATGCGGTCCGAGATGGAATCCATGTACACCAACAAAGTATGGACTTTGGAAGTTGCTCCTGAAGGGGTAAAACCCATTGGGAGCAAGTGGATCTTCAAGAAGAAACATGGTGTAGATGGGAAAGTGGAGACTTTCAAAGCTAGACTTGTTGCAAAAGGTTTTCGTCAAAGACCAGGTATGGACTATGACGAAACCTTTTCTCCAGTGGCTATGCTTAAATCCATCCGGATCATGCTTGCCATCGCTGCATATCATGACTACGAAATCTGGCAAATGGATGTTAAGACCGCCTTTCTAAATGGTGATTTAGAAGAGTGCGTGTACATGACTCAGCCAGAGGGCTTCGTAGACAGTGGGAGCAGCGGCAAGGTGTGCAAGCTGCTTAAATCCATTTATGGATTAAAGCAAGCATCGCGGAGTTGGAACATCTTCTTTGATGTCGTTATCAAAGAGTTTGATTTCGTCAAAAACCCAGATGAACCTTGTATTTACAAGAAGGTGGCAGGGAGTAAGGTTGTCTTCCTCGTATTGTACGTGGATGACATACTCTTGATAGGAAATGACATTCCTATGTTGCAATCGGTCAAGCTCTTCTTATCACAAAGATTCTCAATGAAAGATCTTGGTGATGCCTCCTGCATATTGGGGATCAGGATCTATAGAGATAGATCCAAATGGATACTGGGATTGTCCCAATCCAGGTATATTGACACCATACTAAAGAGGTTTAGTATGGAAGAATCCAAGCGTGGGAACTTGCTCACGATCTCTGGAGTCACTCTCTCCAAAGAGATGTCTCCCAAGACTGATTTGGAGAGAGCTCGCATGCAAGGGATACCCTATGCTTCGGCAGTAGGCTCTATCATGTACGCGATGCTATGTACCAGACCCGATGTAGCATACTCACTAAGTGTAGTGAGCAGGTATCAAGCTGATCCTGGAGAGAGTCACTGGACAGCTGTGAAGAGCATTCTCAAGTACTTACGAAGGACTAAAGAGATGCTCTTGGTGTATGGTAACGGAGAACTCCAAGTGGAGTCCTTTACCGATTCGAGCTTCCAGAGTGATAAGGACGACTCTAAGTCGCAGTCGGGCTTTGTCTTTACCCTTTACGGAGGGGCGGTTAGCTGGAAGAGTTCCAAGCAGGAAACCGTGGCAGACTCGACGATGGAGGCTGAATACATCGCTGCCAACGATGCCGCTAAAGAGGCTGTCTGGATCAAGAAGTTCATTACTGAACTTGGGGTGGTTCCATCCATTGAGCATCCAATACCTTTGTATTGCGATAACAATGGAGCGGTGGCTTTGGCCAAGGAACCTAGGTCCCATCAGCGATCCAGGCATATTCTGAGGCGATATCACCTGATCCGGGAGATAGTTGATCGCTGGGAGATCGAGGTCAGGAGGGTTGACACGAAGAACAACACGGCGGATCCACTCACGAAGGCCATTCCCCAGATACAGTTTGAGAGACTCTTCGGGATGCTCGGTATGCGATACTACAGCAGCTGGCCCTAGTGCAAGTGGGAGATTGTTAGTTGTATGTATGCCCTAGAGGCCAGTATTGTACAGATGATGTATATTATATTGGATGCTTGGACATATATAGAGATGACTTTCTTGCTCGATATGATAGTATGCTATCTGGTTACTCTTTATCTTAACATGTACACTTGTCTCTTTAAACTGTCTTATAGTTACATGTTGATAAAGCCCTTAGGATGTGTACTTGACTACCTGGACTATGATGCAGATCATACTAGTGGGGACATGGTAGTCCATAAGTACATCCTTCATGGTCCCTAGTCGTGGGTGTATCGAGACGGGGCATCGATATACCAGTGTAGACTAGCGTATACGCTTCTCGACCTATGAGATGGGCGATGGATGATCCCATATCCATTGGTGTTTGACATCAGAGATGGTATACGGGTGCTCAGTGGAGATTGGGTACACTGGACGGACTCGCCGAGAACTCCCAGATGGTATTATACCTCACGTCAGATGGCAGTTCTCAGGTGACACTTGTGCAGGTTAGTCTGTAGACCCGAGATCGTCATAGAGTCTTATGTGATTCCCACTGTGCTTTGATCTCCACCTTACCACGTCCATGAGGGCATGCAAAATGGTGGTCTTTGGGCACAGTCCTGAGTCACATGGAGGCAATGAGCGATAGGAGGGGTTTCGTCTCTCCCGGTATTGGGGGTTGATGTTGCGCTGTGCTCGATTGGCCGTAACAGGGATGTCCCTGGCCAGGGCTCATAAGAGATTTGCTGGTAAGTGTTACCAGTAGTTTCTCGACCCGTTATGTGTAGGGTTCCTAGGCACTCTCAAGAGGTCTCACAAGGCATCAACCATGCCAATTTCAAAAATTATGGTGCCGAGAAACCCTAGTGTACGGATCGTTGGCTAGAAATCTAGGCGAAAAAGAAACTAGTTAACACTTAACTACAAGAATACGGAAATACAACCTTTGTAGATCCGGTTCTCCACCTCCATAGCTCCGCAACGAAGTATCCTCGCTGTCCATATCGAGATCCGGGCTCTTGCGTCGGCTTCATCGGAGAAGAAGCGGGCTAGGTCATCAACGACGTGCCGAAGATGATCTACGTCGAAGCATCACTAGATCAAGCTCCACCTTCACCAAGCCATGAAAACTTGTGAAGGAAACAAACTCTACTACTTGGCAAGAGGTAGAGGATGAAGAAATAGGAAGTGGGTAAACTTTAGAATTGGATTTCTCACTCTAATTCATCAATCACCATTGATGAAGCATGCTTTTCTTCTTGTGAAGAAGAAGAAGAAGAAGATGATAAAGCATGATTATTATCATAAGAATTATTTAAAATGAAAAGAATAATCCATTCTTATCATAAGTGAACCATGGTTAGTTGTAGAGAGTGAACTAGGGTTAGTGGAGTGGTTAGGGTTAAGCATGAGACAAAATGGTGACAAAGTCAAAGTGTTCATGAAACTTCATGAACAAAACAAAAATTGCCACCATTTTCTCATTTGCTTATTCTTTTTCCAAAAAGAAAAAGATTAATATATAAATAAGGAAACCAAAAACCCTAATCATCCACTTAACTATAGTTTGATACTTTACACTTAACCAAAAAGCATGTATCATCAAACATGATACAATCAAGTGCACAAAATCATATCGCATATGGAATGCGCACACCCGAGTGAGAAAATCCATTCAAAGTGAACCGATACTAGTTAATGCAAAGTAATATATCAAATATATAATTATGCATTAAATCACTAAATCAACACTTGATTCAATGATCCGGTCATGTCGCACATAACCGACTGGTATCATCAGTAACAACTTATCGAATCAACACTTGATCCGATAACCCGGCTATATCGCATATAACCGATCAATGTCACATCGCGAGAATGAAATACGGTATCACATACACGCATCATTCTCGGTCCCGCACATATCTCATATGCGCTCCTATTTCGTTTCGCTTGAGCCAGGAAACCTCTGTGTAGGATTCTAAAGACTCGTCAATACGCCGGCAGCGGATGATGATCATATCAAACATCCACAAGCCGCAAGCGGTCTGCTAAACGTAACGGCCACCCGGGTATTGAGCGATCTGAAGATCGACGAGCAAGCCCGCTCACACTCCAGTGAATCCAACCAGTAACACTACCGTACAGTCCGGTCTGATCGTCTGATATGTCGCATATCTCGCCTAGGGGTGGTTAACGTCAGACCCCAATAGCTCGATAAGTCGTGTCGATATGAGGTCTATAACACTTCGAGAAACTACTGGTAACTCTTACCAGTAAATCTCAGCAACCCTGGCCAGGGATTTCCTGTTATAGCCAATCGAACACAGCGCAACATCAACTCCCTATACCGGGAGAGACGAATCCCCTCCTATCGCTCATTGCCTCCATGTGACTCGGGACTGTACCCAAAAACCACCGTTTTGCACGCCCTCTTGGACGTGGTAAGATGGAAATCAACGCACAGTGGGAACCACATGATTGAAACGAATTCTTGATGTGTATAATATCGAATTGTAAAGAAATCACAACCAAAAATTAATTGACCGCAATCAACTACGGTGTCGGATTGTAGTTAGTATGTGAGTGCGGATCGTCCTCAGGGAAAGTGTAATCGTTCGTCTTTTGAATTAGATGAATTGAAACTTTAATGAAAAGAAAACAAACAATTCAAGATTTAAAGTTGAAGTTCAAGAAATGAGAAAAAACTAGATCTAAGAAAGCATTTAAAAGATAGAATCAAGAATTGATCGTTTAATGATTTTTCCAAACCAAATCTCAAGAATCGAAATGAGGCTCGTAGGAATCGATCGGATCTATAGATGTGATGTAATCTTACAATTACGTATTCTTATCCTTCGATGAATTGATACTAGATCGATGATAATCGATGAGAATTAGGGATTTCTTGTGAAACTAGGGTTTCATCTTATCTCTTGTTCTTTCGTCGATATCATTCATATTCTAGCCTCTAGTAAATTCAAGAAACGATCGTAGATCCCTAATTTCGAGCGATCACAATCAAGAAAGCATCGCAACGAAACGAGGTCATCAATTCTTGAACTTGCTAGGGTTTACAAAACTCGTAGGACTTAAAAATCGTATTTAGATTTGTTACATCATCTTTCTACAATCGTCTCGACTCCTTTACGAGCGGAGTTTCACTCAAACATCACAATAAGAACAACAATTACAAATTGAGATCTAATCATGATGCAAGAATTAAAAGAAAGCAAGATTAAAGAATTTCACCTTTTATTTATATCAACAATTTCATTACATTCGCTCAAGAACTACAAGAGGAAGAATTCGATCGTCGACTTGGCTTCGCTCGTCTCCGTGGATCGCGGATCGGCTTGGATCACTTGCCCGATTGAAGATCGGCTCGGCTCCTAAAAGGTTGAAGGCTTCTCGCTTGATTTGGTACTCAAGATCTTGGATTTAGAGTGGAATTAGGGTTAGGGTTTCGCACAAGCTTTGTCACGAAGCTTGTGGAAGAAGATGGTGTAGAATTGTCCTAATGATGAACAACCAATAACCATAAGTTTAGGTTCCTATTTATAGATAACTAACCCTAGATCTAGGATTTCAAATTCTAACTTTCCCTCCAAAAGTTTGTTGAGGGAATTCAAATTTCCCTCCAAAAGTTAGTTAGGGGAGAAGGTTCTAGATGTAATTAGTTAGGAGGAGCTTCTAGAATAGGATTAATTAGGAGCTTAATTTAGGATTAGCCTTCTTAATCTTCATTTCTGATCTGTAGTAGCTTCGAGAGAATTCTTGACTTTGAAGTGTCATAAAGCACTGTGGGACCAGAGATAGAGATTATGCCCAAAAAGTTGACTGATGACGTGGCAGAACCACGGCGCTTCCGCCGCAGATAAGGGGTTTGGGCCGCGGAAGGGCGGCTTCTTTGGGGCTTCAGAGCTTGTTCTTTCTGTGGTAGTCTTGGGTTATGTTGTGGGACTTTATTTTATATACAGAATTGTATTTCTCCCTCTGAAATACTACCAGATCTGAAATGATTTAGTTGGCGTAATGTTGATCAGCTCTTTGGTTTTCCTTCCGTATTTCCTGCACATACTCAAGACAAGTGTTGCGCAAATACAGAAATGATGCGATGCCATGAAATACGGTTAATTTCCTTTAAAGTGTCGGTTTAAAAGTCTACTACATGAAATCTCATATTTTGTGACAGATTTGTTAATATGTAGAATATGAATGCCGAACACTTCTAAGTGTATGCAAATGTTAAGGAAATTGACGGCTAAAATATACAATATTTTCGACTGATCAAATACCCCCAAACTTAATTTCGATCGTCTCGAGCGAATGTTTTATTAAAAAGAGAAGGAGAAAATAAAGAAAGAGTAAAACTAACTAGCACACTTTCGTAGGCAACACGATTGCACTGAGCACGTGCAACAAGCCTTTAAACCTCTAGGTGTCCCTAGTAGGAGGAGTGTTGTCTCCTGAGGGTTTTCAGCGGATTGCACCCACAAAATCCAATAATAAAAGGAAGATCATGAATATTACATTTAAAGAAAAGAATTGTAAAAGAAAAACTTTGAAAATTAGGGTTTCCAACTAAGCTAGCTTTTCGGTTGTCATGAGCCCTATCTTAATGGTCATGAAAAAATGTTAGAAATCACGTCCTCCCTCAATAAAACATCATCTTATTTTTCATTTCTATCTCTCTTCCAAACATCGATCATATAACCCTGCGTGTGTGTAAAGGACATCCCTACACCCGGAGAGTTCAATTCAAGCTATCATACTCTTGCCCATCAGCCTCAGTATATATATATATTTTTTTCGATGAGCTCACACACTTTCATGCGACCGTTAATACTTCTTGAGGTACTAACCGACCGATTACTCATGTGCTTGCTTGCTTGGTGTATTTTCCTAGTCTTGCACCACCTCAGGCATAGCAGTGACTCCCAGACCAGTTGGCCTTAGGGCACTAGGTGAAGAAGCACCCTCGCTATACATTTTTTATTGCCTTTGGTGATAACAAAACCAGTGTTCATTTTTCTCACCACTTTATATATTTTTTTTTTCCATACTTTTGGCTTTAAGACAAGAGCATTTCAAGGTATCCTCTACTATCCCAGGCTTTAAGACGTGTGTAAGTGCGAATAGCAGGGTATCAACGTTCAAAATGTTTGGCTTCCAGAATAGAAACTATTTTTCAGACTTATTTTTATCCTCAGATTAGTGACGTCCTTCATCTTACTAACCCTTGGGACAACGGCTCATAACTACTTATTACTAGTTCGTATAAGAAAACTTCTAATTTTCTTAGTTTTCTTAAATTTTTCTAATCTTATGGATGTAATTTTTCACTATCTAGACTTTCATTATCTTATTTATATACAAAAAGGGTGTAAATATTAAAATTATTATTTTTATATTTGAAAATTTTAAAAATTTTTTATAGGTTTTGAAAATTTTTCAATTTTTATAGATTTTTAAAAGGAATGTTTTGTGCTTATGCAGATGATATGCAAATGATGCAAAAATAAGCACAAACCTCCCCCAAACTTGTTTTCAACAGTGTCCTCACTGTTGCCTTATGCTAAATCTCGAAAAACCTGTAAGCTTGGGAGGAATTTATTAGTGGGGGCAAAATATATAAGTGAAGAACCTCTCCCAAACTTATTTTTGGCTCAAAATTTTGTAAAATTTTCTTTTCAGGAGCCCGATCATATACCCCCCCCAAACTTGAGTTATGCAATGTTAAGCTTTGAAAATCATATGAGGGGGTCAAAAATCATTGGTCGATGCCAAGCTTTGCAAAGACCGAATGTTAACACCAACCATTCAAAAATTTTATCAATGCAGTGCTCGGGTTGGTGGAAGAAGAAGTGGGGAAAGGTTAAGTGGTGGAAGAGAGTGTATGTGCGTCTCATTTTGGAGAGACGATGCAGTGAATGTGATGGATTGCTCGCATTCTTATTACAGTTCAGAAGAAGGGGTGGAGGTTCAATTTCATTGATTGGGAGATGATTCATCTCAACACCCGTGTCATTTAAAAATGCGAGTTCATCAGCGAAGATCTCCTCAAAAGTTCCATTCATACCCCGGTGAACAATGTCATCACAAAGTGCGGGGTGATCTTCAGACTCTAAAAACAGTTCATAATCCGTGTTAATTGTTGACCCGGACATCTCAGTGGAAGAGTCCGTATGTGTATGATACATAATTGGGTCAAACAATAACATATGAAAAGAGTCTAGATCAATATCAGGAGGATCATCAAGTTCGCTGCTGTCGACATCCATTAAGTCGACAGAACATACCTGAGCAATAGGTTCGGAGGGTACACTTCCCAACTTGTAAATGTTCAGCTCTATTGACCTATTCCCGAAAGATAGGGTCATAGAACCATTACGACAGTTGATTATTGCATTGGAAGTGGCCAAAAAGGGGCGACCTAAAATCACCGGAATTTGATTCCGTGGGTTCGCTACAGGTTGTGTATCAATTACAATAAAATCTACCGGGAATATAAATTCTCCGATTTTTATTAACACATCCTCCAGCTCACCCCTAGGTTTGGTGATTGATCGGTCAGCCATCTGGAGAGTGCAATTGGTTGGCTTTAACTCTCCGATCCCTAATTGCTCATAGACTGAGTATGGAAGCAAGTTAACACTAGCGCCAAGATCCAGTAGAGCACGGTTAATGTGTTTTTCCCCAATAGAAATGGAAATAGTAGGATATCCTGGATCCTTACGTTTCCTCGGTAATTGCTGGGGGAAAGCCGTGTCTATTGTTTTTTCCATGAATATCTTTTTGGGCGCTTGAGTCTTTCTCTTTCTAGTGCACAAGTTCTTAAGAGTTTTCGCATAGGACGGAACTTGTTGGATAGCATCTAGGAGAGGGATGTTGGTGTTTACTTGCTTAAAAATGTTCATAATCTTCTCCATATGTGGACTCGGTGTGTTAGCCCTTAACCGATTAGGATAAGGTGCTTTAGCAGTAAGCGCTGGGTCCATCATAGGAGAAGAAAGTGTGTGTGGAACCGATCCCGGTATAGAAGTGGGGATCGTCCGTGGAGGGGTAAAAGAGGTGGGCTGTAGTGGCGAGCCTTTTGGGAAATGGAGAATAGGCTCGGAAGAAGATGGTGGGGTAGAAGAACTGGGGTAAGAAGTGTGTGTGTGAGGAAAGGTCTCAGCCGGGGTGTTATTGATTGATTTATCAGTATCATCAAACTCTTCCCCAAGGTGATGGTCAAGCACTCTTCCAGATCTCAACGTGATTGCATCCACAGGATGTGAATAGCTAGAATTGGGTAAAGGTTGAGCTGGAAGTTTCCCTTTCTCTCGTGCACTCATTTCGGCTTTTAGTTGTGCAATTTGTTCTTCCATCGATTTGATACTCTCGCTTTGGGACGCAGAGTTTTTCTTTATATAATCGACAGAAGACTTCATTTCAGCCGAAACTTGCATGATATTTGTTAAGACCAAATTCATGCATTGTGCAATTGAATAGGATTCATCCGTTCCGGTCAACTGCAAAGGACTAGATGGAACAAAAGTGTTGACCGGATTTTGAAAATTTTGTGCTTGAAAGGGGTGCTGACTCAATTGTGGTGATTGCTGTTGTGGTGGAGGGACCCTTTGGAATTGATTCGGGTTTGGAACCGTGTTTTGAGATTGTGATTGGTTCCAAGCAAAATTAGGGTGATTCCTCCAACCCTGATCATATGTGGAGGAAGATGGATTGTTTCTAGGTCTTTGAAATGCGGCATTAGTATACTCAGGACCTTGAAACAGACATTATTCCGTCAAGTGAGACGGATCAGAACAGCAACCACATACAGTTTTGGAGAGTGATATTTGACTTAGGGTGGCGGCTAAAAATTTGTTTTCCATAGCATCAAATTTCTTGTGTAAAGCTGAAATTTCAGCTCTAATTTCTATGGAAATATCATCGCCATCCCTAGATGATTGACTCACACCTTCCCACTGTAAAGATTTTTCTGCGAAATTTTCTAAGAATTCCCAGGCTTCCCTATCATCTTTGGTCATAAATTGCCTTGACACATGGATTCAAGGGTCTGTCTTGTGTAAGGAGTAATGCCCTCATAAATGATTCGGCACAGTTCCCATCTCGGGATGCCGTGATGTGGACATTGGATTAACAGATCCTTGAAACGGTCGAGACATTTTGAAAATGTTTCATTTGGAAGCTGGGTGAATTGATAGATTTCGCTACGGACTCGAGCTGTCTTTTGATGTGGGTAGAATTTCTTAAGGAATGCTTTAACGAATTCGTCCCAATTTGAAATGGAATGTGCGGTAGTGTTATATAGCCACTTCTCGGCTAAATCGCACAAGGTAAACGGGAGAAGACGAAGACGGAAAGCATCCACAGACAACTGTGAGGTACCCATCATTGCGCATACATTTTCAAATTTCGTGATAAACACGTATGCGTCTTCAGACTCGAGACCGTGAAATTTTGGTAGAAGGTTGATGTATTGGGGTTTTATTTGAAAATTTTCCCCGTTGGCTGGTGGTGTGGAAAGACAGGTGGAAAGTGGGCCTCGTATAGGATAACATCTCTCTTGGAGAGAAATGCGAGGTGGATTCTGCGCACCAACGGACGGCGGCAGGGTAGTGGAAAAGAAATTCGATGGAGGTGGATCCATCGATGTGGGTGTGGTGGTGGGTAAAAGAAAGGTAAATGTAGAAATACCGACTTTTGGGTCGATCAGGGAAACGCGGACTAAACGGGCACTAGAATCCCGTGTCCAGCCTATCTTGCACTAAAAAGGGTTAGTACAAGTGGCAGCGTGATTTTATAATTAGGGGAAATGATGAATGCGGTGTTTGCTTTAACAAGATACGGATTTTTGAAAATATGATGCAACAAAACAAATGCAACACACAAAACCCTAAAATCTAGGGGTCACCTAGGTCAAAGCTCTAGACCGCTCCTAACTGCCAAAAGACAAGTCGCAGGATAAATCCTCCACTGCCTCTTTGTCCCCCTGTGGCCGGATAAGTGCCAGGTAAGTGGGAAGGAACCACCACTACAGTGGGACTAATTAATAACCACTAGCCTTAGACACACTCGCCTTAGGCACCACAAGAAAACTCGGATAAACAATGAATTACCCACGGCCTTCTCTTGTCCTAAATGAGCGCGACGGTCCTTAGAGTCATCTCTAGATTTCTTTTAATTAATGAGGGTCAATGCGGATGCAAGTTTGACGATTTTCGGGGCCTAGGAAGGGTAATGAAATCCCCACCTAATTTGGATTTGGTCGTGCCCCTTAAATTTCCGTATTAATATGCAACAACCACAAGAATCAAAAACACGCACAAATTTATTTTGCTTTTGCGGCGCTGTGATTTATTTGCAAATAATCCTGCACAAAATATTAGTTGGAGCAGAGAAAGGAGAAGATAAGAAAGTGAGGAGTTACCAGAGAAAGTTTGGTGCAGTAAAGCCTCAAGGAAGCCGCGGAAGCGCCGCGATTGAGGGGTTATTGCCGCCCTTCCGCCGCGATACTTTGGGATCAGTGTACAAGATTTTGTACACAAGCTTATGTTCACCTACACAGCTCTCTGGAATGCTCAGAAAATTTTTTCTCTAGCTCCAATGATTCCAGATTTTCTCGCAACAAATCACAACACACGTATTAGTGTTTGCACGAATTTAGATCTAAAAATTATGATGAAATAAATTGTTCAACTCAAATTTTAAAATACGAACTATTAGCGCACTATCCCCGGCAACGGCGCCATTTGATTGAAACGAATTCTTGATGTGTATAATATCGAATTGTAAAGAAATCACAACCAAAAATTAATTGACCGTAATCAACTACGGTGTCGGATTGTAGTTAGTATGTGAGTGCGGATCGTCCTCAGGGAAAGTGTAATCGTTCGTCTTTTGAATTAGATGAATTGAAACTTTAATGAAAAGAAAACAAACAATTCAAGATTTAAAGTTGAAGTTCAAGAAATGAGAAAAAACTAGATCTAAGAAAGCATTTAAAAGATAGAATCAAGAATTGATCGTTTAATGATTTTTCCAAACCAAATCTCAAGAATCGAAATGAGGCTCGTAGGAATCGATCGGATCTATAGATGTGATGTAATCTTACAATTACGTATTCTTATCCTTCGATGAATTGATACTAGATCGATGATAATCGATGAGAATTAGGGATTTCTTGTGAAACTAGGGTTTCATCTTATCTCTTGTTCTTTCGTCGATATCATTCATATTCTAGCCTCTAGTAAATTCAAGAAACGATCGTAGATCCCTAATTTCGAGCGATCACAATCAAGAAAGCATCGCAACGAAACGAGGTCATCGATTCTTGAACTTGCTAGGGTTTACAAAACTCGTAGGACTTAAAAATCGTATTTAGATTTGTTACATCATCTTTCTACAATCGTCTCGACTCCTTTACGAGCGGAGTTTCACTCAAACATCACAATAAGAACAACAATTACAAATTGAGATCTAATCATGATGCAAGAATTAAAAGAAAGCAAGATTAAAGAATTTCACCTTTTATTTATATCAACAATTTCATTACATTCGCTCAAGAACTACAAGAGGAAGAATTCGATCGTCGACTTGGCTTCGCTCATCTCCGTGGATCGCGGATCGGCTTGGATCACTTGCCCGATTGAAGATCGGCTCGGCTCCTAAAAGGTTGAAGGCTTCTCGCTTGATTTGGTACTCAAGATCTTGGATTTAGAGTGGAATTAGGGTTAGGGTTTCGCACAAGCTTTGTCACGAAGCTTGTGGAAGAAGATGGTGTAGAATTGTCCTAATGATGAACAACCAATAACCATAAGTTTAGGTTCCTATTTATAGATAACTAACCCTAGATCTAGGATTTCAAATTCTAACTTTCCCTCCAAAAGTTTGTTGAGGGAATTCAAATTTTCCTCCAAAAGTTAGTTAGGGGAGAAGGTTCTAGATGTAATTAGTTAGGAGGAGCTTCTAGAATAGGATTAATTAGGAGCTTAATTTAGGATTAGCCTTCTTAATCTTCATTTCTGATCTGTAGTAGCTTCGAGAGAATTCTTGACTTTGAAGTGTCATAAAGCACTGTGGGACCAGAGATAGAGATTATGCCCAAAAAGTTGACTGATGACGTGGCAGAACCGCGGCGCTTCCGCCGCAGATAAGGGGTTTGGGCCGCGGAAGGGCGGCTTCTTTGGGGCTTCAGAGCTTGTTCTTTCTGTGGTAGTCTTGGGTTATGTTGGGGGACTTTATTTTATATACAGAATTGTATTTCTCCCTCTGAAATACTACCAGATCTGAAATGATTTAGTTGGCGTAATGTTGATCAGCTCTTTGGTTTTCCTTCCGTATTTCCTGCACATACTCAAGACAAGTGTTGCGCAAATACAGAAATGATGCGATGCCATGAAATACGGTTAATTTCCTTTAAAGTGTCGGTTTAAAAGTCTACTACATGAAATCTCATATTTTGTGACAGATTTGTTAATATGTAGAATATGAATGCCGAACACTTCTAAGTGTATGCAAATGTTAAGGAAATTGCCGGCTAAAATATACAATATTTTCGACTGATCACCACACAAGACTCTATGACGATCTCGGGTCAACAGACTACTCTGTACCAGTGTCACCAGAGAACTGCCATCTGACGTGAGGTATAATACCATCTGGGAGTTCTCGGCGAGTCCGTCCAGTGTACCCAGTCTCTACTGAGCACCCGTATATCATCTCTGATGTCAAACACCAATGGATATGGGATCATCCATCGCCCATCTGTATGGGTCGAGAAGGTATACGCTAGTCTACTCTGGTATATCGATGCCCCATCTCGATATACCCTCGACTAGGGACTTTGAAGGATGTACTTATGGACTACCATGTCCCCACTAGTATGATCCGCATCATAGTCCAGGTAGTCAAGCACACATCCTAAGGGCTTTACCAATATGTAACAGAGAGACAATCAGTATACACGTTAAGGTAAAGTTCAACCAGATAGCATACTATCATGTCGAGCAAGAAAGTCCTCCCTATATACGTCCCAGCATCCACTACAATATACATCCTATGTACAGTAATGGCCTCTAGGGCATACATATAACTAACATTATGAGCCTCACATCGGCACGACTTATCGGTTATTGGGGTCTGACGTTTACCACCCCTAGACTTGATATGCGACATATCAGACGAACAGACCGGACTGTACGGTAAATGTTACTGGTTGGATTCATAGGAGTGTGAGCGGGCTAGCTCGTCGATCTTCTGATCGTTCAATACCCGGATGGCCGTTACGTTTAGCAGACCGCTTGCGGCTTGTGGGTGATTGATATGATCATCATCTGCTGTCGGCGTATTGACGAGTCTTTAGAGTCCTACACAGAGGTTTCCTGGCTCAAGCGAAACGAAATAGGAGCGCATATGAGATATGTGCAGGACCGAGAATAATGCGTGTATGTGATACCGTATTTCATTCTCGCGATGGATGTATCGATTGGTTATATTCGATATGACCTAGTTATCGAATCATTGATTCGATAAATCGATACATTGGATACTAGTCGGTTGTGTGCGACATGACCGGATCATTGAATCAAATGTTGATTTAATGATTTAATGTATAATTATATATTTGATATATTACTTTGCATTAGCTAGTATTGGTTCACTTTAAATGGATTTTCTCACTTGATGTGCAAGAAGTATATGTGATATACTTTTGTGCACATATTTGTATCATGTTTGATGATACTTGATCATTTAGTTAAGTGTATAGAATTAAACCATGGTTAATTTGATAATTAGGGTTTTGCATATTCATTTATTTATTTATCTGTTCATTTATTTATTTGGAAATGATTTAGATAAGAATGGTGGCTTTATTTGTTTCTAGTTGAAGCTTCATGAAGCTTTGACTTCTTAACCATTCTTGTCTTCATGCTTAACCCTAACCATTCCCATTTACCATGGTCTATTCTCTACACTTAACCTTAGTTAGCTTATGATAAGTATTGATTTATTTTCATTTTAAATCAACACTTATCATATTCTTTTCTTCTTCTTCATCATCTTCATCAAGAAAGAAAGCTTGATGCCATCAATGGCAACTTGAGTTCTAAAGTGAGAAATCCAATTCTAAAGTGAACCCACCTCCTATTTCTTCACCCTCTACCTCTTGCCAAGTTGTTTTGGGTGTTTTCTTTACAAGTTTCACAAATTTGTGAAGTCCGAGCTTGAACTTGTGATGCCTCGACGTAGATCATCTTCGGCACGAAGCCGACGACCTAGTCCGCCCATTTCTCCGATCAAGCCGACGATTGAGTCCGGGATTCGAGATGGACAGCGAGAGGACGCCTACGTGGAGCTAAGGAAGTGGAGAACCGGATCTACAAAGGTTGTAGCCTCTCTCCTTTAGTTAAGATGTTAACTAGTTTACTGTTTCGCCTAAATTTCTAGTCGACGATCCGTATTAAGGTTTCTCGGCACCCATAAAATTTGAAATTGGCATGGTTGATGCCTTGTGAGACCTCAATTGTGTGCCTAGGAACCCTACAACATCAACTCCCTATACCGGGAGAGACGAAACCCCTCCCATCGCTCATTGCCTCCATGTGATTCGGGACTGTACCCAAAAGCCACCTTTTTGCACGCCCTCTTGGACATGGTATGATGGAAATCAAAGCATAGTGGGAATCACACAAGACTCTATGACGATCTTGGGTCTACAGACTAACCTGTACCAGTGTCACCAGAGAACTGCCATCTGACGTGAGGTATAATACCATCTGGGAGTTCTCGGTGAGTCTGTCCAGTGTACCCAGTCTCCACTGAGCACCTGTATACCTTCTCTGATGTCAAACACCAATGGATATGGGATCATCCATCGCCCATCATATGGGTCAAGAAGCGCATACGCTAGTCTACTCTGGAGTATCGATGCCCTGTCTTGGTACTCTCCTTACTAGGAACATTTGAAGGATGTACTTGGTGACTACACTGTCCCCACTAGTATGATATGCATCATAGTCCTTGTAGTCAAGTACTCATCCTAAGGGGTTTATCAACATGTGACATAGAGACAATCAGGATACATGTTAAGATAAATAGTAACCAGTGTTAGTTATATGTATGCCCTAGAGGCCATTACTGTACATACGATGTATATTGTAATGGATGCTTGGACATATATGGGGAGGACTTTCTTGCTCGACATGATAGTATGCTATCTGGTTGTACTTTATCTTAACATGTACTCTAATTGTCTCTATGTTACATGTTGATAAAGCCCTTAAGATATGTACTGGACTACTGGGACTATGATGAGATCATACTAGTGGGGCCACGGTAGTCGACGAGTACATCCTATAACTGTTCCTAGTCGAGGGTGTATCGAGACAGGGCATCGATGCACCAGAGTAGACTAGCGTATATGCATCTTGACCCATATGATGGGCGATGAATGATCCCATATCCATCGGTGTTTGACATCAAGGATGGTGTACGGGTGCTTAGTAGAGACTGGGTACACTGGACGGACTCGCCGAGAACTCCCAGATGGTATTATACTTCACATCAGATGGCATTTCTCCGGTGACACTGGTACAGAGTAGTCTGTTGACCTGAGATCGTCATAGAGTTTTGTGTGATTCCCACTGTTCTTTGATTTCCATCATACCACGTCCAAGAAGGCGTGCAAAAAGGTGGCTTTTGGGTACAGTCCCGAATCACATGGAGGCAATGGGCGATAGGAGGGGATTCGCCTTTCCCGGTATAGGGAGTTGATGTTGCGCTGTGTTCGATTGGCTATAATTGGAAATCCCTGGCCAGGGTTGCTGAGATTTGCTGGTAAGTGTTATCAGTAGTTTTTCGAACTGTTATAGACCTCATATCGACACGACTTATCAAGCTACTGGGGTCTGACGTTTACCACCCCTAGGCGAGATATGCGACATATCAGACGACGAGACCGGACTTTATGGGAGTGTTACTGATTGGATTCACAGGAGAATGTACAGACTTGCTTGTTGATCTTCTGATCGCTCAATACCTGGGTGGCTATTACATTTAGCTGACCTCTAGCAGCTTGTGGGTGTTTGATATGATCATCACCTACTGCCGGCGTATTGACGATTCTTTAAAGTCCTACACAGAGCTTTCTTGACTCAGGCAGAACGGAGTAGGGGCACATATGTGATATGTACAGGACCGAGGATAATGCGATATGAGATACCGTATTATATTCTCGCGATATTTGATATCAGCCGGGTCATCGGATCAAGTGTTGATTCGATGAATCGGTAGATGAGATATTAGTCGGTTATATGCGATATAGCCGGATTGTCGGATCAAGTGTTGATTCGATAATTTAATGTATAATAATATATATGATATATTAAATTACATTAACTAATATTAGCTCACTAAAAGATTCTTTTTCTCACTCGGGTAATACATTGATATATATGCGATATATATTAATTGTATTATTTTATTTTGTTACAATAAATATTATATATGTGATATATAATATTGTAACATGATATGATTACTAATGCAACATGTTTAGTGGAGATTAAACAAATTTAGGGTTTGATTTGGGTTAGTTTATTCATGAACCTTCTAGAAGGTTTTCTTTTGTTTTGTGTTATGATATTTTCAAGTGACTCATCTTTAACCCAACCCAAACCCTAGCCCTAGTTAATTCTCTACATGAGTTAGCCATGTCATAACAAACCATGGTTGCATTATTAATCATTATTCCTTTTTTCATTATTCATCACAAAAGGATTCTTCATCTTCTTCCTTGAGTTCTTCATGGAAAAAGCTTTTTAGCTTTTTGCCAAGTGATGAAAATGAGTGAGAAATAGAAAATAAATGAGAGAAAAAATCCTAATTCATCATCCTCATCTATCCTTGCCATTTAGATGAGGGTGTTCACTTTATTTAGTGAGTGAGAGCTTGTGTTAATGAAACTTCAAGGTAGATCATCTTTGTTATCGAAGATCGGAAGCAAGCTTGCACCTTTCTCTTCGTGGAGCCTCTCGAGAATCTGGAACTTGATGATCGCAGTGAAAGGACTACAACACGGAGCTTATGAAGTGAAGGACCGGATCTACAAAGGTTGTAATCCCTCTCACTTAGTGTTAAAATATTTAACATGCTTGTTTTTGCCTAAACTCTAGTATAAAGATCTTGTTTAGGGTTGTTCGGCATGGCTAATTTTTAAATCAGGCATGGTTGATGCCTTGTAGAACCTTTTGCGTGTGCCTATCAACCCTACAGTGGTATCAGAACCAAACTAGAGCTTTAGGCAAAGTCTAGACGAAATTTAAAATCCGATCGAACCCGGAAACCCCGATTTATACCCCTTTCTGGAAATTTTTCAAAAAGTTGATATTTTTCATATTAAAAATGCTCAGAAAATTCAGCAGGTAATTTTATGGGGAACTGTGAAAAACGACACCCTAACTCAACTATTGCGCCGTGGAACCGCGGCCAAACCAAGGCATTAGCGGCGGTTCCGCGGTCGTTACTGTAGATTGAGGGTTAGTTTTTGCACAGTAACCTCCGTAGGTAATTCCTGATTCTTCTGGGAATTTTTAATTTTACTCAAGTGTTGAGTTTTTTGGGTTGTATTGGAAGCTCGTTGATTTGATCAGATAATTTAACTTCGTTTATTTTGTCCGGGTAATTTTTTAGAATGTGTTAAAAAGTTCGAACGGATATTAATAACTCATTTTTTCCCCTGCCGGAAAATTTCCAAGTGTTGGATTTTTCCGTAGTTTAAGAACGTTCTAAGTCGTGCAAGTAACGCGGTGGACCCTCTAGAAGACAACAAACCTTAACTCAATTATGTGACCGTCTTGAACTACCTCTAAACCTTAGGGTTTGCGGCAGTACGACGTGCCACATGTGAGGCGTTGGCTTGACCCTTCTACGGCTGGACCATTGGTACTGTGGTATGTGATGGATGTTTTTAATCTAATTTCAAGTATTGAGAACTATTTGGGAAAACTTGGGTGTTTGATTATTCGATCGGAAAGTTTAACACTGTCTTTTTATCTGGAATGTGATACAATATTTGGAATCCACAGGTAGTTATGAGATAACTAATTTGAATGTAATAAATCTAGCAGTTCAGTCTCAGATGATCGGTTGCCACGGAATTTTGATGTGATCAAAAGTCCATCGCAATCACGTAGCGTACGCGGATACTCGTCGGGTAAACTTAATAGATAGCCACGTCCCATAGCCCCGACCAAGTGACTGTAGGAGAATCCCGTCACCAAAAGCATCCGTTCGGGTGCTCGCGGAAGCGGTGTTCCGCCTTAATGCACTTCATCGACGGCATCCGGGGGTGCGGCCGTCTACTAAGTTTACGACGAGCATTCGATCAGGATGTCAGGAATCTTTTTGAATTTCCCGACTTGATATTAAAAAGAGTTTTCGATAATGAGACTAAAATGCGGGGTTTATAATTGTTAGGCATGCGATGTCTAAGGAATTCATTTGGTTAGGCATGCGATGTCTAAGGAGGTTGCGGATTCCAACTGTTGTAGTTTTACACTTTCTTTTCTGTGACCGTAAGCGTAGTATGTGGTGTATCGCCGGCTTCGTTGCTATACATCAACGACAATCGGGATACGCATACTTTCTTACGTTGATGATATGAGATATTATGTGTTACTGTGATATGTTATATTGGATCGTCGCGTTCTGAATAGCCGGGGGGTTTTATGTGAGATGAGAGTTTTTCTTTTTCATTCATGTAAAATTCATTTGTATGTAATATTCTTTTATTGGGGAACTTCCGGGCTGAGGATGATGTCACCATTGTATATTATTTATTTTTCCGCATTAGGTAGACCCAAGGCGGGGAGCACAAGTAATCAGGTTCTGGGGTCTAGTGGGAGACCATATCGAGGAGTCGAGACCGGGTCTCCTAACCCTAGAATTGGCAGTGTTGCTTGCCGCTCTCGTAGGGGTCTAGGGATGTGGGTTTGGCTATTCATCGTGACCGTGAAATCCGTGTTTTATACAGGCCCATATTAAAACACGGACGTCCTAGTATATCCAATATTTCATATATATTCTTCTGCTGCAATGTTCTGTGATGAAATCATATTACTGCCTCAGACGAATGTTTATATTATATATATGAGATATATGTTATATTGCAGATTTCGTTTCAAATGTGATGCTTGTGAAGTCTATTAAAATAGGACTTCATTAATGAGATTAACGAAACTAAAAGAAACCTAAAGATGTTGTAGAAACTTGTTTAAAAACCGATAGCTCTAGTTCTTGCTTTGCATAGCGGTGTTCCTTGTAGAACATCCAGCAGCTTATTCGATAAGGAAAGAGCCGATATCCCTTCACCGGGAGTGACCTCTTTAGCGAAACTAGCAGATGCTACACACTCGGTTTGTCTTTTGATTGCTTCTATATTTATTGCTTTGCATAGTGATATTTGTGAAATATCCTGCACCTTATTCGATGAGGAAAGAGCCGACGATCCCTTCACCGGGAGTGACCTCTTTAGCAAAACTAGAAAATCCTAAAAAACACTCCATTTAAAATCACTCGATTCTACGATGATATTAAGTTCATTACGCAAAAAGTTTTCTTAAAAGCCTGTCGTAGCCCTCCGTCATTTCAGATAAGTACTAGTTAGTATTCGTGCTACGTTTGTTGACTATGTTAAGGCGTAGTGTGCGGTAGCTGATTAGTGCTAATCTGTATAAGCATATGATGCGATTGGATTAGGGTAGTCATGCGATTTTGTTGACTATGTTAAGGGTCGTGCGGGTGGGTTTAATTCAATCGGGAAATGATGGGTTGAACTTGACTAGCACTTATTATTTGTTGACTATGTTAAGGTCATATAGCTGCTAGGGGTAAAATATTATTGGGAATTTCAAGTGTTGAAATTTGCAACGAGATTGCATACCTTCTATGAGATAGTTGGATCCCAATACCCGCTGCGAGTAAGAGTTACTCCTGGGAGAGTTTTACACATTACAATTAGCCGATTAAGTAGGTGTCTAGAAAGGTGTTAACGGGGTTACGCCGCTGGGAAAACGAGGTTTACTTTAATTAGGTTCGTGCGAAAGCACGGGGAACCTCCCTAAAAGTACCGGCACTAGCCTGGCTGAAAGATTGGCGAACTTGTATCGTGTAATTAATCCCGGCTAGTCTTTCCTTTTAGGGTTTGAAAGAAGATTTGACTAAAACAGTGGAAAACATCCTGATTAGATAAATTGATAACCAATCTAATCTTGTAAAAAGCGCACGCTGAGTGTTTTCTTCTCTCTCTCCTGGTTACGACTATGTCACGTCTTAATCAAGATAATAAAACGGATGGATTGACCAAACCCGCTTGTTATACTGAGCTGGGGAACGTTGGTCCCTCTCCAACTTATAATTGTTATAAGACAGAGCAGGAAATAGGGGATTACCAGAATTCCCGTGCCGCCCAAACGAAGAAAGTACATGTTGATGCATCTTCTTCGAGTGTGTTCATTACACAGAACTGTTTTTCAGTATCCTTTACGTCCTGGGTATTTGATACCGGATCAGGATCCCACATATGTAATTTGTTAAATGGACTACAGACAGGTAAAGAACTGAGAACGGGTGATAAGTTTCATGAGATAGAAACGGTGCAAGTGTTGCAGCCAAGTCTGTTGGTCACTATCACCCTGTATTACCAGAATACATTGATTCTGAACGAATGTTATTAGATACCAAACCTGATATACAATATCATATCAGTCTCTTTATTAGTAAAGAAAGAATATAATTTTGTATTGTTGGATAATGTTTTGAATATTTCCTATATCAAGAGTTGATCGGTTCAGGTACGTTATCTAAAAGCATAGACGTTCTAAATCAAACTATAGTTCTTAGTATACAGAACACACACAAGAGGAAGATTTCAGAAATGAACGAATCCTTCTTGAGACATTGTAGACTAGGTCATATCAATGCGACCCGACTAGCTAAAGTTTCATTTAGATGCATATTTAAATCTGTTTGAATTTACATCTTGTGAAACTTGCCGGTCATGTCACAAAGATAAGATGACCATAACTCTGTTTATTGGAAACAGAGAAAGAGTTAGTGAACTCTTGGGATTGATACATGATGATGTATGTAAGGTCCCCTGTCTACACATGCCAAGACCGGTTCTTTGTACTTCATTACATTCTCTGATAATCTCTCAAGATTCAGACATATGTTCCTGTTGAAACACAAGTCCGAAGCTTTTGAGATATTTACAGAATATAAGTTAGAAGTAGAGAACCAAAATACGGGTAAAAGTATTATGTCCTTTGATGCGATCAGGGAGGAGAATACTTGAGCATGGAATTCCTGGACTATTCTAAAGGAGAATGAGATTCTCTCTCAACATTACTCCTCCGCATACACCACAGCACGTCGGTGTATCGGGGCGGAGCAATCACACCCTATATGATATGGTGCGCTTTATGATGAGTACTACTGAGTTTCCTATTTCCTTTTGGGAGTTATGCACTTGAGAAGCTGCATACCTATTGAATAGGGTTAAAATCAAATCAGTTGCCTACCACTTCATATGTGATATGGAAAGGGAAGAGCCCATATCTTAAGTTTGTTAAGATTTGGGGTTTTCCGGCCTATGTCTAAATGCAAAATCCGGACAAGCTCGAGGCAAAGTCAGTTCTGTGAAAGTTTGTTGGATATCCCAAGCATTCGCAAGGGAATATCTTCTACCAAACTGAGGAACAAAAGATGTTTTGTTTCTCAGCATGCCACCTTTGTGAAAGGGAATTTCTTGTGAAGAAATTATTGGTCATGAGGTAGAACTGGAAAGAGTTCCAGCTATACAAACTGCAGCTGATGATTTGGTAGAACCAAAGGATTCAATAGTAACCAACGAACCTCAGCCTCTCCACCGATCTAGTAGGGTTCCTCACCCACAAGAGAGATACTTCGGTTTCTCTATGACAGTGGGAGCGAGAATTGCATCATGAGATGATGACCCAACTAGTTTCGAGCAGGCCATCAGGAGTGGGACTCTGTAAGAATGGCTGGGTGCTTAACGATCTGAGATGGAATCCTTATATACCAACAAAGTATGGACTTTGGTTGCTTTATCTGAAGGGCTAAATCCCCATCAGGAGCAAGTATATCTTGAGAAGATTACTTGGTGTACATGGAAAAGTTAAGACTTTCAAAGCTATGCTTAAGTCCATCCAGATCCTACTTGCCACGGCTACATACCATGACTACGATATCTGGCGGTTGGGTGTCATGACTGCTTTTCTAAATGTTGATTTGGAAGACAGCGTCTATAAGTACACAGCCAGAGGGCTTCGTAGACAGTGGGAGCAGCGGAAACGCGAGCAAGATGTTTTATATGATAAATCAGGCATCGCGGAGTTGGAACGTCTGTTTTGATGTGGTAGTCAAAGAGTTTGACTTCATCAAAATGGTAGATGGACCTTGTATATACAAAAAGGTAGTAAGGAGTATGGTGGTGATCATCGTAGAGTACGTGGATGACATACTCTTGATAGGGAAGGAGTTTCCTATGCTACGCTCGGTCAATCTCTGCTTATCACAAGGATTCTCCATATAGGATCAAAGTGATACCTCCTAAATCCTGGGTTTTGGATCTATGAGATAGATCTACTTGGATGTTAGGATACTCACTAGTTGTAGTGAGTTGGTATCAATCGATCCTGAGGAGAATCACTGGAAAGGTTCCAGGGTGATAAGGACGACTGAATGTCAGTCGCAGGCATTGTCTTTACCCTCAGTGCAGGGACGGTACGTTGGAAGAGTTCCAAGCTTGATACCGTGACTTACTAGACAATTAAAGGCAAGATACATCGTTACCAAGGATGCTACCAAAGAGGCAGTCTTG
Source organism: Agapanthus africanus (assembly GCA_030015575.1). Classification (NCBI taxonomy): domain Eukaryota; kingdom Viridiplantae; phylum Streptophyta; class Magnoliopsida; order Asparagales; family Amaryllidaceae; genus Agapanthus; species Agapanthus africanus. The sequence continues at coordinate 370,320,407 of CM057347.1, read as the reverse complement.
ATATATATAAGTTCATGAGATGAACTTTCCAACCATTGTGTGACAATGGAGTTGTGGCTTATGCCGAGGAACCCCTGTCCCATCAGAAATCCAGATATAATTCTTAGGCAGTATCGCCTGATCATGGAGATGGTTGATCTCCAGGGAGATTGAGGTTAGGAGAGTAGAAACAGAGGACAACAGCGCGGATCCACTCACAAAGGCATTTTTCCCAGTAGAGACTTTTATGGGATGGTTGAGTATGAGATACTTCAACCGCAGCTAATTGTTGGGTATGTGATACCACAACAGATGGCCCTAGTGCAAGTGGGAGATTGTTAGTTATATGTATGCCCTAGAGGCCATTATTGTACATACGATGTATATTGTAATGGATGCTTGGACATATATAGGGAGGACTTTCTTGGTCGACATGATAGTATGCTATCTGGTTGTATTTTATCTTAACATGTACTCTGATTGTCTCTATGTTACATGTTGATAAAGCCCTTAGGATATGTACTCGACTACTGGGACTATGATGAGATCATACTAGTGGGGCCTGTAAGTCCACGTTACGCTTTCCCGGTTCTTTGGGGTTGCGGAAATGGTGAAAAACGATTTTTTCGGTGGGGGTAACATAGACTCTAGAAAAGGATCTTAGTTAAACAAACTATCTATCAACCTACTAAGAGTTTAGCTACTAAGTTAGGGGTTATACCTAAACTTGAACTCCTTCTCTTCGACTCCTTATGGTGGTCGGACCGGCCTCACCTCGTCGTCTCCTTGCGCCGAAGATGGATCCACCCGAAAGCTTCTACCTTTGGCTCCAACCTCAATCTAGAGGAAACTAAAATCCTTGGCTTGCTAGACTTTGGACTTTAGGATGAGTAGAGAAGTGTTTTAGGGTTTTATCTCAAGGAAAATGGCTCTCAACACATGAGAGATTTTTTCCTTTGAGCTAGAGGAAGAGGGAGAGCAAGAGGAAGAGGAGAGCTTTCATGAGAGAGAATGCAAATGATGGAATGAGCAAGACTTTTTCAACCCTCCTCTTCATAATCCAAAATAATCATGATAATAATAGTAATTGAGTATTTTTGTGATGGTTCATATCAAATGGCAATAACATTTCTTGCATTAAATGCAATTTGTGAACAAACAAGCAAGCAAAAGTCATACCCATGAAATGATAGCCATTGTAATGATGATGGTTAACAAGTCCAAGCTAGTCAACCGGTCAACAAGTCAACAAGGTCAAACTTTCAACCCAACCATGGCACAATAATACTTAATTATTATTAATCATATTTCTTATTCTTATTAGGGTTTAGAAAAGGTCAACAGTCAACAACCCTAATGAGAATCCTCTGCCTCTGTCTCGGTCAACCGTGCATACACACCCGCATCCGCGTTCCGGGAAACACGAATACAAACGAGATAAAACCAATCCCAAAACGTATACTAGGATCTGGCTTAAACCAAAACCCGCTAGTAATAACTGCCCGGACACCAAACATGCATAAGTGCACGGATGTGACCAAACCCTGCCGTAAAACCATGCGAGCTCTACTTTTTTTCCTTAAGGTGAATAGCTCTCTGTGTGGGACTCTAAAGACTTGACACTACGCTGGCAGTGGGTTTAACCACAGACCGCAAGCGGCACTAGCTGTGCATAACGACCCCCAGGTAGATGCCGATAAGAAGACTGACGAGGTGAACTCATCCGAACTCCTACTGAGCCTGAATGTGACAGTCTTCGTACAGTCCGGTCTGTTCGTCTGAGAATATCGCATGGCGGGCCTAGGGGGTGGTAAACGTCAGTCCCTTAATAGCGGTACAAGTCGTGTCGGAGTGTAGCCCAGAACACCCTGAGATAACACTGGAAACCTACCAGTGCATCTCGCTTGCCCTGGCCAGAGACGACTGTGTGTAATGGCTCTCCTTGACACAGGGCGATATCAACTCCCAATACCGGGAGAGACGAATCCTGTCTAACCGTCACTGCCTCCAAGTGCTTCGGGACTGCACCCAACTACTACCTGTTTGCACGACTCGTTTGAGCCGTGGTAGGGTAGTAATCAAACTACAGTGGGAACACACTCGAGGAGAAGTGACAGTGTCAAGTCAGCGGACTAAGCTGTACTCATGTCACCTGGGAACTGATAACTGATGATAGGTATAGTACCAACCAATCAGTTCCCGACGAGTCCTGTCCATTGTACTCGTAACCTAACGAGCACCCGCATACTATCTCAAGTACGACGTACTGACGGCTGTGGGACAGACCGTCTCCCCTGCTGGGATGAGAAGCGCATACGCTAGTCTACTCTGGAGTATCGATGCCCTGTCTCGATAGTCCTACGACAAGGGACCTGTATAAGGATGTGCTTGTGGATTACCCAGCCCCCACTAGTGTGACTGCCATCACAACGCTGGTAATCAAGCAAAGATCCTAAGGGCTCCACTAATGTTATAGGCGATATGTTAAAAGAAACATGTGTACACACATTGAAGTAGAGACTAACCAAGTAGCATACTACTATTTTGAGCAAGATTGTCTATACAATGGTGAATATCCCAAGCTTCCATTAAGTAATATACAAACTAGTATGATACAGTAATGGCTTCTAGGGCATATACACTAACAATCTCCCACTTACACTAAGGCCATGTACTGGCGTATCGAAGATCTATCATCTCGATCAGCCACTCGAACTGAGTCTGGGGTAAGGCCTTCGTGAATGGATCAGCAGTGTTATCTTCCGTAGCAACCCTCCGAACCTCGATCTCCTGGCGATCTACGATCTCCCTGATCAGGTGATACCGCCTCAAGATGTGTCTGGACTTCTGATGGGACCTGGGTTCCTTCGCTAAAGCTATAGCGCCATTGTTGTCGTAATACAGTGGTATTGGATCAATAATGGACGGAACCACCTGAAGTTCTGTCAAGAACTTCCTCATCCAGACGGCTTCTTTTGCGGCATCAGCAGCAGCGATATATTCCGCTTCCATCGTCGAGTCAGCAACGGTTTCCTGTTTGGAACTCTTCCAACACACTGCCCCTCCCTTGAGGGTAAATACAAAACCCGACATGGACTTGGAATCATCGTTGTCACTCTGGAAGCTGGAGTCAGCAAAGGCCTCGATCTAGAGGTCTTTTCTGCCATACACCAAGAACATCTCCTTAGTCCTTCTCAGGTACTTGAGAATGTTCTTTACCGCTATCCAGTGCTTCTCCCCAGGGTTTGACTGATACCGGCTTACTACACTCAGTGCATAAGCTACATCCGGTCTGGTACACAACATCGCATACATTATAGAGCCTACCGCAGAAGCGTAGGGTATAATAGACATGCGATCCTTTTCCAAATCAGTCTTGGGAGACATCTCTTTAGAAAGGGTGATCCCGTGACAAGCCGGTAGATTACCGCGCTTGGAATCTTCCATACTGAATCTTTTTGGTATAGTGTCGATGTACCTGGATTACGAAAGTCTTAATATCCTCTTGGATCTATCACGATGGATCCGGATCCCCAGAATGTAAGTGGCATCACCCAGGTCTTTCATGGAGAACCTCTGTGACAAGAACCCTTTGACAGATTGTAGCATAGGAATGTCATTTCCTATCAAAAGAATGTCATCCACGTATAAAACGAGGAATAAGACAGTTCTTGCTACAAATCTACTATAGATGCATGGTTCATCTGGATTTTTGATAAATCCAAAATCTTTGACTGTCTCATCAAAACAGATGTTCCAACTCCGCGATGCCTGCTTTAGTCCATAGATGGACTTAAGCAATTTGCACACCTTTCTGCTGCTCCCACTGTGAATGAAACCCTCTGGCTGGTCCATATAGACACACTCCTCTAAATTTCCATTTAGAAAAGCGGTCTTTACGTCCATCTGCCAAATCTCATAATCGTGGAAGGCAGCAATGGCAAGAAGGATCCGAATGGATTTCAGCATAGCCACTGGAGAAAAGGTTTCGTCATAGTCCAAACCAGGTCTTTGACGAAAACCCTTTGCAAAAAGTCTAGCCTTATAGGTCATAACCTGTCCATCTGCACCAATCTTCTTCTTGAAGATCCATTTGCATCCTACGGGTTTTACCCCATCTGGAGCAATGTCCAAAGTCCATACTTTGTTGGTGTACATGGACTCCATTTCGGCCCGCATTGCATCCGGCCATTTTACTGAGTCAACGGTCTGAGTGGCCTGCTGGAAGCTAGTAGGCTCATCACTATCAATGATGCAATCCTCTCTATCCCCGTCTATGAGAAAACCGTAGTATCTCTCGGGCGGATGAGACTGCCTACTACTCCTGCGGAGTGGCGTAGGAATGTCATGTTCTTTCGAACTCTCTGGTTCTTCTAAGATTTCAGTAATAGCTCGTTGTTCTGGAATTTCTTTCAGTTCTATTGCGCTCCCACTTATCTGATTTTCCAAAAACTCAGTTTCCAAGAAGCTGGCATGACGAGAAACAAAAACCTTTTATTCCTCTTCGCAATAGAAGAAATATCCCTTAGAGTTCTTTGGATATCCCATAAACTTGCACTGTACTGAGCGTGCCTCGAGTTTGTCCGCATGCTGCTTTTTAACAAAAGCTGGACATCCCCATGTCTTAATGTGCTTAAGATAGGATTTCTTCCCACACCACATCTGATATGGTGTGGTAGGCACTGTCTTAGTTGGAACTCGGTTCAAAAGATATGTAGCTGATTCTAGTGCATATCCCCAGAATGATCGCGGTACTCAGCGTTACTCATCATGGAACGTACCATATCCAATAGGGTCCGGTTCCGTCTCTCCGATACACCGTTATGTTGCGGGGTGTATGGAGGAGTAAGCTGAGAGAGAATTCCATTCTCTTTTAGGTAATCCAGGAATTCGGCACTCAAGTATTCACCACCTCGATCAGATCTCAGTGTCTTGATACTTTTGCCGGTTTGTTTTTCTACTTCATTCTTATATTCCTGGAATTTTCCAAAGGCTTCGGATTTATGTTTCATTAAGAAGACATATCCGTACCTTGAAAAGTCATCCGTAAAAGTAATGAAGTAAGAATAACCGCTTCGCGCATGTGTAGACATTGGACCGCACACGTCGCTGTGTACTAGTCCTAAGAGCTCGCTCACTCTTACTCCGTATCCAGTGAACGGAGTCTTTGTCATCTTTTCTTTGAGACAGGATTGACAAGTTGCATACGATTGATATTCGAACGGATCTAAATATCCTTCTGTATGTAACTTTGTCAACCTTCTCTCATTGATGTGACCCAGTCTACAATGCCATAAGAAAGCCTGATTTGTTTCCGGAGACTTTCTTTTGTGTGTATTCTGGACATTGAAAATCTATGGCTGGTTTAATACGTATATACCATTTCTTAATGTACCTGACCCAATCAAAACTTGATTAAGGTGAATGTTTACAACATTGCTTACAAATGCAAATTCATAACCTTCTTTAGATAATAAAGATACAGATATGATATTACAAGTTGCATTGGGTACAAAATAACAATTACGCAAAACCAAAATATGTCTATCTGACATTCCCAAGTGATAGTCCCCCACGGACTCAGTATCCATGCCAGCTCCGTTTGCAACTTTGAGGGTCATATCACCTGCCTTCAAAACCCTACGCTTTCTCAGTGCCTGCATGGAATTACAGATATGAGATCCTGATCCGGTATCCAATACCCAGGAAGTAGAGTTTATTGATAGGCAGTTTTCAATAACATACACACCTGAAGCCGAAGCCGCAACTTGCTTCGGGTCCTGGTTCATGGCCTTCCAAGCCCTGCAATCCTTTTTTTAGTGTCCTTTCTTATGACAATAGAAGCACTCTTCCTTTCCCACAAGCTGCCCCGCTATCTTTGTTGCCTTTGCTTTTCCCTTCGTTTCCACTTTACTAACACCGCCCCTTGGTTTGGCGGGGGCTTTATTCTTCTTTCCCCTGGCTTTCTCCTTGGATTTAGAAGAGGAAGATCCTCTTACAAACAAAGTGGATGTTTTCCTACTTTTCTGTAGGGTGCCCTCTGCACTCCTCAACATGTTGAGGAGCTCCGGAAGTTCAACTTCTTTTCCTTGCAAGTTGAAGTTCAGGATAAACTCTGCGTAAGTGGAAGGAAGGGACTGGAGAATCAAGTCCGTAAGAGCTCGTTCTCTAACGTAGTCCCAAGGTCCGCGAGCTCTTCAATGAAGCCAATCATCTTAAGCACGTGTTCCGCTACCGATGATCCGACGGCCAATCTCGTCGAAAAAAACTTTTTCGAGACTTCGTATCTGGCGATACGGATTGCTCTGCATATAGTTCCTTAGTATGGAGAAATATGGATTCTAGGTCCATATTCTCGTGCCTCCTCTGATGTTCATTGTCCATAGAGGCAAGCACATGGCACTTGGCCTTCGCGCAATCGATCTCCCAGGTCTTATGGATTTCCTTATCCGCGACGCTGGAGGTGGGACCTGGGACAGGGGGAGTTTTGGTGGTAAGGAGATACCCCAGCTTGTTGTAAGTGATTGCCATTTTGACATTCCTGAACCAATCTTTGTAGTTTGGACCTGTCAGTATGTTTTTATCTAGAAGTAACTTAAGTTCGGTCATGACGATTGGTCGCTGCAATTAGGAGAGAGAGAAGAAACACTCAGCATGATGCTCTTGCAAGTTTAGAGTGGTTTTTAGTTTGTCTAAACAGGATGGCTCCCACTGTTTCTCGAATTCCTCCTCAAACCAAAAAGGAAGAATTAGTCGGGATCAATCTCACCGTACAATACTTGCTTAACCGTTCAGCCAGGCCAGTGTTGGTACTTCGAGGGAGGTTTTCCAACGCTTTCGCGAAGTTCCTTAATTAAATAACCTCTTTTCCCTGGGGGCGTAGCCCCGCTAACACCTTTCTAGACACCTACTTGGTTTATAGCATTGATCGTTAAGTGAGAAATTTCCCGAGGAGTAGCATATACTCACAGTAGGATCGGGATCCAAATATCACCGCGTGACAAAACTGAAGGAATCCTACCAGAATCATCACACTCCAAATGGTATGCAGCTCTAGCAAGTTTCAGTTTCTTTAGAAACTCCCGATGTGGATTTTTGCCCCATGCTCTTATGACCTTGACTTTGGCCAACAAATCATAAGTCACATGTCAAGTTCTACCAGTCATTCTCCAGGTTAATTTGAACCCACCCGTACCTACCCTTGACTTTGGCCAACAAGGCAGTACGACTGTCCTAAACCAACGCATCTATCTATACTGCACATGAATACCCAATTGCTACTAATCACTATACCTTGACTTTGGCCAACAAACATAGCTTGAATACTATTGACTATCCATGTGAAATGTCGGAGGGCTACGAATGGTTTTGGCAAAACCGTGAACGTAGTAAACTTGATATAATCGATGGAACGAGATAGCTTTTAAAAGGAGTGGCTTAAGCTCCGCGTTTAAAAGTTGGTTTTTGAAAAGAAACCGAGTGGTTTTTTTTGAAAGTGTTCCAACGACTTTACTTTGGTTTATTTTCTTGCATTAATTTTAATGTGTCCCATCATTTAATCCTACCATTGCAGAGCACAACGAAAATATGACATACGATTATGCCATCCGCATTCGTCACGGGGCCCCGTGATTACCCGTTAGGTTACTTAACTAACGACAGAGCGGGGGTTGGACTAGCGCGGATGCAAAACATAAGCAACGCCTATCATATATAGATATATACATTCGTCAAATGCAATGATAGCCATTCCAGATCATAGATGAACACATTGGATATACTAGGAATCCGCATTCCGTACGAGCCTGTAACGAAAAGCGGATTACACGGTCGCGGTGAATAGCCAATACCCCACCCTAGACCCCTACGGGTGCGGCAAACTACCCACCAAATACCCGAAGTGAAGCAACCTCCCTCAACAACGTGAGTAGGCCACTCGGCACTTCGAGGTACCCGGTAGTTTGTGCACCCCCTCCTTGGGTCTATCCTAGGAGCAAAAATAGTAAAAGAAATTATACAATGGCGGCTACAACCTCATCCCGGATGTGCGGCCATACAAATAATATTACATCAATTACAAATTACATGAATTGAAAGATAAAGAAAACTCTCATCTCACAACCCCCGGCTATTCATCCGCGACAATCTAATGAATTCATATACACATATCATCAACATTACAGATCACAGATATGTATAACCCCCACTAATCGACGTATAGCGATTAGCAGACGTTCAATACATATATCACATCACAGATATAACCCGTTAGCTAAAGTCTTTAGAAGTTCGATCAAAATACGGATTTTTAACTACCCCAAAAACAAATTTTGCTTTCTGGAAAATCTGGGCAGAAAAATCATATTCCAAAAATCCCAAAACACCCCAAGAAACACACTGCAGCAAAACCGATCCACGGCCAAGTCAACTCGGCCGCGGATCCGCAGCAAGAAGCTCTTCTTGCCGCGTTTTCGCGGTGAGTTGGTCGGCTCGGTGGATCGTTTTTCTGCAGTGTTCACTAAAAACCCTGAGACGATTTTTCAGATGTATTAAATTATTTTTAGAGCAGAATAAAAATCGACAGAAAGTTTAAAGTTCGGACATGTTTTGTGATTTTTTCTCCGATCGAACTTCTAGTTACTTTACAAACATGTTAGATAGTGTTTAACTAGGCTCTGATACCACTGTAAGTCCACGTTACCCTTCCCCGGTTCTTTGGGGTTGCGGAAATGGTGAAAAACGATTTTTTCGGTGGGGGTAACCGGGACTCTAGAAAAGGATCTTTGTTAAACAAAGTATCTAACAACCTAACTAAGAGTTTAGCTACTAAGTTAGGGGTTATGCCTAAACTTGAACTCCTTCTCTTCGACTCCTTGTGGTGGTCGGACCGGCCTCACCTCGTCGTCTCCTTGCGCCGAAGATGGATCCACCCGAAAGCTTCTACCTTTGGCTTCAACCTCAATCTAGAGGAAACTAAAATCCTTGGCTTGCTAGACTTTGGACTTTAGAATGAGTAGAGAAGTGTTTTAGGGTTTTATCTCCAAGGCAAATGGTTCTCAACACATGAGAGATTTTTTCCTTTGAGCTAGAGGAAGAGGGAGAGCAAGAAGAAAATGAGAGCTTTCATGAGAGAGAATGCAAATGATGGAATGAGCAAGACTTTTTCAACCCTCCTCTTCATAATCCAAAATAATCATGATAATAATAGTAATTGAGTATTTTTGTGATGGTTCATATCAAATGGCAATATCATTTCATGCATTAAATGCAATTTGTGAACAAACAAGCAAGCAAAAGTCATACCCATGAAATGATAACCATTGTAATGATGATGGTCAACAAGTCCAAGCTAGTCAACCGGTCAACAAAGTCAACAAGTCAACAAGGTCAAACTTTCAAACCAACCATGGTACAATAATACTTAATTATTATTAATCATATTTCTTATTCTCATTAGGGTTTAGAAAAGGTCAACAGTCAACAACCCTAATGAGAATCCTCTGCCTCTGTCTCGGTCAACCGTGCATACACACCCGCATCCACGTTTTGAGGAACACGAATACAAACGAGATAAAACCAATCCCAAAACGTGTACTAGGATCTGGCTTAAACCAAGGCCCGCTAGTAATAACTGCCCGGACACCAAACGTGCATAAGTGCACGGATGTGACCAAACCCTGCCGCAAAACCATGCGACCTCTACTCTTTTGCCTAAAGGCGAATAGCTCTCTGTGTGGGACTCTAAAGACTCGACACTATGCTGGCAGTGGGTTTAACCACAGACCGCCAGTGGCACTAGCTGTGCGTAACGGCCCCCAGGTAGATGCCGATAAGAAGACTGACGAAGTGAACTCATCCGAACTCCTACTGAGCCTGAATATGACAGTCTCTGTACAATCCGGTCTGTTCGTCTGAGAATATTGCATGGCAGGCCTAGGGGGGCGGTAAACGTCAGTCCCCTAATAGCGGTACAAGTCGTGTCGGAGTGTAGCCCGGAACACCCTGAGATAACATTAGAAACCTACCAGTGCATCTCGCTTGCCCTGGCCAGGGACGACTGTGTGTAATGGCTCTCCTTGACACAACGCGATATCAACTCCCAATACCGGGAGAAACGAATCCTGTCTAACCGTCACTGCCTCCAAATGCTTCGGGACTGCACCCAACTACTACCTGTTTGCACGACTCCTTTGAGCCGTGGTAGGGTAGTAATCAAAGTACAGTGGGAACACACTCGAGGCGAATTGACAGTGTCAAGTCAGCGGACTAAGCTGTACTCATATCACCTGGGAACTGATAACTGATGATAGGTATAGTACCAACCAATCAGTTCCCGACGAGTCTTGTCCAGTGTACTCGTAACCTAACGAGCACCCGCATACTATCTCAAGTACGACGTACTGACGACTGTGGGACAGACCGTCTCCCCTGCTGGGATGAGAAGCGCATATGCTAGTCTACTCCGGAGTATCGATGCCCTGTCTCGATAGTCCTACGACTAGGTGTTAGTTGTATGTATGCCTTAGAGGCCAGTATTGTACAGATGATGTATATTATATTGGATACTTGGACATATATAGAGATGACTTTCTTGCTCGATATGATAGTATGCTATCTGGTTGCTCTTTATCTTAACATGTATACTAGTCTCTTTAAACTGTCTTATAGTTACATGTTGGTAAAGCCCTTAGGATGTGTACTTGACTACCTGTACTATGATGCAGATCATACTGGTGGGGACATGGTAGTCCATAGGTACATCCTTCAAGGTCCCTAGTCGTGGGTGTATCGAGACGGGGCATCGATATACCAGCGTAGACTAGCGTATACGCTTCTCGACCCATGAGATGGGCGATGGATGATCCCATATCCATTGGTGTTTGACATCAGAGATAGTATATGGGTGCTCAGTGGAGACTGGGTACACTGGACGGACTCGCCGAGAACTCCCAGATGGTATTATACCTCACGTCAGATGGCAGTTCCCAGGTGACACTTGTGCAGGTTAGTCTGTAGACCCGAGATCGTCATAGAGTCTTGTGTGATTCCCACTGTGCTTGGATCTCCACATTACCACGTCCATGAGGGCGTGCAAAACGGTGGTTTTTGGGTACAGTCCCGAGTCACATGGAGGCAATGAGCGATGGGAGGGGTTTCGTCTCTCCCGGTATTGGGGTTGATGTTGCACTGTGCTCGATTGGCCGTAACAGGGAAGTCCCTGGCCAGGGCTGATCAGAGATTTGCTGGTAAGTGTTACCAGTAGTTTCTCGACCCGTTGTGAGCCTCACATCGGCACGACTTATCGGTTAATGGGGTCTGACGTTTACCACCCCTAGACTTGATATGCGATATATAAGACGAACAGACCGGACTGCACGGTAAGTGTTACTGGTTGGATTCACAGGAGTGTGAGCGGGCTTGCTCGTCGATCTTCTGATCGCTCAATACCCGGGTGGCCGTTACGTTTGGCAGACCGCTTGCGGCTTGTGGGTGCTTGATATGATCATCATCTGCTGCCGGCGTATTGACGAGTCTTTAGAGTCCTACACAGAGGTTTCCTGGCTCAAGCGAAACGAAATAGGTGCACATATGAGATATGTGCGGGACCGAGAATAATGCGTGTATGTGATACCGTATTTCATTCTCGCGATGAATGTTTCGAATGGTTGTATGCGATATAACCTAGTTATCGAATCAAATATTGATTCGATAAGTCGATACATTGGATACTAGTCGGTTATGCGCGACATGACAGGATCATTGAATCAAGTGTTGATTTAATGATTTAATGTATAATTATATATTTGATATATTACTTTCCATTAACTAGTATTGGTTCATTTTAAAAGGATTTTCTCACTTGATGTGCACATTGTATATGTGATATATTTTGTGTGCACTTGATTGTATCATGTTTGATGATACATACTCACTTGGGTTTGTGCAAAGAATTAAACCATGGTTAAGTTAATGATTAGGGTTTTTTTTATTTTCTTATTTATTTATTTATTTATTTTTCCATTATGGAAAAGATAAATATGATATGGTGGCTTTCTTTGGATGCTTGTTGAAGCTTCATGAAGCTTTGTACAAGTCCACCATTCTTGTCTCATGCTTAACCCTAACCACTAAAAGTAACCATGGTCTATTCTCTACACCTAACCAAGGTTAGGATATGATAAGTATTCATATTGTTTTTCTTTTTAAAAACACTTATCATATTCTTTCTTCATCTTCTTCCTCTTGAACAAGAAGAAAAGCTTACTAGTTTTAATGGCATCTTGAGTAAAAGAGTGAGAAATCCAATTCTAAAGTGAACCCACCTCCTATTTCTTCACCCTCTACCTCTTGCCAAGTAGTATAGGGTGTTTTCTTCACAAGTTTCACGACTTGGTGAAGTTAGAGCTTGATCTTGTGTTGCCTCGACGTAGATCATCTTCGGCATCGTAGCCGACGACTAGTCCGCTCATTTCTCCGATGAAGCCGATGCTAGAGTCCGAGATCCGATATGGACAGCGAGAGGACGTCTACGTGGAGCTAAGGAAGTGGAGAACCGGATCTACAAAGGTTGTAGCCTCTTTCTTTTAGTTAAAATGTTAACTAGTTTCACTTTTCGCCTAAACTCTAGTCAACGAATCCGTATTAGGGTTTCTCGGCACTTGAAAATTTTCAAATTGGCATGGTTGATGCCTTGTGAGACCTCATTAGCGTGTCTAGGAACCCTACAGTGGTATCAGAGCCTAGCTAGAGCCTTAGGCGATGCGTAGACGGAATTTGAAGTCCGATCGAACCGAAACCCTAATTTAAAAATGCTCTCTGGACTTTTTTCAAAAACTGGGTTTTTTCCAGATTAAAAATGCTTAAAAAATTCAGCAGGGAATTCTAAGAATTACGGTGCAAAAATTACCTCATGAAGTGTCAAAAGCGCGGCGGAACCGCGGCAGAAGCCTGGCTTCTGCGGCGGTTCCGCGGCCAATTGATGGGATTTGCCTCCATGTTTTGCACAGTAATTCATGTTTTCAGGTGCTGAGTTTTCTGGGAATTTTTAATTTGCACTCAAGAGTTGAGTTTTCTGGGGTGTTTTAGAGCTTCGATGATTCGATCGGAAATTTCAAACTTTGTCTATGTGTTTTCCGGATATTTGGAATATGTTAAAAAGTTCGACCGGATGTAAATACCCAATCTTTCCTCTGCCGGGAAATTTCCAATTGTTGGACTTTTCCGTAGTTTAATGACGTTCTAAGTAGTGCAAGTAATGCGATGATCCCTCTAAAAGACAATAAACCTTAACTCGATTATGTGACCGTCTTGAACTGCCCTTTGAACCTTAGGGTTTGGGGCAGTACGGCGTGCCACATGTGAGGCGTTGGCTTGACCCTTCTACGGCTGGACCGTTGGTACTGAGGCATGAAGTGAATGTCTTTGAACTTATTTCATGTGTTGAACGGTTTCGGGAAAACTTGGGTGTTCGAATGTTCGATCGGAAAGTTTAATATTTTCTATTTATCCGGAATGGGATACAATAATTGGAATTCACAAACAGTTATGAGATAACTAAATGAATGTTATAAATCTAGCGGTTTAGTTTCACTTGATATTGAAAAGAGTTTTCGATAATGAGACTAAAATGCGGGGTTTATAATTGTTAGGCATGTGATGTCTAAGTATTTCATTTGACTAGGCATGCGATTTCTAAAGAGGTTGTGGATTCCAACTGTTGTAGTTTTACACTTTCTTTTCTGTGACCGTAAGTGTAGTATGTGGTGGTATTGCTGATTGTCGTTGCTATACGTCGACGACAATCGGTGTATGCATACTTACTTACGTTGATAACATGTGATGTTATGTGTTGCTGGATATATTATATTGGATCGTCGTGTTTGAATAGCCGGGGGTTTTTATGTGAGATGAGTGTTTTTCATTTTTATTCATGTAAAAACTTGTATGTAATATTCTTTTATTTGGGGCACTTCCAGGTTGCGGAAGTTGTCTCCTTTTGTATATTATTTACTTTTCCGCATTAGGATAGACCCAAGGAGGGGAGCACAAGTAACCGGGTTCTAGGGTCCAGTGGGAGACCATCTCGAGGAGTCGAGTCCGGGTCTCCTAACCCTAGAATTGGTAGGGTTACTTGCCGCTCTCGTAGGGGTCTAGGGGGTGGGATTGGCTATTCATCACGACTGTGGAATCCGTGTTTTATACTAGCTCGTATTGAAAACACGGACGTCCTAGTATATCCAATGTTTCATATGTTTCTTCTGCTGCGATATCTGTGATGTGATCATATGATGTTCTGTGATAGATACTGTATATAGTATATATGATATATTATATAGACGTTACTTATGTTTTGCACCCGCACTAGCCCTGCCCTGCTCTGTCGTTAGTTACCTAACCTAACGGTGCACGAGGGGACATCGAGGCGAATGCGGATGGCATAAGTGTACGTCGTATTTATCTGTGATGTTTAGGTGACTTAAATGATGGGACTTCATTAATGTGATTAATGAAAGAAAAGAAACCTAAAAGATGTTGTAGAATCAAATTTTCAAATAAAAGGGTAGCTACAATTTTGCTTTGCATAGCGGTATATATGATATACCCTGCACCTTATTCGATGAGGAAAGGGCCGAGATCCCTTCACCGGGAGTGACCCCTTTAGCGAAGCTGGCAGATGCTACAACACTCGGTTTGACTTTTGACTGCTTTTGGAGTTTTGCTCTGCACGGTGATATATATGATATATCCCGCACCTTATTCGATGAGGAAAGAGCCGAGATCCCTTCACCGGGAGTGACCTCTTTAGCAAAACTAATAAAAGCCTCAAAATCACTCCATTTCAAAAACTTTACTTGATTCTACAACGATATCAAGTTCATTACGCTCATGGTTTTCAGAAAAACCTGCGTAGCCCTCCGTCAATTCAGATATGTAATATTTAGTATTCGTGCTACGGTTGTTTGGCATGCGTCAAGGCGTAGTGTACGGTAGCTGATTATTACTTATCTATAGCATGAGATGCGATTGGATTAAGGTATTCGTACGGCGTTCTTTGGCATGCGTCAAGGGTCGTACGGGTGGGTTTAATTCAATCACGAATTGTACGGGTTGAACTTGACTAACGGGCTATGGGTTGTTTGGCTTGCGTCAAGGTCATAGCACGCTAGGGGCAAAATATTATCGGGAATTTCATGTGTTGAGATTTGCAATGAGATTGCATACCTTCTATGAGATAGTTGGATCCCGATACCCACTGCGAGTAAGAGTT
The DNA here is from genome assembly GCA_030015575.1 of Agapanthus africanus. Classification (NCBI taxonomy): domain Eukaryota; kingdom Viridiplantae; phylum Streptophyta; class Magnoliopsida; order Asparagales; family Amaryllidaceae; genus Agapanthus; species Agapanthus africanus. The sequence continues at coordinate 370,305,160 of CM057347.1, read as the reverse complement.
ACTCCCGGGAGAGTTTTACACAGGACAATTAGCCGATCAAGTAGGTGTCTAGAAAGGTGTCAACGGGGTTACGCCTCTGGGAAAACGAGGTTTACTTTAATTAGGTCCGTGCGAAAGCACGGGGAACCGCCCTCAAAGTACCGACACTGGCCTGGCTGAAAGATCGGCGAAGTTGTAGGGTGTAATTAATCCCGGCTAATCTTTCCTTTTAGGGTTTGAAGGAAAATTTGATAAAAACCAGTGGGAGCCATCCTGATTAGATAAGATAATAACCAATCTGATCTTACAAGAGCATACGCTAAAGTATTTTCTTCTCTCTCTCTCCAGGTAGCGACCATGTCATGCCTTAATCAAGATAATAATATGGATGTATTGACCGAACCCTCATGTTATACTGTGCAGGGGAACGTTGGACCCGTTCTTTCTTATAAGAGTTATAAGACTGAACAGGGAATAGGAGAATATCTAGATTCTCAAGCCGCCCAAAAGAACATGCATGTCGATGCATCTTCTACAGGTGTGTTAGTTATTGAGAACTGTTTCTCTGTTCACCCTACGTCCTGGGTATTAGATACCGGATCAGGATCCCACATATGTAAAATATTACATGGGCTACGGAAAGGTAGAGAACTGGGAAAAGGTGATCATTCCGTTCAAGTAGGGAATGGGGCAAATGTTGCAGCCAAAGCAGTTGACGAGTATCACCTAGTATTACCAAGTAGTAATACACTGATTTTAAATGAATGCTATTATATACCAAACATGATGTGCAACGTTATATCAGTTTCTTTATTAAGTAAAGAAGGATATAATTTTGTAGTAAAGGATAATGTTATGAACATATTCCTAGATTAAAAGTTGATTGCATCAGGCTCGCTACATAATGGCATATTAATTCTAAATCAAAATACAGTCCTCAATATACAAAACACACACAAGAGGAAAAGTTCAGAAATGAACGAATCCTTCTTGTGGCATTGTAGACTTGGTCACATCAATGCGACACGACTAGCTAAGTTGCATAAGGATGGATATTTAAATCCGTTTGAATTTTCATCTTATGACATTTGCCAGTCATGTCTCAAAGGCAAGATGACCAAAACTCCGTTTACGGGACACGGAGAAAGAGTTATGGAACTCTTAGGGCTGATACATAGTGATGTATGCAGTCCCATGTCTACACATGCCAGGGACGGTTCTTCCTACTTCATTACATTCACTGACGATCTCTCTAGATACGGACATGTGTTCCTGATAAAACACAAGTCTGAAGCTTTTGAGAAATTCAGAGAATATAAGCACGAAGTAGAGAACCAAACGGGCAAAAGTATTAAGATCCTTCGATCTGATCGAGGAGGAGAATACTTGAGCAATGATATTCTGGATTATCTAAAAGAGAATGGGATTCTCTCTCAGCTCACTCCTCCTTATACACCACTGCACAACGGTGTATCAGAACGAAGAAACCGCACCCTATTAGATATGGTGCGCTCAATGATGAGTACAGCTGAGTTACCTATTTCCTTCTGGGGATATGCGCTTGAGATAGCCATGGACCTATTGAATAGAGTTCCTACCAAATCTGTGCCTACCACTCCATATGAGATATGGAAAGGGAAGAGACCACATCTTAATTACATTAAGATATGGGGTTGTCCAGCCTATGTCAAAAGACAAAATCCGGACAAACTCGAGGCAAGATCAGTCTTATGTAAGTTTATAGGATATCCCAAAAATTCACAAGGGTATATCTTCTACCACCCCGAGGAACAAAAGGTGTTTGTTTCTCGACATGCTACTTTCTTAGAAAAAGGTTTTCTTATGAAACAAACAAGTGGCATTGAGGTAGAACTGGAAGAGGTTCCAGCGACACAAACTATAACAGAAGACTTGGTAGAACCAGAGGATTCAGTAGTACCTGACGAACCCCAGCCGCTCCGCCGATCTAGCAGGGTTTCTCATCCGCCTGAGAGATACTACGGTTTTCTCATTGATGGTGGAAGCGAGGATTGTATCATGGAAGATGATGACCCAACTAGCTTCGAGCAGGCCATCATGAGTAAGGACTCAGTGAAATGGCTGGATGCAATGCGGTCTGAGATGGAATCCATGTACGCCAACAAAGTATGGACTTTGGAAGTTGCTCCTGAAGGGGTAAAACCCATTGGGAGCAAGTGGATCTTCAAGAAAAAACTCGGTGTAGATGGGAAAGTGGAGACTTTCAAAGCTAGACTTGTAGCAAAGGATTTTCGTCAAAGACCAGGTGTGGACTATGACGAAACCTTTTCTCCAGTGGCTATGCTTAAATCCATCCGGATCATGCTTGCCATCGCTGCATATCATGACTACGAAATCTGGCAAATGGATGTTAAGACCGCCTTTCTAAACGGTGATTTAGAAGAGTGCGTGTACATGACTCAGCCAGAGGGCTTCGTAGACAGTGGGAGCAGCGGGAAGGTGTGCAAACTGCTTAAATCCATTTATGGATTAAAGCAAGCATCGCGGAGTTGGAACATCTGCTTTGACGTCGTTATCAAAGAGTTTGATTTCGTCAAAAATGTAGATGAACCTTGTATCTACAAGAAGGTGGCAGAGAGTAAGGTTGTATTCCTCGTATTGTACATGGACGACATACTCTTGATAGGAAATGATATTCCTATGCTGCAATCGGTCAAGCTCTTCTTATCATAAAGATTCTCAATAAAAGATCTTGGTGATGCCTCCTGCATATTGGGAATTAGGATCTATAGAGATAGATCCAAACGGATACTGGGATTGTCCCAATCCAGGTACATTGACACCATACTAAAGAGGTTTAGTATGGAAGAATCCAAGCGTGGGAACTTACCCACGATCTCTGGAGTCACTCCCTCCAAAGAGATGTCTCCCAAGACTGATTTGGAGAGAGCTCGCATGCAAGGGATACCCTATGCTTCGGCTGTAGGCTCTATCATGTACGCGATGCTATGTACCAGACCCGATGTAGCATACTCACTAAGTGTAGTGAGTAGGTATCAAGCTGATCCTGGAGAGAGTCACTGGACGGCTGTGAAGAGCATTCTCAAGTACTTACGAAGGACTAAAGAGATGCTCTTGGTGTATGGTAACGGAGAACTCCAAGTAGAGTCCTTTACCGATTCGAGCTTCCAGAGTGATAAGGACGACTCTAAGTCGCAGTCGGGATTTGTCTTTACCCTATACGGAGGGCGGTTAGCTGGAAGAGTTCCAAGCAGGAAACCGTGGCAGACTCGACGATGGAGGCTGAATACATCGCTGCCAACGATGCTGCTAAAGATGCTGTCTGGATCAAGAAGTTCATTACTGAACTTGGAGTGGTTCCATCCATTGAGCATCCAATACCTTTGTATTGCGATAACAATGGAGCGGTGGCTTTGGCCAAGGAACCCAGGTCCCATCAGCGATCTAGGCATATTCTGAGGCGGTATCACCTGATCCGGGAGATAGTTGATCGCCAAGAGATCGAGGTCAGGAGGGTTGACACGAAGTACAACACGGCGGATCCACTCACGAAGGCCATTCCCCAGATACAGTTTGAGAGACTCTTCGGGATGCTCGGTATGCGATACTACAGCAGCTGGCCCTAGTGCAAGTGGGAGATTGTTAGTTGTATGTATGCCCTAGAGGCCAGTATTGTACAGATGATGTATATTATATTGGATGCTTGGACATATATAGAGATGACTTTCTTGCTCGATATGATAGTATGCTATCTGGTTGCTCTTTATCTTAACATGTATACTAGTCTCTTTAAACTGTCTTATAGTTACATATTGGTAAAGCCCTTAGGATGTGTACTTGACTACCTGGACTATGATGCAGATCATACTAGTGGGGACATGGTAGTCCATAGGTACATCCTTCAAGGTCCCTAGTCATGGGTGTATCGAGACGGGGCATCGATATACCAGTGTAGACTAGCGTATACGCTTCTCGACCCATGAGATGGGCGATGGATGATCCTATATCCATTGGTGTTTGACATCAGAGATAGTATACGGGTGCTCAGTGGAGACTGGGTACACTGGACGGACTCGCCGAGAACTCCCAGATGGTATTATACCTCACGTCAGATAGCAGTTTTCAGGTGACACTTGTGCAGGTTAGTCTGTAGACCCGAGATCGTCATAGAGTCTTGTGTGATTCCAACTGTGCTTTGATCTCCACCTTGCAACGTCCATGAGGGCGTGCAAAACGGTGGTTTTTGGGTACAGTCCCGAGTCACATGGAGGCAATGAGCGATGGGAGGGGTTTCGTCTCTCCCGGTATTGGGGTTGATGTTGCACTGTGCTCGATTGGCCGTAACAGGGAAGTCCCTGGCCAAGGCTGATCAGAGATTTGCTGGTAAGTGTTACCAGTAGTTTCTCGACCCATTGTGAGCCTCACATCGGCATGACTTATCGGTTAATGGGGTCTGACGTTTACCACCCCTAGACTTGATATGCGACATATCAGACGAACAGGCCGGACTGCACGGTAAGTGTTACTGGTTGGATTCACAGGAGTGTGAGCGGGCTTGCTCGTCGATCTTCTGATCGCTCAATACCCGGGTGGCCGTTACGTTTGGCAGACCGCTTGCGGCTTATGGGTGCTTGATATGATCATCATCTGCTGCCAGCGTATTGACGAGTCTTTAGAGTCCTACACAGAGGTTTCCTGGCTCAAGCGAAACGAAATAGGTGCACATATGAGATATGTGCGGGACCGAGAATAATGCGTGTATGTGATACCGTATTTCATTCTCGCGATGAATGTTTCGAATGGTTGTATGCGATATAACCTAGTTATCGAATCAAAGATTGATTCGATAAGTCGATACATTGGATACTAGTCGGTTATGTGCGACATGACCGGATCATTGAATCAAGTGTTGATTTAATGATTTAATGTATAATTATATATTTGATATATTACTTTGCATTAACTAGTATTGGTTCATTTTAAAAGGATTTTCTTAATTGATGTGCACATTGTATATGCGATATATTTTGTGTGCACTTGATTGTATCATGTTTGATGATACATACTCACTTGGGTTTTTGCAAAGAATTAAACCATGGTTAAGTTAATGATTAGGGTTTTGTTTATTTGCTTATTTATTTATTTATTTATTTTTCCATTATGGAAAAGATAAATATGATATGGTGGCTTTCTTTGGATGCTTGTTGAAGCTTCATGAAGCTTTGTACAAGTCCACCATTCTTGTCTCATGCTTAACCCTAACCACTAAAAGTAACCATGGTCTATTCTCTACACCTAACCAAGGTTAGGATATGATAAGTATTCATATTGTTTTTCTTTTTAAAAACACTTATCATATTCTTTCTTCATCTTCTTCCTCTTGAACAAGAAGAAAAGCTTACTAGCTTTAATGGCATCTTGAGTAAAAGAGTGAGAAATCCAATTCTAAAGTGAACCCACCTCCTATTTCTTCACCCTCTACCTCTTGCCAAGTAGTATAGGGTGTTTTCTTCACAAGTTTCACGACTTGGTGAAGTTAGAGCTTGATCTTGTGTTGCCTCGACGTAGATCATCTTCGGCATCGTAGCCGACGACTAGTCCGCTCATTTCTCCGATGAAGCCGATGCTAGAGTCCGAGATCCGATATGGACAGCGAGAGGACATCTACGTGGAGCTAAGGAAGTAGAGAACCGGATCTACAAAGGTTGTAGCCTCTTTCTTTTAGTTAAAATGTTAACTAGTTTCACTTTTCGCCTAAACTCTAGTCAACGAATCCGTATTAGGGTTTCTCGGCACTTGAAAATTTTCAAATTGGCATGGTTGATGCCTTGTGAGACCTCATTAGAGTGCCTAGGAACCCTACAGTATTATCAGAGCCTAGCTAGAGCCTTAGACGATGCGTAGACGGAATTTGAAGTCCGATCGAACCGAAACCCTAATATAAAAATACTCTCTGGACTTTTTACAAAAACTGGGTTTTTTCTTGATTAAAAATGCTTAAAAAATTCAGCAGGGAATTCTAAGAATTACGGTGCAAAAATTACCTCATGAAGTGTCAAAAGCGCAGCGGAACCGCTGCAGAAGCCTTGCTTCTGCGGCGGTTCCACGGCCAATTGATGGGATTTGCCTCAATGTTTTGCAGAGTAATTCATGTTTTCAGGTGCTGAGTTTTCTGGGAATTTTTAATTTGCACTCAAGAGTTGAGTTTTCTGGGGTGTTTTAGAGCTTCGATGATTCGATCGGAAATTTCAAACTTTGTCTATGTGTTTTCCGGATATTTGGAATATGTTAAAAAGTTCTACCGGATGTAAATACCCAATCTTTCTCCTGCCGGGAAATTTCCAATTGTTGGACTTTTCTGTAGTTTAATGACGTTCTAAGTAGTGCAAGTAACGCGATGGTCCCTCTAGAAGACAATAAACCTTAACTCGATTATGTGACCGTCTTGAACTGCCCTTTGAACCTTAGGGTTTGGGGCAGTACAGCGTGCCACATGTGAGGCGTTGGCTTGACCCTTCTACGGCTGGACCGTTGGTACTGAGGCATGAAGTGAATGTCTTTGAACTTATTTCATGTGTTGAACGGTTTCGGGAAAACTTGGGTGTTCGAATGTTCGATCGGAAAGTTTAATATTTTCTATTTATCCGGAATGGGATACAATAATTGTAATTCACAAACAGTTATGAGATAACTAAATGAATGTTATAAATCTAGCGGTTTAGTTTCACTTGATATTGAAAAGAGTTTTCGATAATGAGACTAAAATGCGGGGTTTATAATTGTTAGGCATGTGATGTCTAAGTATTTCATTTGACTAGGCATGCGATGTCTAAAGAGGTTGTGGATTCCAACTGCTGTAGTTTTACACTTTCTTTTCTGTGACCGTAAGTGTAGTATGTGGTGGTATTGCCGATTGTCGTTGCTATACGTCGACGACAATCGGTGTATGCATACTTACTTACGTTGATGACATGTGATGTTATGTGTTGCTGGATATGTTATATTGGATTGTCGTGTTTGAATAGCCGGGGGTTTTTATGTGAGATGAGTGTTTTTCATTTTCATTCATGTAAAAACTTGTATGTAATATTCTTTTATTTGGGGCACTTCCAAGTTGCGGAAGTTGTCACCTTTTGTATATTATTTACTTTTCCGCATTAGGATAGACCCAAGGAGGGGAGCACAAGTAACCGGGTTCTAGGGTCCAGTGGGAGACCATCTCGAGGAGTCGAGTCCGGGTCTCCTAACCCTAGAATTGGTAGGGTTACTTGCCGCTCTCGTAGGGATCTAGGGGTGTGGGATTGGCTATTCATCACGACCGTGGAATCCGTGTTTTATACTGGCTCGTATTGAAAACACGGACGTCCTAGTATATCCAATGTTTCATATGTTTCTTCTGCTGCGATATCTGTGATGTGATCATGTGATGTTCTGTGATAGATACTGTATATAGTATATATGATATATTATATAGACGTTACTTATGTTTTGCACCCGCACTAGCCCTGCCCTGCTCTGTCGTTAGTTACCTAACCTAACGGTGCACGAGGGGATATCGAGGCGAATGCGGATGGCATAAGTGTACGTCGTATTTATCTGTGATGTTTAGGTGACTTAAATGATGGGACTTCATTAATGTGATAAATGAAAGAAAAGAAACCTAAAAGATGTTGTAAAATCAAATTTTCAAATAAAAGGGTAGCTACAGTTTTGCTTTGCATAGCGGTATATATGATATACCTTGCACCTTATTCGATGAGGAAAGGGCCGAGATCCCTTCACCGGGAGTGACCCCTTTAGCGAAGCTGGCAGATGCTACAACACTCGGTTTGACTTTTGACTGCTTTTGGAGTTTTGCTTTGCACAGTGATATATATGATATATCCCGCACCTTATTCGATGAGGAAAGAGCCGAGATCCCTTCACCGGGAGTGACCTCTTTAGCAAAACTAATAAAAGCCTCAAAATCACTCCATTTCAAAAACTTCACTTGATTCTACAACGATATCAAGTTCATTACGCTCATGGTTTTCAGAAAAACCTGTGTAGCCCTCCGTCAATTCAGATATGTAATATTTAGTATTCGTGCTACGGTTGTTTGGCATGCGTCAAGGCGTAGTGTACGGTAGCTGATTATTACTTATCTGTAGCATGAGATGCGATTGGATTAACGTATTCGTACGGCGTTGTTTGGCATGCGTCAAGGGTCGTACGGGTGGATTTAATTCAATCACGAATTGTACGGGTTGAACTTGACTAGCGGACTATGGGTTGTTTGGCATGCGTCAAGGTCATAGCACGCTAGGGGCAAAATATTATCGGGAATTTCAAGTGTTGAGATTTGCAATGAGATTGCATATCTTCTATGAGATAGTTGGATCCCGATACCCACTGCGAGTAAGAGTTACTCCCGGGAGAGTTTTACACAGGACAATTAGCCGATCAAGTAGGTGTCTAGAAAGGTGTCAACGGGGTTACGTCTCTGGGAAAACGAGGTTTACTTTAATTAGGTCCGTGCGAAAGCACGGGGAACCTCCCTCAAAGTACCGACACTGGCCTGGCTGAAAGATCGGCGAAGTTGTAGGGTGTAATTAATCCCGGCTAATCTTTCCTTTTAGGGTTTGAAGGAAGATTTGATAAAAACCAGTGGGAGCCATCCTGATTAGATAAGATAATAACCAATCTGATCTTGCAAGAGCATACGCTAAAGTGTTTTCTTCTCTCTCTCTCCAGGTAGCGACCATGTCATGCCTTAATCAAGATAATAATATGGATGTATTGACCGAACCCGCATGTTATACTGTGCAGGGGAACGTTGGACCCGTTCTTTCTTATAAGAGTTATAAGACTGAACAGGGAATAGGAGAATATCTAGATTCTCAAGCCGCCCAAAAGAACATGCATGTCGATGCATCTTCTACAGGTGTGTTAGTTATTGAGAACTGTTTCTCTGTTCACCCTACGTCCTGGGTATTAGATACCGGATCAGGATCCCACATATGTAAAATGTTACATGGGCTACGGAAAGGTAGAGAACTGGGAAAAGGTGATCATTCCGTTCAAGTAGGGAATGGGGCAAATGTTGCAGCCAAAGCAGTTGGCGAGTATCACCTAGTATTACCAAGTGGTAATACACTGATTTTAAATGAATGCTATTATATACCAAACATGTTGTGCAACGTTATATCAGTTTATTTATTAAGTAAAGAAGGATATAATTTTGTAGTAAAGGATAATGTTATGAACATATTCCTAGATCAAAAGTTGATTGCATCAGGCTCGCTACATAATGGCATATTCATTCTAAATCAAAATACAGTCCTCAATATACAAAACACACACAAGAGGAAAAGTTCAGAAATGAACGAATCCTTCTTGTGGCATTGTAGACTTGGTCACATCAATGCGACACGACTAGCTAAGTTGCATAAGGATGGATATTTAAATCCGTTTGAATTTTCATCTTATGACATTTGCCAGTCATGTCTCAAAGGCAAGATGACCAAAACTCCGTTTACGGGACACGGAGAAAGAGTTATGGAACTCTTAGGGCTGATACATAGTGATGTATGCGGTCCCATGTCTACACATGCCAGGGACGGTTCTTCCTACTTCATTACATTCACTGACGATCTCTCTAGATACGGACATGTGTTCCTGATAAAACACAAGTCTGAAGCTTTTGAGAAATTCAGAGAATATAAGCACGAAGTAGAGAACCAAACGGGCAAAAGTATTAAGATCCTTCGATCTGATCGAGGAGGAGAATACTTGAGCAATGATTTTCTGGATTATCTAAAAGAGAATGGGATTCTCTCTCAGCTCACTCCTCCTTATACACCACATCACAACGGTGTATCTGAACGAAGAAACCGCACCCTATTAGATATGGTGCGCTCAATGATGAGTACAGCTGAGTTACCTATTTCCTTCTGGGGATATGCGCTTGAGACAGCCATGGACCTATTGAATAGAGTTCCTACCGAATCTGTGCCTACCACTCCATATGAGATATGGAAAGGGAAGAGACCACATCTTAATTACATTAAGATATGGGGTTGTCCAGCCTATGTCAAAAGACAAAATCCGGACAAACTCGAGGCAAGATCAGTCTTATGTAAGTTTATAGGATATTCCAAAAATTCACAAGGGTATATCTTCTACCACCCCGAGGAACAAAAGGTGTTTGTTTCTCGACATGCCACTTTCTTAGAAAAAGATTTTCTTATGAAACAAACAAGTGGCATTGAGGTAGAACTGGAAGAGGTTCCAGCGACACAAACTATAACAGAAGACTTGGTAGAACCAGAGGATTCAGTAGTACCTGACGAACCCCAGCCGCTCCGCCGATCTGGCAGGGTTTCTCATCCGCCTGAGAGATACTACGGTTTTCTCATTGATGGTGGAAGCGGGGATTGCATCATGGAAGATGATGACCCAACTAGCTTCGAGCAGGCCATCACGAGTAAGGACTCAGTGAAATGGCTGGATGCAATGCGGTCTGAGATGGAATCCATGTACACCAACAAAGTATGGACTTTGGAAGTTGCTCCTGAAGGGGTAAAACCCATTGGGAGCAAGTGGATCTTCAAGAAAAAACTTGGTGTAGATAGGAAAGTGGAGACTTTCAAAGCTAGACTTGTAGCAAAGGGTCTTCGTTAAAGACCAGGTGTGGACTATGACGAAACCTTTTCTCCAGCGGCTATGCATAAATCCATCCGGATCATGCTTGCCATCGCTGTATATCATGACTACGAAATCTGGCAAATGGATATTAAGACCGCCTTTCTAAACGGTGATTTAGAAGAGTGCGTGTACATGACTCAGCCAGAGGGCTTCGTAGACAGTGGGAGCAGCGGGAAGGTGTGCAAGCTTCTTAAATCCATTTATGGATTAAAGCAAGCATCGCGGAGTTGGAACATCTGCTTTGACGTCGTTATCAAAGAGTTTGATTTCGTCAAAAATGTAGATGAACCTTTTATCTACAAGAAGGTGGCAGAGAGTAAGGTTGTATTCCTCGTATTGTACGTGGAGACATACTCTTGATAGGAAATGATATTCCTATGCTGCAATCGGTCAAGCTCTTCTTATCACAAAGATTCTCAATAAAAGATCTTGGTGATGCCTCCTGCATATTGGGAATTAGGATCTATAGAGATAGATCCAAACGGATACTGGGATTGTCCCAATCCAGGTACATTGACACCATACTAAAGAGGTTTAGTATGGAAGAATCCAAGCATGGGAACTTACCCAAGATCTCTGGAGTCACTCTCTCCAAAGAGATGTCTCCCAAGACTGATTTGGAGAGAGCTCGCATGCAAGGGATACCCTATGCTTCGGCTGTAGGCTCTATCATGTACGCGATGCTATGTACCAGACCCGATGTAGCATACTCACTAAGTGTAGTGAGTAGGTATCAAGCTGATCCTGGAGAGAGTCACTGGACGGCTGTGAAGAGCATTCTCAAGTACTTACGAAGGACTAAAGAGATGCTCTTGGTGTATGGTAACGGAGAACTCCAAGTAGAGTCCTTTACCGATTCGAGCTTCCAGAGTGATAAGGACGACTCTAAGTCGCAGTCGGGATTTGTCTTTACCCTTTACGGAGGGGCGGTTAGCTGGAAGAGTTCCAAGCAGGAAACCGTGGCAGACTCGACGATGGAGGCTGAATACATCGCTGCCAACGATGCTGCTAAAGAGGCTGTCTGGATCAAGAAGTTCATTACTGAACTTGGAGTGGTTCCATCCACTGAGCATCCAATACCTTTGTATTGCGATAACAATGGAGCGGTGGCTTTGGCCAAGGAACCCAGGTCCCATCAGCGATCCAGGCATATTCTGAGGCGGTATCACCTGATCCGGGAGATAGTTGGTTAGGGTTCCTATGCACACTATAGAGGTCTCACAAGGCATCAACCATGCCAATTTCGAATTTTATGGGTGCCGAGAAACCCTAATACGGATCGTCGACTAGAAATTTAGGCGAAACAGTAAACTAGTTAACAACTTAACTAAAGATAGGAAGCTACAACCTTTGTAGATCCGGATATCCACTTCCTTGGCTCCACGTAGGTGTCCTCTCGCTGTCCATCTCGAATCCCGGACTCGATCGTCGGCTTGATCGGAGAAATGGGCGGACTAGGTCGTCGGCTTCGTGCCGAAGATGATCTACGTCGAGGCATCACAAGTTCAAGCTCCGACTTCACAAAGTTGTGAAACTTGTGAAGAAAATACCCAAAACATCTTGGCAAGAGGTAGAGGGTGAAGAAATAGGAGGTGGGTTCAATTTAGAATTGGATTTCTCACTTTAGATCTCAAGTTGCCATTGATGGCATCAAGCTTTCTATCTTGAAGAAGAAGATGAAGAAGAAGATAGAATATGATAAGTGTTGAATTAAAATGAAAAATAATTCAATACTTATCATAAGCAAACCATAGTTGAGTGTAGAGAATAGACCATGGTTACTTGGATGGGTTAGGGTTAAGCATGAAGACAAGAATGGTTAAGAAGTCAAAGCTTCATGAAGCTTCAACTAGAAACAAAGAAAGCCACCATTCTCATCTTTATCTTTTCCAAATAAATAAATAAACAAATAAATAAATGAATGAATATGCAAAACCCTAATTATCAAATTAACTATGGTTTAATTCTATACACTTAACTAAATGATCAAGTATCATCAAACATGATACAAATATGTGCACAAAAGTATATCACATATACTTCTTGCACATCAAGTGAGAAAATCCATATAAAGTGAACAAATACTAGCTAATGCAAAGTAATATATCAAATATATAATTATACATTAAATCATTAAATCAACACTTGACTTAACGATCCGGTCATATCGCATATAACCGACTAGTATTCTATGTATCGGCTTATCGAATCAATGATTCGATAACTAGGTCATATCGAATATAACCAATCGATACATCCATCGCGAGAATGAAATACGGTATCACATACACGCATTATTCTCGGTCCTGCACATATCTCATAAGCGCTCCTATTTCGTTTCGCTTGAGCCAGGAAACCTCTGTGTAGGACTCTAAAGACTCGTCAATACGCCGGTAGCAGATGATGATCATATCAAGCACCCACAAGCCGCAAGCGGTCTGCTAAACGTAACGGCCATCCGGGTATTGAGCGATCAGAAGATCGACGAGCTAGCCTGCTCACACTCCTGTGAATCCAACCAGTAACACTTACCGTACAGTCCGGTCTGTTCGTCTGATATGTCGCATATCAAGTCTAGGGGTGGTAAACGTCAGACCCCAATAACCGATAAGTCGTGCCGATGTGAGGCTCATAACGGGTCGAGAAACTACTGGTAACACTTACCAGCAAATCTCTGATCAGCCCTGGCCAGGGACTTCCCTGTTACGGCCAATCGAGCACTGCGCAACATCAACCCCCAATACCGGGAGAGACGAAACCTCTCCTATCGCTCATTGCCTCCATATGACTCGGGACTGTACCCAAAGACCACCGTTTTGCATGCCCTCATGGACGTGGTAAGATGGAGATCAAAGCACAGTGGGAATCACACAACACTCTATGACGATCTCGGGTCTACAGACTAACCTGTATAAGTGTCACCTGAGAACTGCCATCTGACGTGAGGTATAATACCATCTGGGAGTTCTCGGCGAGTCCGTCCAGTGTACCCAGTCTCCACTGAGCACCCGTATACCATCTCTGATTTTAAACATCAATGGATATAGGATCATCCATCGCCCATCTCATGGGTCGAGAAGCGTATACGCTAGTCTACACTGGTATATCGATGCCCTGTCTCGATACACCCACGACTAGGGACCTTGAAGGATGTACTCATTGACTACCATGTCCCTACTAGTATGATCTGCATCATAGTCCAGGTAGTCAAGTACACATCCTAAGGGCTTTATCAACATGTAACTATAAGACAGTTTAAAGAGACAAGTGTACATGTTAAGATAAAGAGCAACCAGATAGCATACTATCATATCGAGCAAGAAAATCATCTCTATATATATGTCCAAGCATCCAATATAATATACATCATCTGTACAATACTGGCCTCTAGGGCATACATACAACTAACAATTTGATCGCCGGGAGATCGAGGTCAGGAGGGTTGACACGAAGAACAACACGGCGGATCCATTCACGAAGGCCATTCCCCAGATACAGTTTGAGAGACTCTTCGGGATGCTCGGTATGCGATACTACAGCAGCTGGCCCTAGTGCAAGTGGGAGATTGTTAGTTGTATGTATGCCCTAGAGGCCAGTATTGTACAGATGATGTATATTATATTGGATGCTTGGACATATATAGAGATGATTTTCTTGCTCGATATGATAGTATGCTATCTGGTTGCTCTTTATCTTAACATGTATACTAGTCTCTTTAAACTGTCTTATAGTTACATGTTGGTAAAGCCCTTAGGATGTGTACTTGACTACCTGGACTATGATGCAGATCATACTGGTGGGGACATGGTAGTCCATAGGTACATCCTTCAAGGTCCCTAGTCGTGGGTGTATCGAGACGGGGCATCGATATACCAGTGTAGACTAGCGTATACGCTTCTCGACCCATGAGATGGGCGATGGATGATCCCATATCCATTGGTGTTTGACATCAGAGATAGTATACGGGTGCTCAATGGAGACTGGGTACACTGGACGGACTCGCCGAGAACTCCCAGATGGTATTATACCTCACGTCAGATGGCAGTTCTCAGGTGACACTTGTGCAGGTTAGTCTGTAGACCCGAGATCGTCATAGAGTCTTGTGTGATTCCCACTGTGCTTTGATCTCCGCCTTACCACGTCCATGAGGGCATGCAAAACGGTGGTTTTTGGGTACAGTCCCGAGTCACATGGAGGCAATGAGCGATGGGAGGGGTTTCGTCTCTCCCGGTATTGGGGTTGATGTTGCACTGTGCTCGATTGGCCGTAACAGGGAAGTCCCTGGCCAGGGCTGATCAGAGATTTGCTGTTAAGTGTTACCAGTAGTTTCTCGACCCGTTGTGAGCCTCACATCGGCACGACTTATCGGTTAATGGGGTCTGACGTTTACCACCCCTAGACTTGATATGCGACATATCTGACGAACAGACCGGACTGCACGGTAAGTGTTACTGGTTGGATTCACAGGAGTGTGAGCGGGCTTGCTTTTCGATCTTCTGATAGCTCAATACCCGGGTGGCCGTTACGTTTGGCAGACCGCTTGCGGCTTGTGGGTGCTTGATATGATCATCATCTGCTGCCGGCGTATTGACGAGTCTTTAGAGTCCTACACAGAGGTTTCCTGGCTCAAGCGAAACGAAATAGGTGCACATATGAGATATGTGTGGGACCGAGAATAATGCATGTATGTGATACTGTATTTCATTCTCGCGATGAATGTTTCGAATGGTTGTATGCGATATAACCTAGTTATCGAATCAAAGATTGATTCGATAAGTCGATACATTGGATACTAGTCGGTTATGTGCGACATGACCGGATCATTGAATCAAGTGTTGATTTAATGATTTAATGTATAATTATGTATTTGATATATTACTTTGCATTAACTAGTATTGGTTCATTTTAAATGGATTTTCTCACTTGATGTGCACATTGTATATGTGATATATTTTGTGTGCACTTGATTGTATCATGTTTGATGATACATACTCACTTGGGTTTGTGCAAAGAATTAAACCATGGTTAAGTTAATGATTAGGGTTTTGTTTATTTGCTTATTTATTTATTTATTTATTTTTCCATTATGGAAAAGATAAATATGATATGGTTGCCTTCTTTGGATGCTTGTTGAAGCTTCATGAAGCTTTGAACAAGTCCACCATTCTTGTCTCATGCTTAACCCTAACCACTAAAAGTAACCATGGTCTATTCTCTACACCTAACCAAGGTTAGGATATGATAAGTATTCATATTGTTTTTCTTTTTAAAAACACTTATCATATTCTTTCTTCATCTTCTTCCTCTTGAACAATAAGAAAAGCTTACTAGCTTTAATGGCATCTTGAGTAAAAGAGTGAGAAATCCAATTCTAAAGTGAACCCACCTCCTATTTCTTCACCCTCTACCTCTTGCCAAGTAGTATAGGGTGTTTTCTTCACAAGTTTCACGACTTGGTGAAGTTAGAGCTTGATCTTGTGTTGCCTCGACGTAGATCATCTTCGGCATCGTAGTCGACGACTAGTCCGCTCATTTCTCCGATGAAGCCGATGCTAGAGTCCGAGATCCGATATGGACAGCGAGAGGACGTCTACGTGGAGCTAAGGAAGTGGAGAACCGGATCTACAAAGGTTGTAGCCTCTTTCTTTTAGTTAAAATGTTAACTAGTTTCACTTTTTGCCTAAACTCTAGTCAACGAATCCGTATTAGGGTTTCTCGGCACTTGAAAATTTTCAAATTGGCATGGTTGATGCCTTGTGAGACCTCATTAGCGTGCCTAGGAACCCTACACTAGGGACCTGTATAAGGATGTGCTTGTGGATTACCCAGTCCCCACGAGTGTGACTGCCATCACAACGCTGCTAATCAAGCAAAGATCCTAAGGGCTCCACTAATGTGTATAGGCGATATGTTAAAAGAAACACATATACACACATTGAAGTAGAGACAGACCAAGTAACATACTACTATTTTGAGCAAGATTGTCTATACAATGGTGAATATCCTAAGCTTTCATTAAGTAATATACAAACTAGTATGATACAGTAATGGCTCTAGGGCATATACACTAACAGGGCCACAGTAGTCGACAAGTATATCCTATAACTGTTCCTAGTCGAGGGTGTATCGAGACAGGGCATCGATGCACCAGAGTAGACTAGCGTATTCGCATCTTGACCCATATGATGGGCGATGGATGATCCCATATCCATCGGTGTTTGACATCAAGGATGGTGTACGGGTGCTCAGTAAAGACTGGGTACACTGGACGGACTCGCCGAGAACTCCCAGATGGTATTATACCTCACGTCAGATGGCAGTTCTCCGGTGACACTGGTACAGAGTAGTCTATTGACCCGAGATCGTCATAGAGTCTTGTGTGATTCCTACTGTGCTTTGATTTCCATCATACCACGTCCAAGAGGGCGTGCAAAAAGGTAGCTTTTGGGTACAGTCCCGAATCACATGGAGGCAATGAGCGATAGGAGGGGATTCGTCTCTCCCGATATAGGGAGTTGATGTTGCGCTGTGTTCGATTGGCTATAACTGGAAATCCCTGGCCAGGGTTGCTGAGATTTACTGGTAAGTGTTATCAGTAGTTTCTCGAACTGTTATAGACCTCATATCGACACAACTTATCAAGCTACCGGGGTCTGACGTTTACCACCCCTAGGCGAGATATGCGACATATCAGACGAAGAGACTGGACTGTACGGGAGTGTTACTGATTGGATTCGCAGGAGAATGTACAGGCTTGCTTGTTGATCTTCTGATCACTCAATACCTGGGTGGCTGTTACGTTTAGCTGACCGCTTGCAGCTTGTGGGTGTTTGATATGATCATCACCTACTGCCGGTGTATTGACGATTCTTTAGAGTCCTACACAGAGGTTTCTTGACTCAGGCAAAACGGAGTAGGGGCACATATGTGATATGTGCAGGACCGAGGATAATGCGATATGAGATACCGTATTATATTCTCGTGATATTTGATATCAGCCGGGTCATCGGATCAAGTGTTGATTCGATGAATCGGTAGATGAGATATTTAGTCGGTTATATGCGATATAGCCGGATTGTCGGATCAAGTGTTGATTCGATAATTTAATGTATAATAATATATATGATATATTAAATTACATTAACTAATATTAGCTCACTAAAAGATTCTTTTTCTCACTCGGGTAATACATTTATATATATGCGATATATATTAATTGTATTATTTTATTTTGTTACAATAAATATTATATATGTGATATATAATATTGTAACATGATATGATTACTAATGCAACATGTTTATTGGAGATTAAACAAGGTTAGGGTTTGATTTGGGTTAGTTCATTCATGAACCTTCTAGAAGGTTTTCTTTTGTTTTCTGTTATGATATTTTCAAGTGACTCATCTTTAACCCAACCCAAACCCTAGCCCTAGTTAATTCTCTACATGAGTTAGCCATGTCATAACAAACCATGGTTTCATTATTAATCATTATTCCTTTTTTCATTATTCATCACAAAAGGATTCTTCATCTTCTTCCTTGAGTTCTTCATGGAAAAAGCTTTTTAGCTTTTTGCCAAGTGATGAAAATGAGTGAGAAATAGAAAATAAATGAGAGCAAAAATCCTACTTCATCATCCTCATCTATCCTTGCCATTTAGATGAGGGTGTTCACTTCATTTAGTGAGTGAGAGCTTGTGTTAATGAAAGTTCAAGGTAGATCATCTTTGTTATTGAAGGTCGGAAGCAAGCTTGCATCTTTCTCTTCGTGGAGCCTCTCGAGAGTCCGGAACTTGATGATCGCAGTGAAGGGACCACAACATGGAGCTTATGAAGTGAAGGACCGGATCTACAAAGGTTGTAATCCCTCTCACTTAGTGTTAAAATGTTTAACATGCTTGTTTTTGCCTAAACTCTAGTATAAAGATCTACAAAGACCTTGTAGAACCTTGTGTGTGTGCGTAGCAACCCTACAACCAGATAGCATACTATCATGTCGATCAAGAAAGTCCTACCTGTATATGTCCAAGCATCCACTACAATATACAACGTATGTACAGTAATGGCCTATAGGGCATACCTATAACTAACAAGCCTCAGCTAAACCGTTAGCTCAGGGATTATAGACTGAGGAGTATCTTCAGTTTATGTTGTGTTGTTGTGCGAAGCGGCTGATCTTGTGGCTTTTGTAGGCCAGCCCGTTATCGGAGATAATCCGTCGCGGAGTGCCAAACCGATAAATGACGTGTGTCTTGAAGAAATGGAGGATATTCTCCGTCTTCACTTCCCTCAGCGGTACTGCTTCTGCCCATTTGGAGAAATAATCAGTTGTCGCCAAAATGAATCAATGTCCTCTGGACGATGCTGGCTCAATGGGGCTGATTATGTCAGTTCCCCATATTTCGAACGGCCAGCTAGCTACCGTCGGATGTAGTGGATTTGGATGCTGATGGATGAAGTCCCCGTGAATCTGGCATGAATGGCATTGCTTCGCGTATTCGAGACAGTCTTGGATCATCGTGGGCCAATAATAACCCATCTGTTTGATCTTCAGCTTCATCTTCGGCCTGGCTTGGTGAGAATTGCAGAGTCCGTCGTGAGTTTCTTGGACGACTCTTTTTGCTTCTTCAGGTCCCAGGCATCTTAACCACAGAGAATCAAATGACCTATTGTATAGAGTATTATTGACGAAGGAAAAAGATAGGGCTCGTTTCATGAGCTAATATTTTGAGGACGCATTTTCAGGTGTTCGACGGGATTTGAAGTAGTCTATAAAGACTTCTCTCCAATGCTTAGACTTTTCCTGGCCTTTTATTTGTAGAGTCGTTTGCTCGGTCGCTCCCCTTTCTTCGGACGACTCCGGGGATATTTCTGCCGGTGCAAGAACCCGACGGTTTTGAACCATGATTCTTACGTCATCGAGGTTCTCATCGGCCAATTCTTTAGGAAGCTTGGCTAATGCATCCGCCTTGCTATTTTCCGCACGTGGTATGCTTTCCAAGGTGTAGGAAGGAACTTGAGTCAGCAGATGCTGTACTCTCTCGCCATACTTTACCAGCTTTGGCTTGCACGTTTGATAGTCACCGTTTACTTGACTAACGACCAGTTAGGAGTCTCCATATATAAGGAGGTTTTCAATTCCCATGTCGATGGCGATCTCGAGACCTGCTATCAAAGCTCCATACTCGGCTTCATTGTTTGTCCTCGGCTCTGTTAAGGAGAAGGCAAAGCGCATTATCCCTCCTTGTGGAGTCACGAAGATGAGGCCTACCCCTGATTTGATTATGGGGGTACTTTGTTTGCGCTTCTTCATGGAAGACACCCTATCAAAATAGAGTTCCCACCGGGTATCGTCCCCGTCGATCGTGTCAAACTCATGTTCATCTGGTAGTTCGCAATTCAAAGGAGAATCGGCAGGTATCGGATGCTCAGCGAGGAAGTCGGCGATGGCCTGGCCTTTCGCTTCCTTAAGAGGTCGATAAGTTATCGATAACTCCATCAAAAGCAGGGTCCATTTAGCAAGACGTCCTGTTAATATGGCATTCGACATCAAGTATTTGAGAGGATCCACTTTTGATATGAGATGGACCTCATGTGCCAACGCATAGTGTCTGAGCTTTGTTATTGCGAAGATCAATGCCAGGCAGTGTTTTTCGATGGGGGAGTAGTTGCTTTCTGCCCCCAATAGAACTCGACTCAAGTAATAGAGGGCTCTCTCCTTCCCTTGGTCGTTCTCTTGTGCCCATAGCGCGCCTAAAGAACCTTCGAGGGCTGTTGTATAAAGAATGAGAGGCTTTCCCTTGACCGGAGCATCCAGTACTGGCATATTCTGCAGGTACTGCTTGATTTCGTCCAGCGCACTTTAGCATTTGCCATCCCAGACGAAAGGGGTTCCCTTTTTCATGAGGTGACTGTAAGGACGGCACTTGCCGGAGAGATTGGCTATAAATCGTCGGATATACGCGAGCTTTCCTTGGAGAGACCGCAGTTGCTTGAGAGTCCTTGGCGGGGGCATTTCCATAATCGCCTTGATCTTTGACGGATCTATGTTCATAACAGAATACTGCATTTTATACCGCCCATTCTTATGCTCGTGTGTTTATAGGTAGGTGCTTTTAATCAGTGTTTGCTACATAATTGCAGAATACAGGTTCTCGGCTCTGAACAGTGAATATCATGGAAAAGTACGACAAATTCCGGATTACTGCCAACAACAGATAAAACACGGGTCTCCGGATTACTGCCAACAACAGATAAAACACGGGTCTCTGCTCTCTATCCGTGTGTTGCCACATACCAGTTAAGGGACAAAATGGCAAATCGATTGTCATGTCATGCACAAAGCTCAATGTCAACACAAGATCCAAGAAATCTACGCGGAGCTCGAGGAAATCATGGCAAAAGATCCACATCACATCACCTTTTTGTTCTACTAAAATTCTGGAATAATTGTGAAGAGTTTCTGAGAAAAGTCATATACCACATAGCAGACAACACCAAACCAGGAAAGCACCCAAAACCCGAGGAGCCAACTCATCTAAACCGCCGCGTTTCCGCGGCATAAGCCTGCTTAGGCCGTGGAAACGCGGCCGTACTGGCTCCTCAGGTGATGAATTTTCAGGGGTATTTGGGTCTTTCTATGTAGGTTCTGAATGTTGCCCTAGAATTCCAGATCCCTGCCTATAAATACTCCAGAACCGAGCTAAGCCAAGGGTCCAATTTGGTGTTCATTTCTTTAGCCTCTTTTTGTTAGTTTTAGTTCTTCTTCTTCTTCTTCTTCATTCTTCCTCCATGGAAATGTAGTGAGAGCATTGAGTGGATGTGAATAAAGATGAAGGTTTTTGTATTATTCTTTTTGTTTAGCTTCCCCCTTGAGCTCTCTACCTTAACTTGATCTTGCAACCTCTTAAGTGAGCTTGCAAGTTTAAGCTTTGGTCATTGGTCTCAAGGGGTTGTATCATTTTGTTCTCTCCTTAGTGCTTCATTTCACATGTGTTCTTTACCCTTCTCTTGATCTTGCAACATCTTGATTGAGCTTGCAAGTTTAAGGGTTGGCTATTGATCCCATGCTTGTTTTGAGTTCTATGGTTCTTGTAATTACTTTCTTGCATTTTTCATTCTTGTCTTTAATTACTTGCAATTTAAATTCCATGCACTTTAATTACTTGCTTGTAATCTTTTCTTTTCTTTGTTCTTTTCTTTTTGTTCTCTCTTTTTGGTTCGTTTTTGTGAATGGTTGTAATTATCATTGTTAAGAATAAATACGGTATTGTAAGTTAAGATTTTCTTTTCTCATTTCTTTTTCCCGTTATTTTCCATTGAATTCCGTCCAAACCATACGCAAGCGCTCCGTTAGGCACCCTACCCTAACAAGGTAACGGTGATTCCTAACCGCGACCGGTTGCGTTCGGTTTGGCCGGAGGCGAAAGCAAGAGACAAGAACGGAAGGACAAGGGTAAATAAGCCGTATTCCACGAATACCGCGCTTAAATCCCCTAATCCACGTTGTTGCCGATTGCTCTAGCTTCAATTGGTCAAGACTCGGCTCAAAGGTTTTGAGTACGGATTTCTTTAGCTTACACTTTCGTATCTTTTCTTAACAACTTTATACTTGCAAATAATACACATAGGTTAGATTGAACAAACTCATACAGATTCTTTATTGACTCGTCTAAAACAAGAAAGGACATACAACCATCTCCCTGTGGATCGACCCGTGCTCAACCGGCTAGCTGCATAGCGACACCGTCTTGATTGCGGTTAACTTTAATTCTTTCAATCAAATGGCGCCGTTGCCGGGGAGACGGTAGCGTATTTTCTTTCTTGTTATTCGGGTTAATATTCTTTTTGTATATATTTATAAAAAAAAAATTATTTTTGTTTTTTTTTTGATCATTTTTGTGGGCAAGAGTGCAGATTTTTGCAGATTTGCAAACTGCGATTGTGGGGAGCAAAGTGTACATTCAAGGCTAAGGTGATTGCAAAGTACAGTGCCAAACATCCGGGTAGTTTGGCCCGCGCAAGCGAACTTTTCAAGTTTACCGGATTTGATTCAACGGGGGTTTCCTAACCCAAAAAACTTAACGGTACGTACTTTACTAACACCTTCTTCTCAAATCCGACGCATCCAATATACTATTCTTTGCAGGATTCTTTGCAAGTTCGCTATCAAACGCTAAAAATTTACTAACCCGTATTTGTTGTAGTGCCGCGCTTAAACTAAAAAAACGATTTTTTTGATTCTTTATAGAATTTTTATTGAATTGCGCATTGCATCAATTAATACGGACTTAAGGGCAAGCGAACCCCACAATATACGGTAAAGGATTTCATCACCTTTTCCGTGGCCCACAAATCACGAACTTGAGCATAACGTTTACCCGCACAAAAATTTAAAAGAAACTAGACTTTAAGCCTTAAGGACTTCGCGCTCACTAGGAGAAGTTAACTGTGTTTAGAACCTCGCTTAACGGTATATTGTTTACAGGGTGTCTAGGAAAGTGTTAACGGCGAAACCGCCAAAAGAGAAAGGGTTATTTAATTAAGGAACTTCGTGAAAGCGTTGGAAAACCTCCCCTTATCTCTGCACTTACCTGGCCTCGTGATCAGTGTATCTTGAGCCCGTTTCTCGACACAGTTTTACTTTGACAATCAAGTTTTGGAGCAGGTCTAGTTGACCTAGGTGAACCCTAGAACGATTAGGTTTGTGGTATTTTTGTGTCGTGATTGTTTTTGTCCATATTTTTTTGTATATTTCATTCTTTTGTTAATATCTAAAAAAAAAAATTTTAAAAAAAAATCACATTTCCCCCCTCCTTTTCTCTGCCTTTCTTTCTTTCTCTCTTCATATCATGGGTACCCCACCTCGCAAAACACTTGCCGAACTTTGGTACCCACAACCAGACATTACTTCTTACAGTTCTTGCTTTGGCCGAACGTCGAACGATCCCTCCATGCCCAAAATCTCTTTGAAAGATCGGATAGACGCGTCTAGGACAAACACTTGCCCTCCGCAATCCACTTTGTATCAACCTTTTCAACCTCCCCCACCCTCTTATGTTGATACCCCTTTTTCAAGTCGTCCTTTGTCCATCGCTGAACGTATTGAACAATCTCGTAGCCGATCTTTCACTCCTTTCACCACTTCAAATTCTTGGGATCAACAATTTCATTCACCTTCTCATCCAAATGTTGATCCTACCCCTATCCAACCATTCAATTCCTACCAATCCTACCCTACCTTTGCACCTTCCCTAGACATTGCATCAGAACCGCCATTTGGGAGTTTTCAGTATCCAAACAACTTTGAATCTTTTACTGAAACCCCTTCACAACCTATGTCTAGTCTGGAATAGTCGTTGGAAGACTTTAGGATAGCGTCAAGCCAACAGATGATGGATTTAAATGCGTCCATAGCCGCTCTCATACAACCTACTGACCTGGTACCTAGTTTCCAACTAGCTCCTAATTTTCCAATGTATGATGAGGCGGCAGGACAGGCTGAGAATTTGAGTGGAGAGAGTGAGATGTACCCCCTTCCAAATCAAACCTACCCATCCCAAATTGAAACCCACAACTCCTGTTTTGAAAGTCTATCGAGTATCCCACATGATTTATCAATTGAAGATAGAATGATTAATGAGTTGTGCGACTTTGTAGTGTTTGATTTACCCGATTGTGAAGGGTCACTTCCAAGTGAAACCAATCCCAATCCTTTTGACCTCTACACCTCCATCTTAGAACCAGAATCGATTAATATCCATGCTTTTGATGAGGTGTCTGAGAATATTGATTTTCACTTGATTGAGGATATTGACGCTGGGGATATTTTGGATGATGAACCCGTAGATTTGGCTGAGTTTGTCTCTTCAAATCATCATCCCGAGTCATTAAATGTTTTTCCCGAACCCTATATGCGTCTGGATTTTGATGAAATATGCATGGATGAGCTAAATTTTGAGGAGAATATTGAGGATAGTACTGAGGATGAAACAGTTTTAATTGATGAGTCGGATTTTCC
Source organism: Agapanthus africanus (assembly GCA_030015575.1). Lineage (NCBI taxonomy): Eukaryota > Viridiplantae > Streptophyta > Magnoliopsida > Asparagales > Amaryllidaceae > Agapanthus > Agapanthus africanus. The sequence continues at coordinate 370,280,474 of CM057347.1, read as the reverse complement.
AATTCATCCTATTCCTTTCATTGACTGTGTACACCCTCCTGAACCTTTAACCGATAACCTTCCTCAATCACCTACCTCCATCCTTTCCATCGTTCCGACCTTGCAAGAACCCGTCTCACTTTCATTTCATATGTCCGGTTTACCAAGTTCGGCGTACCCGTGGTTTCTCACGAATCTTGAGGGATTTGACCCCATTTCTCGACGGGTAAATATATTGGCACAATCGCTTTTCACACATCGGTCATCACAAATTGTGCTAATCTATTTACTCCATTTGCACCCTCAAGTTCGTATTCCACTTCTTTTTCCCTTCCGCCATTCTTCTTCTTCTCATATACCGAGACCGTATACCGCTTCTATCTCCATACGGTCTCGCGTATTCTCCATCTCTTTTCTCTACGCCTTCTTTCACCAACCAGCACATTATAGAGATAAAATCTTTGAATGGTTGGTACTAACTTTTGGCCTGTGTAAGGCCTTGTATAGCTTGACACTGTTCTTTCCCCCCTAATCCTGAACTTCAACGCTTAACAGTGGAAACACTGTTTTACATAAGTTTGGGGGGAAACCTTTTTTGTATATATTTTTTGTTTTCCTTTTTGTTTGTATATAATTTGTTTTTAGGGAGCGTCGACAATTTTGACTCTCTTGGTGTAGCCTGACAGTGAGGGCACTGTCAAGTTTCAGTTTGGGGGTGTGCTCGGTAAGCTTTCTTCCTTCGCATTCATTTGTATATTTTGCATTTGCATACCTTATTAAAAAACCCACAAAAATTGAAAATTTTCCAAAAAATATAAAAACTTTGTCGTCAAGTTAGCTAATAGGGTAACTTAGATCTTTATTCCGAAAGTTTAGTTGATATGATAGAAATAACTAAACTCTAGGCTTAGGGATTGAAAACCCTAAAAATAACCCTCATTCTGTCTAAACTTTGGTAAGTATACGTCCTTACAGTTTTTTTTGAGAAATAGGTAATCTTGAGTTCAGTTCTTGAGATAAGTCAAGATGAAGGGAAAGTATTGAAGCTTTACTGAAGGATAAGTCTGAAAAATAGTTTCTTTTCTTGAGTTCAAATTTAGAAAGTATATACCCTACAAACTGCACTTACACGCACCTTGAAACTTGGGATAGTAGAGGATACCTAGAAATACTCTTGCCTGAAAACCTAGTATGAAAGAAAAAACGGTATTTAAAGCTAAACACCAAAAGATCATATTGAAAAATATATCCGGTCTTGAAAAAGAAAAAAGAAAAAGAAAAAAATAGAATAAAGTCAAGACCTGGAAACTGCTATTTACGCTTTAAAGTTCACACATTCAGTAATCGGCCGTTAGTGCCTCAAGAAGCATTAATAGTCGCATGAAAGGTGTGTGAGCAAATCCGTCCATCCTTAATGAAAAGAAGTAGTATTGGGTATTAGGGGCAAGGGTATTATAGCTTGAATTGAATTCTCAAGTGTAGGGGTGCAAAGATACACACACGTAGGGGTATACAATCGATGTTTGGATAAAAGATAGAAATAAAGAATAAGACTTATGTTTTCTGTAAAGTTGATAAAAATCCCTGATTTAAGACCACACTTTAGAAGGAAAACTCAAGAGATTCCAACATCTTTCTAAACTTTTTTGGAACGTATAGGATCTAAAGTTAAATAGATAGGAGGTGTGAAAATAAGGGTTGGATATTTCTGACTTAGGATAATAGAGTTTCTAATGTAAATACTAAAATGTAGGAGTAGAATCGACGTTAACTTATGAAACTAGCTTGACGGGATTTTGTGGGTGTAATCCGCTGAAAACCCTCAGGAGACAACACTCCTCCTACTAGGGACACCTAGAGGCTTAACGGCTTGTTGCACGCGCTCAGTGCAATCGCGTTCCCTGCGAAAGTGCGGGTAGGATTTTATTTTTTGTGAATAATTGGTTTTGCTCGGGCCGAGCAAAAGTTAAGTTTGGGGGTATTTGTTCATAACAGAATACTGCATTTTATACCGCCCATTCTTATGCTCGTGTGTTTATAGGTAGGTGCTTTTAATCAGTGTTTGCTACATAATTGCAGAATACAGGTTCTCGGCTCTGAACAGTAAATATCATGGAAAAGTACGACAAATTCCGGATTACTGCCAACAACAGATAAAACACGGGTCTCTGCTCTCTATCCGTGTGTTGCCACATACCAGTTAAGGGACAAAATGGCAAATCGATTGTCATGTCATGCACAAAGCTCAATGTCAACACAAGATCCAAGAAATCTACGCGGAGCTCGAGAAAATCATGGCAAAAGATCCACATCACATCACCTTTTTGTTCTACTAAAATTCTGGAATAATTGTGAAGAGTTTCTGAGAAAAGTCATATACCACATAGCAGACAACACCAAACCAGGAAAGCACCCAAAACCCGAGGAGCCAACTCATCTAAACCGCCGCGTTTCCGCGGCATAAGCCTGCTTAGGCCGCGGAAACGCTGCCGTACTGGCTCCTCAGGTGATGAATTTTCAGGGGTATTTGGGTCTTTCTATGTAGGTTCTGAATGTTGCCCTAGAATTCCAGATCCCTGCTTATAAATACTCCAGAACCGAGCTAAGCCAAGGGTCCAATTTGGTGTTCATTTCTTTAGCCTCTTTTTGTTAGTTTTAGTTCTTCTTCTTCTTCTTCTTCATTCTTTCTCCATGGAAATGTAGTGAGAGCATTAAGTGGATGTGAATAAAGATGAAGGTTTTTGTATTATTCTTTTTGTTTAGCTTCCCCCTTGAGCTCTCTACCTTAACTTGATCTTGCAACCTCTTAAGTGAGCTTGCAAGTTTAAGCTTCGGTCATTGGTCTCAAGGGGTTGTATCATTTTGTTCTCTCCTTAGTGCTTCATTTCACATGAGTTCTTTACCCTTCTCTTGATCTTGCAACATCTTGATTGAGCTTGCAAGTTTAATGGTTGGCTATTGATCCCATGCTTGTTTTGAGTTCTATGGTTCTTGTAATTACTTTCTTGCATTTTTCATTCTTGTCTTTAATTACTTGCAATTTAAATTCCATGCACTTTAATTACTTGCTTGTAATCTTTTCTTTTCTTTGTTCTTTTCTTTTTGTTCTCTCTTTTTGGTTCGTTTTTGTGAATGGTTGTAATTATCATTGTTAAGAATAAATACGGTATTGTAAGTTAAGATTTTCTTTTCTCATTTCCTTTTCCCGTTATTTTCCATTGAACTCCGACCAAACCATACGCAAGCGCTCCGTTAGGCACCCTACCCTAACAAGGTAACGGTGATTCCTAACCGCGACCGGTTGCGTTCGGTTTGGCCGGAGGCGAAAGCAAGAGACAAGAACGGAAGGACAAGGGTAAATAAGCCGTATTCCACGAATACCGCGCTTAAATCCCCTAATCTACGTTGTTGCCGATTGCTCTAGCTTCAATTGGTCAAGACTCGGCTCAAAGGTTTTGAGTACGGATTTCTTTAGCTTACACTTTCGTATCTTTTCTTAACAACTTTATACTTGCAAATAATACACATAGGTTAGATTGAACAAACTCATACAGATTCTTTATTGACTCGTCTAAAACAAGAAAGGACATACAACCATCTCCCTGTGGATCGACCCGTGCTCAACCGGCTAGCTGCATAGCGACACCGTCTTGATTGCGGTTAACTTTAATTCTTTCAATCAATCTATCTCGATGCCTCGGTGTCGGATGATGAATCCTAGGAACTTGCCGAAGGAAACTCCGAACGCGCATTTGAGAGGGTTCATCTTCAAGTTATATTGCTGAAGGCATTGAAATACGATCTTCAGATGCTCTAAATGTTTCTCGTATGATTTGATTTTAACTACGAGGTCGTCGATATAACATTCGATGATTTCATGTATAATGTCATCATGGCCCTCTGATAGGTGGCACCGGCATTCATTAGACCGAAAGGCATCACCTTGTAGCAGAATATACCCAAAGGGGTCCGGAAAGCGGTGTGCTTCTGGTATTTAGGATTCATCTTTATCTGATTATATCCTGATGAGCCGTCCATGAAGGAGAAAACTTCATGAGTGGATGTGTTATCTATCATCAGCTCAGTGACTGGTACTGGGAAGTCATCCTTCGATCAGGCTTTATTGAGATCCCGAAAGTCCACACATATGCGCACCGTTCCATTTTTCTTTTTCACCGGGACGATGTTGGTGATCCAGTCAGGGTACTGAACCTCTTGGATGAAGCCAGAGTCGATTAGCTTCTTAACCTCGGCGTTGACGCTCATCTCAAGCTCGAGCCGCATTCTTCTCGGTGCTTGTTTGATTGGCTTGGCGTCCAGAGATATTGCCAATTTGTGCACAGCAATCTCTGGATCTAATCCTGGCATCTCGGAATAGTTCCATGCGAAGCAATCTTTATGATGCATAAGCACGTCTTTTAGTGTAGCCACCCTTTCTTCAGACAGCAACTCACTGACGAATGTCGGTCGCTGGTCACTTGCCGTCCCCAAATCAATTTTCCTGAGATTATCTGTAGTAATGTGTATTCCATCTTCCAGCTCTTTCGGCGCCGGTGAAAACTCTGAGATCACCTCGTCATCATTGTTTTCGAAACACCAGGGGAGGTCATCCATATTCTCGGGCTCTTCTTCTGATAGTGTTATCATATGACAAGTACGAGCTCGCTTCCAAGACCAATGTTGATCTAGTTCTACTCTCATGAATTTGGGTTTATGCTTCTGCGGCGGGGCTACCCTCTAGCTGCTGGATAGACCGAACCTGCCTTGCTGATACTGGTCTTCTACCCAATCTTTAAATGTGAAGCAGTCTTCGAGAGGATGTCCTATTGCCTTGTGATAGGAGCAATAGTCCGGGTGAGAGACTTCTCCTGCTTGCTCGGGGTGCTTGGACTCCGGGAGCGTCATCATCTGATGTTTTATGACAAGATCGAATATCTTCCTTGTCTTTTCTTGGGGAAAAGAATATGCTCGACCCATCTTTTTTATAAGAGACGAATCCGGACTGCTCGATTGCTGATCGCGTGGCTTCTTAGACCCGCTTTGTTGCTGTCGAACGCCTTTCCCATTCTTTGGTTTGTTTCTGCCTCTGCGTCGGGCCTTTTGTACTACGGGTTGACAAGGAGGAGCATTTTCATTCTTCGTGGCCTGTTGAAGGAGGTGCTATGTCCTGGCTTACTCGAAAATGGCCATCTCACGGTTATGGTCATCTCGGATCTTTTGACCCGCTTCCCTTACTAGTCTGTCCATTCGTTCTTCAAATGATGGACTCGGCATTTTGATGACAGGACCTTGTTTTGGTTCAGGATCGGCCTCTCTTAACAGAATGTCTCCTTCTTCATCGAAGTCATGTATGACGTAGTTGCCATGGACTCGCTCCCGTTTTCTGGATTGCATATATCCAAGCCCGATCGTTTCCATTCTCCCTTTGGGCAACTTGTGCTGAGTTCCAGGGACATCCAAAATCCTGTTGTAGAATCGAGCTTGTCAAGTAGTCTGTCTGAAGGGTACCCCTTGACGCTTCAATAGCCTTTTCAAGCCTTCCGTGTAATATCTAGGCAGACGGATGGGTTGGAGCGTGTCGAGCGTAGAATCCGCGCCATGCCAGATTTCTTTCTCCACTTTGGTTTCCCCGGATCGGTAGAATAGGATTGCCTCTTCACCTTTTCGCCTGGGAGGGACGTAAAATGTTTGCAATTCTTGCACACTATAAGTGTTAAGTGCATCAAGCTCTTTGTAATGCTCTTGTGGAACCATGGTAATTTGCAAATTCTGATTATCACTAGCGAAGGCTAGTATTGATGGCCGAGCAGAAAATATAGCGTTAACCTCGTCTTCCGAGTCGCTGCCGAAGATCAACATGGGGGCGGACGGTCCCAGGTTGTTGCGTTGTGGCGGCCCTGAATAAAATATCTCTTCTTCCCCCTCGGTATCACTCCCGAAGACTAGAATAGTGGTGATAGATTTGTCCTTCGGTTTATGACATCTCTCCATGTCCTCGAAATCTGGTAAGAAGTATTTTGCATTTTCGTACTTTCGGACTTCGTTCACGGAGAATGGGTTTAACTCCCCCGTCACAGTGTACTCGAGACCATCCTTGAACTACTTCATACACTGATGTTGTGTAGAAGGGATAATGTTATACTCGTGTAACCAAGGCCGGCCGAGCAAAGCATTGTAGCATCTCTTCGCGTCAATGACGTGAAATTTAATATCCGTGACAAGTAGCCCGAAGCGCAGCGTTAGTATCACAGACCTGAGAGTCCGTGATGACTGGGAGTCGAAACCGGAGATGGTGATTTTATCACGAGCGAGGTGCTGAACGCTCATGCAGATTTCCTTCAACACTCGCACGTTGAGGAGATTGACGGAAGACCCATTGTCGATCAGGATTTTGCCTATCTTGATATCGTGACAGTATCCGGAGACATAAAGGGGACGGTTGTGCTCGCATATCCCGAAGAGGAGATCTTCGTCACCGAAGGTGATATCGGCCGTGTGTACTTCTTCCAGCTCGTCCTTCATCTTTTCTTCGGCGAGGAAAGCTTGGAATTGCTCTGGCTCTTATAGCGCCTTGATCAATGAATCCCTTGCTTCTTTTGATAGCAAAAGGGCGTCGAGAATGCTTAACTGCGAAGGTAACTTTCTTAAGTGTTCCAGAATGTTGTAGTCTACCTTACTTTTCTTTGGCGGGTCATTGGCGGTCAGCTCTTTGATGACTTGGTCATCTAGGGCGATATTCTCAGGGAATTTTTCTTTTCCCTTATCTCTTCTATTCGTGGGTCCGAAATTCTTTTCGGGCAGCGTATGATTGCGCGGCTGAATATTTTCACAGCTCTTCAGTTCTTCCTCTTTTCCCAAAGTAGATTCTTTGAAGAGAGGGCCAAGAGTCGTTTTTTCGTTGGAGTCGCTCCCGAAGGTGAGAACTTGCGATCCCCCGGCGTTAACCATGCGACAGTTGCCGGTAGTTTTTCTAAGCTCCTCGGTCGTACTTTTTCGCTCCCGACGAGTTTTGCGTTTCATCCGCTTAAAATGTTGCCGGTGAGCAGCATATCCCTGCCACCATATTTTAAAAGCGTTGCACTCTTCGGTGGGGTGCGCGATCTTTCTATGATATAAGCAGTAGCTAGGATGCATTTCTGCTTCACCAAGAATGTTTCCTTCGAAGGGTGGCAGCTTCATTCCCATTGATATGGCTTTGGCAAACCTGTTCCTCATCATGAACCTGCTTTTATTCACGGCGGATGTACTTTGATTTGGCAGGAGCGTCTCAACCCTTTCGTCCAGTCGCCGGCGTTTGGCCTTTTCAAATATGGCCATCTCACGCTCCCGATCAGCTTTACTTTTCCAAAGAGCTTCGTTTAGGAGTGCGTCGATCATTTCGTCTGATGGCCCTGGAAGTCCCGGTTCAGGATTTGCCCCTAGTTTCTCGGTGCAAGGAGCTTCTTCATCGTCTATCGACGAGTGAGAGATCACATGGCAGCTTGCTACGTAACCCTCAGATTCATCCGACGAATCTTCTCCATCATCTCCGTCCTCAAGGACGTGGCTGAGAAATTCTTGGAGTGTGACCGGAGTCCGTGCTTTCTGTTTATACTCTTCCAGCGTGTCAATCTGTTTTTGCAGGTCCGTGCACTTGTCACCAGGCTTCACGGGCTTTTCGGTCTTCTTTTTCTTCGAAGACTTCGACGGTTGGGTGTGAACGCTTTGGCTATCACTACCAATCTTTGGGATTGGGCGCGGCTTCAGCATCCCGTCGATGATCTAGGGTTCCAGCGGATTCTTCCACCTGATCGCCGGGCATGTCTGGAGATCGTTCAGCATTCTTTTGGTTTTGGCTGAAAGAGCGACCTCCCATGGAGCTTCTTCAACAAAAGAGCACGATGCCCCCGGTGTGTCTGTCTTCTTAGGAGTGTGCGGTTATGGTGGGCTTACTTTCCACTTCTCAGACAGCGCAAACTTGCCTTGTTGGTACTGATCCTCGATCCATCCCTTAAAGACGAAGCAATCTTCGATTGGATGGCTTACCGTTTGGTGGTAAGGGCAATAATTAGGATTATTAGCCTCGCCGGGTTGCAGTGGTTGCTTAGGATTTGGCATATTGATGAGCCTGTTGCGCTTCGCCAGTTCGAACAGTCTCTTCATTTTGTCCCGAGGGAACGAATAGGGATTCTTCGTTTTCTCATTGTAGTATCACCGTCTCTCTTCCAGTTGATCCATTAGTTTTGGGGCACTGGGTTATTGTTGGGTATTCGCAATGAAGGTCGCTTTCCCTGTACCCTTTTCGTTCCGCGGCTCCGGCTTCGGAGGAGATGTTCTATGACCCATCTGGTCCATCTGGGCTAGCTTGTCGATTAAAGCTTGGAACTTAGTCAGTTTGAAGAACATCATGAATTGTGAAATAGTTGCATGAGCTTCTAGGGTGCCCACGAACATGCCCACCGCTGGTGCTTCTTCGATGCGCTGTTCGCATTTCGACTACAGATTCCGCCATCGGAATGCGTATTGAACCCACGTCTCGCCTGGCTTCACCCTGGCATTGATCAATGCCGTTATTGGGGTGCGTTCACTAGCGCTTGTAAATCATTGCGTGAATAATAGCTCCATTTCTGCGAAAGTCTTGACAGAGTCATTTGGAAGTTCAGAGTACCACTCAAATGTCGTCTCCGACAAGCTGCCGACGAATTGGCGGAGTAAAAGCTTATCATCACCCCCGGTGTTGCCGCAAAGAGCCCTGAACTGAGCGACATATTGGTGGGGATTGCCTGTCCCCTTGTACACATGGAATTTGGGGATTGTGTATCCCGGCGGGTACTCTATTTGGTCATACCAACCTGGATACGGTCGCCCAGTTTTAACGACTTGGCCAGCCGCTTCATTTTCCTGGTGAGCTCGTATTTGCTAAGCAATATAGTCATCCACAGCGGCCTTAGAAATAGTTTCCTCTTTGGATGCTGAAAAAGCCGGAGGAGGATTCGACGTCTCCCCTCTGTCGTCTTCAATAATGATCCGAGGGTCTTCAGCTGGAGGCTCCGGCTGTAATATCATCCCAACCATGTCTTGGAAGAGAAGCGCCATTCGTTTTATATTACCCGCTTGTTCTGTAGCTTCTCTGTCCTTCTTTTCGAGGACTCTGCGTAGGAAGTCAGCATCGGTTTCTTGTTCGTGACGCTGCTCCGATGACACCTCCGGGCTTTCTTTTGGTCCAGTGAGTGCGGCCATTGCAGTCATCATCTCCTGAAGCTTCTGCTGTTGTTGTTCGTGAGCCCTTGTTATTGATCGGGTGAGCGGTCAGTTGCCCATCGAAGTGCGTCTTTTTTCTTTTCCGGAAGCCATGTAAACAGTATTTACCGTTATTCCCCCAGGCCTGGGGCGTTTGGGCTTAGCGTCTTTGCGATATGCCGTAGTCATAGGGGCTTTCTCTGGCTCCCTTCTCTTTTGAGCAGTTGACGTTGAGGGGGCCGTTGCATCGGCACCCAGATGGTTGTCGTCCTTCGTGGCTTTCCAGGAAGGTTCTCTTCCTGCTGGACCTTCAGCTTCTTCTGTCGACGGGGATAGTCTTGATCAATCACCGACTCTTGGACCCGTCGCCAGACTTTGTAAACTTTGGAGGACAGCCGTTGAGGGGGCTGATCTGGCTTTATTTCTATAACATTCTCCGCCGATGGAGGAGATCTTTTCAGTACGGTGGTAGGAGAGTTCCTGCGCACCTTGTTCAGCAGTTCAAAGCTGTTCCCGGTTGGAACAGGAGCATTGACATCCACCGTCGGGGCTGGTGGAGTTAACCCAGAGGGGGAGTTACCCCTAGCTTTCCTTACTCAGCGCTAGTGGCGACGTCGAGCGTGTCAAGCTGTTGGGATTGCTCCAGCTTGGGTGATTTCGTCATGTCCCCTGTTCAGGTGAGGCGCTGCCGGTACCAGCCTCTTGAAGACTGATGTCCATTGAGTTACAGTATCCAATCTGTCAAAGACTGATTTTTTAGCAGGGACGGGAGCCGGAACAGTCAGTCTTGTGAAGACCGACCCTTTGGCAGGAGAAGCCGTCTTGATGACTTCGGGAGAAGGGATGGCTATCCTTTTCGGAATAGCCTTTTCTTGAATTGCAGGCTTCATTATGGGCCCACGGGAACTTTGGCCCAATCTGGCGAAGACCGAGGCGCTGGAGCTGGATGACCCGTTGAGAGGGGCCGCAGTAGTTGTAAACCGATCAAAGACCGACTTCTTGGGAGCTTCTTGTGTTGGTATAGGAGCGCTGAAGCTCGTTGGCGGGAGCAAGGTCCCGAAAAACAATCCAGTGGTGGCCTGAGTGACTTGTTCTACCGGCATCGTGAACAGGGAAGCCGCTTGGGGCCCATAAGCTATGCCTCCAGATGAGGTGGAACGTGAGTTGCAGTTGCAGCTGGAACACTTCGCGCAAGTGGACGCCATTGATCCTTCCCTTTCTGCACCAAGCAAAACTCCAAATCTTAGTACCTCGAACCCAATGGCAACCATTAGCAAACCGCGATTCGTTCGCGAACACGACACACAAAGTGTGGAGTGGAAAGAGAAAAAGGTCCTACCGGGCGTGCCAGAATCTGTTCCCCTCCGAAAGACGCGGAAAGACGTGATAAACGTCTAGCCTGAATTTCGTGGCAGATGCTAATTGGTGCTATCCGTCCACCTCTCCGAAGATACCAAGTTGATTTATGGCACCATGTATCGAAGGTTTAAACGGATGCGGCCGATGTAGCAGACCTCGTCAGATTCCCCCTCGTTTGAGGGGTTTTTGATTGTGGGGACGCTCTTCCCTGCAGGCGCAAGCCCCTGTAGTTAATTATGCTACCGCATCGCGGTAACAACTTTCTCCTTCTCCAGATGGTCACTTCGTGTTGTGTTTTTTTTTGTTTTTGGTTGCTCGTGAATTGTATACGGAGACTAATTTATGTTGTCGCCCGTAGGGCGTGGACTAGTCCAAATCCGTATCTTCTTAGATTTGGGTTTGGGGGGTTGGGTTTAAGGATACGTTAGCCTCATTTGAGACTAAGATCAACTTAAACATTTGTTAAGGATACGTTAGTCTCATTTTAGACTAAGATCAACATAACGGGATCGTTTAGATCCAACAAAAGAGCAATTGGGCTCTATTGTTTAGTTTAGTGATATTGCGGTTGATTAGTTTAAGGACATTACGGTCCATTATTAGTTTAAGGACATCTCGGTCCATTGTTAGTTTAAAGATATCGCGGTCCATTGTTAGTTTAAAGAAATCGCGGTCGAGGTTAAGGACATCATTGTCCATGAGTTTAAGGACCCCACAGTCCAATGTTAGTTTAAAGACATCACGGTCGAGTTTAAGGACCCCACAGTCCGTGAGTTTAAGAACCCCACAGTCCAATGTTAGTTTAAAGACATCACGGTCGAGGTTAAGGACATCATAGTCCATGAGTTTAAGGACCACACAGTCTAATGTTAGTTTAAAGATATCACGGTCAAGGTTAAGGACATCATAGTCCATGAGTTTAAGGACCCCACAGTCCAATGTTAGTTTAAAGACATCACGGTCGAGGTTAAGGACATCATAGTCCATGAAATATGTGGTTGTCGGGACCCGTCACCTCTTTGAAGACGTTGAGGGATTACAACGACAAATATCAAAGGAGTGAAGAGATGTACCCTTGAACCAATGTTGATTGGGGATCTGTAGTCCAATTTGGAACTAAAATCATTTAATTAGATTATGAGCTCATTGGCTCAGTCAAATCTGAATTGAGGACTTATGGCCAATTTGGGCTAAGTCCAATTAGATTAGAAATATTGTCTCTTTGTTGGACCATTACACACTTGTCTGGACTCAAACCCGCATTATTTAGCAATGCTAAGCCAGAGTTTGAAGGCTCTAAATTTGCAAGTTTCCATAGTTCCGCCAAAGCATCATAAAGAGCTAGATGCGCTTGATACCTACAGTATGGAAGAACTGCAGACATTCTACGTCCCTCCCAGGAGAAAAGGTGAAAAGGCGATCCTATTCTACCGATCCGGAGAAACCAAAGTGGGGAAAGAAATTTGGCATGGTGCGGATTCTACACTTGATAGGCTCCAGCCCATCCGTTTGCTTAGATATTACACAGAAGGACTAAAAAGACTCTTGAAACGCCAAGGTGTACCCCTTAAGCAAACTGCGCGACAAGCACGGTTCTATAACAGGATCTGGAACGTCCCCGGAATTCAATGAAAGTTACCCAACGAAAGAATAGAAATGATCGGGCTTGGGTATGTTCAATCCAAGAAACGGGAGCTATTCCGCGACTGCTATATCATACATGACTTTGATGAAGAAGGAGATGCTCTGTGGGAAGATACTAACCCTGAACCAGAACGAGGTCCCGTCGTGAAAATACCAAGTCCGTCGTTCGAAGAACAGATGGACAAGCTTATAAGGGAAGCAGGTCAAAAGGTTCGAGAAGATCATAATCGCGAAATGGCCATCTATGAGAAAGCCGGTATAAGTCGTGTCGGAGTGTAGCCCAGAACACCCTGAGATACTACTGGAATACCTTCCAGTAAATCTCCTGCCTTGGCCAAGGACTTCGCGTAATGGCTCTCCTAAACACAGCGCGACCTCACCCCCAATACCGGGAGAGACGAACCCCTGAAGATCCGCTCGCTGCCTCCATGTGGCTCGGGACTGTACCCAACTAAAACCTGTTTGCATGACTCCTTTGAGCCGTGGTAGGGTAGTAATCAAAGTACAGTGGGAACTCACACGAGACAAATTACGATCTCAGGTCGATGAACTAACCTGTACACATGTCACCAGGGAACTGCTATCTGACGTCAGGTATAAGACCAACTAGCATGTTCCCGGCGAGTCCTGTCCAGTGTACTCATAACCCAATGAGTACCTGTATACATCTTAGGTGAACCAACTGACACCAGTGGCTTGTGAGACCAACCACCGTCCCTCGTCGGGGACTCGACTGTATACACTAGTCTACTCTGGAGTATCGATGCCCTGTCTCGAAAACTCCCACGACTAGGGACCTTTTAAGGATGTGCTTATAGACCCCAGCTCCCACGTATATGATCGCCCTCATACTGCTGGCAGTCAAGCAAGAATCCTAAGGGCTCTATCAACGTGCAATAGTGACTTGTAAGGTCACCTAAAGCAGTACACGATGATAAAGATAAACCAGATAGCATACTATCATCTTGAGTAAAACGGTTCTAACGGTATAGGTCCTCTCTCAATCATTGCAATCACGTGCCTGTGATCCAATAATTGACTCTGAGGGCACTATCTCCAACACTTACTTCCGCCATCTTGAACAAAAAGCGGCTTTGAAGCATAAGGAGCGTGAGGAGACTTTAAGCGAATCTTCTTGTTTGCATGCTCAAGTTGATGCAAACGCTGCACAGCTGAAAGTCATCATTGAAAGCCTTCAACGGTGTATTTCTGATGGGCTAAGGCTAAGGAGGAAACTTGACCTCATTGAACGAGATGCACAAGGTCATGTGGTGGCTCAGCGGGCCGTTGACGAGCAACTTTCATCTTATCTGCAGCAACGAGCTCAGGTTGAAGCAGAGTTGGCCGTGCCAGCTGACCAAGAAAAGGGGCTGAGGGAAGTGCGCGAGCGGTTAATTGGACTATTGAAAACGCTTCCCTCTCAATGATCGTTTTTGTACCATTTGTAATTTCGAATAAAATGTATCCATTTTTTTATTCTGTCATAAGATGTATTTTGTACCCAATTGAATTTATGAATAAAAGATACATTTCTTTCATAATGTCTTGTGTCATCTCTTTGCTTTCTTCTTTTCTTTGTTATCAGCATGTCACTTTAGTAAGCATAGCCTGCAGATGATAGAGAGAGCATTCCGTTTTGAATTCTTTGAGAGGTAGCGATGTCTTAGAAAGCAGGTTCAGGTCTACTGCCTAAGACTTTTCAATCTCATGAGTCGTGAGGGTTTCATAAAAACTTTTCTCCCTAGGAGTCGAGAGGATCTCGTAGGTGTATTTTCTCCTTAGGAATCGTGAGGATTCCTAAGCGCATTTTTCTCTTGTAAGTCGTAAGGATCTTACAAGAGAGTTTTCTTCCTTACGGGTCGAGAGGAGCCGTAAGTGATCGATGGTGTTGCCATTATCCGCACTTCGCGGACTCAGGAGTTGCTCTGGGCGTTTCCCACGGGGTCAGGATTGACTTTAACCATGTACCACGGGACCAGAAATTTGCTCTGGATGCTTCCCACGGGGTCATAGCCATGTTCTGCGAGGACTAGGCTCCGCTGTGGACGTTTCCCATGGGGTTAGGATTGACATAAGCCGTGTTCCACATGACCAGGAATTTGCTCTGGATGCTTCCCACGGGGTTATAGCCGTGTTCTGCGAGGACCAGGCTCCGCTCTGGATGTTTCCCACGGGGTCAGGATTGACATAGGCCGCGTTCTACGTAACCAGGAATTTGCTCTGGATGCTTCCCACGGGGTCATAGCTGTGTTCTGCGAGGACCGGGCTCCGCTCTAGATGCTTCCCACGGGGTTATAGCCGTGTTCTGCAAGGACCAGGATCCGCTCTGGACGTTTCCCATGGGGTCAGGATTGACATAAGCCGTGTTCCACGTGACCGGGAATTTGCTCTGGATGCTTCCCACGGGGTCATAGCCGTGTTCTGCGAGGACCAGGCTCCTCTTTAGACGTTTCCCATGGGGTCAGGATTGACATAAGCCGCGTTCCACGTAACCAGGAATTTGCTCTGGATGCTTCCTACGGGGTCATAGCCGTGTTCTGCGAGGACCAGGCTCCACTCTGGATGCTTCCCACGGGGTCACAGCCGTGTTCTGTGAGGACCAAGATCCGCTCTGGACATTTGCCACGGGGTCAGGATTGACATAAGCCGTATTCCACGTGACCAGGAATTTGCTATGGATACTTACCACGGGGTCAGGATTGACATAAGCCGCGTTCCACGTAACCAGGAATTTGCTCTGGATGCTTCCCATGGGATCATAGCCATGTTCTGTGAGGACTATGCTTCGCTCTGGATGCTTCCCACGGGGTCATAGCCGTGTTCTGCGAGGACCAGGATCCGCTCTGGACATTTCCCACGGGGTCAGAATTGACATAAGCCGTGTTCGACGTGACCAGGAATTTGCTCTGGATGCTTGCCACGGGGTCATAGCCGTATTCTGCGAGGACCAAGCTCCGCTCTGGACGTTTCCTACTGGGTCAGGATTGAAATAATCCGCGTTCAACGTGACCAGGAATTTACTCTGGATGCTTCCCACGGGGTCAGGATTGATATAGGCCGCGTTCCACGTAACCAGAAATTTGCTCTGGATGCTTCCCACGGGGTCATAGCCGTGTTCTGCGAGGACCAGGCTCCACTCTGGACGCTTCCCACGGGGTCATAGCCGTGTTCTGCGAGGACCAGGATCCGCTCTGGACGTTTCCCACGGGGTCAGGATTGACATAAGCCGCGTTCCACGTGACCAGAAAGGGTCGACTTTATCCGCATTTCACGGAGTCGGGGTTTGACTCTCGGTCATCTGTGCACCGCCGAGCCATGGAACTGGGAATTGACGCGGTTCCGCTTTACTTGATGTTGCGCCTGTTGTAATGAGACGAATGTTGAGATGATCTCCAGGCTGTCTGTGAACCGTTGAGATTCGGCTTCTTCTTCTGATGGAGCCTGGGGAGGGAAGGTGTGATTCCTTTTTCGTTTGCTCCCCTGGATTGTATACAGGGATTGATGTGATATCACCTACAGGTCATAAATTTCATTTTTTATTATTTCTTTCCGCAATGCTCTATCATTTCAGCTTTTATATCGCGAAGGTCGCGATTGCCCAATCATTTCGGCTATTTTTCGCGGTGCCCAATCATTTTGGCTATTTGTTTTATTTTTACCCGCTGCTTTTTATTGCGAGTTGTCCAATCATTTCGGCTATTTTGCATGCATATATTTTTACTTGCTGATTTTGTTTGCAGGTTGCCCCATCATTTCGGCTATTTTGTATGCATGTGTGGCTCGTTGGATTTTCGCTGCAAGCTTGGAATTAGACACCGATTTCGGCATCAGTACCGCTACAACTGGGATATTGCCAGGAGTGAATCATCATTTGCCTCTGTCAATGTCGAACAAAGGTGGCTTAGCGAATAGGGTTAGGATCCTATCGACTAAGGTTTTTGACTTCATGAGCCGTAAGGGTCTCATAAAGGTATTTCTCCCTGCGAGTCGTGAGGATCTCGTAGGTCCGTTTTCTCCTTAGGAATCGTGAGGACTCCTAAGTGTATGGATTCTCGTAAGTCATAAGGATCTTACAAGAGTATTTTCTCCTTCTAAGTCGAGAGGACTTACAAAGGCTGTTCACCGTGTAGACATATCCCTAGTCACGGATGGGACTTTGTTAGGGAAATGTTTATTCGCGCCCGTGGATTGTATATAAGGGTTGGCATTGAGCCGCTTGTAGAGTAGCATTGGAGGTTGTGGTGGCCGCTTAAGAACAGGTTCAAATCCCTGTAGCTTAAGACTTTTGAATCTTATGAGCCGTGAGGGTCTCATAATAGGGTTCTCCTTACGAGTCGTGAGGATCTCGTAAGTGTAATTTCTCCTTAGGAATCGTGGGGATCCCTAAGTGTGTTGCTCTCTTGTGAGTCTTAAGGATCTCACGTAGGTGGTTTCTCTTCACAAGGTCGAGAGAACCTTGCAAGTGTCTTTTAACGAGGTTGTGCCCTTTCGGGTTTTCACAAAAACTCGCCGGTAGCCCTGCTGTTTTTACTCACGGAGCCCTTCCGGGTTTTCATCCGTGCCCATTTTGCTTATGGACATACCGTTTTCTTTTTCTTTCTTTCTTTTTATTCTTTTTTTTGTGTCAGCCTTGGGATGCTGCAGTCTACAGTAGTTTATTGACGTATCGGTCAACAGCTAGTTTTAGGACATAGTGGTCCATCGTTGGTTTAAGGATGTCTCGGTCCGACGCCAGTTTTAGGACATAGTGGTCCATTGTTAGTTTAAGGACATTTCAGTCCATTGTTAAGGAAGCCGGCTACTACTTACAGAGTTTGGGCTTAGGAAGATAGCGAGCGGACATAGGCATCGTCATCTATCGTTGACCTAGGCCGTGACTCGTTAGGTGTAGTATTTATTTAGGAAGCGACCATTTATTGGCCTGAAAGGTCTTTCACCATGCACGTCCATGAGTAGGTAAGCTCCACCCTGGTAAACTTTGTCTCTGATATACGGTCCTTCATAGTTCGGCTCGAATTTCCCCCGCTTGGCACGCTTGGGGATCATAGGTCTTTTAACCACTAGCACGAGTTCGCCTTGGCGGATCGTTCTCGGCCTAGTTAATTTTTCATATGAGCGTGTCATCTTCGCTTTATAAGCCTCCAGACTCTGTTGCGCCACGAGTCGGTTTTCATCAAGGGCATCAAGCTCCTCAAGCCGAAGGTGTGCATTCTCTTCATCTGTTAGCTCGTAGTGAACCGCCACTCGTAGAGAGGGTAACTCTATCTCAAGGGGGAGTACCGCTTCTATGCCGAATACCAATGCGTACCGCATTGTGTTCGTGGCCATTTTGAACGTAGTTCGATACACCCAGAGTGCTTCATGCAGTCTCTCGTGCCAGTCCTTCTTATTTCGAGACATCGTTTTTTTCATGATCTTTGTCAAGGTCTTATTGAAAGCCTCAGCTAAACCGTTAGCTCAGGGATTATAGACCGAAGAATATCTCCAGTCGATATTATGCTGTTGTGAGAAACGGCTGATCTTGTGGCTTCTGTAGGCTGGCCTGTTATCGGAGATGATTCGTCACGGAGTGCCGAACCGATAAATGACGTGTGTCTTGAAGAAATTGAGTATATTTTCTGTCTTCACTTCCCTCAGTGGTACCGCTTCTGTCCATTTGGAGAAGTAATCAGTTGTCGCCAAAATGAAACGATGTCCTTTGGACGATGCCGGTTCGATGGGGCCGATTATGTCAGTTCCTGATTGATCTAGATTTATGTGTAGTAGTTAACTGCAATCAATAACGGTGTCGCGTGTAGCTAGACCGAGATGAGTACGGGTCGTCCTCTCGGAAACGTTGAATATTTTATTCTTACTTTAAGCGTGTTGAGAAAGAAAGGAGGAAGAATAAAGAATGGTGAAGAATGGTTGTAGGATCTAGATCTACGTTAAACACGGATGCAAAATATAGATCTAGATTAACTACGGATGTAAGTTTAATATTAAAAGGGGCTTGTAGGGTTCATTGGGATTTAGTAGTTATGAATGATTAATTAAAGATTGCTCTTTTTATCCTTTAATAGATTTAAAACTAGAATGACAGTGATGCATGTAGATTAGGGTTTCTGGAGGGAAAAGGGTTCCCACTCTTAACCCCTATCTTGACATGGATCTCCGTTCATGTCTAGCCTTTACCAAAACAATCATTAATCTAATTTCTAATCGCGGTCGAGACTAACAATAAATTGGTAGCGCACCCGATTAGGATGTTAATGATTCTTTTGGTAAAGTGTATAAACTTTATAGGACGTAAAAAGAGTTTAAGAATCTTCATCATCCATTAATCTACCCTAATCCTACGAACCCTAACAACCGGAGAATTACTCGTGCATGGTGGGAGAAGAAGAGATGGAGAGTGAAATCATATTAAAACTACAAAGAAATAGAATAATAAAAAGAACTACCTTTATTAATTAACAAAATTCATTTACACTTTGTTCCTTTAGAAAATGATTACAAAATGCTAGTTTTGCTTCTCGATCTCTCCTAAGGAGGTAGATGAACCGTTGATGATCAGCCTGGATACGTGAGCCTGTCGCGGACTTCGTGATCTCTTCAGATTGATAATTTTTCCAAAAGGCTCTCGGTCCTTATTTATAGTCCCAGAGCCAGAACCCTAGTCTCCTAATTTGGAAACCAGTAGTTATGAACCAAACAGAAAAATCCAAACTCCCAAATCTTTCAATACGCGGCGGATCCGCGGCCAATAGGTGGGTTTGGCCGCGGATGCGCGGCCTTATAGATGGATCACAGGATTTTATCTTCTGGGACTTGATCTTTATGACACGTGGTGATCTTTTTAATCTCTGGAAAATGAAAATCTTTTCTACGTCACTGCCAGACTTGATTTCTTTTGTTTTCTTTCTTAATTAGGCAGGTTTGTTCCAACAACTTTGATTTCCTTGATTTCAGCCCTGAAAATTCTGCACAACAACTCAACAAATAATATTAGTAGGGTTTGTTTTATTGAGATTTTAACTTAACCATTAAGAATTGGTCAAAGGTATTTTAATAAGGTAAGCATATTTAAATGGGCCAAATGTTACATGGATATTATATGCTTACTTTTTCCTACCAAATATTAATTATAATATATAAACACATGAAAATGGTATTTTTACAGATAAACCCTCACATGTATCATATATTATAATAAACACCTTTTATTATAAAGAAATAGTAGGAAAAATGTCATATTAAATGTGCAGTTTTATCAACTGAACAAATACCCCCAAACTTATCTTTGATCGTCCCGAGCAAACTAGTTTATTCAAGAGAAGGAGAAAAAGGAAGGAGAAAACTAAGCACACTTTCGTAGGCAATACGATTGCACTGAGCACGTGCAACAAGCCGTTAAATCTCTAGGTGTCCCTAGTAGGAGGAGTGTTGTCTCCTAAGGGTTTTCAGCGGATTACACCCACAAAATCCTATAATAAAAGAGAGATGGTGAAAATTACATATAAAGATAAGAACCATAAAAGAAAGACTTTGAAAATTTAGAGTTTCCAACTACACTAGCTTTTCAGCTGTCATGAGCCCTATCTTAATAGTCATGAAAAGATGTTAGAAATCACATCATCCCTCAATAAAACATCGTCTTTATTCTTCATTCCTACCTTTCATCCAAACATCGATCATATACCCCTACATGTGTGTATAGAACATCCCTACACTCGGAGAATTCAATTCAAGCTATCATACTCTTGTCCATATACCTCAGTACTTTTTAATTTGATGAATATTTGGATGGATTTGCTCGCACATTTTTCATGCGACCGTTGATACTTCTTGAGGTACTAACCGACCGATTACTCATGTGCTTGCTGATTAGGTGTATTAGTATTTTTCTCATCTTGCACCACCTAAGGCTTAGCAGTGACTCCCAGACCAGTTGGTCTAAGGCACTAGGTGATGAAGCATCCTCGCTATATTTTTTTATTGCTGCCTCGGTGATAACAAAACCAGTGTTCATTTTTCTTCACCATTTTATCTTTTATTCATTTTTTTACTTCCTTCATACTTTGGCTTTTAGACAAGAGCATTTCAAGGTATCCTCTACTATCCCGAGCTTCAAGACGTGTGTAAGTGCGTATAGTAGGGTATCAACATTCAAATGTTTGGCTTCCACAATAGGAACAATTTTTCAGACTTATTTTTATCCTCAGATTAGTGACTTCTTTCATCTTACTAACCCTTGGGACAACGGCTCATAACTACTTAATACTAGTTCGTTTAAGAAAACTTTTAATTTTCTTGGTTTTCTTAAACTATTCTTATCTTTTAAATATAATTTTTCACTTTCTACTCTTTTGTTGTAAAAAAAAAATTTTGAATGCCCAGTGTCAAAGATAATTCAGTGAATACAAACCTCCCCCCAAACCTGTTTTCAGCAATGTCCGCACTGATGTTGTCTTTTGAGAGCATGAACCTGTATACTTGGGGAGAGAAAAAAGGGGTAAAATAATAGTTAAATGAAAACTACCCCCAAACTTGTTCTTTGGCACGCACAGATATTCAGTTAAGTCCATTTTCACTCGCCTCCATTCTTAAAATGAGAAAATGTTACCAAAACATGGAGGTGAGGCGGAGGAAATTCAGTTCTGATAAAGCGGCTCCTGTAAAAACAGGAGCTCCTCCGCTGGGTTAGCAGAGAAATACGGTTTTAATCTATGCCTATTTACTTTAAAAATTGAACCGTTTTTCAAATTTTCAACTTCTACTGCCCCGTGCCGGTGTACATACCACACCACAAAAGGTCCTTTCCAATGAGATTTAAGCTTACCCGGATGAAGATGAAGACGGGAATCGTAAAGAAGGACTTGTTGCCCCGATGTGAAAGTTTTTCTAACAAGGTTTTTATCATGGAACACTTTAGTCCGGTTCTTTACTATCACCTCATTATCGTAAGCTTCATCGCAGAGTTCGCTTAGCTCATTCAATTGCAGCTTCCGATAGCTGCACGCATGATCAAAATCGAAGTTAAGCTCTTTAATAGCCCACGTTGCTTTATGTTCGATCTCGATAGGAAGCTGGCATGCCTTCCCAAACACAAGGCGATATGGAGATATACCAAGATCGGTCTTATAAGCGGTGCGAAATGCGCAAAGAGCATCCGTCAATTTGGTTGACCAATCTTTATGGTTTTTAGAAACCGTCTTCTCCAAAATTTGTTTGATCTGCCTATTTGAGATCTCAGCTTTCCCGCTTATTTGGGGATGATAGGGCGTAGAAAGTTTGTGAGTGATTGAATATTTCCGCATCAAGGCCTCGAAAGACCAATTACAGAAATGTGTCCCATTGTCGCTAATTATAGCGCGGGGGTGTCCGAATCGTGAAAAGATATTTTCTTTAAGGAACTTAATGACAACTTTGTTGTCATTAGTGCGACACGGTATTTCTTCCACCCATTTCGAGAAATAATCAACCGCTAACAAGATATATAAATTCCCAGAAGAGTTGGGAAAAGAGCCCATAAAATTAATACCCCAAACATCGAATATTTCCATAACTAATATAGGTTGGAGAGGCATCTCGTTTCTTCGTGAAATCCGACCCAAGTGCTGACATCGCGGACAAGTTTTGCAATGTTCATATGCATCTTTAAATAATGTTGGCCAATAAAAGCCACATTGCAAAACTTTCTCCGCCGTTTTTCGAGGACCAAAATGACCGCCGCATGCCTAATCATGGCAAAATGATAACACGCTCTTGAATTCATCGTTAGGGACACACCTGCGAATGATTTGATCGGAACAATACTTAAACATATAAGGTCCATCCCAGTAAAAGTATTTTACTTGGGATAGAAATCGAAGTTTGTCTTGTTTCAACCAATCGCTAGGAATAAGTCCCGTCGCAAGATAGTTCACAATATCCACGAACCAAGGTTTGTAGGATACAGTCAAGAGCTATTCGTCAGGAAAAGAGTCATTTATCGGCACGGTCAAAGTTGGTGAAGAAGTGATGCGTGACAGATGGTCGGCTACAACGTTTTCACATCCACTCTTGTCTCAGATGACAAGATCAAATTCTTGTAATAATAGGATCCAACGTATTAGCCTGGTCTTAGCATCCTTCTTCGATAAAAGGTGTCGTAGGGCGGAGTGATCAGTGTAAACCACTATTGGCGAGCCAATCAAGTAGGTCCTGAATTTCTCTAATGCAAATACAACTGCCAAGAGTTCTTTCTCGGTATTTGTGTAATTTATTTATGCATCATTCAAGGTTCTACTTGCATAGTAAATTATATGTGGCATCTTGTCAATGTGCTGTCCTAAGACCGCACCAATAGCAAAGTCTGATGCATCACACATATGCTCGAACGGGTGGTTCCAATCCGGAGATGATAGAAGGGGGGCTGTAGTGAGCGATCCTTTAAGCGATTCAAAAGCGGCCTCACAATCCGAATCGAAGTGAAATGTAGTATCCTTGGCCAATAGAAGAGTTAAGGGTCTAGCAATTTTGCTAAAGTCCTTAATGAATCTCCTATAATATCCTGCATGACCAAGGAAGGATCGTATATCTTTGACGCATTTGGGACGAGGGAGGTTATGAATGACATCAATTTTAGCTCTGTCAACCTCAATGCCTTTTCGTGAAATTATATGTCCAAGGACAATATCTTCTTGGACCATAAAATGACATTTTTCCCAATTCAAAGTTAAGTTCTTATCCTTACAGCGGGTAAGAACCGCGTCAAGATTACGAAGGCAGTCCTCAAAGGAGTCCCCAAAAATAGAGAAATCGTCCATAAAATTTCCAGAAAATTCTCCACCATATCTGAAAATATCCCCATCATACACCGCTGAAATGTAGCGGGAGCGTTGCGTATACCAAAGGGCATGCGCCTATAAGCAAAAGTACCGAAAGGACAAGTAAATGTGGTTTTATCTTGATCCTTTTCGGCGATGGGGACCTGGTTATAGCCAGAGTATCCGTCTAAGAAACAATAGTATTCGTGTCCAGCTAATCGTTCTAACATCTGGTCAATAAAAGGTAGAGGGAAGTGATCTTTCCTCGTCGCGGCATTGAGTTTTCTGTAATCAATATATATGCGCCACCCAGTTTGGGTGCGTGTTTGGATTAACTCATTAGCCTCATTAGTTATGACCGTGATGCCAGACTTTTTAGGGACCACATGAATAGGACTTACCCATTGGCTATCAGATATAGGGTAAATTATTCCACTATCAAGGCACTTGACGATTTCTTTCTTTACCGCCTTCTTCATAACGGGATTTAACCGTCTTTGTGGGTCTCGGGTTGGTTTGGCTTCATCCATCAGATGTATATAATGTTCAACAATTAAGGGACTAATCCCTTTGATGTCAGCCATTGTCCAACCAAATGCTTGCCGATTTGATCTCAATACTGCTAAAAGTGCGTTCTCTTGCTCTACGGCTAGAGAAGAGGATATAATCTCTGGAAAAGTCTCATTCTCACCTAGATATGCATATTTAAGATGAGAAGGTAGCGGTTTGAGATCAAGTATTGGCGGAGAGACAATAGACGGTGGGGTAAGGGAATGATATTC
Organism: Agapanthus africanus; assembly: GCA_030015575.1. NCBI lineage: Eukaryota > Viridiplantae > Streptophyta > Magnoliopsida > Asparagales > Amaryllidaceae > Agapanthus > Agapanthus africanus. Next base: position 370,256,701 of record CM057347.1, on the reverse strand, counting down.
AGACTCCCTAAGAGATTCAAAATTTGCATAGGATATTGACTCGGAAAGTGCTAATAACTTTTACAACGAGTTAACGGATTCAAACTCAGGGACGGACTCATTGAACATATGCTCACTATGAAGTTGTGCAAGATCAAATGATATCTCACTAGTGTTGTCGAGATCATCAAAGCAAAGCTCCTCATCCATGCAGCTTTCGGGAGCTATCTCGTGGATGGAACAAACATCAAGCAAATGAGCAGAAGGTTCAGATGGTTGACTTCCTAGCTTGTAAATATTAAGCTCAATTATCATCTTCCCGAAGGATAAGTTCATAGAACCGTTACGATAATTAATTACAGTGTTAGAAGTTGCTAGGAAGGGTCGACCGAGTATCACCGGGATTTGATTGCGTGGGTTTGCCACAGGCTGTGTATCTAAAACAATAAAATCCACAGGAAATATGAATTCCCCGACTTTAATTAACACATCCTCTAGCTCACCCCGTGGTTTGGTAATTGATCGGTCTGCCATCTGGAGAGTACAATGGGCGGGTTTCAACTCTCCAATCCCTAACTGCTCGTATACTGAATAAGAAAGCAAGTTAACGCTAGCGCCAAGGTCGAGTAAAGCATGATTAATATTTTTACCCCCAATAGAAATAGAGATGGTAGGACAGTCAGGGTCCTTACGTTTCTTTGGTATTTGCTGGGTAAAAGCTGTGCTAACATTACTCGTCATGAAAACTTTTTTAGGCACTTGAGTTTTTCTCTTCCTAGTGCACAAGTCTTTAAGGATTCTTGCATAAGATGGGACTTATTGAATAGTATCTAGGAGAGGAATATTTACGTTAACTTACTTAAACATTTCCACAATCTTCTCCATTTGTGGGTTAGGTCTGTTGGCCTTTAATCTATTTGGAAATGGAGCTTGATTAATAAGTTTTGGGTCCAACATTTGTGGAGAAGATTGTAGGGACAGATTCGATCCCAAAATTGGAGTGGGAATCGAATGAAGGTGGGAGATTGGGCGAAGTATTCGAGCCTTGGGGAAAACGGAGAATAGGCTCGGATGAAGGTGGGAGACTAGACGAATTAGGGGAAGAAGTAGAAGCCGGGGTATCATTGGTATCACTAACATCATCAAATTGCTCACCCACTCGGTTATTCAGCACTTTTCCCGATCTCAGCGTAGTAACGGCACTCACATTATAATTTTGTGAGTAACCAGGATGCAGTAGGGGTTGAGATGAGAGTTTTTCTTTCTCTCTTGCACTCATTGCAGCGTTCAATTGTGCAATTTGGTTTTCTATTGATTTAATACTCTCACCATGGGAGGCGGAGTCTTTCTTTATGGTATCAATAGAAGACTTCATATCAGTCGACATTTGAATGGTATGTTTCATAAACAAATCCAAAGTTTGTGCGAGTGAAGAGTTATCAGTACCGGCCAATTGCGGTACAGAAGTGTTGGCCGGATTTTGAAAATTTTGTGACTGAAAGGGGTGCTGACTTTGTGGTTGTGGTTGCTGTGGAGGAGGTCTTTGATAATTGCTTTGGAACTGGTTTTGATTTTGGGGTTGGTTTTGGTTCCAAGCAAAGTTAGGATGATTCCTCCATCCTTGATTGTACGTGGAAGAATAAGGATCATTTCTAGGTCGCTGCTGAAAAGCAGCATTAGTTTGCTCGTGACCTTGAAACGGTGCATTCATAGGACATTCTTCCGTCAAGTGTGAAGGATCTGAACAGCAACTGCACACGGTCTTGGGAAGCGTTACCTGATTTAGGGAGACTAATGAGAATTTGTTCTTAATAGCGTCGAGTTTCTTCTGCATCGCTGCCATTTCGGCTTTTACTGCGATGGAAACATCGAGCTGATGAATACCTCCCCTAGATGAAGGTGGTCTTACGCTTTCCAACTGCAAAGTATTTTCAGCGAGATCTTCCAGATATTTCTAAGCTTCACATCTTTAGACATGAAATTGCATTGACAATTTGTTTCAAGCATCTGCTTTGTCACTGGATTAATGCCTTCATATATAATTTGGCACAAATCCCATCTATTGATTCCATGATGAGGACATTGGACAAGCAGATCATTGAAACGTTCAAAGCACTTCCAAAATGGTTCATTGGGAAGCTGGGTAAACTGGTTGATCTCGCTCCTAACACGGGCGGTCTTATGGTTTGGGTAAAACTTCTTAAGAAATGCTATTACGAATTCATCCCAATTAGTGATAGAGTGTGCGGCAGTATTATAAAGCCATTTTTCTGCCAAGTCGCACAAAGTGAATGGGAGAAGACGCAAGCGCGTAGTATCCACAGTCAGTTGTGAAGTACACATCATTGCGCATACGTTTTCGAATTTAGTGATGAAAACGTACGCGTCTTCAGATTCAAGCCCGTGAAATTTGGGCAACAGATTGATGTAGTGGGGTTTAATTTCAAAATTATCCTCGTTGGCTGGTGGAATAGATAAGCAAGTGGGAAGTGGACCACGGATAGGATATCATCTCTCTTAGAGAGAGATGCGCGGTGGATTCTGTTCTCCTACGGGCGGTGGCAGCGTGGTGTTATAATTTGATGAAGTACCGTCCATCTCAGTCGATGTGGTGTGTGGTGGGGAAAAAGAAGATGAAGAAGTACCGACTTCGGAGTCGATAGCAGGAACGCGGACAAGACGGGCACTAGAATCCCGTGTCCAGCCAAGCATGCACTAAGCGGGTTTAGCGCAAGTGGCAGCGTGTGTACTTTTAAAAATGGTCTGTTTTGAAAAGTGTGTCGGACTTAGACAAATCACATAAAAATGCACAAACTGTTAGTTATATGTACGCCCTAGAGGCCATTACTGTACATATGATGTATATTGTAATGGATGCTTGGACATATATAAGGAGGACTTTCTTGCTCGACATGATAGTACGCTATCTGGTTATACTTTATCTTAACATGTACTCTGATTGTCTCTATATTACATGTTGATAAAACCCTTAGGATATGTACTCGACTACTGGGACTATGATGAGATCATACTAGTGGGGCCACGGTAGTCGACGAGTACATCCTATAATTGTTCCTAGTCGAAGGAGTATCGAGACAGGGCATCGATACACCAGAGTAGACTAGCGTATACGCATCTTGACCCATATGATGGGCGATGGATGATCCCATATCCATCGGTGTTTGACATCAAGGATGGTGTACAGGTGCTCAGTAGAGACTGGGTACACTGGACGGACTCACCGAGAACTCCTAGATGGTATTATACCTCACGTCAGATGGCAGTTCTCCGGTGACACTGGTACAGAGTAGTCTGTTGACCCGAGATCGTCATAGATTCTTGTGTGATTCCCACTGTGCTTTGATTTCCATCATACCACGTCCAAGAGGGCATGCAAAAAGGTGGCTTTTGGGTACAGTCCCGAATCATATGGAGGCAATGAGCGATATGAGGGGATTCGTCTCTCCCGGTATAGGGAGTTGATGTTGCGCTGTGTTCGATTGGCTATAACTAGAAATCCCTGGCCAGGGTTGCTGAGATTTACTGGTAAGCGTTATCAGTAGTTTCTCGAACTGTTATAGACCTCATATCGATACGACTTATCAAGCTACTGGGGTCTGACGTTTACCACCCCTAGGCGAGATATGCGACATATCAGATGACGAGACCGGACTGTACGGAAGTGTTACTGATTGGATTCGCAGGAGAATGTACAGGCTTGCTTGTTGATCTTCTGATCGCTCAATACCTGGGTGGCTGTTATGTTTAGCTGACCGCTTGCATCTTGTGAGTGTTTGATATGATCATCACCTACTGCCGGCGTATTGACGATTCTTTAGAGTCCTACACAGAGGCTTCTTGGCTCAGGCAAAACGGAGTAGGAGCATATATATGATATGTGTGGGATCGAGAACAATACGTGTATGTGATACCGTATTAGATTCTCGTGATATGAGATATCGGCCGGGTATATGAGATATAGCCGGGTCATCGGATCAAGTGTTGATTCGATGAACTGATACAGATTATATTAGTCGGTTATTTGTGAAATAGCCGGATTATCGGATCAAGTGTTGATTTGATAATTTAATGTATAATAATATATATTTGATATATTAAATTACATTAACTAATATTAGCTCACTTATTGATTCATTTTCTCACTCGGATAATACATTGATATATATGCGATATATGTTAATTGTATTATTTTCTTTTGTTACAAAATATATTATATATGTGATATATAATATTGTAACATATTATAATTACTAATGCAACATGATTAGTGGAGATTAATCAAAGTTAGGGTTTGATTTGGGTTAGCTCATTCTTGTAGCTTCTAAAAGCATTTCTTTTTGTCATGAGCTAAGATATTTTGTATGATATTTTGTAACCCAAACCACACCCTTAACTCAAGTTAACTCTCTACAAAGGTTAGCTATTATTTTATTAGCAACCATGGTTGCATAAGGAATTATCAAAACTTTTCATTATTCATCACAAATGATTATTCATCTTCTTCTTCCTTGAGCTTTTGAGAAAAGCTTTCTAGGTTTTTCTTATGTGATGAAAATGAGTGAGTTAATGAAAATAAATGAGAGTTAAAATCCTACTTCATCATCCTAATCTATCCTAGCCATTTAGATTAGGGTGTTCACTTCATTTAGTGAGTGAGAGCTTGTGTTAAAGAAACTTCAAGATAGATCATCTTTGTTATCGAAGATCGGAAGCAAGCTTGCATCTTTCTCTTCGTGGAGCCTCTCTAGAGTCCGAATGCACGATGATCGCAGCGAAGGGACCTCAACACGGAGCTTAAGAAGTGAAGGACAGGATCTACAAAGGTTGTAATCCCTCTCACTTAGTGTTAAAGTGTTTAACATGCTTGTTTTCACCTAATCTCTAGTTTAAAGATCTTGTTAAGGGTTGCTAGGCACGTCTAAATTTTAAATCGGGCATGGTTGATGCTTCGTAGACCCTTGTGAGAGTGCCTAGTAACCCTACAGTGGTATCAGAGCCAAGCTAGAGCTTTAGGCGATGTCTAGGCGAAGTTTAAAGTCCGATCGAACTCCGAATACCCGTAAAACCCTAGTATTTGGAAATTCTCTAAAATTATGATTTTTTCTGTATTAAAAATGCTCAAAAAAAATCAGCAGGGAAATACAAGAGTTACTGTGAAATGCGTGCCACCAATACCATTAAAGCACCGCGGAACCGCGACCGTACCATGGCTTTGACGGCGGTTCCACGGCCAAACAGTAGATTCATGTTTCACTGTTTCCACAGTAACATCCGTATGTGTTTCCTGATTCTTCTGGGAATTTTTAATTCTTACTCAAGTCTTGAGTTTTCTGGGTTGTATTGGGGACTCGTTGATTCGATCGGATAATTTAACTTCGTTTAAGTTTTTCCGGATAATTTTTAGAACGTGTTAAAAAGTTCGAACGGATATCAATAACTCACTTTTTCCCCTGTCGGAAAATTTTCAAAAGTTGGATTTTTTCTCGAGTTTCAAACTTTCGAAAAATCGTGGAAGTAACGCGGTGGACCCTCTAGAAGAACACAAACCTTAACTCGATTATGTGACCGTCTGAACCGCCTCTGAACCTTAGGGTTTGGGGCAGTACGGCGTTCCCACATGTGAGGCGTTGGCTTGACCCTTCTACGGCTGGACCATTGGTACTGTGGCATGTGATGGATACTTTTTGAACTCCGCTCACGTGTTGAGCCATTTGGGAAAACTTGGGTGTTTGTTTATTCAATCGGAAAGTTTAACATTGTCTATTTATCTGGAATGTGATACAATATTTGGTATCCACAAGTAGTTATGAGATAACTAATTTGAATGTTATAAATCTAGCGGTTTAGTCTCAGATGATCGGTTGCCACGGGATTTTGATGCGATCAAAAGTCCGTCGCAATCACGTAGTGTACGCGGATACTCGCCGGGTAAACTTAACAGACAGCCACGCCCCATAGCCCCGACCAAGTGACTGTAGGAGAATCCCGTCGCCAAAAGCATCCGTTCGGATGCTCACGGCAGTGGTGTTCCGCCTTAGTGCACTTCGTCGACGGCATCGGGGGTGCGGCCATTTACTAAAGTTTGCGACGAGCATTCGATCAGGATGTCGGGAATCTTGTTGAATTGCCCGACTTGATATTGAAAAGAGTTTTCGATAATGAGACTAAAATGCGGGGTTTATAATGTAAGTCTACGGTAGCGCCCCGGCCGTCTAACAGACGCCAATTGCGGAACAAAAACTTTTAACTGGCGCTATCGTATACTATAACCCGGATCTACCATTATTGCTAAACTAACAAACTGTAAAGAGGGTAGAAAGGTTATACCGAACGATCCTAGTCCTTCGTTCTTTAACCATCATCCCACGCTCCGTTGCGGCTGCTCCGATCTCGTCGATCTCCGATCTGCTCGTCCAGGTGGCACCACGTCAACGGTTCTTTAAACGGGCTCCCGCCTCTGACCCGAGGCAACTCGGTCGTCAAGTTTGCTAAAAGAAACGACCAAGATTGATGTAGAGAATGAGTAGAATACTTTGTCTCACTTAGTACAAAGCCGTGGACGATCGGTCAATGAAGTTGCCACTCGAATCGGGTGATGGAATGAAATGAGCTATGAAATTTCCATACACCCCAAAACTATCATAATTTTTTAACCAAATCAAGTGAGAGAGTGTGTGAGAGGGGGAAAGGGCCGGCCATACTTATAACAAGAAGGGGGTGAGTGTAGGAGGGAAGTGGTGACCATAAGAGAAATATCTAGTGTGAACACAAAGTGTGAACACAATACATGAAAAGGATGAATCACTTAACCTAGTCACCTTGCATTAATTGAATCATTAATGCAACCATGAGTCACTAATCCTTGTCACCACCTTCTAGATGCTTCTAGAAACTTTCACACTCATCCAAGAAAAGATAAATCCGTATTTAACCAAATGTTAAATACGGCTGATAGAAAACTGGAAACTGGCAACTTCCAAAAGTGATCCTGAAACGAATTTCAGGACAACCCCGTAACTGTATAAATATACCCGCATTTGTATTACGATTGAATACAAATGCAACTGAGACAAAGATATTATATCTACTCAATATAATACTCGGATCCGGCTTAAACCAAAGCCGACCAGTATCATCTGCCCGAAATATGACACGTGCGTAAACGCACGTGCATTTCCGAACCCTGCCATAAAACCATACGGCCTCTACAACATTTCGCACGAACTTGGGAAACTATCTGTGGTGGACTCTAATGACTCGTCAGTACCCTGGCAGTGGGTTTAACCACAAGCCGTCAGCGGCACTAGCTGCGCGTAACGGCTGCCCATGGACTGACCTCAAGGGAGGCCGATGAGAGAACTCACCCGGAAACCCTACTGAGCCTAACAGTGACAATGTATATACAGTCCGGTCCGTTCGTCAATGAGTATCGCATATCTGCCTAGAGGGCTAGTAACGTCAGACCCCCAATAGCAGTATAAGTCGTGTTGGAGTGTAGCCTAAAAACACCCTGAGATACTAGTGGAGTGCCTACCAGTAAATATCCTGCCACGGTCGTGGGCTTTGTGTAATGGCTCTCCTAGACACAGCACGATCTCACCCCCAATACCGGGAGAGACGAATCCCCTGCCGATCTGCTCACATGCCTCCATGTGGCTCAGGACTGTACACAAAAACTACCTGTTTGCACGACTCCTTTGAGCCGTGGTAGGGTAGAAATCAAAGCACAGTGGGAACTCACACAAGACAAATGACGACCTCAGGTTGATGAACTAACCTGTACACATGTCACCAGGGAACTGCTATCTGACGATATGTATAATACCAACTAGCAGATTCCCGGCGAGTCCTGTCCGGTGTACTCATAACCCAATGAGCACCTGTATACATCTTAGGTGATCCAACTTACACCAGTGGCTTGTGAGACCGGCCACCGCCCCTCGTCGGGGTCTTGACTGTATACACTAGTCTACTCCGGAGTATCAATGCCCTGTCTCGAAACTCCCACGACTAGGGACCAAAATTAAGGATATGCGTATAAACCACCCAACTCTCACGTATATGATCTCCATCATACTGTTGGTAGTAAAGCAAGATCCTAAGGGCTCTATCAAAGTGTAACAGTGATCAGTCACTTGAATCTATACACGACTGATAAAGGCAAACCAGATAGCATACTATCATCTCGAGTAAGACTGTCCTACCGGTATAGGTCCTCCGCAATCATTGCAATCACGTACCTGTGATCCAATAATTGACTCTGAGGGCACTATATCCAACAATCTCCCACTTGCACTTAAGGCTAATTATTGCGATGTCGACTACGCACAGCCCGTGTGAAAACAAACATCCAACTCCTTTACTAATCAGTTTCACAAAGCCCATTTGTAAAACTATTGTGTTCGAGAAATAGCCTCAGTGAGTGGATCCGCCCTGATGTTTCTTTCTATGTCTCTCTTTATCGCAAGTTCGCGGAGAAAGCCATCTTCCGAATTGAGTAATACCCGTCTTAGAATATGTCTGGATATCTGATGGGACCTAGTTCATAAATGAACTCCAAATCCAAACTTCTTAAACTGTATCGATCACTGAACCAAATCAGTATCCTGCACCATTCCTCCCACAGTATCCTCTTGGACCACCTGTCCATAATACTGTCCCTCGTCAGAGGGAAAACTATAACTTTGACAATCACTCTGTCAACCATGTCACCTTTGAAGCCTGGAATGATAACCATCTTCCGAAAGAGGCTGCCGTCATCAAATCCGTAGAACATACACTTATGTTCTAAAACTGCTTCCTTATATTTCTCCAGGATTGGATTAATACAAACTTATTGCATCTAGTGCAAAATCAACATCTGGTGTGGTACTTGACATCTTATGATTGACTCAATTGCCTAAGCAAGTGATCTGCCAATCATGCACAGCCCTCTCCCCTTTAGTCTATACGACACCTTTAGAGAGGGTGGCTCCATCACCTGCAGGTACACCACCATGCCAGGAGTCAACTAAAAAACCATTAGAATACTTTCAAAGTACCCACATTGGGAAACTACCCAAATACAGATCTAAAACCATAGATCTAGAAACCAGAATGTCAGATATTATATCCATATCCTGTCTGGAGAAACAACTGTGTGACGACCACAGTACAACCGATCGTAGTGTAGGAATTTTACTTCCTACTCTGTGTATGTCATCCAAATACCATGACATCACACCCTACTACCTTCTTAACAGATCCATCCCCTGTTCTGATGAAGTCAAACCTATGACTATCACATCAAAACTAGATGATCTATCTCCGCTATAACTGCTATAGTCTATAAATAGACATAAGCTGCTTTCCTACTACGCTTCAGCTGCTCCCACTGACCACAACAACCCTCTGGCAGAATAATATATACGTGCACTTCTAAAACTAGTTTAGAATGACGCTATACTTAACCTTCTGCCGGGTCTCATAGTCTGGAACAACAGTAGTGTCAAGTCTGGGTAAACAAGAACCTCCCTGTCACCTTCCTTGAGGCTACCGAAGTACCTCTCGGGTGTCTGAGGTTACCCACCATATCTGCGGAGTGGCTAATGGAATGTCAAACCTGATTGAATATATAGGTCCTATTAAATTTTCCGTAATCGTTCGCGGTTCTGGAATCACCAGTTCTACCATACTCCCACTACTGTTTTCTGAAAAAATCCATTTTACTAAAACTGTGGCGAGTCAAGAAAAATATCACTATTGATCTTCCAGATGGTAAAAAGTCAACCCTCGACATAGCCTGGGCCAACCCACAAACTGCCATTACAGAAACGTGCCCTGAGTTATCCAGAATCTGGTTTTAAGCATAAGCCGGACAACTTCCCGTACCTTAACATCGTTAAGATATGAACCATTCTATATCCAATATAGAAACTTTGGCACTTATTTAATTGGAACCATATTCAATCATGCAGCTGTCTCCAGTGCATATATACTTAATGGAAAGAGGCTAATCAGCATTACTCAACTTAGGAATCCATCCAATTATGAGTAACCCGAAAGAGAAACAAGTTTCTCAAAACTATTACTAGCGTCAGAATACCAATCACAAGAATCTACATCTTCGATCTCTTTGAAGAATCCCGATACTTGTGACACCTGGTTCTCTACTTTATTCTTATACCCACAACTTCTCAAAACTTAGACCTTGTATTTCTACGAAACACTTGTCTAAAAACTAGAGAAGTCATAAGTAAACAGAACATAGTACGAGGACCTACCCCTTTGTCCTGATGGACACTGGACAACATACAATACTCTGTATAAGTCCGCTGAGTTGAATAACTCAAAATCTATGCGTCGTAGGTTGAAAACTGTACCCAGGCGATTTCCTCAAATATCACCAATTACAACGAATTCCGATATAATGAGGATAATTACCTAATTCCCAATAACTTACTCACACTCATCATCTGTAAAACCATACAGATATGAGAATGAAACCTGGTAAATACATACCCTTGGAGTAAGTATCTAATCAGGAAAACAGTTTTCCTTTAACAATACACTGAAACATGAAAATGTTTCGTAAGGGTATCCTGGTATTCCTAGCAATGCCTCTTCCATAATCCAATTCATGACTATAACCGTATATTTCTTTGCCATCTCTCCAAATCCCTTTATTTGTCTTTAGTCGTTACCTTCTGTACACCATCGTTAGGCTAAATGGTTTTCTTCCTTCCCTACCGTTCGGCACCAGCCTATGGTTTGGAAGAAGACTATCCAGTAAGCATAATAGGTGTACCCTCCTAATCCTAGGAGTACTCGCAACTTGAGAGAAGGTGATGATAAAAGACAACTGAATAATACCTTATTCTATTTCTCCCGAACTGGGGAAAAAAGCAAAGGTGAAATAGGAGTGGCGATGAAGTACGCGGTTTGGTCGTGAATGATAACAGTCGCAATTTACTTTGCCCTCTTTCTAATCCCTTTATTTTGTCTTTAGTTATTTCCTTCTGTACACCCTACTTATGCTAATTGATTTTCTTCATTCCCTACCTTTCGGCACCTGCCTATGGTTTGGAATAAGACTATCCAATAAGCGTAATAGGTGTACTCTCCTAAACTAAAGAGCCCTCGCAACCTGAGAGAAGGTGATAATAAAAGACAACTGAATAAAGCAATTCTATTTCTTCTGAACCTTGATCCATCCTCGAAGAAATCCCTCCGAGTTCGTATATAACCATACGATGGATCTATCCAATGGAAGTGGATGTCCGTAGTAATACGGGGTGTTCTGAGAAATGCAAAGGGTAAAAGAAGGAGTGGCAATGACTTATGCAACATTGACAATCCAAAAGCCAGTATTTTAAGAAGGTTTGGTCAACTTGGTCACTGAGTCATAGTCTAGGGTCGGTCAAAGGTCGCTGCCAAAGAGAGAGAGAAAAGAAACACTCTGCGTGCACTCTAACCTAGATCAGAATGGTTATCACTTTATCTAATCAGGAAACCTCCCACTGTACTGTCAAATTCTCCTCCAAACCTAAAATAAGAATCAATCGGGATCACCCGAAGAGTAAACCAACTCAACAGTGGGAATCGGGATCCAACTCTCATCGCATGATAATGTGACGGAATCCACTCACGTTATCATACTCCAGAAGGTATGTGCGTACCTGGCAAGTTTCAGTTTCTTTAGAAACTCCCGATAAGATTTTTGCCCCATGCTCTTATGACCTTGACTTTGGCCAAAATGCCATAAGTCGCATGCCAAGTTCTACCCGTCACTATCTTGTCAATTTGAACCCACCCGCACATGCCCCTGATTTTGGCCAATCGGCAGAACGACTGTCCCAAACTAACTCATCTATCTATGCAACAAATGAATACCCAGCAGCTACCAAACACTATGCCTTAACTTTGGCTAAAATACATAGCTTGAATACTACTGAATACCCAAAAGAAATGACGGAGGGCTACGGCTGGTTTTTGGAGAAAAACCTTTAACGTAATGAACTTGATCTCGTTAAAGGAACCTGATAGCTTTTTATAAAAATATAGTGGCGAAAACCTTTGCTAAAGAGGTCACTCCCGGTGAAGGGATCTCGGCTCTTTCCTCATGGAATGAGCTGCAGGATATTCCACTGAATACCGCGATGCAAAGCAACTTGTAATCGACTATAGTGAAGTTATTACCCTGACGCAAAACTTCTGCCCAAGGGGTCATTCCCGGTGAAGGGATATCGGCCCTTGCCTTGTCGAATGAAGTGCAGGATATTCACACCGAATACCGCTATGCAAAACAAAAGGAAACGTCTTTGTAATAACACCTTTTAAAATTGTTCCAACAACTCCAAATAGGATTGTTTTCCTTTGCATTGATCAGAATCAATGCAGTCCCATCATCAACCTCACCAAAAAAGAACGAAAATAAAATGTACGTATATGCCATCCGCATTCGTCACTGGGTCCCGTCATCACCCGTTAGGTTACTTAACTAACGACAGAGCGGGGACTGGACTAGCGCGGGTGCAAAACATATACAACATCTAATAGTATATATACCAATATACAATAATCGCTCCAGGCGTGATAATATGCAACATTACAGAAAAGTAATAAGCATCATAGAACAATACAGATAATCTAGGATCCCCGGGTTTCACAGAGCCGCTGCTGAAACCCAATGTTCCCCTGGTCGTGTGGATAGCCTATGCAATGAAACCTAGACCCCTACGGGTGTGGCAAGTTACCCGCCAAAACCTGAAGCGAGGCAGCCCCCTACAGCAAAGTGAATGGACCACCCAGCACTTCACGAAATCTGGTAACTTGAGCACCCCTCCTTGGGTCAACCTGTACCCCCTATAAGTGCGGCGAATAGTCTGCCAATTCTAGAGTGAGTCCCCTCTGCCTCTCAAAGCCATGAGATGCGGACCCGTTGCCCTCCAGAACCCGGCTATCCGTGCACTCCATCACGGGGTAACCCTAGTACAGAAATAAATAAGATGTACAATAGGTACATCGACCTCGACCCGGTCGTGCCCCAAAAGAATATTATACAACAGGCAGTGACGGCAGTCTACATGTTGGACGCTCGCCCCGCAATATCAAATGTTCAGATAAATCCAAACTGCACTACCATTGCACACTGCTATCCACCACGACAAATCCGCAACATCACAGCACAACACAGAACATCAACGCGAATGTCACGTTCGCAAATCCGTCTAAAAGAACTATAGCAATCAGACGTGGTTTACCGATCAAATGACATTCACGGTCGGAGATATAATGTAAGTACTGTAAACTAACATGTTTAAATTTCGATCGACTAAATATCATGAAATGGGCCCCACGAACAACTGTTGTACAGTAACAAAATCTGGGCCCAAAAGATATATACCAAAACCCCCAATTTCCAGAGAAGAAAACACTGTGCAAATTTGGAGCCATGATCTCACATAATGGCCGCGGATGCGCGGTCAAACCATAGGTTTGACCGCGATTCCGCGGCGGTCTTGTTGAATCACGTGCCAAAATTTGTACGGTGTTCTTAGAAAACCCTGCACAGATTTCTGTAATATGTAAAATAATTTTAGGACTTGATTTAAAATCGACAGAAACTGTGAATGAAAATATTGCAGTTTTTGATATTCGGTCCGATCGATGTTTTAAACGCGTTAGCACAAGTTAGTAAAGCATAATGGTGAGGCCCTGATACCACTGTAAGTCTACGGTAGCGCCCCGGCCGTCTAACAGACGCCAATTGCGGAACAAAAACTTTTAACTGGCGCTATCGTATACTATAACCCGGATCTACCATTATTGCTAAACTAACAAACTGTAAAGAGGGTAGAAAGGTTATACCGAACGATCCGAGTCCTTCGTTCTTTAACCATCATCCCACGCTCCTTTGCGGCTGCTCCGATCTCGTCGATCTCCGATCTGCTCGTCCAGGTGGCACCACGTCAACGGTTCTTTAAACGGGCTCCCGCCTCTGACCCAAGGCAACTCGGTCGTCAAGTTTGCTAAAAGAGACGACCAAGATTGATGTAGAGAATGAGTAGAATACTTTGTCTCACTTCGTCCAAAGCCGTGGACGATCGATTAATGAATTTGCCACTCGAATCGGGTGATGGAATGAAATGAGCTATGAAATTTCCATACACCCCAAAACTATCATAATCTTTTAACCAAATCAAGTGAGAGAGTGTGTGAGAGGGGGAAGGGGCCGGCCACACTTATAACAAGAAGGGGGGTGAGTGTAGGAGGGAAGTGGTGACCATAAGAGAAATATCTAGTGTGAACACAAAGTGTGAACACAATAAATGAAAAGGATGAATCACTTAACCTAGTCACCTTGCATTAATTGAATCATTAATGCAACCATGAGTCACTAATCCTTATCACCACCTTCTAGATGCTTCTAGAAATTTTCACACTCATCCAAGAAAAGATAAATCCGTATTTAACCAAATGTTAAATATGGCTGATAGAAAACTAGAAACTGGCAACTTCCAAAAGTGATCCTGAAACGAATTTCAGGACAACCCCGTAACTGTATAAATATACCCGCATTTGTATTACGACCGAATACAAATGCAACTGAGACAAAGATATTATATCTACTCAATATAATACTCGGATCCGGCTTAAACCAAAGCCGACCAGTATCATCTGCCCGAAATATGACACGTGCGTAAACGCACGTGCATTTTCCGAACCCTGCCATAAAACCATACGGCCTCTACAACATTTCGCCCGAACTTGGGAAACTGTCTGTGGGGGACTCTAATGACTCGTCAGTACCCTGGCAGTGGGTTTAACCACAAGCCGTCAGCGGCACTAGCTGTGCGTAACGGCTGCCCATGGACTGACCTCAAGGGAGGCCGATGAGAGAACTCACCCAGAAACCCTACTGAGCCTAACAGTGACAATGTATATACAGTCCGGTCCGTTCGTCAATGAGTATCGCATATCTGCCTAGGGGGCTAGTAACGTCAGACCCCCAATAGCAGTATATGTCGTGTCGGAGTGTAGCCTAAAAACACCCTGAGATACTACTGGAGTACCTACCAGTAAATCTCCTGCCACGGCCGTGGGCTTTGTGTAATGGCTCTCCTAGACACAGCACGATCTCACCCTCAATACCGGGAGAGACGAATCCCCTGTCGATCCCCTCAAGTGCCTCCATGTGGCTCGGGACTGTACCCAAAAACTACCTGTTTGCACGACCCCTTTGAGCCGTGGTAGGGTAGAAATCAAAGCACAGTGGGAACTCACACAAGACAAATGACGACCTCAGGTTGATGAACTAACCTGTACACATGTCACCACGGAACTGCTATCTGACGATATGTATAATACCAACTAGCAGATTCCCGGAAAGTCCTGTCCGGTGTACTCATAACCCAATGAGCACATGTATACATCTTAGGTGATCCAACTTACACCAGTGGCTTGTGAGACCGGCCACCGCCCCTCGTCGGGGTCTCGACTGTATACACTAGTCTACTCCGGAGTATCAATGCCCTGTCTCGAAACTCCCACGACTAGGGACCAAAATTAAGGATATGCGTATAAACCACCCAACTTTCACGTATATGATCACCATCATACTGTTGGTAGTAAAGCAAGATCCTAAGGGCTCTATCAAAGTGTAACAGTGATCAGTCACCTGAACCTGTACACGACTGATAAAGGAAGACCAGATAGCATACTATCATCTCGAGTAAGACTGTCCTACCGGTATAGGTCCTCCGCAATCATTGCAATCACGTACCTGCGATCTAATAATTGACTCTGAGGGCACTATATCCAACATATAATTGTTAGGCATGAAATGTCTAAGGTATTCATTTGGTTAGGCATGCGATGTCTAAGAAGGTTGCGGATTCCAATTGTTGTAGTTTTACACTTTCTTTTCTGCGACCGTAAGTGTAGTATGTAGTTGTATCGCCGGTTTTCATTGCTATACATCGACGACAATCGGTGTATGCATACTTACTTATGTTGATGACATGCGATGTTATGTGTTGCTGTAATATGTTATATTGGATCGTCGTGTTTGAATAGCCGGGGGTTTTATATGAGATGAGGGTTTTTATTTTCATTCATGTAAAATTCATTGTATGTAATATTCTTTTATTGGGGCACTTCCAGGCTGAAGATGATGTCACCATTGTATATTATTTACTTTTCCGCATTAGGTAGACCCTAGGCAGGGAGCACAAGTAACCGGGTTCTAGGGTCCAGTAGGAGACCATCTCGAGGAGTCGAGACTGGGTCTCCTAACCCTGGAATTGGCAGAGCTGCTTTCCGCTCTCGTAGGGGTCTAGGGATGTGGGTTTGGCTATTCATCACGACCGTGGAATCCGTGTTTTATACAGGCTCGTATTAAAAACACGGACCTCCTAGTATATCCAATATTTCATATATGTTCTTCTGCTGCAATGTTCTGTGATGAGATCATATTACTGCCTGAGGCGAATGTTTATATTGTATATATGAGATATATATTATATATTGTTGATTTCGTTTCATATCTGATACTTGTGAAGCATAATTAAAATGAGACTTCATTAATGAGATTAATGAAATAAAAGAAACCTAAGATGTTGTAGAAACTTGTTTAAAAACTGGTAGCTCTAGTTCTTGCTTTGCATAGCGGTGTTCCTTATAGAACATACATCACCTTATTCGATAAGGAAAGAGCCGAGATTCCTTCACCGGGAGTGACCTCTTTAGTGAAACTAGCAGATGCTGCATACTCGGTTTGTCTTTTGATTACTTCTATAGTTTTTGCTTTGCATAGTGGTATTTGCGAAATATCCTGCACCTTATTCGATGAGGAAAGAGCCGACGATCCCTTCACCGGGAGTGACCTCTTTAGCAAAACTAGAAAAGCCTCAAAAACACTCCATTTAAAATCACTCGATTCTACAACGATATCAAGTTCTTTACGCTCATGGTTTTCTTAAAAACCTGCGCAGCCCTCCGTCATTTCAGATAAGTACTGCTTAGTATTCGTGCTGTGGTAGTTTGGCATGCGTCAAGGCGTAGTGTACGATAGCTAACTAGTACTTATCTGCTAGCATACGATGCGATTGGATTAGGGTATTCGTACGGCGTTGTTTGGCATGCGTCAAAGGTCGTGCGGGTGGGTTTAATTCAATCAAGAAATGTACGGGTTGAACTTGACTAGCGGACTATGGGTTGTTTGGCATGCGTCAAGGTCATAGCACGCTAGGGGTAAAATATTATTGGGAATTTCAAGTGTTGAAATTTTCAATGAGATTGCATACCTTCTATGAGATAGTTGGATCCCGATACCCGCTGCGAGTAAGAGTTACTCCTGGGAGAGTTTTACACATTACAATTAGCCGATCAAGTAGGTGTCTAGAAAGGTGTCAACGGGGTTACGCCCCTAGGAAAATGAGGTTTACTTTAATTAGGTCCGTGCGAAAGCACGGGGCACCTCCCTCAAAGTACCGGCACTGGTCTGGCTTAAATATTGACGAAATTGTAGGGTGTAATTAATCCCGGCTAGTCTTTCCTTTTAGGGTTTGAAAGAAGATTTGACTAAAATAGTGGGAGACATCCTGATTAGATATATTAGATAACCAATCTAATCTTGCAAGAGCATACGCTGAGTGTTTTCTTCTCTCTCTCCAGGTAGCGACCATCTCATACCTTAATCAAGATAATAATTCGGATATATTGACCGAACCCGCTTGTTATACTGAGCTGGTAACGTTGGTCCCGCTCCAACTTATAATTGTTATAAAACAGAACAGGATATAGGGGATTACCAGAATTTCCGTGCCGCCCAAACGAAGAAAGTGCATGCTGATGCAACATCTTCGGGTGTGTTCATTACAAATAACTGTTTCGCAGTATCCTCTATGTCCTGGGTATGTGTTACCGGATCGGGATCCCAGATATGTAATATGTTACATGGGCTACAGATAGGTAGAGAACTGAGAACGGGTGATAAGTTTCATGAGATAGAAACGGTGCAAGTGTTGCAGCCAAGTCTGTTGGTAACTATCACCCTGTATTACCAGAATACATTGATTCTGAACGAATGTTATTAGATACCGAAATTGATATACAACATCATATCAATCTCTTTATTAGTAAAGAAAGGATATAATTTTGTATTGTTGGATAATGTTTTGAACATTTCCTATATCAAGAGTTGATCGGTTCAGGTACGTTATCTAAAAGTATAGACGTTCTAAATCAAACTACAGTTCTTAGCATACAGAACACACACAAGAGGAAGAGTTCAGAAATGAACGAATCCTTCTTGAGGTATTGTAGACTAGGTCATATCAATGCGACCCGACTAGCTGAAGTTACATTTAGATGCATATTTAAATCTGTTTGAATTTACATCTTGTGAAACTTGCCAGTCATGTCACAAAGATATGATGACCACAGCTCTGTTTATTGAAAACAGAGAAAGAGTTAGTGAACTCTTGGGATTGATACATGATGATGTATGTAAGGTCCCCTGTCTACATATGCCAAGACCGGTTCTTTTTACTTCATTACATTCACTGATTATCTCTCAAGATTCGGACATATGTTCCTGTTGAAACACAAGTCTGAACCTTTTAAGATATTCACAGAATATAAGTTAGAAGTAGAGAACCAAAAATGGGTATAAGTATTATGTCCTTTGATGAGATCAGGGAGGAGAATACTTGAGCACGGTATTCCTGGACTATTCTAATGGAGAATGAGATTCTCTCTCAGCATTACTCCTCCGTATACACCATAGCAAGATGGTATATCGGGGCGGAGCAATAGCACCCTATGTGATATGGTGTGCTCTATGATGAGTACTACTGAGTTTCCTATTTTCTTTTGGGAGTTATGCACTTGAGAAGCTGCATACCTATTGAATAGGGTTCAAATCAAATCAGTTGCCTACCACTTCATATGTGATATGGAATGGGAAGTGCACATATCTTAAGTTTGTTAAGATTTGGGGTTGTCCAGCCTATGTCTAAAAGCATAATCCGGACAAGCTCGAGGCAAAGTCAGATCTGTGGAAGTTTGTTGGATATCCCAAGCATATGCAAGGGAATATCTTCTACCTAACAGAGGAACAAAATATGTTTTGTTTCTCAACATGCTACCTTTGTGAAAGGGAATTTCTTGTGAAGAAATTAGTGGTCATGAGGTAGAATTGGAAAGGTTCCAGCTATACAAACTGCAGCTGATGATTTGGTAGAACCAAAGGATTCAATAGTTTCAAACGAACCTCAGCCTCTCCGCCGATTTAGTAGGGCTCCTCACCCACCTGAGAGATACTCCATTTTCTCAATGACAGTAGGAGCGAGGATTGCATCATGAGATGATGACCTAACTAGTTTCGAGCAGGCCATCAAGAGTGGGACTCTGTAAGAATGGCTGGATGCTTAGCGATCTAAGATGGAATCCTTATACACCAACAAAGTATGGACTTTGGTTGCTTTATCTGAAGGGTTAAATCCCCATCAGGAGCAAGTATATCTTGAGAAGATTACTTGATGTATATGGAAAAGTTGAGACTTTCAAAGCTATGCTTAAGTCCATCCAGATCCTACTTGCCACGGCTATATACCATGACTACGATATCTGGTAGTTGGGTGTCATGACAGCTTTTCTAAATATGATTTAGAAGAGAGCGTCTATAAGTACACAGCCAGAGGGCTTCGTAGACAGTAGGAACAGCGGAAATGTGTGCAAGTTGCTTTATAGGATAAAGCAGGCATCGCGGAGTTGGAACGTCTGTTTTGATATGGCAGTCAAAGAGTTTGACTTCATCAAAATGGTAGATGAACCTTGTATATACAAAAAGGTAGTAGGGAGTATGGGGGTGATCCTCGTAGAGTACGTGGATGACATACTCTTGATAGGGATGGAGTTTCCTATGCTACGCTCGGTCAATCTCCGCTTATCACAAGGATTCTCCATATAGGATCAAAGTGATACCTACTAAATCCTGGGTTTTCGATCTATGAGATAGATCTAATTGGATGTTAGGACAATCACTAGTTGTAGTGAGATGGTATCAATCGATCCTGGGGAGAATCACTGGAAAGGTTCCAGGGTGATAAGGGCGACTGAAAGTCAGTCGCAGGCATTGTCTTTACCCTCAGTGGAGGGACGGTATGTTGGAAGAGTTCTAAGCTAGATACCGTGACATACTAGACGATTAAAGGCAAGATACATCATTACCAAGGATGCTACCAAGGAGGCAGTCTGGATATATATAAGTTCATGAGATGAACTTCTTTCCTACCATTGTGTGAAAATGGAGTTGTAGCTTATTCTAAGGAACGCCCGTCCCATCAGAAATCCAGATATAATTCTTAGGCAGTATCACCTGATCATGGCGATGGTTGATCTCCAGGGAGATCGAGGTTAGGAGAGTAGACACAGAGGACAACAGCGCGGATCCACTCACAAAGGCCTTTTTCCCAGTAGAGACTTTGATGGGATGGTTGAGTATGAGATACTTCAACCACAGGTAATTGTTGGGTATGTGATACCACAACAGATGGCCCTAGTGCAAGTGGGAGATTGTTAGTTATATGTATGCCCTAGAGGCCATTACTGTACATATGATGTATATTATAATGGATGCTTGGACATATATAGGGAGGAATTTCTTGCTCGACATGATAGTACGCTATCTGGTTGTACTTTATCTTAACATTTACTCTGATTGTCTCTATGTTACATGTTGATAAAGCCCTTCGGATATGTACTCGACTACTGGGACTATGATGAGATCATACTACTGGGGCCACGGTAGTCGACGAGTACATCCTATAACTGTTCCTAGTCGAGGGTGTATCGAGACAGGGCATCGATACACCAGAGTAGACTAGCGTATACGCATCTTGACCCATATGATGGGCGATGGATGATCCCATATCCATCGGTGTTTGACATCAAGGATGGTGTACGGGTGCTCAGTAGAGACTGGGTTCACTGGACAGACTCGCCGAGAACTCCCAGATGGTATTATACCTCACGTCAGATGGCAGTTCTCCGGTGACACTGGTACAGAGTAGTCTGTTGACCCGAGATCATCATAGAGTCTTGTGTGATTCCCACTGTGCTTTGATTTCCATCATACCACGTCCAAGAGGGTGTGCAAAAAGGTGGCTTTTAGGTACAGTCCCGAATCACATGGAGGCAATGAGCGATAGGAGGGGATTCGTCTCTCCCGGTATAGGGAGTTGATGTTGCGCTGTGTTCGATTGGCTATAACTGGAAATCCCTCACCAGGGTTGCTGAGATTTACTGGTAAGTGTTATCAATAGTTTCTCGAACTGTTATAGACCTCATATTGACACGACTTATCAAGCTACTGGGGTCTGACGTTTACCACCCCTAGGCGAGATATGCGACATATCAGACGACGAGACTGGACTGTACGGAAGTGTTACTGATTAGATTCGCAGGAGAATGTACAGGCTTGCTTGTTGATCTTCTGATCGCTCAATACCTGGGTGGCTGTTACGTTTAGCTGACAGCTTGCACCTTGTGGGTGTTTGATATGATCATCACCTACTGCCGGTGTATTGACGATTCTTTAGAGTCCTACACAGAGGTTTCTTGGTTCAGGAAAAACGGAGTAGGAGCACATATATGATATGTGTGGGACCGAGAACAATACGTGTATGTGATACCGTATTAGTTTCTCGCGATATGAGATATCGGCCGGGTATATGAGATATAGCCGGGTCATCGGATCAAGTGTTGATTCGATGAACTGATACAGATTATATTAGTCGGTTATTTATGAAATAGCCGGATTATCGGATCAAGTGTTGATTAGATAATTTAATGTATAATAATATATATTTGATATATTAAATTACATTAACTAATATTAGCTCACTTATTGATTCATTTTCTCACTCGGGTAATACATTGATATATATGTGATATATGTTAATTGTATTATTTTCTTTTGTTAGAAAATATATTATATATGTGATATATAATATTGTAACATGTTATAATTACTAATGCAACATGATTAGTGGAGATTAATCAAGGTTAGGGTTTGATTTGGGTTAGCTCATTCTTGTAGCTTCTAGAAGCTTTTCTTTTTGTCATGATCTAAGATATTTTGTAACCCAAAGCACATCTTTAACTCAAGTTAACTCTCTACAAAGGTTAGCTATTATTTTATTAGCAACTATGGTTGCATAAGGAATTATCACAACTTTTCATTATTCATCACAAATGATTATTCATCTTCTTCTTCCTTGAGCTTTTGAGAAAAGCTTTCTAGGTTTTTCTTATGTGATGAAAATGAGTGAGTTAATGAAAATAAATGAAAGCTAAAATCCTACTTCATCATCCTAATCTATCCTAACCATTTAGATTTTGGTGTTCACTGAGTGAGAGCTTGTGTTAAAGAAACTTCAAGGTAGATCATCTTTGTTATCGAAGATCGGAAGTAAGCTTGCATCTTTCTCTTCATGGAGCCTCTCTAGAGTCCGGATGCACGATGATCGCAGCGAAGGGACCTCAACACGGAGCTTAAGAAGTGAAGAACAGGATCTACAAAGGTTGTAATCCCTCTCACTTAGTGTTAAAGTGTTTAACATGCTTGTTTTCGCCTAATCTCTAGTTTAAAGATCTTGTTAAGGGTTGTTCGGCACGTCTAAATTTTAAATCGGGTATGGTTGATGTCTCGTAGACCCTTGTGAGAGTGCCTAGTAACCCTACACAAACAACCCTAGAACTAAGCTTACCTAGGTCAAGTCTCTAGACCTCTCCTAGACTTCCAAAGGACAAGCTGTATGATCAATCCTCTACCATCTCTTTACTACTCTTGTGGTCAGTTAAGTGCCAGGTAAGTGGGAGGTATCCGCTATACGAATCACCGAAAATAGCGGGCCTGATTAAGTAACCACATGCCTTAGACACACTTGCCTAGGCACCACAAAAATAATGCGGATAAGCGATAAATTACCCACGACCTTCCTCTGTCCTTATTGAGCGCGACAGTCCTTAGAGTCTTGTCTAGATATTTTTTAAATTAATGTAGGGTTGATACAGATGCTTGGGTTGTGATTTGTGGGGCTTAGGAAAGGTGATAAAATCCCCACCTAATCTGAATTTGGTCTTTGCCCCTTAAAAATCCGTATTAAAATATGAATTAACAAACAAATTACAAAACTTTGCAAAAATATTTTTGAGCGGCGATATTTTGCAAAGAATTCTGCAGAAAAGATATTTTGTTGGATTTAAGAGGAGAGAGAAAGAGTTGAAAAATTTACCAGAGAAGTTTGGAACCCTAGATCTCCAATTCCGCCGCGCTTCCGCCGCTATTTGTCCTTATTGCCGTGGATCCACCGTGAGAAAGAAGGATCAGTTGATGAAGTTTGCTACGTGGCCTCTTGTACTCCTCTGGATCTCGATGAATGTCTCTGTCGTTTAGTTTCCTCAAGTCTGTGACTCCAGATCTCCTTGCAAAATTCACACACAATTCGTTAAATATACAATTTGCAGTTTTGTTTTAATTATGATATAGATCGAATAAGAATTCAACACAAATAGTAAGAATAAAAAATTACGCACGTATCCCCGACAACAACGCCATTTGATTGATATGTTTTTATGTGTAGTAATTAACCGCAATCAATAACGGTGTCGTGTGTAGCTAGACTGAGATGAGTACGGGTCGTCCTCTGGGAAACGTTGAATATTTTATTCTTACTTTAGGCGTGTTGAGAAAGAAAGGAGGAAGAATAAAGAATGGTGAAGAATGGTTGTAGGATCTAGATCTACGTTAAACACGGATGCAAAATATAGATCTAGATTAACTACAGATGTAAGTTTAATATTAAAAGGGGCTTGTAGGGTTCATTGGGATTTAGTAGTTATGGATGATTAATTAAAGATTACTCTTTTTATCCTTTAATAGATTTAAAACTAGAATGACAGTGATGCATGTAGATTAAGGTTTCTGGAGGGAAAAGGGTTCCCACTCTTAACCCCTATCTTGACATGGATCTCCGTTCATATCTAGCCTTTACCAAAACAATCACTAATCTAATCTCTAATCGCGGTCGGGACTAACAATAAATTGGTAGCGCGTCCTATTAGGATGTTAATGATTCTTTTGGTAAAGTGTATAAACTTTGTAGGACGTAAAAAGAGTTTAAGGATCTTCATCATCCATTAATCTATCCTAATCCTACGAACCCTAACAAGCAGAGAATTACTCGCGCATGGTGGGAGAAGAAGAGATGGAGAGGGAAATCATATTAAAACTACAAAGAAATAGAATAATAAAAAGAACTACTTTTATTAATCAACAAAATTCATTTACACTTTGTTCCCTTAAAAAATGATTACAAAATGCTAGTTTTGCTTCTCGATCTCTCCTAAAGAGGTAGATGAACCGTTGATGATCATCCTGGATACGTGAGCCTGTCGCGGACTTCGTGATCTCTTCAGCTTGATAATTTTTCTAAGAGCCTCTCGGTCCTTATTTATAGTCCCAAAGCCAGAACCTTAATCTCCTAATTTGGAAACCAATAGTTATGAACCAAACAGAAAAATCCAAACTCCCAAATCTTTCAATACGCGGCGGATCCACGGCCAATAGGTGGGTTTGGCCGTGGATCCACGGCCTTATAGATGGATCACAGGATTTTATCTTCTGGGGCTTGATCTTTATAACACGTGGTGATCTTTTTAATCTCTGGAAACTGAAAATATTTTCTACGTCACTGCCAGACTTAATTTCTTTAGTTTGCTTTCTTAATTAAGCAGGTTTGTTCCAACAACTTTGATTTCCTTGATTTCAGCCCTGAAAATTCTGCACAACAACTCAACAAATAATATTAGTAGAGTTTATTTTATTGAGATTTTAACTTAACCATTAAGAATTGGTCAAAAGTATTTTAATAAGGTAAGCATATTTAAATGGGCCAAATATTACATGGATATTATATGCTTGCTTTTTCTTACCAAATATTAATTATAATATATAAACACATGAAAATGGTATTTTTACAGATAAACCCTTACATGTATCATATATTAAAATAAACACCTTTTATTATAAAGAAATAGTAGGAAAAATGTCTTATTAAATGTGCAGTTTTATCAACTGAACAGTTCCCTACATTTTAAACGGCCAGCTAGCCACTGTTGGATGCAGTGGATTTGGATGTTGATGGATAAAGTCTTCGTGAATCTGGCACGAGTGGCACTGCTTTGCGTATTCGAGGCAATCTTGGATTATCGTGGGCCAATAGTAGCCCATCCGTTTGATCTTCAGCTTCATCTTCGGGCCGCCTTGGTGAGAACCGCAAAGTCCGTCGTGAGTTTCTTGGACGACTCTTTTTTCTTCTTCCGGTCCTAGGCATCTTAGCCACAGAGAATCAAATAATCTTTTATATAGAGTATCATTGACGAAGGCAAAAGAAGAGCTCGTTTCATAAGCTGATATCTTGACGACGCCTTTTCAGGTGCTCGACGGGATTTGAAGTAGTCTATAAAGACTTCCCTCCAATCCTCAGCCTTTTCCTGGTCTTTTATTTGCAAAGACATTTGCTCGGTCACTTCCTTTTCTTTGGATGACTCCGGAGATATTTCTGCCGGTGCAAGAACCCGACGGCTTTGCATAATGATCCTCACGTCATCGAGGCTCTCGTCAGCCAGTTCTTTAGCGAGCTTGGCTAACGCATCCGCCTTGCTATTTTCCGCACGTGGTATGCTTTCCAGGGCAAAAGCAAGGATTTGATTCAGCAATTGCTGCACTCTCTCACCGTATTTCACCAACTCTGGCTTGCACGTTTGATAGTCGCCATTTACTTGACTAACGATCAGCTGGGAGTCTCTGTATATGAGGAGATTCTCAATTCCCATGTCGACGGCGATCTCAAGACCTGCTATCAAAGCTTCGTACTCGGCTGCATTGTTCATCCTCCTCTCTGTTAAGGAGAAGGCAAAGCGCATTATCTCTCCTTGGGGAGTTATGAAGATGAGGCCTACCCCGGATTTGATTATGGGGGTGCTTTGTTTGCGCTTCTTCATGGAAGATGCCCCATCGAAGTAGAGTTCCCATCGAGTGTCACTCTCTCTTCTCTCTCTGTCGATCGTGTCAAACGCGTGCTCGTCTGGCAATTCGCAGTTCAAGGGAGATTCGGCAGGTATCGGATGCTCTGCGAGGAAGTCGGCGATGACCTGACCTTTCACTGCCTTGAGGGGTCGATAAGTTATCGAGAGCTCCATCAAGAGCAGGGCCCATTTAGCGAGTCGTCCCGTTAATATAGCCTTTGACATTAAATATTTGAGAGGATCCACCTTCGATATGAAATGGACCTCATGTGCCAACACGTAGTGTCTGAACTTCGTTATCGCGAAGATCAACACCAGGCAGTGTTTTTCGATGGGAGAATAATTGTTTTTTGCCCCCAGGAGAACTCGACTCAGATAGTAGAGAGCTCTTTCTTTCCCTTGATCGTTCTCTTGTGCCCATAGCACACCTAAAGAACCTTCGAGGGCTGTTGTGTACAGGTTGAGAGGTTTTCCTTTAACGGGAGCGTCCAGTACTGTCGGATTCTGCAGGTATTGCTTGATTTTGTCCAGTGCACTTTGGCATTTGTGATCCCAGACGAAAGGAGTCCCTTTCTTTATTAGGTGACTGTAAGGACGGCACTTGCCGGAGAGATTGGCTATGAATCGCCGGATATATGCGAGCTTTCCTTGGAGAGATCGCAGCTGCTTGAGAGTTTTTGGCGGGGGCATTTCCATGATCGCCTTGATCTTCAACGGGTCTATCTTGATGCCTCGGTGTCGGATGATGAATCCTAGGAACTTGCCTGAGGACACTCCGAACGCGCATTTGAGAGGGTTCATTTTCATGTTGTATTTCCGAAGGCGTCAGATACTCTAAATGTTCCTCGTATGATTTACTTTTAACTATGAGATCGTCGATATAGCATTCGACGATTTCATGTATGAGGTCATCGAAAATCTTCGTCATGGCCCTCTAATAGGTGGCACCGACGTTCTTTAGACCAAAAGGCATCGCCTTGTAGCAGAATATACCCAAAGAGGTCCGGAAGGCGGTATGCTTTTGGTCCTGATTGTAACCTGACGAGCCATCCATGAAGGAGAAAACTTCATGAGTGGACGTATTGTCTATCATCAGCTCGATAACTGGCACTGGGAAGTCGTCTTTTGGGCAGGCTTTGTTGAGATCCCGAAAGTCCACACATATGCGCACCATCCTATTCTTCTTCATCACCGGAACGATGTTGGCGATCCAGTCAGGATATTGAACCTCTTGGATGAAGCCGGAGTCGATTAGCTTCTTGACCTCGGCGTTGATGCTCATCTCAAGCTCGAGCCGCATTCTTCTCGGTGCCTATTTGATCGGCTTGACGTCCGGGGATATTGCCAATTTGTGTACAGCAATCTCTGGATCTAGTCCTGGCATCTCGAAATAGTTCCATGTGAAGCAATCTTTATGCTGTATGAGCACGTCTTTAAGCATAGCCATCCTTTCTTCAGACAACAGCCTACTGACGAATGTCGGCCGCGGGTCACTTGCCGTCCCCAAATCAATTTTCTTGAGATTATCTGCAGTAGTATGTATTCCATCTTCCAGCTCTTTTGGCGCCGGTGGAAATTCTGAGATCACCTCACCATCACTGTTTTCGAAGCACCAGGGGAGGTCATCCACATTCTCGGGCTCTTCTTCTGACAGCGTTACCACGTGGCAGGTACTAGATCGCCTCCAAGGCCAATGTTGATCTGGTTCTACTCTCGCTGCGGGCGCAGCTTTTGGTTCATGCTTCTACAGCGGGGTTAGCCTCCAGCTGCTGGATAGAGCGAATCTGCCTTGCTGATACTGGTTTTCTACCCGGTCTTTGAATGTGAAGCAGTCTTCGAGAGGATGTCCTATTGCTCGGTGATAGGAGCAATAGTCTTGGTGAGAGACCTCGTTCGCTTGCTCGGGGTGCTTGGACTCCGGGAGGGTAATCATTTGATGTTTTATGGCGAGATTGAATATCTTCTTTGTCTTGTCTTGGGGAAAAGAATATTCTCGACCCATCTTCTTTATAAAAGACGAATCCGGATTGCTCGATTCCCGATCGCGTGGCTTCTTGGTCCCGCTTTGTCGCTGTCGTATGCCATTCCCGCTCTTTGATTTATTTTTGCCTCTGCGTCGGTCCTTTTATATGACAGGTTGACAAGGAAGAGCATTTTCATTTTTCGCAACCTGCTGAAGGAGGCGCTGCGTTCTGCTTTTAGGGGTCTGACTTTTACCAACCCCTAGGCCCGCCATGCGATGCTCATAGACGAACGGACCGGACTGTACGGATATTGCCACTGACAGGCTCAGTAGGGTGTCAGGATGAGTTCACTCATCGACGTCCCTTTTGGTCAATACCTGGTAGCCCGTTACGTATAGCTAATACCTCTGACGTGCTAGTGGTTAAATCCACAACCAAAATATTGACGAGTCTTTAGAGTCCCCCACAGACCAGTTTCTCAAGTTTCGTGCGAAACCCTGTAGAGGCCGTATGGAGATATGGCAGGTTTCGATCAGATACGTGAGGTATTGCACGGATCATGATCGGACGGATAATACTAGCGGGCTTTGGTTTAAGCCGGATCCTAGTATTGTATAGTGTAGATTTTGTCTCTTTGCATTCGTATTCAGTGGGAATACAAATGCGGGTATGTATATACAGTCGCGGGGTTTTCCTGTAATTTATTACGAGATCAGTTTTCTGAAGTTGCCAGTTTGCATTCCGTTTCGGCCAGTTTTTCTTTGTTCCTTCACGGCCGGATTTTTCCAATGGAGGGGGGTTATTTGCATGTGTGCAAATTAGATATGTGGAGGGGGTTTCTTGTAAATGAGGGATTATGATAAACATAGCATCTTTGCTTTTTGTTCTCATCATAGCTAGCATTTAATGTGATAGGAAATGATAGGATTTTGGTGTGACCATAATTCCTCAATATCAACACATTTCTTATGGTCACCTTGATACATCCCTACACTCACCCCCTTGTGGTTTTTTCCCCTCCTCATTCATTTGGCCGTCCATTCTTTAGGGGAGAGAATTTTTTTGGTGTGAAAAAAATTCTTCATCTCATTCTTTGCTTACACCAAAAATCCCAAGTTCATTTCAAAGTTCATTTCCTCCATCCACAATAGCAACTTCAACCCCAATAGAGAAAAATGGATACTACACTTTTCCTACAGCATCCTTGGGCACATCGACTCGCCAACTTCGTGCTCGAGTTGCCTCGGTCCAGAGGTGGGAGCCCGTAATAGAACTCGGCGATGTGGTGCCTGTTCCGACGAGGAGATGAAGACCGGAGATTCCGCGAGGAGATCGGGACTGAGGCCGAAGACCAAAGGACATGGAACGCTCGGTATAGCATCCTTCTCTTTTTCTAGTTTGCTAGCATTAGGTTAATGGCCCGATCCGGGTTTTATAGTGCGCGGTAGTGCCGGTTTACAAGTTTCCTAAAAGTTTCGTTTCAGCATTCTGGCGTCGGATTGACGGCCGGGGCGCTACCGTGCACTTACATTGGTATCAGAGCCACGCCATTTACCTAGTCTAGCTTGCTCTAACGTGTTTCCAAGATCGATCGATCGGATTTTCCAAAAACCGTATTTTCAAGCACAGTTTTTGTCGAATTTTTCCCGTGCTCTAAAAATTATTTGGTATATTGGAAAAATACGTGCAGGGTTTTTTGTGAACACTGTAGAAAAATGGTCACGTGATGCCACTGTAGCGCCGCGGAACCGCGGCCTTAACCCCCTTTTGGCCGCGGTTCCGCCGCGGAACAGTGTCATCAATGCACCAGATTTCTGCAGTGGTTCTTTGACTTGAAAATGCAGTTTCTGGAATATTCTTTTTGGGCCCAGATTTTCTTTGAGTGCTACAGTTGTTCTTAGGGCCCACTTCGGAAAATTTAATCGATCGAAAATTTTAAACATGTTAGTTCACAATATTTACATTATATCTGCGACCCTGAATGTCATTTGATCAGTAAATCCTGTCTAACTGCTATAGCCCTTTTAGACGGATTTGCGAACGTGACATTCATGTTGATGTTCTGTTTTGTGCTGTGATGTTGCGGATATGTCGTGGTGGATAGCCTGGATGCAATGTTAGTACAGTTTCATTTTATATGTACATTTGATATTGCGGGGCGAGCGTCCGACATGTGGACTTCCGTCACTGCCTGTTTGTATATTATTCTTATGGGGCACGACCGGGCTGAGGTCGATGTACCCGTTGTATGTATATTTTACTTTCTGTACTAGGATTGCCCCGCGGAGGGGTGCACGGATAGCCGGGTTCTAGAGGGCAACGGGCCCGCATCTCATGGCGTTGAGACGGAAGGGGCTTCACTCTAGAATTGGAGGGCTATTCGCCGCACTCGTAGGGGGTATAGGTTGACCCAAGGAGGGGTGCACAAGTTACCGGATTCCGTGAAGTGTTGGGTGGTCCATTCACGTTGTTGAAGGGGGCTGCCTCGCTTCAGGTCTTGATGGGTAACTTGTCGCGCCCGTAGGGGTCTAGGATCTCATTGCACAGGCTATCCACACGACTAGGGGAACGTCGGGTTTCAGTAGCGGCTCTGTGAAACCCGGGGATCCCAGATATCTGTATTGTTCTGTGATACTTATTATATTTCTGTGATATTGCAATTTATCACGCCTTGAGCGAATATTATATATTGATATATATACTAGTAGATGTTGTATATGTTTTGCATCCGCGCTAGTCCTGTCCCCGCTCTGTCGTTAGTTAAGTACCCTAACGGGTGATGACAGGACCCAGTGGCGAATGCGGATGGCATATACGTACATCATTATTTTCGTTCTTGGTGGTGTGACCAATTGATGGGACTGCATTGATTCGGATCAATGCAAGCTAAACAAACCTATTATGATGTTGTTGGAACATTTTTCAAAAAGCTATTATTGCAAGGACGTTCTCTTTTGTTTTGCACAGTGGTATTCGGTTATGAATATCCAGCACCTCAATCGACGAGGCAAGGGCTGAGATCCCTTCATCGGGAGTGACCCCTTAGACAGAAGTTTGCGTCAGGGCAGTAACTTCACTATAGCCGATTGCCTTTTGCTTTGCATCGTGGTATTCAGTTGGAATATCCTGCACCTCATTCTATGGGGAAAGAGCCGAGATCCCTTCACCGGGAGTGACCTCTTTAGCAAAGGTTTTCGTTACTATATTTTTATAAAGCTATCCGGTTCCTTCAACGATATCAAGTTCATTACGTTAAAGGTTTTTCGCCAAAAACCATTCGTAGCCCTCCGTCATTTCAGTTAAATATTCGGTAGTATTCAAGCTATGTATTTTCACCTACGCCAAGGCATAGTAATTGGTAGCTACCGGATATTTATCTGTTGCATAGATATATGCGTTGGTTTGGGACAGTCGTACTACTATTTTGGCCTACGTCAAGGGTATTTACGGGTGGGTTCAAATTAACCTGGATAATGACGGGTAGAACTTGACATGTGACTTATGATATGTTGGCCTACGTCAAGGTCATAAGAGCATGGGGAAAAATCACATCGGGAGTTTCTAAAGAAACTGAAACTTGCTAGATATGCGCATACCTTCTGGAGTGTGATAACGTGAGCGAATTCAGTCACGCTATCATGCGATGATAGTTGGATCCCGATTCCCACTGATGAGTTAGTTTACTCCTCGGGTGATCTCGACTAATTCTTCTTTCAGGTTTGGAGGAGAATTCGACGGTACAGTGGGAGGTTTCCTGATTAGATAAATTGATAACCATTCTGATCTAGGTTAGAGTGCACGCTGAGTGTTTCTTTTCTCTCTCTCTTTGGCACCGACCATGGCCCGTCCCTAGACTATAACTCAGTGACCAAGTTGACCGAACCTTCTTAAACACTGGCTTTTGGATTGTCAGAGTTGCATACCTCATTGCCACTCCTACTTTTACCCTTTTCTCCAGAACACCCCGTGTTACTACGAACGTCCACTTCCATTGGACAAAACCATCGTATGGTTATATACGAACTCGAAGGAATTTATTCGAGGATGGTTTCTGGTTCTGGAGAAAACGAATAGGACTATTCAGTTGTCTTTTCCTTTTACTTTCTCTCAGGTTGCGAGTGCTCCTTGGATTAGGATAGTACACCTATTACTCAAATTGGATAGTCTTCTTCCAAACCATAGGCAGGTGCCGACCGGTAGGGAATGAAGAAAACTAATTAGCCTAACGATGGTGTACAGAAGGTATTATTTAAAGACAAATAAAGGGATTAGTAAGAGGGCAAAGTAAATTGTGACTGCTATTCACGACTAAACCAAGTATTTCATTACCAATCCCACTTCACCTTTGTATTTCTCCGGGACACTCCGTATCACTACGAAGATCCGCAGTTATTTGGATACTCCATCGTATGGTTATATACGAACTCGAAAGGAACTTGTTCCAGTTCGGGGATGGATTCTGGTTCAGGAGAAATAGGAATAAGGTTTATTCGGTTGTCTTTTATCTTCACCTTCTCTCGCATTGCGAGTGCTCCTAGGATTAGGACAGTACACCCATTATGCTTATTGGATAGTCTTCTTCCAAACCATAGGCTGGTGCCAAAAGATAGGGAAGGAAGAAAACCATTTAGCCTAAGAGGGTGTACAGAAGGTAATGACTAAAGACATATAAAGGGATTTAGAAAGATGGCAAAGAAATATACGGTTACAGTTGTGAATCTGGATGATGGAAGAGGCATTACTAGGAATACTCGGATACCCTATCGAAACATTTCAATGTTTCAGTTTTACTGTGTTCTGTTAAAAGAAAACTGATTTCCCAATTAGCCCTTGCTCCAGGGTATGTATTTACCAGGTATGATTCTCACATCTGTATGGTTTTACAGATGATGAGTGGGAATAAGTTATTGGGAATTAGGTGATCATCCTCATTATATCGGAATTCGTTGTAATTGGTGATATTTGAGGAAATCGCCTGAGCTGTTTGCCGGACGGCAAATGTTTAGTTTTGAATATCCGTTGTTATGCACCAATTTCAAATTGATATATCTGTACGTCTATTTTCATAGAGTGAGATATAACTTTTTGAAATTATGTCTATGACATTTACCTATATCAGTGGATGGTTAGGTAAGGAGTATTAAACAGCGGTATAATTCTTCATAACCATAGTACAGTTTTCAACCTACGACTCACAGGGTTTGAGTTATTAGACTCAGACGACTTATACAGAGGATTGTGTATTGTCCAGTGTCCATTAGGACAGAGGGGTTGGTCCTCGTACTATATTCTGTTTACTTATGACTTCTCTAGTTCTTAGACAAGTGTTTCGTAGAAACACAAGGTCTAAGTTTTGAGAAGTTATAGATATAAGAGTAAAGTAGAGAACCAGGTGTTGCAAGTATCGCGATTCTTCAAAGTGATCGAAGATGTAGATACATGTGTATGGTATTCAGTTGATAGTAATGATTAAGAGAACTTGCTTCTCTTTCAGGTTACTCATAATTAGAAGCACTCCTAAGTTGAGTAACGCTGATCGGCCTCTCTCCATTTACTTGACATGCACTGGAGACAGCTGCATGATTTGAATCTGGTTCAATTAAATCAGTGCCTATGTTTCTGTATTGGATATAGAACAGTTCATATCTTGACATTGTTAAGATACGGGGAGTTGTCCGGCTTATGCTTAAAACCAGACTCTGGATAACTCAAGGCACGTTTCTGTAATGGCTGTTTGTGGGTTGACCCGGGCTATGACGAGGGTTGATTTTCTACCATCTGGAAGATCAATAGTGATATTGTTCTTGACTCGCCACAGTTTTAATAAAAATGGATTTTTTTCAGAAAACAGTTGTGGGAGTATGGTAGAACTGGAAGTGATTCCAGAACCGCAAACGATTACTGAAAATTTGATAACAACCTATAGATTCAATATGGTTTGACATTCCATTGGCCACTCCGCAGATATGGTGGGTAACCTCAGGCACCCAAGAGGTACTCCGGTAGCCTCAAGGACGGTGACAGGGAGGTTCTTGTTTACCCAGACTTTCCATTGCTGTTGTTCCAGACTGTGAGACCTGGCAAGAGGATGAGTATAGTGTCGTTCTAAGCTAGCTTTAGAAGTGCACGTGTATATGACTCTGCCAGAGAGTTGTCATAGTCAGTGGGAGCAGCGGAAGCATAGTGGACAAGAGGCTTATGTCTATTTATAGACTAAAGCAGATATAGCGGAGATAGATCATCTATTTCTGATGTGACAATCATAGCTTTGACTTCATCAGAATAGAGGATGGATCTGTTAAGAAGGTAGTAGGGTGTGATGTCCTGGTATTAGGATGACACACACAGAGTAGGAAGTGAAATTCCTATACTACGATCGGTTATACTTTGGTTGTCATACAGTGGTTTCTCCACATAGGATATAGATATTATATCAGACATTCTGGTTACTGGATCTATGGTTTTAGATCTAGATTTGGGTAGTTTCCCAATCTGGGTACTGATACAGCATTCTATGAGTATTTAGAATGGACGACTCCTGGCACGGTAGTGTACCTGCAGGTGATGGAGTCACCCTCTCTAAAGGTGTCTTACAGACTAAAGTAGAGAGGGATGTGCATGATTGGCGGATCACTTGCTTAGGCAATTGAGTCAATCATGAGATGTCAAGTACCATACTAGATGTTGTTTTTGCAGTAGATGCAATAAGTTGATATTAATCCTATCCTGGAGAAACGATCGGAAGCAGTTTTAGAACATAAGTGGATGTTCTAGGGGTATGATAACGACAGCCTCATTCGGGAGACAGTTATCATTCCAGGCTTCCAAGGTGACCTGGATGACAGGGTGACCTGGATGACAGAGTGACTGTCAGAGTTATAGTTTTCCCTCTGATGAGGGGCAGTATTTTGGACAGGTGGTCCAGGCGGATACTGAGGGAGGCATGGCACAGGATACTGATTAAGTTCAGTTGACGATACAGTCTAAGAAGTTTGGATTTGGAGTTCATTTATGAACTAGGTCCCATCAGACATCCAAACATATTCAAAGACAGGTATTGCTCATTTCGGGAGATGGCTTTCTTCGCGAACTTGAGATAAAGAGAGACATAGAAAGAAACATTAGAGCGGATCCACTCACTGAGGCTATTCCTCGAACGCATTAGTTTCGCAAACGGGTTTTATGAGACTGATTAGTAGAGGAGTTGGGTGTTCGGTATCACACGGGCTTTGAGTATGCGACATCGCAATAATTTTCCTTGAGTGCAAGTGGGAGATTGTTGGAGATAGTGCCCTTAGAGTCAATTATTGGATCACAGACACGTGATTGCAATGATTGAGAGAGGACCTATACCATTAGAACAGTCTTACTCAAGATGATAGTATGCTATCTGGTTTATCTTTATCATCGTATACTGCTTTAGGTGATATTACAAATCACTATTACATGTTGATAGAGCCCTTAGGATTCTTGCTTGACTACCAGCAGTATGATGGCGATCATATACGTGAGAGTTGGGTAGTCTATAAGCACATCTTTAAAGTGCCCCTAGTCGTGGGAGTTTCGAGACTAGGCATCGATACTCCATCAGTAGACTAGTGTATACAGTCGAGACCCCGACGAGGGGCGGTGGCCTGTCTCACAAGCCACTGTTGTCAGTTGGTTCACCTAAGATGTATACAGGTGCTCATTGGGTTATGAGTACACTGGACAGGACTCGCCGGGAACATGCTAGTTGGTCTTATACCTGACGTCAGATAGCAGTTCCCTAGTGACATGTGTACAGGTTAGTTCATCGACCTGAGATCGTCATTTGTCTCGTGTGAGTTCCCACTGTACTTTGATTACTACCCTACCACGGCTCAAAGGAGTCGTGCAAACAGGTTTTAGTTGGGTACAGTCCCGAGCCACATGGAGGCAGTGAGTGGATCTTCAGGGGTTCGTCTCTCCCGGTATTGGGGGTGAGGTCGCGCTGTGTCTAGGAGAGCCATTACATGAAGTCCTTGGCTAAAGCAGGAGATTTACTAGTAGGTATTCCAGTAGTATCTCAGGGTGTTCTGGGCTACACTCCGACACGACTTGTACCGCTTTTGGGGGTCTGACTTTTACCAACCCCCTAGGCCCGCCATGCGATGCTCATAGACGAACGGACCGGACTGTACGGATATTGTCACTGACAGGCTCAGTAGGGTGTCAGGATGAGTTTGCTCATCGACGTCCCTTTTGGTCAATACCTGGTAGCCCGTTACGTATGGCTAATACCTCTGACGTGCTAGTGGTTAAATCCACAGCCAAAGTATTGACGAGTCTTTAGAGTCCCCCACAGACCAGTTTCTCAAGTTTCGGGCAAAACGCTATAGAGGCCGTATGGAGATATGGCAGGGTTCGATCAGATACGTGCGGTATTGCACGGATCATGATCGGACGGATAATACTAGCGGGCTTTGGTTTAAGCCGGATCCTAGTATTGTATAGTGTAGATTTTGTCTCTTTGCATTCGTATTCAGTGGGAATACAAATGCGGGTATGTATATATAGTCGCGGGGTTTTCTTGTAATTTATTACGGGATCAGTTTTCTGAAGTTGCCAGTTTGCATTCCGTTTCGGCCAGTTTTTCTTTGTTCCTTCACGGATGGATTTTTTCGATGGAGGGGGATTATTTGCATGTGTGCAAATTAGATATGTGGAGGGGGTTTCTTGTAAATGAGGGATTATGATAAACATAGCATCTTTGCTTTTTGTTCTCATCATGGCTAGCATTTAATGTGATAGGAAATGATAGGATTTTGGTGTGACCATAATTCCTCAATATCAACACATTTCCTATGGTCACTTTGATACATCCCTACACTCACCCTTTGTGGTTTTTTCCCCTCCTCATTCATTTGGCCGGCCATTCTTTACGGGAGAGAATTTTTTTGGTGTGAAAAAAATTCTTCATCTCATTCTTTGCTTACACCAAAAATCCCAAGTTCATTTCAAAGTTCATTTCCTCCATCCACAATGGCAACTTCAACCCCAATAGAGACAAATGGATTCTACACTTTGCCTACAGCATCCTTGGGCACGTCGACTCGCCAACTTCGTGCTCGAGTTGCCTCGGTCCAGAGGTGGGAGCCCGTAATAGAACCCGGTGATGTGGTGCCCGTTCCGACGAGGAGATGAAGACCGGAGATTCCGCGAGGAGATCGGGACGGAAGCTGAAGACCGAAGGACACGGATCGCTCGGTATAGCTTCCTTCCCTTTTTCTAGTTTGCTAGCATTAGGTTAATAGCCCGATCCGGGTTTTATAGTGCACGATAGTGCCGGTTTATAAGTTTCCTAAAAGTTTCGTTTCCGCATTCCGGCGTCAGATTGACGGCCGGGGCACTGCCGTGCACTTACAGTAAGGGGTGCTCTCCTCGACCCATGCAGCCCGCTGGGAGTTCACAGCCAAGACCTCGGGGGCAGTACGTCTAAACTCAAGCTCATGCAAACAGGCCTCAATTTTCCTGCAATGTTAACCCAGGACTCCACGACGCCTTCATTATGAAAGTGTACGAGCGTCGCCAGCATGGGATTAACCTCAGCAGCGAAATCTGCAGCCAGGGCAGGGGTCTCCGCATCAAGCTCCTCAAGATGATCGATCAACGTGCGCAGGCTATTCACAGCACCTTTGGAGGAAGGGCGTCGAGAGAAGGGGCATGCTGGCATTATGACTTAAGACTCGAACGGAACTGAAGTCGGTGTCACAGCTACAAAGAAAATCACAGTTAAATAACAGTTCAAGAAATAAAGGAGGTTCATGAACAACGGAGTTTACTATACCGGCTGCAGCAGGGGGAAAGACTGGGAGTACCGGCGGTGCAACTATTCTTTCGTCTCCCCCTTCGAGCTGTAGGGTTGTGATTAAAATAGAGAAGAATCAAAAACGATTTGACTACCCTTAAAAGAAAAGAAGAGACATTAGCTAAAGGCTGTACTCACCAGCACCACTAGAGGAGGCAATCTCTGACTGAAAGGAGAAGTGTGGGTGTAACACCTGATACAAGTGATCAAAAAGTACTCTTGCGAGGATGTAATAATACAATGTCAGTACATAAAGTATAATGCCTACAATGAAACTGATGGGTCACAAATCCGCACCTTCCAGCACTTGAGATGGTATGAGAGAAGGTAGAGGAGCGGTCACCGTTAAAGCAGCAACTGGAGATACTTCCTCGGGTGGCACAACCCCAACGCTCATCACACCTACATTAAAAATAAGAGAAACGTTTTCAAAAAGAAATTAAAAGGGATTGCAGAATAAAGGGGAAAGTAATGACCTAAAATCTACCTGGTGAGTCGCCGGTCGAGACTGCAACAAAGGCGTCACTGGAGGCAACAAATGCTTCACCCTCCTCCATTGGAATGGTCTCGCCACCCGTAACCTCATCTCCCGATTCCATGAGAATCGTCGTGACACTCGCAGCACTCGGCAACAGCAAAGAGCCGCAAGGGGAAAAAGCGACGATTGGAGCAGTGCCCAACTCTTGAGAAAGAGTGGCTACCTCGGACTCGGCGATTGTAGACATCTCACCCACCCTACCTTGGGCTCGGCAATTGTGGCTGTTTCACCTACGGCTACCTCGGGCTCGGTGATTGTGGCTGTCTCACCTGCCACTACCTCAGGCTCGGTGGTTGCCACCACGTCACCTACCACTTCCTCGGCAAGACTCGGCCCTACAGGATAGGATATATGAGAAATTGAAAATTAAAGCTTTGACAAAAGAACCCAATGTCACGTTATCTTGGGTCGATTTTCGATTGCCTCCCGAGCCGCACGTGCTTCCTGTCTGTGGGCGGTGGACAAGGCAGCCGAAGTATCCTCTGAAGGAGTAGGGGCAGGGGTAACAGCGCTTGGACCAGCACCCGCATCCAATGTGGCGGTACGTTCCCTTGCCGCGTGCATCCTACGCTTCCTTTCCACCCGGGCCGTGAGGGCAGATCTTCTAAATACCTCCTTCAACGGGACCTCATCGTCCGTGCCAATAGTTACCTCTGGAGCTGTTATGACATCCGTCATCGGTTGCTTAAGTGAAGCTTCTTTCGGCAATACCGGCGGAACTGGGACTTCGATAGCTGACCCGGGAAGCGTCTCCGCACCGCCCTGTGAAGTCGGTGCCATGCCTGGAATAACCTGAGTAGAGGTAGTTCCTGTAATAAGATGAAAAGGAAGGGTCAGATTACCCATAAGAAACAGGAGTGGAGACGCGATAAACTAAAATATATCGATGTCTAAGGATGCTCGAAGTCTTTCCTCTTTCTCAAAAGTCTTAAGAGAAGCCGCAAGAGCTTCTTCGGTGGAAATGCCTGTTAAAAAAAGGGGGAAAAGTGTCAGTCAAAACATGATGACAAAAATATGATGCAATGACGAAAGATACAGCTAATGGTTACCTGATTGCGCGAGGATGGCCAGTCCCGCTTCGTGGCTTGCCAATTGCTCAGAAGCTGCAATGGCAGCCGCCAGATCAGTATCATCTGGCAGCATGAATAGACCCTCGTTTGTCCCATACTCGCTCAGGCCCTCGCCATAAGGAGCGTGAGGCTCCTGGCCGAGTACAACATCGACAGAAAGGATCAACTTTTTCTTCCACTTCTGCGAGCGAGCTCCGGTCGCAGCTAGCACAATCTTACACTTGCTAGGCACTTTAGGACAACGAGTCCCGATATCTGAACCCACGCCAGAATCGGGGGAAGCTACAGTCACCTTTTCTACAGGAGCCCGGGGTATCGGTAGCTCGGGCCTGTCGTGCGGGATTTCGATCACGGCAGCTTCTCTTAAGGGAGGCGGGACAATGGTCCATCGCTTCAGAGGGACGTTTCGATCACCAGCAGGGGGTGCACCTTTGCGATCGAGCAACAGTCGCTTCTCCTCCCTGATGACGACACCCATTGAATGCTGGTACCACGCCACGTACACACTAGGGGCCTTCGGGACACAGCTTGGTTCGCTGATAAAGAAGTTGGACCCCGTGTTCATGCGCATGAAATGATGCAGCACGTTTCACATTCCCTCTTTAGTGACAGCAGGTTCTAACAAAAAAGCCTCAAGAGGGACTCCTTGATTGTAGCTCAGCTGCTGGGCGAAACGGTGCAGGTTGTATCTCATGAATAATGCCGCATCATTTTTCCTAAACACTAGAAAGCCCGGTCTGATGGAATATAAATGAAGGATTTCCCGAGCTTTCAAAACAGAGGCTCCATCCTTAAAAATGTCCCGCAATGGCTGCACCGTCGTCGCAGACTCTTTGCCGATAGTCAGGATCTTGTCGGTGAAAGTCATGCCATCTCCAACCGTGCGAGGACAAAGGAGCAAACCTCTAGCTTCCCGCAGTGACGGATTTACAATAGACACATCGACTAATCGCATAATCCGCGGGAAGCCGCACCTGTAGAAGGACGACCTTTTATGGATACCGAAAACGCCAAGTGCATGTAGCTCAAGCCATGACATGAAGTAATGCATCGAGAAGTTCACATGCTGCACTCTGGGTTCAGTAGTATTCGACGCTTGGCTGAGGCCGTAATACAGATGAGCTAACCCAGCAACCCCGACAGCCACTTTCACCCCAATAATCATTCGGTGAGCCGGATAGAAGACAGACGGCCTCATACGGCGAGGGTGCATCGGGAGCACAAACCAGCTCAGCCATAGCCCAAGAAACCCCAAGAAGAACGTTTCCTCATCAATCCCAGGGACTGCGACCTCCGCGAAAGGAACAACTGGAGTGTTGGGAAGGAAGAAACTCTTTTGATCTGCCTCCGCCGTTGGGAAGTTGTTTAACCCTAAACCGAAAGGGTCGTCAAGTTTGGCGAATTTAGCAGCATCCTTCGAGAGGACTTCCGGATGGAGAAAACGAGCAGTGAAATCCTCAAAAGTAACCTCGCGGCTCCCAGATTCGAGAAAAAGGCCCTCATAAATATTCAACATTTTTATTAAACTAGGGAACTGGTGTTGAATGGCGTTCTCCGGGGTAAGGCCCGTCATCACTGGCTTGGCACCAAAAATGTATTCATCTGTAGGAAGCAGTTCCTCATAGTGCTCCCCCATAACCGGCAAGCCAGAAACTTCTACAAATTTCTTTAAAGAAATTGATACTTCTCGGTCCAGCGAAAGGAAGGTGTGAGTAGGAATATTCCACTGCTCCAGAAAGGTCTTAACCCACCAGGCGGGAAGCGTAGAATACTGGAAGAGAGAAGCATAAATAGCGGGATACAACCCAAGCCTCAACAACTGTGACTTCTTCGCTGACAGAATGTAGCGGGCCCATTGCAAATAGCCAGCTGGATGACGAGAAATTAGACCGATCATATATGGTTGTCCCCACGGTCGCGCCTCACCTTGACAAATACGTCCCCCCAGGGTATCCAAAGCCATTGGAAGCTGAACGGGTATCGAATCCATAGCAGGTTGAAGAAGACCTCCCGAAGTCCAGTTCAATTATTCTACGGTATAGTTCACTGGAGGTAGGTCGGCGTAATGGATCGTCATGATGGGCTCCGAGGGTACCGCACACGAAAAGCTTTGCCGACCCTTAATAATCCGATTATACCATGTCCCCCAGAGGTGAAGATTCTTATGTTCTGGGTCATGATCTTTGATCAATGCTAGGACTTCCCGGTCCATAGGCGCTCCAGGGAATCTGTTAGGTCCACGTTACCCACTCCGGTTCTTTCGGGGAGGCGGAATAGGTAAAACGAAAATTTTCCCTAGCTAGGTAACATGGACGGTTCAAATAGGATCGTTGTTAAACAAAAACTAACAAAAACTACAAGTACTAACTACTATCTAGAATGGTTATACCTTGGTCTTGAACTCCTTCTCTTCTTGTTGTGGTTCTCTCTCTTGTTTGCTCCTTGTAGTTGCTTGAACGGATCCTCGTTGTCATCTCCTCTTTGCCATAGATGGATCCACCCGAGGGCCTCGAACTTGAGCTCCTATCTCAATCTAGAGATCACTAAGGTGCTTGGTTTGCTAAACCTAGAACCTTAGAATGAGTAGAGAAGATTTGTGGTGGTTTTGTCTCAAAGGTTCATGATTTCCAACTCATGGAACACTTGAACCTTGAGAGAGGAAGAGGAAGAGGGAGAGCTTTTCTTTCTTGGAGAGAGAAAGAGAATGATAGAATGAGCTCTCATCATCCAACCTCTCTCACAAAAGTGAGAATAATGATAATAACAATAATAATTAAGTATATGGTGATGGTTAGTTTCAATGACCATTATCATTTCATGCTATAATTGCATTATGTAAACAACAAGCAAGCAAAAGTCATACCCATGAAATGATGATGGTCAACAAGTCCAAAATGGTCAACCGGTCAACAAAGTCAACAAGTCAACAAGTCAATAAAAGTCAAAATTTCAACTCAACCATGGCACAATAATACTTAATTAATATTATTAATCATATATCATATTTTCATTAGGGTTAAAAGAAAAGTCAACGGTTAACAAGTCAACCAAAGTCAAATGGTCAACAACCCTAATGAGAATCCTCTGCCTCTGTCAACTGTGCATACACACCCGTATCCGTGCTCCAAGGAACACGAATACACTGAGACAAAACCAATCCCAAAACAATTACTAAGATCTGGCTTAAACCAAAGCCCGCTAGTAACTACTGTCCGGACACCAAACGTGCACAAGTGCGCGGATGTGAACGAACCCCGTCGCAAAACCATGCAACCTCTACTCTGTTTTGCCCAAAGGCGAGTAACCCTCTGTGTGGGACTCTAAAGACTCGACACTACGCTGGCCGTGGGTTTAACCACAGGCCGCAAGAGGTACTAGCTGTACGTAACGGTCCCCAGGTAGATGCCGATAAGAAGACTGATGAGGTGAACCCATCGAACTCCTACTGAGCCTGAATGTGACAATCTCCGTATAGTCCGGTCTGTTCGTCTGAGAATATCGCATGGCGGGACTAGGGGCGGTAAACGTCAGTCCCCTAATAGCGGTACAAGTCGTGTCGGAGTGTAGCCCAAAACACCCTGAGAATCTACTGGAAAACCTACCAGCAATTCTCGCTTACCCTGACCAGGGACGACAATGTGTAATGGCTCTCCTAGACACAGCGCGATATCAACTCCCAATACCGGGAGAGACGAATCCTGTCTAACTGTCACTGCCTCCAAGTGTTTCAGGACTGCACCCAACTACTACCTGTTTGCACGACTCAGTAGAGTCGTGGTAGGGTAGTAATCTAAGAATAGTGGGAACACACTCGAGGCGAAGTGACAGTGTCAAGTCAGCGGACTAAGCTGTACTCATGTCATCTGGGAACTGTTAACTGACGATAGGTATAATACCAACCAACAGTTCCCGACGAGTCCTGTCCAGTGTG
The DNA here is from genome assembly GCA_030015575.1 of Agapanthus africanus. NCBI lineage: Eukaryota > Viridiplantae > Streptophyta > Magnoliopsida > Asparagales > Amaryllidaceae > Agapanthus > Agapanthus africanus. The sequence goes on along the minus strand of CM057347.1, from coordinate 370,213,293 downwards.
CTCGTAACCCAACGAGCACCTGCATACTATCTCCAGTACGACGTACTGATGGCTGTGGGACAGACCATCTCCCCTGCTGGGAAGAGAAGCGTATTCACCAGTCTACTCTGGAGTATCGATGCCCTGTCTCGATAATTCTACGACCTGGGACCAAAATAAGGATGTGCTTATAGACCACCCAGCCCTCACTAGTGTGATCGCCATCACAACGCTGGTAGTCAAGCAAAAATCCTAAGGGCTCTACCAATATGTTTTTAGCGATATGTTAAAAGAAACATATACACATATTAAGATAGAACAAACCAAGTAGCATACTACTATATCGAGCAAGACTGTTGATTGATGTCAAAAATATGAGTTTACCGCAATCAGAAAACGGCGTCGCTTCGTAGCTAGCCGGTGAGTGCGGGTCGATCCACAGAGACGGGTAAATTCCTTTAGTGTGTTTTAACGAGTTGATTCTATTTGTCGTTTTGATTGGTTTATAAAAATCTATAAAAACTAGATCTAATTAATCTAATTGAAAGTCTTGTTAGGGTTAGGCTTAGGGGAAGTTTTGGAGATTAATGTTTCCTTCACCGCTTTCAATGCCTTCTCTTTTAGATCTATTAGATGTTACGTTAATTATCAATAAAGTGGATACGAATCTTTTAGGAAGATGTTTCTTCCTCTAGATTTGTATCCTTCCTTTGTTGATAATTACCCTAACCCCCATGGAAAACGCGCGCAACCGGCCCTTTATACTACGGTTCACCGTTACCTCGAGGGGTAGGGTGCCGTAGGGAGCGGATGTGTGCGTATGCATGGAGTTCTAACTCTAAAGTGAAGATGGCATTGAAAGGGGTGAGAGATCTCATCTCTCAACCCTTTCGCTAAGGCTAACCCTAACAAGCGAGGAGACTACTCGCTCATTAGGGGATGATAAATTATACTAGAAAATAAAAGCAAGGAAATAAATTATCTACAGATTTGATGGCTCCCTCCAAGTAGAAGACAGAATAGATCTGAATGTCACCCCCAGAAATTCTGAATTTTATTTATTGAAAAGAGGCATACATTTTTCAGATTTCAAATTACAATTTATAGGAAAATAGGAAACCTAGGGTTACAGACTCTCGCGCATGCGCAATTACATATTTGCCCACGAAAAATCCCAACACCCACAACGTCGCGGCAACTGAAGAAATCTCCACCGACCCGGGCATTAGACGGCCGCGGATCCGCGGCAAATGCTGGCTTGGGCCGCGGATCCGCGGCCCTTTGGTGATCTTGGGCCGCCAGTCTTTTGGGCTTTCTTCAGGAGTTCTGGGGCTCTGTATTTTTATATGTATTTTCTCTGTTGGCTTCTCACTCTTCTCCAGATCTTCAGTGAAGACTTGTATTGGGCTTTTTAACCGTTTCATATTGACATTCGTTGCCTTGCACCTATGTGAACTGGGCTCGACTAGGATTCGTGTAATTGTTGGTCAAAAGTCCCTTTTCTGTTGTTTTGTGTCTTTTTCACTGTATTTGCTCCAGAAACCTGTATCCTGTAATATGCAACAAACATGCGTCAAGAGTACCTGTTTATTTATAAAAAGGATAAGAATAGGGGAATGATAAATGCAATATTATGGTCTGAACAACTGTCGTAAAGCCATATATATATATTTCCCAAGCCTCCAAAATGTATTATAAAAACTAGTACTATACAATAATGGTCTCTAGGGCATACATATCTAACAATCTCCAACTTGCACTAAAGGCCAGTAATTGGTGTACCGCATACCCAACGTCTGCACTAAGGCTAGTTGCTGGCGTACCGCATACCCAATAGCTCAAAAAGTCACTCGAACTGTGTTTGAGGGAGGGCCTTTGTGAATGGATCTGCCGTGTTGTCTTTTGTGTCCACTCTCCGTACCTCGATCTCCTGGCAATCAATGATCTCCCTGATCAGGTGATACCACCTCAAGATGTGTTTGGATTTCTGATGGGACCTTGGTTCCTTCGCTAAAGCTATAGCCCCATTGTTATCGCAATACAAAGGTATTGGGTCAACAATGGATGGAACCACCTGAAGTTCACTAATGAACTTCTTCATCCAGACCGCCTCTTTCGCGGCATCGCTTGCAGTAATGTATTCAGCCTCCATCGTCGAGTCTGCGATGGTATCCTGTTTGGAACTCCTCCAACATACCACCCCTCCGTTGAGGGTAAACACAAAACCCGAGACAGACTTGCTGTCATCTTTGTCACTCTGGAAGCTTGAATCGGTAAAAGACTCGACCCTGAGGTCTCCATTACCGTAAACCAGGAACATCTCCTTAGTCCTTCTTAGGTACTTGAGAATGTTCTTCACTGCCATCCAGTGGTCCTCACCTGGGTCTGACTGATACCGGCTTACCACGCTCAGCGCGTAAGCTACATCTAGTCTTGTACATAGCATCGCATACATTATAGATCCTACCGCCGAAGAGTAGGGTATAGTGCTCATGCGAACCCTCTCCTCGTCAGTCTTAGGAGACATCTTCTTGGAGAGGATAATTCCGTGCAATGCGGGTATGTTACCGCGCTTGGAATCCTCCATACTAAATCTCTTTAGTACGGTCTCTATGTACCTGGACTGCAAAAGTCCTAGTAGTCTCTTGGATCTATCTCTGTAGATCTTGATCCCCAGAATGTACGAGGCATCACCCAGGTCCTTCATGGAGAACTGTTGTGACAAAAATAGCTTGACCGATTGTAGCATAGGAATGTCATTTCCTATCAAAAGAATGTCGTCCACGTATAAGACTAGGAACACGACAGTTTGTCCTACAATCTTCTTATAGACAAGGTTCATCTTCGTTCTTAATGAAATCAAATTCCTTGACTGTCTCATCAAAACAGATGTTCCGGCTCCGTGATGCCTGCTTTAATCCATAAATGGATTTAAGCAACTTGCACACCTTCCCGCTGCTCCCACTGTCTACGAAACCTTCTGGCTGATCCATGTAAACTCACTCTTCCAAACAGCCGTTTAGAAAAGCCGTTTTAACGTCCATCTGCCAGATTTCATATTCATGGAAGGCAGCAATGACAAGTAGTATCCGAATGGATTTGAGCATAGCCACTGGAGAAAAAGTTTCGTCATAGTCCACACCAGTTCTTTGACGAAAACCTTTTGCAACGAGTCTAGCCTTATAGGTTTCCACCTGCCTATCTACACCAAGTTTCCTTTTGTAGATCCATTTGCATCCAACGGGTTTTACCCCAGGTGGAGCAATATCCAAGGTCCACACTTTATTGCTGTACATGGACTCCATTTCGGATTGCATTGCTTCTAGCCACTTATCAGAATCCCTACTGATAATGGCCTGCCTGAAACTGGTAGGGTCATCTTCTTCCAAGATGCAATCCTCTCGATCCCCGTCTAAGAGAAAACCGTAGTATCTCTCGGGCGGATGAGAAATCCTACCAGATCTGCGGAGTGGCTGAGGTTCGTCTGGGGTTATTGAATTCTGAGATTCTGTCAAATCTTCAGTTTCATTTTGTGGTCGCTGAATTTCTTCCAGTTCTACCGAACTTCCACTTGTTTCTTTTGCAAGAAATTGCCACTCTAAAAAGGTGGCGTGGTGAGATACAAACACCTTCTGTTTCTCGGTGTGGTAGAACAGATATCCTGTGGAGTTTTTAGGATATCCCACAAATTTACATAGAACTGAACGTGCCTGAAGTTTGTCCGGATTTTGTACTTTTACATAGGCCGGACAACCCCATATCTTAATGCGTTTAAGATACGGCCTTTTACCATTCCATATCTCTAATGGAGTCTTAGGTACAAATTTAGACGGAACATCGTTCAATAGATATGCCGCTGTCAATAGCGCATGTCCCCAAAATGAAAGAGGCAACTCGGCATTACTCATCATGGAGTGAACCATATCCAGTAGGGTACGATTCCTCCGTTCCGATATACCGTTGTGCTATGGTGTATAAGGAGGAGTAAGCTGAGAGAGAATACCATTCTCTTTTAAGTAATCTAGGAATTCCGTGCTTAAGTACTCCCCTCCCCTATCCGACCGGAGGATCTTGATACTTTTACCAGTCTGGTTCTCTACTTCGTTTCTGAATTCTTTGAATTTCTCAAAAGCTTCAGATTTGTGTTTCATAAGATACACATATCCGAATCTAGAGAGATCGTCAGTGAATGTGATGAAGTACAAGAACCCACCCCTTGCATGTATAGACATCGGACCACATACATCACTGTGTATGAGTCCCAAGAGCTCTGTTGCTCTTTCTCCATGTCCGGTGAACGGAGATTTGGTCATCTTCCCTTTGAGACAAGACTGACAAGTTTCATAAGATGAAAACTCGAATGCATCCAAGAGTCCATCTTTATGTAACTTACTTATTCTTTTCTCTCCGATATGACCAAGTCTACAATGCCACAAGTAGGATTCATTCGTATCTGAATTCTTCCTCTTGCGTGTGTTTTGTACATTGAGAACTGTATTCTGATTTAGAACGTAGATACCATTACACAGTGTACCTTCTGCAGCCAGTACCTTATGAAGGTAGATGTTCATGATATTTCTATCAAGAACAAAGTTATATCCATCTTTATCGAGTAAAGAAACTAATATGATGTTGCAAAACATGGAAGGTACATAGTAGCAATCGTTCAAAATCATAGTATTGCCATTTGGCAACACAAGGTGATATTCACCGACGGCTGCAGCATTAACTTGTGCTCCGTTCTCTACTCTGAGCGACATATCACCAGGTGCAACTTTCCTACTTTTTCTCATTCCCTGCAATAAATTACAGATATGAGATCCTAATCCGATATCAAGTACCCAGAAGGTAGGGCTGACCGTAAAGCAGTTCTCAATTACAAGAACACCTGAAGTAGATGCAAAACCATGCTTCTTCTTCAACTGGGTATCCTTGGAATCCATACAAACCTCTTTCCCTTGCTCATACTTATGACTGTTGTCACAAGTTAGAGCCGAACCTGTAGGGTTCCTAAGCACTCTCAAGAGGTCTCACAAGGCATCAACCATGCCAATTTCAAAAATTACAAGTGCCGAGAAACCCTAATACGGATCGTTAACTAGAAATTTAGGCGAATCTACGAGCTAGTTAACAACTTAACTAAAGTGTAAACGGAAATACAACCTTTGTAGATCCGGTGCTCCACCTCCATAGCTCCGTGATGATGTCTCCTCGCTGTCCAAATCGAATCCCGGGCTCTAGCGTCGGCTTCATCGGAGAATGGACGGGCTAGGTCATCGACTACGATGCCGAAGATGATCTACGTCGAGGCATCACTAAATCAAGCTCCAACTTCACCAAGTCATGAAACTTGTGAAGAAAACACACTCTACTACTTGGCAAGAGGTAGAGGATGAAGAAATAGGAAGTGGGTTCACTTTAGAATTGGATTTCTCACTCATTTCATCAAGTCACCATTGATGAAGTCAAGCTTTCTTCTTTGTAAAGATGAAGAAGAAGAAGAAGAAGATGAATATGATAAGTTATTTTAAAATGAAAATAAAATGCAACACTTATCATTTGGCAACCATGGTCAAGTGTAGAGAATAAATCATGGTTAGATGGAATGGTTAGGGTTAAGCATGAAGACAAAATGGTCACTTAGTCAAAGCTTCATGAAGCTTCAACTTAGAAACAAAAATAGCCACCATTTTCCTTTTTGCCAAAATGAATAAATAAATAAATTCAAAACCCTAACCATTACATAACCATGGTTTAGTCTAAACATACACTTAAAAATTCATGTATCATCAAACATGATACAATCAAGTGTACAAAATATATCACATATACAATGTGCACATCAAGTGAGAAAATCCATTTAAAGTGAACCGATACTAGTTAATGCAAAGTAATATATCAAATATATAATTATGCATTAAATCATTAAATCAACACTTGATTTAATGATCCGGTCATATCGCATATAACCGACTAATATCTACAGTAACAACTTATCGAATCAACACTTGATCCGATAACCCGGCTATATCGCATATAACCGATCAATGTCATAAATCGCGAGAATCGAATACAGTATCACATACTGGTATCATTCTCGGTCCCGCACATATCTCATATGCGCTCCTATTTCGTTTCGCTTGAGCCAGGAAACCTCTGTGTAGGACTCTAAAGACTCGTCAATACGCCGGCAGCAGGTGATGATCATATCAAACACCCACAAGCCGCAAGCGGTCTGCTAAACGTAACGGCCACCCGGGTATTGAGCGATCAGAAGATCGACGAGCAAGCCCGCTCACACTCCTGTGAATCCAACCAGTAACACTTACCGTACAGTCCGGTCTGATCGTCTGATATGTCGTATATCTCGTCTAGAGGTGGTAAACGTCAGACCCCAATAGCTCGATAAGTCGTGTCGATATGAGGTCTATAACAGTTCGAGAAACTACTGGTAACACTTACCAGTAAATCTCAGCAACCCTGGCCAGGGATTTCCGGTTATAGCCAATCGAACACAGCGCAACATCAACTCCCTATACCGGGAGAGACGAATCCCCTCCTATCGCTCATTGCCTCCATGTGATTCGGGACTGTACCCAAAAGCCACCGTTTTGCACGCCCTCTTGGACGTGGTAAGATGGAAATCAAAGCACAGTGGGAACCACACAAGACTCTATGACGATCTCGGGTCAACAGACTACTCTGTACCAGTGTCACCAGAGAACTGCCATCTGACGTAAGGTATAATACCATCTGGGAGTTCTCGGCGAGTCCGTCCAGTGTACCCAGTCTCCACTGAGCACCCGTATATTATCTCTGATGTCAAACACCAATGGATATGGGATCATCCATCGCCCATCTGTATGGGTCGAGAAAGTATACGCTAGTCTACTCTGGTATATCGATGCCCGTCTCGATACACCCATGACTAGGGACTTTGAAGGATGTACTTATGGACTACCATGTCCCCACTAGTATGATCCGCATCATAGTCCAGGTAGTCAAGTACACATCCTAAGGGCTTTACCAACATGTAACAGAGAGACAATCAGTGTACAAGTTAAGGTAAAGATCAACCAGATAGCATACTATCATGTCGAGCAAGAAAGTCCTCCCTATATATGTCCCAGCATCCACTACTATATACATCCTATGTATAGTAATGGCCTCTAGGGCATACATATAACTAACAATCTCCCACTTGCACTAGGGCCATCTGATAGCAGTGGTTGTAGTATCTCATACTCAACCATCCCATAAAAGTCTCTCTCTGGGAATAGGCCTTCGTGAGTGGATCCGCCGTGTTGTTCTCTGAGTCTACTCTCCTAACCTCGATCCCCTGGAGATCAACCATCTCCATGATCAGGTAATACTGCCTTAGAATATGTCTGGATCACTGATGGGACGAGCGTTCCTTGGCATAAGCCACAACTCCATTGTCACACAATGGGAGAAACTAAGTTCATCTCATGAACTAATATATACCCAGACAGCCTCTTTGGTAGCATCTTAAGTAGCGATGTATTCAGCCTTAATCGTCTAGTATGTCACGGTATCTATCTTGGAACTCTTCCAGCATACCGTCCCTCCACTGAGGGTAAAGACAATGCCTGTGACTGACATTCAGTCGTCTTTATCACCCTGGAACCATTCCAGTGATTCTCCCCAGGGTCGATTGATACCATCTCACTACAACTAGTGAGAATCCTAATATCCATTTAGATCTATCTCATAGATCCAAAACCCAGGATTTAGGAGGTATCACTTTGATCCTTTATGGAGAATCATTGTGATAAGCGGAGATTGACCGAGCGTAGCATAGGAAACTCCTTTCTTATCAAGAGTATGTCATCCACGTGCTCTACGAGGATCACCACCATACTCCCTACTACCTTTTTGTTTATACAAGGTTCATCTACCATTTTAATGATGTCAAACTCTTTGACTAACACATCAAAACAGATGTTCCAACTCCGCGATGTCTGCTTTATCCTATAAAGCATCTTGCACACGTTTCCGCTGCTCCCACTGTCTACGAAGCCCTCTGGCTGTGTACTTATAGACGCTCTCTTCTAAAACATCATTTAGAAAAGCTGTCATGACACCCAACCGCCAGATATCGTAGTCATGGTATGTAGCAGTGGCAAGTAGGATCTGGATGGACTTAAGCATAGTCACTTGAAAAGGTTTCATCATTATCCACGCCTGGTCGATGACGAAAAGCTTTAACAAGTCTAGCTTTGAAAGTCTCAACTTTTCCATCTACACCAAGTAATCTTCTCAAGATATACTTGCTCCTGATGGGGATTTAACCCTTCAGATATAGCAACCAAAGTCCATACTTTGTTGGTGTATAAGGATTCCATCTCAGATCGCTAAACATCCAGCCATTCTTACAGAGTCCCTACTCTCGATGGCCTGCTCGAAACTAGTTGGGTCATCATCTCATGATGCAATCCTCATTCCCACTGTCACAGAGAAACCGAAGTATCTCTCAGGTGGGTGAGGAACCCTACTAGATCGGCGGAGAGGCTGAGGTTCGTTGGATTCTACTGAATCCTTTGGTTCTATCAAATCATCTGCTGTTGTTTGTATAGCTGGAGCCTTTCCAGTTGTACACAACAGACCTTGCCTCGAGCTTGTCCGGATTATGCTTTTCAGACATAGGCTGGACAACCCCAAATCTTAACTAACTTAAGATATGGGCTCTTCCCTTTCCATATCACATATGAAGCGGTAGGAAACTGATTTGATTTGAACCCTATTCAATAGGTATGCAGCTTCTCAAGTGCATAACTCCTAAAAGGAAATAGGAAACTCAGTGGTACTCATCATAGAGCACACCTTATCACATAGGGTGTTATTGCTCCGCCCCGATATACCATCGTGCTATGGTGTATACGGAGGAGTAATGCTGAGAGAGAATCTCATTCTCCTTTAGAATAATCCAGGATTTCCGTGCTCAAGTATTCTCCTCCTCGATCTCATCAAAGGACATAATACTTATACCCGTGTTTTGGTTTTCTACTTCTAAATCATATTCTGTGAATATCTCAAAAGGTTCGGACTTGTGTTTCAACAGGAATATATGTCTGAATCTTGAGAGACTATCAGAGAATGTAACGAAGTACAAAGAACCAATCCTGGCATATGTAGACAGGGGACCTTCATACATCAACATGTATCATCCCAAGAGTTTACCAACTCTTTCTCTGTTACCAATAAACAGAACTGTGGTCATTTTATCTCTGTGACATGACTGGCAAGTTTCATAAGATGTAAATTCAAACTAATTTAAATATGCATCTAAATGTAACTTCAGCCAGTCGGGTCGCATTGATATGACCTAGTCTACAATGCCTCAAGAAGGATCCGTTCATTTCTGAACTCTTCCTCTTGTGTGTGTTCCGTATACTAAAGAACTGTAGTTTGATTTAGAACATCAATGCTTTTAGATAACGTGCCTGAACCGATCAACTTTTGATATAGGAAATGTTCAAAACATTATCCAACAATACAAAATTTTATCATTTCTTTACTGATAAAGAGACTGATATGATTTTGTATATCAGGTTCGGTATCTAATAACATTCGTTTAGAATCAATGTATTTTGAATACAGGGTGACAGTGACCAACAGACTTGGCTGCAACACTTGCCCCGTTTTCTGCCTCATGAAACTTATCACCCATTCTCAGTTCTCTACCTTTCTGTAGCCCTATGTAACAGATTACATATCTGGGATCCTGATATGGTATCATATACCCAGGATGTAAAGGATACTGAGAAACAGTTCTCTGTAATGAACACACCCGAAGATGATGCATCAGCATGCACTCTCTTCGTTTGGGCGGCACGGGAAATCTGGTATTCCCCTAATTCCTGCTCTGTCTTATAACAATTATAAGTTGGAGCGGGACCAACGTTCCCCAGCTCAGTATAACAAGCGGGTTCGGTCAATAATCCGTATTATTATCTTGATTAAGGCGTGATATGGTCGCTACCTGGAGAGAGAGAGAAGAAAACACTCAGCGTGCGCTCTTGCAAGAATAGATTGGTTTTTATTTTATCTAATCAGGATGGCTCCCACTGCTTTTTATCAAATCTTCCTTCAAACCCTAAAAGGAAAGACTAGCCGGGATTAATTACACGCTACAAGTTCGCCAATCTTTCAGCCAGGCCAGTGTCGGTACTTTGAGGGAGGTCCCCCGTGCTTTCGCACAAACCTAATTACTGTAAACCTCGTTTTCCCAGAGGCGTAACCCCGTTGACACCTTTCTAGACACCTACTTGATCGGCTAATTGTAATGTGTAAAACTCTCCCAGGAGTAACTCTTACTCGCAGCAGGTATCGGGACCCAACTATCTCATAGAAGGTATGCAATCTCATTGCAAATTTCAACACTTGATATTCCCGATAATATTTTGCCCCTAGCGTCCTATGACCTTGACGGAGGTCAACAAACCATAGGCTACTAGTCAAGTTCAACCCGTCATTTCTTGATCGAATTAAACCCACCCGCACGACCCTTGACGGAGGTCAACAAGGCCGCACGACTACCCTAATCCAATCTGCATCATATGCATAAGCAGATAAATACTAGTCAGCTACCGCACACTACGCCTTGACGGAGGTCAACAAACGTAGCACGAATACTAAGTAGGACTTATCTGAAATGACGGAGGGCTACGACAGGTTTTTCTGAAAACCTATTGCGTAATGAACTTGATATCGTTGTAGGATCGAATGAATTTTGAAATGGAGTGTTTTTTAGGCTTTTCTAGTTTTGCTAAAGGAGTCACTCCCGGTGAAGGGATCGTCAGTCCTTTCCTCGTCGAATGAGGTGCGGGATATATCATATATATCACTGTGCAAAGCAAAAACTCTTAAAAGCAATCAAAAGACAAACCGAGTGTGTAGCATCTGCCAGTTATTGCTAAAGGAGTCACTCCTGGTGAAGGGATCTCGGTCCTTTCCTCATCGAATAAAGTGCAGGATATATCACATATACCTCTGTGCAAAGCAAGAACTGTAGCTACCTGTTTTATTTTGAAATTCGATTCTACAACATCTTAGGTTTCTTTTATTTTCATTAATCACATTAATGAAATCCCATCATTTATATATACCTAAACATCACAGATAAATACGACGTACACTTATGCCATCCGCATTCGCCTCGATGTCCCCTCGTGCACCGTTAGGTTAGGTAACTAACGACAGAGCGGGGCAGGGCTAGCACGGGTGTAATACATAAGTAACGTCTATATAATATATCATATATACTATATATAGTATCCATCACAGAATATATCACATGATCACATCACAGATATCGCAGCAGAATAATCATATGAAATATTGGATATACTAGGACGTCCGTGTTTTCAATACGAGCCAGTATAAAACACGGATTCCACGGTCGTGATGAATAGCCAAACCCACACCCCTAGACCCCTACGAGAGCGGCAAGCAACCCTACCAATTCTAGAGTTAGGAGACCCAGACTCGACTCCTCGAGTTGGTCTCCCACTGGACTCCAGAACCCGGTTACTTGTGCTCCCCTTCTTGGGTCTATCCTAGTGCGGAAAAGAAAATAATATACAAACGGTGACATCTTCCGCAGCCTGGAAGTGCCCCAATAAAAGAATATTACATACAAGTTTTTACATGAATGAAAATGAAAAACACTCATCTCACATAAAAAAAACCCGGCTATTCAAACACGACGATCCAATATAACATATCCAGCAACACATAACATCACATGTCATCAACGTACGTAAATATGCGCATCCCAATTGTCGTTGACATATAGCAACGAAACCGGCGATATCACATATTACACTTACGGTCGCAGAAAAGAAAGTGTAAAACTACAACAGTTGGAATCCGCAATCTGCATAGACATCGCATGCCTAATCAAATGAAATACTTAGACATCGCATGCCTAACAATTATAAACCCCGCATTTTAGTCTCAAAATCGAAAACACTTTTCAATATAAAGTCGGGCAATTCAACAAGATTCCCGACATCCTGATCGAATGCTCGTCGCAAACTTCAGTAGACGGCCGCACCCCCGATACCGTCGACGAAGTGCACCAAGGAGGAACAACGCTGCCGCGAGCACCCGAACGGATGCTTTCGGCGACGGGGTTCTCCTACAGTCACTTGGTCGGGGCTATGGAGTGAAGCTGTCTATTAAGTTTACCCGGCGAGTATCCGCGTACGCTACGTGATTGCGACGGACTTTTGATCACATCAAAATTCCGTGGCAACCGATCAAGTGAGACTAAACTGCTATGTTTATAACATTCATTCAGTTATCTCATAACTTCTTGTGAATTCCAATTATTGTATCCCATTCCAGATAATTAGAAAATGTTAAACTTTCCGATCGAACATTCAAACACCAAAGTTTTCCCGATACAGATCAACACATGAAACAAGTCTAAAAACATTCAGTTCGTGCCTCAGTACCAACGGTCCAGCCGTAGAAGGGTCAAGCCAACGCCTCACATGTGGCACGCCGTACTGCCCTAAACCCTAAGGTTCAAAGGGCAGTTCAAGACGGTCACATAATCGAGTTAAGGTTTGTTGTCTTCTAGAGGGACCATCGCGTTACTTGCACTACTTAGAACGTCGTTAAACTACGGAAAAATCCAACACTTGGAAATTTCCCGGCAGGGGAAAAATTGGGTATTTATATCCGGTCGAACTTTTTAACATATTCAAAAATACCCGGAAAGCCACATAGACAAAGTCTGATACTCCGATCCAAACACCGAATCCCCAAAACAACCCCAGAAAATTCAACTCTTGAATGATATTTAAAAATTCCCATAAAATCCAGCATCAGAAAAGAGGAATTACTGTGCAACAATTACAGTGAGATTCGACCGTACGGCCGCGGAACTGCCGCATGAGCCATGCTCATGCCGCGGAACCGCGGCGGTTTAGATGAATTAGGATGTCATTTTGCACCATAACTCTTAGATCTTCCTGCTGAATTTTTAAGAATTTTTAATCTGGAAAAAACCCAGTTTTTGAAAAAAGTCCAGAGAGCGGGTCGGATTAGGGTTTCGGGGTTTGTTCGGGTTTCAAACTTCGTCTACGCATCGCCTAAGGCTCTAGCTAGTCTCTGATACCACTGTAGGGTTCCTAGGCACTCTCAAGAGGTCTCACAAGGCATCAACCATGCCAATTTCAAAAATTACAAGTGCCGAGAAACCCTAATACGGATCGTTAACTAGAAATTTAGGCGAATCTACGAGCTAGTTAACAACTTAACTAAAGTGTAAACGGAAATACAACCTTTGTAGATCCGGTGCTCCACCTCCATAGCTCCGTGATGATGTCTCCTCGCTGTCCAAATCGAATCCCGGGCTCTAGTGTCGGCTTCATCGGAGAATGGACGGGCTAGGTCATCGACTACGATGCCGAAGATGATCTACGTTGAGGCGTCACTAGATCAAGCTCCAACTTCACCAAGTCATGAAACTTGTGAAGAAAACACACTCTACTACTTGGCAAGAGGTAGAGGATGAAGAAATAGGAAGTGGGTTCACTTTAGAATTGGATTTCTCACTCATTTCATCAAGTCACCATTGATGAAGTCAAGCTTTCTTCTTTGTAAAGATGAAGAAGAAGAAGAAGATGAATATGATAAGTTATTTTAAAATGAAAATAAAATGCAACACTTATCATTTGGCAACCATGGTCAAGTGTAGAGAATAAATCATGGTTAGATAGAATGGTTAGGGTTAAGCATGAAGACAAAATGGTCACTTAGTCAAAGCTTCATGAAGCTTCAACTTAGAAACAAAAATAGCCACCATTTTCCCTTTTGCCAAAATGAATAAATAAATAAATTCAAAACCCTAACCATTACATAACCATGGTTTAGTCTAAAAATACACTTAAAAATTCATGTATCATCAAATATGATACAATCAAGTGTACAAAATATATCACATATACAATGTGCACATCAAGTGAGAAAATCCATTTAAAGTGAACCGATACTAGTTAATGCAAAGTAATATATCAAATATATAATTATGCATTAAATCATTAAATCAACAATTGATTTAATGATCCGGTCATATTGCATATAACCGACTAATATCTACAGTAACAACTTATCGAATCAACACTTGATCCGATAACCCGGCTATATCACATATAACCGATCAATGTCACAAATCGCGAGAATCAAATACAGTATCACATACTGGTATCATTCTCGGTCCCGCACATATCTCATATGCACTCCTATTTCATTTCGCTTGAGCCAGGAAACCTCTGTGTAGGACTCTAAAGACTCGTCAATACGCCGACATCAGGTGATGATCATATCAAACACCCACAAGCCGCAAGCGGTCTGGTAAACGTAACGGCCACCCGGGTATTGAGCGATCAGAAGATCGACGACCAAGCCCGCTCACACTCCTGTGAATCCAACCAGTAACACTTACCGTACAGTCCGGTCTGATCGTCTGATATGTCGCATATCTCGCCTAGAGGTGGTAAACGTCAGACCTCAATAGCTCGATAAGTCGTGTCGATATGAGGTCTATAACAGTTCGAGAAACTACTGGTAACACTTACCAGTAAATCTCAGCAACCCTGGCCAGGGATTTCCGGTTATAGCCAATCGAACACAGCGCAACATCAACTCCCTATACCGGGAGAGACGAATCCCCTCCTATCGCTCATTGCCTCCATGTGATTCGGGACTGTACCCAAAAGCCACCGTTTTGCACGCCCTCTTGGATGTGGTAAGGTGGAAATCAAAGTACAGTGGGAACCATACAAGACTCTATGACGATCTCGGGTCAACAGACTACTCTGTACCAGTGTCACCAGAGAACTGCCATCTGACGTAAGGTATAATACCATCTGGGAGTTCTCGGCGAGTCCGTCCAGTGTACCCAGTCTCCACTGAGCACCCGTATATCATCTCTGATGTCAAACACCAATGGATATGGGATCATCCATCGCCCATCTGTATGGGTCGAGAAAGTATACGCTAGTCTACTCTGGTATATCGATGCCCCGTCTCGATACACCCACAACTAGGGACTTTGAAGGATGTACTTATGGACTACCATGTCCCCACTAGTATGATCCGCATCATAGTCCAGGTAGTCAAGTACACATCCTAAGGGCTTTACCAACATGTAACAGAGAGACAATCAGTGTACAAGTTAAGGTAAATATCAACCAGATAGCATACTATCATGTCGAGCAAGAAAGTCCTCCCTATATATGTCCCAGCATCCACTCCTATATACATCCTATGTATAGTAATGGCCTCTAGGGCATACATATAACTAACAGAACCAACGTTCCCCAGCCCCGAATAAGAATTCGGATCGGTCAAGCAATACATTTTATTATCTTGATTAGGGCGTGAAATGGTTGCTACCTGGAGAAAGAGAAACGAAACACTCAGCGTGCGCTCTTGCAAGATTAGATTGGTTTATTAGTTTATCTAATCAGGATGGCTCCCATTGTTTCCTCAAATTCTTCTTAAAACCTTTTAAAAGAAGAACTAGTCAGGATTAATTGCACGTCACAATACTTGCTTAACCTTTCAGCCAGGCTACTGTTGGTACTTCGAGGGAGGTTTTCCAACGCTTTCAAGAAGTTCCTTAATTAAGTAACCTCTTTTCCCTAGAGGCGTAGCCCCGCTAACACCGTTCTAGACACCTACTTGGTTTATAGCATTGATTGTTAAGTGAAATAATCTCCCGAGAGTAATCCAACTCATCAGTGGGATCGGGATCCAACTATCATTGTGTGATGACCTAGATGGAATCCACTCTAGTCACCACACTCCAGAAGGTATGCTCAATCTGCAAGTTTCAGTTTCTTTATAAACTCCCGATGTGGTTTTTGCCCCTAGGACCCAAGTGACCTTGACTGAGCCAACATATCAAAGGATCCTAGTCAAGTTCAACCCGTCATTATCTTGATTGCATTAGACCCACCCGTACGAGTCCTTGACTGAGACAAAATGACCGCACGACTGTCCCAACCAATCACATTGTATCCTACGGAAAAATATTACATAGCTACCGTACACTACGCCTCGGCTGAGCACGAAATACGTAGCACGAATACTAAGCAATACCAATCCGAAACGACGGAGGGCTACGGCTGGGTTTTGGCGAAAACCCATTAACGTAATGAACTTGATATCGTTGAAGGAACATGATACCCTTTTGAAAATATAGTGGCGAAAACTTTTGCTAAAGAGGTCACTCTCTGTGAAGGGATCTCGGCTCTTTCCTCGTCGAATGAGGTGCAGGATATTCTAAGCTGAATACCTCGATGCAAAGCAAGAATAATCGACTATAGTGAAGTTATTACCCTGACGCAAACTTTTGTCCAAGGGGTCACTCCCGATGAAGGGATCTCGGCCCTTGCCTCGTCGAATGAGGTGCTTGGCATTCATAACCGAATACCTCTATGCAAAACAAAAGTGAACGTCCTTGCAATAACAGCTTTTTGAAAATTTATTCCAACAACGTTTTATTAGGTTTGTTTTCTTGCATTAATTTAATGCGTCCTATCAATTAATCCTACAATTGCAGAAAACAAAGAAAATATGACGTACGCTTATGCCATCCGCATTCGCCACGGGGCCCCGTCATTACCCGTTAGGTTACTTAACTAACGACAGAGCGGGGGCTGGACTAGCGCCGATGCAAAACATAAGCAACGCCTAAATAGATATCATATAAATATATATACATTCGTCAGATGCAATGATAGCCATTCCAGATCACAGATGAACGCATTGGATATACTAAGAATCCGCATTTCGTTCGAGCCTGCAACGAAAGACGGATTACACGGTCGCGATGAATAGCCAAGAACCCCACCCTAGACCCCTACGGGTGCAGCAAACTACCCACCAAGTACCCGAAGCGAAGCAACCTCCCTCAGCAACGTGAGTAGGCCACTCGGCACTTCGAGATACCCAGTAGTTTGTGCACCCCTCCTTGGGTCTATCCTAGGAGCAAAAACAGTAAAAAGAAATTATACAATGGCGGCTACAACCTCATCCCGGATGTGCGGCCATACAAATAATATTACATCAATTTACATATTACATGAATTGAAAGATAAATAAAACTCTCATCTCACAACCCCCCAGCTATTCATCCGCGACAATCCAACGAATTCATATACACAAACCAACAACATTACAGATCACAGATATGCACAACCCCCACTAATCGACGTATAGCGAATAGCTGACGTTCAGTGCATATATCACATTACAGATATAACCATTTTAGCCAAAGTTTGTAGAACTCTGATCAAAATAAAAATTTGTAACTACCCCAAAAAAATAACATTTTTCTCTGGAAAACCTGGGCAGAAACAAAATATTCCAAAAATCCCAAAACAGAAAACAGAGGAATGTGCAAAAAATTTGAACCGCGGCTGAGTCAACTCGGCCGCGGATCCACGGCGGAACGCATGGTTCCGCCGCGGTTCCGCGGCGAGTTTCCCGAGTCGGGGTCTCAAATTTCTTGTAAATTCTCATAAAACCCTGCCTGTATTTTTCATGTCATACAAAATATTTTTAGGCCTGTTTTGAAAATCGACAGAAAATACACATTTCGGTTTGTTTTCGGGATTTTTTTCCGGATCGAGATTCTAAAAACTTTTCTAACAGTTAGTTGTTGCTTAGCTAGGCTCTGATACCATTGTTAGGTCCACGTTACCCACCCCGGTTCTTTCGGGGAGGCGGAATAGGTAAAACAAAAATTTTCCCTAGCTAGGTAACATGGACCGTTCAAAGAGGATCGTTGCTAAACAAAAACTAACAAAAACTACAAGTACTAACTACTATCTCGAATGGTTATACATTGGTCTTGAACTCCTTCTCTTCTTGTTGTGGTTCTCCCTCTTGTTTGCTTCTTGTAGTTGCTTGAACGGATCCTCCTCCTTGTCTCCTCTTTGCCATAGATGGATCCACCCGAGGGCCTCGAACTTGAGCTCCTATCTCAATCTAGAGATCACTAAGGTGCTTGGTTTGCTAAACCTAGAACTTTAGAATGAGTAAAGAAGATTTGTGGTGGTTTTGTCTCAAAGGTTCATGATTTCCAACTCATGGAACACTTGAACCTTGAGAGAGGGAGAGGGAGAGCTTTTCTTTCTTGGAGAGAGAAAGAGAATGATAGAATGAGCTCTCATCATCCAACCTCTCTCACAAAAGTGAGAATAATGATAATAACAATAATAATTAAGTATATGGTGATGGTTAGTTTCAATGACCATTATCATTTCATGCTATAATTGCATTATGTAAACAACAAGTAAGCAAAAGTCATACCCATGAAATGATAGCCATGAAATGATGATGGTCAACAAGTCCAAAATAGTCAACCGGTCAACAAAGTCAACAAGTCAATAAAAGTCAAACTTTCAACTCAACCATGGCACAATAATACTTAATTAATATTATTAATCATATATCATATTCTCATTAGGGTTAAGAGAAAAGTCAACGGTCAACAAGTCAACTAAAGTCAAATGGTCAACAACCCTAATGAGAATCCTCTGCCTCTGCCTCTGTCAACTGTGCATACACACCCGTATCCGTGCTCCAAGGAACACGAATACACTGAGACAAAACCAATCCCAAAACAATTACTAGGATCTGGCTTAAACCAAAGCCCGCTGGTAACTACTGTCCGGACACCAAACGTGCACAAGTGCGCAGATGTGAACGAACCCCATCGCAAAACCATGCAACCTCTACTCTGTTTTGCCCAAAGGCGAGTAACCCTCTGTGTGGGACTCTAAAGACTTGACACTATGCTGGCATTGGGTTTAACCACAGGCCGCAAGCGGTACTAGCTGTACGTAACGGTCCCCAGGTAGATGCCGATAAGAAGACTGATGAGGTGAACCCATCGAACTCCTACTGTGCCTGAATGTGACAATCTCCGTACAGTCCGGTCTGTTCGTCTGAGAATATCGCATGGTGGGACTAGGGGGCGGTAAACGTCAGTCCCCTAGTAGCGATACAAGTCATGTCGGAGTGTAGCCCAAAATACCCTGAGAATCTACTGGAAAACCTACCAGCAATTCTCGCTTTCCCTGGCCAGGGACGACAATGTGTAATGGCTCTCCTAGACACAGCGCGATATCAACTCCCAATACCGGGAGTGACGAATCCTGTCTAACTGTTACTGCCTCCAAGTGCTTCGGGACTGCACCCAACTACTACCTGTTTGCACGACTCAGTAGAGTCGTGGTAGGGTAGTAATCTAAGAACAGTGGGAACACACTCGAGGGGAAGTGACAGTGTCAAGTCAGCGGACTAAGCTGTACTCATGTCACCTGGGAACTGTTAACTGATGACAGGTATAATACCAACCAACAGTTCCCGACGAGTCCTATCCAGTGTGCTCGTAACCCAACGAGCACCTGCATACTATCTCCAGTACGACGTACTGATGGCTGTGGGACAGACCATCTCCCCTGCTGGAAAGAGAAACGTATGCACCAGTCTACTCTGCAGTATCGATGCCCTGTCTCGATAATCCTACGACCAGGGACCAAAATAAGGATGTGCTTATAGACCACCCAGCCCCTACTAGTGTGATCGCCATCACAACGCTGGTAGTCAAGCAAAAATCCTAAGGGCTCTACCAATATGTTTTTAGCGATATGTTAAAAGAAACATATACACATATTAAGATAGAAACAAACCAAGTAGCATACTACTATATCGAGCAAGACTGTCGTAAAACCATATATATATATCCCAAGCCTCCAAAATGTATTATACAAACTAGTACTATACAATAATGGCCTCTAGGGCATACATATTTAACAGAATCCTCCCTCTGAACGAACAAACGGGAAAAGGGGATCGAAAGACATGTCGCCTGCGCAAAAAGAGACAAAAGTAAACTGTCAGTGCGATAATTTTATTTAAATTCTGGCACTTGGTACTTTAGAATTTGTACTACACTGCAATGCAGTGGAAAGGGACCAAAGGGGGGCCCACAAAATCTAGATGACAGTTCATCATTAATAAAACAGCCTCATCATTTGATGAGGCTATCATTAACTGAGAAAATCCTCAAAAGAAATTCTCATTAAATGAGAGATCTCTCGGTCAGAGAAGTAAATCTCCCTTTGAGAGCAAAGCTCTGTCAATGAAGCCCTAAAAGGGTTTTCTTTAGATCAAAGATCTATGAAGAGCAAGGCTCTGTTAATGGGTAAAACCCTAGAACTTTAAAAGATTTAATCTTTACCTAAGTTTTGGCAGAGTTTTAACTCTTAAAATTTCTTAAGATGGAGAGCTATGCTTTGTGAGAGAATGGAATTTCTCAGAAAAACAAGGAAGACGATGAGCAGTGATCATCCCAGAGGACCAAAAGTCCTATTTATAGGCAATGAATGCCGTTTCAACTTCTTAGTTGATCCGAGGGTGCAGATGCTGCCACCGCTGCACTCACATTTAGGCCACGTGAGTGCAACGGTGGGGGGACATTTGTTTCCCCCAATCAGAGCAAAGCTCTGTTTGAAATTTAAATTTTAAATTGAAGTAACGCTTCAGATGCAGCGCCAAGTGCGCTGCACCCTAAGCAGTGCACCACGTGTAAGACATGGATGCGCTAGCGCTAGGTGCGCTGTGCTCTAGGTAGCGCATCACGTGTAAGACACGAATGCGCTAGCGCTAAGTGCGCTGCGCTCTGAGCAGCACACCACGTATAGGACACAGGTGTGCTAGCGATAGGTGCGTTGCGCTCTAAGCAGCGCACCACGTGCAAAGCACGGGTGCGCTAGTGCTGGAGCTAAAAGCTCCTCACCGTTAGATCAAAGATCTAATAATAATGATAAATCATTAATTGATCAGAATTAAATTCTGTTAAAAAAAGATCTCTCAAATCTTTCCAAACAACAAGATTGTGCTCTGTAAATCAGAGCACCGTTGGATCAATGATCCAATGGTGATTAAAAATCACTAAAAAATACAGAATAAATTCTGTTTAGAAGATTTCCCAATTTTTGTTGAAAACAAGAAGATTACCTTCTGTAAATCAGAAGCCCTTGGATCAAAGATCCAACGATGGGAAAATTCCTAAATCAATTAGAGAAAAGATCTCTTTAACCGATCGAACTGATCAGCTTGCCCTATATAAAGGCCCCGAGACTTCAAGTTTTGTACAGAGAAACCCCCCTATAAACTTTGAGAAACTCAAAGATAAAGATCAAGCCCTTGCAAGAAGATCTTTTTCAAGGTAAAAATGATAATGATGAACATAGAGATGAAATCATCTCATAAAAAGAAGAATTTACTTCTTTAAAGATCATAGATCTACAAGACCAAGGTATTTCACAAAAAGATCAAGAGATCTCATCATAAAATAATAAGAAGAAGAACATAATTCTTCTCACAGATCATGGATCTATAAAGGCAAAGCCTTTAATCAATATAAGAGATTGAAAATATCTCCTGCAAAATAAGAACTGTTGTTCTTGGATCTTGAGACAAAGTCTCTTTAAAAGGAACATAAATTTGTTTCCCAGATCATAAAATTGATCAAATGCATTTTGCGCTCTTGAACTGCGCTTCTGCGCTCTCTGGACTGGCGCTCAGCACCAAATGCGCCATGTGTCAATCACGTATGCGCCAATTAACAACTTGCGCTTTGCACTTCTGAAATAGCGCACTACGCTCATGGGTTGGCGCGCAACGCCAAGCGTACCACGTGTCACTCACGTGTGCGCCACTAAACTGAAAGCGCAATGCGCTCATGGATTAGCGCTCAGCGCTCATAGACTGGCATCATGCGCTCATCATTTGGCGCCTACCGCCAAGTACAACACGTGTCCCTTACATGTGCGCCACGTGGCAGAAGCGCACTGCGCTCTTTGACTAGCGCAAAGCACCTAGCGCGCCACGAGTTGCGCTGACAGAACATAAATTGTTCTTTAATAAGCCCAGAGCTCTGATGAATTCTCTGCATTCAACAAAAGAAAAAAACATTGTCAAGATATAAATCAATGCTCACCATTGTTAAAAGGGTCAAGCCCAAATAAAGGCTCAACAGCCCAAAATAAAATGTTAAACATTTTAAGCTGATTGGACTTAGCCCAAGACTGGCTATAAGTCCTCAACTCACATTAATTGAGCTCATCTGCTCATAAATATGCTAACAGATCTTAGCCCCAAATTGGACTACAGATCTTTCAACCAACTCACATCGGTTCGAGGGTACATCTCTTTACTCCTCTGATATTTGTCGTTGTAATCCTTCAACGTCTCCAGAGAGGTGACTGGTCTCGACAACCAAACATTCTATGGACTGTGGGGTCCTTAAACCCACAGACTATGATGTCCTTAACCTTGACTGTGAGGTCTTTAAACTCACGGACTATGATGTCCTTAACCTTGACTATGAGGTCTTTAAACTCACGGACTATGATGTCCTTAACCTTGGACCGAGATGTCCTTAAACTAAGATTGGACCACCACGTCCTTAAACTGGTAATCGACCGCAATGTCCCTAAACTAAACAATAGAGTTCAAATGCTCTTTTGTTGGATCTAAACGATCCCGTTAAGTTGATCTTAGTCTGAAATTAGACTAATGTATCCTTAACAAACGTTTAAGTTAATCTTAGTCTCAAATGAGACTAACGTATCCTTAAACCCAACCCCCAAACCCAAATCTAAGAAAATACGAATTTGGACTAATCCACGCCCAATGGGCGACAACTAAATTAGTCTCCGTATACAATCCACGGGCAACCAAAAACAAAACAAACACCCACGACACGAAGTGACCATCTGGAGAAGGAGAAAGTGGTTACCGTGATGCGGTATCATAATTAACTGCAGGGGCTTGCGCTTGCAGGGAAGAGCATCCCCACAATCAAAAACCCCTCAAATGAGGGGGAATCTGACGAAGTCTGCTATATCGGCCACATCCATTTAAACCTTCGATACACGGTGTCATAAATCAACTTGGCATCTTCGGAGAGGTGGACGGATAGCACCAATTAGCATCTGCCCCAAAATTCAGGCGAGACGGACCCGCGCGGTCGCGTCTCCGTGTTTCGGTAGGGAACAGGCGTGTTAAAGTAGAGATCAGAAGACACTGAAGATGAAGATAAAGTTTTGAAGAGGTCAGAGAAATATTTCCTGGATGAATTGAATGTTCATAAAGCACATGTTGAGTTCCGAATCCAGGTTCGTTTAAAAACTGGAGCTCATCCGTAAAAAGCTCGGCAAAAGAAAGGTTCCTAGGATATTCCTAAATTGATCCCGACTCAAACTCACCCAGAACATCAAGTTCATCAGCAAAAATCTCCTCAAAACTCTACATGAAAGAATGTTTTTCAATGCCGCCTTCCTCCCTATAATCTACCACAATTCTATTCTTATTGCTACAACTCACAATTCCCAATACGAGTTCTCCCTCATCACATTCACAAATGGGTAGGTACATGTCATCCAAAAAAGTAGGTTCCTACACTAACATTTCATCCGAAACAATATCATTAGGTGATACAAAAATTGTGGGTTCCTTATCATTGATCTCTTCTGACAATCTATCCAAACCATACCCATAAAAATCACAAGATTCCTCCTCTAAAATTAGAATGCAAAAATCAATCGGAGGTTTTTCTTATATGTCCTGATAACACTTAGTCAATTAATTTGCATCGTCATCTATGAAATCATCAAAATTCAATTGATCGTTTATCTCACTCGGGTGACTTCCTAGATGACAGACATTAACACTATTGGGTTCCAATTGACTGTGTTCACTCCCTAGAATCCTCACAGCTAAATGTTTCGCGTGTTCCTCTATTCTAGCCAATGATTGAGCTTGAGCAAGAAACAATTGCTCAGACTGCTGTATGCATAGGGCTAGCGTAGAGGCTGATTGATTCTCGACCGCAGTCATTACTTCAATACCCTTCTCTAAAGCGGTCAACTTAGCATCCATCTCACTATCATTCCCTAATGATGGTTCAATTGTTTCAGGTAAGGAGGGTTGTGATGATGGTGATGCTAAAGCAGTCAATCTGTCGACCTCTTTCTCTAAATCTTCAATTAGCTCTCTAATTGAAGTGGGACTGGATTCAAGAGTGTTAGGTGGGTGAC
Organism: Agapanthus africanus; assembly: GCA_030015575.1. NCBI lineage: Eukaryota > Viridiplantae > Streptophyta > Magnoliopsida > Asparagales > Amaryllidaceae > Agapanthus > Agapanthus africanus. Next base: position 370,189,156 of record CM057347.1, on the reverse strand, counting down.
CATTATCAAAACTCTGGGATGGTTGGTCACCCCCTAAGAAAGGACAGTTGACATGAATGTGGGAAGAATTTTGACAATTTGAACAAGTGAATTGGGATTGAGTATAAACAAAAGAATAAGAATCGTGAAAATTGAATTAAATCGTGTATCACCCATATTAACAAGAATTCACAAATATCACAAAAACAAAGAATATCACACCCCTAGCAATTATGTTATGCTAAGTCAACTAGACCTACTCAAGAACCTGATTGTCGAAATAAAACTGTGTCGAGAAACGGGCTCAAGATATACGGATCACGAAGCCAGGTAAGTGCAGAGATAAGGTGAGGTTTTCCAATGCTTTCGCTAAGTTCCTTAATTAGATAATCCTTTCTCTTGAACATTTGCCTAGACACCCCGTGAACGATATACCGTTAAGCGGTGTTCTAAACACAGTTAACTTCTCTTAATGAGAGCGAAGTCATTAGAGTCAAAGTTCTAGTTGATTTTAAATTACTGTGGGTATGCAAGAATGCAGTTTTGTGATTTGTGGGCTACGGAAAAAGGTGATGAAATCCTTTACCGTATCTTGTTTGGTCTTTTTGCCCTTAAATCCGTATTAAGATGCAAATGCGCAATCAATAAAATAATTCAAGACATCAATCAATAAATCAATTCTTTTTCAGTTTAAATTGAAGCGCTGCAAAAAATACGGTTAGTTCTCTGTGCAATTGGTGGCAAGCTTGTGCGAAGAATCCTGCAGAAGATAGAATAGTGGAATACATCGGATTCAAGAGGAATGTGTTATGAAATACGTACCTGTTCCCTAATTAAAAATCAGGAATTACCTCAATGAGGTATCACGTGTTCACATGTGACCAAGGGTCACGTGTTGACACGTGATCTTGTTACAGAATTAAATTCTAAGCAAGCAAAAGTATAAACAAATGGCTAAGAAAAGACCCCAATGGGGCGTCACGTGCTCACACGTGACCAAGGGTCACGTGCTCACACGTGATGGTCTTTAGCCCAGGTAAAATACAGAATTAAATTCTGAATGAAGAGGAGTCACGTGCCAGCACGTGATAGGCTTTGAAAGCCTTATGAATTGATAGAATTAAAATTCTAATTAAGGGAAATCAAAGACCCTAACTGGGAAAGTATTTCTCCAAATCTTTCCAAACAAAAAAGGATTATAGGGGACCGTTGGATTAAAAATCCAAGGGTGATTAAAAATCACCAATTTATGGAAATATTTTAGACAAGGAAAGATTTCCCTAAATTTCACCAATAATAACAAACAGAATATCTTTTGGATTAAAAATCCAATGGTGAATAAAATTTACTGAGAGATCTAAAAGATCATATTAGTTATGAAAAACAAACAAAATCTTTCAATGAGAGGTTTACTAAACAAATTGATTCTTTTCCTTCTCCTATAAATAGGAGCCAAGAGGAGAAGAAAGATATAGAATTTTGGGGAGATAGAATTTTGGATCTTGAAATTTTCTAAAGGCAAATAGCAGAGAGAAAAGAAAGGACAATTTAATTCTCAAGGAAAGAAACCCTAGGTGAGAAAAGGGAAAAGGATCAAAACTTCAAAAAAGAGAATTTAATTCTCAATCTAAGAGTTTAACTCTTCTGCAAAAGAACTTAGTTCTTCCTCTGGTTGAAAATCTGCAGAAGCAAATCTCCCCATAGGTTGAGAATTTAATTCTCATCAGGTTGAGATTCTGCCATGCAGATCCAAAACTTAGAGGGAGAATTGGGTCTAGAGAATTTAATTCTCCTAAATTCACAGGAATTTAATTCCTTCAAGATAAAATTAGGGTTTAACCCTATAAGAGAATTTAATTCTCCCAAACTCACAGGAATTTAATTCCTTCAAGATAAAACTAGGGTTTAACCTTATATGAGAATTTAATTCTCTTAAATTTACAAGGAATTTAATTCCTCCAAGACAGACAAAGCTAGGGTTTAACCCTATATGAGAATTCAATTCTCCCAAAACTCATAAAGAATTCAAGTCCTCTAAATAAAATTAGGGTTTAACCCTACAAAGAATTTAATTCTTAAAATTAAAGAGATTTGGAAGATCTCCATGCATGCAAAAGACTAAGGTCACGTATCCCCACGTGACCCCTGAAAAGATCCCCAAAATGAGAAGGAATTGGCCCTGAGGCAATGCCTCACGTACTCTCACGTGACCTCCAAAATAACGAGAATAAAAGCAAAGGCAGATTCTAACTTAGGCACTCTCACGTGTTACCACGTGACCCCTTGATAAATGCTTTAATAATCAGCGCACAAATCTCCATCACGTGCCAACACGTGATGGCCAGAGAATCAAAAGTGTTTTAACACTTATTCGCAGAACAAAGTTAAGGAGATCTGGCCCCACCTTTAGATGCCTTCACGTGTCCCCACGTGATTCCTTCCTCTTTAGTGTTTAACACTAATTCGAGAGTTTTATTTCCAATGTTTAACACTGTTGTCTTCTAGTGTTTAACACTAATTCAAGAGTTTTATTTCCAATGTTTAACACTGTTGTATTCTAGTGTTTAACACTAATTTGAGAATTTGATTTCCAGTGTTTAACACTGTTGTCTTCTAGTGTTTAACACTAATTTAAGGGTTTTATTTCCAGTGTTTAACACTATTGTTCTCTAGTGTTTAACACTATTTTTAGCCAAATTGGCTAATTTTCCAGAGGCAAAAGCCTCCCCTCAAACTAAATCTCAAAATTGAGTAAAATTCAAAGCTATAATGTTTAATGCTCAGTCAAAGACAAAAATGTATTAGTCAGCGAAGGCTTGTATCGATGGCCGGGCAGAAAATACGGCATTGACTTCATCTTCGGAGTCGCTGCCGAAGATCAACATAGGGGTGAACGGTCTTGGCTTGTTGCATTGGGCGGCTCTGAATAAACTATCTCTTCTTCCTCCTCGGTATCACTCCCGAAGACCGGAATAGTGGTGATAGCTTTGCTCTTCGGTTTGTGACATCTTTCCGTGTCCTCAAAATCTGGTAAGAAGTATTTTTCGTCTTCGTATTTTTGGACTTCGTTCACGGAGAATGGGTTCAGCTCCCTTGTTACGGTATAATCGAGACCATCCTTGAAATACTTCATACACTGGTGTTGTGTAGAAGGGATGATATTGTACTCGTGTAACCAAGACCTACCGAGAAAAGCATTGTAGCATGTCTTGGCGTCAATGACATGAAACTTAATGTTTGTGATGAGCAGCCCAAAGCGCAGCGTCAGTATCACAGACCCAAGCGTCCGTGATGACTGGGAGTCGAACCCGGAGATAGTGATCTTATCCCGAGCGAGGTGTTGAATGCTCATGCATATCTCCTTCAATACTCTTACGTTAAGGCGATTGACGGAGGACCCATTGTCGACCAGGATTTTACCTATCTTGATGTCATGACAGTATCCGGAGACATATAGGGGAAGGTTATGCTCACACATCCCGAGGAGAAGATCTTCATCGCCGAATGTGACATCGGCTGTGTGCACTTCTTCCAACTCGTCCTTCATCTTTTCTTCGGTGAGGAAAGCTAGGAATTGTTCAGGCTCTTGTAATGCCTTGATCAGCGAATCTCCCACCTCTTTGGATAGCAGAAGGGCGTCGAGAATGCTTAGCTGTGAAGGTAGCTTTCTCAAGTGTGCCAGAACGTTATAATCCACCTTGTTTTTCTTTGGCGGGTCCTTGGCTGTCAGCTCTTTAACGACCTGATCTTTTAGGGCGATGTCCTCAGGGACCTTTTCTTTTCCCTTATCTCTTCTATTTGACCCAAGATTCTTTCCGGGCAGCGTACGATTGCGCAGCTGAATGTTCTCGCCGTTCTTTGGTTCTTCCTCTTTTCCCGTCGTGGATTCTTTGAAGAGAGGACCAAGAGTCATTTCTTTATCAGAGTCACTCCCGAAAGTAAGAACTTGCGATCCCCCGCAGTCAACCATATGACAGTTGCCGGTAGTTCCTTTACGCTCCACGATCGCATTTCTTTGCTCTCGACGAGTTTTGCGTTTCATTCACTTGAAATGTTGCCGGTGAGCAACATATCCCTGCCACCATCTTTTAAAAGCGTTGCACTCTTCATTGGGGTGCGCAATCTTTCGATGATATAAGCAGTAGCTAGGATGTGTTTCCGCTTCACCAAGAGCGTTCGCTTCGGAGGGTGGCAGCTTCATTCCCATCGATATGGTTTTGGCGAACCTCTTCCTCGTCTTGAACCTGCTTTTATTTGCGATGGATGTATGTTCCCCTCCGAAGGACGGCGCACAGGACCGCGATGTCCTGACGCTGAGATTCGGGGCAGATGCTATTTGGTTTTATCCGTCCACCTCTCCGAAGATGCCAAGGTGATTTATGGCACCGTGTATCGGAGGTTTAGACGGATGCGGCCGATGTAGCAGACTTCGTCAGATTCCCCCTCGCTTGAGGGGTTTTTGATTGTGGGGATGCTCTTCCCTGCAGGCGCAAGCCCCTGCAGTTAATTACGCTACCGCATCGCGGTAACAACTTTCTCCTTCTCCAGAATTTCACTTCGTGTCGTGTGTGTTTGTTTTGTTTGTGGTTGCCCGTGGATTGTATACGGAGACTGAATAATGCCGTCGCCCGTAGGACGTGGACTAGTCCAAATCCGTATTTACTTAGATTTGGGTTTGGTGTTTTTTAGTTTAAGGATGCGTTAGTCGCGTTGCGGCTAAGATCAACTTAAACGTTCGCCAAGGATACGATAGTCCTCTTTTGGACTAAGATCGACTTGAACGGGATCGTTTAGATCCGAAAGAAGAGCAATTGGCTCTATTGTTCCAGTTTAGAGACGTGGTGGTCCATATTCCAGTTTAGGGACTTGGTGGTCCGTCATTAGTTTAGGGACATTTCGGTCCGATATTAGTTTAGGGACGTCTCGGTCCGATATTAGTTTAGGGACGTCTCGGTCCGATATTAGTTTAGAGACGTTTCGGTCCGATATTAGTTTAAGGACGTTTCGGTCCGATATTAGTTTAGGGGCGTCTCAGTCCAATATTAGTTTAGGGACGTCTCGGTCCAATATTAGTTTTAAGGACGTTTCGGTCCGATATTAGTTTAGGGACGTTTCGGTCCACGAGTTTAAGGACCCTACAGTCCATATGGGTGTGTGGTCGTTGGGACCCGTCACCTCTTTGACGTCGTTGAGGAATTACAACGATGGATATCAAAGGAGTTCGGAGATGTACCCTCGAACCGGGTGTGGATTGGTTTAGGAGAGCCATTCTGCTCAGTTAATTTAATTTAAGGACTTATGGCCAAAATTGGGTTAAGTCCAGTTGAGGATATTCAACATTTTTCTTGATCTTTGGCCTATTAGGCCTGTGCTAGGGCTTTGCCCAAATTTAATAATGCACTGCATTCTATTCTGGCCTGCTAGGCTTTTGATTTGGGCTCTGTCCCTTTATTTATGATGCAGAGCATCTATTTTAGTTTGGGCTCTGTCCCTTTTTTTAAAGCAATGCATTGCATTTTATTAGACCTGTTAGGCCTTCTTTAATTGGGCTTGGCCCCTTTTGTAACTAAGGCAGTGCATTTGTCTGGCACTTTGCGCCGAGTAATGAGCGCAAGCTCATATGGTGATGACACGTGTCATGCTCTGGTGAGCGCAAGCGCACTAGCGCAGTGCGCTGCGCTGTTGCGCTGCTGACACGTGGCGCGCTCTCAGCGAGTTGCGCCAATTCCAGAGAGCAAAGCTCTATCTCAAGAGCGCTTAGCGCAAGTGGCTCTATAGCTGACACGTGGCGCTCTCTTAAGAGCGCAACGGCGCAGTTTGGAAGTGCAAAGCACTAAGAATCTTTTAGATTCAAGAACGGAAGTGCAAAGCACTATTTAATTTCTTGATCTAAATTAGATCAAAGAAAAATAAATTTTTCTTTTGTTTGAAGAACCAGAGGTTCACAAGAGTGCAAAGCACTATTTTTTTTTAATATTTTTCTTTTGTTTTAAAGAACCAGTGGTTCATAAGAAGTGCAAAGCACTATTTATTATATGAAGATCATTGATCTTATTTTTAGATCAATGATCTATTAGAGGAAATTTCTTTTTCCTTATAAAGGTTTTTTACCTCTTCTTGAAATTTTTCTCAGAGTTCTCTCTGTTTGAAGCTCTTGATTTTTTCAAGAAAAATGTTCATGCCTTTGAATTGAGGCTTAGGGTCCTTTTTATAGTGCTCACAAATTAGTTAAATTTGTTAAAGAGATCATTCTCTGAGTGATTTGGGGAATTTTCCCCACCGTTGGATCTTTGATCCAAGGGCTTCTGCTTTGCAGAAGAAAATCTTCTTGTTTTAACAAGAACAGAAAAGATTTCTTAAAATCTTAATTTAGTTTGGCGCAGATGCCCCAGCGCGTGACACGTGTCGCGCAGCGCATAGCGCAGCGCAACTGCGCTAGCGCACTAGTGCACCTGCGCTGACACGTGTCGCGCAGCGCACAGCGCAGCGCAACTGCGCTAGCGCACTAGCGCACCTGCGTTGACACGTGTCGCGCAGCGCACAGCGCAGCGCAACTGCGCTAGCGCATCTGCGCTGACACGTGTCGTGCAGCGCAGCACCCGCGCAACTGAAGCGTTGCTTCCTTAAATAGAGCTTTGCTCTGATTGGGCGTGCCTTCTTGGGCGCTGCGCTGACGTATTAGCGCCTGACGCGTGGCGCGTTGCGCCCGAGACTTGAAGCGTTGCTTTAAAATTTGAATTTTTGAATTCAAACAGAGCTTTGCTCTGATTGGGCGAAACAATGTACTTTGATCTGGCGGGAGTGTTTCAACCCTTTTGTCCAGTCGCCGGCTTTTAGTTTTTTCGAATATGGCCACCTCACGCTCTCGAGCAGCTTTACTTTTAAGAAGAGCTTCGTCCAGGAATGCATCAATCATTTCGTCTGACGGCCCTAGAAGTTTCATCTCAGGATCTGCCCCTAGTTTCTCTGTGTAAGGAGCTTCTTCATTGTCTATCGACGAGTGAGAGATCACATGGCAGCTTGCTACATAACCTTCAGATTCATCCGACGAGTCTTCTCCATTGCCGTCATCTCCGTTCTCAAGGACGTGGCTGAGAAACTCTTGGAGTGTGACTGGAGTCTGCGCTTTTTGATTATATTCTTCCAACGCGTCAATCTGCTTTTGCAGGTCTGTGCACTTATCACCATGCTTCACGGGCTTTTTGGTCTTCTTCTTCTTCTTCGAAGACTTTGACGGCTGGGTGTGAGTGCTTTGGCTATCACCACCAATCTTTGGAGTTGGGCACGGTTTCAGCATTCCCTCGATGATCTCGGGTTCCAGTGGATTTTTCTACCTGATCGCCGGGCATGTTTGGAGATCCTTCAGCATTCTTTTCGTCTTGGCTGAAAGAGCGACCTCCCCGCTTCTTCTATGAAGGAGCATGATTCCCCCGGTGTATCCGTCTTCTTGGGAGCGTGTGGCTGTGGTGGGTTCACTTTCCAGTTCTCGGACAGGGCAAATTTGCCCTGTTGATACTGGTCTTCAATCCATCCCTTGAAGACGAAGCAATCTTCAATTAGATGGCTTACCGTTTGATGGTAGGGGCAGTAATTAGGATTGTTGACATCACCTGGCTGCAACAGACATTTTGGATCCGGCAGATTGATGAGCCTGTTGCGCACCGCCAACTCGAACAATCTCCTCATTTTGTCCCGGGGAAACGAATAAAGGCGCTTCATTTTCTCATTATAGTATCGCCGCCTCTCGTCCAGGCGATCAGTTAGTTTTGGGTCACTGGGCTGCTGTTGAGCATTTGCGATGAAGGTTGCTTTCCCTTTGCCCTTTTCGTTCCGTGGTTCTGGCTTCGAAGGAGACGGTCTATGACCTATCTGGTCCATTTGGGCCAATTTGTCAATCAAGGCCTGAAACGTGGTCGGTTTGAAGAACATCATAAATTGGGAAATAGTCGCTTGAGGATCAAGTGTGCCTATGAACATGCCTACGGCCGGCGCTTCTTCGATGCGCTGCTCACATTTCGACCATAAATTCTGCCATCGTATTGCGTATTGAACCCATGTCTCGCCAGGTTTCACCCTGGCATTGATCAATGCCATTATTGGGGTGCGTTCACTAGCACTCGTGAAACGCTGGGTGAATAGTAGCTCCATCTCTGCAAAGGTTTTGACAGAATCATTTGGAAGCTCCGAATACCACTCAAACGCCGTCTCCGATAAGCTACCAACAAACTGGCGGAGCAGAAGTTTATCATCACCTCCGGTGTTACCGCACAAGGCTCTGAACTAGGCAACATGCTGATGCGGATTTCCCGTCCCTTTATATACTTGGAATTTGGGGATCGTGTATCCTGGAAGATACTTGATCTGGTCGTACCATCCTGGATATGGTCTCCCAGTTTTAACAATTTGGTCGGCCGCTTCATTCGCCTGGTGAGCTCGTATTTGCTGAGCGATGTAGTCGTCCAAGGCGGCCTTAGAGATTGTCTTTTTTTTGGCTACTGAAAGAGATGGAGGAGGGTTCGATGTCTTCCCTCTGTCATCTTCAACGATGATCGGGGGGTCTTCAGCTGGAGGTTCTGGTTGTAACATCATCCCAGCCATGTCTTGGAACAGTAGAGCCATTCGTTTTATATTGGCTGCCTGCTCCGCAGCCTATTTTTCTTTCCTCTCGAGCATTCTTCGGAGGAACTCAGTATCAGTTTCTTGTTCCCGACGCTGCTCTGAGGTCTCTGAATTTTCTTTCGGCCCAGTGAGTGCGGCCATTGCAGTCAGCATCTCCTGAAGTTTCTGCTGCTGTTGTTCCTGATCCTTTGTTATCGATCGGGTAAGCGGTCGATGACCCGTAGAAGCACGGCTTTCCTCTTTTCCAGAAGCCATATAAACAGTATGTACTATCATACCCCCAGACTTGGGGCGTTTAGGTTCGGTGTCATTGCGGTTCGTCGCGGACACAGGGGCTTTCTCCGGCCTCCTTCTCTTTTGAGCGGTTGACGTTGAGGGAGCGTTGCAGTGGGCATCCAGACGGCTATCGCCTTTGGTGGCTTGACAGGATGATTTTCTCCTTGTCAAGCTTTAAGCTTCTTTGATTGGCGAGAGTAGTCCTGGTCAGTCACCGATTCCTGGACCTGTCGTCAGACTTTATAAATTTTGGAGGACAGCCGCCGAGGGGGATGCTCCAGCTTCTTATCTATAGCATTCTCCACAGGTAGAGGAGATCTCTTCAGCACGGTAGTCGGAGAGTTCTTGCGAACCCTCCTACGCAGTTCAAAGTTATTCCCAGTTGGAACAGCAGCGTTGATTTCCACCATGGGAGCTGGCGGAGTTAGTCCAGAAGGGGAGCTGCCCCCGGCCTTCCTTACTCGGCGCCAGTGACGACGGCGAGCATGTCGTGCGGACGGAGTTGGTTCAGCTGTGAAGATGGCTTCGTCATGCCCCCTGTCTTGGCGAAGGGTTGTCGCCGGCATCAGCCTCTCAAAGACCGGTGTCCGTTGAGAAGTAATATCCAACCTGTCAAAGACAGACCTCTGGGCAGGGGAAGCAGCTTTGAGGACTTTGCCTGGAGTAGGAGCCGAAACAGTAAGCCTTGTGAAGACCGACCCTTTGGCAGGAGAAGCCGCCTTGGTGACCTCGAGAGAAGGAATGGCTATCCGTTTTGGGACGGGCCCATTGGAGTTCAGGCTCAGCCTATCGAAGGCTGATGCTGTCGGCTTGGCATTGGATGACCCGTTAAGAGGGGTCGTGGTGGTAGTGAGCCGATCAAAGACCGACTTCTTCTGCGCTTCTTGCGGCAGCGGGATGTTAACGCTCACTGGTGGGAGCATGGTCCCGAAGAACAACCCGGTGGTAGCCTGCGTTACCTGCTCTATCGGCATAGCGAAGATGGAGGCCGCTTGGGGCCTGTAAGTTACACCTCCAGATGAGGCAGAACGGGAGTTGTAATTGCAGCTGGAACATTTTGTACCGGTAGACTCCATTGATCTTTCGTTTTTTGCACTGAGGAAGACACCAAATCTTAGTACCTCAAACCTAAGGGCAACCATAGCAAACCGCGATTCGTTCGCGAACATGACACACGAAGTGTGGAGTGGAAAGAGAAAAGGGTCCCACCGGGCATGCCAGAATCTGTTCCTCGCCGAAACATGGAGACGCGACTGCGTGGGTCCATCTCGCCTGAATTTCGGGGCAGATGCTAATTGGTGTTATCTGTCCACCTCTCTGAAGATGCCTAGTTGATTTATGACACCGTGTATCAAAGGTTTAAACGGATGCGGCCGATGTAGTAGACTTCGTCAGATTCCCCTTCATTTGAGGGGTTTTTGATTGTGGGGATGCTCTTCCCTGCAGGCGCAAGCCCCTGCAGTTAATTACGATACCGCATCGCGGTAACCACTTTCTCCTTCTCCAGATGGTCACTTCGTGTCGTGGGTGTTTGTTTTGTTTTTGGTTGCCCGTGGATTGTATACGGAGACTAATTTATGTTGTCACCCGTAGGGCGTGGATTAGTCCAAATCCGTATTTTCTTAGATTTGGGTTTGGGGGTTGGGTTTAAGGATACGTTAGTCTCATTTGAGACTAAGATCAACTTAAACGTTTGTTAAGAATACGTTAGTCTAATTTCAGACTAAGATCAACTTAACGGGATCGTTTAGATCCAACAAAAGAGCATTTGAACTCTATTGTTTAGTTTAGGGACATTGCGGTCGATTACCAGTTTAAGGACGTGGTGGTCCAATGTTAGTTTAAGGACATCTCGGTCCAAGGTTAAGGACATCATAGTCCGTGAGTTTAAAGACCTCACAGTCAAGGTTAAGGACATTATAGTCCGTGAGTTTAAAGACCTCACAGTCAAGGTTAAGGACATCATAGTCTGTGGGTTTAAGGACCCCACAGTCCGTAGAATATTTGGTTGTCAAGACCCGTCACCTCTCTGAAGACGTTGAAGGATTACAACGTCAAATATCAGAAGAGTAAAGAGATGTACCCTCGAACCGATGTGAGTTGGTTGAAAAAACTGTAGTCCAATTTGGGGCTAAGATCTGTTAGCATATTTATGAGCAGATGAGCTCAATTAATGTGAGTTGAGGACTTATGGCCAGTCTTGGGCTAAGTCCAATCAGGTTAAAATGTTTAACATTTTATTTTGGGATGTTGAGCTTTTATTTGGGCTTGGCCCTTTTAACAATGGTGAGCATTAATTTATATCTTGACAATATTTTTGTCTTTTGTTGAATGCAGAGCATTCATTAGAGCTCTGGGATTATTAAAGAATAATTTATGTTCTGTCAGCGCAACACGTGGCGCGCTAGGCGCTTTGCGCCAGTCAAAGAGCGCAGTGCGCTTCTACCACGTGGCGGACATGTAAGGGACACGTGTTGTACTTGGCGTTGGCGCCAAATGATGAGCACATGATGCCAGTCTATGAGCGCTGAGCGCTAATCCATGAGCGCATTGCGCTTTCAGTTTAGTGGCACACACGTGAGTGACACGTGCTGCACTTGGCGCTGAGCGTCAACCCATGAGCGCAGTGCGCTATTTCAGAAGCGCAAAGCACAAGTTGTTAATTGGCACATACATGATTGACACGTGGCGCATTTGGCGCTGAGCGCCAGTCCAGAGAGCGCAGAGGCGCAGTTCAAGAGCGCAAAGCGTATTTGATCAATTTTATGATCTGGGAAACAAATTTATGTTCTTTTAAAAGAGACTTTGTCTCAAGATCCAAGAACAACAGTTCTTATTTTGCAGGAGATATTTCCAATCTCTTATATTGATTAAAGGCTTTGCCTTTATAGATCCATAATCTGTAAGAAGAATTATGTTCTTCTTCCTATTATTTTATGATGAGATCTCTTGATCTTTTTGTGAAAGACCTTGGTCTTGTAGATCTATGATCTTTAAAGAAGTAAATTCTTCTTTTTATGAGATGATTTCATCTCTATGTTCATCATTATCATTTTTACCTTGAAGAAAGATCTTCTTGCAAGAGCTTGCTCTTTATTTTTGAGTTTCTCAAAGTTTATAGGGGGTTTTCTCTGTACAAAACTTGAAGTCTCGGGGCCTTTATATAAGGCAAGCAGATCAGTTCGATCGGTTAAAGAGATATTTTCTCTAATTGATTTGGGAATTTTCCCATCGTTGGATCTTTGATCCAAGGGCTTCTGATTTAAAGAAGGTAATCTTCTTGTTTTCAACGAAAATTGGGAAATCTTCTAAACAGAATTTATTCTGTATTTTTTAGTGATTTTTAATCACCATTGGATCACTGATCCAACGGTGCTCTCATTTACAGAGCACAATCTTGTTGTTTGGAAAGATTTGAGAGATTTTTCCTTAACAGAATTTAATTCCGATCAATTAATGATTTATCATTATTATTAGATCTTTGATCTAACGGTGAGGAGCTTTTAGTTCCAGCGCTAGCGCCCCGTGCTTTGCACATGGTGCGCTGCTTAGAGCGCAGCGCACCTATCGCTAGCACACCTGTGTCCTACACGTGGTGCGCTGCTTAGAGCGCAGCGTACTTAGCGCTAGCGTATCCGTGTCTTACACGTGATGCGCTACCTAGAGCGCAGCGCACCTAGCGCTAGAGCATCTGTGTCTTACACGTGGTGCGCTGCTTAGGGCGCAGCGCACTTGGCGCTGCATCTGAAGCGTTGCTTCAATTTGAAATTTAAATTTCAAACAGAGCTTTGCTCTGATTGGGGGAAACAACGCCCATGCCCTTCACTAACATCTAACATATACCTTTTCTTTTTCTTTTTTATATACGTATTATTTTACCAGCCATTGCACTATATAGACAAATTCTTTAAATGGCTGGGATTAATTTCTTGACTAACCCAATCTTTTAACATGTATATGTTGTAATTAGTCTTAGGTTTTTTCTTCTTCTTTTTTCTTTAAATAAAATTCTTACCCTGATGTCTAAGTCTGGCTACCGGAGACGGGGGCAACGATGAGAACATCGTAAAACTCAGATTTGGGGGTGAGCGATGCATTTATTTTACTGTATCATGTGTATATTCTGCATTGCATGCTTATTAAAAAACCCATAAAAATTGAAAAAATTTCCTTAAAATATAAAAACTTTTTCATGTTAGCTAGTGGGGAAACTTAGATTCGAAATCTGACGATTCGGTTGATAAGTTAGAAATAACTAGATCCTTTTTGTGAGACCGACGACCCGAAAAATAACCATCCTTTATGTTTAAGCATAGCTGATATACGTCTTTTATAACACTTTACACGTGTCATAGGTTTTTGAGAATTTGATGAAAGTCCGACATGTCTGAAAAACTTTTTAAAATTGATAAATATCTTTAGGATCAAACAGGTTTGTTCTGAGTTAAGCAATATCAAGAATAGTTCATATAGTGAAGTAGATATGAAGAATTTTATTGACGTTTTAATAGAAACTAAAAGTCTGAAAAATAACCCATCTGGAATCTTGTTGGAGTAATTACACACCTTATTCACTTATAACGTCTTCGGATTTAAAAGAAAAGCTGGTTATATCTCCGTTTTCACTGAGTTTAGAATATTTTAAATAAAATAAGTCTTTTGTTTTGTGTTCTTGGTAACTTGGGTAATTAATTCTTTGGGGTGTCTCCACACCTAATGCCCTAAAACCATCTGGTTTGGGAGTCATTGACCCAATCCTCGCTAAGTTTCCAAGCGCCAAATAAAACAAGCCAAGCAAGTGTTCTCTCCAAGTTAAAAGTCCTCATGGTTCTTTGTGGGAGAATAATCTTGGCGGAGACAAGTTTTCTATTAAAAAAAAATTTTCGCGGAGATATGAAAGTATATTTATTAAGACGATTTGAACAATAACGAAAGGTGTGTATGAACAACAACAGGTGAAAGGTAGGAGTGAAAAATAAGATTTAAGTTCTCTGTTAAAAATGATATATATTCTGACTTGAAACCTAACCGGAAAATAAAACTTGAGAAAATCTTAACTCCTTTCAAACTCGTGTGGTCCTTTAGAAGTCTATCCTGATCTGTAATTATGACATGATGAACCTAATCAAAGTTCTTAAAAAACTTATGGACACTATCCACACAATCACGAAAAGACGCATATATGTTTATGTTAAACAAATTGTGAGGAGTGAAAAATAGGGTCTAACGTTTCTAACTTGGGTGATAGAACTTCCAACTTTGAACTCTAACTTAAGATTAGAATAAACAGTTTCTCCACGATACTAACTTGACTGGATTTTGTGGGTGTAATCCGCTGAAAACCCTCAGGAGACAACACTGCTCCTACTAGGGACACCTAGAGATGTAACGGCTTATTGCACATGCTCAGTGCAATCGCGTTCCCTGCAAAAGTGAGGCTAGGATTTTTTGTTTTTCTCGGGACGAGCAAAAGATAAGTTTGGGGGTATTTGTTCATCACAGAAAACTGCATTTTAATACCGCTCATCCATTATTTATTTTGTTATATATCGGTACTATTAATCAGTTTTTGCTCAGTAATTATATTTTACATGTATTCGTGATTAAATACTGGGAACACATTCAATATCACGGATATAATGCTTAGGAGCCAATACTGCAATCAAAACAGGAATGTAGAAGGGGTATCGCCTGTGGGGTAGCCATATCAAGCAAACGTTGGAAGATTTTCCTAGGAGATGATCCACGATGGAAGCTGCCAATTCCCGCAATTCTGAAGGAAAGAAGGGTTCAAATAACGGAGGGATCGTTAAAACGAAATGTAGAAGATTACCTTCGATATTTCGCCCGCCTTGAACTGGAGGGATGGCAGCTACATCAGCCTCCTCCACACCCTCAGGTACATCACTGGGGATACGTGCCGGCGTGGCAGCTTCCAATTGAGAAACAACAGCTGCCACTTTAGGCTCCAAGGAGAGGACAACGGTCTCGACAATCCTTTCTACACCCTCCAGGGCACCACTAGAGAGATCCATTAGATCTATGGCTGGCGAGGTCACCTCTGTTGGAGAAATAGACACTGAAGGAATAGAACTTACCACCAAAAGCTCCACAGCAAGAGTAGCAGCTTTAATAATCTCCTCTACACCTGGCGGTGCATCACGGGAGATATTTGTAGAGTCTACAGTTATGGCCCGATCTGGACTCAAATCCTCTTTCGCTGCCAAAGTCCCTGCAAAGTTTTCGCAAAAATAAGATATAAAAGTAATACAAATAACTCAAGCCAAAGGTAGAACGCAAAAAACACACATACAAATACGCCAAGGAGCTTGAAGTATGGCTTTTTCGAGCCGTTGTTCTTTTCTCATTAAATACGCTCGCCGGGATTCAAGCGCAAATGAATGACTACCTGTTTTTAGTGTAAGCTCGTCCTCGGAAGCATCTGGGATGGCCTGTTTAAGGGCCCGTTCTTCTTCCATTAATAGAGGACCCATGTGCACCCTCCGTAATGATGGTTCAACGTCGTAGAATGCAACGGGGAGGGTAAGCTTTTTTCGGAGCACGCACGTTCTCAGTCTCATCTTGAGAATGCCTTAAAGCCTCGGCCAATTGCGCGGCCTCCTTGGAAGACGAGCCAGGATAGATAAGACCGGCGTCTGACTCCTCCATATCTATCGGTTCATAATGAATAAACGGCTCGGACTCAATCAGAGTGTCGAGTAGGCCAGCAACCGATTTCTTCCACTTCTTGGAACTTGTGCTAACACTAGCAGAAGAACGCTTCCTCCCCCTGGGCACTTCGGCACAACGTTGCCCAACTTCACTTTCACTATGTCCCTTTGGCGACATCACCTTTGGTGACACCGCCGCTGGTGACACTACTGTTGGTGCTTCATTGGAAGCCTTTGCTTCGGCTCTAGTGCGCACTAGCATACCAGTAGTGCGAGGGGTCGATTCTATTTCTGAGGCTTTGGGGATAAGTTCCAAACCGCTATCCCTCAATGGAAGGCGAACCACTGACCGCGGCCGCAACTGAGCGCTAGTGAGTTGGGTCGGAGCTGGAACTCTACGTTCGAAGAGTACCCGCCTCTCCTCGGCAATGACAAAACCGACTCGATGGCGATACCAACCTTTGAAAGACCCCATGACCTTGGAAGATAGTAGGGCTCTCGGATCATGAAGAGGGAGCCAGTGTTCAGCCGCATAAAATGATGGATGACGCCACGAGTGACTTCCAGAGACAAAGTGGGCTCAACTAAAAACGCCTCGACAGGGACACCCTAGTTATACCCGAATTACTGGGTAATGTGTTGCGGATTATACCGCATAAAGAGAACTGTGTCATTCTGACGAAACACAAAATAGCCCGGCCTAATCGAGTACATGTGCATAATCTCTTTGGGCTTTAGAGATGGCGCTCCATCCTTTGGCAGATCAAACAGCTGCTAAATGGGCCCCGCAGGAGCAGATAGGACTCGGTCACTAAAAACTATCCCGCCCTCGTTTAAGTATGGGTTAAGAGAAACGCGGAGGGCCTCTAGCTGAGTCGGATCGGGAGCGGAAGCATCCACCAACCTCATAACCCGTAGGAAGGTATAGGAGTCATAAAAATCTGGCCGCTGGTGAGCAGCAAATGCTCTCAATACATGCATCTCGATCCACGACGTGAAGTAGTAGAGGGAGAAATTCATAATATCCGCGCCTGGGGTCGAAGTATTAGCTGTAATACTTAATCCATGATATAGTGCGACAATCCTGCAACACCAATGGCTAATCGCGCCCCTCCATCTATGCGATGAGCGGGGTAGAAGACAGAGGCTCTCATAAAGTGTTGATGCGTCGGTGTGGCGAACCAACTGAGCCAGAGACTGACGAAGCCAACGAAGAAGGTCTCTTTTTCCATGCCGGGAGCCGCAATTGCATCGAAGGAAATGACCGACGAGGTTGGAATATATAATTGCGGCAAATCTTCCTCTTTGGCCGGCAGTTTATTCAACCCGAACCCAAAAGGGTCGTCGATGTTTGCGAACTGTGGAGCCTCTTTCAATAAAGCATCTCCATGGAGAAAGCAGGCAATGAAGGTCTCAAAGGTGACGCCTTGCCCTTCTGACGTCATAAAAAGTTTCTCAAAAATACCTAGAGCTTTGATTAGACTTGGGTACTTATAATGGACATCGTTTTCAATAGTCAGGCCGTCAAGCATAGCAAGCACGGTCGCGAACACATACTCATCGGGAGGAAGCAACTCTTCATAATGCTCTCCCCTGATCGGCAATCCGGAGATCTCGCGGAACTCTTCCAGTGAAATCGAGAGCTCGCGATCCCCTAGCAAGAAGGTGTTGGTGGGAAGATTCCTTTGGTTCAGAAAAGCTTTAACCGACTAGACATGAGGGGCCTGGTAATGAAATAGAGATGCGTACACCGCCTGATACAACCCAACCTTCTATAACCATGCACGGTAGGCGGAAAGAACGCATCGAGCCCAGGGAAGGCAGCCTACTAGGTGGCAGGGGGTAACACCTACCTTATAAACTTGCTCCGAGGGTCGGGCTTCACCCTGACATATGCGGCGCCCCAGAATATCTATAGCTGGTAAGGGCTGGTTGGGTATCCCGGTTGTTGACGGCTCAAGCCGGCCTGTAGGAGTCCAGTTAGTCTCCTCCATTGCATAAGCGGTCTGTGGGCGTTCCATCGGCGATATTGGGCGGATGGGCTCTGTTGGCACCTCACAAGTAAAGCTACGGCGGCCCCGGATAATATAACCATACCAAACCCCCCATAAGAGTAAACTCGTACAGTCCCTGTCATGTGCCCTGATCATTACCATAGCATCCTTGTCTGACGGCGATGGAGGAAAAGCGGCGTCTGAGCGAGTATAAGGAAAGTAAGGAAGTGAGCCATTGTTCCTGAACTAAGGGAAAGAAAAACCATTAATAAAACACACACACATATATATAATAACAGAAGAAAACGACAGGATGTTTTTTCCATGAGACCTCTGACTGCAAAACCAATGGACCCCACAAAATCAATATGGCGGCTCACCAATGATGAGGCAAGATAATCATTGCAAGAATAAATAAGGATTCTCATTAAATGGACGTTGGAATTTAAACAACTCTTAACATCCTCAAAGAAAATGAGGTCCGTTAAAATACCCAACGAATTAAAATCTGCAAAAATGAAAATATGCCTAAGAACGCCAGGGAATAAATTTCCCAAAGGGCCTCTAGATCTTTCAGAGCTAAGCTCTGTAATGAGGAATCAAATTCCTTTTAAACGATGGAATTTAATTCCAAAGATCCTCAAAGATCAGAGGAGAAAATGCCTGATCTTCAAAGACATCGGGGTTTACTACACAAAAGATTACGTCTTTTTGGATCTCTAAGAAATCAGTCCCAGAAAAGAGCAAAGCTCTTGCGATGGATTTAAAATTAAAAAAAATTAAAAAAGGGTTTCTTGTTCCTAAGAGAAAAATGGTGGTTAGGATCCCTACCCAAAAGAGTTCTTTTTGCAGAGTTTAACTCTGAAAGTTCTAAGGCAGAGAACTAAACTCTGAAGAAGAGAATTAAATTCTCAAAAAAATAATCAAGGAAGAAGATGAAAGAACAGTGGTCTTCTCAGAGGCAAATATCCCTGAATTTATAAGACATGATGGAGAGCGGTCCATCTTCCCATTCTCCTAGGCCATCCAACGGCTGTGAGGGTAGACAGCGTTGCACTCATGTGCGAGCCACGTGAGAGCAACGCTGGGGGGCATTTGTTCCCTTATAAAAAAGGATGAGGGAAAGTTCCCCACTAAAAGATCTCCCACGTGTTTAACATGTGAGTGCCTATATGCAACGCATATAGGCACTGCAATTAAAACAATTGCTAGGCCAAAAGAGCCCCACGTGTTTAACTCGTGAGTACCTATATATAGGCACTGCAATTAAAACAATTTCTAGGCTAAAACAGCCCTACATGTTTAGCACGTGAGTGCTTATATGCAACGCATTTAGGCACTGCAATTAAAATAATTGCTAGGCTAAAACAGTCCCACGTGTTCACGTGAGTGCCTATATGCAACGCATATAGGCACTAAAATAATTGCTAGGCCAAAAGAGCCCCACGTGTTTAACACATGAGTGTCTATATGCAACGCATATATGCACTGCAATCAAAATAATTGCTAGGCCAAAAGATCCCCATGTGTTTAACACGTGAGGGCATGTCCCTACGTAGAATTAAAATTATACTCAACAAGGAACCGTTGGATCAAAGATCTAATGATGATTAAACATAGAATTAAACTCTATTGAACTTTTAAATGGGAAATGATATTTTCTGTTAAATAGAAAGTTGGCGGATCAAAGATCCCATGAGTTAGAAAATATTTTTCATATCTTTTTAAAACAAAGAAAAATTATGCTCCGTTTAAACAAGTACCCTTGGATTAAAAATCCAACGGTGATTAAAATCACCAGTCTACAGAATAAATTCTGTACGGGAAAATATTTTCCTAATCTTGTTTAAGAAACAAGAAAATATGTTCTGTAAGACAGAAACCCTTGGATCAATGATCCAACGATGGGTAAAACCCCCAAATCAATTGGAGTCTCTCAATGAGAGATTTCCTAAAACTAATTAACAAAATTCTCTCCACTATATAAAGAGCCCAAGACTTCAAGTTAAAGGGAATAAAAAATTACTCAAGAAGAAGGGAAAAAAAGAGAAAGAGAAAAGAAGAAGATCCCCTTCTTAAACAAAAAACCGTAGATAAGAAGAAAATACAGAGATCATCCTATCCCTTCTTTGCCTCTTTAAAGGTTTAACCCTTCATGCAGGAACATAGTTCTTCCTCTGGTTGAGATCTGCAGAAGCAGATCTCCCCACAAATTGAGAATTTAATTCTTATCGGGGAGATTCTGTTATGCAGATTCAAAACTTAGGGGAAAGAACTAAGTTCAAAGAATTTAATTCTTACAAAAGTATATAGGAATTTAATTCCTCTGATAAAACTAGGGTTTAACTCTATAAAGAGAATTTAATTCTTATAAAACAAGAGACTTGAAATTCTCTAAACTCAGATCCCAGCATCGTTAATATGAGATCAAAATCTTCATGCACATAGAAGGAAAGAATGGTGATTCATAAGTGTTCAACACTATAACGAAACCTCACGTATTTTCCCATGTGAGCACCTCTGATGAACAAAAAAGAATGGCTGAGACCGAGTCACGTATTTCACATGTGAGCATTTAAAAAGAACAAGAAGTGCCTCCTAAGTTAGTCACGTGTTTCCCACGTGAACGCCTAAAAGAAGAACAAGAAGTGCCTCCTAAGGAAGTCACGTGTTTTCCATCCGACCCCCAATCAAGTGCTTAGCACTTATATGAAAAACGAAATAGACCCAAAAACAACGCTCCCATTTTGAAGGCGCCTCACGTGTTCGTACATGAGCACCACAGGGTCCAAGTGCTTAGCACTTATAAAATAAGGAGAAATAAAATCCAGAGAACAGTTTCCATTTCGGGCGCCTCATGTGCCCACACATGAGCCAAATGCTTAGCACTTATAAAAGAAGAGGGAAGTAAAACCCAAAAAGACAGTACTCAACTTTAGGGTGCCTCACGTGCTCACACGTGAGTGCCACAAGAATTAAGTGTATAACACTTATATATAAACAGGGACTTGAACCCAATGTACAGCGCCAGCTTTGAGGTGCCTCACGTGCTATACGTGAGCGCCCCTAAAATCCAGTGTTTAACACTGCTTTAGAACCTCACGTGGGAACACGTGAGTACTAAATGTATATTAGTGCTTAACACTATGGGAAGTCAACTCCAGCCTCAAGTTGACTAAGTCTTCTTAAGATTAAAACATCTTCGATCTCCAAATAGACCAATCCTCTATGCTCATGAATTTCCAAACTAATTCCAGTTTCAAACATGACTGATGACTCCTCAATTGATGATGTCCAAAACGATATTCATCCCACATTCCCCCGGAGAAATCTTAGTCTCAAAATATGACTATTGATTTCTAGGCTTGACCATCAATTCCTCTCCCCTCAATCTGGAAATTGGTTCAAGGGTACATCTCTCCACACCTCTGATACATGTCGTTGTAATTTTTCAACGTCTTCAGAGAGGTGGCCGGTCCCGATAACCAACTGCTCTTCGGTGCATCAAACCACATCCCAAGCTGAGTGTCTCCCATATCATCGTTGCTCATCCCGACACGTAACAAATACACGTGCGCGCAAGATGATCTATAGACCGTAACGTCCTTAAACTAAACTCTACGGACCGTAACGTCTTAAACTAAACTCTACGGACCGTAACGTCCTCAAACTACTGCGGACCGAAACGTCCTTAAACTAAACCCTCACTTCAAAAGGGGTGATCAACGGACGAAAACATCTTTAAACTAACAATGGATCGAAACATCCTTAAACTAAAGCAGTAGAGCCCAAATGCTCTTTTGTTGGGTCTGAATGATCCTAAAATCCCGTTGAGTAGATCTTAGTCTCAAATTGGACTAACGTATCCTCAACAAACATTAAAATTGATCTTAATCTCAAACGAGATTAACGATCCTTAAATCAAACCAAACCCAAATCTAAGAATATATAGATTTTGACCAATCCACACCCTACGGGCGACAACATAAATTATTCTCCGTATACAATCCACGGGCAACCAAAAATAAAACAAACACACATGATATGAGTTGAACTTATGGAGCAGGAGAAGTGGTTATCGCGATGCGATAACGTAATTAACTGCAGGGGCTTGCACCTGCAGGGAAGAGCGTCCTCATAATCAAAAACCCCTCACAACGAGGGGGAATCTGACGAAGTATGCTACAACGGCCGCATCCGTCCAAACCTCCAATACACGGTGCCATAAATCAACATGGCATCTTCGGAAAGGTGGACGGATAAATCCAAATAGTATCTGCCCCCAAATTCAGGCAAGACAATCCATCCCGGTTTCGTCTTTGTTTTCGGCTGTGAACAATCACAAGCAAGCAATCACATCACAAGTAATGAACATTATATAATAGGAATGGTCGGATTACCTAAGAATCTCGCGTTTCATTCGAGCCATAAACGAACTGTGACATTCTCCGGTCACGTGAATAGCCCGTGCGTAGCCAAAAACAGACCCCTATGAGTGCTACAAGCCACCCGCCAACCCAAGAAACTAGGCAACCCGATATCATCAACATGAAGGGGCCACCCAACACTTTCTTAAATCCGATGACTTGAAACTCCTCCGCGGGTCTATCCTATACCCCCTACAAGCACGGCAAGCAACCCGCCAATCCAAGACTCGAGTGACCCGGTCTCAACTCTTTGAGATAACCACCCGCTGCAATCTAGAACCCACTTCCCATGCGCTTCTTCGCGGGGTAATCCTATAGCCCTTATTAATACAATGGTAATATCGATCACAACCTGATCGAGTCCAGACAAAAGAATAATATATCGCAGAAACGATGACCACAAGTCGGTCGCTCTCCCCGCATAAAAGAATATACATCAACTTTGCATGAATGAAAAACAACACACATCACAAACACACAATTCTGCATGGGGCTATTCAGTTTGCGATAATCCAATCCAAACCAACACATCAACATAGCAGACTCACTATATTGCAACCCCGTCGAATTGATCAAACATCAATTCGTCGACATTAAACAACACATATCTTATATGTAAAAATGAAATGATGCAATATTTTCAAAACCAAAACTTTCCCTATGTTTAAAAACATACCAGATATCATCACATGAAAACCGGGAAATTTTGAAATATCAAAAAGGCTTAGTTTTCAAGTCTACAAGTATCTGCCCAAACCCTATTTCCTAAACTTGGCCGACCTATTAGCTACAGTAACCGCCCAGGGGTGGCCCAAACATGGAATTAGGGGCTCAGGTTTTAGGGAATGTTACAATATGGTAAAATGAGGCTGAAATGATCTATCAATTTTTCTCAGAGAACACAAATATTACCAACAGAAACTTGTAGGCAGAAAACACAATGGGAAAGTTTAGTTTTGAATCTATTGAATCATTCGTGCAAACAATTAGTAAATGATCGGTTCTGATACCATGATAGTAAATCGATACTAGGGTCGCTACAATAGTGGACCACGGCGGAATGACAAATCGAAAATTTTCGAGACCTAGCATCAATTTACAATACAAGATCAATTCATTCACTATTAATTGCCAAAACACAAGAAAACAAGAGAGCTAGAGGGGATGCCACAACTTTTGTTTGTAGCGTATCCGATCATCTATCGGAAGACCCTCGCTAGACTTGTAAACTCCCGAAAATACTTGGACGCGGACCACCTTGCCATAAATGATCTGCGTGAAAGCCCCAAACCCAAAACTCCATCTTCACTTCTCAAGTAAAGAAACCAACTCATTAAACTTGCTAGGCCAATGAGGAAGGTGATGTGGTGATTAAAGCCTCTCTCTTTTTGTCTTTCTCTTTATGTTTCTCAACTTATAAAAATCAAAAAGAGGAAGAAAAAGTAGTAGGCATACTCAAAAGAATTATGAAGAGAAGAAGAAGAAGAAAGAAAAATAAAAGAATAAGAGAGAAAGAAAAATGATACTTCATTTTCTTCTCTTTTCTTCATCTTATCTTTTCTCTTATATATATATATATATATATATATATATATATATATATATATATATATATATATATATATATATATATAATAAGAGTTTCAAAAACTCTTCTCTCTCTCTCTCTTCCCTCTTATGTCATCCAGAGAGAGAGAGAAAGAGAGTGGGCCCCACATGCATTCTTTATTTATTTTTCAATAACAAAGAAAATATATTTATATCAAAATACAAATACACAATGTATCAAATACATAACATGTATTGTATATATCAAATACATATAAATGAGAGAGTGTATATGTATCCCTACACACACACACACACACACACAATCTTAAAGAGAAGAATATATGTATCTTATAAATAAACAAATCCATCAGTATCAAATACTAATAAGAGAGCGAGCAAGAGAGAGAGAGAGAGAGAGAGAGAGAGAGAGAGAGTATTACACACACACACACACACACACACACATACTAGAAATCATATCATATATACGGTTATTAAGTCAACACTTGATTTAATATTCCGGTTTATAAATAAACCGTCTAGTATAGCAACTGTCGATTAAATCACGCATATCACATACACGTATTTAATCGAACCCTCACACGTATCCCCATACGCACGCCATATCATCGTTTCTTCTAGGCAGGCACTTTCATTGCGGTACTCTAAAGACCTGTCAATTCATTGCCAGTAAGTTATACAGGATCATATCCAATTGAATTTGAAACAATTTCAGATTGAATCCCCTTACGGGTTAATCCACAAGCTCATCAGCGGTACTAACTTTACGTAACGGCTACCCAGGTATGAGCAAGACAAAAGCAGGTCGACAAGCAAACTCATCCGGACCCTACAAAGTCTATAAGCGATGAATACCATACATTCCGATCTCTTCATCAAAGAGTATCGTATACCGGGTCTAGGGGTCTGGAACTGTCAGACCCCTAATAACCCAATAAGTCATGCTGACATCGAACTTATAACCAACAGAGATACAACTAATAACACTTATCAGTTTATCTCACTTGTTGTGGCTACAGATTTATGGTTTTAGTTATGTCCTGCACTGCGCGATATCGACTCCCTATATCGGGAGAGACGAATCCCCTTGACTGCCTACTGTCTCCATGTGCTTCGGGACTATACCCAACTAAAACCTGTTTGCACGACTCTTTTGAGCCATGGTAAGGTAGTATTCAAAGTATAGTGGGAACACACACAAGACACTGTGGTGATCTTAGGTCAAGGGACTACTCTGTACTATCGTTACCAGAAAACTGCTACCTAACATTGGTATAATACCAATTAGGAGTTCTCGGTGAGTCCGTCCAGTGAAACTCATACTCTTATGAGCACCTGTATACAGTTCTCGGTGTCAAACACCAATAGCTATGAGATCAGCTATCGCCTTCCAACCGGGTCAAGAAACATAAACACTAGTCTAAACTGAAGTACCGATATCCAGTCTTGATACTCCTGCGACTGGGGACATTTAAGGATGTGCTTATGAACTACCCGAATCCTACTAGTATGATCCCTATTATTAATCCTCATAGTCAAGTAAAAATCCTATGGTCTTTATCCCATGTATTAGCGATACGTGATAACGAGTAAAACGTATACACATGACAGATAAAAACAAACCAGATAGCTTACTATCATCTTGAGTAAGATTGTTCTCTATATAGGTCCTTCTTCAATTATAATAATTGCCTTGAGGACACCTATATCCAGCATGAAAATCCCCTCATTTTTGCATGAAATCGAACCCGGATAATCCCCAAAAAACTCCCACGCTATTTGAGCCTTGATTCTGCCTCAAAATGGGGTTGAATCAAGGACTGAAACAGACCGGTATCGGGGCTGAATCAGCCCCGAATTAGGGCTGATCCAGTGGTTGATTCATCCCCCGATTCTGGGCTGAATCGGCCTCGGTTCGACCTCGAATCAAGGCCGAACCGAGCACAATAGGATGGGTATTTGGGGAATCATGAGCCTACGGTAAATTCTTGGTCCGAACCAAGAATTCATGACTCCTGCGAAAGCAAAAATAAGAGCTTTTCATGCAAAATTTCAAAACTAGTTTTCACTAAAATGGGTTAATGAAATATTTTGGCTACAACAAACAAGTTCAAGTCTTTAGACCGTCTCTGATACCATGTTGAGAGACCGTGGACTCTTTATTAGGATTTTATCTCAATTAAAATGGTGTTTTCAAAAATTCAAGAGAGCTCAAGTCTATGAACTAAGAATCTAATAGCTAAAGGTATGAACTTGTAAACTGAAGAAGCTAAAAGAAAGTGTTTTGAACCAACAACCTTTATAGCATGTTCATTTGCTCCATTGTTGTGGTTGGAATCCATGTAGGCTCTAGTCCATGGTACAAGCTTGTAGGTTGATCCTCTTCATCCTAGATGATCCGCCATGAGAGCCACCTCTAATGGCTTCAACTTCAAATAGAAGTAACCTAGATAACTAGTATGCTAATCGAGTTAAATAGATGACGTAGTTTCCTCACTATATATTTATCTTTCTATTTGTTTTGATTTTTTGTAATATTCGAGGAAGAAGAAAAGAGCTAGAGCTTGGAGAAGAGAAAGAGTGTGAAGTAAATTATGAACCATTTTCTCTAAACGGTTGATAATTTTTATCCTCTCTCAAACAAATCTTAACCATAGATTTTCATCACCCATCCAAGTGTCCATTCTCTTCTCTTCCCTTCACTTGTCATATAAATGAGAGTGGGTTGTGGTGTGCTCAACTCATAGCACAACATAACCAAAAGAGATCCTATAAAGGAAAAAGAAATAAAGAAAAAAAAATAACAAATACTTATCATAATCTTTTCTTTATTCAAAATACATAAAGAGAGAGAAATATAAAAGTGACATAATACTAATAAATACACATATTCAATACATGTATTAATATATTAAATCAACACTTGATTTAATATCCATCTTTCCAAAAGATCAACTAGTATTATCAAACGTCTGATTACCATCAGTGTATCCAATACACAAGTTTTAATCGAACTCCTGAACATACCAATGTACCGCTACTAAATCGTCTCGCCAAAGCCGGGAAACCCTCTGTGTGGGACTCTAAACACTCGATAATATGCTGGCAGTGAGCTACTGGATCACATCCAAACTCATAAGCACGTCAGTGACACTAATTGTACGTAACGGCTACCCATGATTTTTCGAAAAGAAGATTGACAAGAAAACTCGTTCGAACCTCCAACTGAGCCTATCGGTGACATTCACCTACAGTCCGGTCTGTTCGTCTGAGAGTATCGCATATTGGTTCTAGGGGATGGTAAACGTCAGACCCCTAATAACCTGATAAGTCGTACCGATATCAAGCCCATCACCAATCGAGAAACTACTGATCCAATCAGTAAATCTCATCTAGCTAAGCCCAGGTCTTGTGGTGATGGCCAACCATGCACTGCGCGATATCGACTTCCAATACCGGAAGAGACGAATCCCTTCTATCGCTCACTACCTCCAAGTGCGTCGGGACTGCACCCAACTACTACCTGTTTGTACGACTCTTTAAAGCCGTGGTACTCCCAATACCGAAAGAGACGAATCCTTTTTATCGCTCACTACCTCCAAGTGCTTCGGGACTGCACCCAACTACTACCTGTTTGTACGATTCTTTAAAACCGTGGTAGGATAGTAATCAAAGTGTAAGTGCACGGCGGCGCCCCGGCCGTCAATCCTAAGGCCAAATGCGGAAGCGGTGATAAACTTTAAATTTTTCTTGAACTGGCAAACCGCCGCGCACTAATACCCGGATCGAACCACTAACTAGTCCTAGCTAACTACAAGAAAGGGAATAGAGATATACCGACGATCCAAGTCCTCCGGTCTTCTCGTCATCGTCCCGATCTCCTGCGGAATGTCCTGTCTCCTCCTCGTCGCCGGAAGTGCACCACATCGCCTACTTCTTTTACGGGCTCCCACCTCAATGCCGAGGCAACTCGGGCACGAAGCTGGCTAGTCGACGTGCCCAAGATTTGCTGTAGAATATAGTGTGGATTACATGTCTCACTTTGGGGTGATGGATGTTGCCTTTGGTGGAGGGATGATACTTGGAGTTTTTGGAGATTGTTCTTGTGGGATTTTTGCAAAGCTAAATGAATAAAATCCCATACCCAATGAATTGGCAGCCCCTCCCCAAGCTTTGGCCGGCCATGACATGAAGAGGGAGAGAGTGTGTGTAGTGTAAAAAGAATGAGGGAGGTTCACACACAATAATACAAGTGAGAGAGGTCAAAAATGATATCATGAAAGGAAATGATTATCAACAAAGCCATACTCCACCAACCTCATCATCACAACAAAGGTCAAGCCATCATGACACTATCATGAAGCAAAGTCAAGGGATGGTGCACCATCATGATACAAATATATGCAAAGACCCCCTCCACAAATGCTTATTTGCAACAATGCAAATAAGCCCTCCTCCACCAAACTTCGGCCAATAAACGATACAAAGGAAATCGGCCGAAACGAAAAGCAAACTGGCAACTCCAGAAAACTGGTCCCGTAATAAATTACAGGAAAACCCCGATACTGTGCATACACACCCGCATTTGTATTCCGACCGAAATACAAATGCAATGAGACAAAATCTACACTGTACTATACTAGGATCCGGCCTAAACCAAAGCCGGCTAGTAATATCCGTTCGATCCTGATCAGTGCAATACCGCACGTATCTGATCAAACCCTGCCATATATCCATACGGCCTATAGTACAAACTGTCCGATCCTGATCCGTGCAATACCGCACGTATCTGATCGGACCTTGCCATATCTCCATACGGCCTCTACAACCTTTCGCCCGAAAGCTGAGTAACAGAATGTGGGGGACTCTAAAGACTCGTCAACACCTTGGTTGTGGATTTAACCACTAGCACGTCAGAGGTATAAGCCAATACGTAACGGGCTACCAGGTATTGACTAAAAGGGACGTCTGTGAGCGAACTCAGCCTGACAACCCTACTGAGCCTGTCAGTGACAATATCCGTACAGTTCGGTCCGTTCGTCTATGAGCATCGCATGGCGGGCCTAGGGGGTTGGTAAAAGTCAGACCCCCAAAAGCGGTACAAGTCGTGTCGGAGTGTAGCCCAGAACACCCTGAGATACTACTGGAATACTTACCAGTAAATCTCCTTGCCTCGGCCGAGGGCTTCGTGTAATGGCTCTCCTAGACACAGCGCGACCTCACCCCCAATACCGGGAGAGACGAACCCCTGAAGATACGCTCACTGCCTCCATGTGGCTCGGGACTGTACCCAACTAAAACCTGTTTGCACGACTCCTTTGAGCCGTGGTAGGGTAGTAATCAAAGTACAGTGGGAACTCACACGAGACAAATGACGATCCCCAGGTCGATGAACTAACCTGTACACATGTCACCAGGGAACTGCCATCTGACGTCTGGTATATGACCAACTAGCATGTTCCCGGCGAGTCCTGTCCGGTGTACTCATAACCCAATGAGCACCTGTATACATCTTAGGTGATCCAACTGACACCAGTGGCTTGTGAGACCGGCCACCGCCCCTCGTCGGGGTCTCGACTGTATACACTAGTCTACTCTGGAGTATCGATGCCCTGTCTCGAAACTCACACGACTAGGGACCATTTAAGGATGTGCTTATAGACCCCCAGCTCGCACTTATATGATCGCCCTCATACTGCTGGTGGTCAAGCAAGAATCCTAGGGGCTCTACCAACGTGTAATAGCGACCTGTAAGTTCACCTGAAGCAGTACACGCTGATAAAGGTAAACCAGATAGCATACTATCATCTCGAGTAAGACTGTCCTACCGGGATAGGTCCTCCATCAATCATTGCAATCACGTACCTGTGACCTAATAATTGACTCTGAGGGCACTATCTCCAACAATCTCCCACTTGCACTCAAGGCTAATTATTGCGATGTCGCATACTCACAGCCCGTGTGATACCGAACACCCAACTCCTCTACTAGTCAGTCTCACAAAGCTCGTTTGCGAGACTATTGCGTTCGAGGAATAGCCTCAGTGAGTGGATTCGCTTTGTTGTATCTTTCTATGTCTCTCTATATCTCAAGTTCGCGGAGAAAACCATCTCCCGAAATGAGCAATACCTGTCTTAGAATATGTCTGGATGTCTGATGGGACTTAGCTCATAAATGAACTCCAAATCCAAAACTTCTTAGACTGTATCGTCAACTGAACTTAATCAGTATCCTGCGCCATGCCTCCCTCAGTATTGCCTTGGACTACCTGTCCAAAATACTGCCCCTCGTCAGAAGGAAAACTATAACTCTGACAACCTCCTTGTCGTCCATGTCACCTTGGAAGCCTGGATTGATAACTGTCTCCTGCATGAGGCTGTCGTTATCATATCCCTAGAACATCCACTTATGTTCTAAAACTGCTTCCGACCGTTTCTCCAGGATTGGATCAATATCAACTTATTGCATCTAGTGCAAGAACAACATCTGGTGTGGTACTTGACATCTCATGATTGACTCAATTGCCTGAGCAAGTGATCTGCCAATCATGCACATCCCTCTCCCCTTTAGTCTGTAAGACACCTTTAGAGAGGGTGACTCCATTACCTGCAGGTACACTACCGTGCCAGGAGTCGTCCATTCTAAATACTCTTAGAATGCTGTCTAAGTACCCAGATTGGGAAACCACCC
Organism: Agapanthus africanus; assembly: GCA_030015575.1. Lineage (NCBI taxonomy): Eukaryota > Viridiplantae > Streptophyta > Magnoliopsida > Asparagales > Amaryllidaceae > Agapanthus > Agapanthus africanus. Next base: position 370,158,928 of record CM057347.1, on the reverse strand, counting down.
AAATCTAGATCTAAAACCATAGATCTAGTAACCAGTATGTCTGATATAATGTCCAAGTCCCATATGGAGAAACTACTGTGTGACGACCAAAGTATAACCGATCGTAGTATAGGAGTTTCTTTTCCTACTCTGTGTATGTGATCCAAATACCAGGATATCACACCCTACTACCTTCTCAACAGATCCATCCCCTATTCTGATGAAGTCAAACCCATGACTGTCACGTCAGAAATAGATGATCTATCTCCGCTACATCTGCTTTAGTCTATAAATAGACATAAGCTACCTGTCCACCAATGCTTCCGTTGCTCCCACTGACTACGACAACCCTCTGGCAGAGTCATATACACGTACACTTCTAAAACTAGTTTGGAACGACGCTATACTCATCCTCCCGCCGGGTCTCGCAACCTGGAACAACAGCAATGGCAAGTGTGGGTAAACAAGAACTTCCCTGTCACCGTCCTTGAGGCTACCGGAGTACCTCTCGGGTGCCTGAAGTTACCCATCTTATCTGCGGAGTGGCCAATGGAATGTCAATCCAGATTGAATCTTTAGGTTCCTTGTCAAATCTTCAGTAATCGTTCGTGGTTCTGGAATCACCTCCAGTTCTACCATACTCCCACTACTGTTTTCTGAAAAAATCCATTTTTAATAAAACTGTGGCGAGTCTAGAACAATATTGCTATTGTTCATCCAGATGGTAGAAAGTCAACCCTCGTCATAGCCTGGGTCAACCCACAAACAGCCATTACAGAAACGTGCCTTGAGTTGTCCAGTGTCTGGTTTTAATCATAAGCCGGACAACTCCCCGTACCTTAACAACGTTAAGATACGAACTGTTCTATATCCCATATAGGACCAGAGGCACTGATTTAACTGAACCAGATCCAAATCATGCAACTATCTCCAGTGCATGTCAACTAAATGGAAGGAGGCGGATCAGCGTTACTCAACTTAGGAATGCTTCCAATTATGAGTAACCTGAAAGAGAAGCAAGATCTCTTAATCATTACTATCAACTGAATACCATATACAAGTATCTACATCTTCGATCTCTTTGAAGAATCCCGATACTTGCTACACTTGGTTCTCTACTCTATTCAAATACCTATAACTTCTCAAAATTCGGATCCTGTGTTTCCACGAAACACCTGTCTAAAAACTAGAGAAGTCATAGGTAAACCGAATATAGTACGAGGACCTACCCCTCTGTCCTGATGGACCCTGGACAACATACAATACTCTGTATAAGTCCCTTGAGTCTGATAACTCATTCACTGTGTGTCGTAGGTTGAAAACTGTACTTATGGTCAAGAAGAATTACACCGCTGCTTAATGCTCCTTACCTAACCATCCACTGATATAGGTAAATGTCGTAGACATAATTTCAGAAAGGTATATCTCACTCTATAAAAATAGACGTACAGATATATCAATTTGAAATTGGTGCACAACAGCGGATGTTCAAAACCAAATATTTGCCGACCGGCAAACTACCCAGGTGATTTCCTCAAATATCACCGATTGTAACGAATCCCGATATAATGAGGATGATCACCCAATTCCCAATAACCTACTCCCACTCATCATCTGTAAAACCATACAGATGTGAGAATCATACCTGGTAAATACATACCCTGGAGCAAGTGTCTAATCGGGAAATCAGTTTTCCTTTAACAGTACACAGTGAGACTGAAACATCGAAATGTTTCGATGGGGTATCCTGGTATTCCTAGTAATGTCTCTTCCAGATTCACGACTGTAACCGTTTAATTCTTTGCCACCTCTCCAAATCCCTTCATATGTCTTTAGTCTTTACCTTCTGTACACCCCTTTAGGCCAAATGGTTTTCTTCCTTCCCTACCGTTCGGCACCAGCCTATGGTTTGGAAGAAGACTATCCAATAAGCATAATGGGTGTACTGTCCTAATCCCAGGAGCACTCGCAAAGCGAGAGAAGGTGAAGATAAAGGACACCTGAATAAACCTTATTCCTATTTCTCCTGAACCAGAATCCATCCCCGAACTGGAACAAGTTCCTTTCGAGTTCGTATATAACCATACGATGGAGTATCCAATAAACTGTGGATCTTCGTAGTGATACGGAGTGTTCTGGAGAAATACAAAGGTGATTTGGGAGTGGTAAAGGAATACTTGGTTTGGTCGTGAATAGCAGTCGCAATTTACTTTGCCCTCTTACTAATCCCTTACTTTGTCTGAACTTAATACCTTCTGCACACCATCGTTATGCTAATTGGTTTTCTTCATTCCCTACCGGTCGGCACCTGCCTATGGTTTGGAAGAAGACTATCCAATTTGCGCAATAGGTGTACTATCTCCTAAACCAAGGAGTACTCACAACTTGAGAGAAGGTAAAAGGAAAAGACAACTGAATAATCCTATCCGTTTTCTCCAGAACCTGAAACCATCCTCGAATAAATTCTTTCGAGTTCGTATCTAACCATACGATGGTTTTATCCAATGGAAGTGGATGTTCGTAGTAATACGGGGTGTTCTGGAGAAAAGGGTAAAAGTAGGAGTGGCAATGAGGTGTGCAACTCTGACAATCCAAAAGCCAGTGTTTAAGAAGGTTCGGTCAACTTGGTCACTGAGTCATAGTCTTAGGGTCAGGTCAATGGTCGCTGCCAAAGAGAGAGAGAAAAGAAACACTCAGCGTGCACTCTAACCTAGATCAGAATGGTTACCAATTTATCTAATCTGGAAACCTCCCACTGTACCGTCAAATTCTCCTCCAAACATAAAAGAAGAATTAGTCGGGGTCACCCGAGGAGTAAACTAACTCATCAGTGGGAATCGGGATCCAACTATCATCGCATGATAACATGACGGAATCCGCTCACGTCATCACACTCCAGAAGGTATGCGCATATCTGGCAAGTTTCAGTTCTTTTGAAACTCCCGATGTGGATTTCTGCCCCATGCTCTTATGACCTTGGCGTGAGGTCAAAATATCATAAGTCACATGTCAAGTTCTGCCCATCATTATCCAGGTTAATTTGAATCCACCCGTACATACCCTTGACGTAGGCCAAAATAGTAGTACGACTGTCCCAAACCAACGCATCTATCTATGCAACAGATAAATACCCGGCAGCTACCAAACACTATGCCTTGGCGTGAGGTCAAAATACATAGCTTGAATACTCCCGAATATTTAACTGAAATGATGGAGGGCTACGAATGGTTTCTGGCGAAAACCTTTAACGTAATGAACTTGATATCGTTGAAGGAACCGGATAGCTTTTTATAAAATATAGTGACGAAAACCTTCGCTAAAGAGGTCACTCCCGGTGAAGGGATCTCGGCTCTTTCCCCGTAGAATGAGGTGCAGGATATTCCAACTGAATACCACGATGCAAAGCAAAAGTAATCGGCTATAGTGAAGTTAATGCCCTGACGCAAACTTCTGTCCAAGGGGTCACTCCCGGTGAAGGGATCTCGGCCCTTGCCTCGTCGACTGAGGAGCAGGATATTCCAAATGAATACCACGATGCAAAACAAAAGTGAACGTCCTTGCAATAACAGCTTTTTGAAAAAGTGTTCCAACAACATCAGATTAGGTTTGTTTTTAACTTGCATTGATCCGAATCAACGCAGTCCCATCAATTGATCACACCACAAAGAACGAAAATATACTGATGTACGTATATGCCATCCGCATTCGCCACTGGGTCCCGTCATTACCCGTTAGGTTAGCTAACTAACGACAGAGCGGGGACTGGACTAGCGCGGATGCAAAACATATACAACATCTACTAATATATATACCAATATATTATATTCGCTCAAGGCGTGAAAAAAATGCAACATCACAGAAAATGTACAGCATCACAGAAACAATACAGATATCTGGGATCCCCGGGTTTCACAGAGCCGCTGAAACCCGACGTTCCCCTGGTCGTGTGGATAGCCTGTGCAATGAGAACCTAGACCCCTACGGGCGCGGCAAGTCACCCGCCAAAACCTGAAGCGAGGCAGCCCCCTTCAGCTTCGTGAATGGACCACCCAGCACTTCACGGAATCCGGTAACTTGGGCACCCCTCCTGGGTCAACCTGTACCCCCTACGAGTGCGGCGAATATCCCGCCAATCCTAGAGTGAAGCCCCCTCCGTCTTAATGCCATGAGATGCGGGCTTGTTGCCCTCTAGAACCCGGCTATCCGTGCACCCCTCCGCGGGGCAATCCTAGTACAGAAAGTAAAATATACATACAACGGGTACATCGACCGCAACCAGGTCGTGCCCCAAAATAATAATACAATCAGGCAGTGACGGCAGTCCACATGTCGGACGCTCGCCCCGCAATATCAAATGTACATAATACAACCACAACTGTACTAGCATTGCATCCAGGCTATCCCCACGACCGATCCGCAACATCACAGCAAAAACAGAACATCAACGTGAAAGTCACGTTCGCAAATCCGTCTAACCGGGCTATAGCAGTTAGACCGGATTTACCGATCAAGTGACATTCACGGTCGCAGATATAATGTAAATACTGTGAAATAATGTGTTTAAAATATCCGATCGATCAAATTTTAACAAGTGGGCCCCCAAGTACTACTGTAGCACATCAAGAAATTCTGGGCCCAATTTTAATATTCCATAACCCCAATTTTAACCCCAGAAAGATACTGTAGAAATTTGGTGCAGGGATCTCCACAGTGCGCGGCGGAACCGCGGCCCAAAGGTGGGTTTGGCCGCTGTTCCGCGCCTCCACAGTGGAATCACCCTGTCGAATTTCTACAGTAGCCTAGTGGTCTCCAGAACATCAATTTTATACAACCTGAAAAATTTTTGGAGACCAAAAAATTTCAACAGAAAACTGTCGCTTTGAAAAATGTAGATTTTGGAATTTTGGTCGATCGGAAATGCAAAACACATTAAACCAAGCTAGACTAAGTTAATGGCGAGGCTCTGATACCACTGTAAGTGCACGGCGGCGCCCCGGCCGTCAATCCTAAGGCCAAATGCGGAAGCGGTGATAAACTTTAAATTTTTCTTGAACTGGCAAACCGCCGCGCACTAATACCCGGATCGAACCACTAACTAGTCCTAGCTAACTACAAGAAAGGGAATAGAGATATACCGACGATCCAAGTCCTCCGGTCTTCTCGTCATCGTCCCGATCTCCTGCGGAATGTCCTGTCTCCTCCTCGTCGCCGGAAGTGCACCACATCGCCTACTTCTTTTACGGGCTCCCACCTCAATGCCGAGGCAACTCGGGCACGAAGCTGGCTAGTCGACGTGCCCAAGATTTGCTGTAGAATATAGTGTGGATTACATGTCTCACTTTGGGGTGGTGGATGTTGCCTTTGGTGGAGGGATGATACTTGGAGTTTTTGGAGATTGTTCTTGTGGGATTTTTGCAAAGCTAAATGAATAAAATCCCACACCCAATGAATTGGCAGCCCCTCCCCAAGCTTTGGCCGGCCATGACATGAAGAGGGAGAGAGAGTGTGTAGTGTAAAAAGAATGAGGGAGGTTCACACACAATAATACAAGTGAGAGAGGTCAAAAATGATATCATGAAAGGAAATGATTATCAACAAAGCCATACTCCACCAACCTCATCATCACAACAAAGGTCAAGCCATCATGACACTATCATGAAGCAAAGTCAAGGGATGGTGCACCATCATGATACAAATATATGCAAAGACCCCCTCCACAAATGCTTATTTGCAACAATGCAAATAAGCCCTCCTCCACCAAACTTCGGCCAATGAACGATACAAAGGAAATCGGCCGAAACGAAAAGCAAACTGGCAACTCCAGAAAACTGGTCCCGTAATAAATTACATGAAAACCCCGATACTGTGCATACACACCCGCATTTGTATTCCGACCGAAATACAAATGCAATGAGACAAAATCTACACTGTACTATACTAGGATCCGGCCTAAACCAAAGCCGGCTAGTAATATCCGTTCGATCCTGATCAGTGCAATACCGCACGTATCTGATCGAACCCTGCCATATATCCATACGGCCTATAGTACAAACTGTCCGATCCTGATCCGTGCAATACCGCACGTATCTGATCGGACCTTGCCATATCTCCATACGGCCTCTACAACCTTTCGCCCGAAAGCTGAGTAACAGAATGTGGGGGACTCTAAAGACTCGTCAACACCTTGGTTGTGGATTTAACCACTAGCACGTCAGAGGTATAAGCCAATACGTAACGGGCTACCAGGTATTGACTAAAAGGGACGTCTGTGAGCGAACTCAGCCTGACAACCCTACTGAGACTGTCAGTGACAATATCCATACAGTCCGGTCCGTTCGTCTATGAGCATCGCATGGCGGGCCTAGGGGGTTGGTAAAAGTCAGACCCCCAAAAGCGGTACAAGTCGTGTCGGAGTGTATCCCAGAACACCCTGAGATACTACTGGAATACTTACCAGTAAATCTCCTTGCCTCGGCCGAGGGCTTCGTGTAATGGCTCTCCTAGACACAGCGCGACCTCACCCCCAATACCGGGAGAGACGAACCCCTGAAGATACGCTCACTGCCTCCATGTGGCTCGGGACTGTACCCAACTAAAACCTGTTTGCACGACTCCTTTGAGCCGTGGTCGGGTAGTAATCAAAGTACAGTGGGAACTCACACGAGACAAATGACGATCCCCAGGTCGATGAACTAACCTGTACACATGTCACCAGGGAACTGCCATCTGACGTCTGGTATATGACCAACTAGCATGTTCCCGGCGAGTCCTGTCCGGTGTACTCATAACCCAATGAGCACCTGTATACATCTTAGGTGATCAACTGACACCAGTGGCTTGTGAGACCGGCCACTGCCCCTCGTCGGGGTCTCGACTGTATACACTAGTCTACTCTGGAGTATCGATGCCCTGTCTCGAAACTCACATGACTAGGGACCATTTAAGGATGTGCTTATAGACCCCCAGCTCCCACTTATATGATCGCCCTCATACTGCTGGTGGTCAAGCAAGAATCCTAGGGGCTCTACCAACGTGTAATAGCGACCTGTAAGGTCACCTGAAGCAGTACACGCTGATAAAGGTAAACCAGATAGCATACTATCATCTCGAGTAAGACTGTCCTACCGGGATAGGTCCTCCATCAATCATTGCAATCACGTACCTGTGACCTAATAATTGAATCTGAGGGCACTATCTCCAACACAAAGTACAGTGGGAACACACTCGAAACAAATGACGATTTCAGGTCGACAGACTATCCTGTACTCATGTCACCAAAGAACTGCTATACGACGATAGGTATAATACCATATATCAGTTCCCGGCGAGTCCGTCCAGTGTAAACCATAACCTAATAAGTACCAGTATACAATCTTCGGTGCTGTACACCAATGGCTGCGGGACTGGGTATCTCCCCTTTCAGGAATAAGAAACGTATACACTAGTCTATTATGGAATATCGATGCCCTGTCTTTAAACTTCTACGACTAAGGGCGTTTTAAGGATGTGCTTATGGACTACCCATCCCCCACGAGTATGATCGTCCTTACAACGCTGGCAGTTAAGCAAAGATACTATGGGCTCTATCAACATGTATTAGCGATATGTAATAACAAGTAATATATATGAACATGTTAAGATAAAGACAAACCAGATAGCATACCATCATACTGAACAAGACTGTACATATATATCCCAAGTATCCAATTTAATATACAATAATGATCTCTAGAGCATACATATCCAACACCCACAAGCCAACTAAACATAATAAAACTCACACAATGAGTAATCGGTTGGTTGGTGTCTCATGAAGCATTAATGGTCGTACTGAAAGGTGTTGCGTGTGTGTGTAAAAGACGAAGATATGAGACATTGATACGATAGTTTGAATTGAAATCTCAAGAGGAAAAGATGCATTATACATAAACGTAGGGGTGTAGGATTTACATTTAAGGGAAAAGGGGAGTGAAGAATAAGATCAAGTTCTATTGATGGAGGATAGAAATTCTGAATTTGAAACAATACTTTAGGATAATGATTTCTGAAAACTGAAAAACCAGCGAGATTCTACCTTTTCTGTTTTCCTTTTTATTGTTTATAGTTCCTTTATTTTTAGTCTTCCTTTTATTTTTGTTTTCTTTTTCTTTTCCTTTTTGGGATTTCGTGGGTAGCATCCGCTGAAAACCCTTACAAGACAACACTCATTCAGTTGGGTAACCTTGGGGGTTTAACGGTTTGTTGCACGTGTTAAGTGCAATCGCAACGCCTGCGAAAAAGAGCATAAGTAGTTTTTATTTTTAGTTTTTAGAGTTTAGGTTTTGTTCGAGGACTAACAAAAGATAGGTGTTGGGATATTTGATTGATGCATTTTAATATATATTCTATATCGATATTTATCTTTGTTATGTCACATTTAATACTTCGCAAAGGTATTTTTGTGATATTTGTAGGTAACAGGGTTCAATTGCAAAAAGAGAAGAAAAAAGAGTAACACACGTGGTTCACATCAATAAAATGAGTTAAAAAGATAACAGAAGCGTATGGAAAAGATTTACAGAGAGATAAAGGGCTTAAAAAGATCTATTCAAAGCATGGAAGTCAGAGACCAAAGTAGGGCCCACTTTGACAATTTTGGCTGGCCTTTAGCTGAACCAGACACGGTTTTAGCCGACCCCCTTTAGCAAAATATTCTCAATTTTTTCCGAAGATTTGTTATTTTCTTGTGATTCTGTTGGTATCCTGTATTCGATGAGAAACGTATAAATACTCATCAAATAGAGAGGGCTATCTATCTTCTCTCTTTTATTATTTTGGAGGCTAGGGTTTGAGAGCAAGATCTAGGATCGTAAGTAATTCAACTTCTACTTTTATTTTATTTATCATGTTTAATTTTCATTATTGTTTCGTTTCAATTCCTTGCATAACTAAATTTTCTGTCTAGGGTTTAGATGAAATTAAATCTATGATCGGTGTTTGTTTCTAATGTTCTTGTTTTTCTTCCATTTTCTTAATGATAAAAATAAGTTATTTGTTTGCAATTCCGATAAACTAGATAGATTGATGAGTAATTGACGACTATAAGGTTTATTTAGGAAAAAAATACGCATTGCTGATAAACTAGGTAATTTGATGATCGATTGATAACCATGAAAGTTATCTGGGGAAAGTAAAGTTCATATTTTTATTATTTATATTCGATCTAGTTAATTATGGTTAATATCGACTAGTCGATAAAAATAGTTAGATTTTTGCTTGACAATCTTTAGGTTTGCCAAATAGAAGGTTAGATCAACTTAATTCTTATTCACTAGCAATTAATCTTTAACAATTATCTTCTCTTTTTATTTGATATTCGTTGTAAAGGTGGACATCAACAAAAAGAAAAACGATTTTATTTAGTAACACCATGATTAGGTTTAATGAATTCGGTTTTTCTTTGTTCATATTTTTACCAAAATTGTTTTTATTCTGCTTTAATTATTTTCCTTAGTCTTTGCAATTTACTTTCTTAATTATTACATTTAATTCATTAGGATAATTGTTTCAAATCAAGTTATCTCCTTTAATTCGCTTAATTCAACTAAAATTCCCATTATCTTTGTAGATCGACCCACAAGTGCTAAATCGATTGACCGTACACTTACGGTATAAATTTAAGACTAAGAAAGTAACCCATCAGTTCCGGTGCAAGTTCAAGTTTTTGCCTAATAGATTGTTAGGTGTCTTTAGGCACAAGACGATGAGAACGGAATTCCAAAGTGTTGAGAAAGTAAAGAGATTATGGCAAATTTGAATTAAGGTTGAGATTGTTGAATTTGATTTAAATTCTTGATTTGTTAGGTATTAGCTAGGATTTAAATCTAATCTTTAGATTAAATTCATATTTATTTATAATTTAAATATGGATTTATCTCCTATCATTTATTTACCCTATAAATTTGAGACATTCTCTAGGGATTTTTGGTGAATCCATAATTCTCTTATAACCTAGGATTTGATTAGAGTGGGATAGAAGGGCCAAGCGCGGTCACGGATAGAGAGGCTTTGTAAGAGTGTATTTCTTTGTAAATGAGGGTGAAAAGTCGGTTTAATCTTTTGTAATTATTTCTAATAGTGGAAGCTTTTGTCGCGGTTACAAGATTATGTGCTAGTTGCGCCGAAACTGGATAAATCTTGTGTGTTGTTGGTGTGTTCTTTTCGTGTGATTTGGTTTACGTCGAATAATATTTTTTCAATTTACCAAAAACAAAAAACAAAGGTTTTGAATTTCCGCTGCACATAGATACGTAATCCTTAGGACGCCTTGGATTGCTAAAAGCAAAGAGCTTTTTCTTGTAGCACAACGTAGAGATCAAGGAAAATAGATGAAACCAATGACATATATACATACTTCTAAAACTAGCAGCATCAAACAAATAATATAACAAGGAAAGAGCCATATATTCGACCCGTCCAAAAATTGAAAAAAATACACATAAATCTTATATATTTGCTTAATGAAGCATCATCATCATCATGCTATACAAAATATGCCCACCACTTTCTTTCTCAACGAAGATATCATATCCGAGATGCTCAAACTCGGGTTCCAGCAAAAGGGATCCCTGAACTTCTCTATGTCTGCAAGCAATGTATTCGCCACACAACCGATCCCCGCTTCATACAAAATCACTATGGTTTCTTCCTGTGTGATTATGTCTTAACCGCAAGATACTTCACACTACAAACTACAATACACAAATTCACCGCAACTTCCTGATCCCACCCTCTCCTTCATTCCCAATCTAGTTGATGCTCGAGACCAAATCTCAATTGAGAGCTCTTGCAACAGCCTCATCCTCTGCAGCCGAGCTATCAAAAGCACTGTTCACAAATCCATGTACTATGTTTGCAATCCCACCACTAAGGAGTTTTTCGAGCTTTCTGTTCCCCAAAAGTTTGATCAATGCTTCAGTCTCGCTTTCGACGCATCAAAGTCCCCTTATTACAAAGTTGTCAGCATAGCGGTGCAAATTCACTTCTATTCCTCTGAAACGCGATCGTGGAAGCTCTCTGTGGGCAGAAAGTCATTCAGAGAATTTTTCGCTTTTCCTAACTTCAGTAGGATCGTGTATTGGAATCGTGAAGAAGCTGCCGATGCCTGCAGAAACACAACAAATATTTAAGGGTACGTATATAGGGGAATCAGGAGATAAACTTCAAGCAATTTACATTTCAGAAATGGATTCAGAGAGTTTGTCGTGGTCGATGTTGTGCAGAGTGGATCTAAACGCTATACTGGGTTTGTATGCTGATGAGATAGAGAAACGACCGATTTGTATTAGTTGGAACAGACGCAATATGAGGAAATTATCCTTGGATCGTCCTGGGTTTCCGATTGCTCGTTTTATGCGAGGCGTTGGGGTGCTATTGTTAGGGTGACCTAGGTAGGATGTAACGTAGGCGATGATCCTAGATTCCCATCAAATATTTCCATGCGTGTTGGAAATATAGGATTACCACGGTGATCAAATGACCCAATTTCAAGGAAATCCTATTTCTTCCAAAACGTGTGTCTATTCTAGATTACCACCAAATATTCTCATCTAATAGGTCATGTGCTATGACGTCCGCCATGCCTTCGTGAGCTGCTGCCCTCCTTCACCGTCAGCCGCCGGCCGCCGACTGCCTCCGGCTCCGTCCGCTGCCGGTCGGCATTTGCCGTTGGTAAGAGGAGAAGGATTTGGGGATGTAAAGGGATTAGATACAGGTGTTACCAAATACATGTTTGGTAGTATTCGAATACAAATATCGATTGTTATCGAATTGGAAATTACTATCTATGTTTGGAAAAAATCGGAAACAAATACGAATATGAAATAAAAATTGGGGAAAAATCCTAAAAGAAATATTCTAATGAAAATAAAAATTGGAAAAAGGAGAATTTCATGTGCAATAACTTGTAAAATATTAATTTGAACAAAACTGAATTTATTTTGTTTTTTTTTTAAAATTCATGATTTTTTGTGTGTTATAACATGTAAAATATTGAAAATTTCAAAGAAACAAAAAATTGGGATTATTGAAGATATTGCGATTATCATGAGCTACAGTAAACAAATTATTGAAAAACCGAAAAACACAAGATATTTTGAAATTTCTTTTTAAAAAATTCACAATTTATGTGTAAAATCGAAAAATTAAAACTTTTTTATACTTTTCAAATTACGCAATTTTTGGGTAATAGCATACAAAATATTGTAAATTTGAAGAAAATAAATAATTTTGGAATTTTTGTAAATTCCGTGATTGTCATGTGTTATAGAATGTAAAATATTAAAAAAACAGCAGATTTTTTTGAGATTTTTGAAAATTCATAATTCTCGCTAAGCTAGGGTTCTTCTTGCTTCAAAAAAAAAATTCTCGTGTGCATAATATTGGAAAAAGAAAGAAAACAGAAAATTTATGGTTTCCGAAATTTAGCGATTTCCGTGGTTTATATCATGAAAAATATTTAAAACCCGAAGAAAACAAAAAAATATTTTATTTTAAAAATTTAATGATTTTCTTGTGCTGTAGCAGACAAAATATTGGAAAATGGATGAATACGGAAATTTTGATATTTTTAAAATTTTGCTACATTCATGACCTATTGCAGCGTGCAAAATGTTGATAAACCGAAGGAAATAATTTTTTTTGAGATTTTTTCTAATGTCACCATTTTCCTATAATGAAGTATATACAATTTAATCCTTCATAGAAGTTCATAAATATTAGATATCACAATCTACAAATCATATAAAAACAAACTTTTAAATTAATATAATTTTTCTTGACTTCGGACTTTGCTCCCACGCGTTGCGTGTGGGCCTTTGCTAGTTCAAAGTTAAAATCGGTATATGTCTAAATCTTTGAAAAGTTTAGTATATGTCTCAATCTCTGAAAATTTTACTAATGTTCATGGTTTCATGTGCTATGCAAAATGTTGATAAGGTGAAGAAAGCGGAATTATTTTTTGATTTTTGAAAATTTACGATTTTTCGTTTGTTATAATAACTAAAATGTTGAAAAACCAAATAAAACAAAAAAATTTGGGATTTCTAAGAATATTACAGGTTTCATTCTCTATATAGAGAGCAAAATATTAAATAACCGAAGAAAACATAATGTTTTGAGATTTTAAAAATTTCCCGATTTTTGTATGCTTAGCTTACAAAACATTGTCAAACCGAAAAAACAATTTTTTTTTTGATAATTTAAAAATTTTAGCGAATTTTGTGTGCAATACAATTCAAAATATTGAAAATTGGCACATAACTATTTTGTTTGGATTTTTAAAAAATTCTATTTTCGTATGCTCATAAAATTTAAGAAAATGGAAGATTTTCGTGTGCTATAAAAACAAAATATTGAAAAATTGGAAAACACAAAAAAATTGAGATGTTTTGAAAATTTCGCAATTTTTGAGTGCACATTCAAAATATTAAAAAATTATAGAAAACTGAAATTTTTTTAGAATTTTGAAAATTTCGTGATATGCGCTTGTGCTATTATTGCAAGCTAAATATTGAAAAATCGAAGATAACAGAAAAGTTTGAATTTTTTTAAAATCAGGTAACTTTCGTGTGATAGCATACAACATATTGTGAATTTGAAAAAACAAATAATTTTGGGATTTTTGTTAATTCCGCGATTGTCATGTTTTATAGCATGCAAAATATTAAACAACCGCAGAAAACAAAAAATAAATTTGAGATTATTGAAAAGTCATAATTCTCGTGTGTTATAGCATTCATATTATATAAAAAAAGGAAGAAAACAGAAAATTTTAAAATTTTTGAAAATTGTGACAGAACCGAAGAATATAAAAATTTTGGGATTATTAAAATTTTGCCATATCCGTGTGCTATATAGAGTGTAAGATTTTGAAAATTTAAAAAACAAAATAGTTTGTGATTTTTGTACATTTCGTGATTCTCTTATGCTATAACGAGCAAAATATTGAAAAATTGAAGAAAAAATGATTTTTTGAGATTTTCTATAACTTCTGCGATATTCATAGACAAGTATCTGAGGTCTCTCCAGTAACAAGCTATTCAACTATCAACAAGAAGCTCTTCATACTTTCTTTTCAAACTCTCGGTCTTGGAAAACTGTGAGTTTGTGTGAAGGTGTTAAAAATGGAAAGATCACGACTGGTTTTATTTCCTTATTAGAGCTAATTATATGTATCATTTAGAGATCGTTTACTTTATTTTGTTGGGAACGAGGAGGACGATTATATATTTTATTTATAAAAGTGTACACGTATTTTTTATATAATTGGGTTCCATCAATAAGACTCGAGCCTTATTGAGGTTTTGGCCCATCATATGTTTTATATCCATACACTTCTTATACTTTTTTCAATATGGAATTATTTTAATCCACACATCTCAACACTCCCCTTCACGTGCTCGAAGAGGTGTGTTAAAGTACAAATCCACAAATGTTATCAAGCTAGCTCTGATACCATATTAAATTTAATTATACGCGAGCGAGGCGGGACGATTATATATTTTATTTATATAAGAGTGTACACGGGTTTTTGATATAATTGTGTTTCATCAATAAGACTCAAGCCTTATTGAGGTTTTGGCTCATCTTATGTTTTATACCCATGCACTTCTCATATTTTTTCTAATATTGGACTATTTTAATCCACAGATCTCAACAATTTATATACCAAAGTAATTGCAATTTAATTCTTCATATATTTTACATATAAAGTTTATAAATATTAGATATTACAACCAACAAATTATATAATAATAAACTGTTACATTAATATGATTTTTCTTGATTTTGAAATTTGGTACCCGCGCATTGTGCTTGGGCCCTTGCTAGTTCAAAGTTAAAATCTGAATATGACTTAATCTCTTCAGTAAAACTAAATCTAATTAGACTCGAATTGCTATTTCCAACTGTCTCCTTTAATTCAATTCTTCCACGAATGCACATCCAGCAATCTTTGGAGATTGATGAACACATCCTTCATAATTACTTAGTTAGAAAGTTGGTAGCTTGGTCTTCTCCATTGATTACAGCTATTTCCAACAGCCTCCTTTAATTCAATTCAATGCTTCTAACGTTTGTTTTTGCTCTGCCTACAATTTATCTCTTATCAATACTTATTTAGGCTTTCTAATTAATTAATATAAAAGGATGGTACATTTTAACCAAAAAGGAATTAAATTCTAAAAAAAGTTAACCCCTTATTTTTTGTTGATTTATATAAAAGGGAAACATAGTCATTTTTTTTTAATTTTCCGTTAACGCCGTTATGGTAGTTTTGTGATACTCAGAAAATTCATGGTAGCAATCCATCATTTTAAAAGTTCAGGACATCATTTATGGAAATTACCAAAGTTCATGGTAGCAAATTGAAATTTTGCCTTTATAATTTAGATTTATGCACTGGTGCTACCGATTTTCAGTTTGAACTCGTTTGTATTAAATTAAAAGTTTGATATGGATATCTTCGTCATCTTAACTAAACGTTACTGAAAGATCTATTATCTTAGCTAAAATTTATTAGGATTTTTTTTAAATCTTATAAATTTTTATTGATTTCGAGCTTTATCAAACCTTTAAAAAAACTATATTAAAATTCTTTAACCCTCTTTATCTCAAATAAAAGTCTTAAAAACCTTTATTGTATTAATTAAAAATATTTAAGAAATTTCTCTAACAAAAAATTAAAGCGATTTAAACTAAAATAACAAAGCTATTTATTTTCCATATCTTGTTAATTTAATTATGTGCATCGCATGTGCCATAATAAGTTGTTACGGATTCATCATTGCTTAAGTGATAGAAAATTAGAGAGGTTTTCTCACGAGCTTCTTACACACCCACCTTCGGCATTATAATATATAGTGTAGAAGTTGAGATAGAAAATAACATTTTGGTACGTGTGATTGCACATGATATAATTAATAAAATAAAACGTGAATAGTTAATACTGGAATATAAAAATATCTACTTTATATTAATTTAATTTTGTATTAATTTATTATATATCATTTATTTTCTGAAGAAGTTGGTTAATGAAAATGAATTTTATATTTGCCATACCTGTTGAACAAAACAATAACAATATTTTTTTTGATTAAATCTATCAATTACTAATCCTATAGGATATTACCTTGATTTGGTAGGATATTCGTAACAAAGAGATATGGACTATTTTAAGTTGAGTATTTTTATTTTGTTTTTCTGAAAATTTTATTTTAAATAAATATGAACACGCCACACTCCCTCTCTCTTTGAGAAAAAACTTCTCTATAAGGCTTGTAGAGAAAATTTCTCTACAAACCCCTTGCAAGTTATCGGATGTGTTTTGAAATTCATGCAAATATTTTTTACACAATCTCTCTTTTCTCTTGTTTGAATCTCAAAGTCCATCCAAGGGCTTGCAAGCCCTGTAAATTTAACGCTAGTTCCATTAACTGCATAAACTTAATTTGGAAGTCCTTACAAAACAACATTCAAATTAAACGATGGCTGTTGTGGAATATATATATATATATATAGCCGTGGATAGATTGAGATTAAATTAGAATTCTAAAAATTAACTAACTAGTTTGCATATTATGAGAACTACGATGTATATTAGGACTAAGATTGAACCATAATAGGAAAATTAAAGCTTAAAATTAAAACAAATCATAACCCCCCCTCCCCCCCCCCCCACCTCTCTCTCTATATAGAGGGAGAGAGAGGGGTCAAAGCAAGAACAGATATTGCTTGAGAGCATGACCAGAGAGAGAGAGAGAGAGTTGAGAGAAAAAAGGGGAAAGTGGAGATAGACAGAGGAGGAGGAAGAGGCGGAGAGGGAGAACAAAAGAGAAATAATTTATGAAAATAGAAATCTCCTCCTCTTCCCCCTCATCTGTCCATCTCTCTTTCCTTCATTATTTCATAATATTACTAGACTTGTTTTTCATCAGCATCACCGAGGTATGTAAGCAAATCAATTAACCTTAGCTTATGCGGTAAGTATTTCCCTCCTGGTGCAGAGCAGGTTGTCAAAGAAAATCTGTATTGTTTGGACCGAAATAAGTTCAAACGTGCCGATAAGAGGTGTTGATCTCAACTTCCGGAGCCCATAACTTTTAAATATGTTAGAATCGCTATCTCTATACCTTTTCGAAAACGGTAGTGAAAGCCCTACGAGATACCTAAATAGGTTACCTAGCTGGGGTTTCGGAGATTTTTCGCAATTTTGAATTCGTTTGGAAGATTACGCAGATTTGGAAGTTTATTGAATTGTAATTGTTTTCTCTGGTTTAATTATTTTCGAATCAAGAAATTTTTATCTAAATTTACTACACACAAATACCTAAGATTTTACCATTTTGACAGATAAATACTTAAATTTCTGTGCATAGCAGATAAATACCTAATTTTTTACCCCGTTTGCACTGAACTACTTGCGTGTGATATATGAAGGTGGTATAACAATTATTTTGACAATAATGTTACTTTCGTTTTTAAAAAATTGCTTGAGCCAAAGATAGGTATTTACGTCTAACTCATTGAAATTTAGGTATTTATCTGTACAAACGCTGAAATCTTAGGTATTTATGTGCAATTTAGCCAAAGAAAATAGTATAGCATGCATAGCACAAGAAATGGAATTTTTTTAGATTTCCGAAAGTTTGCGATTTTCGTTTGTTTTAAGCAAACAAAATTTTGAGAAACCAAATTTTTTTGGGGGTTTTTGAAAATATTAAAAGTTTCATTCTTATATAGCAAGCAAAATAATAAAAATGGAAGATAATAGAAAACTTTTGAGACTTTTGAAAATTCACGATTTTCACGTGTATACCTTTAAAAAAATTTGAAACCAAAGACAACAAATTGTGCTTTGAGAATATTCTAAGATATAATGAATTTCGTGTACAATAACATGAAAAATATTAAAATTTGTACAAAACTGAATTTATTTTGTATTTGTAAAAATTCATGAATTTTGTATGCTAACGTGTAAAATATTTAAAATTTAAAGGAAACCAAAATTTTGGATTAAAGATATTATCATGTGCTGAAGTAAACAAAATATTGAAAAACCGATAAACACGGGATATTTTGAGATTTTTTTATTGTTTCAAGATTTACGTGTGCTATATATTGAAAAATCGAAAAAAACTAAAACTTATTGAGATTTTTGAAAATATCATATTTTTGTGTGCTATAACAAGCAAAATATTAAAAATCGAAGGAAACATAAATGTTTGAGATTTTTGAAAATTACATAATTTTCGTGTGGTAGAATGCAAAATAATGTAAATTTGAAGAAAACAAATAATTTTGGGATTTTTGTAAATTTCGCGGTTGTCATGTGCTATAACATGCAAAATATTAAAAAATCGCAGAATTTTTTTTGAGTTTTTTTTGAAAATTCATAATTCTCATGTGCATAATATATATTAACAAAAGAAACAAAACATAAAATTTTAAGATTTCCGAAAATTTTGCGATGTTTGTGTGTTATATTATGAAAATTATTGAAAAGCCGAAAGAAACAAAAACGATTTTATTTTAAAATTTTAATGATTTTCTTGTGTTGCAATAGGCAAAATTGTGGAAAACTAAAGAATACAGTAATATAAGTATTACAACTTACAAATTATATAACGATAAACTTTTAAATCAATATGATTTTTCTTGATTTTGAACTTTGTAGCCGAGCATTGCATATGGGCCCTTGCTAGTTCAAAGTTAAAATCTGAATATGATGATGCTCAATATTAGCGGTCTCCAAGATCTGGACACGTAGCAGATGACGTGTCCTAAAACTCAGAAGGAAGGGCCACAGGGGCCGACCGGGCAACCCCTGTACCCGACCCACAAACGCATGCTAGCCCTCCTCGGGCCCTCTGCAAGTTGGCCTTCTCGACCTCCCCAGCTCGTCCCAAGCTGCCATAGGACCAGGACTCCTCGGCGCTCTTACTCATCTCCGAGCTCCCTAGTCGAGGCCGTTTTCCTCGGTCCCTCTGACCAGATTCACCGCTCACAGGCGTAACCGCCGCTCCGCGAATCTCGCCATGCGCCGATTCTCCGCCAGCAACATCCCACGTTCCACGCCTCCGCGATCCCCATTAATGGGCGATCCGCTCTCTACGCGGGCGTGACGTCGGGAGCGTAACTGCTGGCGAGATTCTCCCGCCTGCTGCTGCGTGCTGCCGCCGCTATATAAACCCCCATCACAGAGGGGTCAAGTAAGCCATTTTTTATTCCACTTAGCCGTTACTCTGCTCGGATCTAGCACTAACTTGATCGTCGGAGGGTCCTCGGTGGTACCAAACCACCCTGGAACTTCTTTGCAGGTACTCGGTGCTAAACTCTTCAAATCACCAATCTCACCAAAACCCATTGAGACCCACACGCAACAGAAGATCACCACCGAAATCCACCGGGAGATCAACGGAAGACAACATCTGACGGAGACCTGAAAAGGACCTCCATCAGTTGGCGCCGTCTGTGGGAAAGCTCCACAAAATACAAAGTTGGCATTCTGATCTCCATCCACATGGCAAGCGATCACCCTGAAGACCCAGGTACCAGCCGCTGCCTTCTCCTCACCGGAGGCTCGGACGATTCCCCTCCAGCAACCATCATCAACGCCCTCGCCAACCGAATGGATCAGCTGCAATCCCTCGTGGAGGCGCTCATCCGCGTCCAAACGGCCGGACCTGGGCCCCAGGTCGCCGCTCCTCCGCCTCCAGGAGGCTCCGCCCTCGTCGTTTTGGCTGACCACCAGCAGGCCACGACTTCAGGCCACAGACCTCTCGCGCCGGCGCTCCCTGAGGCCCGCTGGGCGCCCCACGGCTCCACACCATGGTCCGCCGCTAGAAAGCCTCGCCTCGAGCCTCCTCACGACCCTTATCCTCCTGAGGAGATGTCAGTCACTTCGCCTGTCCACAGCATGGTCGACACCACCCCCCTCGGCGGGGCCGCACTGAAAGGGTTCACGTCGGCGGCTCGAAAGCCACATCGCCCAGGGATCTGAGGCACCTCATCGAGAGGAACCGAGGCTGCTCCCAGACGCAAGTCACCCGCAGCGGAGGCCAGGGATCCCAAGGCACCGATTCCTCAGGATACCACGGTCGGCTCGACGCCTTTGAGAAGAAAATCGAGGGCATGCGCCGGGAGGCTCACCTCTCGAGTGACGGGGCTAAGTACGCCTCCGATTCGCCTACAAAGTCGTTCACCGAGGAATTGCTCGCCGTCCATGTCTCCTCGCGCAACAAGCCCCCAAAGATCTCTCTGATCGACGGGAAAACCGACCCGAAGGACCATTTGGATGCTTTCACCGCGGGGATGAGCTTCCAGGACCACTCCTACGCCGCCCAGTGCAGGGCCTTCCCGGCCACCCTCATCCGCGCAGGTCGGGACTGGTTCCGGGGGCTCGAGCCCCGCTCAATCTCGACCTTTGACGAGTTGGCTACTCAGTTCCTCGGCCATTTCGTTGGGAACCGTCGACAGAAGCGCACGGTCGACTACCTCTTCACGGTTAAGAGTGGGGACAAGGAAACGTTCAAGGCCCACATTACCCGTTTCTACAATGCCCTTCTCGAGGTGCCCGAGCACCGGGACGATACCGTCATCACGGCGCTTAGATCTAGTCTGAGGCACAAGGAGTGGTTACGCTCCTTCGCGTTGGCGCAACCTAAGACCATGGCCGAGGTCAAGGCGTGGAACGAGCGTGAGGTTCAGCTGGAATCCGAGGTGAACCCTAACCTCCCCCGAGCAGAACGATCCGACCAGAAGAAAAGGGCTCGGGAGGAGAGGCCGGAGCGTCAGCAGCCCTACCACCCGAAGTTCCAGGAGTATACCCCCATCAACGTCTCCTTCGCAGTATTGTTAGAGGAGGCCCAGAACGAGGGGTTCTTCAAGTTCCCTCCGATCCCGCGTCAGGCTGCGAAGCGAACCCGGGGCCCTTACTGCGCTTTCCACCGGACACTGAGCCACGCCACGGAGGATTGCAAGCAACTCAGGGACTACATCGAAGAGCTCATCCGATCGGGACACCTCGCCGCATACTTGAGGGACAAACGACAGGCTGACCGTGAGCAGGAGCAGCATCGCCCTCTCGCTGACCTGACCATCGGTCAGATCATGCTCGTTTCAGCAGACGGCCAGCAC
The DNA here is from genome assembly GCA_030015575.1 of Agapanthus africanus. Classification (NCBI taxonomy): domain Eukaryota; kingdom Viridiplantae; phylum Streptophyta; class Magnoliopsida; order Asparagales; family Amaryllidaceae; genus Agapanthus; species Agapanthus africanus. The sequence goes on along the minus strand of CM057347.1, from coordinate 370,137,775 downwards.
GGAACTCAGGGAGCCCCGTACCCTGTGCCAAGCACGGAGGCCCACAGTCCTCCGGGGAGCTCGGGCCGAGCCAATAAAATCATCTACTAGCCTGTACCTTTCCTTTAGGGCAATGTAAACTCTTCCTAGGATCTATTGTTAATTTAATAAAGATCAATGGAAAATTGCGAAAAAGAAAGAAAAACCTTGTTTATTCAAAAGGTATTATGGGCTCCTCAGCCATACACGCAAAATGAAAAGGAAATTACAACAGTGGGGGAAGGGGGTGCAGCGAGCACTGCTCGTGGTACTCGGTAAAAATCTCCACCAGCCGGGGCCTCGCGAGGTCCTACCTCTGCCCCCGGTTCCCCCGGCGCGCGTTGACCCTGAGCCTCAACTCGTAGCACTCACGGACGAGCACCTCCGAGCGAGTCAGCCGGTTCGCGGAGATCAGGCCGAAGCGCCTCAGGGACCGCAGCTTGCCCACGGCCTCGTCATAGAGCTGCTCGGACAGGGGGTTATGAAGCCCCGGCGATGCCTTCCAGACGGAGAACATCAGCAGCAGCAGCAGGGAGGAGCGTCGGGAGAGCAGCCGGCCGAAATGGTCCTCGATGCTCCTATAGACCAACTGCACCGTGTCCTCGATGCAGTTCTGGTCGTAAAGGTACACGTCTTCGAAGTGGATGATGTCGGGGATGGTAAACGGGAAGTCTTGCATTTTCGATGACCTGTTTATGAAGGATGGAAGGACCAGTACTCCTTCAGCCTTATATAGCCCACTGCGCCCCAACGGAGCTCAACAGTTGCCCGCTTTCACCCAAAAAGTCGCCGCCACGTGGCGGTCATCAAGCCTTCTTTGGTGGAATCGAAACGACGCGTCCCTAGCGCTTCGCCTCCCCCCACATTCAATGCACATGTTACGCGCACAGTCGCTACGACCGTTCCTGTTCCCTATGCCTACAGCTGGATGGTCGGGCTACACCTCGTAAAGAATTAGCCAAAGCAGCTACCCTGCTCGGCTATACCTGGCCGGTAGCTTCCCTACTCGGAACGCCAGGATTCAAAGCCCTTACCAAGAGGCAACCCAGCAGCTACCCTGCTCGGTCATCCCTGGCAGGTAGCTTCCCTACCGCAACGCCGGGATCAGAAAGTTCTCCCAGAGGCAGTCGAGCCCAACCGTCGCTCGGCTATCCCTGGCGGGTAGCTTCCCTACCGCAACGCCAGGGATCAGAAAGCCCTCCCAGAGGCATTCGAGCCCGAGGATCCCTCGCTCGGTTATCCTTCAGGACAAAATCCCTTACTAAGAGGCACCAGGCAGTGACCCTGCCCGGCCAAGGGTCCTCGGTAGGCTTCTACAGCCCCTCCCGTGCTAAGGACCAAAGTCCTCCCAATGGCAGTTGAGTCCTTGCTCGGCTATCCCCGGCTGGTAGCTTCCTACCATAACCGACAGGGATCAAAGTTGTCACGACCTAAATCTTTCGACCCGTGACCGGCACTAAACCCCGCTACATCTACAGGCGTAACGTGACTAAGTAAGCCGAACCCAGAAATCAAAACCATAAATAAGTAGCGAGTGTTGAAAACATTTAGTTAAAACATTAAAAGAAAAACCTTAAATAATTCAATAAGTTCTTTTAAAGTTACGTAAACATTTAAATAATTTTGGCAACATTTCCTTTGTAAAAGTAGCCATGAGACCGGGTATAAAACAGGATATGAGTGAAAATGAGATATAATAAAACAAAACATTCCCAAACGGGAGCAATCACGCCCAACGGCGGAAACCATCATCACAAGAGTAATATACGACACCGTAGCGAAGAATAAGCAATAATTAAACTGTTAGTTATATGTATGCCCTAGAGGCCATTACTATTCATAGGATGTATATTGTAGTGGATGCTTGGACATATATAGGGAGGACTTTCTTGCTCGACATGATAGTATGCTATCTGTTTACTCTTTACCTTAACGTCTAAGAAGGCGTGCAAAATGGTGGTTTTTGGGTACAGTCCCGAATCACATGAAGGCAATGAGCAATAGGAGGGGATTCGTCTCTCCCGGTATAGGGAGTTGATGTTGCGCTGTGTTCGATTGGCTATAACCGGAAATCCCTGGCCAGGGTTGCTGAGATTTACTGGTAAGTGTTACCAGTAGTTTCTCGAACTGTTATTGACCTCATATCGACACGACTTATCGAGCTATTGGGGTCTGACATTTACCACCCCTAGACGAGATATGCGACATATCAGACGAACAGACCAGACTGTACGATAAGTGTTACTGGTTGGATTCACAGGAGTATGAGCGGGCTTGCTCGTCGATCTTCTGATCGCTCAATACCCGGGTGGTCGTTACGTTTAGCAGACCGCTTGCGGCTTGTGGGTGTTTGATATGATCATCACCTACTGCCGGCGTATTGGCGAGTCTTTAGAGTCCTACACAGAGGTTTCCTGGCTCAAGCGAAACGAAATAGGAGCACATATGAGATATGTGCGGGACCGAGAATAATGCGTGTATGTGATACCCTATTCTATTCTCGCGATGAATGTATCGATTGGTTGTATGCGATATAATCTAGTTATCGAATCAAGGATTGATTCGATAAGTCGATACATTGGATATTAGTCGGTCATATGCGATATGACCGGATTGTTAAATCAAGCGTTGATTTAATGATTTAATGCATAATTATATATTTGATATATTACTTTGCATTAACTAGTATTGGTTCACTTAAAATGGATTTTCTCACTTGTTGTGCACATTGTATATGTGATATATTTTTGTGCACTTGTTTGTATCATGTTTGATGATACATGCAAACTTGGGTGTGTATGATTAAACCATGGTTATGTTAATGGTTAGAGTTTTGATTTACTTATTCATTTATTTATTTTCTTTATTTCATTTTGGCTTAAGATAAAATGGTGGCTTTCTTTGGATTTTGTTGAAGCTTCATGAAGCTTTGAAAAAGCTTTGACCATTTTGTTTTATTCCTTAAACCTAACCATTAAACCTAACCCTAGTTTATTCTCTACACTTGACCATGGTTGAGATATGATAAGAATCACCTTATTTTCTATTTTCCAATAATTCTTATCATATTATCTTCTTCTTCTTCTTCTTCAAGAAGAAAAAGCTTGCTGGCTTCAATGGTGAATTGAGAAAAAGAGTGAGAAATCCAATTCTAAAGTGAACCCACTTCCTATTTCTTCATCCTCTACCACTTGCCAAGTAGTATAGGGTGTTTTCTTCACAAGTTTCATGGCTTGGTGAAGTTGGAGCTTGATCTTGTGTTGCCTCGACGTAGATCATCTTCGGCATCGAAGTCGACGACCTAGCCCATCCATTTCTCCGATGAAGCCGACGCTAGAGCCCAGGATCCGATGATCGCAGTGAGGGGACTTCATCACGGAGCTATGGAGGTGAAGGACTGGATCTACAAAGGTTGAATTTCCGTTCACTTATTAGTAAAGCAGTTTACTAGTTCTAGTTTTCGCCTAATCTCTAGTTAACGATCCGTATTAGGGTTTGTAGGCACCGGAATTTTTTGAAAATGGCATGGTTGATGCCTTGTGAGACCTCATTAGTGTGTCTAGGAACCCTACAGTGGTATTAGAGCCTAGCTAGAGCCTTAGACGAAGTGCAGACGAAGTTAGAAACCTGATCGAACCCGAAACCCTAATCCCAATTTGCTCTCTGTACATTTTTTGAAATCGGGGATTTTTGAGAATTAAAAATATGCAGAAAAATCAGCAGGAGTTTCTTAGAATTACTGTGAAGCAGGTACTCATGATTCCATCAAAGCGCGGCGGAACCGTGGCATTAGCATGGCTAATGCGGCGATTCCGCGACCACTTTGTCTTATCTTCAATTGGTTTTTGCACAGTAATTCCTATATTTTGGTGCTGTATTTTCTGGGAATTTTTAAATCTTACTCAAGAGTTGAGTTTTCTGGGTTGTATTAAGAGTTCATAGATTTGATCGGATTATCAGACTTTGTCTATGTGTCTTTCCGGGTAATTTTTGAATATGTTAAAATGTTCGACCGGATAAAAATACCCACTTTTTCCCCTGTCGGGAAATTTCCAAGTGTTGGATCTTTCCGTGGTTTAATAACGTTCTAAGTAGTGCAAGTAACGCGATGGACCCTCTAGAAGACAACAAACCTTAACTCGATTATGTGACCGTCTTGAACTGCCCTTTGAACCATTGGGTTTGGGGCAGTATGGCGTGCCACATGTGAGGCGTTGGCTTGACCCTTCTACGGCTGGACCGTTGGTACTGAGGCATGAAGTGAATGTTTTTAAACTTGTTTCATGTGTTGAGCTGTTTCGGGAAAACTTGGGTGTTCGATTGTTCGATCGGAAAGTTTAACATTTTCTAATTATCTGGAATGTGATACAATAATTGGAATTCACAAGTAGTTATGAGATAACTGAATGAATGTTATAAATATAGCAGTTTAGTCTCACTTGATCGGTTGCCACGGAATTTTGATGTGATCAAAAGTCCGTCGCAATCACGTAGCGTACGTGGATACTCGCCGGGTAAACTTAATAGACAGCCTCGCCCCATAGCCCCGACCAAGTGACTGTAGGAGAACCCCGTCGCCGAAAGCATCCGTTCGGGTGCTCGCGGCAGCGGTGTTCCGCCTTGGTGCACTTCGTCGACGGCGTCGGGGGTGCGGCCGCCTACTAAAGTTTGTGATGAGCATTCGATCAGGATGTCGGGAATCTTGTTGAATTGCTCGACTTGATATTGAAAAGTGTTTTCGATAATGAGACTAAAATGCGGGGTTTATAATTGTTAGGCATGCGATGTCTGAGGAATTCATTTGATTAGGCATGCGATGTCTATGCAGGTTGCGGATTCCAACTGTTGTAGTTTTACACTTTCTTTTCTGTGACCGTAAGTGTAATATGTGATATCGCCGGTTTCGTTGCTATATGTCAACGACAATTGGGATGCGCATATTTACTTACGTTGATGACATGTGATGTTATGTGTTGCTGGATATGTTATATTGGATCGTCGTGTTTGAATAGCCTGGGTTTTTTTTATGTGAGATGAGTGTTTTTCATTTTCATTCATGTAAAAACTTGTATGTAATATTCTTTTATTGGGGCACTTCCAGGTTGCGGAAGATGTCACCTATTGTATATTATTTACTTTCCGCACTAGGATAGACCCAAGGAGTGGAGCACAAGTAACCGGGTTCTGGAGTCCAGTAGGAGACCAACTCAAGGAGTCGAGTCCGGGTCTCCTAACTCTAGAATTTGTAGGGTTGCTTGTCGCTCTCGTAGGGGTCTAGGGGTGTGGGTTTGGCTATTCATCGCGACCGTGGAATCCGTGTTTTATACTGGCTCGTATTGAAAACACGAACGTCCTAGTATATCCAATGTTTCATATGATTCTTCTGCTGCGATATCTGTGATGTGATCATGTGATATGTTCTGTGATAGATAATGTATATAGTATATATGATATATTATATAGACGTTACTTATGTTTTACACCCGCGCTAGCCCTGCCCCGCTCTGCCGTTAGTTACCTAACCTAACGGTGCACGAGGGGACATCGAGGCGAATGCGGATGGCATAAGTGTATGTCGTATTTATTTGTGATGTTTAGGTACTTAAATGATGGGACTTCATTAATATGATTAATGAAAGAAAAAGAAACCTAAGATGTTGTGGAATCGAATTTCAAAAATAAAACAGGTAGCTACAGTTCTTGCTTTGCACAGTGGTATATATGATATATCCTGCACCTTATTCGATGAGGAAAGGGCCAACGATCCCTTCACCGGGAGTGACCCCTTTAGCAATAACTGGCGGATGCTACAACCCTCGGTTTGTCTTTTGATTGCTTCTATAGTTTCTGCTTTGCACAGTGATATATATGATATATCCCGCACCTCATTCGACGAGGAAAGGGCCGACGATCCCTTCACCGGGAGTGACCCCTTTAGCAAAACTAGAAAAGCCTAAAAAACACTCCATTTCAAAATTCATTCGATCCTACAACGATATCAAGTTCATTACGCAATAGGTTTTCAGAAAAACCTGTCGTAGCCCTCCGTCATTTCAGATAAGTTGTATATAGTATTCGTGCTACATTTGTTGGCTTTCGTCAAGGTGTAGTGTGCGGTAGCTATATGCTGCTTATCTGCTGCATACGATGCGATTGGATTAGGGTAGTCATGCGGCTTTGTTGGCTTTCGTCAAGGGTCGTGCGGGTGGGTTTAATTCAATCAAGAAATGTACGGGTTGAACTTGACTAGCGGGCTATGGTTTGTTGGCTTTCGTCAAGGTCATAGCACGTTAGGGGAAAAATATTATCGGGAATTTCAAGTGTTGAAATTTGCAATGAGATTGCATACCTTCTATAAGATAGTTGGATCCCGATACCCGCTGCGAGTAAGAGTTACTCCTGGGAGAGTTTTACACATTACAATTAGCCAATCAAGTAGGTGTCTAGAAAGGTGTCAACGGGGTTACACCTCTGGGAAAACAAGGTTTACATTAATTAGGTTCGTGCGAAAGCACGGGGGACCTCCCTCAAAGTACCGACACTGGCCTGGCTGAAAGATTGGCGAACTTGTAGTGTGTAATTAATCCCGGCTAGTCTTCCCTTTTAGGGTTTGAAGGAAGATTTGATAAAAACAGTGGGAGCCAACCTGATTAGATAAAATAATAACCAATCTAATCTTACAAGAGCGCACACAGAGTGTTTTCTTCTCTCTCTCTCCAGGTAGCGACCATATCACGCCTTAATCAAGATAATAATACGGAATATTGACCGAACCCGCTTGTTATACTGAGCTGGGGAACGTTGATCCCGCTCTAACTTATAATTGTTATAAGACAGAGCAGGAAATTGGGGATTACCAGAATTCCCGTGCCGCCCAAACGAAGAGAGTGCATGCTGATGCATCATCTTCGGGTGTGTTCATTATACAGAACTGTTTCTCAGTATCCTCTGCGACCTGGGTATCTTATACCGGAACAGGATCCCAGATATGTAATCTGTTAGATAGGGCTACAGAAAGGCAGAGAACTGAGAACGGGTGATAAATTTCATGAGACAGAAAACGGGGCAAGTGTTGCAGCCAAGTCTGTTGGTCACTGTCACTCTGTATTACTAATACATTGATTCTGAACAAATGTTATTAGATACCGAACCTGATATGCAAAATCATATCAGTCTCTTTATTAGTAAAGAAAGGATATAATTTTGTATTGTTGGATAATATTTTGAACATTTCCTATATCAAAAGTTGATCGGTTCAGGCACGTTATCTAAAAGCATTAATGTTCTAAATCAAATTACAGTTCTTAGTATACGAAACACACACAAGAGGAAGAGTTCAGAAATGAACGAATCTTTCTTGAGGTATTGTAGACTAAGTCATATCAATGCGACCCAATTAGCTGAAGTTACATATAGATGCATATTTAAATCTGTTTGAATTTACATCTTATGAAACTTGCCAGTCATGTCACAAAGATTAGATGACCATAGCTCTGTTTATTGGAAACAGAGAAAGAGTTATTGAACTCTTGGGATGATACATGTTGATATATAAAGGTCCCCTGTCTACACATACCAAGACCGGTTCTTTGTACTTCATTACATTCTCTGATAATCTCTCAAGATTCAGACATATGTTCCTGTTGAAACACAAGTCCGAAACTTTTGAGATATTCACAGAATATAAGTTAGAAGTAGAGAACCAAAATAAGGGTATAAGTATTATGTCCTTTGATGTGATCAGGGAGGAGAATACTTAAGCACGAAAATCCTGGACTATTCTAAAGGAGAATGAGATTCTCTCTCAGCATTACTCCTCCGAATACACCATAGCATGATGGTATATCGGGGCGGAGCAATAGCACCCTATACGATATGGTATGCTCTATGATGAGTACTACTGAGTTTCCTATTTCCTTTTGGGAGTTATGCACTTGAGAAGCTGCATACCTATTGAATAGGGTTCCGATCAAATCAGTTGCCTACCACTTCATATGTGATATGGAAAGGGAAGAGCCCATATCTTAAGTTAGTTAAGATTTGGGGTTGTCCGGCCTATGTCTAAAAGCAAAATCTGGACAAACTCAAGGCAAGATCTGTTATGTAGAACTGGAAATGTTTCAGCTATACAAACTGCAGCTGATGATTTGGTAGAACCAAAGGATTCAATAGTTACCAATGAACCTCAGCCTCTCCGCCGATCTAGTAGGGTTTCTTACCCACCTGAGAGATACTTCGGTTTCTCTATGACAGTGGGAGCGATGATTGCATCATGAGATGATGACCCAACTAGTTTTGAGCTGGCCATCACGAGTGGGACTCTATAAGAATGGCTGGATGCTTAACGATCTGAGATGGAATCCTTATACACCAACAAAGTATGGACTTTGGTTGCTTTATCTGAAGGGTTAAATCCCCATCAGGTGCAAGTATATCTTGAGAAGATTACTTGGTGTAGATGGAAAAGTTGAGACTTTCAAAGCTAGACATGTTAAAGGTTTTCATCATTGACCAGGTGTGGATAATGATGAAACCTTTTTCAAGGATCTATGTTTAAGTCCATCCAGATCCTACTTGCCACGGCTACATACCATGACTACGATATCTGGCGGTTGGGTGTCATGACTGCTTTTCTAAATGATGTTTTAGAAGAGAGAGTCTATAAGTACATAGTCAGAGGGCTTCGTAAACAGTGGGAGCAGCGGAAACGTGTACAAGATGCTTTATAGGATAAAGCAGGCATCGCGGAGTTGGAACATCTGTTTTGATGTAGTAGTCAAACAGTTTGACATCATCAAAATGGTAGATGAACCTTGTATATACAAAAAAGGTAGTAGAGAGTATGGTGGTGATCCTCGTAAAGTACGTGGATGACATACTCTTAATAGGGAAGTAGTTTCCTATGCTACGCTCGGTCAATCTCCGCTTATCACAATGATTCTCCACATAGGATCAAAGTGATACCTGCTAAATCCTGGGTTTTGGATCTATGAGATAGATCTAATTGGATGTTAGGATACTCACTAGTTGTAGTGAGATGGTATCAATTGATCCTGGGAAGAATCACTGGAAAGGTTCCAGGGTGATAAGGACGACTGAATGTCAGTCACAAGCATTGTCTTTACCCTCAGTGGAGGGACGGTATGTTGGAAGAGTTCCAAGCTAAATACCGTGGCATACTAGACGCTAAAGGCAGGATACATCGCTACTTAAGATGCTACCAAAGAGGCTGTTTGGGTGTATATTGGTTCATGAGATGAACTCGGTTCCTACCATTGTGTGACAATGGAAGTGTGGCTTTGGCCCGGGAACCCCGCTCCCATCAGTGACCCAGACATAATCTAAGGCAGTATCACCTGATCATGGAGATGGTTGATCTCCAGGGTGATCGAGGTTAGGAGAACAGACTCAGAGGACAACACGGCGGATCCACTCACAAAGGCCTTTTCCCAGAGAGAGACTATTATGGGATGGTTGAGTATGAGATACTACAACCACTGCTATCAGATGGCCCTAGTGCAAGTGGGAGATTGTTAGTTATATGTATGCCCTAGAGCCCATTACTATACATAGGATGTATATTGTAGTGGATGCTTGGACATATATAGGGAGGACTTTCTTGCTCGACATGATAGTATGCTATCTGGTTACTCTTTACCTTAACGTGTATACCGATTGTCTCTCTGTTACATGTTGGTAAAGCCCTTAGGATGTGTACTTGACTACCTGGACTATGATGCGGATCATACTAGTGGGGACAAGGTAGTCCATAAGTACATCCTTCAAGGTCCCTAGTCGTGGGAGTATCGAGACAGGGCATCGATATACCAGTGTAGACTAGCGTATACCTTCTCGACCCATACAGATGGGCGATGGATGATCCCATATCCATTGGTGTTTGACATCAGAGATGATATACGGGTGCTCAGTGGAGACTGGGTATACTGGACGGACTCGCCGAGAACTCCCAGATGGTATTATACCTTACGTCAGATGGCAGTTCTCTGGTGACACTGGTACAGAGTAGTCTGTTGACCCGAGATCGTCATAGAGTCTTGTGTGATTCCTACTGTGCTTTGATTTCCACTTTACCACATCCAAGAGGGCGTGCAAAACGGTGGTTTTTGGGTACAGTCCCGAATCACATGAAGGCAATGAGCGATAGGAGGGGATTCGTCTCTCCCGGTATAGGGAGTTGATGTTGCACTGTGTTCGATTGGCTATAACCGGAAATCCCTGGCCAGGGTTGCTGAGATTTACTAGTAAGTGTTACCAGTAGTTTTTCGAACTGTTATAGACCTCATATCGACACGACTTATCGAGCTATTAGGGTCTGACGTTTACCACCCCTAGGCGAGATATGCGACATATCAGACGAACAGACCGGACTGTACGGTAAGTGTTACTGGTTGGATTCACAGGAGTATGAGCGGGCTTGCTCGTCGATCTTCTGATTGCTCAATACCGGGGTGGCCGTTACGTTTAGCAGACCGCTTGCGGCTTGTGGGTGTTTGATATGATCATCACCTACTGCCGGCGTATTGACGAGTCTTTAGAGTCCTACACAGAGGTTTCCTGGCTCAAGCGAAATGAAATAGGAGCACATATGAGATATGTGCGGGACCGAGAATAATGTGTGTATGTGATACCGTATTCTATTCTCGCGATGAATGTATCGATTGGTTGTATGCGATATAACCTAGTTATCGAATCAAGGATTGATTCGATAAGTCGATACATTGTATATTAGTCGGTCATATGCGATATGACCGGATCGTTAAATCAAGCGTTGATTTAATGATTTAATGCATAATTATATATTTGATATATTACTTTGCATTAACTAGTATTGTTTCACTTAAAATGGATTTTCTCACTTGTTGTGCACATTGTATATGTGATATATTTTTGTGCACTTGTTTGTATCATGTTTGATGATACATGCAAACTTGGGTGTGTATGATTAAACCATGGTTATGTTAATGGTTAGAGTTTTGATTTACTTATTCATTTATTTATTTTCTTTATTTCATTTTGGCTTAAGATAAAATGGTGGCTTTCTTTGGATTTTGTTGAAGCTTCATGAAGCTTTGAAAAAGCTTTGACCATTTTGTTTTATTCCTTAAACCTAACCATTAAACCTAACCCTAGTTTATTCTCTACACTTGACCATGGTTGAGATATGATAAGAATCACCTTATTTTCTATTTTCCAATAATTCTTATCATATTATCTTCTTCTTCTTCTTCTTCAAGAAGAAAAAGCTTGCTAGCTTCAATGGTGAATTGAGAAAAAGATTGAGAAATCCAATTCTAAAGTGAACCCACTTCCTATTTCTTCATCCTCTACCACTTGCCAAGTAGTATAGGGTGTTTTATTCACAAGTTTCATGGCTTGGTGAAGTTGGAGCTTGATCTTGTGTTGCCTCAACGTAGATCATCTTCGGCATCGAAGTCGACGACCTAGCCCATCCATTTCTCCGATGAAGCCGACGCTAGAGCCCAGGATCCGACGATCGCAGCGAGGGGACTTCATCACGGAGCTATGGAGGTGAAGGACCGGATCTACAAAGGTTGTATTTCCGTTCACTTATTAGTAAAGCAGTTTACTAGTTCTAGTTTTCGCCTAATCTCTAGTTAACGATCCGTATTAGGGTTTGTAGGCACCGGAATTTTTTGAAAATGGCATGGTTGATGCCTTGTGAGACCTCATTAGTGTGCCTAGGAACCCTACATAAACATAACAGAAATATAAACTGCATATAAAAACAGTCGGCTCCCACGAGCTCGACACCAGAGTACAAAAATATACATTATCGTCCTCACACTGTCTCTAAGTCAAGTACATATATGGTAGATGGAGAATATTAGATACAAAAGTGTGTACAATAAAAGTAACCAGATACCATAACCCACCTAAATAGCAAAACAGCTCTCGCTCCAACTGTAGTGGTATCTGAAGCCAAAAGATGCAAAAAGGCAGCCTGCCGCGACTACGATGAGGGGCAACCTGCAAATACTGTGGCACAACGGGGGTGAGTTGCCAACTCGTGAATAGAGATAACATATAAAGGTAATCGCGAGCATGCACGTACTGCGCTACTCTGACAAATGCCAGCGAGTAAGATATATATGCGACAAGCAGTAGGTGCAATAATCATGCAAATGCTCTGTCAGGGAAAATAACTACAGGATGAGATATGTGATGATCAATACTGAGCATGGAATAAACAACATCTACACGGAATATCAACGTGGAAAATAATCGGTGCCCAAAACTGCACCCAAATCCCAAATAACTCAGGCGCCGGCACACCCATCGGCCCTCAAATCCTGTAAATCTCTGAGAAATCACGAGTGCCCAACATCGGCACTCAAAATATCATAAAATACTCGTGTCCAGCATCGACACGCAAATCCTCATATATCAGGCTCCGTCAGTCCGGATCAGCCCAAGGGCCCCGTCTGCGGTATCGGCCCTCGGCCCCGGCAGTACGGATCATCCCGCATCCATCTCTCGACTCTGGTTAGTATCCTCCGGATAACCGCCAGGTCCAACCAATCACCGGTAGGTACTTGCCACCCAGCCAGGCTCTTAGTCTACTCCACGAAAAACATTTCTCGCCCCGGGGAACCATACCGGGTCCACCACGAACCCGCAAACGGATCATCCATCTCCTCGAATCGGGTTTCAAGCACACGTCTCAGCACCGAGAAAACGCGTGGTGGACGCACCAAAATATCATATCACGAGGAACCGGGTTTTCAAATAGTGCATCTTTTCTTAAAAATCCCACGGTCCTCAAAACCAGAAATCACATGAAAATCCAACACCAAGAAGTAAATCCAATGCGATGTGCTATGTACATCAATCCATGATATAGGTATAAGGGAAAACCGCTTTTAAAAATAGTTTCCGTTTTTAAAGATATCATACGGCTCCCAATTTCCATGAAAATCATATCGAATCATATGTGAAATGAACTTACAACAATATAATCATGGCAGTTCTACAGTGAGTGTGTCATGACAATTACTAACGATGTGTGTGTAACATACAGATTAGTACTCATGCAATATGAACCGTTAGTAATAGTGCGGTGTTCTATCAATTCTAAGTTTACATACAGCAGGGAATGCAATATGCAATGACAGTCCATGAGGTAAATGCAACATATAACAATAAGGTCCTATCATCCCTGACGCATAACACCATGCGGGCGATATCCCCATAGATGTTAAATCTACTCACCGAAGTCTCGCGCTAAGTGTAGCCGACGACTTGCTTCCCCTTCCTCGCAGCGTCCGTCTCACTCGCCTGCGAACCTAGAATCACACAATATATCACACATAAGCTCAAATCCACGAAAACGTGATATTAAGGTCAAACTAGAAACCCGTGTCGCAAACCAATCGCGCGTGTGCGCGATACGCTAAAACGTGTGATCACGCGCCTGAAACTACCCTGACGCGTCGCGATACGTAGAAACCCAAAACCCACACACGTATCACGCGTGTCGCGAAGGTTTAGAAATACGGAAAATAGGTATTTAGCCCCAGATTTTTCTACAGTAAGAATCAAACAAAATTGCACATGCCATGAGTCTAAGGGTTGCAGCAGACACCTATAGGACCAAACCCTAACCCATTCCCTCCCCATCTGGCCGCAATTTGCGGCCAGAAACAATATTCCGGCGGCCTGCACAAGAGGTATGGGGGTCGGTTTCTACCTGGGGGATCAGCACCTAACCACTAAACTGTAGTCATCTCAAAATTAATCTGAACTCACCAGGTCGATAGCAGTTTACAGAAAGTCAAAATTTGCTTAAAAACGACGAATTTGCATCAAATAGGGATCTGGTGGTATTTTAGTGCAATTGGGGGCTAAGCTGGGTTAAAAAGGCCCTAACAACACTCCATCAACCTACTAAAACCAAATCATACTTCCCTTGCTCAAGGTTCCCACTAATCACCACATATTGCACTAAAACGCACCAATAACCACTAATTGAAGCTAAACTATACTAAATGAGTAAACTAGGGAGTAAGTTCAGGAAGTATACCCCACACTCGACCCTAGGGAGCTGGAGGAAGAAGAAGGAGTGAAGGGAAGGAGCTGCAGCTGGAGTTGCTGCTGCTGCTCTCACTGTTGCTGCTGCTGTGCTGCTTGCTTCTGCTGCTGAGATGGTTGCTGCTGCTGCTGTGGAGGTAAGTGTGTGTGTGTGTGAGAGTGAGGTTGAGAGAAAATAATAAAAGAATGAGAGGGAATCATAACCCCAATTGTCAACCCCTCTACTCTCTCTCTTCATTAAATGCAAGCATGGCTTTTGCCATAATGCATTCTCTCTCTCTCTCATTCTCACCAAGTCAACACCCAAAAGAAAAATTCAATTTAAAACCACCATCAATTAACTAAATAAACTTAATTAAAACCCAAAAGACTTAATCCCCATGATTAAACCCACCATGGTTGCTAATCATGGTATTACCTCATTTAAAAACCCTGTTTACATGCACATGTGTGTGCAAGCCTAGGAAAATTCCAGAAAAATATTTATTAAATTAGGAAAAATATTTGAAACACAATTTGGTAAACTTTTTATTAAAAACCCTTTATTTAAATATAAATAGTCACTAAACACATCCTAAGGTGTTACAATCTCTCCCCCTTAAAGAAATTCGTCCCCGAATTTCAAAATCTAACTATACGTACCTTCGAAAAGACGGGGATACTTCTTTCTCATCTCGCTTTCGGTCTCCCAAGTGACCTCCTCACTGCCCTAACTGCGCCAAAGTACCTTAACTGATGGGATGTCCTTCGATCTCAATTTCTTCACTTGTCGATCCAAGATAATCACCGGCTGCTCTGCATAGGAAAGGTCGCGCTCAAGCTGGATCGTCGGGTGCTGAATCGCATGCGAAGGGTCATGAAGATATCTATGGAGCATCGAAACGTGAAATACGGGGTGCACATCTGGAAAACTGGGCGGAAGGGCTAATCGGTATGCAACTGCACCAACACGCTCGAGGATCTCGAAGGGGCCCACATATCTGGGACTGAGCTTCCCCTTCTTCCCAAACCTTATCACACCTTTCATTGGGGAGACCCTCAAGAAAACATGATCACCAACAGAAAACTCAAGTCTGCGTCGTCGACGGTCCGCATAAGATCTCTGCCTACTCTGGGCTGCTCTCATCCTATCGCGAATCAACTGGATCTTCACGGTCATCTCCTCAACAATTTGTGGCCCTAAGATACTGCTCTCACTGAGCTCTGTCCAACAGGTGGGCGATCTGCATCTCCTCCCATAAAGAGCCTCAAATGGTGCCATCTGAATGGTCTCCTGGTAGCTGTTATTGTAGGAGAACTCTACCAAGGGCAAGTGATGATCCCAGCTACCTCCGAAATCTAATACACATGCTCTGAGCATGTCCTCGAGAGTCTGAATAGTCCGCTCTGACTGTCTGTCGGTCTGCGGATGAAATGCTGTGCTGAAACTCAAGCGAGTGCCCAAAGCCTCCTGAAGCCTCTGCCATAATCGGCTGGTAAACTGGGTGCCTCTGTCGGACACAATACTCGTCGGGACTCCGTGCAGTCGTACAATCTCGTCGATGTAGATCTGGGCATACTGAGTAAATCCGAAAGTCGTCTTCACTGGTAGGAAGTGAGCCGCTTTCGTCAAACGATCTACGATCACCCAGATGGAGTCATACCCTCGACTAGTTCTGGGTAGACCCACAATGAAGTTTATAGAGATCTGCTCCCATTTCCACTCCGGAATGGGTAACGGCTGTAGCTCTCCCGCGGGCCTCTGGTGCTCAGCCTTGACTTGCTGACAAGTCAGGCATCTCGACACAAAATCCGTGATGTCTCTCTTCATTCCGTCCCACCAGTAAACACCTCTCATGTCATGGTACATCTTGGTGGAACCGGGATGAACACTATATACCGATCGATGTGCCTCCTCAAGAATCTCGCGCCGCAGTCCCTCAGCATCTAGTATGCACAGTCTAACTCCAAATCGTAGTACCCCCTGATCATCGATCATGAACTCGGAAAATCTGCCCTGTCCAATCTGTGCTATGATCTCCGAACATCGGTCATCACTGCGCTGTGCCTCATGTATGCGGTCAAGTAACTGTGGGCGTGCACGAACATGGGCGATCTGTCCTCCAATCGGCGTGAACTCGAACTGTATTCGGCTGTCGCATAATATCTGCCAATCTGCCGACGACTGCCCCTGTACTGTGCTCAAACAAGATAGACTACCCCCGGGCCTCCTGCTTAAAGCATCCGCCACCACATTTGCCTTGCCCGGGTGATACAAGATCTCGCAGTCGTAATCCTTCACTAACTCCATCCATCGGCGCTTTCTAAGGTTCAAGTCTCGCTGCTGAAATATATACTTTAAACTCTTGTGATCATTGAATATCTGGCACGACTCGCCGTATAGGTAATGTCGCCAGATCTTAAGTGCAAAGACCACTGCAGCCATCTCCAAATCGTGAGTGGGGTAGTTCTATTCATGTTTCTTCAATTGTCACGAAGCATACGCGATCACCCTGTCATGCTGCATCAATACGCACCCTAGCCCCACTCGAGAAGCATCACAATAGACCACAAACCCGCCTGATCCTGAAGGTAATGATAATACCGGTGCCGTAGTCAGCCGAGTCCGTAGCTGCTGAAAACTGTGCTCGCACTCCTCCGTCCAATCGAAAGGAACCCCCTTCCGGGTCAACCCGGTCAAAGGTGTAGCAATACTGGAGAAGTCCTGCACAAATCGCCTGTAGTAACCGGCCAACCCTAAAAAGCTGCGAATCTCCGTAACCGATGTGGGTCTGGGCCAACATTGAACGGCCTCGATCTTCCTCGGGTCCACACATATACCGTCTCGAGAAATCACATGCCCCAAGAAGTCTACGCTGTCCAGCCAGAAAGCACACTTGGAGAATTTCGCATATAGCTGGTGCTCCCTCAAAGTCTGCAGTGTAATCCGCAGGTGCTGCTCGTGCTCCTCACTACTCCGGGAATACACCAAGATATCGTCAATGAAGACTATGATGAACAGATCCAAGTATGGCCGAAAAATACGGTTCATCAAGTCCATGAATGCTGCTGGCGCATTGGTGAGTCCGAACGACATCACCAAAAACTCATAATGGCCGTAGCGCGTACGAAAAGCTGTCCTGGGAATGTCCTCCTGTCGAACCCGCAGCTGATGATAGCCCGATCGTAAATCGATCCTTGAAAAGTATCCTGCCCCCTGAAGCTGGTCGAACAAATAGTCGATACGCGGCAAAGGATATCTGTTCCGCACTGTAACCCTGTTCAGCTGGCGATAGTTGATACACAGACGCAAACTGCCGTCCTTCTTCTTGATGAACAGGACTGGAGCACCCCAAGGAGAAACACTGGGTCGAATAAGTCCCTTATCCAGCAAATCTTGCAACTGACCCTTCAACTCTCGAAGTTCCGCCGGGGCCATCCAATAAGGAGGTATGGAAATAGGCCCCACGCCAGGAACCAAATCAATACAGAAAGAAATGTCGCGCTCGGGCGGTAGCCCAGGAAGCTCGTCAGGGAACACATCAGGAAACTCGCTAACAACCGGAACCTGATCCAATGGAACCTCTGTAGCACTAGCATCGCAAACATAAGCGAGAAATCCCTGACATCCCTTCCTCAAAAGCTGTCCAGCGCGAAAAGAAGAAATCACACAGTGTGGGGCGGCACCACGGTCCCCCAACACAACAAAAACCGACTCGCCGGGAAAACAAAATCTAACTGTCTTCTCACGGCAGTCCACAGAAGCACAGCACGTGGCTAACCAATCCATGCCCAAAAGAACGTCGAAATCCAACATCTCGAGAAGGATCAAGTCGACAGGCAACTCTCTCTCGCCAATACAGACGGTACAGGATCGGAACACGTGCCTAACAACAAACGACTCTCCCACAGGAGTGGTCACAACAAGCGGCTGATCAAGCAAACCGGACTCTCTACCCAAACTCGGCACAAAGTGTGTGGATACGTACGAGTGCGTGGATCCGGGATCGAACAACACGTGTGCATCAACAGAACATACTGAAAGGATACATGAAACCACCGCATTGGACGCCTGTGCGTCCTGATGCGTCAAAGCAAAGACCCGCGCCTGTCCACCACCTGTGACTGACTGCCTTCTGCCTCGGTCATCCCGTCCTCTCTGAGCAACTCCTCCACGCCCACAACCTCTCTGAGTATGAGTCTGACGCGGAACAACGGTAGGTACAACAGGCAACGCCCTCTGGGGTGGTGAAGGTGGTAAAGTAACATGCGGTGCTGCCGCCTCCCTCCGGTGTATCTCAGGACAATCTCTAACGAGGTGAAGTAGACTGCCGCATCTAAAGCAACCCCGCGACGACTGCTGACTCTCCTGGGGATACGAACTAAACATCTGGCCTCGTCCCAAATCTTTGCTACTCCTCGTACCATAACGATACCTGTCGCGGCGTCTGAATGACTGCCTCCGTGTGGATATACTAGTACGAATTCTCTTCGGCTCTGGAACTACCGAAGTCTCAGCAAGGCGCTCCTCGACTAATAGGGCTGTGTCTATAGCTGCTGCATATGCCTCGTAATGCTGCGCGCTGATCGCAAGGAACAGTGGTGTAAGCAAGCCTCGAACAAATCTCTTGACCCGCAACTCTTCGGTAGCCACTAAATACGGGGCATAAACTGCTAGCTCTGTAAACAGCACGT
This sequence comes from Agapanthus africanus, assembly GCA_030015575.1. Classification (NCBI taxonomy): domain Eukaryota; kingdom Viridiplantae; phylum Streptophyta; class Magnoliopsida; order Asparagales; family Amaryllidaceae; genus Agapanthus; species Agapanthus africanus. The sequence continues at coordinate 370,119,013 of CM057347.1, read as the reverse complement.
CATACTCTGCCACTGTCATCTCTGGCGTCTGGCACAAGGACTCAAATCTGCGTGCTCGGGCATCCCTAACACTCTGAGGAAGGAAACAGGCTAGAAACACTGTCACGAACTCCGTCTAGGTCATAGGAGGAAGACCTGCCGCTCTGCCCTTCTCAACTGAATCACACCACTTCTGCACAAGACCTTCCAGGCGAAAGGTCGCAAACTCAACCCATCTCGCATCTGCGCATCTGAGGGAACGGTATATCCGGGCCATCCTGTCGATGAAAGACTGTGGGTCCTCGGCTGTATCGGTGCCTGTGAAGACCAGAGGCTTCAGCCTCATAAACTCTGATAGCGATACTACAATCACCTCCGTGGCTGCAGGGGCAACTGGCTGTGCGGTAGGTACCATCGCGGTCTCTGGAACGGGTGGAGCTACCCCTGGTCGCTATGCTCGAAGCGTCTCAACTAGCGATCCTATCATCTGGCGCACCTCCTGCATGCTGGATCCCACCATCTGGCGCATCTCCTGCATACCAACCCCTAGCGTGGTGATCTGATCTGTCACAGGAGGGACAGTCTGCTCGGGTACAACGGGTGCATTGCCCGAATCAGTCCTCGTCTCGGACGAGTCAACTCGAATCTCGGCCCTCGCGGCCGCTCTCTGCGCCCTCGTAGTCTTTGGCGGCATAATGGCTGAAAGGAAATTAGGATTCGATAAGAATACGGAAATCGAATCACAAGAATATATATACCCAAGAAGGAATTTAAATCAATAAGTCCTAAGGTCGCCTTGGCGGAGTACCGTGTCGTGAGTATGCCGCGGAACATACACACGCTACGCTACTCTGCTTCAACTACCTACTCCATCATACCAAGGTCATTCTACACTCCGAAAGGTAAAACCTACGCTCTGATACCAACTTTGTCACGACCCAAATCTTTCGACCCGTGACCGGCACTTAACCCCGCTACATCTACAGGCGTAACGTGACTAAGTAAGCCGAACCCAGAAATCAAAACCATAAATAAGTAGCGAGTGTTGAAAACATTTAGTTAAAACATTAAAAGAAAAACCTTAAATAATTCAATAAGTTCTTTTAAAGTTACGTAAACATTTAAATAATTTTGGCAGCATTTCCTTTGTAAAAGTAGCCCCGAGACCGGGTATAAAACAGGATATGAGTGAAAATGAGATATAATGAAACAAAACATTCCCAAACGGGAGCAATCATGCCCAACGGCGGAAACCATCATCACAAGAGTAATATACGACACCGTAGCGAAGAATAAGCAATAATTAAACATCACAGAAATATAAACTGCATATAAAAACAGTCGGCTCCCACGAGCTCGACACCAGAGTACAAAAATATACATCATCGTCCTCACACTGTCTCTAAGTCAAGTACATATATGGTAGATGGAGAATACTAGATACAAAAGTGTGTACAATAAAAGTAACCAGATACCACAACCCACCTAAATAGCAAAACAGCTCTCGCTCCAACTGTAGTGGTATCTGAAGCCAAAAGATGCAAAAAGGCAGCCTGCCGCGACTACGATGAGGGGCAACCTGCAAATACTGTGGCACAACGGGGGTGAGTTGCCAACTCGTGAATAGAGATAACATATAAAGGTAATCGCGAGCATGCACGTACTGCGCTACTCTGACAAATGCCAGCGAGTAAGATCTATATGCGACAAGCAGTAGGTGCAATAATCATGCAAATGCTCTGTCAGGTGAAATAACTACAGGATGATATATGTGATGATCAATACTGAGCATGGAATAAACAACATCTACACGGAATATCAACGTGGAAAATAATCGGTGCCCAAAACTGCAGCCAAATCCTAAATAACTCAAGCGCCGGCACACCCATCGGCCCTCAAATCCTGTAAATCTCTGAGAAATCACGAGTGCCCAACATCGGCACTAAAAATATCATAAAATACTCGTGTCCAGCATCGACACGCAAATCCTCATATATCGGGCTCCGTCAGTCCGGATCAGCCCACGGGCCCCGTCTGCGGTATCGGCTCTCGGCCCCGGCAGTACGGATCATCCCGCATCCATCTCTCGACTCTGGTCAGTATCCTCCAGATAACCGCCAGGTCCAACCAATCACCGGTAGGTACTCGCCACCCAGCCAGGCTCATCGTCTATTCCACGAAAAACATTTCTCGCCGTGGGGAACCATACCGGGGCCACCACGAACCCGCAAACGGATCATCCATCTCCTCGAATCGGGTTTCAAGCACACGTCTCAGCACCGAGAAAACGCGTGGTGGACGCACCAAAATATCATATCACGAGGAACCGGGTTTTCAAATAGTGCATCTTTTCTTAAAAATCCCACGGTCCTCAAAACCAGAAATCACATGAAAATCCAACACCAAGAAGTAAATCCAATGCGATGTGCTATGTACATCAATCCATGATATAGGTATAAGGGAAAACCGCTTTTAAAAATAGTTTCCGTTTTTAAAGATATCATGCGGCTCCCAATTTCCATGAAAATCATATCGAATCATATGTGAAATGAACTTACAGCAATATAATCATGGCAGTTCTACAGTGAGTGTGTCATGACAATTACTAACGGTCTGTGTGTAACATGCAGATTAGTGCTCGTGCAACATGAACCGTTAGTAATAGTGCGGTGTTCTATCAATTCTAAGTTTACATACAGCAGGGAATGCAATATGCAATGACAGTCCATGAGGTAAATGCAACATATAACAATAAGGTCCTATCAGCCCTGACGCATAACGCCATGCGGGCGATATCCCCGTAGATGTTAAATCTACTCACCGAAGTCTCGCGCTAAGTGTAACCGACGACTTGCTTCCCCTTCTTCGCAGCGTCCGTCTCACTCGCCTGCGAACCTAGAATCACACAATATATCACACATAAGCTCAAATCCACGAAAACGTGATATTAAGGTCAAACTAGAAACCCGTGTCGCAAACCAATCGCGCGTGTGCGCGATACGCTAAAACGTGTGATCACGCGCCTGAAACTACCCTGACGCGTCGCGATACACAGAAACCCAAAACCCACACACGTATCACGCGTGTCGCGAAGGTTTAGAAATACGGAAAACAGGTATTTATCCCAGATTTTTCTACAGTAAGAATCAAGCAAAATTGCACATGCCATGAGTCTAAGGGTTGCAGCAGACACCTATAGGACCAAACCCTAACCCATTCCCTCCTTATCTGGCCGCAATTTACGGCCAGAAACAATATTCCGGCGGCCTGCACAAGAGGTATGGGGGTCGGGTTCTACCTGGGGGATCAGTACCTAACCATTAATCTGTAGTCATCTCAAAATTAATCTGAACTCACCGGGTCGATAGCAGTTTACAGAAAGTCAAAATTTGCTTAAAAACGACGAATTTGCATCAAATAGGGATCTGGTGGTATTTTAGTGCAATTGGGGGCTAAGCTGGGTTAAAAAGGCCCTAACAACACTCCATCAACCTACGAAAACCAAATCATACTTCACTTGCACAAGGTTCCCACTAATCACCACATATTGCACTAAAACGCACCAATAACCACTAATCGAAGCTAAACTATACTAAATGAGTAAACTAGGGAGTAAGTTCAGGAAGTATACCCCACACTCGACCCTAGGGAGCTGGAGGAAGAAGAAGGAGTGAAGGGAAGGAGCTGCAGCTGGAGTTGCTGCTGCTGCTGCTCCCTGCTGCTGCTGCTCTCACTGTTGCTGCTGCTGTGCTGCTTGCTTCTGCTGCTGAGATGGTTGCTGCTGCTGCTGTGGAGGTAAGTGTGTGCGTGTGTGAGAGTGAGGTTGAGAGAAAACAACAAAAGAATGAGAGGGAATCATAACCCCAATTGTCAACCCCTCTACTCTCTCTCTTTATTAAATGCAAGCATGGCTTTTGCCATGATGCATTCTCTCTCTCTCTCATTCTCACCAAGTCAACACCCAAAAGAAAAATTCAAATTAAAACCACCATCAATTAACTAAATAAACTTAATTAAAACCTAAAAGACTTAATCCCCATGATTAAACCCACCATGGTTGCTAATCATGGTATTACCTCATTTAAAAACCCTAATTTACACGCACATGTGTGTGCAAGCCTAGGAAAATTCCAGAAAAATATTTATTAAATTAGGAAAAATATTTGGAACACAATTTGGTAAACTTTTTATTCCCTTTATTTAAATATAAATAGTCACTAAACACATCCTAAGGTGTTACAAAAGTCCTCGCTAAGAGGCACTAGGCGGTAACCCCGCTCGGTCCCCGTCCTAAAGGATTAAAAGCCCTCGCAAGAGGCAACCGAGCAGCTGCCCTGCTCGGTCAACTCCGGCTGGTAGCTCCTTACCCATGACGCCAGGGATCAAAACCCTCACGAGAGGCACCCGAGAGGCTACCCCGCTCGTTCATCCCAGGCTGGTAGTTGCCTACCCATAACGCCAGAGATCAAAGCCCTCGCCAAGAGGCAACCGCACAGCTTCACTGCCCGGTCATCCTTAGTGGGCTTCTTACAGCCTTTCCAACGCTAAGGATCAAAGCATTCATAAGAGGCTACCGAGCAGCTACCCTGCTCTGTCGTCTCTGGCGGGTAGCCTCCCTACCGTAACGCCAGGGGCAAGAAAGTCCTCCTTAGAGGCAGCTCGGCAGCTTCCCTGCTCGGCTATTCCTGGTGGGTAGCTTCCTTACCGCAACGCCAGGGATCGGAAAGCCCTCCCAGAGGTAGTCGAGCCTGAGGATCCCTTACTCGGCTATCTATCAGGACAAAAGCACTCGCCAAGAGGCACCGGGCAGAAACCCTGCCCGGCCAAGGGTCCCTGGCAGGCTTCCTACAGCCCCTCCCGTGCTAAGGATCAAAGTCCTCGCCAAGAGGCACTGGGCGATAACCCGGCTCGGTCCCCGTCCTGAAGGATCAAAGCCCCTCGCAAGAGGCAACCGAGAAGCTACCCTGCTCAGTCATCTCCGGCTGGTTGTCGATACTCGCATTGCCAGAAGTCAAAGGATGGCACCCCCCATAGGGCCATCGGGCAGCTTCCTACCCACGCCCGGCACAAATACGGCGAACAACGCTCTGCCCGTCACCCACCGAGGATCCGAGACCCCAGTGAGGGGCATCAAGTCTATCAAGGTCTAAACGATCTCCCCTCGACTTCGGGGCCCAAGGGGATACCTCCTCGGCTGTTCCTGGCATGCTCGTCGGCAAGTGATCGAAATCAACTCGACGGACGATCGCTAGATAGATGGCCAACCTGACATGAAAACACAACGTGCAAGCAGAGATATCTTACGAGCATTCTTCACAAACAGATGGTAGAGCGCGATTCAATGAAACCAAAGAAAGATTTTATTACTACCAAAGACAATGTTATTACAAAGGGTATTTTTTGGGGCACCCCAGCCTTACAAAATTTCAAAAACAAAGAAATAAAAGGAGAAGATGGGGGCTCTAAACCTCGGGGCCAGGTACGATCTCGAGGTCCTCGACATCCACCACATGACGCACGGGGTCCTCGGCGGTTTCCTCGCCAAGAACCTCTTCCCTCTGCACATCGGCATCCGCGAGGGGGAACTCGGCCTGAGATGTCCGTCGGCAAACTCCGGCATCCGGGCCTTAACGGCATCGAGGGCGTCATGCCAGATGCGGGTCGTAGCCACGGCCGGGTCATTATAGAAGTCCTTCGACTTCTTATAGCTCTCCACCGCCCTCAGTTCGGCCGACTTGGCCGCCTCGGCCGCCGTCCCAAGCTCCTTCCGGAGGGTCTTCACCGTCCTCTTCAGGTTGCCGGCAAGCACCTGGGCATCCTCGAGCTTGACCTCGGCAATCACGACAGCCTCGCGGTGCCGGGCTACCTCCCGTTTCCCGGCCTCCACCTCGCCTTCCAAGGCGGCAACCCTCGCCGTCACCGCCTTCAGCTCCCACCTGGAGCTCTCTTTTAGCGAGGCGAGCTGGCCCGCAGCCTCCAGCGCCGGGGCTACCACCTCGGCTTCCATACGCAAGGCGAGGGCCACGTGCTAGAGAACCTGGGAGATACAAAAGAGATCAGAAAGACGAAGGAGGCACCGAATCTCACAATGAACCAAACACTTACCTGCACGGACTCCTGGGCGATGGACGCCAGCTGAGCCCTGAAGGTTCCCCCGGGAACTCTATCCCCGGCCGAGGCCTGTATCTCATGCAGGAGGCTATCCGCAACTGACAGCCCCGATGGCACCGCGAACCGTAGGCCCCCTTCCTCCACCACGATCGGCGAGGACCGGCCCTGGGAAGATCTCTGGGAGCTCCTCTTGAGCTGTTCCGAGGAAGAGCCAATCTCCTCCTCCGAGTCCGGGTCCTCTAGAACCAGGGCCCGCTTCTGGCCCGACACTCTGCTGGGACCCGGGGCGGGATCCGCCCCCGAACGCTCACAGGGCACCACCACCAGAGCAGTAGGAGCCGGGGCGGGCTTTGCGCGAGAAGAGCTGGCGCTCCCAGCCTTCATAACCTTCCTCGGCTGGCGCATGGAGGATTTAAGCGAGTCGAAGTCCACGGATCCTGTACAAAGCAAATACCTAACAAGTCAGCAACACGAGCAAAACACAAGCCAAAAGCTAGCTTAACTTACCGACGAACTCAACAGGGCTGAGCCCGGCCCATCTCTGGACCCTCTCAGACAACAGCATATCAAGTCGGGGGATGGGCTCCCATGACGCCACTCTCACCGCGGCGGGATCATCGGACTGGTTCCCCGGTAAACATTTCTCCCTCGACCACTTGGTAGGCACGGGCCAGTCCTCGCCCTCTGGAGGGGAAACGAAGAAAAATTTCTTCTTCCAATCATGAATAGAAGAGGGCAAGGCCATGACCCCGGTCCCGGCAGCGCCCCCTGGCCGCTTTCTGAAAGAGAGATAGACCCAACTCGGGTCGCCCGCTCGACTACCAGGGTGACTTTTAAAGACGAGAGAAGAATCGAGAAGGGAGAGGCTGAAGGGGACCGCCTGTAACTTTAGGCGGATCAAGAACCCGAGAAGGATCCTCCATGAGTTCGGCACTAACTGGCCAGGGGATAGACCGAAAAAATTCAGCGCGGCGACGACATCGGGAGAGAAGGGCAGGTGCATTCCGCCCCAAAAAGCTTCCAAATACAGGGCGATTTCCCTGCCCCGTACTTGATCCGCCCTCTCTCTCTCCTTGGCCAGTCGGAGCGTGTAACACAAGGGAATGTGGAAGCGAGCCCGAGCATTGGCGAGCTCGTCCTCATGCCTCACCCAACACGAGGAGCCGGGGGCCGCATCTACCACCACCTTCCTGGGGCTGCCCCCGCCGCACGATCCCGGGGAGAGGATCTGACCCCTGCTCCCCAGAGGGACTCGGACACAGCTAAAGGGTCCCTAGAACCTACTTCTACAACATCTACTGACTCTACAAAGGAAGACATCTAACCTTGAAGAAGGGAATCTTCAGGAGTCAAAAGCGGGAGAAAGAAGACGAGCGCCGAGCAACCAGGCCTTGGAAGAGGGAAATATAAAGGAGTAGGGACCCAAAGACGGGTCCCACCCTTGTTTATTGCTGCAAGCGGACTCATCCAACGACGCCCGTCATCTCTCGCCGAAACGACTCCTCGTGTCCAGCGGCTCCGATCGCTCCATGTGTCGACCTGCGCTGGACCGCGTCCCATCAGACGCTACAGGCCTGCATACGTTGCGTCGGCCAATCGACGCTTGACAAGTGGACGGTCGCCTCAGTGGCAGAGTGCACGAACTGGCGCACCTTCTTTAAATGCGGAGATCTCGCCCCGATTCACTAGCAGAAAAGGCAATTGACAGCCCGAGGACTCGTCTCGACAAAGCCTTAGGAAGGAGCTCACCTCGGGAGGCCTAGCAGTCCACTCCTGACCCGACCCGCTAGCTGGTCGGGACAAGAGTGGGGGGCTAATGATGATGCTCAATATTGGTGGTCTCCAAGATTTGGACACGTGGCAGATGATGTGTCCCAAAACTCAGAAGGAAGGGCCACAGGGGCCGACCGGGCAACCCCTGTACTCGACCCACAAACGCAAACTGGCCCTCCTCAGGGCCCTCTGCAAGTTGGCCTCCTCGACCCCCCCAGCTCGTCCCAAGCTGCCACAGGACCAGGACTCCTCGGCCCTCTTACTCATCTCCGAGCTCCCTAGCTGAGGCTGTCTTCCTCGGTCCCTCTGACCAGATCCACCACTCACAGGTGTAACCGCCGCTCCGTGAATCTCGCCATGCGCGGATTCTCCGCCAGCAACATCCCACGTTCCACACCTCCGCGATCCCCATTAATGGGCGGTCCGCTCTCTACGCGGGCGTGACGTCGGGAGCGTAACTGCTGGCGAGATTCTCGCGCCTGCTGCTGCGTGCTGCCGTCGCTATATAAACCCCCATCACAGAGGGGTCAAGTAAGCCATTTTTTTATTCCACTTAGCCGTTACTCTGCTCGAATCTAGCACTAACTTGATCGTCGGAGGGTCCTCGGTGGTACCAAACCACCCCGGTACTTTTTTGCAGGTACTCAGTGCTAAACTCCTCAAATCACCAATCTCACCAAAACCATTGAGACCCACACGCAACAGAAGATCACCACCGAAATCTACCGGGAGATCAACGGAAGACAACATCTGACGGAGACCTGAAAAGGACCTCCATCAGAATATGACTCAATCTCTTGAGTAAAACTAAATCTAATTAGAATTGAATTGCTATTTTTAACAGCCTCCTTTAATTCAATTCTTCCAAGAATGCATGTCGAGCAATCTTTGGAGGTTGACGAACACATCGATCTTTCTTCAATTACTTAATTTTAACATTAGGGCCGGTGTTGAGGTTTTGGTTAATATTTTGTTAGATTTAGGGTTAATTTTATTTAGGGTTAGAGTTAATTTTAGGGTTTGGGTCAGGGTTAGGGTTAATTTTAGGGTTAGATTTGTTGAAAATTTTAGTTAATTTTCGGTTTAGGGTTTGGGTTAGGTTGTTAATTTTAGTTAATTATAGTTAGGAGTGTGTGTGTGTGTGTGTGTATTGTTGTTGTTTATAGAGAATGGAAGTATATGTAACTAAATTTTTATGTGTTTGTAGGGTTGACGTCGGTGTGATTGCTCATGTTTCTTCGCTTTCTATATATGCCGATCTCCAGTACATGACTTTATCACTTTTAATTCATAAGTACTAAAATTAGCCTAAGACACCTTACCTAGATTGAGTCACCGATTAAATATTAATTAAACCGAAAATATAGATAATTGACATGCCAGAAACCAATTAGCCATGTACATGATTTCTTTGTATGGACAATTGCTTGTGAGAGAGAGAGAGTGAGACTTACCTTTATGTAATTTTCATTGCATGGATGCGTCATTATTTTAATGAATGTAGATGCTTTGTTAATAATATCAAATGTTTGAACAATTTACTATTCAAACTGAAAGTTTCAAAACCCTAAACCGAATACTTAAATAACCGACGATACTGAAACGATAACCATTAAAACCAATCGAATTAAGTGCATGATACTCGACGATGACATAAAGTAAACCGATATATATCGTTATATCTCACAATGAAAAAATATCCCGACTTAGAACCCGTCTATCAGTTATATACGTACGGTTATCTCAGCGACATAAAACTACACGTGTGTTGTCAACCTCGAATGATAATCTTTCTTTGTTGACAACTATATCGTAGTTTATGCAATGAGAATACTAGTCACACTAAAACCGATAGATTTGTCTTGTTTTGGACAAGTTAAGAATGTATAACGTATATATTTCCCTGCATACTTATGCTTTTCATTCGTTTTGAGATGAGTTTTGTCAGTACATTTTCGTTGGTTCTCCGTGTACAAATATAGTTGAGATGATCATCTCAATACTATCAGTATTGAGATGTTTATCTCTTCTATTGTAGTATACTTAGAGAACAGTGTGGAGGTGCTGCCGAAATTTTCTCGAAGCGAATGAAAGCATAAATGCAGAGGTGTATACGTTATACATTCTTAATGGGATATAAGCCTTACCTTTGACAGTCGTTACCCCTTAACATCCAAGATATAACAGTTAATATATACGGACACGATAAATCATTAAAATGTATTTCTAAGGCACTGTTGTTATTCTCTTATTTGTCTATAATCATCTCATTCTTAACCTTCTCAATGTGGTTTAAAATTGTTAATATCGTATATGATTTGAAAATGTTTGCTATGATATAATAAATAATTGTGAACTGTCTGAGGATTTCTGTATCAGACAAGAATATATAAGATTTGGATAAATAATAACAAGTTTGGCTCTGAATTCCGTAATGGTGTAGAAGAGTTTATGCAATTCTCATCAAGAGTGGGTGGTAGTAGGATTTCCTGTCCATGTAGAAAATGTTGTAACGGTAGAAATGATAGTCGAGGGACGGTTCGACTATATATACTTGCTAATGGATTCTGTGAAGATTATATAATCTGGCATTTGCATGGAGTGGTCGTGGACCATAAAATCGGTGAACATCGTCTGTTGTCGCCTCCTATGAGAACCCCAACAACCACTGGTTTAAATGATATGATAGACGAGTTGTATGATGGCTTGAACGATGATACCCCTTCGGATGATGTGGTTCCTGATGCCGAATCTGCTAGTTTTTTATGTATATGGAGGATGCTAAGAAAGCTCTTTACGAGGGTGCGACAAGTTTATGGAAAATTTTATGGAACAAGTCAGTCGATGACCTTCTAAAAATAGCAAATGAGGTTTACCCGAATTTTGATCTTCCTGCCAATTTTCAAGAGATGAAAATGATTATTTCTAACATCGGTTTCAGTTATCAGAAAATCGATGCAGGTCCAAATGACTGCATATTATTAATGACAGATGATAGCAAGAACTTAAATAAGTGTAGAACTTGTGGGGAATCGAGATGGATCTTACCTAAAAGGCCCCTGAGGGACGAGTAGTCAATTCCGAAAATTCCGATGATGGTGATGCGTTTTTTCTATTAAGAAAAGACTACAGAGGTTATTTCTTTCATCTAAAACCGTCGAACATATGACATGGTATGCAGACGGTCGCAGGAAGGATGGAGTCTTACGAAATCCCACTGATGGTGTAACGACCCTAAAATTCCTATATACTTTTATTGATCCAATGTTAATAAAAGAATGTATTTCTATCCTGGTTTCGAGTTATAAGTTATTTATGATAACTTATGTATAAGAAACTCCTTATAGCTCACTGGTTAAGCCTTTCTTCTACTGTCCAATAGCCTGCAAGTTCCAATCTCATCAGTTCTAATTATTTTTAATATTTTTCTTTTTAATTTTTTGGAAGCCCAAGAGTTGCACGTGCATTACATGGAGAAACGAAGAGTTGTAAATAAATCAAACAGTAAAAACGAGACATAAATAACCAAATGAAGGCACCGCACGAACCCCGAGGCCAACCTCCACATTTGGGCCGCCCGTTTACTCTTTTTGGCCACTACCGGCGGTTGACCTAGCCCCAAACCACTCCATTTTTTGCCTGTGCACCCCTTCACCTCCCCTCTACTCTATTTTCTTATTTGATTTCTCTGATTTTAACCAAAGACTCTTCAATTCTCTCCATTAATACTATTTCAATTTTTTTAATTCAATTCTTTAAATTCACACGCCTTCATTTTTCTCCTATAAATACCTCGACCAGTCCTAGCTCTTCCCTTAGGCATACCACTCTCTCAAATCTATCTTCTCTCTCAAAATTCTCAAGCACTTAAGTTCCCTCAAGGTGTCGAGCATGTTTCTTCCCCCTCGCGTTGTCGTTCTCTCAAGATCTTTCGTCCCTCCCCGTTGCTACACAACTCGCTCAAGTGACGTTTGTAGATCGAGCTCGCCCCCTAGTCGTATTCATGGTCTCGGTTCTACAAACCGAGGCTTCTACTTTCCTTCTCGTCCATATGAGTATGAACGCGCAACGGTAAGTTCTCTCATCCTCTTTTCTTTCCTTCTGTTATACTCTCTTCTATTTTTTCCACATCGCCACTCCGCATCACTTGCAACTACGCTAAATCCTTCATCCCCTTTTCCCTCTTTTTTCTCCTCCAATTATATCGACGCGAAAGAATACGGTATAATAAATAAGTTTAATAAATAATAATAATATATTTATTATAATTCGACATGTTCATTATAAATTTCATGCCATGATATCAAAAAAATACGAATTTATAACTCTATCCATGTCTCACAATTTCTTATATGATGTTTATTATGCTGAATAACCGGTAGATTACAAATAATGAATAAATACCATGAACTTTAAAAACTACTCTTTTATCGATATCTAGAATATATACCTATAGAAAATTCATGGGGTAACGACCTACACCACTCACAACACTATGGTTTCATAGCATGATGATTTGGTTAAGTTTTATTTAAAAGAAACAATTTATATTAAAATACCATTACTTTTATAAAATGTTTTATCACTATTTTTAAATCTTTTGCAATTGCGCCTTTACAACCCTTTTAGGGGAACCCATCTATGGATGGTGCGGCTTATCACACGTCCTTAGAATAGTAGAGTGAGATACAGAGCTACTCACAGAGAATTCGGTCTCGAAAGGAAATAAAAATATGTTTTGAAGAAATACGATCTTTTCTAAACAAAACAATCTTTGAAAAAATTATATAAAACTACCAATCTGTATTTTCAATAAAAATATATTATGAAACTATATTTTTAAAATGAAAGATCAGAGTTTTTAATAAAATACCATCAAGTTTCCAAAAGAGCTAGTTTTCATAAAAATACTATAAACTTTTAAAAACTAGGTTTTTATCACTAAAACACCTCAACAATTAAAATACATATTCATGAAAACCTTAAATAGTATAAATCACCCACGAGGTTTAATTTTAAACTATATTAAATATTCTTCATAAAACCCACTTGAGATATGCAAATAATATTTAAGGACTCTACATTAATATAGGTTTAAGCGATATCATTTCTCTTGAGCCTTGGGGAGTTGGAGAAAGTGAGTGCTTACCTATTCAGATTAGACAACTTAACAGAGTTATCAAGTGGCAATTGTCTTGGAAAAAGACACAAATCCTGCTGTCCATATGCAGCAGTTGTTCGATTACTCTCGAACTTAGGAAATTCAAGAGCTAAATCCTTTGATAAGATTTTTACTCTAACTTGAATATAAACTCAACCAGAATCCAAATTTTAACATAAACTTGAACCCTTGATCATGAGCCAGAACACTTGAACTTGAATATTCCAAAACTTGAATACTAGAATACTATGACTTGACATGAACTTAACATGAATATCAGAACACAATGGCTGCTGTTGAAACTGACTTGACTCGAACCATGAATACAACTAGACAGAATACATGAACACTTGACATGAACTCAAACTTGTAACTTGATGTATTAATGGATTCGAGCAAGGCTGATAATTTAACTATAATCTAGGATACACGGGGTGTTGGGGTAGTCCAAGTATGAATCCAATGAAATCTCAGGAGTCCCCCCAGATCATAAATCCATATCTACTAACACAAGCAAGCTATCAAGAGGGCCCGTGTTTCCTTGCTTCTGGATTATAGCCCGTTGAGTTTGGAATACTTCAACACTAGGTTGAAGTCCTGTTACTAACACTTGATTCGGGCCCATGGTTCCTTACCCCTGAATTACAACATGTTGGGTTCGAAAACACTCTTAAAATTGGTTGACATTCACTCTTGAACTTACGTTAAATTAGTTTACCTATATAAAGACCTTTTAAGACACTTACATGCACTTCATGTTCACTATATTTACACTACACGGCCATACTATACTATGCTCATGTTACTTTGCCATGATATATAGTTAAATAGAATTGCCATGCTTACATTAAATGACATGTTTAAATACCATATCTCATAGTCCATTACTTCATGATATCCATTTTTCTTTTTCATTATACTTTTATACTTCACACTCTTTTTCTTGGAGACTTACCGAGCGAAAGTTCGTTGATGGGCATTCCACCCACCTTTGTTTCTTTGAATGTTTGTCAGATAATGTGAAGACTGAGAAGGTGAACACCACCGAGGAGGCGGACACCACCGAGGAGGAACACGATCAGATCGCGATTCAGGCCTAGATTAGTTATCATTTTCTTTTTATTTATGTATGCCACCTGTTTAGGCATTTCTTTTCTTATATTTTTTTTCAGTTGAACTCATATATTGTAAATGTATCAAGTTGAATGTAAATAAAGTTGTTGAGGTTTAAATCTCATATTAATTTCTTGTCATTTTATATCGCTCAATTACACTTAGCATATTTGTTCCGGGAAATAATCTTCTTGAAATAAATACGTCACGGGCCTCGTCACGTACTTGTTTCCGTATTTTGGGAAGCGAGGCGTGACAGATGGTAAGGAGTGGTAAAGATTTGACGCTCAATTTCCAGCGTTCGCTACAGAAGCTCGTAATGTGAGACTTGAGTTATCGGCTGATGGCTTGGAACCGTTTAAAGGAGGTGCATCTCACATCGTATGGCCTGTTACAGTAGTAGTAGTTTATAACCCCCGGCCGTGGATGAGTATGAAACAATTTTCCATCCAAATGCTTCTGTTGAATCTTGGAAGCAACTCTCCTGGTATTGATATCGATGTTTATTTGAACCCGTTGATCGACGAGTTGAATGAGTTGTGCGAGACCGGCATCACTGCTTATGATGTCCACAGAAAGGAAGGATTCACACTGCGTGTGGAGTTGCTTTGGACAATAAACGATTTCCTGGCATATATCATGCTGTCGGGATGGAGTACGAAAGGTCATCGTGCTTGCCCCTGTTGTCAAGAGTATATCATCTGTGAAACGCCAGTAAATCGGATTTCATGTTATACTGGACATCGTCATTAGCTAAACGCTGATCATTCTTATCGACGCAATAGAATCAAGTTCAATGGCGAGTAGGAATATCGGCCCCCTCCTCCCGAGCTAAATGGGATGAAGGAATTTGAGGGCGTAGAGCACATCAATATTGTTTTTGGTAAGAAATATAAGCATACTATACCGAATGAGATATCAAATAACCGGAGCAAGATATCTATATTTAATGATTTGTCGTATTGGCGATTTCTTAATCTTTGCCATAACTTGGACATCATGCACATTGAGAAGAATGTCTGCGAGCATTTGCTGGGTACCTAGTTGAATAGAAAATTCAAAAATAGAGACACTTGCGATACTATTCTTTTCAGCAAACTATTCCACCATTTGTTGCTCTTGTATGATATTCTTTTCGATATTAATTTTCACTATTATTTTGTAATCTAACATACTAAACTATATGCCGTGAAGTTGTTTTAGATATGTCAGGTTCCAATCGGTCTACCGAGGACGAAGGGCAGCCCTCCCAGGGCAGCCCTCCCAGAAATGGACACGGAGTGAAAGAGGACCCACACAGGCCAGCGATATCTGGCAGAGGATACCGCATGCCCTTAACAAGCCGATTGTATACTTCGCATTCACAAAGGACGCTATAACAGGAGCTAGCAAAGATGTTAAAAAAATGATGTCGTCGAACATGAACAGCGAGGGCTGCATGCCTCATGTGGTGAATGACGTTGACGACGAGTGGATAGTCCTACATTGGGACAATGAAAAGTTGGAGCTAAAGAAACAAGTAGCTGTATGGAAGATGATGGTGATATTTGTTTATACAATTCAATACTGCACTTTTTTTTATATGCACACATGTATACACACATACGCGTATATCACATACACACAAACATACAGATACACACATATACACACACATACATACACACTGACATATAGACAAACATATATACATACATTTGCACATATCAAATACATACACACATATATACACACACATACGCACATATCGCATACACACATACACGCACGCACATACACACACATACATCAGAGAAAGAGAGAGTTGAGAGAAAAAATGGAAAGAGGATAGAGACAGAGGAGGAGGAAGAGGCGGAGGCGGAGAGGGAGAGCAAAATAATTTATGAATATATAAATCTCCTCCTCTTCCTCCTCATTTGCCCATCTCTCTTTCCTTCATTATTTCATTATATTACTAGACTTGTTTTTCATCAGCATCACCGAGGTATGTAAGTATATCAATTAACCTTAGCTTATGCTGTAAGAATTTCTCTCCTGATGCAGAGCTGGTTGTCAAAGAAAATTTGTATTGTTTAGACCGAAGTAAGTTCAAACGTGCCAATAAGAGGTGATGATCTCAACTTTCGGAGCCTATAACTTATAAATATATTAGAATCACAATCTCTATATCTTTTCGGAAACGGTAGTGAAAGCCCTACAAGATACCTAACTAGGTTACCTAGCTGGAGTTTCAGAGATTTTTCGCAATTTTGAGTTCGTGTGGAAGATTATGCAGATTTGGAAGTTTATTGCACTGTAATTGTTTTCTCTGGTTTAATTATTTCGAATTAAGAACTTTTAATCTAATCTTACTACACAAAAATACTTAAGATTTCACCATTTTGACAGATAAATTCCTAAATTTCTGTGAATAGTAAATAAATACCCAATTTTTTTACTCCATTTGCACTTAACTATTTGCTTGTGAAATATGAAGGTGGTACAACAGTTATTTTGACATTGCTGTTACTTTCGTTTTTAAAAAAAAATGCTCGAGTCAAAGATAGATATTTACGTGCAACTCATAGAAATTTAGGTATTTATCTATGAAAATGTTGAAATCTTAGGTATTTATCTGCAATTTAGGTAAAGAAAATAGTATAGCATGCATTGCACAAGAAATGGAATTTTTTTAGATTTATGAAATTTTGCGATTTTCATTTGTTATAAGCAAACAAAATGTTGAAAAACCAAAATTTTTTTGGGGATTTTTGAAAATATTAAAAATTTCATTCTTATATAGCAAGCAAAGTAATAAAAAAGAAAGTAATAAAAAAGAAAGATAATAGAAAACTTTTCAGACTTTTGAAAAGTCACGATTTTCATGTGTATAGCTTTAAAAAATTGTGAAACCAAAGACAACAAATTGTGTTTTGAGAATATTCTTAGATTTAACGAATTTCGTGTACAATAACATGTAAAATATTAAAATTTGAACAAAAATTAATTTCTTTTGTATTTTTAAAAATTCATGAATTTTGTGTGTTAGCGTGTAAAATATTGAAAATTTAAAGGAAACCAAAATTTTGGATTAAAGATATCGCGATTATCATGTGCTGAAGTAAACAAAATATTGAGTAATCGAAAAACACAGGAAATTTTGAGAATTTTTTATGATTTCAAGATTTATGTGTGCTATATATTGAAAAATCGAAAAAAACTAAAACTAATTGTGATTTTTGAAAACATCTTATTTTCGTGTGCTATTGTAAGCAAAATATTGAAAATCAAAGAAAACATATAAATTTGAGATTTTTGAAAATTACGCAATTTTCGTATGGTAGCATGCAAAATATTGTAAATTTGAAGAAAATAAATAATTTTGGGATTTTTGTAAATTTCGCGGTTGTCATGTGCTATAACATGCAAAATATTAAAAAATCGTAGAATTTTTTTTGAAAATTCATAATTTTCATGTGCGTAATATACATTAACAAAAGAAACAAAACATAAAATTTTAAGATTTCCGAAAATTTTGTGATTTACGTGTGTTATATTATGAAAATTATTGAAAAGCCGAAGAAAACAAAAACTATTTTATTTTAAAATTTTAATGATTTTCTTATGTTGTAGTAGGCAAAATAGTGGAAAACTAAAGAATACAGTAATATAGGTATTACAACTTACAAATTATATAACGATAAACTTTTAAATTAATATGATTTTTCTTGATTTTGAACTTTGTAGCCGAGCATTGCGCATGGGCCCTTGCTAGTTCAAAGTTAAAATCTGAATATGACTCGATCTCTTGAATAAAACTAAATCTAATTAGAATTGAATTGCTTTTTCCAACAGCCTCCTTTAATTCAATTCTTCCAAGAACACACGTCGGGCAATTTTTGGAGGTTGATGAACACATCGATCCTTCTTCAATTACTTAATTAGTTAGAAAATCCGTAGCTTAGTCTTCTCCTATGATCGATATAGAGTAGGTTCCAACGTAGAGTGGTGGAGTGCTTGCTTCAACTTATATACTTCTTTATTCATTTTGTATGCTTTGTTTTCATACTTGAAAGCGTTTATGAAATTATCTGCAACTTAAACATTTCTTTTGATGTAATCGCTCGATTTCATTGACCTCGACCAAATCTCCTTTACCAAAATAAATACAACAAGTTCTTGAAGTTACTCACCGTTGCCAAAATATTTTCATATGCACAGAATATTATCAAAACCAAAGGTATTAGGTATGTTTACAATTATAAGGCGAACGTAGCCAAACAATCTAAACACAGAAAATAAATAATGAGAGAAGCAATATGTAGTAATGTGATGGAATATGGAAGGAAAGAAGAAGATATGGGCAGAGAAGAGAGAGTGAGATAGAGAAGCTTGCTTTAATTTCTCTTTTGCCCCCACTGATCTCTCTCTCTCTTTCTCCTCTTTCCTCTTTCTTCTCTCATCCCTCTCATGCTCGCATTCTTCTAGATTTACTTCAACAATGCTTCTAAGGTTTGTTCTTACTCTGCCGACAATTTCTCTCTTATAAATACTTATTTAGGTTCCCTAATTAAGGTTAATTCGCTCTTATTCTACTATGTATGGTAGTCCTAATCTTAATTATACTCCTATTCTTAGTATGACACTATAAGGAAAGGGGTCAAATTTCGACGGTCAATTATTTCGACGTGGAGATGTCGTCGAAATAAACGACAAATAATTGAAATTTTGTTGACTTCGGTCAACAATTATTTCGACGCGTATATCCCATCGAAAAAAAATTGTTGACCAAAGTCAACAAATATCTCCCGTGACTCCCCTTTCCGTTTACTAAAATTTTCATTTCCCCATTTTTTCCTCTCCCACCTAAAAAATTCCCCTTCTCCTCCTACTTTTCTCCACCCCTCCACCGACCTCCCTTTTCCATGCCGGCCCGCCACCGAATCCGCCTCAGATCCGCCCTCTCCTCTACCCGATCCGTCTTCCTCTCCTACGCCGTCTCCCTTTCTCCCCTCCTCCTTCACCCGATCCGGCCCTAAGCCCCCTCCTTTCCTAGCCCACTCGGCTTCGGCTACGAAAATCAGGTGAGTTTTTCTATTAATTTAGTTAAGTTGTTAATATTTTGTTAATATTTTTTAGGGTTTATAGTTAATTTTAGGTTATGGTTAGGGTTAATTTTAAGGATTGTGTTAGGGTTACGATTAATTTTATTGTTAGGGTTATGGTTAGGGTTAGAGTTAATTTTAGTTAATTTTAATTAATTTTTAGCTAATTTTACTGTTAGGGTTGTGGTTGATTTTAGGGATTGCGTTATTTTTGGGGTTATTAGGGTTAGGGTTATGATTAATATTTTGTTAAGTTTAGGATTAATTTTATTTAGGGTTAGAGTTAATTTTAGGGTTTGGATTAGGGTTAGGGTTCAATAAATTTATTTTTTGAAAATTTTAGCTAATTTTAGATTTAGGATTTGTGTTAGATTGTTAATTTTAGCTAATTTTATATATATATATATATATATTGTTGTTATTTATATAGAATAGAAGAATATGTAACTTAAAATTTGTGTGCTTGTAGGGTTGACGTCGGCGTGATTTATCATGTTTCTTCGCTTTCTATATACGCCAGTCTCCGGTACACGATTTTATCACTTTTAATTCATAAGTACTAAACTTAGCCTAAGTCACCATACCTAGATTGAGTCACCAATTAAATATTAATGAAACCGAAAATATAGATAATTGACATGCTATAAACCAATTAGCTATATACACGATTTCTTGTTTCATTTAAATTTTTTGTTTGGACATGTGTTCGTGTGTGGGAGAGAGAGTGAGACTTACCTTTTATATAATTTTCGTTGCATGGATGCGTGTTTATTTTAATGAATGCAGATGTTTTGTTAATAATATCAATTGTTTGAGCAATTTACTATTCAAACTGAAAGTTCCAAAACCCTAAACTGAATACTTAAATAACCAATGATACTGAAATGATAACCATCAAAACCAATCCAATAAAGTGCATGATACTCGATGATGACAAAAAGCAAACCGATATATATCGTCATCAAGTATCTCATAATGAAAAAATATCATGACTTAGAACCCATCTATCAGTTATATGCGTACGGTTATCTCCGTGACATAAAACTACGCGTGTGTTGTCAATCTCGAAAGATTATTTTTCTTCGTTGACAACCATCTCATAGTTTATGCGATGAGAATACAAGTCGCACTATAACCGATGGATTTTTGTCCCATTTTAGAAAAGTTAAGAATGTATAACGTATACACTTCCCAGCATACTTATTATCACGCACCGCTTTCTAAAATACGGAATACGATGGGTGGCAAGGCCAGCCATGCTCCTACGGTCAAGGAAATATCCTGCCGTAGTCACACTTCGGCTTCTAACATTACGTGGTAATCAGTAATTATAGCACAAGTAATGAGAAATACAGTCACTAATTATATCAAACAGATATAAAACTAACCTGATAAAGTCAAAGGGAATGATAGCGTTGATGTCGCTGATCTAGATGTCTGCAATATACTCGAAGTAAGAAAGGTCCTGATCCGAGCTAAGCTCACCTCTCACTCTGAGCATACATACACGGGTCGTCAGAGCGACACAATAGCAATATATACATATATAATGTGCAACGATGATAAACATAAAGCAGTAAGTATCGAGTAATGACGCGAGCATGAAATAACCGTTACATGTAATGATAAAGCAGGTGTATCAGATCAATAATCGATGCAATGTCCATGTCATTAAAACTATCGGTCTCCAAGTCTCAATGCCCAAGTCACTAAACCTATCATCATCCCTAGTGTGAGCGTCAACCACCGCAGAAGTATCTCCAACCCAAGGGTAAGTTCCAGGGGCAGGGGAACACGGAGAACTGGAGACATGGTCTACGCGAGAACTGGAGACATAGTCTCCATTAAGCATGCCTCGACTGGTATCAAAGATAAATGGATAGTGCTCGATGTCTTACTTATGACAGTAATTTAAGTGCTCCCATACCCGTCCCATACCAGTTATAGTTACACTTATATATGACCCATAGACATCGACAATGCAATAACTGATTGGTTACGCTGATTGTGTACAAGTACGTATCACTTCCATTATTCAATCACGTTTTTACACTAACGTACTTGCCACAATCCAATCACTAACCTTTATCACTTGGTAATGTAACATGGTCACTAGGATATCGATACAAATGAACACTATTTACAAGGGTATAACTGTAGGGTTCCTAGGCACGCTAGTGAGGTCTCCCAAGCCATCAACCATGGCAATTTCAAAAATTAAGGTGCCTACAAACCCTAAACTACGGATCGATAACTAGATGTCTAGGCGAACAAAGAACTAGTTAACACTTAACTAATGAGAAAACGGAAATACAACCTTTGTAGATCCGGTGCTCCACCTCCATAGCTCCGCAACGAAGTCCTCTCCGCTGTCCAAATCAAATCCGGGCTCTAGAGTCGGCTTCGTCGGAGAATGGGCAAGCTAGGTCGTCGATGTCCATGCCGAAGATGATCTACGTCGAGGCATCGCTAGATCAAGCTCACAACTTCACCAAGTCATGAAACTTGTGAAGTAAACACACTCTACTACTTGGCAAGAGGTAGAGGATGAAGAAATAGGAGTTGGGTTAACTTTAGAATTGGATTTCTCACTCTAATTCATCAATCACCATTGATGAGGTAAGCTTTCTTCTTCAAGTTCAAGGAAGAAGAAGAAGGAAATAGTTATGATAAGTTATTTAAAAATAATAGAAAAACAAATACTTATCATAATGTTAACTAGAGTTAAGTGTAGAGAATGAATCATGGTTAGTGGGAATGGTTAGGGTTAAGGATGAGATAAGAATGGTTGACTAGATCAATGTTTCATGAAGCTTCAACTAAACTCCAAAATTTGCCACCATTCTTTTCTCTTTTCTTTCATTCATTTATCAAAAATAAAAGGATAATTAAATAAGATAAATGAATAATAAATAATAAACCCTAACCATTTCATTAACCAAGGTTTAATCTTTACACTTGAACCCTAGCATGACATGTATCATCAAACATGATACAATCAAGTGCACAAAAGTATATCGCATATACAATGCGCACATCCGAGTGAGAAAATCCATCTTAAGTGAACCGATACTAGTTAACGCAAAGTAATATATCAAATATATAATTATGCATTAAATCATTAAATCAACACTTGATTCAATGATCCGGTCATGTCGCACACAACCGACTAGTATACAATGTATCGGCTTATCGAATCAACGCTTGAATCGATAACTAGGTTATATCGCATACAACCATTCGATACATTCATCACGAGAATGGAATACGGTATCACATACTCGCATTATTCTCGGTCCCGCACATATCTCATATGCGCTCCTATTTCGTTTCGCTTGAGCCAGGAAACCTCTGTGTAGGACTCTAAAGACTCGTCAATACGCCGGCAGCAGATGATGATCATATCAAACACCCACAAGCCGCAAGCGGTCTGCTAAACGTAACGGCTACCCGGGTATTGAGCGATCTGAAGATCGACGAGCAAGCCCGCTCACACTCCAGTGAATCCGACCAGTAACACTACCGTACAGTCCGGTCTGATCGTCTGATATGTCGCATATCTCGCCTAGGGGTGGTAAACGTCAAACCCCAATAGCTCAATAAGTCGTGTCGATATGAGGTCTATAACAATTCGAGAAACTACTGGTAACACTTACCAGTAAATCTCAGCAACCCTGGCCAGGGATTTCCTGTTATAGCCAATCGAACACAGCACAACATCAACTCCCTATACCGGGAGAGACGAATCCCCTCCTATCGCTCATTGCCTCCATGTGACTCGGGACTGTACCCAAAAACCACCGTTTTGCACGCCCTCTTGGACGTGGTAAGATGGAAATCAAAGCACAGTGGGAACCACACAAGACTCTATGACGATCTCGGGTCAACAGACTACTCTGTACCAGTGTCACCAGAGAACTGCCATCTGACGTGAGGTATAATACCATCTGGGAGTTCTCGGCGAGTCCGTCCAGTGTACCCAGTCTCTACTGAGCACCCGTATATCATCTCTGATGTCAAACACCAATGGATATGGGATCATCCATCGCCCATCTGTATGGGTCGAGAAGGTATACGCTAGTCTACTCTGGTATATCGATGCCCCGTCTCGATACACCCACGACTAGGGACTTTGAAGGATGTACTTATGGACTACCATGTCCCCACTAGTATGATCCGCATCATAGTCCAGGTAGTCAAGTACAGATCCTAAGGGCTTTACCAACATGTAACAGAGAGACAATCAGTATACACGTTAAGGTAAAGTTCAACCAGATAGCATACTATCATGTCGAGCAAGAAAGTCCTCCCTATATATGTCCCAGCATCCACTACAATATACATCCTATGTACAGTAATGGCCTCTAGGGCATACATATAACTAACAATCTCCCACTTGCACTAGGGCCATCTGTAGCAGTGGTTTGAAGTATCTCATACTCAACCATCCCATAAAAGTCTCTCTCTGGGAACAGTCCTTTGTGAGTGGATCCGCTGTGTTGTCCTCTGAGTCTACTCTCCTAACCTCGATCTCCCTGGAGATCAACCATCTCCATGATCAGGTGATACTGCCTTAGAATATGTCTGGATCACTGATGGGACCGGCGTTCCTCGGCATGAGCCACAACTCCATTGTCTCACAATGGTAGGAACGTAGTTCATCTCATGAACCAATATACACCCAAACAGCCTCTTTGGTAGCATCTTAAGTAGCGATGTATCCTGCCTTTATCGTCTAGTATGCCACGGTATCTAGCTTGGAACTCTTCCAACATACCGTCCCTTTACTGAGGGTAAAGACAATGCCTGTGACTGACACTCAGTCGTCTTTATCACCCTGGAACCCTTCCAGTGATTCTCCCCAGGATCGATTGATACCATCTCACTACTACTAGTGAGAATCCTAATATCCAATTAGATCTATCTCATAGATCCAAAATCCAGGATTTAGTAGGTATCACTTTAATCCTTTATGGAGAATCTTTGTGATAAGCGGAGATTGATCGAGCGTAGCATAAGAAACTCCTTTCTTATCAAGAGTATGTCATCCACGTACTCTACGAGGATCGTCACCATACTCCCTACTACCTTTTTGTATATACAAGGTTCATCTACCTTTTTGATGATGTCAAACTCCTTGACTAATACATCAAAACAGACGTTCCAACTCCGCGATGCCTGCTTTAATCCTATAAAGCATCTTGCACACGTTTCCGCTGCTCCCACTGTCTACGAAGCCCTCTGGCTGTGTACTTATAGACGCACTCTTCTAAAACATCATTTAGAAAAGCAGTCATGACACCCAACCACCAGATATCGTAGTCAAGGTATGTAGCCGTGACAAGTAGGATCTGGATGGACTTAAGCATAACTACTTGAAAAGGTTTCATCATTATCCACGCCTGGTCGATGACGAAAAGCTTTAACAAGTCTAGCTTTGAAAGTCTCAACTTTTCCATCTACACCAAGTAATCTTCTCAAGATATACTTGCTCCTGATGGGGATTTAACCCTTCAGATCTAGCAGCTAAAGTCCATACTTTGCTGGTGTATAAGGATTCCATCTCAGATCACTAAGCATCCAGCCATTCTTACAGAGTCTTACTCTCGATGGCCAGCTCGAAACTAGTTGGGTCATCATCTCATGATGCAATCCTCGCTCCCACTGTCATAGAGAAACCGAAGTATCTCTCAGGTGGGTGAGGAACCCTACTAGATCGGCGGAGAGGCTGAGGTTCGTTGGAATCTACTGAATCCTTTGGTTCTATCAAATCATGTGCTGTAGTTTGCATAGCTGGAACCTTTCCAGTTGTACATAACAGACCTTGCCTCGAGCTTGTACGGATTTTGCTTTTAGACATAGGCCGGTCAACCCCAAATCTTAACTAACTTAAGATATGGGCTCTTCCCTTTCCATATCATATATGAAGTGGTAGGCAACTGATTTGATTCGAATCCTATTCAATAGGTATGCAGCTTCATAAGCGCATAACACCCAATAGGAAAAAGGTAACTCAGTAGTACTCATCATAGAGCACACCATATCATATAGGGTGTGATTGCTCCGCCCCGATATACCATCGTGCTATGGTGTATACGGAGGAGTAATGCTGAGAGAGAATCTCATTCTCCTTTAGAATAGTCCAGGAATTCCGTGCTCAAGTATTCTCCTCCTTGATCACATCAAAGGACATAATACTTATACCCGTATTCTGGTTCTCTACTTCTCGCTTATATTCTGTGAATATCTCAAAAGGTTCGGACTTGTGTTTCAACAGGAACATAGGTCTGAATCTCGAAAGATCATCAGAGAATATAATGAAGTATAAAGAACCGGTCCTGGCATGTGTAGACAGGGGACCTACATACATCAACATGTATCATCCCAAGAGTTCACTAACTCTTTCTCTGTTTCAAGTAAACGGAGCTATGGTCATCTTATCTTTGTGACATGACTGGCGAGTTTCACAAGATGTAAATTCAAACTGATTTAAATATGCATCTAAATGTAACTCCAGCCAGTCGGGTTACATTGATATGACCTAGTCTACAATGCCTCAAGAAGGATTCGTTCATTTCTGAACTCTTCCTCTTGTGTGTATTCTGTATACAAAAAACTGTGGTTTGATTTAGAACATTAATGCTTTTAGATAACGTGCCTGAACCGATCAACTTTTGATATAGGAAATGTTCAAAACATTATCCAACAATACAAAATTATATCCTTTCTTTACTAATAAAGAGACAGATATGATTTTGTATATCAGGTTCGGTATCTAATATCATTCGTTCAGAATCAATGTATTGGTAATACAGGGTGACAGTGACCGACAGACTTGGCTGCAACACTTGCCCCGTTTTCTGCCTCATGAAACTTATCACCCGTTCTCAGTTCTCTACCTTTCTGTAGCCCTATGTAACAGATTACATATCTGGGATCCTGATCTGGTATCACATACCGAGGACGCGGAGGATACTGAGAAACAGTTCTTTGTAACGAACACACCCGAAGATGATGCATCAGCATGCACTTTCTTCGTTTGGGCGGCACGGGAATTCTGGTAATCCCCAATTTCCTGCTCTGTCTTATAACAATTATAAGTTGGAGCGGGACCAATGTTCCCCAGCTCAGTATAACAAGCGGGTTCGGTCAATATTCCGTATTATTATCTTGATTAAGGCGTGATATGGTCGCTACCTGGAGAGAGAGAGAAGAAAACACTCAGCGTGCGCTCTGTCAAGAATAGATTGGTTATTATTTTATCTAATCAGGATGGCTCCCACTGCTTTTTATCAAATCTTCCTTCAAACCCTAAAAGGAAAGACTAGCCGGGATTAATTACACACTACAAGTTCGCCAATCTTTCAGCCAGGCCAGTGTCGGTACTTTGAGGGAGGTCCCCCGTGCTTTCGCACGAACCTAATTAATGTAAACCTCGTTTTCCCAGAGGCGTAACCCCGTTAACACCTTTCTAGACACCTACTTGATCGGCTAATTGTAATGTATAAAACTCTCCCAGGAGTAACTCTTACTCGCAGCGGGTATCGGGATCCAACTATCTCATAGAAGGTATGCAATCTCATTGCAAATCTCAACACTTGAAATTCCCTATAATATTTTGCCCCTAGCACCCTATGACCTTGACGGAGGCCAACAAACCATAGGCTACTAGTCAAGTTCAACCCGTCATTTCTTGATCGAATCAAACCCACCCGCACGACCCTTGACGGAGGCCAACAAGGTCGCACGACTACCCTAACTCAATCTGCATCATATGCATAAGCAGATAAATACTGGTTAGCTACCGCACACTGCGCCTTGACGGAGGCCAACAAACGCAACACGAATACTAAACAGCATTTATCTGAAATGACGGAAGGCTACGACAGGTTTTTCTGAAAACCTATTGCGTAATGAACTTGATATCGTTGTAGAATCAAATGATTTTAAAAATGGAGTGCTTTTGAGGCTTTTGTAGTTTTGCTAAAGGAGTCACTCCCGGTGAAGGGATCGTCGGTCCTTTCCTCGTCGAATGAGGTGCGGGATATATCACATATATCAATGTGCAAAGCAAAAACACTTAAAAGCAATCAAAAGACAAACCGAGTGTGTAGCATCTGCCAGTTATTGCTAAAGGAGTCACTCCCGGTGAAGGGATCTCGGTCCTTTCCTCATCGAATAAGGTGCAGGATATATCTCATATACCGCTATGCAAAGCAAGAACTGTAGCTACCTGTTTTATTTTGAAATTCGATTCTACAACATCTTAGGTTTCTTTTATTTCATTAATCACATTAATGAAGTCCCATCATTTAAGTACCTAATCATCACAGATAAATACGACGTACACTTATGCCATCCGCATTCGCCTCGATGTCCCCTCGTGTACCGTTAGGTTAGGTAACTAACGGCAGAGCAGGGCAGGGCTAGCACGGGTGTAAAACATAAGTAACGCCTATATAATATATCATATATACTATATACTGTATCTATCACAGAACATCACATGATCACATCACAGATATCGCAGCAGAAGAAACATATGAAATATTGGATATACTAGGACGTCCGTGTTTTCAATACGAGCCAGTATAAAACACGGATTCCACGGTCGTGATGAATAGCCAAACCCACACCCCTAGACCCCTACGAGAGCGGCAAGCAACCCTACCAATTCTGGAGTTAGGAGACCCGGACCCGACTCCTCGAGTTGGTCTCCCACTGGACTCCAGAACCCGGTTACTTGTGCCCTCCTCCTTGGGTCTATCCTAGTGCGGAAAAGTAAATAATATACAACAGGTGACAACTTCCGCAACCTGGAAGCGCCCCAAATAATAGAATATTACATACAAGTTTTTACATGAATGAAAATGAAAAACACTCATCTCACATAAAAACCCCCGGCTATTCAAACACGACGATCCAATATAACATATCCAGCAACACATAACATCACATGTCATCAACGTAAGTAAATATGTCCATCCCAATTGTCGTTGACATATAGCAACGAAACCGGCGATATCACATATTACACTTACGGTCACAGAAAAGAAAGTGTAAAACTACAACAGTTGGAATCCGCAACCACCTCAGACATCGCATGCCTGACCAAATGAATTTCTTAGACATCGCATGCCTAACAATTATAAACCCCGCATTTTTAGTCTCAAAATCGAAAACACTTTTCAATACCAAGTCGGGCAATTCAACAAGATTCCCGACATCCTGATCGAATGCTCGTCGCAAACTTTAGTAGGCGGCCGCACCCCCGATACCGTCGACGAAGTGCACCAAGGCGGAACACCGCCACCGCGAGCACCCGAACGGATGCTTTCGGCGACGGGGTTCTCCTACAGTCACTTGGTCGGGGCAATGGGGTGAGGCTGTCTATTAAGTTTACCCGGCGAGTATCCGCGTACGCTACGTGATTGCGACGGACTTTTGATCACATCAAAATTCCGTGGCAACCGATCAAGTGAGACTAAACTGCTATGTTTATAACATTCATTTAGTTATCACATAACTACTTGTGAATTCCAATTATTGTATCCCATTCCAGATAAACAGAAAATGTTAAACTTTCCGATCGAACAATCGAACACCCAACTTTTCCCGATACAGATCAACACATGAAATAAGTCTAACAACATTCAGTTCGTACCTCAGTACCAACGGTCCAGCCGTAGAAGGGTCAAGCCAACGCCTCACATGTGGCACGCCGTACTGCCCCAAACCCGAAGGTTCAAAGGGCAGTTCAAGACGGTCACATAATCGAGTTAAGGTTTGTTGTCTTCTAGAGGGACCATCGCGTTACTTGCACTACTTAGAACGTCGTTAAACTTCGGAAAAATCCAACACTTGGAAATTTCCCGACAGGGGAAAAATTGGGTATTTATATCCGGTCGAACTTTTTAACATATTCTAAGATTTATCCGAAAAGCCAAACAGACAAAATTTGATACCCCGATCGAAACACCGAATCCCCAAAACAACTGCAGAAATTTCAACTCTGGAATAAGTTTTAAATATTCCCAGAAAACTCAGCATAAAATAATAGGAATTACTGTGCAGAGCAGGTACGATGACGTCACCAATGTAGCGCGGAACCGCCGCATAAGCAGTAATTATGCCGCGGTTCCGCCGCCGTTCAAACGAATTACTCACCTGAGTTTGCACCGTAATTCTTAGTTTTATTTTATGTATTTTCTAGAAATTTTTAATTCACAAAAATCCGCATTTTAGGAAAAAGTCCAGAGAGCAATATTGGTTCGGGGTTTCGGGTTCGTTCGGACTTCAATTTCCGTCTGGACTTCGCCTAAGGCTCTAGCTAGGCTCTGATACCACTGTAGGGTTCCTAGGCACGCTAGTGAGGTCTCCCAAGCCATTAACCATGGCAATTTCAAAAATTAAGGTGCCTACAAACCCTAAACTACGGATCGATAACTAGATGTCTAGGCGAACAAAGAACTAGTTAACACTTAACTAATGAGAAAACGGAAATACAACCTTTGTAGATCCGGTGCTCCACCTCCATAGCTCCCCAACGAAGTCCTCTCCGCTGTCCAAATCAAATCCGGGCTCTAGAGTCGGCTTCGTCGGAGAATGGGCAAGCTAGGTCGTCGATGTCCATGCCGAAGATGATCTACGTCGAGGCATCGCTAGATCAAGCTCACAACTTCACCAAGTCATGAAACTTGTGAAGTAAACACACTCTACTACTTGGCAAGAGGTAGAGGATGAAGAAATAGGAGTTGGGTTAACTTTAGAATTGGATTTCTCACTCTAATTCATCAATCACCATTGATGAGGTAAGCTTTCTTCTTCAAGTTCAAGGAAGAAGAAGAAGGAAATAGTTATGATAAGTTATTTAAAAATAATAGAAAAACAAATACTTATCATAATGTTAACTAGAGTTAAGTGTAGAGAATGAATCATGGTTAGTGGGAATGGTTAGGGTTAAGGATGAGATAAGAATGGTTGACTAGATCAATGTTTCATGAAGCTTCAACTAAACTCCAAAATTTGCCACCATTCTTTTCTCTTTTCTTTCATTCATTTATCAAAAATAAAAGGATAATTAAATAAGATAAATGAATAATAAATAATAAACCCTAACCATTTCGTTAACCAAGGTTTAATCTTTACACTTGAACCCTAGCATGACATGTATCATCAAACATGATACAATCAAGTGCACAAAAGTATATCGCATATACAATGCGCACATCCGAGTGAGAAAATCCATCTTAAGTGAACCGATACTAGTTAACGCAAAGTAATATATCAAATATATAATTATGCATTAAATAATTAAATCAACACTTGATTCAATGATCCGGTCATGTCGCACACAACCGACTAGTATACAATGTATCGGCTTATCGAATCAACGCTTGAATCGATAACTAGGTTATATCGCATACAACCATTCGATACATTCATCGCGAGAATGGAATACGGTATCACATACTCGTATTATTCTCGGTCCCGCACATATCTCATATGCGCTCCTATTTCGTTTCGCTTGAGCCAGGAAACCTCTGTGTAGGACTCTAAAGACTCGTCAATACGCCGGCAGCAGATGATGATCATATCAAACACCCACAAGCCGCAAGCGGTCTGCTAAACGTAACGGCCACCCGGGTATTGAGCGATCTGAAGATCGACGAGCAAGCCCGCTCACACTCCAGTGAATCCGACCAGTAACACTACCGTACAGTCCGGTCTGATCGTCTGATATGTCGCATATCTCGCCTAGGGGTGGTAAACGTCAGACCCCAATAGCTCAATAAGTCGTGTCGATATGAGGTCTATAACAATTCGAGAAACTACTGGTAACACTTACCAGTAAATCTCAGCAACCCTGGCCAGGGATTTCCTGTTATAGCCAATCGAACACAGCACAACATCAACTCCCTATACCGGGAGAGACGAATCCCCTCCTATCGCTCATTGCCTCCATGTGACTCGGGACTGTACCCAAAAACCACCGTTTTGCACGCCCTCTTGGACGTGGTAAGATGGAAATCAAAGCACAGTGGGAACCACACAAGACTCTATGACGATCTCGGGTCAACAGACTACTCTGTACCAGTGTCACCAGAGAACTGCCATCTGACGTGAGGTATAATACCATCTGGGAGTTCTCGGCGAGTCCGTCCAGTGTACCCAGTCTCTACTGAGCACCCGTATATCATCTCTGATGTCAAACACCAATGGATATGGGATCATCCATCGCCCATCTGTATGGGTCGAGAAGGTATACGCTAGTCTACTCTGGTATATCGATGCCCCGTCTCGATACACCCATGACTAGGGACTTTGAAGGATGTACTTATGGACTACCATGTCCCCACTAGTATGATCCGCATCATAGTCCAGGTAGTCAAGTACAGATCCTAAGGGCTTTACCAACATGTAACAGAGAGACAATCAGTATACACGTTAAGGTAAAGTTCAACCAGATAGCATACTATCATGTCGAGCAAGAAAGTCCTCCCTATATATGTCCCAGCATCCACTACAATATACATCCTATGTACAGTAATGGCCTCTAGGGCATACATATAACTAACAATAACAATCATGCAACATGATGGGGATACAGTAAATGCACTACTGAGTACATGTGAGCAACCGGTGTCGGTTGGATTAGAAAAATCATATAAAATCACACGTGCATAATTTGTCGAAACAATATAAAAAGTGTAAACAGTGTATTAAATTTTCTTTACAGAAAA